>CM060919.1:384781083-386261083 GCA_030737875.1 Allium sativum
TTGATACTATAATAAGTGTATAGTGCCAAAAAATTTCAATCATAAATATAAATCATAGACGGCATAGCATCCCATGCTACTATGTCGCCATACTAGGCTCTACAAATAAAGCCGAAACATCTCGTATTGGAAATTGGATTTCCGTCATGAGTCGAGGCAAGGGGGCAAGCTCCTCTCCGCGTTCGAGACACTCTAGCAAATGTCTCAGGGTTATGCACTCTGGGCAACCCCGGATCCTCCAAGGCCGGTCCTCACTTACGTTAGAGGATTAATTATGCCTGAACACACGTTTCCCGGTCCTTACAGACCTATAATCGAGGCGCCTCGCATTCCAACAACCACATAGGTGAAAAGTATATAAATGTCAGGGCTGGTAAGTCACTGACACCACCATAGCTAGAAAGAAACGTCATGCACTCCTTGGGTCCTTATCCCGTTTTTGACTCATACCGAGGTGTGAGGCTCGCGAATTCACGTTATACACAAAGCTACGCCACAAAGGCCGTGCTTTGATCATCAACCACAAGACTTTGCTTTTCAACAGAAGCCTTGATCCATGCAACTCAGCGTGCCACAGTGGCAATTCATGCCATGCGATTGAAATTTATCGATAAGTAACCTCTAAGCTCGTACGTCTCAGAGAAGGGCGTTAAGCAAAAGAATAAATTCTCCGCCGCCAAACAGATATATATTTAACAGAAATCAATCAACACAGAATAAAATCCAATGTCAGACACACAATCCATTTACAAGTTTGTTCTTGGTCTGAACGAAACCGGAGGCACTTTCCTCGCATATCCATCCATCTCCAAGTACGTCTGGACGACCACCAACTATTTCCATCCTCTTGGATGTACAGCCCAATCAGAATCGTCAGTTAATTACCCAAACGATGTGAAGACTTCCGGTCTTCAACCACCGTCTTCATCTTCGACATATCGTCGAATCGGTTATTCAGAATGGGTATAAACCCGGCCTTTCCGAACAACTCGCGTATATTAAAAACAAATGTTACACAAACACAACATACGCCTCATTCCAATTCCACATTCTTAGGGAATGGTTCCCATTAATTTTATCCAAGATAAATTCTTTAAAATTTATCCTTTAATCTTCCTTTGGATGTCGTTTCAAACCAAATTATGGTTTTCTAAGCTAGTCGAGATTAGCGAACCACACCGAAGTAATTATTTATTTTATTTCCCAATCCCAACCTATTCATCCCATGAAGCAAAACTGGTAATACTCCATATCTAACATCGGGGTATTATTGGTAAAATTAATTACCATTTCACGTTCAAATCTAATTAAAGATTTAACTATCGCTTTGGAGCAAAACTGGCGATACTCCATTCTTGCTCATTTCTAAATTTGATAATTTAGATTTTAGATTCACATTTCAACCTAATTGCAGATTCGTTAAAACTCCTTTTACTGGGTTAAAGAACTAGGTGTTATTTAAAACACAGTTCACGACAAACCCAAATCACATTCTATTTATTATCGGGTTAAAAAACTAGTGTTATTTAAAACACCGTTCACGATAAACCCATTTCAAATCCAATCAAATATATTAGAAATTCTGATTATTTAAACCCCTTTTTAAATCTAATTTATTTATTTAAAAATAATTGGGTTTTAAATTTAGTTCAAAACTAGTTAATTTCGATAAAAATCTATTTTATCTTTTCAAATATGGAGTTTTTCATCCAAATTTTTCCCAAATCATTTCTTATGATTTTACACAAATTATTACTATTTTTAATAATTTTATCAAGGCCCGTACGGTCGATTTCCAACAATGGCCATCGAACTGCACTTACAGCGACCTTTTTCAAATTTGATTTGGACGTAACTCCAAATCCAACCGTTAGATTTCAAATTTCTAATATTCGTTAGAAAGCTGTTTTCGATACGAACCCAACGGTTCCGGTTTTAGGAGAATCCGACTGTCGGATCTCCCGTAATGTCCGTTTGAAATAAATGGTCGAAATTCGCAAACTGCCGCGGCGCGGCGTGTTCTATTCAGGCCATTATATATATAATATATATATATATATATATTATATATATATTTCGTCGATTACCATTCAAAACGAATTTTATAAATAGTTTTGAATTCGTTTCAAAAACAATTTCAACTTCCATTTCAATTCAAATCAAAATTGAATCTTTCCTTATAAATTCGTTTTAAAATCCATTTCTATTCAATTCAAGTTTCAATTCAATTTGAATTCATTTCACTTAGTTTTAAAATTCAATTCGAATTTGTTTTCAATTCGATTCAATTCAAAGTGGTTTTCTATTCGATTCAATTCAAATTGGTTTTCTATTTGATTCAAATTCGTTATATATTCAATTGAAATCAAATTCGTTATATATGCAATTGAAATCAAATTCGTTATATATTAAAATCTATTCAAATTCGTTAGCTATGCAATTCAATTCGAATTCGTTATCTATTCAATTCGAATTCAATTCAATCAAGTTTCATTATTCGTTTTAAAATGAATAAAATCGATATAAATATCGTTCACGTCAAAATGGCGTCAATCTAATCAACACGGCTTCATATATTTCTATTTTCAAATATTTCGTTTTCAAATATTTCTATTTCAAATATTTCGTTTTCAAATATTTCTATTTCAAATATTTCGTTCAACACATGACTAACCTCAACGGATGAGTACAGTCAACACATGAACCTTTATATTATATTGATAAGGATGTACATTTTATTATTAAAATATTTCGTTCAACACATGACTAATCTCAACGGATGAGTACAGTCAACACATGAACCTTTATTTTATAATATTCTTTATTTTCTAAATTGGAATGAGGCCCAATCAATCACCATATAATGTTAATTATATGGATTTTCATACATCACACGTATATAATAGCATTGAAAAATAATCATCCATCAACCAAAGTGCACTACACTGTATAAGCATCAAATATAGATATCTAACGCTTATAACAGTCTGTCAATCAATCGATCGACATATTTAATCAATTAGGATGAGTGAACTTCAAATTTCATCCCAACACCCGTGTGGGGTTTCAAACAATCAAACACAGATTTTATTTGTGTAGTTGGGCGATGTGTAAAATTTATCGACCCAATCAATATCAGTCAAATCAGTGTATATGAACAAATCGGCCGATTTGTTTATAAATATTTATTTATTCACTTTCACGTTAAAAATTATATTTTTAACGATAAAACATTTTATTTCAACATATGAATTTCTATTCAATTCATTTATTCAATAAAATTGATATTTTTATTTTTCTAACTTATTTTAGAAAATTTCGGCGCATAACGGCACGATACTAGAAACGGGACAAGGCCTAGCCTTATCCCCGGTCTAGTGAAGGCCCACGCCATTCACACATCAATCAAATCCATTCTATTTCACCAAACAATTCAATTCAAACCAAATAAACTAACCAACTACACAACCAAACAAAACAAGTCCATGGTCTGTGGACGATTGTGTCGGGTGCTACTAAACACCGTCTGCATCCTAGTATATATATATATATATATATATATAACTAGAAAAAGAAATTGAAAGGTGAGAAATTCTCACAGATAGCTATCCAATCATCTTGACTCTTCTTTTATAGAAATCTTCGCCATTCCCGCCTTTTGTCGCTTTCGTTCGCCCGTAGCCACTACATATATAAAAATCGAATTTTTACTATGATGTTCAATATATATAAATCGAATTTTTACTGTGCTATTCAATATATAAAAATCGAACTTTTACTTCGCTATTATATAGATAAAAATTCTATTTTTATAACGATGTTATATAGATAAAAATTCTATTTTTATCCCGCTATTCTTCATATAAAGATTTCGCATTTTCAATTTCAAAATCTAATCGTTTATAGTTTAAAGATCACTTCTTTTGCATTTTAAAAATCACATCTTTTCTATCTTAAAAATCACGTCTTTTCACTTTTAAAAATCACGTCTTTTCACTTATAAAGATTTCGCCTTTTCAAATATAAAGATTTCGCCTTTTACTATCTATATAATATAAAAATCGTATTTTTACTTAGTTAAAAATCTCGTTTTTACTTCATTAAAAGCCCGACCTTTATATCATTTAAAAAATCCGACCTTTTCACTTATAAAGATTTTTATCATCTATATAATATGAAAATTATATTTATTTTCAGAAACAAAATCAGAAAATAAACAAGGCCATTTTAATTTCCTAAACCGAATGTTTAAAGTAAATTAAAATAAAACAAAATAGGATAAAATAAAATAAAATACCTGCGAGCGTCTAGAGGGAAGGGAGGGTCTCGAGCTGATGGAGCTCGCGTCGGAGCTATGGAGGGTCGGGGGTGCCTAGGGTGCTGCGGCATCGGCGAAGGTGGGGTGCGGAGGTGGCGCGGGCTGACGAACGGGGGGGGGGGGGGGGGGTGGGGGGGGGGGCTTCGATTGCATCGCACGGTCGATGGAGGGGGGGAGATGTAGCGGCGGGGGGGGGGGGGGGGGGGCTTCGAACGCGGTGGCGCGCCACCTGGGGGTAGGCGCGTCAATCCATTTAGGGTTTTTCTCTCTCTTTTTTTTTAAATCGAACTGAAGAATGAAAAGAAAAGGGGGGGGGGCAGAACGGGTTAAGGGAATGAAGAGAGAATCTTTAATTTTTAATTTATTTAATTATTTTATTTTCACCAAAAAGCAACTTTTATTTTCGACCTCAAAACGAGGCCCACCGCCTGTCGTCCATAGCGTTTCACCCCCATTCCGAACACAATGGGATATGTATCGCAAGCTGATTCGACTGTTTCGGTCAGTTTCCGTTGAATTTAAAGTATAATTCTTTATATATTCAGTTTAAACGCACATTTCAAATTACCGGGGTCACGTACTAACTCGAAAAATTCCAAAAAAAATTATTTCTAACTTCGTATTGACGATACGGTCCTAACAAAACTAGTTTCATCGAATTCTGAGACCGTTTGAAAAATGGCCATTTTCCAGTCGATTAAATCAACTGAAACTGGTCAAACGCGTTTTCCTTTGCCACGCTCACATATTGATTCGAAAATTATGAAATTTGGAATATAGCAATAATTTGACACTGCGGATCCAACAAAAGTGGTTTCGTCGAAATCCGAGGTCGTTTGCAAAATGGCTATTTTTAAGGGCCTGAATTCCATAGCGACTATTCAGGATTTCAACTGGACATATCTTTTGATTCCCGCTATGAAATTTTGATTTTTCGGATTCGTTGGAAAGATATTATCAATTAGATCCTATTATTTTTGGTTTCGCTAAAATCCGGATTGTTTTGCACCCGGTACATTCAATTGAAGTTTGAAATCGAATTATCGAACTACCGCGCCATTTTCAATTCTATTTATAATTATATATAATTATTTATATTCTAACGACGATCTATACAACTATATACGTTCGAATTATATTCAAAATAAATTTCTCGTCGATATTATTTAAAATAATCCATTTTAAATATTCAAAATTCGCAAAAATTGCCAAAATAAAAATTTTAAACTGGTTCAGATTTTCGGGTTATTACAGACCGAATTTGTAAAGACTCGTAACTTCCCCGGTAAGGGAAGAGCAGATACTTTGAGAACAACACACTAAAGAATGCAGACAGAAGAACATTTCATTGTTAATTACAACAATTCCATCAGAATACAAGAATATACAGAGCATAAATAAATATTACACTGAAAATAACAGAGATTTAAATTACATTTAAATACATCGCAGCGGAAAATAATACAAAACACAACTAGAAGGAGATATACGGATACAAAGCTTTCCGGATATCGTTCCAGCCGTAAACCAGGATCCTGTGGATATAAATATGCAAAACCAAAACTACTAGCTGCCCATGTCGAAAATAAGGGCACCCAGAGTTTAGGTTAAAACAATAAACTCCAGGTCAGTCATGGGACTGGTGTGAGAACTAAAACAATTATTAATCTTTATTTTTAAAGTTAGGTAAATCAAGGGACCACGCCGTATAACACGGAACGTGTTTCCTCCCAAGAATAGCAGTGCATAAAACAACAGCGCAATGCTAAATAAAGAACAATGAAGCTATTATAAGACCCAGGTCCCATCACACAATGGAACGCAAGCCGGAGGAAAGGGTTTTTACCTTATAATAGCCAAGAATGCTTGATACGTTTAAAACAAATCATTTGATACTATTATAAGTGCATACTGTATAAAACAACTTCAAATAAAAAGTATCAATCATAGGCGACATGAGCGTCCCATGCCACTACGTCGCCATATATAGGTTTACAAATAAAACCGCAAAGTCACGTATTTGGAAATTGGATTTCCATCTATGAACCGAGGCCAGGGATCGTCCTCTACCGATTCGAGACGCTCTAGTCAACCCCTCAGGAACAGCCGCAACTGCCCCTTGGATCGTCAGGGCCGGTCCACACGGAGTGGATTATTATGCCTGAACAATACGTCTCCCCGCCCTATGGGGCGTAAATGAGCCAACAAATGACTCCATCGGTTTCACATAGTCACCGATATATATATCCGAGGCGCCTCGCAACAGCAACAACCACATAAGTCCAACTCGTCAGGGCGTGTAAAACCACTGACGCCACTTCTAACTAGAAAGAAACGCATGCCCTCCCTGATGTCCTCTCCCGTTTCTGGTTCATACCGGGTGTGAAACTCGCGAAGTAAACGTTACACAAAGCTATGCCACAAAGGCCTTGCTTTGATCATCAACCACAAGACTTTTCTTTTTAACAGAAGCCTTGATCAATTGCCACTTAGGCATGCCACACAGGCAATTCACTCCATGCGATGGATATCCATCAATATATAACCCCTGAGCTCGTACGTCTCAGAGAAGGGCGTTAAGCAAGAGAATAAATTCTCTGCCGCCAAACAGATATATATTTAATAGAAATCAAACACACAGACAAAAATCCAATGTTAGACACACAGTCCATTTACAAGTTCGTTCTGGGTCTGAACGAAACCGGAGGCACCTAGTACCCCGCATATCCATCGATCTCCAAGTACGTCTGGACAATCACCAACTGTTTCCATCTTCTTGGGTGTACATCCCAATCAAGATTGTCAGTAATCACCCAAACGACGTGAAGACCTCCGGTCTTCGACCACCGTCTTCATCTTCGACTTATCGTCGTATCAGTTATTCAGAATGGGATAAACCCGGTCTTTCCGAATTACTCGCGTATATTATAAACAAGTGTTACACAAACACAGCATATGCCTCATTTCAATTCATCAGTCACTAACCGTAAATTAACAAGAGAATAATTCCCCAAATATTAACCCCGAAGGCCGAAACCAACATCAAATCAATATCCAGAAAACCATTCTGCTTAGCTAACCGACAGTTAGTTTCTAAATTTCACATTCATAGGGAAAGGTTCCCATTAATTTTATCAAAGATAAATTCTTTCAAATATATTCTTTAATCTTCCTTTTGAATATCACTTCAAACTAGTCGGGATTGACGAACCTTACCGAAGTAATCATTTGTTTTAATTTCCCAACCCAACCTATTCATCCCATGAAGTAAAACTGGTTTTACTTCATATCTAACACCACGGTGTTATCGGTAAATTCAATTACCATTTCATGTTTAAATCTAATTAAATATTTAACTATCGCCTGGAGCAAAACTGGTGATACTCCATTCTCGATCTTTTCAATCTAATTAAAGATTCATTAAAACTCCACTTAGTTTTAATCTTTGACTGGGTTAAAGAATCAATATCATTTAAAACACGGTTCACGATCAACCCAAAATCACATTCCATTTCAATCAGACCCTAACCATAAATTAGCAAGTGAGCAATTCCCTAAGTATTAACCCCGAAGGCCGAAACCAACATTAGATCAATACCCCAGAAACCATTCAACTTAACTAATCTCCGGTTAGTTTCTGATTTTCTTGACTCCTTTGGGTCTAAGAACAGTATTATTGAAGATACCGTTCACGACAACCCAAAATCACATTCTGTTAATTATCGGGTTAAAGAACAAGTGTTATTTAAAACACTGTTCACGATAAACCCAAAAATCAATACCAATTCAATTCCAATCAAATATTATTTAATTGGTACACTTCATTAAATCTAAAATAAAAGATTTAATCTTTTTCTCAACTGGGCTTAAGAACAGTGTTAATGAAGACACCATTCACGACAAACCCAAATCACATTTGATATTAAATACAAGGCTCTGAATAGAAAATATATCGGCTTATATTCAATATCAAATTCTACGACCAACAAAAATCGTATTGGAAATAACGATATAAATATATCTTTCAAATTTCCATAACAATATCTGTATAATCACGAAATCCAACATCGAAATAATCCAAAGACAATTTCGATTCAAATCCATTCCAATTCAATTATTGGAAATCCTAGTTACTTTTAAAACCATTCAAATCAAATTTATTTATTTAAAAATAAATAGAATTTTAATTCTAGTTCAAAACTAGTTCATTTCGATAAAAAAAAAATTATCTTTTCAAATATATAGTTTTTCATCCCAATTTTTCCCAAATCATTTCTTATGATTTTACACAAATTATTACTATTTTTAATAATTTTATCAAGGCCCGTACAGTCGATCTCCATCAACGGCCATCGAACTGCACTTACAGCGACCTTTTCCAAATTTGATTTGGACATAATTCCAAATCCAACCGTTAGATTTCAAATTTCTAATATTCGTTAGAAAACTCTTTTCGATACGAACCCCACGGTTCCGGTTTTAGGAGAATCCGACGGTCGGATCTCCCGCAATATCCGTTCGAAGTCAATGGTCGAAATTCGCGAACTGCCGCGGCTCGGCGCGTTCTATTCAGGCCATTATATTATATTTATAATATATATAATATATACTTCGTCGATTCCCTTTTTAAAACGTATTATATTAATCGTTTTAAATTCGTTTTCAAAATGATTTCAACTTCTTTTTGAAATTCAAATCAAAATTGAATTTTCCCTTACAAATTCGTTTTGTATTCATTTCAAATTGATTTCAATTCAAATCGATTTTGAATTCAATTTCAGTTTGTTTTCAATTCAATTCAATTTCAATTCGAATTCCTTTCTATTCAATTTCAATTCGAATTCATTTCTATTCATTTTAATTCGAATTCATTTCTATTCAGTTTAATTCGAATTTCAATTCTTTTCAGAATATCAGATTTTGAAATCACTTTCGATATTCATTATAAAATAAATAAAATCGATATAAATATCGTTTACGTCAAAATGGCGTTAATCTAATCAGCACGGCTTCATATATTTCTATTTTCAAATATTCTATTTCAAATATTTCTTTTTCAAATATTTCTATTCAAATATTTCTTTTTCAAAACTGGAATGAGGCCCAATCAATTACCATATAATGTTAATTATAGGGATTTTCTACAACACATGTATACAATAACAACGATGAATAATCAACCATCATCCAAAGTGCATTCTACACTGTATAAGCATCGAATATAAATATTTAACGCTTATAACAGTTTATCAATCAATCGATCGACATACACTAAACAATCGGGATTAGTGTACGTCAAATATCATCCCAATACCGGTGTGGGGTTTCAAACAATCAAACACAAATTTTATATGTGTAGTTGGGCGATGTGTAAAATTTATCGTCCCAATCAATATCAGTCAAATGTGTGTATATAAACAAATCGTCCGATTTGTTTATTTTTATTTCATTTCATATACACGTTAAAAATTCTATTTCAACTATAAAATATTTTCCACTATAAAATATTTTATTTCAACTATATAAATGTTTTATTTCATTTCACATCACATCACACAATCAACTACACATCAAAATCAAACAAACAAGCATACAAGCCGTCCATGGTTTGTGGACGACGGGTGTCGGGTGCTACTAAACACTGTCTGCATCCTAGTATATATTTTAACTAGAAATAAAATAAAATAAAGGTGAGGAGTTCTCACCGACTAGCTAATCCAAACGCTACGACTCTTCATATGTAGAAACTCTTCGCCGTGCTCGCCTTTTGTCACTGTCGTCGCCCGTATTCTCTACATGTATAAAAAATCACATTTTTATATCGCTACAAATATAAAAATCGAATTTTTATATTCTCCATCATATAAAAATTACATTTTTATTTCGTTGTTATACATATAAAATCACTTCTTTATATTTTTAAACATTGCTTCTTTATATTTTCAAAGATCTCGCCTTTATATTTTCAAAGATCTCGCCTTTATATTTTCAAAGATCTCGCCTTTTCATTGTTAAAAATATAAACTTTACTACATAAAAATATATTTTTACTTCATAAAAATATAATCCTTCTCTCGCTTTCATGACAACAAAAATCTAATTTTATCTCGCTAATACGTATGTAAAAATCGAACCTTTACATACATAAAAACCGTATTCTTCTACTATAAAACTCTATTCTTTCTTCCATAAAACCTACATTTTTATTTATTAAAATCCAACCTCCTTATCTACAAAAATCCACCTTTTTATCTATAGAAATCTATTTTTCTCTTCTATAAAAATCTTATCTTTGTTTAAAATAAAAACCGTATTTTATATAAACAAAAATCATATATTTTGTTCATAAAAATCAAAGCATTCATAGTTACAAATCTCTTCTTTTCGTTGTTACAAATCTTGCATAAAAATAAGATTTTTAAAAAAAAAACCTATCTACATTAATTAAAATAAAGTAAATACATTAAAGAAGCTTACATTTCTTTTATGGAGGAAAGGGGTTTCACTGTTGGCTTTGGCCGGAGGGGAGCAATGGGGTGGCGGCGTTGTGCTAGGGATGGCGACAGGGGGGTGCAGTAGGCGAAGGTGAGGCTAGAGGGTCCCACTGTGGCGCCCTTCGTCGATTTGGGGCTTCGAGTGGTCGGATATGGAGAGGGGGAAGGAGGAACGGGAGGCGAGGGAAGAGGGGAGGCTGAGGTCGGAGGGTCAGCCGGCGCTGAGGCGCGGCGGCGCCAAGAGGGGAGGGGCGATATCGAGGGAGGCGGCGGGATTTCTTTTCAATTTGGGCTGATAGGTTTTGAATAGGGGGGCTAGGGCTTGGAAGAATAAAAAGGGGGTAATTTATATAAAAAATCATATTTTAATTATTTATCCCCACAAAAGTAACTTTAAATCTAGATCTCCAAACGAGGCCCACCGCCTATCGTCCCTAACTAATTACCCCCATTCCGAACACAATGGGGTATGTATCGTAGGCCAATTCGACTGTTACGATAAGTTTTCGTTGAATTTAAAATATAAATCAGTATATATTTTATTTGAACGTACATTTTAAATTAGTGGGGCCACACACAGACTCAAAAAATTCACGAAAAATATTTTCTAGCTTCATATTAACGATACGGTCCTAACAAAACTAATTTCGTCAAATTCCGAGACCGTTTGAAAAATGGCCATTTTCCAGTCGATTAAAATCAACTGAAACTGGTCAAACGCGTTTTCCTTTGCCACGCTCACATATTGATTCAAAAAATTACGAAATTTGAAACCTAGCAATAACTTGACATCGCGGATCCAACAAAAGTGGTTTCATCGAAATCCCAGGTCATTTGTAAAATGGCCATTTTTAAGGGCCGAAATTCCATAGCGACTATTCTGAAATTTCAACTGGACAAAACTTTTTATCCCCACTATGAAATTTCAATTTTTCTGATTTGTTGGAAAGATATTATCAATTAGATTCAAATATTTTTGGTTTCGCTGAATTCCGGTTTATTTTGAATCCTGTATATTCATTTGAAATTTGAAATCGAATTATCGAACTACCGCACCATTTTCAATTCCTTTTATAATTATAAATAAATATTTATATTCCAACTTCGAGCTATATAAATATATACGTTCGAATTCTATTCAAAATACATTTCTCATCGATATTATTTAAAATAATTCATTTTAAATATTCAACATTCGCTAAAATTACCAAAATAAAAAATTTAAATTGGCTCGGATTTCCGGGTTATTACAATCTCCCCCACTTAAAACTTTTCGTCCCCGAAAAGGAACGAAGCCGAAAGTTATTTAACTAATCAACTCAACTTTCCATATTTTTATTACAGCTTAAGTTCTTCAACTTTTCAGTTTCTAAGAACTTCTCAAATTTTTCAAAAATTTAACACCCTAAATTTCCGAAAAAATTCGCCATAACCTCCCCTGCATCGGGATCACCGGGAAAATCCCAAAATTGCCATTTAGGCCCTCTGATCTCAAAAAGAAAAAGAAAAAGCCAATCGGCTCATAAAATCATCATCACCCAAACAAAATAGTAAATTATGGTAAACATGTACCTATTTGTCGGGCAAACAATTTTATTCTTCTGCTCTAGCCTCTTTGCTATGACCTGTTCAATGTAAGTACATGTATATGCAAGCCAATGCGACTAATTTTCAATACAATTCACTTTTTGGTCAATTTGGCTAAATGGTTAAAAATTTAATTAATTCAAACAATAATCAAACAACACATCCAGCAATCAATTTGTTGATTATCATTTCAAATTCATAACTTTGGTATATAGTCAAAAATCACATTTTTGATGCCAAATCACAACAATAAGCACTATCTAATTTTGGTTCTCACACCTGTCAAATGGGAAATATATAAACATCACACCTTCGAAACTCGAACACAAACTGTTGATGCTACGTAGTCATCAACAGAATCATCTCTGGGCGACTAGAGTGTGACTTTATATCTATCCAGTATATTAAAACTTCGAGTACACGTGGATCAGATGTACATGCAAAATCTATATATACTGGATTGTCCAAATTCAACATAAATAAATAATCAAATACGCATAATTGATTTAAATTTTCAAAACAAAAATTCGTTTTCATTTCAAAAATATACTCTTTACACTCGTTCTAGGATACTACCGATCCCATCTCTAACGAGTCATTCTCGTTGGATATTACCAATCCAATTCTGATGAATTCTTTCGTATGGTTCTAGTGTGTCTTGTTCTCTAGCTTTGTAAACCAAAGCTCTGATACCAACTGTAAAGACCCGTAACTTCCCCGGTAAGGGAAGAGCGGATACTTTGAGAACAACACACTAAAGAACGCAGACAGAAGAACATTTCATTGTTAATTACAACAATTCCATCAGAAAACAAGAATATACAAAGCATAAATAAATATTACACAGAAAATAACAGAGATTTAAATTACATTTAAATACATCGCAGCGGAAAATAATACAAAACACAACTAGAAGGAGATATACGGATACAAAGCTTTCCGGATATTGTTCCAGCTGTAAACCAGGATCCGGTGAATATAAATCTGCAAAACCGAAACTACTAGCTGCCCGTGTCGAAAATAAGGGCACCCAGAGTTTAGGTTAAAACAATAAACTCCAGGTCAGTCATGGGACTGGTGTGAGAACTAAAACAGTTATTAATCTTTATTTTTAAAGTTAGGTAAATCAAGGGACCACGCCGTATAACACGGAACGGGTTTCCTCCCAAGAATACCAGTGCATAAAACAACAGCGCAATGCTAAATAAAGAACAATGAAGCTATTATAAGACCCAGGTCCCATCACACAATGCAACGCAAGTCGGAGGATAGGGTTTTTACCTTATAATAGCCAAGAATGCTTGATACGTTTAAAACAAATCATTTGATACTATTATAAGTGCATAGTGTATAAAACAACTTCAAATCATAAGTATCAATCATATGCGACATGAGCATCCCATGCCACTATGTCGATTCGAGACGCTCTAGTCCGCCCCTCAGGAACAGTCGCAACTGCCCCTTGGATCGTCAGGGCCGGTCCACGCGGAGTGGATTATTATGCCTGAACAATACGTCTCCCCGCCCTATGGGGCGTAAATGATCCAACAAATGACTCCATCGGCTTCACATAGTCACCGATATATATATATATATCTGAGGCGCCTCGCAACAGCAACAACCACATAAGTCAAACTCGTCAGGGCATGTAAAACCACTGACGCCACTTCTAACTAGAAAGAAACGCATGCCCTCCCTGATGTCCTCTCCCGTTTCTGGTTCATACCGGGTGTGAAACTCGCGAAGTAAACGTTACACAAAGCTATGCCACAAAGGCCTTATTTTGATCATCAGCCACAAGACTTTGCTTTTCAATAGAAGCCTTGATCAATTGCCACTTAGGCATGCCACACAGGCAATTCACTCCATGCGATGGATATCCATAAATATATAACCCCTATGCTCGTACTTCTCAGAGAAGGGCGTTAAGCAAGAGAATAAATTCTCCGCCGCCAAACAGATATATATTTAATAGAAATCAATCACACAGACTAAAATCCAATGTCAGACACACAGTCCATTTACAAGTTCGTTCTGGGTCTGAACGAAACCGGAGGCACCTAGTACCCCGCATATCCATCGATCTCCAAGTACGTCTGGACGACAACCAACTGTTTCCATCTTCTTGGGTGTACATCCCAATCAAGATCGTCAGTAATCACCCAAACGACTTGAAGACCTCTGGTCTTCGACCACCGTCTTCATCTTCGACTTATCGTCGTATCAGTTATTCAAAATGGGATAAACCCGGTCTTTCCGAATTACTCACGTATATTATAAACAAGTGTTACACAAACACAACATACGCCTCATTTCAATTCATCAGTCACTAACCGTAAATTAACCAGAGAATAATTCCCCAAATATTAACCCCGATGGCCGAAACCAACATCAGAACAATATCCAGAAAACCATTCTGCTTAGCTAACCGACAGTTAGTTTCTAAATTTCACATTCATAGGGAAAGGTTCCCATTAATTTTATCAAAGATAAATTCTTTCAAATTTATTCTTTAATCTTCCTTTTGAATATCTCTTCAAACTAGTCGGGATTAACGAACCTTACCAAAGTAATCATTTGTTTTAATTTCCCAACCCCAACCTTTTCATCCCATGAAGTAAAACTGGTTATACTTCATATCTAACACCACAGTGTTATCGGTAAATTCAATTACCATTTCACGTTTAAATCTAATTAAAGATTTAACTATCGCCTGGAGCAAAACTGGTGATACTCCATTCTCGATCTTTTCAATCTAATTAAAGATTCATTAAAGCTCCACTTAGTTTTAATCTTTGACTGGGTTAAAAAATCAGTATCATTTAAAACACGGTTCACGATAAACCCAAAATCACATTCCATTTCAATCAGAACCTAACCATAAATTAGCAAGTGAGCAATTCCCTAAGTATTAACCCCGAAGGCCGAAACCAACATCAGATCAATACCCCAGAAACCATTCAACTTAACTAATCTCCAGTTAGTTTCTGATTTTCTTAATTCCTTTGGGTCTAAGAACAGTATTATTGAAGATACCGTTCACAACAACCCAAAATCACATTCTATTAATTATCGGGTTAAAGAACAAGTGTTATTTAAAACACTGTTCACGATAAACCCAAAAATCAATACCAATTCAATTCCAATCAAATATTATTTAATTAGTACACTTCATTAAATCTAAAATAAAAGATCTAATCTTTTTCTCAACTGGGCTTAAGAACAGTGTTAATAAAGACACAATTCACGACAAACCCAAATCACATTTGATATTAAATACAAGGCTCTGAATAGAAAATATATCGGCTTATATTCAATATCAAATTCTACGACCAACAAATATCGTATTGGAAATAACGATATAAATATATCTTTCAAATTTCCATAACTATATCTGTATAATCACGAAATCCAACATCGAAATAATCCAAAGACAATTTCAATTCAAATCCATTCCAATTCAATTATTGGAAATCCTGGTTACTTTTAAAACCCTTTAAAATCAAATTTATTTATTTAAAAATAAATAGAATTTTAATTCTAGTTCAAAACTAGTTCATTTCGATAAAAATCTATTTTTATCTTTTCAAATATGGAGTTTTTCATCCCAATTTTTCCCAAATCATTTCTTATGATTTTACACAAATTATTACTATTTTTAATAATTTTATCAAGGCCCGTACAGTCGATCTCCATCAACGGCCATCGAACTGCACTTACAACGACCTTTTCTAAATTTGATTTGGACATAATTCCAAAACCAACCGTTAGATTTCAAATTTCTAATATTTGTTAGAAAGCTCTTTTCGATACGAACCGAACGGTTCCAATTTTAGGAGAATCCAACGGTCGGATCTCCCGCAATATCCGTTCGAAGTCAATGGTCGAAATTCGCGAACTGCCGCGGTGCGGCGCGTTCTATTCAGGCCATTATATTATATATATAATATATATAATATATACTTCGTCGATTCCCTTTTTAAAACGAATTATATAAATCGTTTTAAATTCGTTTTCAAAACGATTACAACTTCTTGTTTCAAATTCAAATCAAAATAGAATTTTCCCTTACAAATTCGTTTTAAATTCATTTCAAATTGATTTAAATTCAAATCGATTTTGAATTCAATTTCAGTTTGTTTTCAATTCAATTCGAATTCCTTTCTATTCAATTTCAATTCGAATTCATTTCTATTCAGTTTAATTCGAATTCATTTCTATTCAGTTTAATTCGAATTTCAATTCTTTTCAAAATATCAGATTTTGAAATCACTTTCGATATTCATTATAAAATGAATAAAATCGATATAAATATCATTCACGTCAAAATGGCGTCAACCTAATCAACACGGCTTCATATATTTCTATTTTCAAATATTCTATTTCAAATATTTCTTTTTCAAATATTTCTATTCAAATATTTCTTTTTCAAAACTGGAATGAGGCCCAATCAATTACCATATAATTTTAATTATAGGGATTTTCTACAACACATGTATACAATAACAACGATGAATAATCAACCATCATCCAAAGTACATTCTACACTGTATAAGCATCGAATATAAATATTTAACGCTTATAACAGCCTGTCAATCAATCGATCGACATACAACTAAACAATCGGGATTAGTGTATGTCAAATATCATCCCAATACCCATGTGGGGTTTCAAACAATCAAACACAGATTTTATTTGTGCAGTTGGGCGATGTGTAAAATTTATCGTCCTAATCAATATCAGTCAAATGTGCGTATATAAACAAATCGTCCGATTTGTTTATTTTTATTTCATTTCATATACACGTTAAAAATTCTATTTCAACTATAAAATATTTTCCACTATAAAATATTTTATTTCAACTATATAAATGTTTTATTTCATTTCACATCACATCACACAATCAACTACACATCAAAATCAAACAAACAAGCATACAAGCCGTCCATGGTCTGTGGACGACCGGTGTCGGGTGCTACTAAACACCGTCTGCATCCTAGTATATATTTTAACTAGAAATAAAATAAAATAAAGGTGAGGAGTTCTCACTGACTAGCTAATCCAAACGCTACGACTCTTCATATGTAGAAACTCTTCGTCGTGCTCGCCTTTTGTCACTCTCGTCGCCCGTATTCTCTACATGTATAAAAAATCACATTTTTATATCGCTACAAATATAAAAATCGAATTTTTATATTCTCCATCATATAAAAATTACATTTTTATTTCGTTGTTATACATATAAAATCACTTCTTTATATTTTTAAACATTGCTTCTTTATATTTTCAAAGATCTCGCCTTTATATTTTCAAAGATCTCGCCTTTATATTTTCAAAGATCTCGCCTTTTCATTGTTAAAAATATAAACTTTACTACATGAAAATATATTTTTACTTCATAAAAATATAATCTATCTCTCTCTTTCATGACAACAAAAATCTAATTTTATCTCGCTAATACGTATGTAAAAATCGAACCTTTACATACATAAAAACCGTATTCTTCTGCTATAAAACTCTATTCTTTCTTCCATAAAACCTACATTTTTATTTATAAAAATCCAACCTCCTTATCTATAAAAATCCCACCTTTTTATCTATAGAAATCTATTTTTCTCTTCTATAAAAATCTTATCTTTGTTTAAAATAAAAACCGTATTTTATATAAACAAAAATCATAGTTTTTTGTTCATAAAAATCAAAGCTTTCATAGTTAAAAATCTCTTCTTTTCGCTGTTACAAATCTTGTATAAAATAAGATTTTTTTTAAAAGCTATCTACATTAATTAAAATAAAGTAAATACATTAAAGAAGCTTACATTGCTTTTAAGGAGGAAAGGGGTTTCACTGTTGGCTTTGGCCGGAGGGGAGCAATGGGGCGGCGGCGCTGTGCTGGGGATGGCGACAGGAGGGTGCAGCAGGCGAAGGTGAGGCCAGGTGGTCCCATGGTGGTGCCCTTCATCGATTTGGGGATTCAAGTGTTCGGATAAGGAGAGGGGGAAGTAGGAACGGGAGGCGAGGGAAGAGGGGGGGCTGAGGTCGGAGGGTCAGCCGGCGTTGAGGCGCGGCGGCGCCAAGAGGGGGAGGGGCGATATCGAGGGAGGCTGCGGGATTTCTTTTCAATTTGGGCTGAGAGGTTTTGAAGGGGGGGGGGCTAGGGCTTGGAAGAATAAAAGGGGGTAATTATATAAAAATCATATTTTAATTATTTATCCCCACAAAAGTAACTTTAAATCTCGATCTCCAAACGAGGCCCACCGCCTATCGTCCCTAACTAATTACCCCCATTCCGAACACAATGGGGTATGTATCGTAGGACAATTCGACTGTTACGATCAGTTTTCGTTGAATTTAATATATAAATCAGTATATATTTTATTTGAACGTACATTTTAAATTACCGGGGCCACACACAGACTCTAAAAATTCCCAGAAAATATTTCCTAGCTTCATATTAACGATACGGTCCTAACAAAACTAATTTCGTCAAATTCCGAGACCGTTTGTAAAATGGCCATTTTCCAGTCGATTAAAATCAACTAAAACTGGTCAAACGCGTTTTCCTTTGCCACGCTCACATATTGATTCGAAAAATTACGAAATTTGAAACCTAGCAATAACTTGACATCGCGAATCCAACAAAAGTGGTTTCATCGAAATCCGAGGTCGTTTGCAAAATGGCCATTTTTAAGGGCCGAAATTCCATAGTGACTATTCTGAAATTTCAACTTGACATAACTTTTTATCCCCACTATGAAATTTCAATTTTTCTGATTTGTTGGAAAGATATTATCAATTAGATTCAAATATTTTTGGTTTCGGTAAATTCCGGTTTATTTTGAATCCTGTATATTCATTTGAAATTTGAAATCGAATTATCGAACTACCACGCCATTTTCAATTCCTTTTATAATTATAAATAAATATTTATATTCCAACGTCGAGCTACATAAATATATACGTTCGAATTCTATTCAAAATACATTTTTCATCGATATTATTTAAAATAATTCATTTTAAATATTCAAAATTCGTAAAATTGCCAAAATAAAATTTTTAAATTGGCTCGGATTTCCGGGTTATTACAGAATTTCTATCTGGAAATAAGATCGTTGATTGTACACCTATTTTTCTTTGATAGTTAAATCACCAACTATCTAAGTTTTTGATCATTTTTCCGTTGTCAATACGGAGAGATCGGGATCAGATTCATTATCTGAAAACCACTCTATATGGACGTTAGTGTTGCGATTAAATATGATGAAAATAATTAAAGAGGGAGTTATGCAAGGGCTATCCTGTTTACAGAATAGTGCCTTCGGTTTGTCCAGTCCCAAGACAACGTAAATGGACGAATGTCTGACAAAGTATATCTAATAGATCGCGTAAGTAGATCTTTTCATACGTACTTACGTTTGGTGGTGGAGGAATTCGTTTCTCTTAGCTTTATACCCATGGTATTTTTGGAGAAATCAATTTGTGATTTGATGCGTATGACAATGTGGCATTCAAAGTGAATGGTGGTCAGGTGTTTCAAAGATACGTTATGACCTCAAGCCTCTTCGACCGAGAAATGATAGAAATCGGGCATGCAGCATGGCTAGGTGGGTCGCTCCCATTAGGATGTATATAACCTATCTAGAGAAAAACTATTTCATTCTTTTATTTATTTCTGATGCTGTCCCTTTTTGGGAAACAGTGGGTAGCTCCCAACCATTGGTGATATACATTCGATACACTCAAGTGAAATGAGTGGTCGGTCATGTGTGGGCCGGGTTGCAAGACGTTCTTGTTGAACCCAGTGTATTCGCCTCTAGAGATACACTATCGGCAGGTGGTCCAATACCTTGTCATAGTCGGAATCCAATCTCCAATAAGCGCCTGCTGTTTTGTTTGTATGCTATATATGTGGAACGTGAGATGCAAGTGTTCTGCTAGATTGTTAACTACTTGTGATTAGACATTATTATAATATCAGAGAAGTATTAATTTCCAAAAGTGTTTTGGTTTCGTAAGGTAAAAACCGTCCGTGTTTATGTGTGGATCGGTCTTATGATTACTTTTTCTTTTGAAAAGGATTTTTGAAAAGTTAAACCAAATGGTTTGAGTTTACTCACACTAGTCCCATGACTGACCTAGAGTTTATTTTGTTTGTTTTCCCTAAACTCTTAGGTGCCCAAATTTGTACGAGCAGTCAAGTAGTTCAGGTCTTTACAGATATACTTGGAGGAGCTTGAAGCAGGAGGCTTCAGGATTATATAGCTATTGTTTTTTTCCGCTATGTGTAATTGTTGTACTTTGATAATGTTATTGTGTATATATACTGTTTTATTGCAAAGTTATGTTATAGATTATATTTTATTTGTTCCGCTGTGAGATTCGTATTACTCTAATTCTGTTCTGTGGTGATATTCTTCAACTCCTATTCTGATTTTTCTATCTTGTCTATTCTCACCCTTTAACTTCTTTCTATTAATGATCAGTTATTTCCGATGTCTGAATAGTCAAAATGGTAGTCTTGTGTTGATTTTCGGAGTCGAAAATCCCAGTTCGTTACAGTGGCGTCAGAGCCGAGGGTTAAATGATTACCTTGGCTCTGTGGTGTGACTCAGTAGAAATAGGGTTAGTAATACCCTAGATTGAGTTTGAGTGTATATATACGAGTGAACGTGTTTGTAGATTTATAAAAAAAATGTTTTATATTATGGAGATTTATTGGTTGAGTTGTTTATGGGTTCTTATCGATCAGTTTGTTCCACTGTATCGGTAGGAGTTTCTAAACACGTGAATATGATGAACCGACAAAGTATGTTTTGAAAAAGGGTAAATGGAATAATATTACCCAAATTATATTTTGATATAAAAAAATTATTAATATTTGAAGTATAATAGTACATTGGATGTGTTGGTTGTTATCTAAATCGAATGAGGTTTAAAGTAAGTTGGTTATGTATATATAACCAAATAAAATTCATATACTTATAATATATGAAATAAGATGAAGCAAATCTGAAATTTAAATCAGAATTGGAGTTGAAATTCCCAAAGTTGGAGAAGTGTTTGTAAATGAATTTGGGTTAAATATATGTGAATTTTAAAATCCTGGGAGATGTTGAATTGTTTTCAAGGATTGAAAAGGATATTTTGAAATTAATTTCAAAATGGAAGTGTTTAGATATGGTTTTGAAAGTGATATAGTATTGAACTCACTTTGATATCTGGGAAACAACTCTGATGGCGCTGGCCACATCATCAGTGTTCATTTTCGAGTTGTAAGTGACAAATTACTACCAAAGATTTTGTGTTGAATTGTTTTGAGAAAACAAGTTGTTTTGATTGCTGAAAGGGAATATTTGATTTTTGAAAAAGCTAAACTGTTTTAAAACTCCCAGGAGGAATTGTTTGAACAAAGACAATTTTAAACAGAAATTTGTGGAAATAAGCTGAAATTGAATTGGAATATAACATATCAAGTAAAATCAGATTTTGGATTATGAGATAAGAATCTGAAATGGTATTGGATTGGTGAGTTAGGTGTTTGGAATCTAGAATGAAACTTGAGTTTGAAATGAAATTTGGCTTGGATAAAATCAAACAATTAAGTTGAAAATGGAATTTGTCTTGGTTAAAAGCGATTTGATTTGGATAACATTTGTATATGTTGAATTAGTGGCAGAGATGGAAAGGATATAATGATATGCCCGACAAAAAGGTACATGTTTAAATTTCCATATTAGGTTTTATGTGCTGAATCGGCAAGCCGCTTGGCTTTTTGATTTTCTTTTCGAAAGGAAAGGGCCTAGAGAGGCGAGTTGGGGTTTGAACTATTGACCAGTACAAAGGAGGTGCTGGTGAAATTTTTCGAAAATTTAAGGTGTTAGAAAATTTTCAGGATTTTTGAAAATTTTCGTTAGTAAGAATAAATTGATATTTTAATTGAAATTAATCAGTTCAGTTGAAACTGAAGTTATAAATAAATAAATAATTTTTAAACCAGTTAGTATGGTTGTTTTCTACCTTAGCAATTTCGAGAATGAAATTATTTTAAGGGGAGAAGAATGTAACGACCCGTATTTTTTACGGTATTATAATTGTTTTATTTTATTATATAAATAATGATTTAGAGATTTAAATGGTCTTTGAACTAAATAACAGTGAGTATTTAATTAATATAATAACTAAATAATATATTTAATTTTGAAATAGTCGAAAATAGTGAATTGACAATATAATGTGAACTGGACAATTTGTAATATATATAATCCCGTATAGAGTTGAATTATATTAACGAATATATTATTTAAACGAAGTTTGAACGTATAATTATATTATAACTAAAATCGAGCTCGAAATGGCGTGGCAGTTCGCTATTTGGCAATTTGAACTTCAACTGAATATACAGGGTCCGTTTTAAATCGGATTTCTGCGAAACAAGAAACGTTCGGAGCTGGTGGAGTATATCTTTCTAATGGAAGAGAAAAATCGGGATTTCATTGTGTGGATTTTGCGGTATGTCCAAATCAAATTTTAGAAAAAGTCGCTATGGAATTCTTTTGAAAATTATAAAGTTATATTTATATTATAAAAGGGTTTTATGTATAAATCGAATATCGATATAACTAGGAACTTTGAAATATCGAGCTATAAATCCAGGTAGGAATATTTGAGAGCTATATCATATCGTATGTGAATATATATACGATAATATATAGTTATTAATATTAAATTTAATTGTTTTTAAATATATTTATATATTTAAAAGGGTTATTTAGAGCTTTAAAAATAGCCAGTTTTGCAAACGAACTTGGAATTCGATGAAACTAATTTTGTTGGATCCGCAATATTAAAATTTTGCTAGATTTCAATTTCCGTGATTGTTGAAGTCAGTATGTGGTCGTACCGATTTTTAATGTGAAAAACAGTCAATAAATTCGGCTTTAAAAATATGTTGTGTGAGCAAACGCAGTCGGAATTCGACGAAACCAGTTTCGTTAGGACCGTAATGTCGAACTATAGCTGCATGTCCAATTTCGTGATTTTTGGGTATCGTATGCGGTCACAGGAATTTTTAAAGACATGTACATGCAACAATGACTTAAAATAGAATATAATATTCGAATATAAAAATATTTTATTTATCCTATATAATACCTTTTACCTCCATAAACCCAAATCACAATTCTCTGGCCAAGAACAAAATCGTGCCACCATTCTTCATTCTCCAGTAAAGCAATCCTCTTTGAAAAAAAAATCCAAATCAATTCATAGAAAATATATAAAATCGAAATAGAGGTTTATTTGAATTTTTATGAGGTTCTCTTCCTTGTTGTGTCCATTGGGTAGTGTTCGACGCTATGTTTGTCACACTAGAATTTGACAGTGCGTGTTAGGGCTTGGGTTTAGGGCGATTGAGGGAGTAATTCATGAATGCGAGTAGATCTTTGGAGGGAGTGAGTAAAACCGCACCTATGGCAAGCTTTTTGTGAAATTCTGTGGAGGTAGATGTCGCACGGATTTTTGAGACAACGAGGAAACCCTATTGCGACGCGATGGATGATGGATGTCCGAGTCTGGCATGGAGGTGGTGGAAGAATGGAGATGGAGGAGGAGAGTGAAATGGTGGTGGTCGTGGGTATTTCTGCGGAGTAACGAAAGGTGCGATGTAGGATTTGTGTGGCTGTGAATGTCTAGAGCAATTCGGTGTTAAGTATTTGGGGGAGGAGATAAAGGAGCAAGTTGGGTTTGATGTGTAGTGGGCCGGGGATTCATTTAAGTTAAGCCCAATCAGTTATTCAAAAGTTTGTTTAATTTTATATTAAAATGTTTATTAACTTCTGAATTTCGTAACTTCTGCATATTAAATCAGAATTTCGAATGGTCGGATCCTTTGGTATCGTATGGACGAGAACTACACAATGGAACTGACTAGGAGTCAATTGGAGCTCCTTACAATTTATAGCAAAATAAATTGTCCGTCTGAATCTAGCGATGGTTATCGTTATTAACTGATCGTCCAAGGTAAGTAAAACTAACTAACTCTTCTCAGTTATATTTTTCTAACGTATTTTTAGAATTGATAAATGTTTGCTTTGTGTTGGCTATTTGGTTGAACTGCTAGTTAATTGGTTGAAAATATCTATAACGATATTTATTAATCGAATAGTGATTCTGTTTATCAGAATATCTCTTATTCGTGTTATTCATGTGATTAACATCTTTGGATGCAGGGAAACAGGTTGGAGGGACCCAACTTAGTTCCTCAACATTTATTTTACTGTTTTTTTTATATATTGTGTTATATGATGTGATATGAAATCTGTTGTTGATTTTGTATGGTTGAATGATGCCGATCATTGTTATATGATACTTTAAATACCATAAGGAATACTGGAATGTAAAAAAATAAAATTTGAATGTTATATTGAAAAAAAATATTTATAAAATTAAAAGATTTTATAAAAAGAAAACTATTTATTTAGAAAATATATAGATTAAAAAGGAATATTTATTTATTAATCAAATAGATAGAATTGAAGGGAAATATTTGTTAAACATTTACAAATAGAATTGTAAAAGAAATATTTGTAAACTATTTACAAATAGAATTGAAAAGGGATATTTATTTGAAACTAAATAGAATAGAGAGAGGAAATATGTGTAAAATAAATAGAAAGGGAATAGTTAGATTATCAAAGGAATTACTAATAAAATCAACAGATTTTATAAATAGAAAATATTTTATAAATAAATGGAATTATGAAAAAGGGATTTATTTGGTAAATAAATAGATTATAAAAGGAAATAATTAAAAGTGAATAGAATAGTATAAAGGAGAATTTTATATTTGAAAGGTTTAGACCCGTGCTTCGCACACGGGTACAACATGATATGGATTTAAAGCAAAGATTTTAAATAGAATCGATTCTAACCGATAGATTGAGAAGATAAATTTATAAATAATATTTTATAAATCAAATGAAATGTTTATCATTGGATAAATAGAATTTATAAGTCAAGACATATATAGAGAAATGAGAATCGATTTCAACATCGATATTCGAAACTGAATAAACGTAGAGTCAATCAAAGGAGTTAATCAGTTAGAGTAAATCGATTAGAGTTAGAATTAATCAACTTAGAGTTGACTGAGCATAGTTAATCAATTAGGATTTATTGAATATTAGTTATTCAATTATAGTTGATCGAATATAGTTATTTGAGATAGAGTTAGTCAAACATAGTCATTCGGGATGAGTTGCTATTTCGTACGACTGCTAGCATAATTCGCAGGGCTACAGATAGCCTATGACGGACAGATGTTTCCTGAGGGAATCTGGCATAATCATTGTGATCGCTGCGATCTAGAGTCAAGCGAATGGAGTTAAATCGAATATTAGCCATTCGAAATAAAGTTAAAATAGACATAGTTATTCGAATATAAGTTAATCGAATATTAGTTATTGGATAGGAGTTAAATAAGTTGAGTCAAATTAGTTGAGTTAAATAAGTTGAGTTAATCAAGTTGAGTTAATCGAGTTGAGTTAGTCAAGATGAGTTAATCAAACCGAGTTAATCCAAATGAGTTAATCCAACAGAGTTATTCGAAATAGTTTATTCGAATAGAATTAAGGGAGTTAATCGAATATAGTTTATTCGAAAAGAGATTAATCGAACGTAAATCATTCGAAGAGAGTAATCGAATGTAAATCATTCGAAGAGAATTAATCGAATGTAAATCATTCGAAGTGAGAATATCAAATATAGTTATTCGAAGAAAGAGTTGTCGAATATAGTTTATTCAAAAAGGAGTTATCAAATAGAGATTTTTCAAAAGAGAGCTATACGTCAGAATCGATTATATCGAATTAAGGAAAGTAATATTTACTTCCCGTTTCAAATCAAGTTTTACTAATTTAATAATAAGTTAGTTGTTTGTTTATCTATTCAAATTTAGAAAGAAAAATTGTATTTAAGTTATTATATTTCGAAAGTATGAGATTATATCTCTATGGTTATAATCAAGTGATTTTGGTAAAAGAAGTGGATTCGTAAATAGAATCCGAGTGTTACGTAAGGAAGTTTGTTAAAGATTTGAAAGGTGAACTTTGTCTATTTGAAGTTAGAAATGTTGTTTAGTTAAGGTCTGAGAGGTAATTATACCCCAACTTGATTGACTTCGTTTTTAACTAAGAAATGGTTAAGGTTCGATAGTGAAGGTTGATTAAGTGAATTTAGTTAATGGGTGTAATGGTTTGAATTGGCCTAGTGATGTTTTATTTAAATATCTGTTTAAATCAAATGAAGGAGTTTTGGAAATGTTATCCAAATTAGAATCAAAAATGTTTTCTAATATAGAAAATAAGGAATGGAGCAAATACGGAAATGTGTCCAATGATCAATAAAGTATATTTTCTAAATCTAGAAATAAGAATTTACAAATAGATAGAAATGGGAAATGAATAAATTAATGATAAATTAAATTAAAAGAGATAAATGTTGATTGGTGATTAATCGATCGAATTTCTATCTGGAAATAAGATCGTTGATTGTACACCTATTTTTCTTTGATAGTTAAATCACCGACTATCAAAGTTTTTGATCATTTATCCATTGTCAATACGGAGATACCGGGATCAGATTCATTATCTGAAAACCACTCTGTATGGACATTAGCGTTGCGATCAAATGTGATGAAAATAATTAAAGATGGAGTTATGAAAGGGCTATCCTGTTTATAGAATAGTGCCTTCGGTTTTTCCAGTCCCAGGACAACGTAAATGGATGAATGTCTGACAAAGTATATCTAACGGATCGCGTAAGTTGATCTTTTCAAACATACTTACGTTTGGTGGCGGAGGAATTCGTTTCTCTTAGCTTTATACCCGTGGTATTTTTGGAGAAATCAATTTGTGATTTGACGGGTATGACGATGTGGCATTCAAAGTAAATGGTGTTCAAGTGTATCAAAGATATGTTATGAACTCAGGCCTCATCAACCGGAAATGACAAAAATCGGGTAGGCAGCATGGCTAGGTGGGTCGCTCCCATTAGGTTGCATATCACCTACCTAGAGAAAATCTATTTCATTCTTTTATCTATTTCCGACGCTGTCCCTTTTTGGTAAACGCTGGGTAGCTCCCAACCGTTGGTGATATACATTCAACACACTCAAGCGAAATGAGTGCTCGGTCATGTGTGGGCCGGGTTGCAAGACATTCTTGTTAAACCCAGTGTATTCGCCTCTAGAGATACACTATCGGCAGGTGGTCCCATATCTTGTCATAGTCGAAATCCAATCTCCAATAAGCGCCCGCGGTTTTGTTTGTATACTATATATGTGGAATGTGAGATGCAAGCGTTCTGCTATATTGTTAACTACTTGTGATTAGACATTATTATAATATCAGAGAAGTATTAATTTCCAAAAGTGTATTGGTTTCGTAAGGTAAAAACCGTTCGTGTTTATGCGTGGTTCGGTCTTACGATTACTTTTTCTTTTGAAAAGGATTTTTGAAAAGTTAAACCAAATTATTTGAGTTTACTCACACCAGTCCCATGACTGACCCAGAGTTTATCTTGTTTTGTTTTCCCTAAACTCTTAGGTGCCCAAATTTGTACGAGCAGTCAAGTAGTTCAGGTGTTTATAGATATACTTGGAGTAGCTTGAAGCAAGAGGCTTCAGGATTATGTAGCTATCGTTTTTTTCCGCTGTGTGTAAGTTTTGTACTCTGATAATGTTATTGTGTATATATACTATTTTATTACAAAATTAAGTTATAGATTATATTTTATTCGTTCCGCTGTGAGATTCGTATTACTCTGATTCTGTTCTGTGCTGATCTTCTTCTTCTCCTATTCTGATTTTTCTATCTTATCCTTTCTCACCCACTAACTTCTTTCTATTAATGATCAGGTATTTTCGATGTCTGAATAATCAACATGGTAGTTTTGTGTTGATTTTTGGAGTCGAAAATCCCAGTTCATTACAAAGAGATATGAAACAGAAAGATGACCTGTGTGGTGTCCATGACTTGCCAGCGGGAGGTAGACCACGAGAAATCACTGGCTGAGCATGAGGTGGCGTGTTCTGGCCTTGCGCCCGAGTTCGATGTTCGAGCTTCATCAAAGGAGGGAAAAAGGAGAAGTCTTGAGACTTAGAGGATGGTGGAGCGTGTTTTCGACCGGCTTGAGAACATCGACGATGACCAGATTTCGGGAGGGGTACTGGTGAACGGATTTTGAACGACAGTGGACAATATTTGAGACTTGAGGAAAACAAATTTTTGATCGCCATTAAATAAAAAGGGCAATATCTGCTAGAGCTCCAATTTGCGGTGGAAGAGGATCACGATTTAAGGAAAGGAATCATTTTGGCATCGCCGTTAAAATTGGAAAAGGAGAAAAATTTGTTTCCAGAAGATCTAAGGAATGATTTTTCGATGAAGCGATTAGGACAAGCAGCGTAATTTTATAGTTGAAAAAAAAAATCAAGGGATAAGAACAAAGTACCATCGTAGGTCATAGGGTTGTCTCTCATTATAGATATAGGTTGGCGCGAGTTAGAACTGGGAAGGGTTTTATTTGTGATTAATTAAATAATAAATTCTGCCGTGAATACCCCGAACCGCTCTAAATTTGTACTGCTTACGAAAACTCCAGGCACGTTAAAAATTGTATGCACCACTTTGTCTTCGTGTTATTATTCCAATAAAATTAATCTGGTTGTAATCCGACTCCAGTTTTATACAACATTATTTTAAATTATTTAACTATTCACCGTTTTTATTTTGTTTGTACATCAACAACCCAATTCGATTCAAAATTTTGAATTATAAACTCAATTTCTTTAAATACACGAATATACATATACAACAACCTAATTTCCATATATTTCAACAATAAAATTTCCAATTCATCTAACATTAACTATGTTTATTTTAAATTTAATCACTTATGTTTGTCCAATCGAATTTGAAATCCAATTCGAGTATTCAACCAAATTCAATCCAAATATTCACAAGTAAATATTTGATTCTCCACCGACCATAATAAATTAAATATTGAATTCAATTCATATACAAACAATATATTATATTTTTATCCCAAGCATCAATATAAAATTGATTACTAATAATTAAAACGAAATCTTCAATTAACTCATATTCCAGTTTGTCGAAATTTTTGGGACGTTACAATTCCTATCCTTCCCTTGATTCCTTCCATCTTTGCTTCCTTTCCAATGCGTTATTTATTTATTGAATATGGGCTTAGCCCAGTAACCCACTTACGAAAAGAAACATGCTACAGCTCTTTTTCCTTTCGTTTTAAACAGTCCAGCAACAAAGTACCTTATTCTTCCCTTATGTTCCCGTTCGACTCCTTTCTTTCCAGTTTTCTTCACGTTCCATTAATCTTTTGTTTTCTTCTTAATATATATGTATATATTTAAGTGTATAAAACTAGACGAAGCCATTATGAAACCATTCTCTGGTCCAAACAAAATGTGCTGCTCCCCTTTCCTTTATCTATGTTTATTACTGCTTCACCTCTTCTTTCCACTCCCTGTAACCAGAAAAGCTCTACCATGCACAGAGTATAGTGTGCATGAGCACACGCATACCCGCCACATCTAGGGTCCATTACCTACCCCCACATACGTCATTCCACCATCTGAAACTATCTCGATCACCAAAATCCCCTAACAACCACCTGATCCGATCTTGTTGTACTCCGATCTTGTTGTACAGTATGTTGAATTACAATATCATAAAGCATGAATGTATATTTGTGTTCATATTGCAAGCTTATACTATCTTGTCATGAAACACTGTGGCAGCTTATACTTCTGTCATATTGAATATTCAATTTCTTGTATCTGGGTTCGGTGTTCATATTGTCATGAAATGTAGGCTTTCCAGCACTAAACACATTCATTTCAATAGTCATTTGTAGACAATACAGTCTTTTGTTTTGGAAGTGATAAATACTTAACACAGTCATTTTTCTATCATTATACAACTCCTATTGATATGCACTCGTTTTTTGTTGTTGTTTCAAGCCCTTAAGAGCAGCCCTAACGCGGGGTCGGTTGCTTTTCAACCGACCCCCAACGCTGGGGACACAAGGGGGGGCCAAGGTTGCTTCAGCAACACTGGATGTTGCTGAAGCAACCAAATGATTGCTACAACAACCCTCCTTAGCTGGCTTTTTTAAAGCCGGATAAGGGGGTATTATTATTTATTAATTTCCTCCCCCTTAGCCGGCTTTTAAAAAGCCGGTTAAAAGCCGGCTAAGGGAGGAGGGATTTTTTTTTAAATTCCTTAGTTGGCTTTGTAAAAGCCGGCTAAGGAAAAAATGACCCCAACCCCGTTGCGGTGTTACTCGGGTCAATCGAGGAAGATTTGACCGCAAGCAACCCTGTTGGCGATGCTCTGACTTTTGTATATTATTTTCTACTTACGCTCTTACTCATTTTTGTTAGCCACGCATATGTTTCTTCTTCAAGATGATGCTATAAGACCTACTAGCTAAGTGCCTAAGCATCTCCCTCCTGCTCCTCTCATTTCTGCGCCAAATTACCCAAGGAAGTACCCCAAAAAAAAAGCATTGTAAACTATAATGAAAGGCATCTAGTTACCAATAAATTGTTTTAATGAATGGAAAGTTGTCATTTCAACTAGGTAGTCACCTCAACTTAATTCACTCACCACTTTTAAAAAGAACCCGCCTGTTACTTTGCATTTAGTTAAATTAATGGCCTTATTTCATTCCATCCTTAAATAAATCTGCATATATATGTATATACTATATATATATATATTCATTTAACTCAATATACATCATATATATATACATAACTCAATATACATCACGTTATTCATCATTGCTTCTTTGTTTTTCTCAGGGAATTAGTAAATTTGGTCATGTTATATTCCTTTGGAATGAAAACTGGTCTGGTTATTTCAATCAAAGCATGGAGTATGTTGAACATAGTTGCAAAAAAATACTAGAATTGAAGCTATTGGTTTTTAGAAATAAGGGAAGGTATATTTCACACGTTTAGAACATCCAGGCACTTGTTTCATACCATCATCATGGTTCTTAAGTTATACATACATACATACATATATATGTATATATGTGTGTGTATGTGTGTGTGTGCGCACGCACGCGCGTGTGTGTGTAGCACACAATGTATATAAATGCATGAAAAGTGTTTGAATCAATGATTTTTTTTAATGTAAAACAGTAAAAATCTTGTTGTGTTTACTCACCAAGTTCACTGTTTTTATGTCTTTCTAGTTCCAGGTTTAATCTTTTAAGTCCAGCATTTGTTCCCTTATATTGATTGATGTTGGCTTTCAGGTTTCCATGTTTTAGTCATTTGCTATCAGGTTTTAGCTTTCTTGTCTGCCATTGTTTTGTTTTCGAATTCGGTTAATCATTGCTTCAGATTTTGTGTGTGATTAAGTTATGTGTGTGCAAGTGTATTTATAAGTGCAACGAATATATAAAAAACTTATGTATAGCTTATAGGTTTACAGTATATAGTTTGGGGCTGTTTGTTTGATTGAAAGAATTGAAGCAAAGTCTTTAGCTGGGCATAGTGAAGCCTAGGATGTATAGCTGGTTTGTTAGTCACCTTTCCCAGATAAAAGCCAAGGCCAAGTCATGCATTGGAGGTACACATATACGGGCATATCCTTTGTACAGCATGTGCAAAAGAGCTTTTCAGAAAGCTAACTTCATTTCATAGCCTAGTCACATTAATTTGTGATGTTCCTTTATCGTTTTAAATAGCAATTCAAGTGTAAATTCTTGCACAAAGAAATATTCTTCTTTAATGTATTCTGATGTAATGACCCGCATCTTCAGCGGTATAATAATTAATTTATTTAATTATTGAAATGGTGGTATATAGAATTTAATGGTCGTGGAATTAAATAATGGTGAATATTTTATTAAAATAATAAAATTTAATAATATATTTAACTCTGAAATAATCAGAATTGGCTGAAATGGCGATATGGTGTGAACTGGATCATCTATGATATTTAATTCAGTTCAGAATTGAATTAGAATAACGAATATATTTAAATAATGACAGTTCGATCGTGGAATTATAATATAATTAAAATTGAGCTCGAAATGGCGCGGTAGTTCGCTATTTGGCGATTTGAACTTCAACTGGAAATACAGGGTTCATTTTAAATCGAATTTCTGTGAAACAAGAAACGTATGGAGCTGGTGAAGTATATTTTTCTAGTGGAAGAGAAAAATTGGGATTTTGTCGTGTAGATTTTGTTTTACGTCCAAATCAAATTTCAGAAAAGTCGCTGTGAAATTCCTTTATAATTTGCAACGCTTTATATATGTTATAAATAGATTTTCAGTATAAACTGAATACCGAGATAATCTGGAATCTGAAATATCAAGATGTGAATTCTGATATGATATTCTGGAGCTGTATGATATCGTATACAAATATATACGATAATATTAATTTATTAATATTTTATTTAATTATATTTAAATATATTTATATATTTAAATGGGTCATCCAAAGCTTTAAAAATAGCCACTTTTGCAAACGAAGTCGGAATTTGATGAAACTAATTTTGTTGGATCTGCAACATCAAATTATTGCTAAATTCCAAGTTCCGTGATTTTTAGAGTCACTGTGTGGCCGTACGGATTTTTAGAGTGAAAAACAGTCAGTATTTTGACGGTTAAAAATACGATGTGCGAGCAAACAGAGTCAGAATTCGACGAAACCAGTTTTGTTGGGTCCGCAATGTCGAACTGTAGCTGCATGTCCAGTTTCATTATTTTTGGATATTGTATGTAATCGTATGGATTTTTATTCGATGAATTTAGTTAACGACCAAATATAAAGTAATATTTAAACTCAATACAAAACCCTATAAATACATCTTTAACATTCCCAACCCTAGGGAATTCTCTTTGTAGTCAAACACTCCATTTGCCGTTCTTATTCCTTTCACAGAGAAAAGAAAATCGAAAGAAGAAAAAGCAAAATACATTGATAAAAATTCCTACAAATCTCGAGACCCTTTTCTTCGAACCCCCTGTGTTCTTCTCTGCGACTTGATATATGTATTAAAGGGTGCGGCGCTACTTGGTCTGATCTGTGTTTTTTAACCCGCAGTGGAAAAGGGCATAGGTCATGGTTAGCTAGGTGAAGCTGGAGGGAATTTCGAGGAGGCGGTAGTGTTTATCGAGGTAAGGCGCATCTGGTTAGGGGGTTTTGAGGTGCTCCGATGTGCTATAGTTGATTCCGTCCTTTAGAAAAAAGAAGGAAGCGTGTTGCTGGTAAAGACAGTAGGTAAACTCGGTTTGTGATGAATTGTTTCATTTTCTGTAAACTGAGGCGTGAAAGTTGTGAGAAGCATCACGGTGATGTTTGATTTGGTTTTTGCCAGTGGACGTGGAAATTAAAGAATGGGAGTTGTGAAGTATTGTGGTTTTTGAAAGGGATTTCGACATTTGAAAACATGTCGTGATTTGTTGTAACAGCAGTAGCAGTTGCATTTGGTGTTGATGAGGGAGTGGGCACGAACAGGGGGATGGTTGATGTCAGTCATGGAGCTCGAACTATTATCAGAGATGAAGGAACTACACAAAACACGTGCCAATGGAATCATATCAAAGAGTGCTACGCCATCGGACTAGTCCGTATAAGTTGGAGTTCGTTGGAGATGTATGACAAGAATATAACGTCAAAACAGAACGGTCGATCGATTCTCGTTACTTAACGATAGCTGACAATGTGAGTAAATCTCACTAACTCTGAACAGTTTATAATTTCATGTTGTATTTTTAGAACTGTTAAATATTGGCTGATTGACGGTGTGTTGACTGTTTGATTGAACTGCTAGTCAGTTAGTTGAATTTCTATATTGATTCTGTTTATCAGAATATATCATATGGAACTGAACGTGATGTTGATTTTATTGTGTAACATTTGTAGATGCAGGGAAACAGGTTGGAGGAATCTGCCTGGATTCCTCAACATTTATTTTACTGTTTTTCATATATTGTGATACATGATGTGATATATAATATGTTGTCAAATTATATGTGTTTGGACGATATTGATCATCGTGATTTGATATGTTGAATACCATAACATACCGGAATGTTGATAAGGGAATTTTCAAAGTGATAGTGAAAAGAAAATATTTATAAATGGAATATTTATAAATAAGAAATATTTATAAATTGGAATATTTATAAATAGGATATAAATAAAAGGGAAAATAGTTATAAACCATTTACAAAGGGAATCGAAAGAGGAATAGTTATAAACCATTTACAAAGGAAATCGAAAGAGGAATAGTTATAAACCATTTACAAAGGAAATCGTAAGAGGAATAGTTATAAACCATTTACAAATGGAATCGAAAGAGGAATGGTTATAAACCATTTACAAAGGAAATCGTTTTATAGTGGAGAACCGTTACTAAAAGTAAATCTTTAAAAATGAATAAACATTGTTAAAAAGGAAATCTTTATAAAGCGAATAAAGGAGTTAAATCAAATTAGTTATTCGAAAGGAGTTAAATCGATTATGGTATTCGAAGGAGTTAAATCGAATATGGTATGCGAAAGTTAGTAAATCGAATATGTTATTCGAAAGGGGTTAGTCGAGTCGAGTTGGTTAGATAGAGTTAACCAGTTAGAGTAAATCGATAGGGTTAAATCGAACTAGAGTTAGTAAAAAGTGTTAATCGATTAGAGTTAAATAAATAAGAGTTATTCGAAATATTTATTCGATTAGAGTTAAACAAAAAGGAGTTAATCGAATTTAGTTTATTCGAATAGAGTTAAATAAATAAGAGTTATTCGAATTAGTTATTCGAATAGAGTTAAACACAAAGGAGTTATCGAATTAGTTATTCGAAAAGAGTTATCGATTATAGTTTAATCGAAAGGAGTTATCGATTATAGTTTAATCGAAAGGAGTTATCGAATTAGTTATTCGAAAGGAGTTAAATAGAATATGGTATTCGAAGGAGTTAATTCGAATATGGTATGCGAAAGTTAGTAAATCGAATATGTTATTCGAAAGGGGTTAGTCGAGTCGAGTTGGTTAGATAGAGTTAACCAGTTAGAGTAAATCGATAGATTTAAATCGAACTAGAGTTAGTAAAAAGAGTTAATCGATTAGGGTTAGATAAATAGAATAAATCAAATTTAGTTTATTTGAAGAAAGGTTAATCGGATCTAGTTATGCGTAAGAGAGATTATCAAATATAGTTATTCGAAGGGAGGAGTTATCGAATAGAGATTTATTCAAACTAGAGTTATGTAAGGAAGTTTGTTAAAGAGTTAAAAGATGAACTTACCCTATTTCGAGATTTGAAATGTTGTTCAGTTAAGGTCTGAGAGGTAGTTATACCCCAACTTGATTGACTTCGTTTTTAATTTAGAAATGGTTAAGGTTCGAGAGTGAAAGTGGTTAAGTGAATTTAGTAAATAAGTATAGTGGTTCGAATTGTCGTCACGATGTTGATTTAAACATCTGTTCAAATCCAAGAAAAGAAGATTTGGAAATGTTTTCCCAATAGAATCAGAAACGTAATCAAATATTGAAATTGGAAATATGGATTAGAAATGGAAATGTTTTCCAGTGTTAACGTATATTTTCTAAACATAGAAAATAAGGAAATATGAATATATATATATATATATGATTGATGAATGATTGATAGAATTTCCATCTGGAAATAATATCGTTGGTTGCACACCTGTTTTTCTTTGATGGTTAAATCATAGTCTATCGAAGTTTTGACCATTTTAACGTTGTTAATATGGAGAGACCGGTTGGATTATTATCCAAAGAATCACTCTGTATTGGCATAACCGTTGCGAATCATATATGCCAAAGAAAATTGAAGACGGAGTAAAGTGCAAGGGCTATTGTATAAGTCTTAGATAACAGTGCCTAAGATGGATGTACTGAATATTGCCTTCGGTTCATCCTGTTCCTGGATGACTTGTATGGACAGATGTCTAACAGAGTATTTCCAGACGATCACATATATTGATTTCTCCAACCGTACCAAGAGTGGAAGCGGAGAAGGAAACTTCTTTTAGCTAACACATAATGTATGTTTGAGGATGTCAATCGGTGATTTGATAGATTTGACGATATGACATTCGAAGTGAATCTGATATGATGATGAAGCGTAACCTCAAGCCTCATCAACCGGTAAATGATAGAAATCGGGTAGGCAACATGGCTAAATCAGTCACTCCGAAGTAGGGTGTATAATCACCTGATCTAGAGTTTCATTTATTTCTAAAAATCTATTGTGATGCTGTCCCATTCGGGAAATGGTTGCTGATCCCAACCGTTGGTGATATACATTCGATACACTCAAGCGAAATGAGTGGTCGGTCATGTGTGGTCGGGTTGCAAGATTTTCTTTTTGAACCCAGTGTATTCCTTTCTAGAGGTACACTAGCGAAAGGTGGTTCCATACCTTGTCATAGTTGGAAATCCATTACCCAATACATGCTTGCGGTTTTTGATTGTATACTATATGCGTAGAATGTGAGATGAAAGCATTTCTGCTAGATGATTATTATATTGTGGTTGATAGACATTATTATAATATCAAAAGGGTTTTTGATATAAAGATAATTTGGATTCTCATGAGGGAAAAACCCATTCCGTTATACGGCGTGGTCTTATGACGTATCGTTTAATGGCTCAAATTGTTTTAAACTGTTTTACTCACACCAGTCCCATGACTGACCCGGAGTTTATTTTGTGTTGTTTTCTCTAAACTCTTGGGTGCCCAATTTTGTACGGGCAGTCAAGTAGTCAGGATTTACAGATATACTGGAAGAGCTTGGAGCAGGAGGCTTCAGGATTATATAGCTATAGTTATTTCCGCTGTGTTGTAAGTGTTGTACTTTGATAATGATGAATATTCAAGTACAGATGTATATTTCAAGTTATGTTATATATATTATATGTTATTCGTTCCACTATGAGGTTCGTGTTACTCTGATGTTGTGTTCTACTTCTTCTTCTATTCTAAGTTTCTATCTTATCTTTCCTCACCCTCTAATTTCTTTCATTAATGACCGGTATTTTTGATCCTTGGATGTTCGATATGTGTTGTATATCGGATAACCAAGATCGCACAAAATCTGGGTCGTTACAGTTGGTATCAGAGCATAAGGTTAAGTGAATTACCTTGGCTCTGTGGCGTGGCTCAATAGAGATAAGGTTAGTAATAACCTAGATTGAGTTTGAGTGTATATATACGAGTGAACATATTTGTTATTGATATAAAATTTGTTTTATATTGTGGTGATTTATTGGTTGAGTTGTTTATGAGTTCTGGTCGATCAGTTTGATCCACTATATCGGTAGGAGTTTATAAATACTCGAATATGATGGGTCGACACGACATGTTTTGAAAAGTGGGTAAATTAAAATAAGTTTACCCAAGGTATATCTTGATATAGAAAAGATATATATATCAAAATTATAATATAGTGGATATATTGGTTGTTATTATAATCGAGTAAGATTATAAATTAAATGGTTATGTAAATAACCAATCAGAATTCATATAAATGAAATACGTGAAATCAGATGAGTTGAATCTGAAAATTTAAACCAGAAATTGAGTTAAAACTCTGGAGAATTGGATAAGTGTTTGTAAATGGATTTGGATTAGAAATAAGGAAAATTTAAGATCCTGGGAGATTTTAAATTGTTTTACAAGCAGTGTGAATTATATTTTGAAATGAATTTCAAAGTGGAAATGTTTAGAAATGGTTTTATAGTATTGAACTCACTTCGATTGCTGGAAAATAGATTCCGATGATGACAGCTGCATCATCAGTATTCATTTTTGAGTTGTAAGTGACGAATTACTACCAGAGATACTGTTTCGAATTTGTTTTGGGAAAGACAAGTTGTGTTGAATTTCAAAATGGGATTTGTAATATAGAATTTGATATATAGAATTTGATATATAGAATTTGAATAGAATTTGATATATAGAATTTGAATAGAATTTGATATATAGAATTTGAATAGAATTTGAAATATAGAATTTGATATATAGAATTTGAATATAGAAATTCAAATGGGATTTATAATATAGAATTTGAATAATAGATTTTGATATATAGATTTGAATAATAGAAGTGATATAAAATTGGAATAGAAATTGAATAGAATTAACTAAGTCGAAGAGGAATTAGTTAATCGAGTTTTGAATTTGAAGTTGAACTTTGAAAGGTGAATTGGATTTGTAAATGGATATTCGAAATCGAATATAGAACTTAAATTTGGAATTTGGATTCAAATTAGTTAATAAGCCAGTTAAAATATATTTGAACATGTCATGTTCAAACATAAAAGTGAAATAGACTAAAGAGTTAATTAACAAATTAATTAACGAATTGAGTTAAAACGATCAGGTATAGTTAAAATAGATTGGACATGTATAAATATACATGAGATAGGTATGGATAAGGTATGAAGGTATATAAATAGAATGCTCGATGAAAAGGTATGTATTTAATTCATATATGAGATTTTATGCGCCGTATCGGCTAGCCGCTTGGCTTTTTCTTTTTCTTATGGATTGGTGAGGGCCATGGGAGGCTATTTGAAATATCCCGATGCTCCTGGTACAAAGGAGGTTATGGCGAATTTTTCCGGCAATTCAAGGAGTTAAAATATTTTTAAGATAATTTGATAGTTAGAAATCAACGTATCGATATATATAGAAGTCGACAAGGAAACAAACTTAGAAATAGAATAGTAAAATCACAAAGGAAGACTAAGAATAAAATCTAGTAAGAATAGAAAGAGGAAGCGTATACGTGTTTAAAAGTGAATAAGTAGTTGTATGGTATTGCTTATTCGAGTAAGTAGTCATATCTGTTTTGACGTTATAAATGTTATTCAGTCAAGGTCTGAGAGGTAGTTATACCCCAACTTGATTAATTTCATTACTAACAAATAAATAGTAAGATTTCAGGCTCGAAGATCAATGTTGAATAAGAGTTAGTTGAATAGAGTATTTGGGTTGTCGTAACGATGTTTTACACAACGTCCATTTTAACCGAAATAAGTGTAAGCTTGGAAATAAAATAAAGAATATTTCCTAAGTATAGAAATAAACGAGATCGGAAAAGAGATAAGTAATTGGAATATTTTCCAATTATAAATAGCATATATTTTCTAAAGTTTAGAAAATAAAAGAAGGCGATGTTCGGAAATGTTTTCCAAATAACATAAAAGGCCAATATGTTTATTGAAAATATTTGGTTAACAAATATTGATAAAGAAATAGAGAAGTGATTTAACTAATGGAATATTAATTAAGGGCTCAGTGACATGTTCAAAAGGAAAACTTGATTTTTGAAAAGAGTAAACTGTTTAAAAACTCCCAAGGAAAGACTGTTTGAATTAAAAACAAATTTAATAGAAATTTGTGAAAGAAAAAATTGAATTAAAGTAAAGCCAGTAAAGTGGTAACTGAGATTGAATTTGAATGATATCAAGACAAATTGGATTGTGAGATTCAAATTTGAAGTGTAATGTGATAATCAAGTTAAGAGTTGGGAATCGAGAAGAAACTCGAGTTAAAATGATATTTGGCTCGGATATAAGCGAATGGTTGTGTTGTGGATAAAAGAAGATTGGAATTTGATTGGGATGACCATTGTATCCGCTGAATTGATAACAGGTGGAAAGGATATAATGTTATGCCCGACAAAAAAGGTACCAGTTTATATTGTATATTGGATATAAGATTTATGAGTCGAATTGGCAAGCCGCTTGGCTGTTTGATTTTCTTTTGGGATAGAGATGGCCCAGAGAGGCGATTGGTGGTTTGACGTATTGACCAGTACAAAGGAGGTGCTGGCGAAAATTTCCGAAAAGTTAAGGTGTTAGAAAATTTTCAGGTTTTTTGAAAATTTTCGTTGATAAGAATTAATCAATATTTAATTGAAATTAAATTGGTTCAGTCGGAACTGAAGTTAAGAAGTGAACAAATATGTTCTAACCAGTCGATAGGGTTGTCCTCTACTTTTTAGCAATTTCGAGGACGAAATTATTTTAAGTGGGGAAGAATGTAATGACCCGCATCTTCAGCGGTATAATAAATAATTAATTAAATTATTGAAATGGTGGTTTAGATAATTTAATGGTCGTGGAAATAAATAATGGTGAATATTTTATTAAAATAATAAAATTTGATAATATATATAACTCTGAAATAATCCGAATTGGCTGAAATGGCGATATGGTGTGAACTGGATCATCTGTGATATTTAATTCTGTTCAGAATTGAATTAGAATAACGAATATATTTAAATAATGACAGTTCGAACATGGAATTATAATATAATTAAAATCGAGCTCGAAATGGCGTGGTAGTTCGCGATTTGGCGATTTGAACTTCAACTGGAAATACAGGGTTCGTTTTAAATCGGATTTCTGTGAAACAAGAAACGTATGGAGCTGGTGAAGTATATTTTTCTGCTGGAAGAGAAAAATCGGGATTTCGTCATGTAGATTTTGATTTACGTCCAAATCAAAATTCAGAAAAGTCGTTGTGAAATTCCTTTATAATTTGCGATGCTTTATATATGTTATAAATAGATTTTCAGTATAAACTGAATACCTAAATAATCTGGAATCTGAAATATCAAGCTGTAAATTCTGATATGATATTCTGGAGCTGTATGATATCGTATACGAATATATACGATAATATTAATTTATTAATATTTTATTTAATTATATTTAAATATATTTATATATTTAAATGGGTCATCCTTAGCCTTAAAAATAGCCACTTTTGCAAACGAAGTCGGAATTTGACGAAACTAACTTTGTTGGATCTGCAACATCAAATTATTGCTAAATTCCAAGTTCCGTGATTTTTAGAGTCACTATGTGGCCGTACGAATTTTTAGAGTGAAAAATAGTCAGTATTTTGACGGTTAAAAATACGCTGTGCGAGCAAACGGAGTCGGAATTCGACGAAACCAGTTTTGTTGGGTCCGCAATGTCGAACTTTAGCTGCATGTCCAGTTTCATGATTTTTGGATATTGTATGTAATCGTATGGATTTTTATTCGATGAATTTAGTTGACGACCAAATATAAATTAATATTTAAATCCAATACAAAACCCTATAAATACATCTTTAACTTTCCCAACCCTAGGGAATTCTCTTTGTGGTCAAACACTCCATCCACCGTTCTTATTCCTTTCACAGAGAAAAGAAAATCGAAAGAAGAAAAATCAAAAGAAATTGATAAAAATTCCTACAAATCTCGAGACCCTTTTCTTCGAACCCCATGTGTTCTTCTCTGCGACTTGATATGTGTATTAAGGGGTGCGGCCCTACTTGGTTTGATCTGTGTTTTTGAACCCACAGTGGAGAAGGGCTTAGGTCACGGTGAGCTAGGTGAAGCTGGAGGGAATTTCGAGGAGGCGGTAGTGTTTATCGAGGTAAGGTGCATCTGGTTAGGGGGTTTTGAGGTGCTCCGATGTGCTGTAGCTGATTCCATCCTCTAGAAAATAGAAGGAAGCGTGCTGCTGGTAAAGATAGTAGGTAAACTCGGTTTGTGATAAATTGTTTCATTTTCTGTAAACTGAGGCGTGAAAGTTGTGAGAAGCATCGGTGATTTTTGATTTGTTTTTTACCAGTGGACGTGGAAATTGAAGAATGGGAGTGGTGAAATATTGTGGTTTTTGAAAGGGAATTCGACATTTGAAAACATGTCGTGATTTTTTGTAACAACAGTAGCAGTTGCATTTGATGTTGATGAGGGGGTGGGCACGAACAGGGGGATGGCTGATGTCAGTCATGGAGCCCGATCTGTTATCAGAGATGAAGGAACTACGCGAAACACGTGCCGTTGGAATCATATCAAAGAGTGCTACACTATCGAACTAGTACGTATAAGTTGGAGTTCGTTGGAGATGTATGACAAGAATATAACGTCAGTACAGAACAGTCGATCGATTATCGTTATTTAACGATAACCGACAATGTGAGTAAATCTCACTAACTCTAAATAGTTTATAATTTCATGTTGTACTTTTAGAACTGTTAAATAATGGATGATTGACGGTGTGTTGACTGTTTAATTGACCTGCTAGTCAGTTACTTGAATTTCTATATTGATTCTGTTTATCAGAATATATCATATGGAACTGAAAGTGATGTTGATTTTATTGTGTAACATCTGTGGATGCAGGGAAACAGGTTGGAGGAATCCACCTGGATTCCTCAACATTTATTTTACTGTTTTTCATATATTGTGATAGATGATGTGATATATAATATGTCGTCAAATTATATGTGTTTGGACGATATTGATCATCGTGGTTTGATATGTTAAATACCATAACTTACCAGAATGTTGATAAGGGAATTTGCAAAGTGATAGTGAAAAGAAAATATTTATAAATGGAATATTTATAAATAAGAAATATTTATAAATTGGAATATTTATAAATAGGAGATAAATAAAAGGGAAAATAGTTATGAACCATTTACAAAGGGAATCAAAAGAGGAATATTATTAACCGTTTACAAAGGAAATCGAAAGAGGAATAGTTATAAACCATTTACAAAGGAAATCGAAAGAGGAATAGTTATAAACCATTTACAAATGGAATCGAAAGAGGAATAGTTATAAACCATTTACAAAGGAAAATGTTTTAATGTGGAGAACCGTTACTAAAAGTAAATCTTTAAAAATGAATAAACGTTGTTAAAAAGGAGATCTTTATAAAGCGAATAAAGGCGTTAAATCGAATTGGTTATTCGAAAGGAGTTAAATCGAATATGGTATTCGAAGGAGTTAAATTGAATATGGTATGCGAAAGTTAGTAAATCGAATATGTTATTCAAAAGGGGTTAATCGAGTCGAGTTGGTTAGATAGAGTTAACCAGTTAGAGTAAATCGATAGAGTTAAATCAAACTAGAGTTAGTAAAAAGAGTTAATCGATTAGAGTTAAATATATAAGATTTATTCGAATTAGTTATTCAAATAGAGTTAAACACAAAGGAGTTAATCGAATTTAGTTTATTCGAATAGAGTTAAATAAATAAGCGTTATTCGAATTAGTTATTCGAATTGAGTTAAACACAAAGGAGTTATCGAATTAGTTATTCGAAAGGAGTTATCGATTATAGTTTAATCGAAAGGAGATATCGATTATAGTTTAATCGAAAGGAGTTATCGAATTAGCTATTCGAAAGGAGTTAAATCGAATATGGTATTCGAAGGAGTTAAATCGAATATGGTATGCGAAAGTTATTAAATCGAATATGTTATTCGAAAGGGGTTAGTCGAGTCGAGTTGGTTAGATAGAGTTAACCAGTTAGAGTAAGTCGATAGAGTTAAATCGAACTAGAGTTAGTAAAAAGAGTTAATCGATTAGGGTAAGATAAATAGAGTAAATCGAATTTAGTTTATTTGAAGAAAGGTTAATCGGATCTAGTTATGCGTAAGAGAGATTATCAAATATAGTTATTTGAAGGGAGGAGTTATCGAATAGAGATTTATTCGAATGAGAGTTATGTAAGGAAGTTTGTTAAAGAGTTAAAAGATGAACTTACCCTATTTCGAGATTTGAAATGTTGTTCAGTTAAGGTCTAAGAGGTAGTTATACCCCAACTTGATTGACTTCGTTTTTAATTTAGAAATGGTTAAGGTTCGAGAGTGAAAGTGGTTAAGTGAATTTAGTAAATAAGTATAGTGGTTCGAGTTGTCGTCACGATGTTGATTTAAACATCTGTTTAAATCCAAGTAAAGAAGATTTGGAAATGTTTTCCCAATAGAATCAGAAATGTAATCAAATATTGAAATTGGAAATATGGATTAGAAATGGAAATGATTTCCAGTTTTAACGTATATTTTCTAAACATAGAAAATAAGGAGATATGAATATATATATATATATATATATATGATTGATGATTGATTGATAGAATTTCCATCTGAAAATAATATCGTTAGTTGCACACCTGTTTTTCTTTGATGGTTAAATCACAAACTATCGAAGTTTTGACCATTTTAACGTTGTTAATATGGAGAGACCAATTGGATTATTATCCAAAGAATCACTCTGTATTGGCATAACCGTTGCGAATCATATATGCCAAAGAAAATTGAAGACGGAGTAAAGTGCAAGGGCTATTGTATAAGTCTTAGATAACAGTGCCTAAGATGGATGTACTGAATAGTGCCTTTGGTTCATCCTATTCCTGGATGACTTGTATGGATGGATGTCTGACAGAGTATTTCCAAACGATCACGTATATTGATTTCTCCAACCGTACCAAGAGTGGAAGCGGAGAAGGAAACTTCTTTTATCTAACACATAATGTATGGATGAGGACGTCAATCAGTGATTTGATGGATTTGACGATGTGACATTCGAAGTGAATCTGATGTGATGATGAAGCGTAACCTCAAGCCTCATCAACCGGTAAATGACAGAAATCGGGCAGGTAGCATGGCTAAGTCGGTCGCTCCGAAGTTGGGTATATAATCACCTGATCTAGAGTTCGATTTATTTCTAAAAATCTATTGTGATGTTGTCCCATTCGGGAAACGGTTGCTGATCCCAACCGTTGGTGATATACATTCGATACACTCAAGCGAAATGAGTGGTCAGTCATGTGTGGCCGGGTTGCAAGATGTTCTTGTTGAACCCAGTGTATTCCTTTCTAGAGGTACACTAGCGAAAGGTGGTTCCATACCTTGTTGTAGTTGGAAATCCATTACCCAATACGTGCTTGCGGTTTTTGATTGTATACTATATATGTAGAACGTGAGATGAAAGCGTTTCTGCTAGATGATTATTATGTTGTGGTTGATAGACATTATTATAATATCAAAAGGGTTTTTGATATAAAGATAATTTGGATTCTCATAAGGGAAAAACCCGTTCCGTTATATGGTGTGGTCTTATGAGATATCATTTAATGGCTCAAACTATTTTAAACTGTTTTACTCACACCAGTCCCATGACTGACCCGGAGTTTATTTTGTTTTGTTTTCCCTAAACTCTTGGGTGCCCAATTTTGTACAGGCAGTCAAGTATTCAGGACTTACAGATATACTGGAAGAGCTTGGAGCAAGAGGCTTCAGGATTATGTAGCTATAGTGTAACGACCCAGGAATTTTCGGTCCTGAAAATCGACATAAATACCTTTCTTATAACTCATGCCGATCTTCCAACACCGAAAACGTTGGAACGTTTATAGAAAGAAATTATAGGGTGAGATAAGAAAGAAAGAATTATTAGAATAGAAGAAGAAAAAGAAGAACCGACACAGAGTCTCACATCGCAGCGGAACAAAATATAATACAGAAATAACTTTGTTGGGAGCTTTAAATAAAACTTACCGTATCATAGTACATTACACAACGGGACAATTATAATAACCTGTTCCCATATACAACACACAGCGGAATAATAGCTATATAAGATCATACGTCTGAACACCCGCATCTCGTCTCTTCACAGCATTCGATAACCTGAACCTGTACACCCGGGCTAACCCGAGCATTTACAAAACACCGGGTCAGTCTGGTGAACCAGAGTGAGATAAACTCGCACAGTATTAAGGGTATCACACAACCTGATTTTAAAGTTAAAATCCTTCAAAGAAAAAGATAATCTTAAGACCAAATCCACACATAAATATGGACGGTTTTTACCTTACGATAACCCAAAACATTTTTGAAACCAATATCTTGTCTAATATTATAATAATGTCTAAATACAAGTAAATAGAATCTAGTAGAACGCTTGCATCTCATGCTCTACATATATAGTATGCAAACAAAAACCGCGGGCGCTTATTGGAAATAGGATTCCGACAATGACAAGGTATGGGACCACCTGCCGATAGTGTATCTCTAGAGGCGAATACACTGGGTTCAACAAGAACGTCTTGCAACCCGGCCCACACATGACCGACCACTCATTTCTCTTGAGTGTATCGAATGTATATCACCAACGGTTGGACTCAAACCACCGTTCCCGAATGGGCAGAATCGATAGAGTAAGAAACAAAAGGAATTTCTCTAGATAGATGATTATACATCCTAATGGGAGCGACCCACATAGCCATGCTGCCTGCCCAATTTCTGTCATTTCCCGGTTGTGAGGCTTGGGGTCAGAATTTCTTTTACAACCCTCGACCACCATTCACTTTGAATGCCACATCGTCAGATCCGCCAGATATCACTAATTGAAGTCCACAAACACATCTGGGAGCTACCCAGGTATGTTTGAAGAAAACAACGTACGTGATCATTTGGAAATACTCTGTCAGACACTCGTCCATACAAGTCATCCAGGAACAGGATGAACCGAAGGTACTGTCCTACTGCATCTCATAGAGGAATCACCCCATGGATCAGTAGCGAGAAATCCTTGCAACCCGTAGATTTCGACCACGACAGAACCACAGTACCTTTTTGGCTGCAGACCGAAGATTATTAGCAGTCCTTCCGCTTACAAAAATCTACGGTCTTCAATGCTCCATCTTGATCATCTTCTAATATCTCCACGTATTTGCTGGTCGGAATGGTTTCCGAATATAAATTCGATCCCGGTCTTTCCGTACCAACAATCGTATTGGACAAGTTTGATAGTCGGTGTTTTAACTATCAAAATAAACAGTGTTTCAATCACAACAATCCAATGAGTTCACTGGTTCGGTATTCAGCATCACTTGGCCTTTTAATGTAAATTCAAAACTCTTAAGTATTTCGATATTACAAATATAGTTCCTCGCTTCTTTATTTATCATAAGATTACACTTTAACAAAATTCATTTTAATACTTAGTAAATCCTATATCATATCCAGTTCTCTATATCTTTCTTTCGAAAACAACTCGTAAACAACATTATGAAATATCCTTTATCTATTACTTACCAGTGCTTATTCCTGTTGGATAAAACCAGCCCTTTACATTATTATTTCACTAATGGAAATAAATTATCACTAATCAATTTTCCCATTAGAACTAATATCACCCTTAGATAGTCCTGATGTCGTTCAAGTTGGGGTATTTTAATTACCTCTCATACCTTGATCGACAACGTTCATACCCAAAGGTAAATACGAGTTGTAATATGAACCAATATCTCAACGCAAATTCCATTCAACTATTTTATTCAAAGGTATGGTTTCATAAACCTTCTTTCCTTTTGAAAATCTCTTTCTCTACTATACCATAAATTCTTAATTCACTAATCAAGTAACATCACTTGTAGCTCTGCCTCTTTATCTTCGCTTAAATTTCCTTTTTATAACTTGTTATACCAATTCTGGTTTTAAATATAAAACCCGTTCGTAATATCCCTTCACCATTCAATTTGATTCTATTTGAATTTCGAGTACTTTTTAAATGAATCTCAATTAAAAAGTATTCTAAATTATTAAAATAATAATTTATTTTAGTAGTTAACTACTTTCATAGTTAATTCCTTTATCTACTAAAATAAATATTAAATTTCCTTTTTAGAATCTTATTAAAATTTAACAATACCTTTCGATTTATTTCTCATCCTCGTACTTATAAATTGAATGAACATCAGAGTTGTCTTTAAAAAAATTAATTTAAAATAAATCAAATCTTACATAAACCATTTATTTATTTTCCCTTTCTATAAACATTTATTTAAAATAATGTGTTTCAAATCAATCTCCAGTTTTAAAAATAAATTTTATAGGCCATATGTTGCCAGAAACTCAACCAATAATGCCCAATTGTTTAAACTGCACAGATGTTGAACTTCCAGTCAGCAACCAAATCAATCATTCAGTTTCACTTAGCTGATAACAATAAATAACGACCATTTAACCTCAACCACGAGCAATTCAAACAATTCAACCAATTAAACACGTTTATTTTATAAACGTGACCAACAAGGTAAGTTACCTTTATTGGAACCAATCGTTAAAAATAACGATTCGGTATTTTGAAATTAAACGACGGTTTAATTTCATCAGTTCAACCAACCAATAATTATATAACTAGCAAAACAGTCAATCATCAGCAAGCAGAGCACATAAAATAAAAAAACAATTTATATAAAATATAAATGGGAAAAATGAGTGAGTTTAACTCACCTTTGTTTGTTTGCCGCCGAAGCAGCTTGTTTTAATTAAATTAAACAGACGTTTAATTTAATTAAAAATCTCCGTTGCTACCCACTCTGATCAAACCAGTTTCATCTGTCGCTCGTCGACACGGTCCCGGCGATGCCTGTTCATTTAATTATGTTACCGTATGATCAAGTTACAAATTAATTATGTTACTTATTATTAATATTATAAAACAACTAAATAATATAAATATACTTAAATTTTTAGTTTACGTTACTAAAATGAAGTAGGGCGTTTAAACAATCTTAGGCACGAACGATACTACACAAACCCTACTCAAGACTGTCCCCTGTATCTAACTATCTCCCCTTAGTGCTGATCACGAGGCCAATTATATGTTACATAATGTGATTAGGCATCCTTAGGTCAAGTTAAACTCAATTAGGCTCCTAAATAGGGGTTAGGCGCATTAAAAAGGTAATTAAGCATGTTTTAATTATCCGGTTATTAACCCATGTGGCTTTATTATATACATACAATTTACGTTAGTTTTACTCATGGGTTAAGGATCGGTAAACATAGGATTAGTCGCAATTTAAAAATACCTTTCATCACTCCTTGCCTGATATGTATTCGAACCCGACCTGCTGTTGCTTCTTCAAATGCCATGCCCTCTCCCCCTCTACTGTTTCATCCATTCATCATACAATCCCGCTCACGTGCCACGTCCCTCTTATGCTACTGATATTCCTCCATGCATAGTTTAACGTTCATATCTCCCCTCCCCTTTGGACTTACGCCCAGCATCACGTTACTGTCTCCACCCTCGTTACTGCTTTTCCCTCACTGACCTCCCTCTAGGACCCCTAACGTGACACCATGCAAGTACCCCCTTTGCTCCAGAACCCATCATTTTCACCACCGACACCCACGGCCATTCACACCTCGACCTCATGAAATATCCCACCTGCAGCTATCTGAAACTATGTAGTGTAGTTGAGTATAGTATGGGTTTAAACTGACGGTGGTTTGTTTTTATTTTGGTGAAGAAACACCTGATTTCACCGTTACTGAATACAAATGAAAAGAAGAATGGAGCAGCACCAAAATGGGAAGGAAGCAGCATGTTTATATAGGGGAAGAGATTGAGGATAGAATCGATGTCACTCATGAGTTAACAGTTTAGGAGTTGAAATGTTTGCAGCCTCTGTCTTTAGTATGTATAATCTCATCGCTTTGAAAAGAAAAGAAAAGAAAACACATAGCAGTTCGGCAGCATGTTCGAAGGTCTGGGAAACAATAGGATATGCACATGCTAATTGATTTTAGGCATGTAGGGGTTGAAAATGCAGGTGTTTTCATTTCAATAGGCGGTACCTGCCATGGAAAAATATTAGCCTCAGCGTGTTTTCATTTCATCCTCCTGTTTTCGAGAAGATATATGTCTGCTATATTTTATTTTCCTTCCAGTTCAAAAGTGATTAATCAACTCACGTAGAGTGGACAGAAATGGCATAGGGTAGATTAGGCTACATTGATTTTCAATTGAGATAAGGTATGCACGTTTTCTAATTTAGAGCAAGTATATGGCGTGTGTTATCTGTGCATGGGCTAGCAGGGTATGGGCGGAGAAAATCTTCAAAAGGTAGGTTTGTATTTGTTTAGGGTAGATTAATTTAATATTATTTTAAGATTTAACTAAACTTCGTGTTAAAGTAACACGTAAAACTATCCGCAATTGACTTCTGTTTACTAATAAAAAAAGTAATCTTGCTGTAAAAAGGTATTCCGGATCCAATGGGACAAGTTTCGTTGAAATCCGAGGTCGTATGAAAAAATTTCCTTTATGAAACCCGAAATAAACACGCGTTTAATTTTTTCACGATCACCAGATAAATCAAACCAACTTGAAACCTTGAAGTCCGATAATAAATCTTCAATACGAACCCAACGGCACCAATTTCGTCGCATTCTGAGACTGTTTCCCCGGTAGGCTATTTTTACGCGCACCGCAATGCCCTTTTGAACACCAAATTTCATGGTCTTCAAAAATAACAAACTATATACCTATCCTGACTCTAATCGACGATACGAACTCAACGGAATTGGTTTCGTGGCTTAATTCGATCGTTTGTTCAATTTACACTCAAAAACCCCTTTATTAAATTAATTATGCGCTATAGAAAATGAACGGCATTTACGGCTACCGTGGTCACATACGACATCGGTTTGCCACGCAAATTGATTTTCTTACAATAATTTAATGATACGGTCCCAATGAAACTGATTTCGTCGAAAACAGAGACCGTTTGGAAAATGGCTATTTTAAAGGCCTATAATTAAATAACGGATTTCCATAGCGATTATTTCAAAATTTGAATTGGCCATAATTAACAAATTATAACACGAAATCTGAATTTTTCTCTTTCATATGAAAATTTATGTCAACACGGTTCCAACGTTTCTCGTTTCACAGAAATCTGACTTATATCGGATCCTGTATTCTCAGTTGAAGTTCAAAACTCCAAATTACGAACTGCAGCGCCATTTCGAGCTCGTTTTATAATTATATAAATATATATCGTTCGATCTCGTGTTAAATAACGATTTAAATATTAAAAATCCACGAATATCCCATATATAATATTTAAAATAATAAATTAAATAAAATATTTGGCTGTCAAAACACGGGTCGTTACATATAGTTATTTCCGTTGTGTTGTAAGTGTTGTACTTTGATAATGATGTATATTCAAGTACAGATGTATATTTGAAGTTATGTTATATATATTATATGTTATTCATTCCGCTGTGAGGTTCGTGTTACTCTGATGTTGTGTTCTTCTTCTTCTTATATTCTAAGTTTCTATCTTATCTTTCCTCACCCTCTAATTTCTTTCATTAATGACCGGTATTTTCGATCCTTGGATGTTAGATATGTGTTGTATATCGGATAACCAAAGTTGCCATTTTTCCGGGTCATTACATGTGACTTATTAAGATACAATGTTAAATCTTCATAATTGTTTTTGATTTGGTAACGGGGCTGTCCTTTCTTTTGTAGCTTCTCAAAGAACAGGTTTATACATACAAACACAAGCTAGGCTCGATCCAGTGCTTAATTGCTAATATTAGTGATAGGTTTGCCTAAGTATTAGTTGACTTGTTTCACTATTCTTATGCATTTTGTTGTTTCCTTTCTATCTGATGAATAGGCACGGTCAGCACCCATTTTTTTTAAGCACAAATTTTTATAGTCTATAAACTGCATACATTTGGATAGCACATTTAGTTTCCAAGTAAGCTAGCTTATTAAATAGCTACGTATTCCTATGCTTATATGTACAACACATATATTTCTGTTTAATATTGTAGTGACCTTTAGATTTTAATAAAAAGAGTATTTTCAAACTGTTGTCAACTACTAAATCAAATTTAAACAAACGGTGAACATTTGCTTACTTATTCACAAATATATATATATATATATATATACACATATACACCCATGGGATTTAAAAAAGAATTGTCCTATATTTGTTTTAATTATTCAAATTAAAATTTATAAATTAGATTAATTATCGATATAATAAAAAAATTGTGTTTTACCAAGTTAGTGGAAATCCAGGACATTACATTTCTGAAAAGACTAAAATTTAGAAAATAATTCATAATCATCACCTTTGAATCACCATATATATTGGTCATACTAAAGTTGCTTGTTACTCAAAAAATTTCTTTTTAGTATTTCTTGATATAAGTAATTTCCTACAAATTTCAGTCTAATAACCAAAACTGTATGCTTATTCTGTCATGCCTATTCAAAAGCAAACTAAAATGCCTTTTCGGATTTTTTTATCGAACAAAAAGGGGAGAAAAATGCAAATGCCAAGACATGTAAAATCAAAATTAAAATGGGACTTAAAAATGAATGTTATTTTGGAATTATTCTTTGAAAAACGAAGAACTTAATAATGAAAAACTATTAAATGCAAATGGAAATGAGGCCCTCCCCATATTTGATTTTGATTGTCTATGTAGTCAATGCGTGATAAAAAGAGTGCAAGGGAGAATGGTACGACTTAAGATTAAAGAATAAGATAGGGTTTTTTCTTTTTGAAAAAGAGAAGTTATTTTTTTTACTTCCATGTACTTTTAGGCTCCACTTAGGATTCAGTTTTCTATCATTTTGACTAGTTTTGGACGGCTCTATATTTCAGGTGTTATCATAACAATTGCTTGCAAGTTTTTTTTTCACATTGGAAGCAGTTGGTTATAAAACCGATGAAAACCGGTGTGGTGTAATTTTACTGGCAATTTTCAATCCACCAAATTAGGGTGTTTTGAGGGATTGTAACTTTTTTTCATCAATTGTGCCACTATACAGTATATGGTAAAATCACTCTTTACAAAACCAAAAAATAAACATAGAAATATAAACTTCATGTTACTTTAGCGGAAAACTCTCAAAATATGTATGTACTAAACTTTCCATGCACTGATTGGTTATAACAACACTTCATGTAAACTAGTCAAAACCGCTACAACCGTTAGCCAATAAAATTCATACTTTCAAAACTTGTTACCCCAAAATTCAAAGCAGACCCTTAGAATAAGAAGATTAAGGAAGAAATGAAAAATCAAAATTAGAATACTATGCAAGATATAAGAAAAAATTTAAAATATTTGCAATTTTTTTGTTATGGTATATTTTTTTTAAGTAAGAGAAGGTTATAAAAGTGAGTTTTTTTGTTTTCTTTTTAAGATTCTCTTTATAATGTTTTTCAAGTAAGAGAAAATGCGAAGAAAAATGTGTTTTTTCATTGAATTTTTTATTTATATTTTTTATATATGCATAAAAATAATACAGATGGATGTGAAAATCTTACTATAAATTTGATTTAAATATGATAATTCTGATAGTTAAATGAAAAATATTTTACTTCCATGATTATAATAGTCAAAGTTAAACAACCATTAATATTTGGAAAGAACTATTTAAAAAAATTATTTTAAATTAATTAGTACAAAAATTGAATATTACTATATTTATTAAGTGTACTGTGTGGCCATTAATATGTTGTTGAGGTAAAATAACTAAAAAAAAATGAGTAACGTATGTTCAAAATTACAAAAATAAAAAATGTATTATATTTATGTCGACCTTAATTTTTCTTTTATGAGTGATAACATAGTAAAAATGCCAATGAAAAATGTCACAAATATTGGAAGATATTTTCTTTTAATATATAGAACAATATTTTTCTAAAGTGGGCTTCCAATATGTTTATTACTTAGAGTTGTGCTAATTTTAAATAACATGTCAATCTTCGACTCGAAAGTCATATTTCATCTCTAGTGTACGATAAAAGATAATTCAAAATTTTAAAATCTAATGCGAGAAGCATGTAACTGGTTAAATCAAATGATTTCAACATTAAACCTTGAAACTAGCACAAAAAAACACTTCCCATTTTCAGAAAACATTAAGGAAATTTTAAATTGATATAGATCATGGAAGATAGATTACATATTAAATGCGGGTGGAAAAGAAGCAGACATCGATGGCCTCCATTGCTTTTTTATAACAACTTTTCATATAGAATCCAAGTGCCCTTCTTCTATCACAATTAAAAAAGATTTATTAAAAAATGTAGAGAAATAAATTTACCATAAAAGCCTTCTGAGAGAAAAATTATAATGAAATTTGTGTTTACAATGACTTTATTTGTAATTACTGCTTAAAACAATAAATGTTCTAGATCAATACTGATATTTTTTTTATCATCAACGACAATAAGCAAATACAACTAATTTAAGGGAAAGACATGTAGACAGATCATGAATGTGTTGAACTTAAGTTTATCGATGTTATATTGAAAATAGTATGATCATAATTAATCCATAATGACAATTGGGTTTATCAGCCTTCTTTTTTGCCCATTAAAAGCTGATTTTCCATTGATGAGGCGAAAATAATGAGTTATTTTACTTAAATATAAAACCCACCAGAACAATATATATAATAAAAACTATACAAAATATACAATGACAATGCATGTTTGTAATTATTCATGGTGCATCAGATGTATTATAACATAATGCTCATTGTGCAAGATTAATCAAGCTTATATCTTTTCTCTTCAACACCGAACACACCCATCTGAATCTCGATAAATGTATGTAAAGGTATCTCGTTATTGGGAATTTCGTTAGTGACCTATCAACGAAATATGCATATAAAGCTCTCAGTACAGCCTGATGGGAGATAACTACGATAGGTGCACGCTGCCTCTCAAGTTCGATAATCACCAGTTCTAATCTTTGCATGACATCAAGGTATGATTCACCACGAGGATATCGGTATCCCACTTTGTCTTTCTTGCGTTCTTTATATTCATCGGGCATGACTTCGGCCTTCTTATTAACATTTGATTTGGCTTATTATATAGCATTAAATTATAGGTTCAGTGCTCTGAACTTAAGTTTCAGTCCAAACATGTTGAAAAGTACCTATTGAAGTGCACCTACATCGAATATAGATGAAAGTTCTTTTAAACTTATTTTTATCAAATATACATCAAAGTTTTATTTGTACTTGTTAAAGAATTCACTATATATATCAAATGTCCTAACATAGACATCAAATATAGATGAAATTACTTTGTTAAAAACTCTAATCCAGCTTCAGAGTAAAACCCATAGTGCTATCCTAACATATACATCCCACTTAGTGTTGTTGACTAATGGAAAAGTAGAGTGCCTCGTGGAATTAGCCCGAGGAAGGGTAAAACATTGACCAATATAAGACTCCTTGGAAACAAACGAACAAATGGTGGGGAAATAACGATAATAGTCGAGGTTGGCCTGAATAGTATCCTCGGCAAAAAGCTAATCGTGAAGGTCAAGTTAGGTTCGGTACAAATCTTTCATCCGTTTGACGTGAACTTCAACCTTTATTGCCCTAAAATGCAATTAGGTTTAGACAACAAAGGAATTGAGAAGGGCTTAGATTTGAGAGCAGATCGAAGCATAATGAAAGAGGAAGGGAACTAGAAAGCAGAGACATAAAATAGGACGGTTCAGTTCACAAACTAGCGAGGGAGGCTTATGCTTCCTTTGAATACAACTCAGTAATAATATAGTAGTATAGATATTTTCTTCTTACTTAAGGCCTTCATGTTGTATAAATGTATCTTCGGCAAGTTTATATACATGTATATTATTTACTTCTACAAGAAAAAGAAATATCAATATTTATTGATTTTCATTCTACAGCTATGCCGAAACTTCTACTGTAAAGACCCGCAAATCCGTGCTATCAGAGTTGACTAAATACACCACACGTCCAACCCAAATAACGCAGAAATACGACTCATTTTTAGAAAGAAGTTAGAGGATGAGAAATAGAAAGAAAGAAATGTTAGAATAGAAGAAAAACGAAGATCACAACTCACAGCGGAATGAATAAAATATATTATATAACATAAGCTTCGAAATACAAATCTTGTTTTGTACATATATACATACCATCATCAGAGTACACATAACATTTGATCCAGCGGAAGTAACTCTAAATAACTAACGTTGAAGCCTCCTGCTTCAAGCTCCTCCAAGTGTATCTGTAAAAGCCTGAAACACTTGACTGCCCGTACAAATTTGGGCACCCAAGAGTTTAGGGAAAACAAAACAAAATAAACTCTGGGTCAGTCATGGGACTGGTGTGAGTAAACTCCAACCACTTGTTTAACTTCAAAAAATCCTTTCAAAGAAAGGATAATAGTAAGACCAGCCCACACATAAACATGGATGGTTTTTACCTTACTATAACCCAAAACACTTTGATATCAAATCCAATGATATTATAATAATGTCTACATCAAGTAAATAACCAAATAGCAGAACGCTTGCATCTCACGCTCCACATATATAGTATAAATCAAAAACCGCATGGCTCTTATTGGAGATTGGATTTCCAACATGACAAGGTATGGGACCACCTTCCGATGATGTATCTCTAGAGGCGAATACACCTGGGTTCAACAAGAACGTCTTGCAACCCGGCCCACACATGACCGACCACTCATTTCGCTTGAGTGTATCGAATGTATATCACCAACGGTTGGACTCAAACCACCGTTCCCGAATGGGCAGAATCGATAGATTTAGAAACAAAAGGAATTTCTCTAGATAGGTGATTATACACCCTAATGGGTGCGACCCACATAGCCATGCTGCCTGCCCGATTTTTGTCCTTTCCCGGTTGTTGAGGCCTGAGGCTACGCATACTTACCATTCATTGATAACACAATCACTTTGAATGCCACATCGTCAGATCCGTTAATCACTAGTTGAGTTTGCACAAATATTCTGGATATTATGCTAAGGGATAAATCCGTTGCAACCATATACATTCATACAGACCAACCCATTTGATCATTGGAAATACTCTGTCAGACATTCGTCCATTTACGTTCGTTCTGGGATTGAACGACACCGAAGGCACTATTTCTATAAATAGAAAAGCCCTTGCACTTCACTCCGTCTTCAATATATTCAGCATACTTGGTTCGCAACGCTTATGCCGATACGGAGTGGTTCTTCGGATAATAATCCAACCTGTCTCTCCATATTGACAACGATGGTCAAAACTTCGATAGTCTGTGATTTAACTATCGAATAAAAACAAGTGTTCATCCAAACATATCAAACAAATCACTGGGCCTTTTAATTAATATTTCACTAATTAAATCTCTTCTCCATTTTCTCTATCAATATCTGTTTACCAAATATTTCAATAATCAATCTTGGCCCTTTACGCTATTTTTGATTTCGTTTCCTTATCGAATTCTATATATATCGATATATAGATTTCTAATTGTCAAATTTCTTAAAAATATTCTAACTCCTTAAATTCTCGGAAAAATTCGCCATAACCTCCCCTGTATCGGGAGCATCGGGAAATTTCAAATAGCTTCCCGGTATCTTCCTCAATCAAAAAGAAAAAGGAAAAGCCAAGCGGCTTGCCGATACGGCGCATAAAATCTCATATATGAATTAAACATGTACCTTTTTGTCGAGCATACAAATTAAAATCTTCGTATACTCCATATCAAACCTGTTTACCTCTGTTCACCTGTTTTCAATTCAATTCAATACTATCTAATCGTTTGAATTCAGTTTCGCCCATTTATTCTTGAAAACGGCCATTTTGCCTATTTCACTTCTTTGTTTGAACATAACATGTTTAAACAAAATGTTTAACTCGTTCATAACTAAATTGAACTTCGATTTCAATTCTATTTTCCTTTTCTATTTCGAATATAAATTTCAAATCGAATTTTCTTATTTAAAGTTCAATATCCATTCAAAATCTCATTTAACTAATTCCCGTTCAAATTAGTAAATTCTATTCAATAAATCAAAATCTGGTTTCTGTTTCAAAAATCATATTTATTTACACAACTTGAATTCGCATATATTTTACAACTCAACTCTGAAATTTTCTGAATAGAACTTCGGATTTAATTTGCTTAAAAACCTTTTATAATATTAAATAAACCATTATGGTTTTAAAACGATTCTGGCGCTGTTTTTCTGAAAATTTGATTTTGACATAACTCAAAATCTATACGACGAAATTCATATTTTTCTCTTTCATTAGAAAACTATTATCAAATCGGTCCTGACGTTTCTTGTTTCAAAGAATTCCGACTTCAATTGCGTTCTGTATACTCAATTGAAGTTCGAATCGCTATTTTACGAACTGCAGCGCTGCGGCGAGTTCGTTTTAATTATATTTATATATATAATAGCTTTAAACTTTGTTTTAAAATGAATTCAACTCCACCTTTATATATATTCATATATATTTCAAATTCCATTTGAATCTTCACATTTCAAATTCCATAGTTTTTAAATCCTGTATTCAAATCCCATTTGAAACCCTTTATTCGAATTCCATTTCAAATTCTTTATTCAAATTCCATTTCAAATCCTTTATTTAATTTTCACTTTAATTCAATTCCTTTTTGAATTTCTATATTTGAAATTCATACTTGAAATCCCATTTCAAATTCATACTTGAAATTCATACTTGAATTCAAATATCCAACACCATTTAAATTTCTATTTGAAATTCTAAATGTTTCAGATTCCATTTTTCTTATTTGAAATTCCCAAAATTTCAAATTACATTCTTCTTTTATTTGAAATTCCATTTTGGAATTTCCTTTATTCCAATCCCATTTGAATTCTAATATTCAAACTTATTTTCAACGCCATTTGAATTTCTTCACTCAAAGCCATTTGAATTCCCTTGAATTCAAATTCCATTTCAAAATCATTTGGATTTCCTATTTTGAAATCCTATTTGAAATTCTATTTCCAATTCTACTTTGAAAATCCTATTTCAAAGTTTATTTCAAATTCTATTTTGAAATCTCATATTCAAATTTCTACTTGAATTTCTGTATTCGATTCCATGTTCAATTTCAATACTCGAATTCCTATTTCAAATCTCTATTCAAATTCCATATTTAAATTCCATTCAAATCTCTATTCAAATTTCACATTTGAATTCTTCTTTGAAATACTATATTTCAAATTCTATTTTGAAATTCTACATTGAAATCTCTATTTGAATTTCTTTATTCGAATTCCTTTGAATTCAAATTTTATTTTAATTCCTTGAATTCAAATTCTATTTTGCATTCTAATTTCATCTATTCAAGTTCTATTTGAACTTCTATTTGAATTTCTAATATTCAATCCCCTTTTAAAATTCAAATATTTAAACTCCTTTTCTAATTCTACTATTCAAATGTTATAATCAAATTTCATTTGAGTTATATATTTAAAAATTTCATTTCAAATCCTATTTTGAAATTTCTTTTCAAATCCCAATTTCACACTTGTATTTCTATTTCTGAATTATCGAATGATAATCCTTTTCCCTTCATTTATAACTTCGTTATAAAAGAATTATTTATAAACTTCGTTTATAAAGAAACTACTTGTTTTTATTTTATTTCCATTTAAAATTCAAATTCTTTAAAAATAGAATTTTCCCTTTTTAAATGATATTTTTAAATATCATTACTTAAGCCCAGTGATATTTAAACACACAAAGCAACGAATTATTATTTTTCGAACACATCATATATAAAAATATATATGCAAACAAATAACAAACAGATAATATATTTTTGAGGAATCCAGTTGAATTCCTCCAACCTGTTTTCCTGCATCCACAGATGTTAGCACATAAATAATACCCATTCTGCTTCGTGGCAGAATATCGTGGTATAGAAGGTCATCCACTAATCATAGCGTGGGGCGTATAGGGTAATCATCCGCTATGAAACTGCGGGCATCCGCTAATGAGACTGCGGGAATTCAACCAATCAATCAACCCAATATATATATATATAATAGCCTATATAACTAATATATATAAACAACCAGAAAACAACACAAGCAGCAAACAATTATTTTTAACGGATAAAAATAATTATAAATAAAAGGTGAGTGAGATTTACTCACCGAGATTTCCTTTTTGCCGAATATTCAAAGTCTAGATTTTCATGAATTCACAGTTGGCTCTGACAAATTCCAAACACTTCTAGAATCCCAGCTACGAACCCAACTCGAATAATCTCATAAATAAACCTTGTATAACAAGATGATAAATTTTAATTACCTGATTATACCTTAGTTAACTAATTTAAATCGCTAATTTCTATTTATTTTAAACAGCTTGCTAAATAAAGTTAGAAATCAAATTTCAGTTTTATTTCACTTCATTATTTAAATAAATGAATAAAATAACCAACGGGACATGACAAAGGAATTTTGGTTACTCACAAATTTTCTAACTCACCATTTATTTTATGTATGGTTATACATAGTTTTTATAACTTATTTAACTAGAAAAAAAATCCTAATTACATTATTAACTAATTAAACTTAAAATTAATTACCTTAATTTCATTTTAATCCTCCTTCCTTGCAGTGCTGAGAAATACTCCACCCGAACTCCCCCCTTGTTACCACGCCCATCCATTTCCACCTTTCTCAGATCCTTAACGGCTTCCACACCGCACTCCTCTTCTTCCATTCCTCTTTCTCCAGTTCGGTCCTAACGTCACCAGAAAGGTCACACACCCCACATCGCACAAACCCTAGATCGAAATCCTTATTCAACTCCATCGCGAGGCAGACCCTATACCACCCATTACTACCGAGTACCAATCGACATCGCGGCCCTCACCAGATACTTGAATCGCGCACCTGAATCCATGAATCGAATCAACAGGAGTCTCGCGTCATCCTCCCTGAAGCTCGAGCACCAGCTCGCGATGAATTTGAGTTGCGATTTGGATATGAGGGCAGCGGCCATTTTTATTTGAGGGTTTTCGGATGATTCTCAGAAGGAATGAAAGTGAAAGGAACAAGGGTGTATTGCGATGCATATATAGGCGATAAGGGGAACAGATAATGTAGCTCGAGGAAGAAAGTAATCCGACCATTTAAATTTCTGGTTTTACTTTGTCGGAGAGGAAGAGGGCAAATTTTTCAGCTCGAGGAAAACTTAGGTCTGCGATGAAGATAGGTCGGCTGAAATGAAAATATAGGCTTTGAAAATAAATTGATTTTATATTTTTTTTTTTTTATATATAACTAAAATATCTTGCGGACCTTTCATTCGAAATCCCAAACAGCTATCTAGTCGCAACGACTGATGTTAACAACATTATACGATATTCTAAATTCAACGGGACCAGTTTTAAAATTTAATTCAACTGAACAGAACAGATAATAATTTAGATTAATGATTTAAATTAAACTCGATTTAAATATAAATTGATTCCAGACAATTAAATTTAACGAAAATAACTAATTATTATCGTTTTAATCCACATAGATTTTATGTTAGTCGACTCAATTGTTCTGATTTTGTTTTTACACTTCGAATTCAATTGTTACTATTTCGATAATTAAATATATTTGATATTAAATCGTATATCGATTATTAAATCGATAAATCCAAATAAAAATTCATTTATATTATCAACACAATATTTAAAACGATATTAAATATTTAAAACTAATCGTTCAAAAACCTGGGTCGTTACATTCTTCCCCCCTTAAAATAATTTCGTCCTCGAAATTGCTAAGGTAGGAAAAATACTATGAACTCACTGCTTTTCAATAATTCACTTATGTTGACACTCAACTCCTCATATTTCAACAAATTAACTCTAACCAAAACTTTTGGTCTTCACACATTTGATTCGAATGATCTACGATCAATCCATTTATATCCAATCTATATTCCATTAAACCTATTCAAATTGATTCTAATCAATTCATTCACTTCGACCCATTTAACTTTTTTTTTAAGTTAAATTTAAATTCCAGAATTCAAATCCCTGGGTTTTTCTTTTCAAATTCTTTTGAAATCCCATAAATATATACATATATTTATTTTCATTTCAAATTTAAACCATTTGAATTTTCAAACCAATCTGTTTTCTTTCAAACAAATTTCCATCAAAACTTTTCTGAGGTAGCAATCCATCACTTAGAAACTCGAAAATGAATACTGATGAGGCTGCAGTCATTATCAGAATTATTTCCCAGCGACTGAAGTGAGTTCAGTGCTTTAACACTTTCAAAACCCATCTAAAATGACTTTCTTTCAAATCCTTCTAAAACAAAGCTATATTATTTTAATATACTTTGAAAAATATTTCAACTTCCCAGGATTTTGAATTCTTAATTCTGGTTTGAATTTAATTCTAATTCATCTCATTTGTATATTCTTCATTCATATACAAATTATTTTGGTTATAAATAAGCATTTCAATTTTTATAATCCCGTTTGATTATAAAATCAACATCCAACACATCCATATAATAATAATTCTAGAAAATTATTCTTTCTATATCAAAATGGAAATTTGGGTAAAATTATTTCATTTACCCACTTGAAAACAATATCATGTTCAATCTTCTGTTCAAGTGTTTAGAAATCCCTATCGACTTCGTGGCGTCCCACGATTCGACCAGAATTCATAAACCACTCAACAGACTAGCCAACACAATATAAAATAATTTTTATATCAGTTTACAAATACGCCCTCTCGTATATATACACTCAACTCATTCTAGGGTACTGCTGACCCTATCTCTAATGAGTACATGCCACACAAGCCTAGGTATTCGCTCAACCTAAGCTCTGATACCAACTGTAAAGACCCGCAAATCCGTGCTATCAGAGTTGACTAAATACACCACACGTCCAACCCAAATAACGCAGAAATACGACTCATTTTTAGAAAGAAGTTAGAGGATGAGAAATAGAAAGAAAGAAATGTTAGAATAGAAGAAAAACGAAGATCACAACTCACAGCGGAATGAATAAAATATATTATATAACATAAGCTTCGAAATACAAATCTTGTTTTGTACATATATACATACCATCATCAGAGTACACATAACATTTGATCCAGCGGAAGTAACTCTAAATAACTAACGTTGAAGCCTCCTGCTTCAAGCTCCTCCAAGTGTATCTGTAAAAGCCTGAAACACTTGACTGCCCGTACAAATTTGGGCACCCAAGAGTTTAGGGAAAACAAAACAAAATAAACTCTGGGTCAGTCATGGGACTGGTGTGAGTAAACTCCAACCACTTGTTTAACTTCAAAAAATCCTTTCAAAGAAAGGATAATAGTAAGACCAGCCCACACATAAACATGGATGGTTTTTACCTTACTATAACCCAAAACACTTTGATATCAAATCCAATGATATTATAATAATGTCTACATCAAGTAAATAACCAAATAGCAGAACGCTTGCATCTCACGCTCCACATATATAGTATAAATCAAAAACCGCATGGCTCTTATTGGAGATTGGATTTCCAACATGACAAGGTATGGGACCACCTTCCGATGATGTATCTCTAGAGGCGAATACACCTGGGTTCAACAAGAACGTCTTGCAACCCGGCCCACACATGACCGACCACTCATTTCGCTTGAGTGTATCGAATGTATATCACCAACGGTTGGACTCAAACCACCGTTCCCGAATGGGCAGAATCGATAGATTTAGAAACAAAAGGAATTTCTCTAGATAGGTGATTATACACCCTAATGGGTGCGACCCACATAGCCATGCTGCCTGCCCGATTTTTGTCCTTTCCCGGTTGTTGAGGCCTGAGGCTACGCATACTTACCATTCATTGATAACACAATCACTTTGAATGCCACATCGTCAGATCCGTTAATCACTAGTTGAGTTTGCACAAATATTCTGGATATTATGCTAAGGGATAAATCCGTTGCAACCATATACATTCATACAGACCAACCCATTTGATCATTGGAAATACTCTGTCAGACATTCGTCCATTTACGTTCGTTCTGGGATTGAACGACACCGAAGGCACTATTTCTATAAATAGAAAAGCCCTTGCACTTCACTCCGTCTTCAATATATTCAGCATACTTGGTTCGCAACGCTTATGCCGATACGGAGTGGTTCTTCGGATAATAATCCAACCGGTCTCTCCATATTGACAACGATGGTCAAAACTTCGATAGTCTGTGATTTAACTATCGAATAAAAACAAGTGTTCATCCAAACATATCAAACAAATCACTGGGCCTTTTAATTAATATTTCACTAATTAAATCTCTTCTCCATTTTCTCTATCAATATCTGTTTACCAAATATTTCAATAATCAATCTTGGCCCTTTACGCTATTTTTGATTTCGTTTCCTTATCGAATTCTATATATATCGATATATAGATTTCTAATTGTCAAATTTCTTAAAAATATTCTAACTCCTTAAATTCTCGGAAAAATTCGCCATAACCTCCCCTGTATCGGGAGCATCGGGAAATTTCAAATAGCTTCCCGGTATCTTCCTCAATCAAAAAGAAAAAGGAAAAGCCAAGCGGCTTGCCGATACGGCGCATAAAATCTCATATATGAATTAAACATGTACCTTTTTGTCGAGCATACAAATTAAAATCTTCGTATACTCCATATCAAACCTGTTTACCTCTGTTCACCTGTTTTCAATTCAATTCAATACTATCTAATCGTTTGAATTCAGTTTCGCCCATTTATTCTTGAAAACGGCCATTTTGCCTATTTCACTTCTTTGTTTGAACATAACATGTTTAAACAAAATGTTTAACTCGTTCATAACTAAATTGAACTTCGATTTCAATTCTATTTTCCTTTTCTATTTCGAATATAAATTTCAAATCGAATTTTCTTATTTAAAGTTCAATATCCATTCAAAATCTCATTTAACTAATTCCCGTTCAAATTAGTAAATTCTATTCAATAAATCAAAATCTGGTTTCTGTTTCAAAAATCATATTTATTTACACAACTTGAATTCGCATATATTTTACAACTCAACTCTGAAATTTTCTGAATAGAACTTCGGATTTAATTTGCTTAAAAACCTTTTATAATATTAAATAAACCATTATGGTTTTAAAACGATTCTGGCGCTGTTTTTCTGAAAATTTGATTTTGACATAACTCAAAATCTATACGACGAAATTCATATTTTTCTCTTTCATTAGAAAACTATTATCAAATCGGTCCTGACGTTTCTTGTTTCAAAGAATTCCGACTTCAATTGCGTTCTGTATACTCAATTGAAGTTCGAATCGCTATTTTACGAACTGCAGCGCTGCGGCGAGTTCGTTTTAATTATATTTATATATATAATAGCTTTAAACTTTGTTTTAAAATGAATTCAACTCCACCTTTATATATATTCATATATATTTCAAATTCCATTTGAATCTTCACATTTCAAATTCCATAGTTTTTAAATCCTGTATTCAAATCCCATTTGAAACCCTTTATTCGAATTCCATTTCAAATTCTTTATTCAAATTCCATTTCAAATCCTTTATTTAATTTTCACTTTAATTCAATTCCTTTTTGAATTTCTATATTTGAAATTCATACTTGAAATCCCATTTCAAATTCATACTTGAAATTCATACTTGAATTCAAATATCCAACACCATTTAAATTTCTATTTGAAATTCTAAATGTTTCAGATTCCATTTTTCTTATTTGAAATTCCCAAAATTTCAAATTACATTCTTCTTTTATTTGAAATTCCATTTTGGAATTTCCTTTATTCCAATCCCATTTGAATTCTAATATTCAAACTTATTTTCAACGCCATTTGAATTTCTTCACTCAAAGCCATTTGAATTCCCTTGAATTCAAATTCCATTTCAAAATCATTTGGATTTCCTATTTTGAAATCCTATTTGAAATTCTATTTCCAATTCTACTTTGAAAATCCTATTTCAAAGTTTATTTCAAATTCTATTTTGAAATCTCATATTCAAATTTCTACTTGAATTTCTGTATTCGATTCCATGTTCAATTTCAATACTCGAATTCCTATTTCAAATCTCTATTCAAATTCCATATTTAAATTCCATTCAAATCTCTATTCAAATTTTACATTTGAATTCTTCTTTGAAATACTATATTTCAAATTCTATTTTGAAATTCTACATTGAAATCTCTATTTGAATTTCTTTATTCGAATTCCTTTGAATTCAAATTTTATTTTAATTCCTTGAATTCAAATTCTATTTTGCATTCTAATTTCATCTATTCAAGTTCTATTTGAACTTCTATTTGAATTTCTAATATTCAATCCCCTTTTAAAATTCAAATATTTAAACTCCTTTTCTAATTCTACTATTCAAATGTTATAATCAAATTTCATTTGAGTTATATATTTAAAAATTTCATTTCAAATCCTATTTTGAAATTTCTTTTCAAATCCCAATTTCACACTTGTATTTCTATTTCTGAATTATCGAATGATAATCCTTTTCCCTTCATTTATAACTTCGTTATAAAAGAATTATTTATAAACTTCGTTTATAAAGAAACTACTTGTTTTTATTTTATTTCCATTTAAAATTCAAATTCTTTAAAAATAGAATTTTCCCTTTTTAAATGATATTTTTAAATATCATTACTTAAGCCCAGTGATATTTAAACACACAAAGCAACGAATTATTATTTTTCGAACACATCATATATAAAAATATATATGCAAACAAATAACAAACAGATAATATATTTTTGAGGAATCCAGTTGAATTCCTCCAACCTGTTTTCCTGCATCCACAGATGTTAGCACATAAATAATACCCATTCTGCTTCGTGGCAGAATATCGTGGTATAGAAGGTCATCCACTAATCATAGCGTGGGGCGTATAGGGTAATCATCCGCTATGAAACTGCGGGCATCCGCTAATGAGACTGCGGGAATTCAACCAATCAATCAACCCAATATATATATATATATAATAGCCTATATAACTAATATATATAAACAACCAGAAAACAACACAAGCAGCAAACAATTATTTTTAACGGATAAAAATAATTATAAATAAAAGGTGAGTGAGATTTACTCACCGAGATTTCCTTTTTGCCGAATATTCAAAGTCTAGATTTTCATGAATTCACAGTTGGCTCTGACAAATTCCAAACACTTCTAGAATCCCAGCTACGAACCCAACTCGAATAATCTCATAAATAAACCTTGTATAACAAGATGATAAATTTTAATTACCTGATTATACCTTAGTTAACTAATTTAAATCGCTAATTTCTATTTATTTTAAACAGCTTGCTAAATAAAGTTAGAAATCAAATTTCAGTTTTATTTCACTTCATTATTTAAATAAATGAATAAAATAACCAACGGGACATGACAAAGGAATTTTGGTTACTCACAAATTTTCTAACTCACCATTTATTTTATGTATGGTTATACATAGTTTTTATAACTTATTTAACTAGAAAAAAAATCCTAATTACATTATTAACTAATTAAACTTAAAATTAATTACCTTAATTTCATTTTAATCCTCCTTCCTTGCAGTGCTGAGAAATACTCCACCCGAACTCCCCCCTTGTTACCACGCCCATCCATTTCCACCTTTCTCAGATCCTTAACGGCTTCCACACCGCACTCCTCTTCTTCCATTCCTCTTTCTCCAGTTCGGTCCTAACGTCACCAGAAAGGTCACACACCCCACATCGCACAAACCCTAGATCGAAATCCTTATTCAACTCCATCGCGAGGCAGACCCTATACCACCCATTACTACCGAGTACCAATCGACATCGCGGCCCTCACCAGATACTTGAATCGCGCACCTGAATCCATGAATCGAATCAACAGGAGTCTCGCGTCATCCTCCCTGAAGCTCGAGCACCAGCTCGCGATGAATTTGAGTTGCGATTTGGATATGAGGGCAGCGGCCATTTTTATTTGAGGGTTTTCGGATGATTCTCAGAAGGAATGAAAGTGAAAGGAACAAGGGTGTATTGCGATGCATATATAGGCGATAAGGGGAACAGATAATGTAGCTCGAGGAAGAAAGTAATCCGACCATTTAAATTTCTGGTTTTACTTTGTCGGAGAGGAAGAGGGCAAATTTTTCAGCTCGAGGAAAACTTAGGTCTGCGATGAAGATAGGTCGGCTGAAATGAAAATATAGGCTTTGAAAATAAATTGATTTTATATTTTTTTTTATATATAACTAAAATATCTTGCGGACCTTTCATTCGAAATCCCAAACAGCTATCTAGTCGCAACTACTGATGTTAACAACATTATACGATATTCTAAATTCAACGGGACCAGTTTTAAAATTTAATTCAACTGAACAGAACAGATAATAATTTAGATTAATGATTTAAATTAAACTCGATTTAAATATAAATTGATTCCAGACAATTAAATTTAACGAAAATAACTAATTATTATCGTTTTAATCCACATAGATTTTATGTTAGTCGACTCAATTGTTCTGATTTTGTTTTTACACTTCGAATTCAATTGTTACTATTTCGATAATTAAATATATTTGATATTAAATCGTATATCGATTATTAAATCGATAAATCCAAATAAAAATTCATTTATATTATCAACACAATATTTAAAACGATATTAAATATTTAAAACTAATCGTTCAAAAACCTGGGTCGTTACATCTACGTTCTGCCAGATTTTAAAATGGATAAGGGATAAGCTACAAGTTGAGGTTAATTACATGTATGTTGGATTGTGCATAAAGTTTCATCGATTTTTGGGAACATCAAGCATTTACAAGGTATCGTTGCATTGAATATGGGCTACAAAAGTAAGCATTTACATGACTTCATTGGATTTAGGAATAGAAAGTTAGCACTACTATATAATACAAATAAAGCACACGAGGATATACTTTGTGGAAGAAAGAAGGGTGAAAATGAGCATAGTTAAGCTAGTAGATGACCAATAAGCCTAATTGCCTCGTTTATATCTTTTATAAATAGCTCAAGATTAATGCGACATAAATATAGCACACATGCAATTGTTACCATTTACTTACTATTTAAAACTATTGGTAAAATGTATTTTCCGTTTAATGTTATCATAGTATGAGTCATCGGTTTTCTTGATATTTAGTAATCAATGTAAATCTTATCTGCATGTGAGAATAAAGCATGCATGGTTTTTTTAGTGGCATGCGTATGTAGAGTTATTTCGAGAAATATAATATTGTGTACTGCTTATATATTACGCACAACTTTGGAAAATGTTGAATTGGAGTGATCACGAAAGCAGAGATGAAATGTATAGAGTATCTATTTTGAATGAAAAGGTAGATATTTTGTGACAATTGTAATAAACAACCGAAGTAACATATCAATTTATTTCTATGGTTGTAATAATGAACTGTAAAAAGACCAATGGTTGTTTATTAATTTGCTTGATCAATTGTGTCGGTTGTTAAAATTACCATAGCATAAAACTAGTTTCTTGTGTCGGTTCAAAAACCGTAGCAATAGTTTTATATCTGTTGCGACGTTTGCTTTTGCTAGGGTTATTTACGACGCAAAAGGGGGTGGTCAATTGACGCAAACCGTTAATACAAGTAGTCATGAAAATGGAGATAGAGAATCCACTATAGGATGCACGTTTGCACATAATTATTATTTATTGCTTCTAACCATTCATAGTGTAGGAGCATGGGATTAATTACTATTTATTAGGGTATTAATAAAAGGGAAAGTCATTTTGCAAAGTGGCATGGTGTCACTGGATATTTATTGGTTTTGGGACTTTACAAATTATTCATACCAAATTGTTATCTGATCCAAAGTTTTTATTTTTCTCTTAAACCATCAGTGTGACACCCCACATCCCTTAATGTCACTCATGTGAGTATGCATTAGGTTATTTGAAGTGAAATTAGTATGCAGTAACCAAATTTTCACAAGACAAAATAATAATTGCAGCGGAAATATTAACTTTTATTATTAAACAAAAGAAGAATTACTTCCAAATCCCAGTTACAACAACATTTTATCATATTTCTCAAATACCAAACACAATAGATAAAACCAACTATCTCGTGAAGCAAATTATCAGAGTACAAGATGTTAAAAGCATATCCCTCCTTGATAGCCATATCAAAGTAGAGAAAAAGTCGAAGAAATACATAAAGTCAGAAATCCAAGAGTCTGAGCTGAAAATAACGATCACTTCGGACCACCTCCCTGAGAACCTGAAGGGGGTAAAGAAGAGAGAGAAAGAAAAACAAAATAGGTCAGGCATAAATCTCGCGAGTTCCAGTGATTTTTTGCATAAGCACAAGATAAGCGATATTAAGACAGGTAAATAATACCGGATTAGAAAGTATAGTAAAACATGCAGGTACGAAGTAGAAGAGTTAACAAGGTGAAATATAGATCAAGTATGCTTCTCATTTATAGCTTGAGAGCAAGTTTTGTGTATCAATACTAGTATATCATGATTAGGTTTTACCCTAATTACTACCCATGCGATCGGTTCCCTATTACGTAAATATCATGTGTCAGCCCTGGTAGTAGGGTGTATCAGTCCCTAACCCAGCAACTTATAGGATACAGACCTATTTATTGGCGTTATAGCGTCTTATCTTTCCCATTCGGACCCATGCACGCTCATGACTTCACCGGAACGCACACGTACCCACCTTCCTCATTTTGAACCTCTTACAATCCAGATCAGTAAAGCGTGCCCTGGCCCCTACTTAGTGTGAGGCCCCTTTTCCAATACCTATAGGGTTACTGACTCATATGGGTTCCACACAAATCAAAACAAGCCAAACCCCCTAAGCCTGTGTCCTCAAGTAACTAGGATTTAGATTCCCCAAAACCCGATACAACAACAAGACGAGGGACCTCTATGCTTAGTAAGTACCCGTTTTAACTTAGTAGGTTTAATTTCATTAATTAACATGGTTGTAAATGACACTTCTTTGTTAATATTATTTTGTGCACAACCCCTTCCCCAAAACAAGCACTTGCCCAGATGTATATGTATTAGAGTAACTCATTTTACTTTTAATTACATTTGGTACTTACATTTTTTTCATAACATGTCATTTACTCAATGTTAAATTAAGCTTAGTTTATTAAACATGTTTGCATATTTTTCTTTTTACCATAATCCCCAAACTTACAGTCAAGGGTCCTCATGTTACAATATTCTCCAATTTCTCCTTCTTATTGTCATTTAAATTATTTTAATTATAGGCAATAGTAAACGATAATGACTTAGGCTCTCAATGGCCTAGGCTTTGCGTAAATAAAAAGAAAAAGAAGGAGAGGAACAAATCAAACCCAAACTGTATGAAACATGCATATAAAAGATAGAAGCATGGATAAGGAAGATAGATCTATACATGAACATAAATTAACCATAGATCATAATAAAAGAACATGTATTAACTGTAAAACTGAATTAGGAGTAAAATAACATATACAAGACATAACTTATAAGTACTATTTATTCCAGATCCAAAACTATTTACTGTCATAATACTTTTTAGATGTCAGATCTAAAAATAACTTGAACACACAGAAATGTAGGTTGTATTCATAAGTAGTCTTTGAAAAAGGTTTGTTGTTGATTGCAGATCTTGAATTATCTTATTAATCTAAATCTTCTAGCACCATCTCCCCGTTTTTCTTAATTAATTTTATAATATAGTCATGGAGGCAGAGAGGAATAAATAGAATTTGTGTGTAGGAAAAATGAGAGATAACCACCCTATTTATAGATTAACTAATATAATCCCAAACTGTTAGATATTAGGTTTTTAAATCCAGCCATACGCCTCAGGGAATGAATAATATAAATAAAACAGTCCAAATTCATAGTTCTGAATCTGACCTACATGCGGGTGGGTCAACCCACCACCAACCGTGTCGACCCTTGGGTCGAACCCCCTTAGACATGGGTCAACCCAGATCTGGGCAGGTCACTCGATTACCATTGCTTGCCGCATTTTAATTTCACATATGAATTTTGAACTTTGTTTTAACTTTGATGGCTCATAACTTCTTCATATATTATCCGATTTACGCAAATCAAGGGTCTATCAAAACCAAAATTCCGAGACGAACGCGAAGTTGGTTTTACTTAATTCTGAATATTTAATTAATTAACATTCATTTTATTTTCTTTCTTATGTAATTATGTTGTATTAAATTATGGGGAGTTACAGTCTCCCCTCCTTAGAGGATTTCGTCCCTGAAATCTCTAAGTTAAGAAGAATGTAATTATTTAAACCAACACCCATCTACTCATCAATCATCCACAGGCATTCATTTTTCTTAAAATTCCTAAAGCTTGTATGAATATATACAGAGGTGTTGTGTATATGTTCCTCAATTAATGCGAAAATCAAGCAGTCGACTAATTCAGTTTACCTCCTTAATGCAATGTATGTATGTGCCATGTATCCAATATGTATGCAAACAATCCTAATAATACATATAAGTTCTATATGCGTTCACCAAAATGCAACATCCATGTGATGATTCAACCATTTTAATCCATTGAAAAATTAATAATGCGCACGCATCCATATGCAATATGTAAGTGTTTGAGCTGATCTAGTGCCTAATGTGTGTGTATATGCATCCACTGGCAACCACTAGCAAACACTTGTATCCACTTGCAACCATCAATCATAACATATCTCAAACTCATGCTTTCGTCCATTGGTTTCTACCTTAGGGTCAAAGGTTCGAACAACATGATAAATATACTCGAATGATAGAAACAATGCAAATTCAAAAGCTTGGAAAGAAATTAAGAACGTACTATCAAAAAGAAAATGGTAAGAAGCGCGAATTTTGTCTTTGGGTTTCTACGTCGCATCGTCGCGGTCTTCTCCCCATTGTATCTGCACTAATCCGATCTCCTTGTTGCGTAATTTCTTAAACTCTGATCCAAGAATGTGGGTAGGAACTTTCCTAACTTATGCCTCTTTCTCCACCTCAACATCATCAAGCGTGCTCGGCTCCACTACCTCTGTTGTATCATGTAAACATTTCCTGAAATTGGAAACATGAAACATGTCATGACCTCCCACCGGCCTCTATAGTAGTCTAAACCTGCAGGTTGTCTGGCCTATCCTCTACACTATAGGGAATGGCCCTACAAACCTCAGCGCAAATTTCCCTGACAAGCCAAAGCGAGCAACAATTCAAAGAGGTGATACCTTGATAAAGACCATGTCTCCTACCTCAAATTTCAAATCAGTCCTTCTCTTATCGGCATATGACGTCTGCCTGTCCTGAGCTGCTTTCATCCGTCGACGACAATCTTTTCATAAGTCTCTCGAATCGTCTCAAGTCCAAGTACAAGTCTGCCAGTAGGCTCTCACCAACATGTCGACGATCTGCAAGGTCGTCCATAAAGTGCCTGGAAAGGTGCCATGCCTTTACTTGACTGGCAATTGTTATTGTAAGCAAACTCAATCAATAGGAGGTGCTTGTTGACTAGCTTTTTGGCAAAAGCCGTCATAACTCAAGATCGAAGCTCATTGGTACCAGTCCGGTTCTATACTCCCAGGATCGAGGATCGACTTTTATCATTGGTCGATCGATTACAATTCAACCCGGGTCGACTTAAAAGCAAATAAAGGATCTCCCACAAAATTAGCATTCTTCCGAAGTCAAAACCTAACTGATTGATCAGATCGTTAATCGATCGAGCTATTCCTGAATGATAGAATGAAGCCTAAAATACCGAAGAAGAAATATCAAGATAAATTATTTATGACAAGATGAAGTCCTATTTCCAAGGCTACAGAACCGGTCAACTTTATCTCGCACTACTTTTTATGTTCCAAGTTCCAAGCTCCACGTATACCGTAACTTTTGATAAGAACTATTCATCAGCAGTATATCGAGTCCCTCCGTCTGCAACTATTCCACATGATCGAGTTACATGTTTCCAAGCCTGAAAAAGATATGTGCCATGCTACATACAAATTCGGCCCACCTTCTCCCCTATAAATACAACTATTTTATGAAATGGAAAGGCTGATCGAAATCCATCACAGAAAAGCTCTTCTTCGGCACTTCAAAAATAGCATGCCGTATATTTCAAATACAACACAAGGATCTTGTGTTTAAAACCACTTATTTCTCTACTTTCTTTCACTGAAAAATAACTGTAACCTGTAGTCGACAATATAAACAAGGATTATGAAGTGGACGTAGGCTTGGATTAAGCCGAACCACTATAAAAATATCATGTCTCCCGCATTTATTTAGTTTTGTACCATTTTGTGAATATTATTGTGTGAGGTGTAACACCCCACCTCTACTAGGGTCACGCACAAAGGGAATGCACTAGTTTTGGTGGAGTATTATCTAGGTAGTCATGCACAGAGATATCAGAAGGCAGAACATAAATAAAGCAGCGGTAGAAATTAAAAACCAACTTTTTATTATTTCCAAGAAAAGAGTCAAAAGCTCATATATCCAAGATACAAATTATTCCATTACATCAAGTTCATAATAAAGAAGCATAAACTTTAAAACAAAAGTAAATTATTCCTCATAAATAGCAGAAGCACCCATAGCATAGCCCAAGACCAAACCGTACATGAGCTGTCAGAAAGCAAGTTGAATTCAAGCTAAGAGCTAGTGTTTCCTCCCTGGGAACATGGGGGGGAAACGAAAGAAAAGGGGGCGAAAGAAAAAGGGTCAGTCATAAAGACTGGTAAGCCCTAGTGACTTTTAGTATGAAAACTAGTAAAGGTAACATGATACGTGAAAACTGGAATTAAACATAAGGATGATAACAGAACTAGTTGGATAATTAAGATAACAAGATAAGTCAAGTCTGGCATCGCATGTTCAAGGTTCGCTGCACCAACTGTACTAGTATTCTAACCCATATCAAGTATTAACCATGAAATGATCCCTTAGCACAATGTTATGAAGTGACCCATTACGTGGTCCTACGGTACGATCTACTAATCGATCGGCTCCCTATAAGTCCTAGCTCGTCATGTGTCTGTGTCATACGGCCCTATCCAGAAATGTAGTTACCTGTGCTAGGTCCACCATAGGGTGTTTCAAGTCCTATGGTGCCAACCACCGACACGAATCAAGCACACACAATGTAAATCTACGGGTGCCCAATTCCTGCTTTTTCAACTCCTGACTACGTGCACGACCATGGACCGCCTGAACCTACAATGGCACACCTACTCAACCGCCGTTCTGGTCGCTTACAATCATCCCAGTAATCGTGCCCCACCCTGCCTAATCCCAGGGTATCGTGATACATCTAAGTGGGTTACTGCTGAAAAGGACCGCGTAACTAGGGTTTCTAATGGGTTAAATGTTGTCATTCAAATTCGTTACTTAACCCTATCCAAATCATGTATCAAGTTGGTTAAGTGTGTTCAAGCAGTTCATGACTTAACCCTATCAAGTCATCGTGTCAAGTTGGTTAAGTATATTCAAGTGGTTCATGACTTAACCCTATCGTGTGGCATTAATTCATTAGTGCACGCCAACCTCTCACATTAGACTAACTGTTGTGGTTACTGGATTTGTCGGGCAGTTCCGGGCAGATTTACACCACAACATAGTCTAATCTCGGGTTTTTACGTGCCATATAACTAACTACCCACATTGGATCCTATTGTTTGCAGCCACTGGATTTGTCGGGCGGTTCCAGGCAAATTTACACTGCAAACTCAACCCAACCTCGAGTTGGCCATTTTTAAGTTTATCTAACTATCATGCCCACGTTCAAGTTTTCATGTTTAGATTCATGTCGAGTTTTCAAGTCATGTTTTATGTCAAATCATGTCAAGTTCATGTCCATATTTTGGTTCAAGTCATAATAATGTTCATGTTCAAGTTTAAAGCTAATTCATATTTTACCTATTCTACCCAAATCGTATTCCCATCGCACGAAGGTTCGAATCGATACAAATAAATCTAATTAGGGAATGACATAAAAAGAAATGGGTATAAGGTGGCAAGAGTGATTACTAGCATAGCATGATATGACTTGAAATAAAACATTACTGGCATATGAAATATTGGCCTCAAATATAAAGATTCCAAATCTAGCAAGATAAGGTACTAGTCAAAATAACAGTTGTCACAAGGTGATAGTATAGTCATGGTAACGACTGTCATAAGGTGATAGTATAGTCATAGTAATGACTATCATAAGATGATAATCATAAACATGTGGCTAATAACAGATTTAACATGATAATAACAGGGGTTTCTCTTTTTGATTTACAACATGAATAGGCCCCAAATCGATGTCATAGTAATATTCAAGAGTCAAGATCCAAGATGAAAAAGAATGAATGTAAACAGTCATCATACATAGGTCCAATTTCAATTTTACACCATATTCATAAAACATTTACTGTTTAAATCTGAAAATAACTGGGGCTTACAGATCGTGGTTCGAGAATTAGAAAAAGATAGTTGTTTGTTGCTTAGTCAAGTCCTAATAGAAGTCCCCTAATCAGCAATTCCTTTAACGCAGTCTCAACGTAGTAGAAGCTGTTCCTCTCTCAAACTTTTCAACCAGAATCAGAGCAGCATAAGGTCAGAAAGAAATTTGGTGTAGAGAGACTGGTGTTAGGAGCGGTATTTATAGGGTCAGGTCAACGAATGTGGACAGAAATGAGGCCAAATACATCAGAGTGAATCTAGCTTCAGAAATGGGCTCGGGCACCAGGTCGACCTAGCCCTGGGTAGGTCGACTACATAGTCGACCCCCAGGTCGACCTGGTCCTGGGCGGGATTTTTCCCGCCCAGTCCATTTGGAGGTTTGAAATTCGAATTTTGAATTCGAATTGAGTCTGTTTTGAATTTGAAATTTTTGAAAACTTCGAATGGTCATAACTTGGTCATACGGACTCCGATTTTCGAAAACTCGGACTCGTTTCCAAGCAGAATTTCGAGACGAATGCAATGGCGTAACCCATTTCCCTTAATTCTTATTTTAAAAATTAATTCTGCCTTGATTTATGGTTATTACACGTTATAATAATACGGGTTGTTACATTCTCCCCTCCTTAAAGGATTTCGTCCCCGAAATCTCTAAGTAAGGGAGGATGTGTCCAACCATCCAATCAACCATCTACTCAAAGCATCATCCACAGGTAACCATTGTCCTTAAAAGACTTCTACTGCTGTATGAACATATATAGAAAGTGTGTGTATATGAAGTTTATCTAATGCAAAAGATCAGGCGGTTACTGATTCAGTAAACCTCCTTAATGCAAAATATGTTAGTGTCATGAATCCAACATGTATGCAAATTCCTAGCATAGTTTATAATTTCTACATGAGTGCACAGTCATTCATCCATATGCAACATCCAAGTGATAGCATAACAAGTTCCATCCATGTACAAGTATAAGCACCCATGCATATGCAACATGAAAATGTGACTGAGCCGATCTAGTGCCTAATGTGTGTCATGCATCCACTAGCAACCACTTGCAACCACTTGCATCCATTTGAAACCATCAACCATAACATGTTTCAATCACATGTTTACATCCATACGGTTCTACCTAAGGTTCTCAAGATAAGATCGAGAAGACAAACATAGATATTAGAAGCATGATACAAAAAGGTTTTCAAGGAAAAAGTGATCGAGAATGTACCCTCAAAAAGAAATGGGTAAAGCGCGCGTATCTTTTCTTCGGTTTCCCAAGTTGCGTCCTCTTGGGCTTCACTCCACTGCACCTTGACTAGCTTGACTTCTCGATTCCTTAGCTTCCTAATCTCCATTCCTAAGATACGAATCGGAACTCAACTCAATGTTGCTTCTTTCTCCACTTCCACGTTTTCAAGGATGCTTGGCTCAACCACTTCGACTAACTCATGCAAACACTTCCGTAGATGCGAGACGTGAAAGACATTGTGTACTCCAGACAACTTCTCGGGTAAGTCTACCTTGTAGGCCATCCGTCCAATCCTCTCATTGATGGGGAACGGTCCTACAAATCTTGGTGCTAGCTTTCCAACTGCTCCAAAACAAACTACATTGCGTAAAGGAGAAACCTTTATAAAGACCATATCTCCGACTTCGAATTCTAGGTATGTCCTTCTCTGGTCCGCATAAGATTTCTGTCTATCTTGGGCTGTTTTCATCCGTCTTCGTATCAACTCAATCTTCTCAGAAGTGTCCCTTATCATATCAGGGCCAATTATAAGCATGTCTGTCGTCTCCCACCAACAAGTTGGTGACTTGCACGGTCTTCCATACTAGGCTTCGAACGGTGCCATTTCGATGCTAGCTTGGTAACTGTTATTATACGCAAACTCCACGAGAGGAAGATGGTCTTCCCAAGTACCACCAAAGTCAAGAATGCATAGCCTCAGGAGATCTTCTAGTACCCTATTTACCCTTTCGGTTTGTCCATACGTCTATGGGTGATAGGCCGTGCTTAAGTTCAGTCGTGTTCCCATTGCTTCTTGTCGACTATTCCAAAACTAGCTAGTGAAAATCGGGTCACGATCACTAAGTATACTAGAAGGAACTCCATGCAATCGTACTATCTCTCGAAGGTAAATAGACTCTAGCCCTAATGCGGTCCTCTTGCTCTTCACCGGAATGAAGTGAGCACTTTTCGTGAGTCTATCAACTGTGACCCATATGCTAATATTTCCCTTCCTAGACCTAGGCAGTCCATCCACGAAATCCATCGAGTTACTCTCCCCTTTCCATTGCGGAACCTTTAAAGGATGTAATAGCCCACCGGGCTTCTTCGACTTGGCCTTTACTTGTTGGCACACCATGCACTTTGAAACGAACTCTGCCACCTCCTTTTTCATTCCATCCCAAAAGAAAATGTGTTTCATATCCCTGTACATCTTATCCCCTCCGGGATGTATAGTCATCTTCGAGTGGTGCGCTTCTTCGAGAACTCTCCTTACTAAGTCTCCCACTTGTGGGATACATAACCTTCCATCGCGCCTTAGCCATCCCTTGTCATATATGGCATACCTACTGAGGTGACTTGACGTCTCACCTCTAATCAGCTTGTCCATGATTTCAACTATCTGTGGGTCTTCCTTCTGTGAAGTCCCTACTTGGTCTAGAAGTGTAGGTCTTAGCTCAAGAGATGCTAACATAGCGGTCAATGAATCAATAGCAGGTGTAAAATAAAAGGTTGCTATAAACTCAAGGCTTTTCATTTCAACAAACAAGGGGATCAAAGTCAGCCTTTTTCTACTTAGCGCGACTGTCACCACATTACCCTTGCCAGGGGTATAAGCTATATCGAAGTCATATGATGCCAAGAACTCCATCCACCGTTGTTGCCTCAGATTCAAATCTTTCTATGAGAAGAGGTACTTGAGCGATTTGTGGTTGTTGTATAGCTCGAACCTCTCCCCTAGAAGATAATGGCACCAAGCTTTAAGTGCAAAAGCAACCGCGGCCAACTCAAAGTCATGCATGGGATAGTTTTTCTCATGGACTTTAAGTTGTCTGCCCCCGTAGCATATTACTCTTCCTTCTTGCATTAGGACAACGCCTAATCCCATGCCGCACGCATCTGTGTACACGGTAATCCTCTTGCCTCTATCGGGTAATGCTAAGACTAGAGTTGTGGTGAGGGCTTTCTTAAGTCTCTGAAAAGCAATGTCACATTCTATATCCCATGCAAAAGGTTGGTTCTTCTTTGTTAATTTAGTAAGAGGGGCTGAAATCTTAGCGAAGTCCTTAATGAACTTCCTGTAGTAGCCCGCCAAACCGAGAAAGCTCCTCACCTCCGTGGCATTTTTAGGAATTTTCCAGTCCGGTACCGCAACTACCTTTGCGGGGGGTCCATGGCTATACCCTGCTTAGAAACTACATGCCCAAGGAACCGAACTTCCTTCCTCCAAAAATGGCATTTGGAGAACTTAGCCTTTAACTGGTGTGCTCTAACCGTTTCCATGACTTCCTTGAGATGCCTAGCATGCTCTTCTTCATCTTTTGAGAAGATCAAAATATCATCCACGAAAACTACCACAAACTTGTTAAGGAACTCCCGAAACACCCTGCTCATCAAATCTACAAAGTATATGGGTGAATTCGTTATCCCAAACGGCATAACGAGCCATTCGAAGAACCCATCCAGAGTCCTACACGCAGTTTTGTCAATGCTATCCTCAGCCACTCTGAGCTGATGGAATCCTATGGCTAGATCGAGTTGAGAGAAAACAGATGATCCCACAAGCTGGTCAAACAGATCGTAGATTCTTGGTAGTGGGTGCCTTTTCTTCTTTGTCAGCTTGTTTAACTCACGATAATCTACGCACAGACGAAGCGATCCATCCGCCTTAGTAGCGAATACTACCGGAGCACCCCATTCAGAAATGCTTCGTCTTATGAAATTTTTCTCAAGCAACTTATTGATTTGTTTACTGAGCTTTCTTCTTTTTCGCGGGGCCATGTGCCTAACGGGCAATTAAACTGGCTTGGCATTATCAACAAGATAAACTCAGAACTCTATCTCGCGTTTAGGAGGTAATCCCCTCACTTCATCAAAGACATCTGGATATTCTCGGACCACTCTTATAGATTGCAAATTATCGCCGGACGAGTCAAGAGATTCAGGATAACATAACATGACCGGACCCTTAGGGTTACAAGAAATTTCAAGGGTATTACCAAGGCGAGTCATGAGCCTCACTACCCTTCGTTCACAATCAAGAATGGCTCCATAACCGGACAACCACTCCATACCTAGGATCAAACCGTATCCGATGAATCCGAGAACATAAGCATTACACGTGAATTCTACGCTTAAGATAGAGATCCTAAAATCCACACACATCATAGATAAATGGGCGGAGCCCCCGATTGGATTTAAAACTATAACGAGATCCTCAACCAGACTAGTACTTAGGTGCAGATTTTCAACAATATCAGAAGAAATAAAAGTATGCGATGCGCCAGAGTCAAATAAAGTTCAAACAGGAAAGTCAGAAATGTAAACAAGGCTTTCTACGGAAATATTACTACCTCGGTCAGGAGCTGGAGCGGTGTTGAGAGCATGCAACTGCCCTCCAGAAGGTCCTGCTCGCTTAGTCTGCCCTTGCCCTTGCTTCTTAGGGAAATCCTTGTTGATGTGTCCAGTATCTCCACAATGAAAGCATTCACCAAACTTCCTCTTCTTCCTTCTACAGTCTTTAGCTAGATGTCCAGTAATACCACAGAAGTTGCACTTCCTCGTCTCACGTGATTTGTTGTTGCCCTTGTTATTCTTATTACTCTTATTGTTCCCCTTCTTGCAGTCAGCTTTCTTATTTTGAGTCTCATTAGGCTTAACCTCCTTCTTGCTATTCTTGTCTTCCTCATGGAGTAGATCCATATCCAACAATCTTTCAAAGGTCGCCCCCATGGGTATATGAGTTAGGGCCAAGCTGTGTAGTGGCTCGTTCAATCCTCGAGCAAAGCGTACAGCCTTTTTCTGGGTTGTGTTGACCAAATCCAAACCGAATCGAGCAAGCTGATTAAACTTATTCACGTACCCCCTCACAGACATATCCCCTTGCTTGAGTGCTAGGAACCTCTCCATCTGAAGGTTCTCCTCTACCGACGATAGGAATTTGAGCCCAAACCTTTCTCTAAAGTCTGCCCAAGTCTCAAATGGCCTGGTAGCATTGGTGACTTCCCACCAAAATGCAGCTTCCTCTTTCAACAACCATGCTGCCAACTGAACTTTCCTATGGTCCTCCATATCAAAGATAATGAAAAAGTCTTCTGTTTTCTTTTGCCAGTTTCGTGCCTCAACGAAGGTTTCAGTTCCAACGAAGTTCTTGTCGCCCATCGCTTTAAAGTCTTTGCATATTTTGGCAAAGGCGGTACCAGGAGGAGGAGGAACCGCGACCACTGGGGGAGGAGGAGGAGGGATGTCTGCCGTGCCCGCGTCATTGGCCTTGGCTTCTAAGTACCTTCGGAACCATCCAGGCTCAGGTATTCCCTCAGGAAGTTTAAGATCGGCCATGCTGAAAAACGAAAAGAAAAGATTCAAACGAGGAAACAAAGGAAAGTGCTAATGGCTTCTTGGGGAATAACCTTTTTAAACAAAAAACTTTTCTTGAAAAATGCTTCTTTATAAATGGTTTTGAAAACAGTTTCAAAAGGTTTTTAAAACTTTTGCCCAGCCTGGTAACCTTCTGCTCTGATACCAAATTGTAACACCCCACCTCCGCTAGGGTCACTCACAAAGGGAATGCACTAGTTTTGGTGGAGTATTATCTAGGTAGTCATGCACAGAGATATCACAATGCAGAACATAAATAAAGCAGCGGTAGAAATTAAAAACCAACTTTTTATTATTTCCAAGAAAAGAGTCAAAAGCTCATATATCCAAGATACAAATTATTCCATTACATCAAGTTCATAATAAAGAAGCATAAACTTTAAAACAAAAGTAAATTATTCCCCATAAATAGCAGAAGCAGCCATAGCATAGCCCAAGACCAAACCGTACATGAGCTGTCAGAAAGCAAGTTGAATCCAAGCTAAGAGCTAGTGTTTCCTCCCTGGGAACTTGGGGGGGGACGAAAGAAAAAGGGTCAGTCATAAAGACTGGTAAGCCCTAGTGACTTTCAGTCTGAAAACTAGTAAAGGTAACATGATATGTGAAAACTGGAATTAAACATAAGGATGATAACAGAACTAGTTGGATAATTAAGATAACAAGATAAGTCAAGTCTGGTATCGCATGTTCAAGGTTCGCTGCACCAACTGTACTAGAATTCTAACCCATATCAAGTATTAACCATGAAATGATCCCTTAGCCTAGTGTCATGAAGTGACCCATTAAGGGGTCCTACGGTACGATCTACTAATCGATCACTCCCTACAAGTCCTAGCTCGTCATGTGTCTGTGTCGTACGGCCCTATCCAGAAATGTAGTTACCTGTGCTAGGTCCACCATAGGGTGTATCAAGTCCTATGGTGCCAACCACCGACACGAATCAAGCACGCACAGTGTAAATCTACGGGTGCCCAATGCCTGCTTTTTCAACTCCGGACTACGTGCACGACCATAGCCCGCCTGAACCTACAATGGCGCACCTACTCAGCCGTCGTTCTAGTCGCTTACAATCAGCCCAGTAATCGTGCCCCACCATGCCTAGTCCCAGGGTATCGTGATACATCTAAGTGGGTTACTGCTGAAAAGGACCGCGTAACTAGGGTTTCTAATGGGTTAAGTGTTGTCATTCAAATTCATGACTTAACCCTATCCAAATCATGTATCAAGTTGGTTAAGTGTGTTCAAGCAGTTCATGACTTAACCCTATCAAGTCATCGTGTCAAGTTGGTTAAGTATATTCAAGTGGTTCATGACTTAACCCTATCATGTGGCATTAATTCATTAGTGCACGCCAACCTCTCACATTAGACTAACTATTGTGGTTACTGGATTTGCCCGGCGGTTCCGGGTAGATTTACACCACAACATAGTCTAACCTCGGGCTTTTACGTGCGATATGACCAACTACCCACAATGGATCCTATTGTTTGCATCCACTGGATTTGCCGGGCGGTTCCGGGCAGATTTGCACTGCAAACTCAACCCAACCTCGAGTTGGCCATTTTCTAGTTTATCTAACTGTCATGCCCACGTTAAAGTTTTCATGTTTAGATTCATGTCGAGTTTTCAAGTCATGTTTTATGTCAAATAGTGTCAATTTCATGTCCATATTCAGGTTCAAGTCATAATAATGTTCATGTTCAAGTTTAAAGCTAATTCATATTTTACCTAATCTACCCAAATCGTATTCTCATCGCACGAATGTTCGAATCGATACAAATAAATCTAATTAGGGAATGACATAAAAAGAAATGGGTATAAGGTGGCAAGAGTGATTACTAGCATAGCATGATATGACTTGAAATAAAACATTACTGGCATATGAAATATTGGCCTCAAACATAAAGATTCCAAATCTAGTAAGATAAAGTACTAGTCAAAATAATAGTTGTCACAAGGTGATAGTATAGTCATGGTAACGACTGTCATAAGGTGATAGTATAGTCATAGTAACGACTGTCATAAGATGATAATCATAAACATGTGGCTAATAACAGATTCAACATGATAATAAGAGGGGTTTCTCTTTTTGATTTACAACATGAATAGGCCCCAAATCGATGTCATAGTAATATTCAAGAGTCAAGATCCAAGATGAACAAGAATGAATGTAAACAGTCATCATACATAGGTCCAATTTCAATTTTACACCATATTCATAATACATTTACAGTTTAAATCTGAAAATAACTGGGGCCTACAGATCGTGGTTCGAGATAGAAAAAGATAGTCGTTTGTTGCTTACTCAAGTCCTAATAGAAGTCCCCTAATCAGGAATTCCTTTAACGCAGTCTCAACGTAGTAGAAGCAGTCCCTCTCTCAAACTTTTCAACCAGAATCAGAGCAGCATAAGGTCAGAAAGAAATTTGGTGTAGAGAGACTGGTGTTAGGGGCTGTATTTATACGGTCAGGTCAATGAATGTGGACAGAAATGAGGCCAAATACATCAGAGTGAATCTAGCTTCAGAAATGGGCTCGGGCACCAGGTCGACCCCCAGGTCAACACTATGGTCGACCTGGCCCTGGGTAGGTCAACTATATAGTCGACCCCCTGGTCTACCTGGTCCTGGGCGGGATTTTTCCCGCCCAGTCCATTTGGAGGTTTGAAATTCGAATTTTGAATTCGAATTGAGTCTGTTTTGAATTTGAAAATTTCTGAAAACTTCGAATGGTCATAACTTGGTCATACAGACTCCGATTTTCGAAAACTCGGACTCGTTTCCAAGAAGAATTTCGAGACGAACGCAATGGTGTAACCCGTTTCCCTTAATTCTTTTTTTAAAAATTAATTTTTCCTTGATTTATGGTTATTACACGTTATAAAAACACGGGTTGTTACATGAGGTTAATGCATTTTGGGGCTTGAACATCACTATACTAAATTTTGATGTTAACACCTTTGACGTGCTAGGTAGGCAGTCCGCGGATCTACCCTACGACCTTCGGCAACTCTTAAGGAAGCAATGACAAAACGGAATAAGAATTCAACAACCTCTCATGCTCAAACTCGATCCACTTGTGCAGCAGACGCAATAGCAACGAGGGCAAGCCAAGATGCTTCCTCCCACGAAGAACCGTCCCAATACCTAACTAAGGATGAGATGGATAAAGTTTTGGCCGAGTTCAGAGCTCAAATGGAACACCAGGACGGACTTCTCGCAAAGTAGCATGAAATGATAAAGGGTTCCCTCACTCGGATGGAAGGAGGACCGAGCAACCAGGCATCACTTTATACACGAAATGAAGCTGAAGCAATATCTAATTTATGGTCTGATGAAATCAAACCCATGATCAATCTACGATTCTTCCTAGCTCAACTTCACTTACCGATCGTCCAGATCTAATGTCATCTCTTCCAATGGCCATCAACGCTGGAGTGGCTACAGATTATCAGGTCGGCCATGGCCAAGTTCTGGATCGATCGACCATTTTGCCTTCAGTCTAGGTTTTGACTCAACTCCCTGGACAAACAGCCCTTGAACCCGTGCAACTTTTAGGTCTACTAGAATATGGATTGATGCAACTTCCGTTCCGACCCAACATCTTATCCTAAACTTGTCTTATGCAACCTCCCACATAACCTTCCCAGCTTATTGATCCAAGAAGGGCTGAGGAAACGACCCTCCGTGTCATCAAGACTACTCTACCATATCGGTTCCTAATGTGATGGAGGGAAACGCTATGATAAATCACTCTAATGTCGCCCTGGTTGGGTGTAATACTGATCCCCGAATAGAAAATGCTATCCTGAACCGGTCCAATCCAACCAGAGCGGATATGGTTTGACCCAATATACATTCTACCCAAGCAGCTCCAGTTACTCCCGAATCAAGGTCTCAGGCTGGAAGCCACCATCACTCAATTCTCATGGGCCAAACCATCCAGATCCCAACAACTCAAACCATGCTACCGCCCCGTCTCGAGGTTCTCACCAATATCCTGAATGCAAAATTGGATTTGCGGCAGCAACTCCTTGGGGATGGAATTCAGATTGCAAGTATCATCAGACACTTCATCAGAGGTGCCTCTTCTCAATAGGATATGGATAACGTCTAGCACAACCCATTCATGTGGAATATCAGAAACTCCTGAAATCCATTGGACTTCAAGCTTCCGATCCTGGAGATCTACAATGGCAGGATCGACCCTACCATACATCATATGCAATACATGCGTCACATGGAAGTATTATCAGCATCGACCAACGTCATAGCCAAGTGCTTCCCTCGATTTCTCATCGACATCGCCATCATGTAGTTTCGGCAGCTAACAACTGAATCGATCAATAGTTGGAATATGTTGGTCACTCACTTCGTAGAACAATTGAAAGTTCACATCTCTCGACCGAAGAGCGTCATGTTCCTCACATCCATTAAGCAACAGTCTGAAGACACCCTACACTCCTTCCTAGAAAGATTCAATGCAGCTGTATCATCGGTCGATTGACCCAAGCCATCAATGGTGTTTATGGCCGCAGTGGCAGGTGTCTTGGACTGAACTGATTTCAAGATCTCCCTCCAGAGGGATCCTCCCAGAGACATTGGATAATTCTACTCTGAAGCCGATAGATTCCTCCGACAACAAGATGCCAACATCGAGATGGAAAATCTCGAAGTACTCACTACAAAGGATGGAGTACCATTCGTTACTGGCCAGAACAAAGGAAAGCGCAAAGCCTTCGAAAAGAATGATCGGAATGTGCGATTCCGGAGAGAGAACAAGCATGATCAATACACCGAGCTCAACTCTTCCCTACTAGACATCTACCTTGATGTGAGCGGATCACTACCTTTCCCAAAGCCTCCCAAGTGGGAGCCAACCCAAAGAGAATGTGAATCAGGAAAGCATTGCATGTATCACAATATAGCATGCCACGACACCAATGACTGCACGCATTTGCGCGATCTCATCGAAGAAAGGGTTAGATATGGAGAGCTACCCGAGTATGTTAAAAAATCTACACCAGCCGCACCGCCGTAACTACCTGTTCCAACTCCACAGAGCGGTCCCCATACCTCCCGAAATTGGGAAGATCCTGAGTCTAGCGACCGCGACATCGTTATCAACTGATCTGGCTTAGATCATTGTGAATGCGTCCCATTTCTTAGGATATAAGAAACATACTTTTATTATTTTTCAATAATGTGGTTATGTTGAAGTACACATGTTCGGGGTTAGGATTTAATCCTAAGGCATGTTCTAGATTCAACGGTAAACCCATTAGGACTTGCTTTAATTTCTATCTTAGTTTCTTAGCAACAATATATTTTCTTTCTAGAATATGTTTGATTGTTGCAAGTATTTTTTTGGTATTCAACAATATCCTCAAAGCCGAGCATAGTTAATGCTTGCCAAACCCAAAGCCGAGTATGGTTAATGCACACCGACCTTCTAAAGCCGAGTATGGTTAATACTCGCCAACTTTTATAAATTGAGTATGGCTTATACTCGTCTTCATGGTAATAAATCACGAGTATAGTTTTTACTCGATCCTTTTGAAAAGATGACATCCCGGACATGGCTAATGCTCGACTTTAACTCCTCCGGGTATGGCTTATACCTCTTCTCAAAATACCAAGTATGGTTTATGCTCGTCCTCGTCAAACTTCGGGATTTGGCATGTCTACCCCAAATTATTTACGGGCATTGCTTAACTCGGTAATGTCCTGGTTCTACTACTCTTCTCTGATGCCGACTTGGTACAGTCAATTGGTTTTTAGGCATCCTTAAAGATCCGTCCTTAATACGATTAGTGGTGATTGTTGGTTTTCCGGCCTTAATACGATCCCAGCGGTTGTCGGTTTTCTGGCCTTAATACCATCATCATTGGTCATTGGTTTTCTGGCCTTTCTTATAATATGGTTCGGGGAAACCACGGCTCTTTGGATTACTGTTGTTTAACGTTCTATAGAAGATCCATAGCACATCTCTTTTCCCCAAGAAGATAAGCTCTAGGAGGCAAAGTGTTAACTAGCTTTGTGGAAAAAGCCATCACAATTCAAGATGGAAGCTCATTACAAGATACTGGTCCGGTTCTATGCTCCCAGGACTAACTTTTATCACAGGTCGATCGATTATAATTCAGCCCGGGTCGGCTTTATAACAAATAAAGGCTCTCCCTCAAAATTAGCATTCTTCCAAAGTCAAAACCAAACCGATCGAATCAATAACCGATCGATCAAGGTATTCTTGGAAGATCGGATCAAGCCTAGAATACCGGACCAGAAATATCAAGAAAATTATTTACTACAAAACGAAGTCCTACTCCAAAGGCTACAGAACCAGTCAGCTTTAACTCGCACTACTTTTTATGCACCAAGTTCCAAGCTCGAAGTATGTCGTAACTTTCGAGAAGAACTATTCATCAATCATATACCGGGTCCCTCTGCCTACAACTATTCCACAGGATCGAGTTACATGTATCCAAGCACGAAAAAGATGTGTGCCACGCTGCATTCAAATTCGACCCACCGTCTCGTCTATAAATACAACAATTTCCTGAAATGGAAAGGCTGATTGAATCCATCACAGAAAAGCTCCTCTTTGGCACTTCAAAAATAGCATTTCGTATATTTCAACTACAACACAAGGATCTTGTGTTTAAAACCAGTTCTTTCTCTACTTTCTTTCACTGAAAAACAACTACAACCTATAATCATAGTATAAACAAGGATTATAAAATGAACGTAAGGTTGGATTAAGACGAACCACTACAAAAATATCGTGTCTCCCGCATTTATTTACTTTTTCTAGAATTTTGTGAATTTTATTGTGTGCGTTTAACGCACTTTGGGTATTGATTGCCACTAGATCAATTTTTGATGCCAACAGTGCTCCTACCTAGTCCCTCCGAAATCTAGGATACACAGTCTTAGTAAATCCTCAAGTACCCTATTGACTCTCATTCTATCCATCAGTTTGAGGGTGGTATTCGGTGCTTAATCGTAACTATGTACCCAGTGCCTCTTGCAAGCTCCTCCAAAACTCACTTGTGAAGATGGGGTCACAGTCACTTACTACACATGAAGGTACCCCATGAAGTCGTATGATCTCTCTAAAGTATACCAATGCTAGACAAGCAGCTGTCCTTTTCTCTTGACAGGAACAAAGTGAGCGCTCTTAGTTAGTCTATCTACTATCACCAAAATACTAGTGCTGCCCTCCCGCGATCTAGGCAGTCCATCAATAAATTCCATAAAGACGCTCTCCTACTTCCATTGTGGGACATTCAAGGGCTAAAGTAATCCTCTGGGTTTCCTTTGTTCAGCCTTGACTTGTTGACAAGTCAAACATCGTGCTACGAATTCTTCCCCATCTTTCTTTATGTCAATACAATGAAAAACACACTTCATGTCTTGGAACATCTTGTCACCACTTGGAGGATAGTCATCCGAGAGTGATAAGCCTCTTCAAGTACTGTCCTAGCTCGGGGAAACAAAGCCTCTTGTCTCGTCGTAGCCACCCTTTCTCGTCAACGGAATATCAATTTAGGTGACTAGAAGTTTCTCCACCATTGAGCCTGTCCAAGATGTCTGTTAACTATGGGTCCTCTCCCTTTGTGGGTCCAATGTGCTCCATAAAAGTAGATCGTACCTCTAACGATGCCAAAAAGCCAAATGTGAAATACGTAGATGGCTTAAAATCAAAGGTTGAGATGAACTCTAAGCTTTTCCTCTCTATTAACAAAGGAAACAAGGTCATCCTTTGCCTACTCAACGTGTCCACCACTACATTACCCTTGCATAGGTATAAGCTATCTCAAAGTCGCAGGATGCTAGGAACTCCATCCATCGTTGCTGTCGTAAATTGAGATACTTTTTTGAGAACAAATATTTGAGCGACTTGTGATCCGTGTATAGTTCAAACCTCTCTCCAAGTAGATAATGTCCTCAAGACTTAAGTGCGAATACTATAGCAGCCAACTCTAGGTCATGGGTAGGGTAGTTACTCTTGTGAAATCTCAATTATCTACTACAATAGCGTACTAACCTACCTTCTTGCATCAACACGACACCTAGCCTTGTGCTACAAGCATCTGTGTAGATTGTAAACACCTTGTTACCATAGGGAAGAGGCAGAACAGAGGTTGACGTCAAAGCCTCTTCAATCTCTGAAAGGCATCCTCGTAGTCAATGCTCCAAGTGAAAGTCAAGTTCTACTTCGTAAGCCAGGTAGCAGGACTGATATCCTTGCAAAGTCCTAAATGAACTTCCTATAATAACCCGCCAACCTTAGAAAACTCCTTACCTCTGTTGCGTTCTTAGGAGCCTTCCAATCATGGACTATGACAACCTTAATGGGGTCCACCGCTATTCGATCCTTGGAGACAACATGCCTTAGTAACCTTAATTCCTTTCTCCAAAAGTGACACTTAGAAAATTTTGCCTTAAGCTGATGCGATCTGAGAGGGCGTAGAACCTCTCCTAAGTGTACGGCATGTTCCTCCTCGCTTCTCGAGAAAATCAGAATGTCGTCCACGAACACCATGAACTTGTTCAGATACTCCTTAAACACCCAACTCATCAAGTCCACAAAATATGCGGGTGCATTGGTCAGTCCAAAAGGCATGATCAACCACTCAAAGTGTAACGACCCGCATTCTACGCATCGGAGGATCGTAGAATATTTATTTCATTCTTATACGAAGTTGTATGGTCTTGTAACTTTGGGAACGACTATTGGGGTCATTCCCCACATTCACGATTTTTGCCGAATTTTAAATGACCATTTTGCTCCTATGAATCTTGTTTCACCTTAACTTTTGATTGGTAAGGAATTTTGACCTGAAACCAATTCAACCTTTTTGTAGAGTGGTCAATTTGTCAAACGGGCTTATCTTTGGGAGATATGGCTGAAATAAGGTTTGGAAGGTGAAAACAGCATAATTGGGCTTTACAGGGTAATTAGTAGCTAGGCCCATAACCCATTTCGGGATTAGGGTTATGAGAGGGCTGAAAGAGTTTGGGAAAAAAATTCATTTTAGTTTTCTAGCCGCCATAAACATTTCTATAACCCTAGCAATGGTCTCCACCTTCTAAACCACCTCCTAATCACATTCTAATCCATTGTTAAGCTAATCAAGATCAAATCAAGGCAAATTAACATAAAATTGGAGGTAGAGCTGCTGTGTTGCATTGGAATTCGAACCAAATCAGAGATATTTTCAGATCCGAGATTTATTTGTGGCTAAGGTAAGTGATTAGCTTATTTTTACACTAATTACGGCTAATTATGGGTGACTAGTGATAGTTAGAAAAATTATGACTTAGAAAAATATGCATAAATTCTGAAATAATATTTTATGTTACTATTTAAAAATTAGGTTTATTTGGATTAATTTTGCTAATCTTATTGTTAGATATAGCTAAACATGGTTAATGGGAGAATCATGAATTTGGGTATGTTTGATCCTAAATAACACACATGATTGATGTTCTAATGTTTTTGACTGATTACACATGTTATTACTACTATTTGGGATGCTCTATGATTGTTTAGTAAAGTTAGAATGGTCAAAAACGCAGTCATGTGGCGTAAATAGCTTGCTGGAAGAGAAGCAACAATTTGGACCAGATCGGATCGGAGGGAGGAAGCAGTTTTGACCCGCTCGTGCTCTATGTACCACGAACTGACCTGCCTTATGTATCGTGACCCAGTGAGGCAACACGACCCATGAGCACCATGACCCGGAGGAACTCACGAACCGACCCGCTGCTCCGAACCCGAATCGATGCACCCACGAACTGGAAGGTCACGAGCCAAACAGGGAGCCTCGAACCGACCAAGAAGCTTGGCATGAACCGCGAACAGATGCTTCACCCGAAATGAACCGATGTAAGAACACGACTCGAACCCATATGGTGATCACGAACCAAACTGGATTTGGAGCTATGTGATGACAATCGTGAACTCTTCTGAAGATCGACTCCAACCTGAGATGCAAAGGAAGTCCAAATGGGAAGTTATTACTCATGATCCAGATGGGAGCCAATGAGTTAACTTCCAAAGTTAGGCTATGCTGCGGGACATGTGCAAAGGGGTTATCGATATCTATAGCTTTGGTTCACCAGTGAGAGTAGGATTAGTGGCTATGGATCAGCACAATGGGGCCACTAAGACTCCCAAGGGCAAATTGATCGTAGCATGGCTATGGATCAGTGCAATGGGACCATTAGGACTCCCAAGGGCAAAGTGATCGTAGCAAAGGATAGTGGCTATGGACCAACATAATGGGGTGATTAAGACTCCCAAGGGTAAAATGTTCGTAGCAAAGTATTTGGTGGTCAAAGTGGTGGATATCATATGCTTTACGCACTGAGTGAGAGATGTGAAGTGATTGCTATGTTTGATGTTTACTATCACCATGACATGCACACTCCCATTTTACACTTTATGTTAATGTTACCTTAGATTACTGTACATCTTGTTGTGCTAACTCTTTGGTTTTAGGCCCAGGTATGATTATTTATACATGTTATTGCTTTGTTTTGCCGCTATCGCTCATACTAGAATTTTTTTCTGACCTAGAGTTTTATGTGTCTTCTTATTACTCTAGGTGCTCCTAAACTAGCAGATTAGAGACAAGTTAGGTGGTTATGCACGAGTAGCAGTCCGAAGACGAGTAGGAGGCTTTCCGTACTATTTACATGTATTCTCCTTGTGTTGTTGTTGGTCACTACTTTGGGCATTAATGGTGTACCTTTTCTATTTTGCTTTAGAGACGGTATTTTGAAGTTGTAATAATGATGGTTTGGATCATAAGCTGTATTTTGGATTCCGCTGCTATAATGGTTTAGTTTTCAGCTTATGCACAGTCTCGCCTATTTTACGTCAAGTTATGTTATTATTATATTTTATTCCATGCGCTATGAGTATACTACAGGTTCTTTGGTGATTCATAGTATTAAACCCTTTTCTCTTAACGACCGTCCTATGCTGGTTCGACATTGGCAAAACGCGTTTTAAGGAAAATGTCGGCTGGTGTGAGACGGGCCGTCTCGCTTGGTTTCAGGGCCTAGGTTGCATGGTTAACTTAGGGGAAAACTTCAGGGATAGATAATATACGTGTAAGAGAGTGAGTATTTGCGATATTTTGGTTTTCAAAAACTATATATATATACTATTAGTATATCTAAGGATGAAGTCGCACTGCACGGGCACCACTAAGTAGATGGTTAATCGTTTTTTCTTTACAAATTGAACGATGAGCTGAAATATGAGGAGTGCGGGTTTAGGGGCTAATAATAGGAATGTCCTTGATATGAGGACGATGTTTACTACCTTCATGCGAGAGATGCTTAGAGATGTTCAGGGAGTAGTTCCTAATGCTGCTAATGGTGGTGGTGAAGTAGCGCAAGCGCCTAGAGCCGATTTCGCCAAGCTTTGCAAGGATTTTACTAGTCCTGGTGGGAAGCCGTTTGTAACGACCCGCATTATGCGCATCGAAGGATCGTAGAATATTTATTTCATTTTCATACAAATTCATATGGTCGTGTAACTTTTGGAAATTACTATTGGGGTCATTTCCCATGTTCACGATTTTTGCCGAATTTTAAATGACCATTTTGCCCTTGGCGAATCTTGTTTTGCCTATAACTTTTGATTGGTAAGGAGTTTAACCTTAAACCATTTGCATTGGATTCAGATGATGGTTTATCTTTCCGTAGAGTGGTTACATTAATCAAACGGACATACTGTTTGGGAGATATGGCAGAAATAAGGTTTGGAAGGTGAAAAAAAGGCATAATTGGGCTTAACCGGGTGATTAGCAGCTAAGCCCATAATCCATTTTGGGATTAGGGTTATGGGAGGGCTGATAGGGTTTGGGAAATATGTTTTGTTCATTTTTCTAGCCGCTGTTTACCTCCCTCTAGCCCTAGCAATGGCCTCTACCTTCGAAATTCATCTCTAACCATTTCCTAATCACTAATTAACCAAAACTACACCAAATCAAGAGAAATTAGCATCAAGCCAGAGATAGAGCTGCTGCTATGCATAGGAATTTGTGCCATATCAGTAGAGTTTCAGATCTAAAGTTTTATTTGTGGCTAAGGTGAGTGATTTGCACTTTTATTCAGAAATTATGGCTGATTAGGGGAGATTAGTGATAATTAGCGAAATTATGCATCATAAAAATCTGGAAAAATATGTAGAAATTCTTAAATATTATTTTATGTCTCTTCTTATTACTCTGGGTGCTGCTAAACGAGCAGACTAGAGATAGGTCAAGTGGTTATGCATGAGTAGCTGTCCGGAGATGAGCAAGAGGCTTCCACGTACTATTTACATATATTCCCCCTATGTTGTTGATGGTCACCGCTTTGGGCATTTGTAGTGCACCTTCTTTATTTCCTTGTTAGAGACAATATTTTGAAGTTGTAATAATGGTTTGGATCATAAGCTGTATTTTTTTGGTTCTGCTACTCTGATGGTCATGGTTCAGTTTTCAGCTTATGCACTGTCTCACCTGTTTAATGTCAAGTTAAGTTACTATTGTATTTTATTCATGCGCTTCAGAAATACTACAGGTTCTTGCTGATTCATGGTTTCAGAAAACTTTTCTTTTGACGACCGTCCCGTGCTGGTCGGGCATTAGCACAACGCATTTCAGGGAAATGTCGACTGGTTCGGGATGGGTCGTCACACTTGGTATCAGAGCCTAGGTTGCGTAGTTCACCTAGGGGGAGACATCAGGGAGAGATAGTATACGTATATGAGAGCGCGTATTTTTGATATTTTGGCTTTCAAAATATATATATACACACTATTAGTATATCTAAGGATGAAGTCGCACTGCACGGACACCACTAAGGAGATGGTTAATCGTTTTTCTCTTTACAGATTAAACGATGAGCCAATATACGAGGAGTGCCGGTCCAGGGGCCAATAATGGGAATGTCCCTGATATGAGGGCGAAGTTTACTGCCTTCATGTGAGAGACGCTTAGGGATGCTCAGGGAGCAATTTCTAATGCTGCTAACGGTGGTGGTGTAGTGGTGCAGGCACCTAGGGCCGATTTTGCAAAGCTCAGCAAGGATTATACTAATCTTGGCGGAAAGCCGTTCCACAGAACGGAATCGGCTATGGATGTTCAGGATTAGCTTGATAGTTGTGAGCGCATCTTTGAGGATTTGGGGATCGAGGATGCAATGAAGAGAAAGTTAGCATCGCATCAGCTTCAAGGACAAGCTATGAATTGATGGAATGTTATTAAAGCGGCCACTCCCGAGGATCAGGTCACTTGGAATCAGTATAAGACCCGTTTCAGTGACAAGATTATCCCAGCTGCTCAGAAATCAGAATTGTTCAGGAAGTTTTTGGAGCTTAGGCAGAATGGTAGGGCAGTCTCAGAGTATATTCCTGAATTCGATGCCTTATCGAAATATGGATTGTCCCTTATTGATACTGCAGAGAAGAAGACCAAGAAGTTCATAACTGGCCTAGATGGGTACTTGGGGGAAAGACTCACGAACCATATCGATGAGACATTCGAATCTATTGTGGGAAGGCATCGACGTCTGAGAGCCTTTATCCTAAGTCAAAAACCGAGGTTGCTGTTACATCAGTAGAGGAGCCAAAGCCGTAGGCAAGCGGTGGAGCCAAGAATAATTCCTAGAATAAGACGAAGCAGAACCAGACGAAGGATGGTAAAAAAAAAAAGAATAAGAAAGTTATTGAGTTCTTTAGCTGTGGCAAGAAGGGCCACTATGCCAGCAATTGTCAAGCAAAACCGGGGGAAAAGAAGTGCTTTATCTATGGCCAAGCGGGAAATTTTAAAAATGAATCTCCACAACCCCCTAAGGAGTAGAAAATGTTGAAAGCATATGCTATCAACGCTGTCCCTTCTTCGTCGAATGCCCCAACTGTGGCGCAGAAGGAAAAATGTGTTGTTATTCAAGGTATACTTTCTATTTATAATGTTTATGTTCGAGTGTTGTTTGATACCGGGGCTTCTCATTTCTTCATATCTGGTGACCTGGTAGATAGGTTGGAATTGGAACCCGAGATTGTTGATAGATCTTTAGCTGTGACGAACCCGACCGGTGGTCCGACGAACCTTAGTATGGTTTGTCGAAATTTGATCTTATCGTGTCATGGATGTATGTTTGCTTATGATTGCTTTGTTTTGGGCTTTACTGGGTTTGGCATTATTTTGGGAGTTGATTGGCTCCAAAGGTATGGGGGGTGGTAGATTGTAAGGGGTCTTCGGTGACCATTAGTGCGGATGGTGGGCGGAGGTAGCATTGGGTTTCCTACCTAGTGATAAGTTGATGTCTAGTTTTCTACATTCCCTTGAGTTCCCGCAGGATGAGTTATCAGATATGCCGACTACTGGCGAGTATCCGGACATCTTCGAGGAAGTGAACAGACTTGCACCACATCGAGAGATTGAGTATCGTATTGATTTAGTCAAAGATACCAGACCTATAGTGATGCCTCTTCGTCGAATGGCGCCAAGGGAGCAGCGAGAGCTCGAGGTGCAAGTAAGCGGCCTTTTTAAGAAGGGATTCGTCCAAAGGAGTGTTTCCGAGTGGGGAGCACCAGTTGTATTTGCTACCAACGCCGATGGTTCCCTTCATTTATGTGTGGACTATCGTGAGATGAACCAGATGACTAGGAAGAATAAGTATCCTCTTCCACGGATAGATGATTTGTTTGATCAACTGAATGGAGCAAGAGTGTTTTCCCAGTTGGATCTCACGATAGGTTTTCATCAGCTCCGAGTAGCAGTTAAGAGTATACCTAAAACGAAATTTTGGACGCCATCTGGATTCTATGAGTGGTTGGTCATGCCATTTGGGTTGACCAATGCACCCGCATATTTGTGGATCTTATGAATAGAGTTTTCAGAGATCAATTAAATAAGTTTGTTCTTGTGTTCGTGGACGATATCTTGGTTTACTCGAGGATAGAGGAAGAACACAAGGAACATTTAAGGACTGTGATGGAGGTGTTGAGAAAACACCAATTGAATGCAAAATTTTCTATGTTCACTTCTGGAGGAGGGAAGTGATATTCTTGGGCCACGTTGATTGAGAGAATGATATTACTATGGATCCTGCGATGGTGGCCACGGTACAAGATTGTTCTACGCCCAAAAATGCAACGGACGTGAGAAGTTTCTTGGGGTTAGCTGGATATTATCATAAGCTTATCCAAGACTTCTCGAAGATAGCAGCACAGTTAACTTAGTTGACCAAGAAGAATCATGTTTCGTTTAGGACGAAAGGTGTGAGAATTCATTTAAGATCATAAAGGAAAAGTTAACGTGTGCACCAGTGTTAGTTATTCCTAAAGGGAATGAAGAGATGACGGTATACACGGGTGCCTGTGGTACCAGACTAGGTGTTGTACTGATGCAAGGAGGTAGGGTTGTAGCTTATGTTGGTCGGCAACTGAAATCACATGAGAAAAGATATCCTACCCATGATTTGGAATTGACAGCGATCGTGTTCGTGTTAAAGATGTGGAGACACTATCTCTTGGGAGAAAGGTTCAAGTTGTTTACCGATCGTAAGTCGTTAAAGTATCTTTTCTCTCGGAGGTATTTAAATCTTGATTAACAGAGAAAATTAGAGTTCTTGGCTTCATATGATTTCAATATCGCATAAACACCTAGGAAGGGCAATGCGGTAGCTGATGCATTAAGCAGGAGACATGCCAGTTTGGGGGCAATGTTTTGGGAATGGAAGCAACTAAAATATATCACGGAATATGATTTCAGACCTAAGTGTGAACTAGATCCAGAGATGTTAACAAGCTTGACGATCAGGCCAACCTTGATTGAACGGATTGGTTCCAGTTAGAGGGACGATCCCAATCTATTGGAAATCATCTCCAAGGTAGAGATGGGTATCGACAGCGAGAAAATAAACAAGTATGGTTTGATCGAGAAGGATGGCTTCAAAAGAATGGTAGGCTAGTTGTACCCAACGTTAGTGGGTTGAGAGATGAAGTTCTTAGAGAGTGTCATCACTCAAAACTGATTATTCATCCCGATGGTAACAAAATGTATCGAGACACGAAGTAGAATTACTATTTGGAAGGGATGAAGAGAGACGTTGGGAAGTTTATATCCAAGTGCATGAACTGCCAGTTAGTTAAAGCTGAGCAAAAGAAGCCTAGTGGTTTGTTACAACCATTGGAAATTCCCAAATGGAAATGGGAACAATTCTCAATGGATTTCATTGACAGTTTGCTAATGACTAGATCAGGTCATTATAGTACTTAGGTGATTGTCGATTGATTGACCAGAAGAACAAGGTTTATATCAGTTAAGTCGAATAGAACGGCAGCTAAGTTAGCAAAACTATATATGAAGTGGGTAGTGAGATTTCATGGAGTACTTAAAGGTATTGTGAGCGACCGAGATCCATTATTTACTAGTGAGTTTTGGAAGAGCTTACAAGAGGCTTTAGGGTTAGAATTACATCTCAGTACCGCATACCATCCTCATACCGATAGTCAAACAGACAGGGTGAATCGTGTATTAGAGGATCTTTTGAAAGCTTGCATATTGGATTTTGGAGGGTATGGGATGAATATTTGCATCTAGTTGAGTTCGCATATAATAATAGTTATCAGTCCAGTATTGGTATGGCTCCATTTGAAGCTTTGTATGGAAGACCGTGCAACTCACCATCATGTTGGTTGGAAACTGGTGAGAAATTTGTGCTCGGGCCGGATGTAATAAGAGAAAGTTAAGATAAAATCAAGGTTATCCAACAACGAATGAAGGCTGCCCAAGATAGGCAGAAGAGCTATGCTGATAAAAGACGAAGAGAATTGAAAGTCTCCGTTGGCGACTTGGTATTCGTCAAGATCTCTCCGTTGAAGAGTGTGATTCGTTTTGGTAGTAGAGGCAAGTTGGCACCAAGGTTTGTTGGTCCATTTCCAATTCTCGAACAAGTTGGGAATTTAGCGTATAAATTTGGATTACCAAAAAAGATGGCAGGAGTGCACAATATGTTTCATGTTTTCCAATCAAGGAAGTTCGTGCACGATTCAGATCTGGCTATTTCACCAGATCAGTTGGATGATATAGAAGTGGAATCCGAGGCAGTTGGGAGCCACAGAACGATTCGTTTTGTCGGACATGGTACGAAGCAACTTCGAAGGAAGACGGTGAAACTGGTTAAGGTCCAGTGGGGTAATAATGAGAACGACTATACTTGGGAACAGAGGAAACCATAAGAAAATCATATCCAGAACTCTTTGCCCGGTAAGGTTTTATTAGCAATATAGTTATTCTGCATGCTAGGATAGGCCTATTATGTTTATTATGTATGTTTGATTGTTGCAAATGGTTGATAGGGATGCGGGACCCTTTGTTGTTTTCTTAGTTAAGGAATTTCAAGGGCGAAATTTCTTAAGGGGGGAGAATGTAACGACCCGCATTCTACGCATCCAAGGATCGTAGAATATTTATTTCATTTTCATACCAAATCGTATGGTCGTGTAACTTTGGGAAACGACTATTGGAGTCATTTCCCATGTTCACGATTTTTGCCTAATTTTAAATGATCGTTTTGCCCCTAGCGAATCTCGTTTCATCTATAACTTTTGATTGGTAAGGAGTTTTAACCTGAAACCACTTCCATTGGATTCGGATGATGGTTTACCTTTCCGTTGAAGGGTTACATTAATCAAACGGACATACTGTTTGAGAGATATGGCTGAAATAAGGTTTGGAAGATTAAAACACAGCATAATTGGGCTTAACCGGGTGATTAGCAGCTATGCCCATAACTCATTTCGGGATTAGGGTTATGGGAGGACTGATAGGGTTTGGGAAATCAGTTTTGTTCATTTTTCTAGCCGCCATTTACCTCCCTCTAGCCCTAGCAATGACCTCCACCTTCTAAATTCATCTCTAATCACTTCCTTATCCCTAATTAACCAAAACTACACCAAATCAAGGGAAATTAACATCAAATCAGAGATAGAGTTGCTTCTATACATTGGAATTCGTGCCATATCAGTAGATTTTCAGATTTAAAGTTTTATTTATGGCTAAAGTGAGTGATTTGCATTTTTATTCACTAATTACGGCTAATTAGGGGTGATTAGTGATAATTAGCGAAATTATGCATCATAAAAATCTGGAAAAATATGTAGAAGTTCTTAAATATTATTTTATGTCTCTTCTTATTACTCTGGGTGCTCCTAAACGAGCAGACTAGAGACAGGTCAGGTGGTTATGCACGAGTAGCTATCTGGAGACGAGCAGGAGGCTTCTACGTACTATTTACATATATTCTCCCTGTGTTGTTGATGGTCAATGCTTTGGGCATTAGTAGTTCACCTTCTTTATTTCCTTGTTAGGACCTTATTTTGAAGTTGTAATAATGGTTTGGAACATAAGCTGTATTTTTTTGGATTCCGCTACTCTGATGGTCATGGTTCAGTTTTCAACTTATGCACTGTCTCACTTGTTTTATGTCAAGTTATGTTACTATTATATTTTATTCCATGCGTTGTGAGAAATACTACGGGTTCTTGGTGATTCTCAGAACCCTTTTCCTTTGACGACCGTCACGTGCTAGTCAGGCATTAACATAGTGCATTTAAGGGAAATGTCGATTGGTGCGGGGTGGGCCGTCACACCGTTCCACGGAATGGAGTCGGCTACGGAGGTTCAGGATCGGCTTGATAGCTGTGAGTGCATCTTCGAGGATTTAGGGATCGATGATGCGATGAAGAGAAAGTTAGCATCGGGTCAGCTTCAAGGACGGGCAATGAATTAGTGGAATGCTATTAAAGTGGCTACTCCCGAGGATCAAGTCACTTAGAATCAGTTTAAGACCCGCTTCAGCGATAAGTTTACCCTAACTGCTCAGAAATCAGAATTGTTCAAAAAAAAATTTGGAACTTAAGAAGAATGGTAGGATAGTCTTAGAATATATTGGTGAGTTCAATACCTTATCGAAATATGGATTATCACTCATCGATACTGTCGAAAAGAAGAACGAGAAGTTCATAAATGGCCTAGATGATTACTTGGGTGAAAGACTCATAAACCATATCGATGAGACATTCGAATCTATTGTAGGAAGGCATTGAGATCTGAGAGCCTTTACCCTAAGTCAAAAACCGAGGTTGTTGTTACATCTGTAGAGGGGCCAAAGAGGCAGGCAAGCGGTGGAGGCAAGAATAATTCCTAGAATAAGAGGAAGCAGAATCAGACCAAGGATGGTCAGAAAAAGAAGAATAAGATAGATATCGTCTGCTATAGCCGTGGAAAGAAGGGTGACTATGCCAAAAAGTGTCGGGCAAAACAGGGGGAAAAGAAGTGCTTTAACTGTAGCTAAGTAGGACATTTTTAAGAATGAATGTCCACAACTCCTAAGGAAAAGCAAATCGTGAAAGCATATGCTATCAACGCTATTCCTTCTTCGTCGAATGCCACAACTGTGGCGTAGAAGGGAAAGAGTGTTGTTATTCAAGGTATGCTTTCTATTTATGATGTTCCTATTCGAGTATTGTTTGATACTAGGGCTTCTCATTCCTTCGTATCGAGTGACTTGGTTGATAGGTTGGTATTGTGTAACAACCCGGAAAATCTGGGCCAGTTTAAAATTTTTATTTTGGCGATTATAGCGAATTTTGAATATTTAAAATAGATTATTTTAAATATAATCGACGAGAAATTGTTTTTAAATATAATTCGAACGTATATATTATACGCGTCGTCGTTAGAATATAAATATTTATATATAATTATAAATAGAATTGAAAATGGCGCGGTAGTTCGATAATTCGATTTCAAACTTCAATTGAATGTACCGGGTGCAAAATAATCCGGATTTTAGTGAAACCAAAAATAATGGAATCTAATAGTGAATATCTTTCTAACGAAGTTAACAAACCGAGATTTCATTTTAGAAATGATAAGATATGTCCAGTTTAAAATTAGAAATAGTCGCTGTGGAATTTATATATATTTTAATATAATATAAGGCCCTTAAAAATGGACATTTTGCAAATGACCTCGGATTTCGACGAAACCAGTTTTGTTGGGTCCGTGATGTTAAGTTATTGCTAGATTCCAAATTTCATAATTTTTCGAATCAATATGTGAGCGTGGCAAAGGAAAACGTGTTTTGACCATTTCAGTTGATTTTAATCGACTGGAAATTGGCCATTTTTCTAACGGTCTCGGAATTCGACGAAACTAGTTTTGTTAGGACCGTATCGTCAATACGAAGCTAGAAAATATTTTTCTGGAATTTTTCTAGTTAGTATGCGACCCCGGTAATTTGAAATGTACGTTTAAAATTCAATATAGTGATTTAAATGTAAATTAAATGGAAACTGATTGAAACGATCGAATTGGCCTGCAATACATATTCCATTGTGTTCGGAATGGGGGTAATTAGCTAGGGACGACAGTCGTTGGGATTCGATTGGAGTTCGTGGTGTAAATCAATTAATTGATGAATTAAAATAATATTAAATTATAAAATAAAATAAATATCTCCTCCCTCCCTCCTATATGTTGGTCAACGCCCCTTACCCGTATCATTTCAAACCCGAACAAAAAAAAAAAAAAAAAAAAAAAGAAAGAGCTCGAACCCGATCCAGTCGCCCCACCCTCGTCTTCCGCCGTCGCATCCACCCTCCTCCCCCCTCCGATCGAGCGCTCCGCCGCCCCCCCCCCAAGCAGCAGCTCCGGCCACTACCCTTCCTCTCTCACTTTCTCTCCCTTTCTGTTTTGGCCGAAGTCCCCAAACCCCTCCACGAAGTCGAGACCGCCTGCCACCTCCGGCGCCAGTCCTCCGACGCCCCTCCGACCTGAAAACTCCGACCGCGTGAGCAGCATCTCCCCCTTTGCGTCGATGGCAGAAACCCCCCCTCCTCTCCGATTCCAGTAAGTATTTTACTTTTTTTCTTTTTATTATTTATTTATTTTTATTTTAATTCTTTAATACAGAATTTTAATTAGGTTTAAAAACTGTTTTTTTTAAATAGTTAAAACTGAATTTCAAAAGGATAAAGCTGTGTTTTTTTTTAAAAGGAGAAACTGATTTTTTTAAAAGTATTTTAAACTGATTTTAATTAGAAGTAAAAACTGATTTTTATTTTTTAGATTTTAAAATAGAAAAGAGTTAAACTTTAAAAAGTAAAAGAAAAGATTTAATCTTTAAATTTAAAAAGGCGAAATCTTTAAATTCAAAAAGGCGAAATCTTTAAATTTAAAAAGGCGAAATCTTTAAATTTAAAAAGGCGAAATCTTTAAATTCAAAAAGGCGAAATCTTCATATAGAAAATAGCGTGATAAAAATTTAATTTTTATCTATATAACATAGTAGTAAAAATTCGATTTTTATATATTGAACTTTGAAGTAAAAATTCGATTTTTATATATTGAACTTTGAAGTAAAAATTCGATTTTTATATATTGAACTTTGAAGTAAAAATTCGATTTTTATATATTGAACTTTGAAGTAAAAATTCGATTTTTATATATTGAATAGCGAACTAAAAATTCAATTTTTATATATTGAACTTCGGAAAAAAAAATGGAATTTTTATATATTGAACTTCGATAGAAAAATGGAATTTTTATATATTGAACTTCGATAGAAAAAATGGGATTTTTATATATTGAACTTCGATAGAAAAATAGAATTTTTATATATTGAACATCGAAGTAAAATTCGATTTTTATATATGGAATAGCGAGGTAAAAATGTGATTTTTACGTATGTAGTGAAAGCAGCAACGAAGGTGACAAAAAGGCGAAACGACGAAGACTTCTGCAAATGAAGAGCCGTGGAGCTAGGATAGCTATAAGTGAGAACTTCTCACTCAAATTCTATTTTTCTAGTTATATATATATGTACTAGGATGCAGACGGTGCTTATTAGAAGCACCCGACACCCGTCCACATACCATGGACTTGTTTGTTTGGATGTTTGGTGATTGATTGAGATATTGGTTTGAATGTGGTTTGTGGTGTGAAAAATCGAATCGATAAATTGGTTAGGATTAGACGTGCGCCGTTATAAGGCGAAGGAGTAAGGCTAGGTTAGACCCTTACTCCAAATTTGGTGGTTTGCAAAATGAAATTGATTTGATTGATGTGTGAATGGCGTGGGCCTTCACTAGACCGGGGATAAGGCTAGGCCTTGTCCCGTTTCTAGTATCGTGCCGTTATGCCGCCGAAATTTTCTAAAATAAGTTAGAAAAATAAAAATAGCATTTTATTTAAAGAATGAACTGAATAGAAATTCATATGTTAAAATAAAATGTGTTATCGTTAAAAATATAATTTTTAACGTGAATGTGAATAAATAAATATTCATTTACAAACCAGACGGTTTGTTTATGTACACCTATTTGAATGACGTTGATTGGGTCGATAAATTTTACACATCGCCCAACTGCACAACTAAAATCTGTGTTTGATTGTTTGAAACCCCACACGGGTGTTGGGATGAAATATGAATTTCACTCATCCTGATTGATTAAATATGTCGATCGATTGATTGACAGGCTGTTATAAGCGTTGAATATCTATATTTGATGCTTATACAGTGTAGTGCACTTTGGTTGATGGTTGATTATTTTCAATGTTATTATATACATGTGTTGTATGAAAATCCATATAATTAATTTTATATGGTAATTGATTGGGCCTCATTCCAATCGTGAAAATAAAGAATATTTTGATAATAACAAATATTTTGATAATAGGAAATATTTGAAATAGAATATTTGAAAATAGAAATTAATGAAGCCGTGTTGATTAGATTGACGCCATTTTGACGTAAACGATATTTATATCGATTTTATTCATTTTAAAATGAATATTGAAAAGTAATCTCGAAATCGAATTTTTCGAAATGAATTGAATTGAAAACGTTTTCGAAATGAAATGAATTGAAAACGATTTCGAAATGAATTGAATTGAAAACGATTTCGAAATGAAATGAATTGAAAACGATTTCGAAATGAATTGAATTGAAAACGATTTTGAAATGAATTGAATTTATAACGATTTCGAAATGAATTGAATTGAAAACGATTTCGAAATGAATTGAATTGAAAACGATTTCGAAATGAATTGAATTGAAAACGATTCGAAATGAATGGAATTGAAATGAATTCAAATTGAATTGAAATTCGAATTGAATAGAAATGAATTTTAAAACGAATTTATAAAGAAGAATTCAATTTTGATTTGAATTGAAAAGAAAGTTGAAATAGCTTTTGAAACGATTTTAAAACTATTTATATAATTCGTTTTAAATAGAAATCGACGAAATATATATTATATATATTATATATATAATATAATGGCCTGAATAGAACGCGCCGCGCCGCGGCAGTTCGTGAATTTCGACCATTTATTTCAAACGGACATTGCGGGAGATCCGACCGTCGGATTCTCCTAAAACCGGAACCGTTGGGTTCGTATCGAAAAGAGCTTTCTAATGAATGTTAGAAATTTGAAATCTAACGGTTGGATTTGGAGATACGTCCAAATCAAATTCGAAAAAGGTCGCTGTAAGTGCAGTTCGATGGCCATTGTTGGAAATCGACTGTACGGGCCTTGATAAAATTATTAAAAATAGTAATAATTTGTGTAAAATCATAAGAAATGATTTAGAAAGAATTGGGATGAAAAACTCCCTATTTGAAAAGATAAAAATAGATTTTTATCGAAATGAACTAGTTTTGAACTAGAATTATAATTCTATTTATTTTTATAAATAAATTGAATTTGAAAAGGGTTTTGAAAATAACCAAAGTTTCCAATGATTGCATTGGAGTGGATTTGAATCGAAATTGTCTTCGGAATATTTCGATGTTGGAATTTGTGATTATACGGATGTTGTACGGAAATTTGAAAGATATATATGTATATCGTTATTTCCAATACGACATTTGTTAATCGTAGAATTTGATATTGAATATAAGCCGATATATTTTCTATTCAGAGCCTTATATTGAATATCAAATGTGATTTGGGTTTGTCGTGAATGGTGTCTTCACTAACACTGTTCTTGAACCCAAGTGAGAAAAGATTAAATCTTTTTATTCAGATTTAATGAAGTGTACCAATTAAATAATATTTAATTGGAACTGAATTGATATTGATTTATGGGTTTATCGTGAACAGCGTTTTAAATAACACTTGTTCTTTAACCCGATAATTAATGAATGTGATTTGGGTTTGTCGTGAATGGTGTCTTCACTAACACTGTTCTTGAACCCAGTTGAGAAAAGATTAAATCTTTTTATTTAGATTTAATAAAGTGTACCAATTAAATAATATTTAATTGGAATTGAATTGATATTGATTTTTGGGTTTATCGTGAACAGTGTTTTAAATAACACTTGTTCTTTAACCCGATAATTAATGGGATGTGACTTTGGGTTTATCGTGAACCGTGTTTTTAAATGACACTGATTCTTTAACCCAGTCACAGATTAAAACTAAGTGGAGTTTTAATGAATCTTTAATTAGATTGAAAAGATCGAGAATGGAGTATCACCAGTTTTGCTCCAGGCGATAGTTAAATCTTTAATTAGATTTGAACGTGAAATTTAGAAACTAACTGTCGGTTAGCTAAGTAGAATGGTTTTCTGGATATTGATCTGATGTTGGTTTCGGCCTTCGGGGTTAATATTTGGGGAATTATTCTCTTGATTAATTTACGGTTAGTGACTAATGGATTGGAATGAGGCGTATGTTGTGTTTGTGTAACACTTATTTAAATATACGCGAGTTATTCGGAAAGACCGGGTTTATCCCATTCTGAATAACTGATACGACGATAAGTCGAAGATGAAGACGATGGTCGAAGACCGGAGGTTTTCACGTCGTTTGGGTGATAACTGATGATCTTGATTGGGCTGTACACCCAAGAAGATGGAAACAGTTAGTGATCGTCCAGACGTACTTGGAGATCGATGGATATGCGGGGTACTAGGTGCCTCCGGTTTCGTTCAGACCCAGAACGGACTTGTAAATGGACTGTGTGTCTGACATCGGATTTCATTCTGTGTGACTGATATCGGTTGCATAGGATAGTTTGCCTGTGTGGCATGCTAAGATGCAAATGATCAAGGCTTCTGTTGAAAAGCAAAGTCTTGTGGTGATGATCAAAGCACGGCCTTTGTGGCGTAGCTTTGTGTAACGTTTACCTCGCGTGTTTCACACCAGGTATGAACCAAAAACGGGAGACGGACCTCAGGGAGGACTTGCGTTTCTTTCTAGCTAAAAGTGGCGTCAGTGGTTTTACACGCCCTGACGAGTTTGACTTATGTGGTTGTTGCTGTTGCGAGGCGCCTCGGATTGATCGGTCGTTCTCGAACCGATGGAGTCATTCGTTGGCTCGTTTGCGCCCCAAAGGGCGGGGAGACGTATTGTTCAGGCATAATAATCCACATCGGTGGACCGGCCCTGACGATCCAGGGGGCAGTTGCGGCTGTTCCTGAGACATGGTAGGCTAGATTGTCTCGAATCGGTTGAGGATCTTGCCCCTAGCCTCGGTTCATAGACGGAAATCCAATTTCCAAATACGTGCCATTTGCGGTTTTATTTGTAAACCTATATATGGCGACATAGTGGTATGGGGCATTCATGCCGCCTATGATTGATACTTATGATTTGAAGTTGTTTTATACTCTATGCACTTATAATAGTATCAAATGATTTGTTTTAAACGTATCAAGCATTCTTTAGCTGTTATAAGGGAAAACCCTATCCCCCGGCTTGCGATTGCATTGTGTGATAGGACCTGGGTCTTATAACAGCTTCATTTTTCTTTATTTAGCATTGCGCTGTTGTTTATGCACTGGTATTCTTGGGAGGAAACCCGTTCCGTGTTATACGGCGTGGTCCCTTGATTTACCTAACTTTAAGAATAAAGATTAACTGTTTTAGTTCTCACACCAGTCACATGACTGACCTGGAGTTTATTGTTTTAACCTAAACTCTGGGTGCCCTTATTTTCGACACGGGCAGCTAGTAGTTTTGGTTTTGCAGATTTATATGCACAGGATCCTGGTTTACAGCTGGAATGATATCCGGAAAGCTTTGTATCCGCATATCTCTTCTAGTTGTGTATTGTATTATTTTCCGCTGCTATGTATTTAAATGTAATTTAAATCTCTGATATTTCTGTGTAATATTCGTTTATACTCTGTATATTCTTGTAATCTGATGCATTGTTGTAATAAGCAGTGAAATGTTCTTTTATATGCGTTCTGTTGTGGTTTGTTCTCGAACTATCCGACGCTTTCCTTAACGGGGAAGTTGCGGGTCTTGACACGTGGTATCAGAGCTTTGGTTTACAAAGCTCAGAGAACAAGGCACATTAGAAACATACGAAAGAATTCATCAGATATTGGATTAGTAATATCCAATTAGAATGACTCGTTAGAGATGAGATCAGTAGTATCCTAGAACGAGTGTGAAGAGTATAGTTTTAAAGTGAAAACAAATTTTTTTTTGAAAATTTAAATCAATTATTCGTATTTGATTATTTATATGGATGTGGACAATCGAGTATATATAGATTTCGCGTATACGCGTCATGAACGTATATTCGAAGTTTTAATATATTGGATAGATATAGCATCACACTCTAGTCGCCCGGAGATATTATTGATGATAGCGATCGCATCATCAACATTTATGTTCGTGTTTCGAAGGTGTGATTTTCTATATATTTCCATTAGGCTGGTGTGAGAACCAAAACTTATATATAGCTAGAATACATTGTTGTGAATTGGCATCAAAAACATGATTTTTGTATATGTATCAAAATTATGAATTTCAAACTCTAATTCACTAATTGATTGATGTTTGTGTTGTTTGTTTAGTTGTTTGCTAATTTTGAACCATTTGGCCTAATTGTACCAAATATTGAATTGTATTGAAAATTGGTTGCATTTGCTTGCATATACATATATCATTGAACAGGTCATAGCAAGGAGGCTAGAGCAGAGAATAAAATTTGTTTGCCCGACAAATAGGTACATGTTTACTACATAATTTCCTGTTTTGTTTGGGTGATGATGATTTTGTGAGCCTATTGGCTAGCCGCTTGGCTTTTTCTTTTTCTTTTTGAGGTCTGAAGGACCGGGGAAGCTATTTGAAATTCCCCGATGCTCCCATTGCAGGGGAGGTTATGGCGAAATTTTTCAAAAATTTAGGGTGTTAGCCAAATTTTTGAAATTTTAGAAATTCTCAGAAACTGAAAAGTTGGAGAATGGAAGCCAGGTCGAGCGTAGTGTTAAATAATCAAACCACTTTCGACTTCGTTCCTTTTCGGGGACGAAAAGTTTTAAGTGGGGGAGATTGTAACAACCCGGAAAATCTGGGCCAGTTTAAAATTTTTATTTTGGCGATTATAGCGAATTTTGAATATTTAAAATAGATTATTTTAAATATAATCGACGAGAAATTGTTTTTAAATATAATTCGAACGTATATATTATACGCGTCATCGTTACAATATAAATATTTATATATAATTATAAATAGAATTGAAAATGGCGCGGTAGTTCGATAATTCGATTTCAAACTTCAATTGAATGTACCGGGTGCAAAATAATCCGGATTTTAGTGAAACCAAAAATAATGGAATCTAATAGTGAATATCTTTCTAACGAAGTTAACAAACCGAGATTTCATTTTAGAAATGATAAGATATGTCCAGTTTAAAATTAGAAATAGTCGCTGTGGAATTTATATATATTTTAATATAATATAAGGCCCTTAAAAATGGACATTTTGCAAATGACCTCGGATTTCGACGAAACCAGTTTTGTTGGGTCCGTGATGTTAAGTTATTGCTAGATTCCAAATTTCATAATTTTTCGAATCAATATGTGAGCGTGGCAAAGGAAAACGTGTTTTGACCATTTCAGTTGATTTTAATCGACTGGAAATTGGCCATTTTTCTAACGGTCTCGGAATTCGACGAAACTAGTTTTGTTAGGACCGTATCGTCAATACGAAGCTAGAAAATATTTTTCTGGAATTTTTCTAGTTAGTATGCGACCCCGGTAATTTGAAATGTACGTTTAAAATTCAATATAGTGATTTAAATGTAAATTAAATGGAAACTGATTGAAACGATCGAATTGGCCTGCAATACATATTCCATTGTGTTCGGAATGGGGGTAATTAGCTAGGGACGACAGTCGTTGGGATTCGATTGGAGTTCGTGGTGTAAATCAATTAATTGATGAATTAAAATAATATTAAATTATAAAATAAAATAAATATCTCCTCCCTCCCTCCTATATGTTGGTCAACGCCCCTTACCCGTATCATTTCAAACCCGAACAAAAAAAAAAAAAAAAAAAAAAAAGAAAGAGCTCGAACCCGATCCAGTCGCCCCACCCTCGTCTTCCGCCGTCGCATCCACCCTCCTCCCCCCTCCGATCGAGCGCTCCGCCGCCCCCCCCCCCCCCCCCCCAAGCAGCAGCTCCGGCCACTACCCTTCCTCTCTCACTTTCTCTCCCTTTCTGTTTTGGCCGAAGTCCCCAAACCCCTCCACGAAGTCGAGACCGCCTGCCACCTCCGGCGCCAGTCCTCCGACGCCCCTCCGACCTGAAAACTCCGACCGCGTGAGCAGCATCTCCCCCTTTGCGTCGATGGCAGAAACCCCCCCCCTCCTCTCCGATTCCAGTAAGTATTTTACTTTTTTTCTTTTTATTATTTATTTATTTTTATTTTAATTCTTTAATACAGAATTTTAATTAGGTTTAAAAACTGTTTTTTTTAAATAGTTAAAACTGAATTTCAAAAGGATAAAGCTGTGTTTTTTTTTAAAAGGAGAAACTGATTTTTTTAAAAGTATTTTAAACTGATTTTAATTAGAAGTAAAAACTGATTTTTATTTTTTAGATTTTAAAATAGAAAAGAGTTAAACTTTAAAAAGTAAAAGAAAAGATTTAATCTTTAAATTTAAAAAGGCGAAATCTTTAAATTCAAAAAGGCGAAATCTTTAAATTTAAAAAGGCGAAATCTTTAAATTTAAAAAGGCGAAATCTTTAAATTCAAAAAGGCGAAATCTTCATATAGAAAATAGCGTGATAAAAATTTAATTTTTATCTATATAACATAGTAGTAAAAATTCGATTTTTATATATTGAACTTTGAAGTAAAAATTCGATTTTTATATATTGAACTTTGAAGTAAAAATTCGATTTTTATATATTGAACTTTGAAGTAAAAATTCGATTTTTATATATTGAACTTTGAAGTAAAAATTCGATTTTTATATATTGAATAGCGAACTAAAAATTCAATTTTTATATATTGAACTTCGGAAAAAAAAATGGAATTTTTATATATTGAACTTCGATAGAAAAATGGAATTTTTATATATTGAACTTCGATAGAAAAAATGGGATTTTTATATATTGAACTTCGATAGAAAAATAGAATTTTTATATATTGAACATCGAAGTAAAATTCGATTTTTATATATGGAATAGCGAGGTAAAAATGTGATTTTTACGTATGTAGTGAAAGCAGCAACGAAGGTGACAAAAAGGCGAAACGACGAAGACTTCTGCAAATGAAGAGCCGTGGAGCTAGGATAGCTATAAGTGAGAACTTCTCACTCAAATTCTATTTTTCTAGTTATATATATATGTACTAGGATGCAGACGGTGCTTATTAGAAGCACCCGACACCCGTCCACATACCATGGACTTGTTTGTTTGGATGTTTGGTGATTGATTGAGATATTGGTTTGAATGTGGTTTGTGGTGTGAAAAATCGAATCGATAAATTGGTTAGGATTAGACGTGCGCCGTTATAAGGCGAAGGAGTAAGGCTAGGTTAGACCCTTACTCCAAATTTGGTGGTTTGCAAAATGAAATTGATTTGATTGATGTGTGAATGGCGTGGGCCTTCACTAGACCGGGGATAAGGCTAGGCCTTGTCCCGTTTCTAGTATCGTGCCGTTATGCCGCCGAAATTTTCTAAAATAAGTTAGAAAAATAAAAATAGCATTTTATTTAAAGAATGAACTGAATAGAAATTCATATGTTAAAATAAAATGTGTTATCGTTAAAAATATAATTTTTAACGTGAATGTGAATAAATAAATATTCATTTACAAACCAGACGGTTTGTTTATGTACACCTATTTGAATGACGTTGATTGGGTCGATAAATTTTACACATCGCCCAACTGCACAACTAAAATCTGTGTTTGATTGTTTGAAACCCCACACGGGTGTTGGGATGAAATATGAATTTCACTCATCCTGATTGATTAAATATGTCGATCGATTGATTGACAGGCTGTTATAAGCGTTGAATATCTATATTTGATGCTTATACAGTGTAGTGCACTTTGGTTGATGGTTGATTATTTTCAATGTTATTATATACATGTGTTGTATGAAAATCCATATAATTAATTTTATATGGTAATTGATTGGGCCTCATTCCAATCGTGAAAATAAAGAATATTTTGATAATAACAAATATTTTGATAATAGGAAATATTTGAAATAGAATATTTGAAAATAGAAATTAATGAAGCCGTGTTGATTAGATTGACGCCATTTTGACGTAAACGATATTTATATCGATTTTATTCATTTTAAAATGAATATTGAAAAGTAATCTCGAAATCGAATTTTTCGAAATGAATTGAATTGAAAACGTTTTCGAAATGAAATGAATTGAAAACGATTTCGAAATGAATTGAATTGAAAACGATTTCGAAATGAAATGAATTGAAAACGATTTCGAAATGAATTGAATTGAAAACGATTTTGAAATGAATTGAATTTATAACGATTTCGAAATGAATTGAATTGAAAACGATTTCGAAATGAATTGAATTGAAAACGATTTCGAAATGAATTGAATTGAAAACGATTCGAAATGAATGGAATTGAAATGAATTCAAATTGAATTGAAATTCGAATTGAATAGAAATGAATTTTAAAACGAATTTATAAAGAAGAATTCAATTTTGATTTGAATTGAAAAGAAAGTTGAAATAGCTTTTGAAACGATTTTAAAACTATTTATATAATTCGTTTTAAATAGAAATCGACGAAATATATATTATATATATTATATATATAATATAATGGCCTGAATAGAAAGCGCCGCGCCGCGGCAGTTCGTGAATTTCGACCATTTATTTCAAACGGACATTGCGGGAGATCCGACCGTCGGATTCTCCTAAAACCGGAACCGTTGGGTTCGTATCGAAAAGAGCTTTCTAATGAATGTTAGAAATTTGAAATCTAACGGTTGGATTTGGAGATACGTCCAAATCAAATTCGAAAAAGGTCGCTGTAAGTGCAGTTCGATGGCCATTGTTGGAAATCGACTGTACGGGCCTTGATAAAATTATTAAAAATAGTAATAATTTGTGTAAAATCATAAGAAATGATTTAGAAAGAATTGGGATGAAAAACTCCCTATTTGAAAAGATAAAAATAGATTTTTATCGAAATGAACTAGTTTTGAACTAGAATTATAATTCTATTTATTTTTATAAATAAATTGAATTTGAAAAGGGTTTTGAAAATAACCAAAGTTTCCAATGATTGCATTGGAGTGGATTTGAATCGAAATTGTCTTCGGAATATTTCGATGTTGGAATTTGTGATTATACGGATGTTGTACGGAAATTTGAAAGATATATATGTATATCGTTATTTCCAATACGACATTTGTTAATCGTAGAATTTGATATTGAATATAAGCCGATATATTTTCTATTCAGAGCCTTATATTGAATATCAAATGTGATTTGGGTTTGTCGTGAATGGTGTCTTCACTAACACTATTCTTGAACCCAAGTGAGAAAAGATTAAATCTTTTTATTCAGATTTAATGAAGTGTACCAATTAAATAATATTTAATTGGAACTGAATTGATATTGATTTATGGGTTTATCGTGAACAGCGTTTTAAATAACACTTGTTCTTTAACCCGATAATTAATGAATGTGATTTGGGTTTGTCGTGAATGGTGTCTTCACTAACACTGTTCTTGAACCCAGTTGAGAAAAGATTAAATCTTTTTATTTAGATTTAATAAAGTGTACCAATTAAATAATATTTAATTGGAATTGAATTGATATTGATTTTTGGGTTTATCGTGAACAGTGTTTTAAATAACACTTGTTCTTTAACCCGATAATTAATGGGATGTGACTTTGGGTTTATCGTGAACCGTGTTTTTAAATGACACTGATTCTTTAACCCAGTCACAGATTAAAACTAAGTGGAGTTTTAATGAATCTTTAATTAGATTGAAAAGATCGAGAATGGAGTATCACCAGTTTTGCTCCAGGCGATAGTTAAATCTTTAATTAGATTTGAACGTGAAATTTAGAAACTAACTGTCGGTTAGCTAAGTAGAATGGTTTTCTGGATATTGATCTGATGTTGGTTTCGGCCTTCGGGGTTAATATTTGGGGAATTATTCTCTTGATTAATTTACGGTTAGTGACTAATGGATTGGAATGAGGCGTATGTTGTGTTTGTGTAACACTTATTTAAATATACGCGAGTTATTCGGAAAGACCGGGTTTATCCCATTCTGAATAACTGATACGACGATAAGTCGAAGATGAAGACGATGGTCGAAGACCGGAGGTTTTCACGTCGTTTGGGTGATAACTGATGATCTTGATTGGGCTGTACACCCAAGAAGATGGAAACAGTTAGTGATCGTCCAGACGTACTTGGAGATCGATGGATATGCGGGGTACTAGGTGCCTCCGGTTTCGTTCAGACCCAGAACGGACTTGTAAATGGACTGTGTGTCTGACATCGGATTTCATTCTGTGTGACTGATATCGGTTGCATAGGATAGTTTGCCTGTGTGGCATGCTAAGATGCAAATGATCAAGGCTTCTGTTGAAAAGCAAAGTCTTGTGGTGATGATCAAAGCACGGCCTTTGTGGCGTAGCTTTGTGTAACGTTTACCTCGCGTGTTTCACACCAGGTATGAACCAAAAACGGGAGACGGACCTCAGGGAGGACTTGCGTTTCTTTCTAGCTAAAAGTGGCGTCAGTGGTTTTACACGCCCTGACGAGTTTGACTTATGTGGTTGTTGCTGTTGCGAGGCGCCTCGGATTGATCGGTCGTTCTCGAACCGATGGAGTCATTCGTTGGCTCGTTTGCGCCCCAAAGGGCGGGGAGACGTATTGTTCAGGCATAATAATCCACATCGGTGGACCGGCCCTGACGATCCAGGGGGCAGTTGCGGCTGTTCCTGAGACATGGTAGGCTAGATTGTCTCGAATCGGTTGAGGATCTTGCCCCTAGCCTCGGTTCATAAACGGAAATCCAATTTCCAAATACGTGCCATTTGCGGTTTTATTTGTAAACCTATATATGGCGACATAGTGGTATGGGGCATTCATGCCGCCTATGATTGATACTTATGATTTGAAGTTGTTTTATACTCTATGCACTTATAATAGTATCAAATGATTTGTTTTAAACGTATCAAGCATTCTTTAGCTGTTATAAGGGAAAACCCTATCCCCCGGCTTGCGATTGCATTGTGTGATAGGACCTGGGTCTTATAACAGCTTCATTTTTCTTTATTTAGCATTGCGCTGTTGTTTATGCACTGGTATTCTTGGGAGGAAACCCGTTCCGTGTTATACGGCGTGGTCCCTTGATTTACCTAACTTTAAGAATAAAGATTAACTGTTTTAGTTCTCACACCAGTCACATGACTGACCTGGAGTTTATTGTTTTAACCTAAACTCTGGGTGCCCTTATTTTCGACACGGGCAGCTAGTAGTTTTGGTTTTGCAGATTTATATGCACAGGATCCTGGTTTACAGCTGGAATGATATCCGGAAAGCTTTGTATCCGCATATCTCTTCTAGTTGTGTATTGTATTATTTTCCGCTGCTATGTATTTAAATGTAATTTAAATCTCTGATATTTCTGTGTAATATTCGTTTATACTCTGTATATTCTTGTAATCTGATGCATTGTTGTAATAAGCAGTGAAATGTTCTTTTATATGCGTTCTGTTGTGGTTTGTTCTCGAACTATCCGACGCTTTCCTTAACGGGGAAGTTGCGGGTCTTGACATATTGGAACCCGAGAAAGTCGATAGACCTGTAGTTGTGACGAACCCGATTAGTGGTTCGACTCGCCTTTGCATGATTTGTCGTAATTTGGTATTATCGAGTCATGGATGTATGTTTTCTTGTGATTGCTTTATTTTGGGATTTACTGGGTTTGGCATTATTTTCGGAGTCAATTGGCTCCAAAGATATTAGGGGGGTGGTAGACTGTGAGGAGTCTTCGGTGACCATTAGAGCGGATGATGGGCGGAGGGTGGTATTGGGTTGCCTACCTAGTGATGAGGTGATGGCTAGTTTTCTACATTCCCTTGAAATCCCGCAGGATAAATTATCAGATGCAGCTATTGTTGGCGAGTATCTGGACATCTTCGATGAAGTGACTGGACTTCCACCACATTGAGAGATCAAGTTTTGTACTGATTTAGTGAAAGATTCCACACCTATAGTGATTCCTCTTCATCGTACGGTGTCAAGGGAGTAGCAAGAGCTCGAAGTGCAAGTTGGCGATCTTTTGAAGAAGGGATTTATCAGAAGAAGTGTTTCCGAGTGGGGAGCACCAGTTCACTACAACAAAACAGTCCTTTTACAACGGGCAAACCCCGTTGTTATATGCTTTTTACAACGGGCAAAAGCCCGTCCTAATATGAACCGTCGTAATAGGTCCTTTCTAATTTACAACTGTCACTGACTGTTGTAAAAGACCGTTGTAATAAAGTGCCTCTATCACGTGCACGAGCTCTATGACAATGGTTATAAACCCGTTGTAATAGCTGATTAATTACAAGCGACTTCTGCCCGTTGTAATACAATATATAACAACGGTTTTTGCCCGTTGCGAAATAAATGCAGATTTAAATATAATTACTGTGATATACATCCATAACAATGAATATTTTAACATGCAATAAATACTGTAATGCAACAATCAAAATCACATAATAAAACATACTAAAATACGAAAGCAAAACATATAACTCCAACACATTTCAAAAAGTTCGATAAGTTTACACTCCAAAAGACTGGATAAGTATACATTACAAAAGGTTAGATAAGTTACGTCGATATAGTTCTAACATAAAATACATAACTAGTTTCATAAGTACCTACACTAGACCAAGGAAACGTAATCTTTGTGCTACGTGACGGTAGATCCAACGGCATGTTTGATAATGGACATCTCCGAATTTGGCCTAAACAAAAATGCTTCTGGTTCCACCGCTACATTCACACATATCTTCCAAACATCAGCTTCTGGTAGAAAAATTTTCAGTACCATACACACTAGGAGATATATATATCAAAGGCTAACACAGCTGTGATAGCATCACATCCATTCAGAGGCATACCCAGTCTCATTATGGTTCTGCACTTCATCATTCAGGTTATCCATGGACATCGGACTAAATCTGCATAATAAATGCATATATCAGGCAAATGATATAGGTATGCACTTACAATTGCATTATGAAATAGCATGTCAATTGAACAAAGCTAAGCTGGCAATTACCCAATCTGCAAACGTGAGTTGCATCCTTGAAGAAGCTGGAAGAAATCTTCGGATTGAGATGGGCGATTACACCGTCCAAAAATCCATACTGGTCCAAACCACCTTAGACGGGAGATCATTAATCTTGTCCTTGGCTGCATACTCAATATCACAAGGCTTGTAAATTCCCATTTTTCTCGGACAATTTTCACAAAACAAAGTCCATTTAGGGGCATATGCAGCACGAGTAGTAGCATGGGGCTGCACAACCTGCAGGACATTATTCAAAATTCTTTTCCAAGGCACCGCAGGCCAAGTTTTCATAACGTGATCAATCACTTTATACAACAGGATTCAAAATATTAACCTGAGAAATAACAATAATATTTACTGCACAATACAAAACATTAACTTGGAATGTTGCATTACAGTTTAATCCAAACTAATAATGCTTATATACATTCATTTCCAATCCATTAAACTAAAACATACCTACAACCGAGTTGATCCAAAATGTTGCATTAGAGGCATCAAGAAAACATGATAGAGTATCAATTATGGGGATATGCCAGTGGCCACGCTAGCAGGGACCGAACTGTTAGCAAGCACAAATGAAAAGCATAAGAGATGATGCATTTAACACTGCAAAAATCAACACATATGGCAAGATTGACCTCTAAACCTTGTAGAATTAATTTCTCAGGCATAAAATATGAATGTTGAGAAACATTACAGCTGTTAAAGTTTTCCTTGGGAACCAACGTAGAAAAGATTAACCTAAACTCTTCCCGTTTAAAAATTTAGTTGATTAGCATATGATTTATTAGTTAAACCAATTCTGGCTGTTGAAACTAGCAAACCCCAAAAAAGCGATACTTGAAACTATAAGGCCATCGAACAACTTAATCCCCAAATCATATAAATGAAAACCAGATACAAGATTCTTACCCATTGTAAATCGAACTGGAAGCCGCATAATTTTGCAAATCTGAACCTTTTAGGATCAAAATGGGAGAAATTCAGCTTAGGATCAAATTGGATTTATCTGTTCACTTCAACAAAAATGAGGCAATGGAAAAATTGCAATACTATAATCTAATTTTTTCCAAAAAAAAAAAAAAAAGACCTGCATTTAGCTTATTGAATTGCTAATTGCAGCTTATTCTATACCCTGCCACTTTCCGCATTATTCTTGCTTTTGCTTCTTCGAAAGCAAGAAAAAAAACTATCAAGGTGGCTACTCCCAAATCAAAATGGAAACTACTAAAATTTTCAAAACGGATTGGAACCAAAAATAAATAATTAGATGCCCAAAATGAAGACATCTTCATTAATCCAAATAGTTACCTAACATTTTGGGATCGTTAAGAACTTAAATGGATAACTTGCATGAATGGAAGCTGGATAAGATCTTCTGATTTCATTTGTGGAGTATCTGTAATATTAGAAGTTATCTGCAGTTTTTTTGTTTTTAAGATGTACTGGCATTCAACTTCATTGGATGGCTGTAATATGTACTATTCAACATTATTGCTAAACTGTTGTAAACGTTAAATAGATTATTTGTTATATTTCTATTAATAAAAAAAAGAGTACATATACATTTTCAGAATTAAGGATTTGCTGAAAATGTGCAACTGGAAGAAGCATTATGTTTGCTTTTTCCATAACCCCTCTAAAAAATCAATAGTGCCACTGCAATTCCTCCCACATTATCCATTTTATTTTTCTACATTAGTAGTGATTTAAGTGTTGTATTTTTCTTCTCTTTTTCAATTCAATCCTTTATCCTAAAGCTCACATAGTAATTGATGGAGGTAACTAAATCATCATACCAGTATTGGAAGATCCTCTATGCCTTAGCTGTTTGCCATTGGACTGACTTGCACCATTATCTTCCAAAACATCTGGATAAAAGTTTCTCATGTCTCCCCGATCTCCATTTCAATAGCTTATAGTGTGATTCTACAAAAATGAAAAAATATACGCTTTATAAAATTATACAAATTAAACTAAAGCACCTACTGCAGTCACTCTCTAAACTAATAAACAGAGACAAGTACTTGAGAGTTTAACTTTGAAGATGATTTTCATTCAGCAATATCCTACAAGAAAGATCATGTTACCACATAATTATCTCATTCTAATTATGGACAAAAAAGTTTAAAAAAAATACTGTAGAAATAATATATATAATAAGAATTTTCTGAAATAGAATGTAAACTTCTGTTGATTCCAGTCAAAAGAAAAAACACACAGGGAAAACTGTTTCAATTACTCAAGTAATAATTTGATGCTAAACATTTCTACTGGGGAAAATTTTGTGTACTTGGAAATGTTATCTAAAGTACCATGATCAAAAGTATATGGACAAGTACATAGTTCTAAAAGATTATTTCCAAAGCTCAAGTGTAGGATACAGACATGAATCATCTGGCATATCTAGAACTGCCACATAATTGTCACTTAAAAGTGAAGCACCTGGCCAAACCACAACACATAGAAAGGAAATCCAAATTAAACATTGACGGTACAATTGCCAAAATGAAATAAAGTTAGTTCCTGAGATAGTATACTACTAGCATTGTAAATCTGAAACCACGTGACAGGCACAGTTTATATTAATAGAATACACATATACAAAAAATTGAATGCAAACATACAAAAAAACAATTAAATCTTTTGCTAGCAGATGACATCAAAATCAGTATACTTTTTATATTTCAATAAAAGGGTTTAATATTCTGAAAATGTAAAATTATGTATATTCAGATTGAAGATTCGCAAAATGAGAACGTTATTTATATCACAATTAGAGCAAAAGATGCATCTTATAAACTAGGAAAATTGTTCAGTTGAAACAACAACTAAGTGAACAAAGCAATTTAACGCATGATTTAACATCATGTACACTTCAAATCAATTACAACTACTGACAAAATTATGAAATCGGAGAAGCAAAAGAAAGAAGCCCTAAAAATTGATAAATCAGAAAAACAATTTGGGCGAAAGAACAATCGGATAGAGCTAAAACTCACCAATAGCTTTGAAATTTGAGATCTATAAAACAAAACAGGCCTACCAGAGTTTGGATCGAAGGGGGAACAAATTTCTACTTTCAGATCCAAGCAAAAACTCACCAATAGTTTTAGAAATTCTGGTAGCTACATACGGAAGAGATCGAGCTAGTGACTTCAGAACGGAGGAGAAAGGAGGCAGCTGAACAGGGAACCGGAGAACGGCGATGCGAAACGGAGAAACTTACAACTCTGGCGAAAGCTAGAGGGAGTCAGAGGGAGACGATGGGAATGTGGAAGAAACGGCACTAAAATACGGAATATAAGAGGAAAATGATAGAGGCGGTGGAGCAAGAAACATAGACGCCATTATTGCAACCATTACGGTTTTTGATTTGGGTAATTAGGAAATTAGGGTTACGAGCCTAAGTCATGTTGGAGGAGATGCGAGAAAGGGTTGTGGTGACTGGCGACCGAATTTTTTTTTGGCTTTAAAAGTGAGAAGCGGTATCGAAAATTTTGGTATACATTGTGTATATTATTACTTTTACAATGCTTCTACGTTTTAGAAAATTTCAAATTTTTTGAAATATGAAATATAAATATTAAGTTAAATTAAAAATTAATAAATAATTGATATTAATTTTTGGAAAGCATTGTAATTAATAATTATTGATTGTCGAAAATTGCTAATAGACGTTTATTACAATGGGAATTTAATGATTATTATATAATTGGTAAAGTTAATAATCATAGTTACTTTATATTTATTAATTATAATTTAATTAATGTTAATTTTATTATAAATAATTATATTTAATATTAATTACTCATTATTACTTACTAATAACTGGAAAGTAAAATTAAGCTTGTTGGAATACTGATTATATATAATAATTAGTAATTAGAAATTATTTATTAATAATCATTAATTAATATAAGTTGTAAACGATTAATATTATATTATTAATGATTAATTATTAAATATTAATAAATAATATAATATTATTAATGATTAGTAATTAGTAATATAATATAATGGTTAATAATAAGTAATACATAATTAATGATTAATTATTAAATAATCAAAATTGATTTTATGGGAGTATTGCAATTATTAATTATTGACTATCAAAAATTGGCGTCTATTACAACCGACATTTTGTGACCGTTGTAAAATAGACATCTATTACAACGGACATTTTGTGGCCGTTGTAAAATAGACATCTATTACAACGGGCCTAAAAATGACCGTTATAATAGCACTTATTACAGCGGGCATTATGTGTCCGTTGTAAAAAATGTGATGTACAAGCATCTATTACAACGGTCTGGAAAATGACCGTTGTAATAGCAGTCTACTACAACGGGCAGTAAACGCCCGTTGTAAAATGGACGTTGTAATAGATCTATTTTGTTGTAGTGGTTGTATTTTCTACTAAGGAAGATGGCTCCCTTCGCTTATGTGTAGACTACCACGAGTTGAACACGGTAACTAGGAAGAATACGTATCCTCTTCCACGAATAGATGATTTGTTTGATTAGTTAAATGGGGTGAGAGTGTTCTCCCAGTTGGATCTCGCGACAGGTTTTCATCAGCTTCGAGTAGCAGTTGAAAGTATACCTAAAATGACATTTCAAATGCCGTCTGGATTCTATGATTGGTTGATCATGCCATTTGGGTTGACTAATGCACCCGCATATTTTGTGGATCTTATGAATAAATTTTCCAGAGATCAATTAAATAAGTTTGTTCTTGTGTTCGTGGATGATATCTAAGTTTACTCGAGGACAGAGGAAGAACATAAGGAACATTTGAGGGCAGTGATGGAGATGTTGAGGAAACAACAATTGAAAGCAAAGTTTTTTAAGTGTCACTACTGGAGGAGAGAAGTGAGATTCTTGGGCCATGTTGTCTTAGAAAATGGTATTGCCGTGGATCCTGCGAAGGTGGCTACAGTTCAAGATTGGTCTACGCTCAAGATTGCAATGGACGTCAGAAGTTTCTTGGGATTAGTTGGATATTATCGTAAGTTTATTCAGGACTTCTCCAAGATAGCGGCACCGTTAACTCAGTTGACCAAGAAGAATCAAGCTTTCGTCTGGGACGGAAGGTGTGAGAACGCATTTAAGAGCCTAAAGGAAAAGTTAACATGCGCACCAGTATTGGTTATTCCTAAAGGGAACAAAGAGATGTCGGTACACACGGATGCCTGTGGTACCGGACTAGGTGCTGTATTGACACAAGGAGGTAGGGTTGTGGCCTATGCTAGTCGACAACTGAAACCACATGAGAAAAGTTACCCTACCCATGGTTTGGAATTGGCAGCGATCATGTTCGCGTTGAAGATGTGGAGACATTATCTCTTGGGAGAAAGATTTGAGTTGTTTACCGATCACAAGTCATTAAATATCTTTTCTCTCAAATGGGTTTAAATCTTCGTCAGCAGAGATGGTTAGAGTTCTTGGCTTCATATGATTTCAATATCGCATACACACCCGGGAAGGGCAGTGCAGTAGCTGATGCATTGAGTAGGAGACATGTCAGTTTGGGGGCTATGTTTCTTGAATGGAAGCAACAGGAGTATATTGTGGGATATTATTTCAAATCTAAGTGCGAATTGGATCCAGAGATGTTAGCGAGTTTGACGATCAGACCAACTTTGATTGAGCAGATTGGTTCCAGTCAGAGGGACGATCATAATCTATTGGAAATCATCTCCAAGGTAGAGATGGGTATCGACGGCGAGAGAATGAACAAGTATAGCCTTGACAAAGAAGGATAGGTTCGAAAGAATGGGAGGCTAGTTGTACCCAATGTTAATGGATTGAGAAATGAAGTGCCTAGGGAATGTCATCACTCGAAACTGACTATACATCCCGGTGGTAATAAGATGTATCGAGACGTGAAGCAGACCTACTACTGGGAAGGGATGAAGAGAGACATTGGGAAGTTTATATCCAAATGTATAAATTGCCAGCTTGTTAAAGCCAAGCAAAAGAAGCCTAGTGGTTTGTTACAACCGATGGAAATTCCCGAATGGAAATGGGAATAAGTCTCAATGGATTTTATTGATGTTTTACCAAAGAATAGATCGGGTCATGATAGTATTTGGGTGATTGTGGATCAATTGACCAAAAGTGCAAGGTTTTTACCCGTCAAGTCGAATAGAACGACAACTAAGTTTGCAGAACTGTATGTGAAGTGGGTAGTGAGATTTCATGGAGTAACCAAAGGTATAGTGAGTGACCGAGATCCATTATTTACTAGTACATTTTGGAAGAGCTTACAAGAGGCTTTAGGGTCAGAATTACATCTCAGTACCTTGTACCTTCCCCAAACCGACGGTTAAACAGAGAGAGTGAATCATGTATTAGAGGATCTCCTGAGAGCTTGTATATTAGATTTTGGAGGTTCAATAGATGACCATTTGCATCTCATTGAGTTCGCATATAATAATAGTTACAGTCCAGTATTGGTATGGCTTCATTTGAAGCTTTGTATAGAAGACCATGCAACTCATCGTCATGTTGGTTGGAGACCGGTGAGAAATTAGTGCTTGGGCCAGATGTAATAAGAGAAACTTCAAATAAGGTCAAGGTTATTCAATAGCAAACGAAGGCTGCCCAAGATAGGCAGAAGAGTTATGCTGATAAAAGATGAAGAGAATTGATATTCTTCATTGGCAACTTGGTATTCGTTTGGATCTCTCCGTTAAAGAGTGAGATTCGATTTGGTAGGAGAGGTAAGTTGGCACCAAGGTTTGTTGGTCCATTTCCAGTTCTTGAACAAGTTGGGAATTTAGCGTATAATGTTGAATTACCAAATAAGATGGCGGGAGTGCACAACGTATTTATTGTTTCCTAGTTAAGGAAGTTCGTGCACGATTCTAATATGACTATTTCACCAGATCAGTTGGATGATACTGAAGTGGAATCTGAGGCAGTTGAGATCCAAAGAACGATTCGTATTGTCGGACATGATACAAAGCAACTTCGAAGGAAGATGGTGAAACGGCTTAAGGTCCAGTGGGGTGATAATGAGAATGAATGTACTTGGGAAACAGAGAAGAACATAAGGAAGTCATATCCAGAGCTCTTTACCTGGTAAGGTTTTAATTGTGATATAGTTTTTCCGCATGTTAGGATACTCTTGTTGTTCTTATTTTCTATGTTTGATTATTGCAAATGGTTGATAGGAATGCGGGACCATTTGGCTGTTTTCTTAGTTAAGGAATTTCGCGGGTAAAGTTTCTTAAGGGGGAAAGAGTATAACAACCCGCATTCTACGTATCGGAGGGTCACAGAATATTTATTTCATTCTCATACGAAGTCGTATAGTTTTGTAACCTTGGGGAACGACTATTAGGGCCATTTCCCACATTCACGATTTTTGCTGAATTTTAAATGACCATTTTACCCTTGGAGAATGTTGTTTCGCCTATAACTTTTGATTGTAAGGATTTTTGACCTGAAACCACTTTCATTGGATTCGGATGATGGTTTACCTTTCCGTAAAGTGGTCACATTTTTCAAACGAACTTACCATTTAGGAGATATGGCTGAAATAACGTTTGGAAGGTGAAAAACAGCTTAATTGGGCTTAATAGGGTGATTAGCAGCCAGACCCATAACCCATTTCGGGATTAGGGTTATGGGAGGGCTGAAAGGGTTTGGGAAAACATTTCGTTTCAGTTTTCTAGCCGCCACAAACATTTCTCTAACCCTAGCAATGGCCTCCACCTTCTAAACTACCTCCTAATCACATCCTAATCCAATATTAAGCTAATCAACATCAAATCAAGGAAAATTAACATCAAATTGGGGGTAGAGCTACTGTGTTGCATTGGAATTCGAACCAAATCAGAGGTATTTTCAGATCTGAGATTTATTTGTGGCTAAGGTGAGTGATTAGCAAATTTTTACACTAATTATGACTAATTAGGGGTGATTAGTGATAATTAGAGAAATTATGACTCAAAAAAATACAGAAAAATATGCATAAATTCTAAAATATAATTTTATGTTGCTATTTAAAAATTGAGTTAATTTGGATTAAGTTTTATAATCCTATTGTTAGATATAGTTAAACATGGTTAAGGGGAAAATCATGAATTTGGGTATGTTTGATCCTAAATAACACACATGATTGATGTTTTAATGTTTTTGATTGATTACAATTGTTATTACTACTATTTGAGATGTTTTGTGATTGTTTAGTAAAGTTAGAATGGTCATGTCGTGTGGCATAAATAGCTTGTTGGAAGAGAAGTAGCAATTTCTACCGGATCAGATCGGAGGGAGGAACCACGAGCCGACCCGCTCATGTTCTTTGTACCAGGAATCGACCCACCTCATGTATCAAGACCCGATGATGCACCACGACCCAGTGAGCACCATGGCCCGGAGGAACTCACGAACTAACCCGCTGCTCCGAACCCGAACCGATGCACCCACGACTGGAAGGTCACGAGCCGAACAGGGAGCCTCGAACCGACCCAGAAGCTTGGCATGAAACGCTAACTGATGCTTCACCCGAACCGATGGAAGAGCACGACCCGAACCCGTATGATGATCACGAACCGCACTAGATTTTGAGCTATGTGATGACAATCATGAACTCTTCTGAAGATCGACTCCACCCTGAGATGCAAAGGAAGTCCAATTGGGAAGTTATTACTCAAGATCCAGATGGGAGCTAACGAGTTAACTTCCAAAGTTGGGCTTTGCTGTGAGACATGTGCAAAGGGTTATCGATATTTATAGCTTTCGTTCACCACTGAGAGACGGATTAGTAGCTATTGATCAGCGCAATGGGGCCATTAAGACTCCTAAGGGCAAAATGATCGTAACATGGCTATGGATCAGTGCAATGGGACCATTAGGACTCCCAAGGCAAAGTGATCGTAGTAAAGGATTAGTAGCTATAGACCAGCGCAATGGGGTCATTACGACTCCCAAGGGCAACGTGGTCGTAGCAAAGGATTTGGTGGTCAAAGTGGTGTATATCCTATGCTTTACACACTGAACGAGAGATGTGAGGATGATTGCTATGTTTGATGTTTGCTATCACCATGACATGTACACTCATATTTTACACTTTATGTTAGTGTCACCTTAGAGTACTGTACATCTTGTTGTGCTAACTCTTTGGTTTCAGGTCCAGATTCAGGTACGATTATTTATACCTTTTATTGCTTTATTTTGCTTCTATCGCTAATACCAGACTTTTGTCTGACCTAGAGTTTTATGTCTCTTCTAATTACTCTGGGTGCTCCTTAACAAGCAGACTAGAGACAAGTTAGGTGGTTATGCATGAGTAGCTGTCCGGAGACGAGTAGGAGGCTACCATGTACTATTTACATATATTCTCCCTATGTTGTTGTTGGTTATTACTTTGGGCATTAGTGGTGTACCTTTTCTATTTTGCTTTAGAGACGATATTTTGAAGTTGTAATAATGATGGTTTGGATCATAAGTTGTATTTTGGATTCCGCTGTTATGATGGTTTAGTTTTCAGCTTATGCACTATCTTTCCTGTTTTATGTCAAGTTATGTTATTATTATATTTTATTCCATGCGTTGTGAGATATACTACAGGTTCATTGGTGATTCATAGTTTTAAACCCCTTTCTCTTGACGACCTTCCCGTGCTGGTTGGATGAGACGACCCCAAACCACTCAATGAAAAAATCCAAACCATATATGGATTTGAAGATCTTCTCGAGCTCTATAAATTTCCCAACTGGAGTGTTTGATTTTGGTGCGTGGATCGATCAGAAAATGGACGGGAAGATATGGAGGGTTTTCCTCCTTCGATCGTGTTATGGGGAGAGAGAAAGGAGAGAGGGAGAAACGATGGCCCAATCAGATTTTTTTTATATTTATAATTTTTTAAAATCCAAAAATACCCCTTATCTCATACGAATTCCAATCCAAACCCAACGACTGTCATCCCTAGCATTTTACCCCCATTCCGAACACAATGGGATATGTTTCGAAGGCCCATTCGAATGTTTCAGTCAGTTTTTCTTCAAATTAAAATATAAAACATTCAATATTAAATTTGAACGTACATTTCAATTTGCCAGGGCCACAAACTGATTCGAAAAATTCCAGAAAAATAAATCTAGCTATGTTTTTACGATACGGTCCCAACAAAACTAGTTTCGTCGAATTCTAAGACCGTCTGCACAAAGGCCCATTTCTGGTCAATCCAATTTAAGTGTAATTGACCAAAACATGTTTTCCATTGCCACGCTCACATACTAGCTTCAAAAATTATGAAATTTGAAACCTAGCAATAACTTCACATCCCGGATCCAACAAAAGTGGTTTCGTCGAATTCCGAGGTCATTTGCAAAATGGCCAATTTTACGGGCTATATAAATTCCATAGCGACCTTTTTGAAAATTCATTTGGCCATAACTTTTGCTTTCCGCTATGAAACTTCGATTTTTCTAATTCGTTAGAAAGGTATTCACTAACAGATTTAAATATTTTCGGTTTCACTCAAATCCGTTTTGTTTTGCACCTGGCACAGTCAGCCAAAGTTTGAATTCAAATTTTGAAACTACCGCGCCATTTCAGGCCTTGTTTATAATTCAAAGCAATTATATTTATTTTCAAACGTCAATTCAAACTCACTTTTCATTGCTATTATTTAAAATATTTATTTTAAATATTTAAAATCCACTATTTTAGCCAATTTAAAAAAATTTAATTGGTTCAGATTTTCCGGGTCGTTACATTGGACATTGGCAAAATCCGTTTCAAGGGAAACGTCGGCTGGTGCGGGGCGGGCCGTCAAACAAAGAAACTATCTGGTGTTCTGAAAGCTGTCTTATCAATACTATCCTTTGCCACTCTCAGCTGATGAAATCCCGTGGCCAAATCCAATTGCTAGAAAACTTATGCACATACTGATTGATCAAACTAGTCACCAATCCTTGGAAGTGGGTGCCTATTCTTCTTAGTGAGTATATTCAATTCCCTATAATCCACGCATAGATGAAGTGAGCCGTCTTCCTTACTCGCAAAGACAACTGGATATCCCCACTCTGTTTTTCTCCATCTAATGAATCCCTTCTCGAATAAATCTACTTGTTTACACAGAGATCCCTCCTTTCCCTAGGAGCCATGTGGCACACTGATAAAGCGAATGGCTACATATTCTCTACCATGTAAATCTAGAAGTCTATCTCATGCCTCGGAGGTTACCCACTAACCTTATCAAACACATCCGGATAATTTCTGACCATGGGTACTGATCGAAGATCTTCTGTAGAAGCATCAAGTGAATGTAGGTAACTGAGCATATCCGACCCCCATGGGTCACACAAAATCTCGAGAGTTCTCCCTTGGTATGTAAAAAGCTTAACAACCCTCCTCTTACAGTCTAAAATGGCACCATACATGGCTAGACAATCCATTCCTATAATCAACCCATAACCCATAAAGGCAAGAATATATGCGTCACATTCAAACTCGACGCCCAAGATAGAAATTCTCATACCCTGACATATCATAGAAAGATGAGCCGTACCTCCTATGGGGTTTGAGACTACAATAAGATCGGAAACAATACTAGTATCTAGGTGCGGACTATCTACTAGAGAATTGGATATATATGAACGAGAGATACCATAATCAAAGAGAGTAAAAATATGATAGTCAAAAAGGGAAATCAAACCTTCGACAAGGACTTCCCTACCTCGATCTTGTCCACTAGCCTTAAGAGCATGCACTTTTCCTCCAGATGATCCTGCCACTTGTCCTTGCTTATTAGGGCATTGCTCGGTGAAATATCCAAGTTGACCATAAGTGAAACAAGCCTTCTTCTCCATTTTACAATGTTTCAAAAAATGCCCTAAAGCAACGAAACCATGACACTTAATCTCTATCCTTATCTGAGCCTTATCAAGCCTTCCTCCTTTCTTTTGAGCTCCTTTCTTGGACCACCGTTTCTTTTTCTCATCCTTGGCTTGTGCTTCCTCAGTCTTGACTTTGTTCTTCTCCTCTTTACCGTCTTCGTGCATAAAAGCCATGTCAACAAGCCTCTCGAAAGTCGCCCCCATCGGGATATGTGACAATGCTAGTCCATAGAGAGGTTGATTCAACCCTCTTGCAAATCTAAGAGCCTTGTTATGGGGAGTGTTCACCAATTCCAAACCGAATCTCGCTAGCTGATTAAACTTGTTAAGGTATTCATTTCCTGACATACTTGTTTGTTTTAGAGCCAAAAATTTCTCCATCTTCATTCCTTCCTCTGCCTGAGACAAGAAATTCATCTCAAATCTCTGTCTGAAATCAACCCAAGTATCTACTGGTTGTCCCGCCTGTGTCACCCCCCACCAGTATGAAGCTTCCACCTTTAGTTGCCAAGAGACCAACTATAACTTTCTTCTCTCATCGAGCTCAAAAAGGTTAAACACATTCTCTGTTTCTTTAAGCCAATTACGCGCCTCAGCACAAGTCTCAGTACCACAAAACGACTTGCCTCCTATCCTGCAAAAGTCCGTACAAAGTTTAGAACAGTTGACTATAGAAGGAGATGGAGCTACTGTGGCTGCAGCTGGGGTGGGGGCATCTCCTTATGCTCCGAAAGGTGTCGTAGCTTCTAGATATCAATGGAACCATATCGATAGTGGAATGACCTCAGGAAGATTGGGAGCCCAAGACATGCTAAAATGAGAAGAAACAAGGATAAAAAAAAGAATCAAAGGAATATTGTATATGGCTAGACCGTATATGTTTTTCAAAAAAAGAATAGATTTTTGATTGAAGTTTTCTTTTCAAAACTTTTTCTCTGATTTTATAACCTTTAGCTCTGATACCAGGTTTGGCACCCCCACATCCCCTCATGTCACCCATATGAGGATGCATTAGGTTCTGTGAAGTGCAATAAGTATAAAGTAACCAAATTTTTACAAGATAGAATAATAATTACAATGGAAAAATTAACTTTTATTATTAAAAAAAATGCATTACTTCCAAATCCCAATTACAACATCATTATCATATTTCTCTAAGACCAAACACAATAGATAAAACCAAGTGCCTTGTGAAGAAAATTATCAGAGTACAAAATTTTAAAAGCATATCTCTCATTAATAGCCATATCAAAGTAGTGCAAAAGCAATACATAAAGTCAAAAATCCAAGAATCCAAGCTGAAAATTACTATCATTGCTAAACACCACCCTGAGAACCTGAGGGGGGAAAGGAAGAGAGAAGGAAAAACAAAACAGGCATGACATAAATTATGGCGAGTTCCAGTGATTTTTAGCATAAACACAAAATAAGCAGTATCAAGAAAGGTAACTAATACTGGATGAGAAAGTACAATAAAATATGTAAGTACGAATTAGAAGAGATAACAAGGTGAAATATAGATCAATTAAGCTTCTCATTTATATATCAAGAACAAGTTTTCCGCACTAATACATGTATATCAAGATTAAGTTTTACCCTAATTACTACCCATGCGATCGACTCCCGATTACGTAAATATCTTGTGTCATCCCCAGTAGTAGGGTGTATTAGTCCCTAACCCAGCAACTTATAGGACACAGACCTATTTACTGGCATTACAACGTCTTATCTTCCCCATTTGGATCCATTCATGTTTATGACTCATCCGGAATGCACCCGTACCCACCTCCCTCATTTTGAACCTCTTACTATCTAGATCAGTAAAGCATCCCCTGTCGCTTACCTAGTGCGAGGCCCATATTCCAATACAAATATGGATACTGATTGATATGGGTTCCACACAAATCGATGTAAGCCAAACCCCCTAAGCTTGTGCCCAAAACCCGATACAACAATAAGACAAGAGACTACTTAACTTATTAATTATCCAGTCCAAATTAGCAGGTTTAAGTTCATTAATAAGCATGGTTGTAAATGACATTTCTCTGTAAATGTTATTCTGTGTATAACCCCTTCCCCAAAACAAGCACCTACCCAGATGTATATGTGTTACAGTAACTCATTTTACTTTTAATTACATCCAGTACTTCCGTTTTTTCATAACATGTCCTTTACTTAATTTTAAATGAAGCCTAGTTTATTTAACATGTTTGCATATTTTCCTATTTACTATAATCCCAAAAATTTATAGTCAAGTGTTCTCATATTACAATATGCCCCAATTTCTCCTTTTTATTATCATTTCAATTATTCCAATTGTATGCAATAGTAAACGAAAATGTCCTAGGCTTCGCGTAAATAAAAGGGAAAAGAAGGAGAGGAACATAATCAAACCTAAACTGTATGAAACATGCATATAAAAGACTTTAAATAAACAAAAGATTGAAGTGGGGATAAGGAAGATAGATCTATACATGAACATAAATTAATTATATATCTAAATAAAAGAACATGTATGAACTATAAAACTGAATTCGTAGTAAAAGAACATATATAAGAAATAACTTATAAGTACTATTTATTCCAGATCCAAAACTATTCACTATCATAATACTTTTAGATGTTAGATCTAAAAATAACTTGAACTCATTGAGATATAGGCTGTATTCAGATGTAGTCTTCGAAAAAGGGTTATTATTGATTGCAGATCTTGAATTATCTTATTAATCTAAATCTTCTAGCAGCATCTCCAAATTTTTTAAAATTAATTTTAGAACACAGTCATAGATGAAGAGAGGAATAAAGAGAATTTATGTATAGGAAAAATGAGAGATAACCACCCTATTTATAGATTAACTAAGACAATCCCAAACCATTAGATATTAGGTTTTTCAATCCAACCATACACCTCAGCAAATGAATAATATAAACAAAAAAGTCCCAATACAGAGTTCAGAATCCAACCTGCATGCGGGTGGGTCAACCCACCACCAACCGTGTCGACCCATGGATCAGCCAAGATTTGGGCGGGTAGCCCTGTTACCGTTGCTTGCCGCATTTTTAATTTCTTGTTTGAATTTTGAATTTTGTTTAAATTTTGAAGGCTCATAACTTCTTCATATATTATCCAATTTACGTTAACTAGGGTCTATCTTAACCAAAATTTCGAGATGAACGCAACGATAAAGTCGATTTTACTTAATTCTGAATATTCAATTAATTAATATTCATTTTATTGTCTTTCTTATGTAATTATGGTGTATAAAATTATGGAGTGTTACAATCAGATACTCATTTTAGTAAATTGAGAGTTTGGGTTTTCGGGTGCTTCATAAGTGTAACAATCTACCGCAAAATGGGTCTAAATTTCAACCTAGAAAATGCACATCAAAACTTAGAACCGCCCTATAATGATTTTTTGGCTTGTATAGAAAAATAATATTCTATAACCACATTGGTTCGATCAAAACTCACAGTAAATGAATAAAATATAACAACACATAATGCCTTTTATTTCATAAAATCAAAAGATGTTGTAATCCAACAAATTCCACAAAATTAAAATATTTTGGGTACACCATAAATATCCATAATCACAAATAGTGCTAATAGTAAATAAAATAATTTGCTCTGGAATAACTTCTTAGGCCTCCTAATTTCTTCTCTATGTTCATTAAACTTAACCTATGTTGTTATGATGAAGTCGGACAGAAAAACAAGTTTTGATGAATAAAATCTTAAGCTTGACATTTTAGTTATATCTGGGTTATATGAATTTTACAAGGATACTTCTAAGGAAATAACACACAAATACAAAGTCTGTCTACTAATTGCTTATGTGGAAAAAGGCGGGCCCTATGATCACTTAATAATAATAAGGATCTAATGATCACTTAATACCCAATGATGGATCCAATCATTTAATACCCGATTCTGAGTAGACATCACAACCCCAACCACATAAAAATATCTAAAAAATAAGGAGGATAATATGCATCAACTTAGTACCCTTAAGGAAGATGGGAATCTCATCATTTATTACCTTAACACAAATGGAACCATCGTTTTTATCTAGTTGGCATTTTTGGGTAACCTATTAGTCAATTTATGATTCCTTAAGATAGGCAAACCATATTCATATGACGTCATTTAACCAACTGTAATGATCCATTATTTCAAACTATTCAAATCGACAATAAACCATACATGTCATACATCAATCATTCAAAATAATGAATTGTTAATTTTATCTGAAGTAAATACAAATCAGAACACTGAATCACACACACGGAAGCAGAATAACTTATAGTGAAAGAAAAACAAAACCATAACAGTATATAAGTTCCAACCTAAAATACATGATCCCACATATGTACACAACAAAATCATAAGCTCATACAACACAAATCTCATGCATAAATGCTGATTATATATATATATATATATATATATATATATATATATATAAGCTGGTAGAGTCAAGAAATATTGAGATAACTAGATTGCTAACAGATTGACTAAAGATCCAATACGACCCCAAGCTCCAAAAGATGTGTCACAAATGGCGATGATACTCAGGCGGACTGGATCATAAAGCAAAAACAAAATAATCGAGTCAAGACTAACATCATCATTTAAGTAAATCAACTCAAGCGAAATGTTCACAAGAATGCAAAGTAATGTAAAGGATGTTGGGCATTCCATCCTTCAAGGATCCAAATATAATATAATATGTTATTATAATAATGTCTACGGTAAATATACTATTGAAAATAGCATAAGTTGGATCAACATATTACCCTTACACCATTTATAATACCATAGACTATAGAGATATCATAATGTCTACTGTAAACTAGTAGAAATCAGAAGGTACTACATAAGTACAATGCAAATTAAAATCATAGGGAGCTCGTTCAGGATAAATATGACAAGGCACACGAGGCAACACCCAGAGTAGGATTCTACCAATTGCACTCCTGGACTGGTGGTGACACAACGTCAACTACAACTCACCTCAAACAACATTCCCATGTTCAAAAGGGCCTCAAATCAATCAAAAAGTAATAAGATTACTATTCAAGAAGTTTGACACCCCCACATACCTAAATGATACCCATATGAGGATGCATTAAGTTTTGTGAAGCGCTAAGGTATAAACTAACAACACAAAGACTAAATTCACAAGACAGAAATGTAAAATACAACAGAAGTTTTTTATAAACATTTATCATTAAATCAATCTGGTCACAACATTGATTACAATTCAAAATACCATAGAATCATCATCATAAAATAACAAACTATCTCGTAGAAAAATATCAGTGTATAATAGTAAAACCACAAAAGTGATCTCCCTCAAACATCATTACAATAGTCATAAAGGAAGTACTGAAACAATACATGAAGCAAGAAATTGTTTGAATCCAAGCTGAGTCAAAAAATCTAGAGTCACTGTTGTATTCCTCCACCTTAAGAACCTGGAGGGGAAGGAACAAAGAAAGAGAAAACAAACTAGGTCAGACATAAGTCTGGCGAGTTCTAGTAATTTCTAGCATGAGCGTAAGACAAGGATGTATTTAGACAAATGAATATAATAGATAAGAAAGTATAGTAAATTAGAAAGCATGAAATAAGATTGGCTTCTCGTTCATATTCAGATATTTTTTGCATCAACTGCCAAAATATCATAATTATACTTTACCTAATTTCTACCCATCGATCGGCTTCTTTACCCAATGTGAATAACCTGTGCCACCTATGGAATTTGGGGTTATCAGTCCCGAACCTATCAACTAAAAATACATGGCATTAATCACAGGCGTTACAACATTTTATTTTCACCATTCGAAACAATGCACACTCATAGTTCCATCAGAACGTGCCTGTACCCAACTTGTTTTGAACCTCTTACTATCCAATTCAGTAAAGCATGCCCTAGCCTCTATCTAGTGCGAGACTCCGTGATAACAAAGGGATACTAATTGAAACGACTTCCTAAAAATGCACTTTACACAAGTCACCCCTAGACTTGGTCCCCAATTTATAACATTGATTTCCTTAAGCCCTTTATATCCTATTGGAACGAACCCCTTCCATTTTGTCTTAATAATCTCACAATTTTAACTTAACATATTTAAGTTCAATAATAAGCCCAATATAACCAGTTGTTATATTCCTAGGTTGTAATTAACATATCCAGTAAATGTAGTATTTTTATACACCACTTCCCAACTTAATATCCAATTAATTCCAATCTATCACTGTTACATGTTTCACAATTACATGTCACTTAATGTTCAGTTAAGTGTATTTTATCCCAATTCACATGTTTTCTAATCACGTATTACTTAGTATCCGATTAAATATAACTTATTCCAATTCATATGTTTGAATATTCTTTGATTAGAATTTATCCCAATGTACAGTCCATAATTTGAATGTAGTATTCACCTATTCTTAACATGCCCAAAAGTCCCATTTTTGTCATTCTTTTAAAATTATTCCCATTTTTACGCAATTTAAACGATTAAGGCCTAGGCTCTCATTGGCCTAGGCTCAACGCAAAAATAAAAATAAAAAGGATAAATTGGTCTAGGCTACATGTAAGGCCTAGGCTTAGAAAATGAATAATTGAATATAAATAGGGATAGCAAGGTTGTAAATAAATCATAACATAATAAGGGATAAAGAAGAAAAATTACTTGCAATAATTAAACAACTAACAGTAAACAGGTTGCATGATAATTCGTAGAAACAAACTTATAATTATTGTAATTGTAAAACTTATAGATGCAAACTATTTTACTATCAAATCCATCTTATAAAATTAGCAGATCTTAAAATCATATAAAACTCACTGAGAAATATTGTAAATCCAGAAAAAGGCCCTGGAAGAAGAAGAATATCCTTTCAGATCTACAATTCGAAAGCACTTTGACTTGTTCCCCGATTTTATTTCATTTTAGAGCATAATGGCGTGGAGGCTAAGAAAAAGAAGTGTGCATGAAAAGTGAATATAATAAGTCTATTTATAGGTGTGGAAGAATAATTTAGGCCTTTGGATTTGAGGTTTTTTATCTGAAACTTAGAAGATACATCAGTACAGAAGACTCCAGAAGCGTTCGGCACCAGGCTCGGTATCGTGTCATGCTAAAAATATGCCAGGGACGCATTGGGTCGACCCAGATTTGGGATGGGTCACCCATACACCGTTAATTAATTTCTGTTTATTTATTAAATTTTCTAATTTAAATTTCAAACTTTAACTAATTATAACTTATTCATTTTTCGTCCGATTTACATAAAACTAAAAGTCTATCTGAGCAAGAATTTTGTATTAGACGCAACAGTGATACTTTTTGCCCAATTCTAAATATTATTTTCATTAATATTTATTTTATTACTCTTCTTTATTTAGTTTTTGTTTATAAAAAATTAGGGTGTTACATTCTCCCGTCCTTAAAGGATTTCGTCCCCAAAATCTCTAAGGATATAAGAATAATATCAACCATTATCCACATCCATCTACTCAATCAAAAACCACTGGCATCCATTGTCCTTAAAATTTATAATGTCTTGCATGAAAATATGCAAAGGTGTCAGGTATTTGTCCTTAAATTAATGCAAAAATCAGGGAGTCTGCTGATTTAATTGACCTCCTTAATGGAATTCATGTCTGTGCCATGCATCCAATATGTATGCAAAAGAATCCTGATGGTACATATAAATTCTATATGTGTGCAACAAACATTCACCAAAATGGAACGTCCAAGTGATGATTCAACCATTTTTCATTCATAATAAAATAAAAATAAAATGCACACACATCCATATGCAATATGTGAGTGTCCTAATCTAGTCGATCCCTAATCTACTGCCTAGTGTATCTATATATGCACCCACTAGCAAACACTTGCATCGACGTGAATTCAATCAACCATAACGTGTTTAAAACCCTTTCCTACCATCCATAGGCTTCTACTTAAGAATTTTAATTCAAACGATAGGAAAATATATTTAAATTCAAATCTTAATAAAGAGTTGAGAGCATACTCCCAAAGAGAAATGAAAAAGAAGTGCGATCCTATCTTTTGGTTCCCAAGTCGTCTCGTCGCTATCTTCTCCCCACTTTATCTTAACTAGCTTGATCTCTTTATTCTGTAGCTTCTTTATTTCAGATCCTAGTATCCAAGTAGGAACTCTTATGACTGGTGCCTCCCTCTCTATCTCTATATCTTTAAGGTTTCCCGGCTCTACTACTACCGCGAAATCATGTAGACATTTCCTCAAGTGTGAAACATGGAACACATTATGAACTTCTGTCAGTTCTTGCTGTAGTCTAACTCTGTAGGCTATCTAACTTATCCTCTCTATTATAGGGAATGTCCCTACAAACCTTGGCGCCAACTTCCCTACCGAGCCGAATCGAACAACACTCCTCAAAGGTGACACCTTAACAGAGACCATATCTCCTACCTCGAAATCTCGATCTGCCCTCCTCTGATCTACATACAACTTCTGCATGTCCTGAGCTGATTTCATCCGCCTCTAAATCTAGTCTATCTTCTTTGAAGTCTACCTTACCATCTCAGGTCCAATTAGAGGTATGTTCGTAGACTTTCACCAACACATGGGTGATATGAAGGGTCATCCATAAAGTGCCTCGAAGGGAGCCATATCAATACTCGTCTGATAGCTGTTATTGTATGCAAACTCTTCTAATAGAAGGTGCTCCTCCTAAGTGCCTCTGAATTCTAGGATACACAGCCTCAACAAATCCTCGATAATCCTATTTACCCTTACTCTCTGTCTATTCGTATGAGGGTGATAGGCGGTACTAAGTCGTAGCTGTGTCCCTAGTGCCCTCTGCAGTCTCTTCCAAAACTAACTCATAAAGATGGGGTCACGGTCACTAACAACACTAGAGGGTACTCTATGACGTCAGATGTTCTCTATAAGATATACCGATGCCAACCAAGATTTCGTCCTCTTGCTCTTGGCTGGGATAAAGTGAGTTGTTACGACCCGAACTTCCCCGGTAAGGAAAGCACGGATTGAGTTGAGGACAAGACAAATCATAACGTAAACAGAAGAACATTTCATTGTTAATTACAACAGTTCCATCAGAATACAAGAATATACAGAGTATGAATAAATATTACATAGAAAATATCAGAGATTACAACACATTACATAGCAGCGGAAAATAATACAAAACACAACTAGAAGTAATACATGGATACAGAGCTTTCCGAGTATCGTTCCAGTTGTAAATCAGGATCCTGTGAATATAAATCAGCAAACCCAAAACTACTAGCTGGCCGTGGCAAAATAAGGGCACCAAGAGTTTAGGTTAAAACAAAAAATTCCAGGTCAGTCATGTGACAGGTGTGAGAACTAAAACAGTTATTAATCTTTATTTTAAAGTTAGGTAAATCAAGGGACCACGCCGTATAACACGGAACGGGTTTCCTCCCAAGAATACCAGTGCATAAAACAAACAGCGCAATGCTAAATAAAGAACAATGAAGCTATTTTTAGACCCAGGTCCCATCACACAATGCAACACAAGCCGGAGGATAGGGTTTTACATTATAATAGCCAAAGAATGCTTGATACGCTAAATTTCATGATTTATTATTACTATAAGTGTATAGTGTCAAAACAATTTCAATCATAAATATCAATCATAGACGGCATGGGTACCAATATCATGTCGCCATACTAGGCTATACAATCAAAACCGCAAATGTCACGTATTGGAAGTTGGATTTCCATCTGTGAACCAAGGCAAGGGATCGTCCTCTACCGAATTCGAGACTGTCTGGCCCGAGCCTCAGGAAAGCGCGCAGGCAAGCCTTGGATCGTCAGGGCCGGTCTACCGATGTGGATTATTATGCCTGACCATTGCGTTTCCCTGCCCTTTGGGGCGTAAATGAGCCAACGAATGACTCCATCGGCTCCACATAGTCACCGATATATCCGAGGCGCCTCGCAACAGCAACAACCACACAGGTGAGAATAATATAAATGTCAAGGCGGGTAGGTCATTGACACCACCCTAGCTAGAAAGAAATGCATGCCCTCCCTGAGGTCCTCTCCCGTTTCTGGTTCACAACTGGGGTGTGAGGCTCGCGAATCAAAGCTACACAAAGCTGTGCCACACAGGCGGTGCTTTGATCATCAACCAAAAGACTTTGCTTTTCAACAGAAGCCTGATTATTTGCCGCTTAGGCATGCCACACAGGCAATTCACTCCATATGAATGATATTCATCAATATATAACCTATAAGCTCATACCTCTCAGAGAAGGGCGATAAGCAAGAGAATAAATTCTCCGCCACCAAATAGATATATATTTAATAAAAATCAATCACACAGAATAAAATCCAATGTCAGACACACAGTCCATTCACAAGTTCGTTCTGGGTCTGAACGAAACCGGAGGCACCTTGTACCTCGCATATCCATCGATCTCCAAGTACATCTGAACGATCACCAACTGATTCCCTCCTCTTTGTTGTACAGGAAAATGAAGATCATCGGTAATCACCCAAACGACGTTAAGACCTCCGGTCTTCAACCACCGTCTTCACCTTTGACTTATCGTCGTATCAGTTATTCAGAATGGGATAAGCCCGGTCTTTCCAAATAACTCGCGTATATAATAAACCCGTGTTACATAAACACAACATATGCCTCATTCCAATACATCAGTCACTAACCGTAAATTAGTAAGAGAACAATTCCCCAAATATTAACCACCGAAGGCCGAAACCAACATCAGATCAATACCCAGGAAATCATTCTTCTTAACTAATCTACAGTTAGTTGTTAAATTTCACATTCTTAGGGATAGGTTCCCATTAATTTTATCGAAGATAAATTCCTTAAATTTATTCTTTAATCTTCTCTTGAATATCAATTCAAACCAAATTATGGTTTATCCAAACCAGCCGGGATTAACGAACCTTACCGAAGTAATCATTTGTTATAATTTCCCAATCCCAACCTATTCATCCCATGAAGTTAAACTGGTAATACTTCATATCTAACACCATGGTGTTATCGGTAAATTCAATTACCATTTCACGTTCAAATCTAATTAAAGATTTAACTATCGCCTGGAGCAAAACTGGTGATACTCCATTCTCGATCTTTTCAATCTAATTAAAGATTCACTAAAACTCCACTTAGTTTTAATCTTTAACTGGGTTAATGAATCAATGTCGTTTAAAATACAGTTCGCGATAAACCCAAAATCACATTCCATTCTACCAGCTTTTAACCGTAAAATAGCAAGTGTGCAATTCCGTAAGTATTAACCCCAAAGGCCGAAACTAACATCAGATCAATACCCAAGAAACCATTCAACTTAACTAATCTCTAGTTAGTTACTGATTTTCTTAACTCATTTCGGTCTAAGAACAGTTTTATTGAAGATATCATTCACGACAACCCAAAATCACATTCCATTAATTATCGGGTTAAAGAACAAGTGTTATTTAAAACACCGCCGACGATAAACCCAAAAATCAATTAAAATTCAATTCCAGTTAAATAACATTTAATTGGTACACTTCATTAAAACTAAATAAATAGATTTAATCTTTTTCTCAACTGGTTTTAAGAACAGTGTTAATGAAGACACCATTCACGACAAACCCAAATCACATTTGATATTAAATACAAGGCTCTGAATAGAAAATATATCGGCTTATATTCAATATCAAATTCTACGACCAACAAATATCATATTGGAAATAACGATATAAATATATCTTTCAAATTTCCAGAACAATATCTATATAATCACGAAATCCCACATCGAAATATTCCAAAGACAATTTCGATTCAAATCCATTTCCACTTTGTATATTGGAAATTCTGGTTATTTTCAAAACCATTTCAAATCCACTTTATTTATTTTAAAAATAAATGGGATTATAGTTCTAGTTCAAAACTAGTTCATTTCGATAAAAATCTATTTTTATCTTTTCAAATATGGAATTTTTCACCCTAATTCTTCACAAATCATTTCTAATGATTTTACACAAATTACTGATATTTTTAATAATTTTATCAAGGCCCGTACAGTCGATTTCCATCAACGGCCATCGAACTGCAATTACAACAACCTTTTCCAAATTTGATTTGGAAATAATTCCAAATCCAACCGTTAGATTTCAAATATCTAATACTTGTTAGAAAGCTCTTTTCGATACGAACCCAACGGTTCCGGTTTCAGGAGAATTCGACAGTCGAATCTCCCGTAATATCCATTCGAAGTCAATGGTCAAAATTCGCGAACTGTCGCGACGCGACGCATTCTATTCAGGCCATTATATATATTATATATATATATATATATATATTATATATTTCGTCGATTTCCTTTCAAAACGTATTTTATAAATTGTTTTAAATTCATTTTCGAAACGATTTCAACTTCATATTAAATTTCTAATCAAAATTGAATACTCCACATCATCGATATACAAATGATAATATTTTCAAAACGTTATATTTTGAAATCACTTTCTTTTCTATATTCATTATAAAAATGAATAAAATCGACATAAATATCGTTCACGTCAAAATGGTGTCAATCTAATCTACACGGCTTTTATATATTTCAATAACTTCGTTATTCTATTCAACAAATCAATATTTTCTTCAACACATGAATATATATTTTATTCAACACATGAATATATATTTTTATTCAACACATGAATATATATTTCTATTCAACACATGAATTTATATTTCTATTTTTCAAATTGGAATGAGGCCCAATCAATTACCATATAATGTTAATTATATGAATTTTCTACATCATATGTATATAATAGCAACGATAAATCACCAACCATCATCCAGAGTGCACCACACAACTGCATAAGCATTAAATATAAATAATTAACACTTACAACAGTCTGTCAATCCATCGATCGACATATAGCTAAATACTGGGATTAGTGTATGACTAATTTCATCCCAACACCTGTGTGGGGTTTCACATCAACAAACACAGATTTTTATTTGTGTAGTTGGGCGATGTGTGAAATTTATCGTCCCAATCAATATCCGTCAAATCAGTGTATATAAACAAATCGTCTGATTTGTTTATTACTATTTATTTTATATACACGTTAAAAATCAAATTTTTAACTATAAAATATTTTCCGCTACAAAATATTTTATTTCATTCCACATCACACAATCAAATTTCACAACATAGCAACCAAACAAACAAGTCATCCATGGTCTGTGGACGACGGGTGTCGGGTGCTACAAAGCACCGTCTGCATCCTAGTACATATTTCAACTAGAAATCAAAGTAATAGTATGGAGTTCTCACCTTGGGGTTCCACTCCGCCATTTTATTTCTGAATTTCTGAACCGTATGAATTCCTTTTTGATTTCGATCCGTTCCATCGCCCTCTGTTTCACGCAGTTCATAATAAAAATCAATTTTTTTTTCAATTCTAAAAATTATATTTTTACTTCGCTAAAGATTATATTTTTCTTTCGATGTGAACAATATAAAGATCGAATTTTTATCGCTACTTCATACATATAAAAATCGAATTTTTACTTCGCTAGTATGTAAATAATAATCTCATCTTTCCATAAGTAAAAATCTAATCTTTTCAATTTCAAAAATCTAATATTTTTAATTTCAAAAATCTAATCTTTTTAATTTCAAAAATCTAATCTTTTTAATTTCAAAAATCTAATCTTTTTAATTTCAAAAATCTAATCTTTATCCTATTAAAAATCATTCCTTTGCTATGAAATAAATTGTTTCTTTGTTATGATAAAAATCACTTCTTTGTTATGATAAAAATCACTTCTTTCACTAATCAAAAATTGAACCTTTCTTTACATTAAAAATCAAATCTTTGTTTACAATATTAATCTAAACCTTCATGTCATAAAAATCTAAATTTTCTTAATATAAAACATGCATTTTGCTTAATAAAAATCATCACTTTAATTTTCAGTTTTATAGAAAATAAATAATAAAAACAAAACTGAAATAAATAAAATGAAGTAAATAAATTTTACCTTTATAAAAATATAAACTTTACCTTAACAAAAATATAAGCTTTACCTTAAAAAAATTATAAGAAATCAGATATTTTTTATAAATAAAATATAAAAATTATAATACTTATAGCGTTGATTGGAGGAAGGAGAGGGGAGTCGGAGTTGCATGGTGGCGTGGGTGACTAGCGCGACGGAGGGCGTGGGCCCAAGGAGCAGCGATAGGCGGTGGTAAGGGAGGCGGGGCGGTTTCATATGAAAAGGGGGGCTAGGGTTGCTGAAATTGATTTGGGGTTAGGGCGGTTCACATTGGAGGGGAAGGATCGGAGGAGGGGCGTGAGGCTCGGCGGCGGTGAGGAGGACCCTCCGGCGGTGGGGCCAGGGGGCGAGCGTTGATCAGAATGGGGGGCGTCGGGTTCATGCCTGCGGTTTTATGTTTTTTTTCTTCAATTGATCTGAGTGGAGAGAATAAAGGGTGAGGGAGTTTTATAAAATATATATAATAAATTAATAATATTTTCTCCATTTATGTTGACTTTTCATTCGACCTCAGAACGAGACCCAATGACTGTCGCCCCAAGCTAATTACCCCTGTAACACCCCATAATATTATAACATTAAAATTCACAAATTAAAGTATACTTAATTTTTAGAAAAGAATTAAGTGAAATGGGTTGCGCAGAGAAATATATATATATATATAAATTAATAAATAAATAAATAAATATGCGAAAAAGTTCAAAACAGCGAATTGGGAGGGGAAATAACCGAATCGGCCCATTTTTGAGGTCGACCCAAGCCCCGCTGGGTCGACAAGGGGTTAATCCAGGGTGTTTGGCTGTCAACCCGTGGGCCGATTCGCTCAAATGCAGATTTTGCATTTGATTGGTTCTCATGGTTCAGGGTTAATCTAATGGTCCTAAATAACTTCCTACACCTATAAATACATCCTAATGCTAACCCTAAACCTAATTAAAATAGAATAGTTACCGTCATACCGTCGCCATGGAAATCAATGGAGCCGCCGCCAACTAAGAAAGAAGAAAAGCAAATTCAATTCTAATTCTCTCAACCCTAAAGCAAAGCAAAACTCTCTCTTTTCTTCTCTAAATTGTGAGTATGATGATCTTAACAAGATTATTATCATTTTAATTAGGTTGAGTTATGAATGGATTATGAGTAAATGATGTGAATTATCATATATGTTGTTGTAAACCCCTTTTGCTATCATGTATATTGTAAATCCAATGTTATGTGATGATGATATCTTATATGTTGTAAATCATGCTATGATGATGTTATGTATGTTGAAAGTTTTTATGCTAAGTTGTGATGAATCATACATGTTAAAAAGCCATGATGTTACCATCTATGCTAGTTAGTTCATATTAATTAAATCATCATGTTTGGGTTATGTTGATCTATATGACAAGTCACATATGCAAGTTAGATTGATTAGAAAAGTTATGAATATATTCCATGACATCTATTATGACATCTAGAATTATGCTATGATATATGTGATATCCTATGCTAGTTCACACCATCATTATGTTGCCTAAAAACCCCATATGCAAGTTTATGTATAGATTTGGGCTATGATCATGTCATGTAAATTGAGACATTTAACAAGTTGACACCTTTTGATCCTTAACATGTGTAGTTTATGCAAGTTTCACCCCTATTATGATTAGATTTATTTTAATTGTCTATATGTTGTGATAATTTATCTTTGTGCTAGGTGTTAGACTATACAAGTCTAGCCTATATTATGCGTTGAATAAGCGAACGTATAAACGTGGGATAGGGGTAATATTAAGGATTTAATATTAAAAAGTTGGGGTGCAATTGATATGATTTTGCATACCATAAGTGGATGGCAATAATTGAGTAAATTATGGACATCATTAAAAGTTGACTTAATTAATAATTTGAATAGGGAATTATTAAAACTGGGGTAAAAGATTTTAAGTGTTAATTAATGCTTAGGAAACGAGGTTGGACTCGTTTGTGACGTAAACCTGCCCGGACCCGCCCGGCAAATCCAGTGGTCACAAATGTCAGCCCAATGTGAGAGGTCCTAGGCCTAAACTAAAGCATAATGGTTGTAAAGACACGAGGTTAGACTCTTTTATGGTGTAAGACTGCCCGGACCCGCCCGACAAATCCAGCTGCCATAAATGCCAGTCTAATGTGAGAGGTCTTTATGAGGTTATGGCCTGAATGAATTAAGAAATACTTAACCAGATAAACATGTAAGGTGGGACATGGGGGTTAAGTAGGTGCCTTGGGTGGCATGAGGAATCTAGGGGGTGCCCTTAGTGGCATGTGAAATACGATTAGTAAGACTTAACCAAACACACATGTAAATGAACATGACTAAGAGGGTTAAGTGGGATATACTAGTGACAAGCTTAGGTGGGTAGCTTGTGGGGGCCCATTTCGACCAATATCCCAAACGTATCTCTGTGGGCTCGAACCAAGTCGAGGACGGGACACGCATGCTGGGTTCAACTGTAAGAGGCCAAAACGGGGAGCGGTGGCAACGCAAGTCCAACAGGTTTCATATGCGTATGTGGACCCGGGCTGGTAGGTAGTTGTTGCATCGTGTAGGTATAAGCCGTGCATTCTCAAGTTGTATCGGGTTGCCACTTTAGCGGAGTGATACACCCCACAGTGGGGCCAGCACGGGTATCTACGAGTAGGGAGCCGATCGAAAGTGGGTAGTGGGGTACACCTAATGGAGATAGGGGCAGACAACACCTATGTAGTCAGTTAGGGGTACGTAAGGCTATTTATAAAGTTTCTGTGTGAAGCAAGTGGGATCAAACAATAGGGTGAATGGTGTGGTGCAGTGTAGTAATGTGCGGTGCAGTGTAGTAATCATTCGTTAGTAATTTGGTGTGCCTTTACCGTTATCTTTAACGTTATCTTAAACGCTATCTTTATCTTCCTAAGAGTTCATAGACATTTACTTGTCTTCCAGCTTATGCCTTAGTCTAGTTATTTTGATAATAGTATTGTTAGAATTATCATACTCGCCAGACTTTATGTCTGACCCCCTCTATTTCTATCCTTTTTCCCCCTCTAGGTCCTCAAGTTTGGCCCAGTTCTGGTGGAGTTTGATTAAATTGCTTCATCTCTCTTGGAAAGCTTGGACCGTTGAAGTAAAGTCCAGCTTGTTATCTTTTTAATGGCTATTTATGTAACGGGATTATGTATTTTGTTTTTATGAAGATGGATATTGTACTTGGTTATGATCTATGGTTTTATGATGTAACAAACATGTTTAATTTCCGCTGCAATTAAATGAAGTTTTAGATTTCCAAGTACTATTTACTATCCGTCTTGTTGTAATTTTTCTGTTCTATATTCACTTATAACCTCCATGGAAGTTATTGCATTCCCTTTGTGAGTGACATTAATGGACGTGGGGTGTTACACGTGGTATCAGAGCTTAAAGTTACCAGAACATATAAAAATACTTTATAAAAATAGTTATTTTTGGAAGAAGTGCTTTCAAAAACATGTTTTAATGAGAAATTTAAAGAGAAAAGTTTTTAAGAAAAAAAACATAATCCCCAATAGCCCATATCTTTATCTTTCGAATTCTCAATTCTGAATATTTCCTTTTTCGTTTCAGCATGGCTGAAGATCTTAATCTACCCGACGGTGTAACGATACCAGGATGGTATAGGAGGTTATTAGAGGCTAGGGCCGCTGCAGGTCCAGCCAATGTTCCTCCACCACCAGTTGCACCCGTTCCTCCTCCTTCTTGCGTAGATACTTTTGCAAAGACGTGCAAGGAATTCAAGGCTATGGGTGGAAAACCATTTCAAGGGTCAGAAACGTTTGTGGAAGCTAGAGATTGGCTTAAGGAGGTGGAAGAATTGCTAGAAATCTTTGAAGTAGAAGAAGGGAGGAGAGTTCGATTAGCAGCTTGGTTGATGAAGGGAGAGGCCTCGTTTTGGTGGGAGGTCACTAATGGGGAGCGTCCTGTTGACTCTTGGGCGGATTTCAGACGTAGGTTCGAGACAAAGTTTCTCTCAAGGGCGGAAGAAAATCTATATATGGAAAGGTTCTTGACATTGAAGCAAGGAAGCTCATCAGTGAAAGAATATGTCAATAAATTTAATCAGTTAGCAAGGTTTGGCTTGGACTTAGTGAACACGCCGGAGAAGAAGGCGCTGAGGTTCGTGAATGGCTTGAATGAACCATTGCAAGGGTTGGCTATGACCCACATCCCTATGGGGGCCACCTTTGAGAAGTTAGTAGAAATGGCGCTTATGCATGAGGAGAAAAGCGCTAAAGCTGATAAGGCACCCGAGAAGAAGGGGGATCAGAAGAAACCACAACAGCAAAACAAGAAGGGTGGTAAAGACAATAACGGCAAGGGAAAGAAGAAATGTTTTAACTGTGGGACACCAGGCCATCTCAGCAAGGATTACCGAAAGAAAAAGAAGACAGACTGTTTTCATTGTGGCGATGCGGGACATTTATTGAAGGACTGCCCAAAGAAGGGGCAGAGGGCAGGAGCTACCTCGGGAGGACAGGTGCAGGCTCTTATGGCACCAGGGCAGGCAAGGGGACAAGTTCAGGCTCTCGCGGTCCCACCGCTGCAAGAACGAGGTAGAACCATTTCTGTTGAAAGCTTAGTTTTTCTGTTTGATCATCCTGTCCCTACCTTATTCGATTCGGGCGCATCACATTCGTTTATCTCTACATCATTAGTTGAATCACTGCACTTAAACACCAGTTTAGTAGAGGATCCCTTAGTTGTTTCGAATCCAATTGGGGGCTCAGCTTATTTGTCTATGATGTGTTTGGATTTGAAAATTTCCATACTTAGCGTTGAATTTAGATGTGATGCTTATGTGTTGGGCTTCACGGGCTATGGGCTAATTTTAGGAATGGATTGGTTATCCAGAAATGGGGCCGTTCTTGATTGTGAAAGGAGAGTAGTTAGGCTCATGACTCGCCTTGGCAACACTCTCGAAATCTTTTGTAATCCCATAAATTCGGTTATGCTAAGTTATCTAGAATCGCTTGACGCATCTGAGGAAAATCTACGATCTGTTAGAGTGGTCCGAGAATATTCGGATGTGTTTGAGGAGGTGAAGGGCTTGCCTCCGAAGCGGGAGATAGATTTTCGAATATATCTTGTGGATAATGCGAAACCAGTATCTTTGCCAGTACGCCACATGGCTCCACGTGAAAGGAGGGAACTCGATAAGCAAGTGAAGGAGTTGCTTGAGAAGGGGTTCATAAGACGAAGTATATCGGAGTGGGGTGCTCCAGTAGTATTTGCCACGAAGGCGGATGGGTCCCTTAGGCTTTGTGTGGACTATAGAGAACTTTATAAGCTTACTAAGAAGAACAGACACCCACTGCCGAGGATTGACGATCTCTTCGATCAGTTAGTTGGCGCCTTAGTGTTTTCGCAGTTGGACTTAGCCACTGGGTTCCATCAGTTGAGAGTGGTTGAGGATAGCATAGACAAGACTTCCTTTAGGACTCCGGACGGTTTCTAGGAATGGCTAGTGATGCCCTTCGGTTTGACAAACGCCCCCGCATACTTTGTTGATTTGATGAGTAGGGTGTTTAGGGAATACCTTAACAAATTTTTGGTAGTCTTTGTAGATGACATCTTGATCTTTTCTAAGGATGAAGAAGAGCATGCCCTACATCTTAGGGAAGTGCTGGAGACCCTACGAGCGCATAGCCTTAAGGCTAAATTTTCTAAGTGTCACTTCTGGAGGAAGGAAGTACGATTCTTGGGGCACGTGGTTTCTAAAGAAGGGATAGCTGTAGATCCCGCAAAGGTGGTAGCCATCCAAGATTGGAAGGTTCCTAAAAATGCTACCGAAGTGAGAAGTTTCTTGGGGTTGGCTGGCTACTATAGGAAATTTATCAAAGACTTCGCAAAGATATCAGCTCCACTGACACGCTTGACGAAGAAGAACCTAGTTTTCACATGGGACGTAGATTGTGATGATACGTTCCAACGTTTGAAGAGAGCTTTGACTTCAGCCCCAGTCTTAGTATTGCCAGACGGGAGTAAGCCGTCTACCGTTTATACTGACGCTTGTGGGACAGGACTAGGCGCAGTCTTAATGCAAGAGGGCAGGGTAATAGCCTATGGTGGAAGGCAGTTGAGAGCGCATGAGAAGAATTACCCCACACATGACCTAGAGTTGGCCGCTATTGTTTTCGTGCTTAAGTCTTGGCGTCATTATCTTCTTGGCGAAAAATTCGAATTATTCACTGACCGCAAGTCTTTAAAATACCTATTCTCTCAAAAGGACTTGAACTTAAGGCAGTAAAGGTGGATGGAGTTCTTAACGTCCTACGACATCGAAATAGCCTATACCCCTGGCAAGGGTAACGTGGTGGCAGACGCCTTAAGTAGAAAAAGATTATCCATAAGTCCTTTGTTTGTTGAGCGGCAAAGTTTAGAATTCATTTCGATGTTTGACTTTAGACCTTCCATTGACTTCGTACCCGGTTTGCTAGCATCCTTGGAGGCCAGACCTACGCTTTTGGGACGGATTGGCGAGGCACAGCGAGACGACCCGCAGTTGGTTGAGTTAGTAGAAAAACTCAAAGGATGGGAGTCATCAAGCCATCTCCGTAGGTATACCCTAGACGATAAGGGTTGGTTACGTAGGGACGATAGACTTTGTGTACCAAAAGATGATGACCTAAGGAAGATATTCTTGACGAAACACATCATTCGAAGATGACCATTCATCCCGGCGGGGACAAGATGTACAAAGACATGAAGAGAGTTTACTTTTGGGCCGGCATGAAGAAAGACGTGGCCAAGTATGTCGCTAGATGCTTGGTGTGCCAAAAAGTAAAAGCGGAGCAAAAGAAACCCGGTGGGTTGCTTCACCCATTGGAGGTTCCACTATAGAAATGGGAAAGCATCTCTATGGATTTTGTGGATGGATTACCGCGATCGAGGAAGGGTAATACGGGAATTTGGGTTATAGTAGATAGACTTACTAAGAGCGCCCATTTTATTCCCGTGAAGAGTAAGAGGACTGCTCTATGGTTAGCTTCTGTATATGTTCGAGAAATAGTTCGTTTGCACGGTGTTCCTTCTAGCATAGTGAGCGACCGCGATCCTATTTTCACTAGCGAATTTTGGAGAAGCTTACAAGAGGCGGTAGGGACTCAGTTATGTTTGAGCACCGCATTTCATCCTCAGACGGACGGCCAGACCAAGAGGGTGAATCGCATTCTAGAGGATCTTTTGAGGCTGTGTATCCTAGACTTTGGGGGTACATGGGAAGAGCATCTTCCATTGGTTGAGTTCGCATATAATAATAGCTTTCAGTCCAGCATTGGTATGGCACCATTCGAAGCTCTATATGGACAACCTTGTCGTTCACCTACATGTTGGTGGGAATCTACGGATAAGATCTTACTTGGGCCCGATATGATTAGGGAGACTTCGGAGAAGATCGACTTGATTCGAAGGAGGATGAAAGCAGCGCAAGATAGGCAGAAATCTTATGCGGATAAGAGGAGGACAGATCTCGAGTTTGAAGTTGGGGACATGGTCTTTGTCAAAGTGTCTCCATTACGAAACGTTGTTCGCTTTGGGTCCATTGGGAAATTAGCACCAAGGTTTGTATGGCCGTTTCCTATTAAGGAGAGGATTGGATGGATGGCGTATAGAGTGGAGTTGCCCGAGAGACTTAGTGGTGTACATGACGTATTCCATGTGTCACATTTGAGGAAGTACTTGCACGAGACCACAGAAGTGGTAGAGCCGAGCTTGCTTAGAGAGGTGGAGATAGAGCGTGATGCGACAATTCGACGAGCTCCTACGCGCATTCTTGGGTCGGAGATCAAGAGGTTGAGGAATCGAAAGGTCAGACTAGTCAAAGTGCAATGGGGAGATGATGAGAGCAACGCTACTTGGGAGACAGAAGAGAAGATGCGTTCACGATACCCTTTTCTTTTTGAGGGTATGTCCTTTAATTTCTCCTTTATCGCTTAGCTTGTACTTATCTTATCTTTACTATATCCTCTCGCTAGTATCTTTGACCTTTAGTTAGGATAATCCTATGGTTGAAACATGTGTTTGAGACATGTTATGTATGGTGGATGCAAAGTGGATGCAAGTGTTTGCTAGTGGTTGCTCGTGGATGCATATACACACACTATTAGGCACAAGATCGGCTCAGTCACTTCATATTGCATATATATGGATGTATTTAGTAAAATGGATGTATAATGGTTGTATTATCAAATAGTTGCTGCATTCGAGTGGATGGTTGTGCACGCATATAGAATTAATATGTATCATTAGGAATCTTTTGCATACATATTGGACGCATGGCACTATCATGAATTGCACTAAGGAGGTCGACTGAATCAGTAGGCCACCTAATTTTGCACTAGATATGGACATATACACACACTGTGCATATAAACATTAAAGCATTAGAAGTCTTTTAAGGACAATGGATGATGGTGTTTGATGGTTGAGTAGATAGACGATTAGATGGTAGGATATACATTCTTCTTGACTTGGAGATTTCGGGGACGAAATCCTTTATGGAGGGGAGAATGTAACACCCCGTAATTTTATAACATTAAAATTCACAAATTAAAGTATACTTAATATTTAGAAAAGAATTAAGTGAAATGGGTTGCACAGAGAAATATATATATATATTGATATATATATATATATATATAAATTAAAAAATAAATAAATAAATATGCGAAAAAGTTCAAAACAGCGAATTGGGAGGGGAAATAACTGAACCGGCCCATTTTTGAGGTCGACCCGAGCCTTGCTGGGTCGACTAGGGGTTAATCCAGGGTGTTTGGCTGTCAACCCGTGGGCCGATTCGCTCAAATGCAGATTTTGCATTTGATTGGTTCTCATGGTTCAGGGTTAATCTAATGGTCCTAAATAACTTCCTACACCTATAAATACATCCTAATGCTAACCCTAAACCTAATTAAAATAAAATAGTTACAGTCATACCGTCGCCATGGAAATCAATGGAGCCGCCACCAACTAAGAAAGAAGAAAAGCAAATTCAATTCTAATTCTCTCAACCCTAAAGCAAAGCAAAACTCTCTCTTTTCTTCTCTAAATTGTGAGTATGATGATCTTAACAAGATTATTATCATTTTAATTAGGTTGAGTTATGAATGGATTATGAGTAGATGATGTGAATTATCATATATGTTGTTGTAAACCCCTTTTGCTATCATGTATATTGTAAATCCAATGTTATGTGATGATGATATCTTATATGTTGTAAATCATGCTATGATGATGTTATGTATGTTGAAAGTTTTTATGCTAAGTTGTGATGAATCATACATGTTAAAAAGCCATGATGTTACCATCTACGCTAGTTAGTTCATATTAATTAAATCATCATGTTTGGGTTATGTTGATCTATATGACAAGTCACATATGCAAGTTAGATTGATTAGAAAAGTTATGAATATATGCCATGACATCTATTATGACATCTAGAATTATGCTATGATATATGTGATATCCTATGCTAGTTCACACCATCATTATGTTGCCTAAAAACCCCATATGCAAGTTTATGTATAGATTTGGGCTATGATCATATCATGTAAATTGAGACATTTAACAAGTTGACACCTTTTGATCCTTAACATGTGTAGTTTATGCAAGTTTCACCCCTATTATGATTAGATTTATTTTAATTGTCTATATGTTGTGATAATTTATCTTTGTGCTAGGTGTTAGACTATACAAGTCTAGCATATATTATGCGTTGAATAAGCGAACGTATAAACGTGGGGTAGGGGTAATATTAAGGATTTAATATTAAAAAGTTGGGGTGCAATTGATATGATTTTGCATGCCATAAGTGGATGGCCATAATTGAGTCAATTATGGACATCATTAAAAGTTGACTTAATTAATAATTTGAATAGGGAATTATTAAAACTGGGGTAAAAGATTTTAAGTGTTAATCAATGCTTAGGACACGAGGTTGGACTCGTTTGTGACGTAAACCTGCCCGGACCCGCCCGACAAATCCAGTGGTCACAAATGTTAGCCCAATGTGAGAGGTCCTAGGCCTAAACTAAAGCATAACGGTTGTAAAGACACGAGGTTAGACTCTTTTATGGTGTAAGACTGCCCGGACCCGCCCGACAAAACCAGCTGCCATAAATGCCAGTCTAATGTGAGAGGTCTTTATGAGGTTATGGCCTGAATGAATTAAGAAATACTTAACCAGATAAACATGTAAGGTGGGACATGGGGTTTAAGTAGGTGCCTTGGGTGGCATGAGGAATCAAGGGGGTGCCCTTAGTGGCATGTGAAATACGATTAGTAAGACTTAACCAAACACACATGTAAATGAACATGACTAAGAGGGTTAAGTGGGATATACTAGTGACAAGCTTAGGTGGGTAGCTTGTGGGGGCCCATTTCGACCAGTATCCCAAACGTATCTTTGTGGGCTCGACCCAAGTCAAGGACGGGACACGCATGCTGGGTTCGACTGTAAGAGGCCAAAACGGGGAGCGGTGGCAACGCAAGTCCAACGGGTTTCATATGCATGTGTGGACCCGGGCTGGTAGGTAAGACGTTGTTGCATCGTGTAGGTATAAGCCGTGCACTCTCAAGTTGTATCGGGTTGCCACTTTAGGGGAGTGATACACCCCACTGTGGGGCCAGCACGGGTATCTACGAGTAGGGAGCCGATCGAAAGTGGGTAATGGGGTACACCTAGTGGAGATAGGGGCAGACGACACCTATGTAGTCAGCTAGGGGTACGTAAGGCTATTTATAAAGTTTCTGTGTGAAGCAAGTGGGATCAAACAATAGGGTGACTGGTATGGTGTAGTGTAGTAATGTGCGGTGCAGTGTAGTAATCATTCTTTAGTAATTAGGTGTGCCTTTACCGTTATCTTTAACGTTATCTTAAACGCTATCTTTATCTTCCTAAGAGTTCATAGACATTTACTTGTCTTCCAGCTTATGCCTTAGTCTAGTTATTTTGATAATAGTATTGTTAGAATTATCATACTCGCCAGACTTTATGTCTGACCCCCTCTATTTCTATCCTTTTTCCCCCTCCAAGTCCTCAGGTTTGGCCCAGTTCTAGTGGAGTTTGATTAAATTGCTTCATCTCTCTTGGAAAGCCTGGACCGTTGAAGTAAAGTCCAGCTTGTTATCTTTTTAATGGCTATTTATGTAATGGGATTATGTATTTTGTTTTTATGAAGATGGATATTGTACTTGGTTATGATCTATGGTTTTATGATGTAATAAACATGTTTAATTTCCGCTGCAATTAAATGAAGTTTTAGATTTCCAAGTACTATTTACTATCTGTCTTGTTGTAATTTTTCTGTTCTATATTCACTTATAACCTCCATGGAAGTTAATGCATTCCCTTTGTGAGTGACTTTAATGGACGTGGGGTGTTACAACCCCCATTCTGAACACAGTGGGATATGTCCCATTAGCCAATTCGACCGTTTCGATCAGTTTCCGCCAAAATCAAAATATAAATTTATATATTGAATTTGAACGCATAATTCAATTTACCGGTGCCACATACTGACACCAAAAATTCCAAAAAAATTATTTCTAGCTTCATACAGACGATACGGTCCTAACAAAACTAATTTCGTCATTCCGAGACCATTAGAAAAATAGCCATTTTCCAGTCGATTAAAATAAACTGAATCTGGTCAAACGCGTTTTCCTTTGCCACGCTCACATATTGATTCAGAAAATTATGAATTTTGAAACCTAGCAATAACTTGACATCACAGATCCAACAAAAGTGGTTTCGTCGAAAAACGAGGACATTTGCAAAATTTCCATTTTTAAGAGCCAAAATTCCATAGCGAGTATTCTGAATTTTCAATTGGACATAACTTTTGAATCCCGCTATGAAATTACATTTTTTCGGATTCGTTGGAAAGATATTCTCAAATAGATTCTAATGTTTTTGGTTTCGCTAAAATCCGGTTTATTTTGAATCCTGTACATTCATTTGAACTTTGAAATCGAATTTTCGAACTGCCGCGCCAATTTCAATTCCTTTTATATTTATAAATAATTATTTATATTCTAACGACGATGTATATAAATATATACGTTCTATTTCTATTCAAAATAAATTTCTCGTCGTTATTATTTAAAATAATTCATTTTAGATATTCAAAATTCCCTAAAATTCCAAAATAAAATTTTTAAATTACCTCAGATTTCCGGGTTATTACAATTTCCACCACTTAAAACTTTTTGTTCCCGAAAAGGAACAAAGCCGAAAGTTGTTTCACGAACCATCTCAACTTTCATTATTTTCTTTACGGCTTAAGTTCTTCAACTTTTCAATTTCTAAGAACTTTTCAATTTTTTCAAAAATTTGGCTAACACCCTAAATTTTCGAAAAATTTCGCCATAACCTCCCCAGCACCGGGGACTTCGGGATATTTCAAATAGCCTCCCATGGCCCTCATCAATCCAAAAAGAAAAGGAAACAGCCAAGAGGCTAGCCAATCGGCTCATAAAATCATCCAAACCCAAAGAAATACAATAAACATGTACCTATTTGTCGGGTAAACAATTTTATTCTTCTGCTCTAGCCTCCTTGCTATGACCTGTTCAAGGTAAGTACATGTATATGTATGCAAATGCGATAAATTTTCAATACAATTCAATATTTGGCTCAATTGGGCTAAAGGTTCAACATTTAATTAATCAAACAATACAATCATCAATCAATTAGTTGATTATCATTTCAAAGTCATAATTTTGATATATAGTCAAAAATCACATTTTTGGTGCCAAAACACAAAAATAAGCCCTATCTAATTTTGGTTCTCACACCAGCCAATTGGAAATATATAAATATCACAACCTCGAAACTCGAACACAAACTGCTGATGCTATATAGTCATCAATAGTTTCATCTCCGGGCGACTAGAGTGTGATTCTATATCAACCCAATATATTAAAACTTCGAATACCCGTGGATCAGACGTATATGCAAAATCTTTATATATTGAATTGTCCAAATTCAATACAAATAAATATTCAAATACGTTGAATAAAGTTTAAATTTTCAAAACAAAACTTGTTTTCATTTTAAAAATATACTCTTCACACTCGTTCTAGGATACTACTGATCCCATCTTTAACGAGTCATTCCCATTGGATATTACGAATCCAATCTCTGATGAATTCTTTCGTTTGGTTCTAACGTGTCTTGTTCTCCGAGATCTGTAAACCAAAGCTCTGATACCAAGCTGTTATGGCACGAACTTCCTCGGTAAGGAGAGCACGGATTGAGTTGAGGACAAGACAAATCATAACGCATACAGAAGAACATTTCATTGTTAATTACAACAATTCCATCAGAATACAAGAATATACAGAGTATGAATAAATATTACATAGAAAATATCAGAGATTACAATACATTACATAGCAGCGGAAAATAATACAAAACACAGCTAGAAGTAATACACGGATACAGAGCTCTCCGAGTATCGTTCCAGCTATAAATCAGGATCCTGTGAATATAAATCTGCAAACCCAAAACTACTAGCTGCCCGTGGCAAAATAAGGGCACCCAGAGTTTAGGTTAAAACAATAAACTCCAGGTCAGTCATGTGACTGGTGTGAGAACTAAAACAGTTATTAATCTTTATTTTAAAGTTAGGTAAATCAAGGGACCACGCCGTATAACACGGAACGGGTTTCCTCCCAAGAATACCAGTGCATAAAACAAACAGCGCAATGCTAAATAAAGAACAATGAAGCTATTATAAGACCCAGGTCCCATCACACAATGCAACACAAGCCGGAGGACAGGGTTTTACCTTATAATAGCCAAAGAATGCTTGATATGCTAAATTTCATGTTTTATTAGTACTATAATTTTATAGTGTCAAAACAATTTCAATCATAAATATCAATCATAGATGGCACGGGTACCATATATCATTGTAACACCCCGAATTTCGGTTAATGCTAAAATTCACAAATTAAAGAATAACTAATCCCAGATGTGGGAATTAGGGGAAACGGGTTGCACCATTGCGTTCGTCTCGGAAAAATACGCGAAATAGAGTCTGAGTTTTCGAAAATCGGAGTCCGTATGAAGAAGATATGGACGAACGAAGTTAGGCAGAAAAACCGAAAAACAAGCCAGAATGCACTGGCGCACTTGTGAAGTGCGCCAACACAAAAATGCACTGGCGCACTTGTGAAGTGCGCCAACACATTTTTACACTGGCGCACTTGGGAAGTGCGCCCGTGTCGAGCCAGAAACCTGCACAGCTTTCTGGCTGGCCTGGTGCACCATTTTAGGGTTTAGGCTGTGTTTTGGGGCTGGTTTCTGGAAGCTTCCGAGATCGGATGGTCCTAATCTAATTTAGGGTTAATCTAATGGCCTAAAACACTTGCCTAATCCTATAAATAAGACCCTAAGCTAGCCCTAAATGGTCATAATCCTATCTCCTAACTAAACTATGCCAAAATTTTCTATGATCATGGCCTCCACTCAAAACCCTAACCTCCATCCTATTTCTAAACTATTTCTATGAAGGCTTTCATGTTCATACAAGCATCTTTGAGTTGTGTGAGTGATCATTAGCTTGCATTCATCATCAAGTTGCAAGCTTTATGTTCAAGGCTAGAGTTTTGGGTGATTTGTGGCAAGGGTTTGCTTATTGGAGTTTAGTGGTGAGTTTCTATAGACTTAACAATCAATTGTTAAATTGATTATGATAGGATATGATAAGATATGGCTATGTTTGTGGAATCAATGTGTTTATGCAAGTTTAGTATAGTGTATGTTGTGTGCTATATGCAAGTTTAATGCTATGTTTTATGATGCAAAACACTATGTTGAACATTGATTCATATGTAACATGTTATGCAAGCTATATGGGAGATTATATGCAAGTCTATATGTAACATGTTATGCAAGTTATGTATTTGGTTTTATGCATGCTAAGTATTTGGTTTTATGCATGCTATGTATGTGGTTTTATGCATGCTAAGTATTTGGTTTTATGCATGCTAAGTGTTTGGTTTTATGCAAGTTTGTCTCTTTTTATGATATGCATAATATATGCAAGTTTGTCTCTAAGTATGGCATGTTATGCAAGTTCATATGCAAGTTATGATACATATTCATATGCAAGTTATGATGCAAGTTCATATGCAAGTTATGATACATGTTCATATGCAAGTTATGATGCAAGTTCATATGCAAGTTATGATACATATTCATATGCAAGTTATGATGCAAGTTCATATGCAAGTTATGATACATGTTCATATGCAAGTTATGATGCAAGTTCATATGCAAGTTATGATGCAAGTTCATATGCAAGTTATGATACATGTTCATATGCAAGTTATGATGCAAGTTCATATGCAAGTTATGATGCAAGTTCATATGCAAGTTTATGTGCAAGTTCATATGCAAGTTGTCTCTTTTATGATATGCATAATGCAAGTTTGGGTTAAATACTAGTTGGGTTTAATGTATGTTCATATATGCAAGTTGACACCTTTTGAACCCATGATAAAGTTACATGCTATGTTGGCTAAACCCATGACCTTTGTGATGAATCTTCCCTTTATTATGTCGTGTTGTGAGAACGAACTACGTGGGGAACGATGGGGTTAATATGCATGTTAATAAAATGATGTGAAATGGGTATGATTAATCATACCACAAATTAAATGGACGTAATTGGGAATTTACCTATTAAGTTAGGTCTACCCATATTATGGAGTTGGGAATTTACCTATTAAGTTAGGTCTACCCATACTATGGAATTGGGAATTTACCTATTGAGTTAGTTCTACCCATATTCTTAAAAATGTGTAATTAATTAGGCATAATTAATTCAAATTATGGGGGTGATTAATTAGGTGTAATTAATCAACTAAGACACGAGGTTGGACCCTTTTGTAGCGGAAGTCTGCCCGGAACCGACCGGCCATCCAGCAGCTACAAATGATTGGCCCAATGTGAGAGGTCTTAGTCATAAATTAAATACGTGATTAAAGTAAAGACACGAGGTTAGACCTTTTTATGACAGAAGTCTGCCCGGAACCAACCGGCTTATCCAGCAGTCATAAAAGATTGTCTAATGTGAGAGGTCTTTATGAGGTCATGATCTTAATTAATTAAGAAACACTTAACCATATTAGCATGTAGAGGGACATGAGGGGTTAAGTGGGTGCCTTGGGTGGCATGTGGAAATCTAGTGGGTTGCCTTGGGTGGCAATAGAAAATACGATTAGAATACTTAACCAAAGAGGAACATGTAATTAAACATGGGTAAAGGGTTAAGTAAGTGCTTTGGGTGGCATGTGGAAATCTAGTGGGTGCCTTAAGTGGCAATTGATATATGATTAGATGACTTAACCAAACCTTAACATGTAGGTGGGCATGATTATAAAAGGGGTTAAGTGGGATACACTAGATAAAATAACTAGCTTAGGTGGTAGCTTGTGGGGGCCCATTTCAACCAATATCCCAAACGTATCTTAGTGGGCTCGACTCTAGTCGAGTGACGGGATACGCATATTGGGCTTGACTATAAGAGGCCAAAATGGGTTAGCGGTGGCAACGCATGACCAACGGGTTTCATATGCGTGTGTGGACCCGGGCTGGTAAATAAGACGTTGTTGCATCGTGTAGATATAAGCCGTGCACCGTTAGTTTTATCAGGTTGCCACGTTGGGGAATGGTACACCCCACGGTGGGGCCAGCACGGGTATCTACGTTAGGGAGCCGATCGAATGGGGAGTAGTGTGTACACCTAGTGGATTGTAGGGCCCCGAGGCGTCTACTTAGTCACCTAGGGGTACGCGAGAACTATTAAGTTAATTTTATAAGTCCATGGGTGGGATCAACCTTTAAGTTAGGAATGACTGGTGTGGTGCAGTGTAGGAATTACCCTTGGGTGGGTAGATCTGGGGTGGTGTAATCCAGTAATTATCCTTGGGTGGATAAATGCGTCTTTTCGGTTATCTTAGTACATCCTGTGTTTAGTTGGCTACTTAGTGTAGTCATTATCCCCAGAGGTACCGTACCTTGTTTATATCATACCCTAATTACTTTAATGATTGTATTGTTAGGGTTATAGGACTCACTCAGACTTATGTCTGACCCCGTTGTTTCTTTATTTTTTTCCCAACCCTCAGGTTTTCAGAGTGGGCCTAGCACTAGTGGGCTTTGATCAGACTGCTTTATCTATCTTTTGGAGCTTGGACCGTGGATGTAAAGCTCAGTTTATCTTTTCTATTATGGCTATTAGGTTATGTAGTGGGATTATGTACTTTCGTTTTTATCAGGATGGATATTATGTACTTGACTCTTATTTATGGTTTTGGTGTAACCAAACATGTTTTACTTTCCGCTGAAATGAAATGATGTTTTAAATTCTCAAGTATTACTTATATCTGTCTTGTTGTAATTTTTCTGTTCTATATTCACTTAAAATACTCCACCGATGTTATGGCATTCCCTTAGTGAGTGACCGTAGCGGGTGTGGGGTGTTACACGTGGTTTCAGAGCTAAGGTTACCAGAACAGATAAAATTTTTAGAAAAACTATTTTCTAAGAATATTTTTGAAAGGAGTATTTTCAAAAACATGTCTTTTAAGAGAAAAGTTTTTGAAAGAAAAGCATAATCCCCAATAGCCATATCTATATCTTTCGAATTCTCCGATTTGAATCTCTTCCTCTCTCGTTTTGAGTTTCCCCTCCGCGTATAGATGACCTTTCTAAGATAGATAAGAACGGAAAACCACTTCAAGGGACTTAGACATTAGTCGGATTAGAAGTTGGTTCAAGAAGGAGGAGGACTGGTAGGTATCTATTGGATAGACGATGGGAGGAAGGCTCAAATAGTTGTTTGGTTAATGAATGATGAAACCTCATTGGTGGGAGGTTACGAGTGGAGAATGGGAAGAAGAAGGCGAGTAGTTATCCTTTTGGAGGAATGGGACACCGTATTAGGATTGTCCAAAGGGGCATGGGCAAGGTATGGAATCTCCTGGAGGGTAGTTGTATTCCCTCGCGGCTAGTGTACCAGATGGGGATAGGACCGTCTAGGTTGGAATTTGGATTTCTTTATTATCCGGTTCGAACTTTATTAGATTCTGACGCATCGAGTTCGTTTATCTCATCATTGTTAGTTGAGTCACTGCACTTAGACACCAGTTTGGTAGATGATCCCTTAGTTGTTTCAAACCCAATTGGGGCTCCATGATGTGTTTGGGTTTGAAAGTTTCTATACTTAGCATTGAGTTTAGATGTGATGCTTTTTGGGCTTCACGAGATATGGGTTAGTTTTGGGCATGGACTGGTTATCCAGTAGGGGTGCCGTTCTTGATTTTGAAAGGAGAGTTGTTAGGCTTATGACCCGCTTGGGTAACACTCTCGAGATCTCTTGTAATCCCATGGAATATGTTATGCTAAGTTATCTAGAATCGTTTGACACGTCGGTCGAGAGTTTGCGATCTGTTAGAATGGTCCGGGAATACTCGGATGTGTTTGAGGAGGTGAAGGGCTTACCTCCGGAGCGGGAGATTGACTTCCGAATATATCTGGTAGACAATGCTAAACCTGTATCTTTACCAGTGCGCCACATGGCTCCTCGCGAGAGGAGGGAACTCCATAAGCAAGTAGGGGAGTTGCTTGAGAAGAGGTCCATAAGACAAAGTATATCGGAGTGGGGTGCTCCAGTAGTTTTTGCTACGAAGGCGGATGGGTCCCTCAGACTTTGTGTAGGCTAAAGAGAACTAAATAAACTCACAAAGAAGAATAGACACCCATTGCCGAGGATTGATGATCTCTTTGATCAGTTGGTTGGCGCCTCAGTATTTTCGCAAGTTGGACTCAGCCACGGGGTTTCGTCAGTTGAGAGTGGCTGAGGATAGTATAGAGAAGATTGCCTTTAGGACTCCGGATGGTTTTATGAGTGGCTGGTGATGCCATTTGGTTAGACGAACGCCTCCGCATACTTTGTTGATTTGATGAGAAGGGTGTTCAGGGAGTACCTAAATAAGTTCGTGATGATCTTGGTGGATGACATCTTGGTCTTTTCTAGGAGCGAAATAAGTTTTCGTATGTGCTCAATAGGTTGAGCAAAGCCCGTTATGGGATAAACGGTGGTTTTGGAGCGAGACTGGCAAGGACATCCAGAGTTGGACAAGGGCTTAATTATTTAGCCGTTTTTACTAGTATCATCTCACGTAGGTCGTCTGAATTCGAAGGAGGTATCCCTTGGGTGTTTGTCTGATATTGGTTTAGGCCTTTGGGGCTTGCATTTGGGGGATGTCGAGTTCGACTAGGGTGATCTGCGTGAGAGATGGATAGTTGTGACGATTTTGCATGGGAGAATATCCTGATTTTCTCTAGAAGTGGAGAAAAGCATGCCCTACATCTTAGGGAAGTGTTGGAAACTCTTTGAGCGCATTGTCTTAAGACAACAAAGGTGGATGGAATTCTTAGCATCCTATGAGTTTGAGATAGCGTATACCCCTGGCAAGGGTAACGTGGTGGCAGACGCCTTAAGCAGAAAAAAGGTTGTCTTTGAGTCCATTGTTCGTGGAATGGCGAAGCTTGGAGTTTAATTCTATGTTTGACTTTAGACCTTCCGTTGACTTTGTACCCGGTTTGCTAGCCTCCTTGGAGGTTAGGCCTACTCTTTTGGGGCGGATTGGCGAGGCTCAGCGAGACGACCCACAGTTGGTTGAGTTGGTAGAGAAGCTTATAAGGGGGGGAGTCGTCCAACCATTTGGGTAGATACACCATAGATGATAGGGGATGGTTGCATAGAGACGGTAGACTTTGTGTACCGCAAGATGAGGGTTTGAAGAAGGCTATTTTGGATGATGCACATCGTTCAAGAATGACTATTCATCCCGGTGGAGACAAAATGTACTAAGACATGAAGAGAGTTTTCTTCTGGGCCGGTATGAAGAAAGATGTGGCCGAGTATGTGGCTAGATGCTTAGTGTGCCAACAAGTTAAAGCGGAGCAAAGGAAACCCGGTGGGTTGCTACACCCATTGGAAGTTCCGCAATGGAAGTAGGATAGTGTCTCGATGGATTTCACCGATGGGTTACCGAGATCGAGGAAGGGCAAGACGGGAATTTGGGTTGTGGTAGACAGACTTACCAAGAGTGCCCATTTTATACCCGTGAAGAGTAAGAGGACCGCTCCATGGCTTGCTTCAGTCTATGTTAGAGAGATTGTTAGATTGCATGGCGTACCATCCAGCATTGTGAGTGATCGAGATCCTATCTTCACTAGTGAGTTTTGGAGAAGTTTGCAAGAGGCGGTAGGGACTCAGTTGTGTTTGAGCACCGCATATCATCCTCAGACGTACGGTCAGACCGAGAGGGTGAACCGTATCTTAGAAGATCTCTTGAGGCTTTGTATCTTGGATTTTGGAGGTACATGGGAAGAACATCTACCTTTGGTGGAGTTCGCATACAATAACAGCTTTCAGTCTAGTATTGGCATGGCACCTTTCGAAGCTCGTTATGAAAGGCCTTGTCGATCTCCTACATGTTGGTGGGAATCTACGGATAAGATCTTGCTTGGGCCAGATATGGTTAGAGAGACTTCAGAGAAGATTGATTTGATTCGAAGAAGGATGAAGGCAGCGCAAGATAGACAGAAATCTTATGCGGATCGGATAAGGACGGATCTTGAGTTTGAGGTTGGGGACATGGTTTTTGTCAAAGTATCTCCGTTGAGAAATGTTGTTCGCTTTGGGTCCGTTGGGAAGTTAGCACCGAGGTTTGTTGGGCCGTTTCCTATTAAGGAAAGGATTGGACGGATGGCATATAGGGTGGAGTTGCCCGACAGACTTAGTGGTGTACATGACGTATTCCATGTGTCACATTTGAGGAAGTGCCTACATGAGACCGCTGAGGTGGTAGAGCCGAGCTTGCTTAAAGAAGTAGAGATAGAGCGTGATGAGACGATTCGACGAGCTCCTACTCGCATCCTAGGGTCAGAGACTAGGAAGTTGAGGAATCGAGAGGTTCAACTAGTCAAAGTGCAATGGGGAGAAGATGAGAGCAACGCTACTTTAGAAACGGAAGAGAAGATGCGTTCATTCCTTTTTAGGATATGCCTTTTAATTTCTCCTTTATCGTTTGACTAGTACTTATCTTATCTGTAGTATGTCCTCTCGTTAGTACCTTTGACCTTTAGATAGGGTAAATCTATGGTTGAAACATGTGTTTCAGACATGTTATGTTTGATGGATGCGTGTGGATGCAAGTGGTTGCTAGTGGTTGCTCGGGGATGCATATACACACACTCTAGACACTAGATCGGCTCAATCACTTCATATGGCATATTGCATAAAATTGTGTGTAGGAAGCTATATTTATGAATGTATAATGATTGTGTTATCATATGGATGATGCATTTTGGTGAATGATTGTGCACTCATGTAGATATTGTATGTGTCGATAGGGTTCTCTCGCATACATAATGGATGCATGGCACTATCATGGTTTGCATATGTTCATACATTAGATAGGGAACATATACACACACTTTTTGCATATGCTCATACATCATTAGAAATTGTTTTAAGGACAATGGATGCCCATGTTTGATGGATTGAGTAGATGGTTGTTTGGATGGTAGGATATGCATTCTCCTTAGCTTAGAGATTTCGGGGACGAAATCCTTTAAGGAGGGGAGAATGTAACACCCCGAATTTCGGTTAATGCTAAAATTCACAAATTAAAGAATAACTAATCCCAGATGTGGGAATTAGGGGAAACGGGTTGCACCATTGCGTTCGTCTCGGAAAAATACGCGAAATAGAGTCTGAGTTTTCGAAAATCGGAGTCCGTATGAAGAAGATATAGACGAACGAAGTTAGGCAGAAAAACCGAAAAACAAGCCAGAATGCACTGGCGCACTTGTGAAGTGCGCCAACACAAAAATGCACTGGCGCACTTGTGAAGTGCGCCAACACATTTTTACACTGGCGCACTTGGGAAGTGCGCCCGTGTCGAGCCAGAAACCTGCACAGCTTTCTGGCTGGCCTGGTGCACCATTTTAGGGTTTAGGCTGTGTTTTGGGGCTGGTTTCTGGAAGCTTCCGAGATCGGATGGTCCTAATCTAATTTAGGGTTAATCTAATGGCCTAAAACACTTGCCTAATCCTATAAATAAGACCCTAAGCTAGCCCTAAATGGTCATAATCCTATCTCCTAACTAAACTATGCCAAAATTTTCTATGATCATGGCCTCCACTCAAAACCCTAGCCTCCATCCTATTTCTAAACTATTTCTATGAAGGCTTTCATGTTCATACAAGCATCTTTGAGTTGTGTGAGTGATCATTAGCTTGCATTCATCATCAAGTTGCAAGCTTTATGTTCAAGGCTAGAGTTTTGGGTGATTTGTGGCAAGGGTTTGCTTATTGGAGTTTAGTGGTGAGTTTCTATAGACTTAACAATCAATTGTTAAATTGATTATGATAGGATATGATCAGATATGGCTATGTTTGTGGAATCAATGTGTTTATGCAAGTTTAGTATAGTGTATGTTGTGTTCTATATGCAAGTTTAATGCTATGTTTTATGATGCAAAACACTATGTTGAACATTGATTCATATGTAACATGTTATGCAAGCTATATGGGAGATTATATGCAAGTCTATATGTAACATGTTATGCAAGTTATGTATTTGGTTTTATGCATGCTAAGTATTTGGTTTTATGCATGCTATGTATGTGGTTTTATGCATGCTAAGTATTTGGTTTTATGCATGCTAAGTGTTTGGTTTTATGCAAGTTTGTCTCTTTTTATGATATGCATAATATATGCAAGTTTGTCTCTAAGTATGGCATGTTATGCAAGTTCATATGCAAGTTATGATACATATTCATATGCAAGTTATGATGCAAGTTCATATGCAAGTTATGATACATGTTCATATGCAAGATATGATGCAAGTTCATATGCAAGTTATGATGCAAGTTCATATGCAAGTTATGATGCAAGTTCATATGCAAGTTATGATACATGTTCATATGCAAGTTATGATGCAAGTTCATATGCAAGTTATGATGCAAGTTCATATGCAAGTTTATGTGCAAGTTCATATGCAAGTTGTCTCTTTTATGATATGCATAATGCAAGTTTGGGTTAAATACTAGTTGGGTTTAATGTATGTTCATATATGCAAGTTGACACCTTTTGAACCCATGATAAAGTTACATGCTATGTTGGCTAAACCCATGACCTTTGTGATGAATCTTCCCTTTATTATGTCGTGTTGTGAGAACGAACTACGTGGGGAATGATGGGGTTAATATGCATGTTAATAAAATGATGTGAAATGGGTATGATTAATCATACCACAAATTAAATGGACGTAATTGGGAATTTACCTATTAAGTTAGGTCTACCCATATTATGGAGTTGGGAATTTACCTATTAAGTTAGGTCTACCCATACTATGGAATTGGGAATTTACCTATTGAGTTAGGTATACCCATATTCTTAAAAATGTGTAATTAATTAGGCATAATTAATTCAAATTATGGGGGTGATTAATTAGGTGTAATTAATCAACTAAGACACGAGGTTGGACCCTTTTGTAGCGGAAGTCTGCCCGGAACCGACCGGCCATCTAGCAGCTACAAATGATTGGCCCAATGTGAGAGGTCTTAGTCATAAATTAAATACGTGATTAAAGTAAAGACACGAGGTTAGACCTTTTTATGAAAGAAGTCTGCCCGGAACCAACCGGCATATCCAGCAGTCATAAAAGATGGTCTAATGTGAGAGGTCTTTATGAGGTCATGATCTTAATTAATTAAGAAACACTTAACCATATTAGCATGTAGAGGGACATGAGGGGTTAAGTGGGTGCCTTGGGTGGCATGTGGAAATCTAGTGGGTTGCCTTGGGTGGCAATAGAAAATACGATTAGAATACTTAACCAAAGAGGAACATGTAATTAAACATGGGTAAAGGGTTAAGTAAGTGCTTTGGGTGGCATGTGGAAATCTAATGGGTGCCTTAAGTGGCAATTGATATATGATTAGATGACTTAACCAAACCTTAACATGTAGGTGGGCATGATTATAAAAGGGGTTAAGTGGGATACACTAGATAAAATAACAAGCTTAGGTGGTAGCTTGTGGGGGCCCATTTCAACCAATATCCCAAACGTATCTTAGTGGGCTCGACTCTAGTCGAGTGACGGGACACGCATATTGGGCTTGACTATAAGAGGCCAAAATGGGTTAGCGGTGGCAACGCATGACCAACGGGTTTCATATGCGTGTGTGGACCCGGGCTGGTAAATAAGACGTTGTTGCATTGTGTAGATATAAGCCGTGCACTGTTAATTTTATCAGGTTGCCACGTTGGGGAATGGTACACCCCACGGTGGGGCCAGCACGGGTATCTACGTTAGGGAGCCGATCGAATGGGGAGTAGTGTGTACACCTAGTGGATTGTAGGGCCCCGAGGCGTCTACTTAGTCACCTAGGGGTACGCGAGAACTATTAAGTTAATTTTATAAGTCCATGGGTGGGATCAACCTTTAAGTTAGGAACGACTGGTGTGGTGCAGTGTAGGAATTACCCTTGGGTGGGTAGATCTGGGGTGGTGTAATCCAGTAATTATCCTTGGGTGGATAAATGCGTCTTTTCGGTTATCTTAGTACATCCTGTGTTTAGTTGGCTACTTAGTGTAGTCATTATCCCCAGAGGTACCGTACCTTGTTTATATCATACCCTAATTACTTTAATGATTGTATTGTTAGGGTTATAGGACTCACTCAGACTTATGTCTGACCCCGTTGTTTCTTTATTTTTTTCCCAACCCTCAGGTTTTCAGAGTGGGCCTAGCACTAGTGGGCTTTGATCAGACTGCTTTATCTATCTTTTGGAGCTTGGACCGTGGATGTAAAGCTCAGTTTATCTTTTCTATTATGGCTATTAGGTTATGTAGTGGGATTATGTACTTTCGTTTTTATCAGGATGGATATTATGTACTTGACTCTTATTTATGGTTTTGGTGTAACCAAACATGTTTTACTTTCCGCTGAAATGAAATGATGTTTTAAATTCTCAAGTATTACTTATATCTGTCTTGTTGTAATTTTTCTGTTCTATATTCACTTAAAATACTCCACCGATGTTATGGCATTCCCTTAGTGAGTGACCGTAGCGGGTGTGGGGTGTTACAATCATGTCGCCATACTAGGCTCTATAATCAAAACCGCAAATGTCACGTACTGGAAGTTGGATTTCCATCTATGAACCCAGGCAAGGGATCATCCTCTACCGAATTTGAGACTGTCTAGCCCGAGCCTCAGGCAAGCGCGCAGGAAAGCCTTGGATCGTCAAGGCCGGTCCACCGATGTAGATTATTATGCCTGAACACTACGTTTCCCCGCCCTTTGGAGCGTAAATGAGCCAACGAATGACTCCATCGGCTCCACATAGTCACCGATATATCTGAGGCGCCTCGCAACAGCAACAACCACACAGGTGAAAATAACATAAATGTCAGGGCTGGTAGGTCAGTGACACCACCATAGCTAGAAAGAAATACATGCCCACCCTGAGGTCCTCCCCCGTTTCTGGTTCACAACCGGGGTGTGAGGCTCGCGAATCAACGCTACACAAAGCTATGCCACATAGGCGGTGCTTTGATCATCAACCATAAGACTTTGCTTTTTAACAGAAGCCTTGATCATTTGCCACTTAGGCATGCCACACAGGCAATTCACTCCATGCGAATGATATTCATCAATATATAACCTCTAAGCTCGTACCTCCCAGAGAAGGGCGTTAAGCAAGAGAATAAATTCTCAGCCGCCAAACAGATATATATTTAATAAAAATCAATCACACAGAATAAAATCCAATGTCAGACACATAGTCCATTTTCAAGTTCGTTCTGGGTCTGAACGAAACCGGAGGCACCTTGTACCTCGCATATCCATCGATCTCCAAGTACGTCTAGATGATCACCAACTGATTACCTCCTCTTGGGTGTACATCCCAATCAAGATCATCAGTAATCACCCAAACGATGTGAAGACCTCCGGTCTTCAACCACCGTCTTCACCTTCGACTTATCGTCGTATCAGTTATTCAGAATGGGATAAACCCGGTCTTTCCGAATAACTCGCATATATAATAAACAAGTGTTACACAAACACAACATACACCTCATTCCAATTCATCAGTCACTAATCATAAATTAGTAAGAGAACAATTCCCCAAATATTAACCCCGAAGGCCGAAACCAACATCAGATCAATACCGAGGAAATCATTCTTCTTAACTAATCTACAGTTAGTTGTTAAATTTCACATTCGTAGGGATAGGTTCCCGTTAATTTTATCAAAGATAAATTCCTTAAATTTATTCTTTAATCTTCTTTTGAATATCAATTCAAACCAAATTATGGTTTATCCAAACTAGCCGGGATTAACGAACCTTACCGAAGTAATCATTTGTTTTAATTTCCCAATCCCAACCTATTCATCCCATGAAGTAAAACAGGTAATACTTCATATCTAACACCACGGTGTTATCGGTAAATTCAATTACCATTTCATATTCAAATCTAATTAAAGATTTAACTATCGCCTGGAGAAAAACTGGTGATACTCCATTCTCGATCTTTTCAATCTAATTAAAGATTCATTAAAACTCCACTTAGTTTTAATCTTTAACTGGGTTAAAGAATCAATGTCGTTTAAAACACGGTTCGCGATAAACCCAAAATCACATTCCATTCTATCAGCTTTTAACCGTAAAATAGCAAGTGGGCAATTACCTAAGTATTAATCTCGAAGGCCGAAACCAACATCAGATCAATACCCAAGAAACCATTCAACTTAACTAATCTCTAGTTAGTTTCTGATTTTCTTAACTCAGTTGGGTCTAAGAACAGTATTATTGAAGATACCGTTCACGACAACCCAAAATCACATTCCATTAATTATCGGGTTAAAGAACAAGTGTTATTTAAAACACCACCCACGATAAACCCAAAAATCAATTCAAATTCAATTCCAATTAAATACCATTTAATTGGTACACTTCATTAAATCTAAATAAAAAGATTTAATCTTTTTCTCAACTGGGTTTAAGAGCAGTGTTAATGAAAACACCATTCACGACAAACCCAAATCACATTTGATATTAAATATAAGGCTCTAAATAGAAAATATATCGGCTTATATTCAATATCAAATTCTACGACCAACAAATATCATATTGGAAATAACAATATAAATATATCTTCCAAATTTCCAAAACAATATCTGTATAATCACGAAATCCCACATCGAAATATTCCAAAAAGACAATTTCGATTCAAATCCATTTCCACTTTATATACTGGAAATTCTGGTTATTTTCAAATCCACTTTATTTATTTTAAAAATAAATGGGATTATAGTTCTAGTTCAAAACTAGTTCATTTCGATAAAAATCTATTTTTATCTTTTCAAATATGGAATTTTTCACCCTAATTCTTCACAAATCATTTCTTATGATTTTACACAAATTATTGATATTTTTAATAATTTTATCAAGGCCCGTACAGTCGATTTCCATCAACGGTCATCGAACTGCACTTACAACGACCTTTTCCAAATTTGATTTGGACATAATTCCAAATCCAACCATTATATTTCAAATCTCTAATACTCGTTAGAAAGCTCTTTTCGATACGAACCCAACAGTTCCAGTTTCAGGAGAATCCGACGGTCGGATCTCCCGTAATATCCATTCGAAGCCAATGGTCGAAATTCGCAAACTGCCGCGGCACGGCGCGTTCTATTCAGGCCATTATATATAATATATATATATGTATATATATATTATATTTCGTCGATTTCCTTTTAAAACGTATTTTATAAATCGTTTTAAATTCATTTTCGAAACGATTTCAGCTTCATATTCAATTTCTAATCAAAATTGAATATTCCACATCATCGATATACAAATGATAATATTTTCAAAACTTTATATTTTGAAATCACTGTCTTTTCTATATTCATTATATAAATGAATAAAATCAATATAAATATCGTTCACGTCAAAATGGCGTCAATCTAATCGACACAGCTTTTATATATTTCAATAACTTCGTTATTCTATTCGACAAATGAATATTTTCTTCAACACATGAATATATATTTTATTCAACACATGAATATATATTTTTATTCAACACATGAATATATATTTTTATTCAACACATGAATTTATATTTCTATTTTTCAAATTGGAATGAAGCCCAATCAATTACCATATAATGTTAATTATATGGATTTTCTACAACACATGTATATAATAGTAACGATAAATCACCAACTATCATCCAGAGTGCATCACACAACTGCATAAGCATTAAATATAATTAATTAACGCTTACAATAGTCTGTCAATCAATCGATCGACATACAGCTAATTATTGGGATTAGTGTATGACTAATTTCATCCCAACACCCGTGTGGGGTTTCCCATCAACAAACACAGATTTTTATTTGTGCAATTGGGCGATGTGTAAAATTTATCGTCCCAATCAATATCCGTCAAATCAGTGTACATAAACAAATCGTCCAATTTGTTTATTACTATTTATTTTATATACACGTTAAAAATCATATTTTTAATTGTAAAATATTTTCCACTACAAAATATTTTATTTCATTCCACATCACACAATCAAATTTCACAACATAGCAACCAATCAAACAAGTCATCCATGGTCTATGGACGACGGGTGTCGGGTGCTACTAAGCACCTTCCGCATACTAGTATGTATTTCAACTAGAAATCAAAGTAAAAGTGAGGAGTTCTCACCTTGGGGTTCCACAACGCCAGTTTATTTCTGAATTTCTGAACCGTTCGAATTCCTTTTTGATTTCAATCCGTTCCATCGCCCTCTGTTTCACGCAGTTCACAATAAAAATCACATTTTTATTTCAATTCTAAAAATTATATTTTTACTTCCCTAAAGATTATATTTTTTTTCGATGTGAACAATATAAAGATCGAATTTTTATCGCTACTTCATACATATAAAAATCAAAATTTTTACTTCGCTAGTATGTAAATAATAATCTCATCTTTCCATAAGTAAAAATTTGATCTTTTCAATTTCAAAAATGTAATCTTTTAAATTTCAAAAATCTATTCTTTTTTATTTCAAAAATCTAATCTTTTTAATTTCAAAAATCTAATCTTTATCTTATTAAAAATCGTTCCTTTGCTAAGAAATAAATCGTTTCTTTGTTATGATAAAAATCACTTCTTTGTTATGATAAAAATCACTTCTTTCACTAATTAAAAATCGAACCTTTCTTTACATTAAAAATCAAATCTTTGTTTACAACAAAAATCTGAACCTTCATGTCATAAAAATCTAAATTTTCCTAATATAAAACTTGCATCTTCCTTAATAAAAATTGTCACTTTAATTTTCAGTTTTATAGAAAATAAATAATGAAAACAAAATTGAAATAAATAAAATGAAGTAAATAAATTTTACCTTTTTAAAAATATAAACTTTACCTTAACAAAAATATAAGCTTTACCTTAACAAAAATATAAGAAATCGGATTTTTTATAAATAAAATAAAAAAAATATAAAACTTACAGCGTTGATTGGAGGAAGGAGGGGGGTCGGAGTTGCGTCGGTGGTGTGGGTGACTTGCGCGGCGGAGGGCGTGGGCCCAGGGAGCAGCGGCAGGCGGTGTTAAGGGAGGCGGGGCGGTTTCACGTGAAAAGGGGGGCTAGGGTTGTTGAGATTGATTTGGGGTTAGGGCTGTTCACATTGGAGGGGAAGGATCGGAGGAGGGGCGTGAGGCTCGGCGACGGTGAGGAGGACCCTCCAGCGGTGGGGCCAGGGGGCGAGCGTCGTTCGGAATGGGGGGCGTCGGGTTCGTGCCTGCGGTTTTATGTTTTTTTTTCTTTGATTGATCTGAGTGGAAAGAATAAAGGGGTGAGGGAGTTTTATAAAATATATATAATAAATTAATATTATTTTCTCCATTTATGTTGACTTTTCGTTCGACCTCAGTTTGAGACCCAATGACTACCGCCCCTAGCTAATTACCCCCATTCTGAACACAGTGGGATATGTCCCGTTAGCCAATTCGACAGTTTCTATCTGTTTCTGCCAAAATCAAAATATAAATCTACATATTGAATTTGAACGCACATTTCAATTTACCGGGGTAACATACAGACCCCAAAAATTCTAGAAAAATTATTTCAAGCTTCGTATTGACGATACGATCCTAACAAAACTAATTTCGTCAAAATCCTGAGACAGTTAGAAAAATGGCCATTTTCCAGTCGATTAAAATCAACTGAAAGTGGTCAAACGCGTTTTCCTTTGCCACGCTCACATATTGATTCAGAAAATTTCGAATTTTGAAGCCCAGCAATAACTTGACATCACGGATCCAACAAAAGTTGTTTCATTGAAAACCGAGGTCGTTTGCAAAATTTCCATTTTTAAGGGCCAAAATTCCATAGCGGCTATTCTAAATTTTCAATTGGACATAACTTTTGATTTCCACTATGAAATTTCAATTTTTCGGATTCGTTGGAAAGATATTCTCAAATAGATTCTAATATTTTTGGTTTCGCTAAAATCCGATTTATTTTGAATCTTGTACATTCATTTGAACTTTGAAATCGAATTTTCGAACTAAAGCGGCATTTTCAATTCCTTTTATATTTATAAATAATTATTTATATTCTAACGACGACGTATATAAATATATACGTATTATTTCTATCCAAAATAAATTTCTCGTCGTTATTATTTAAAATAATTCATTTTAGATATTCAAAATTCAATAAATTGCCAAAATAAAATTTTAAATTGGCTCGGATTTCCGGGTTATTACATGAGTGCTCTTAGTCATTCTGTCAACTATAAGACAAATACTTGTGTTGCCCCTCCTCAATCTGGGTAACCTATCTATAAAGTCCATAAAGATTCTCCCCTACTTCCACCACGGTATGTCTAGAGTCTAAAGCAATCCACCAAGCTTCCTCTGCTCAGTCTTCACTCATTCCAAATCATACATTGAGCTACATACCCTGGCACATTCTTTTTCACTCCTGTCCAATGAAAAACCCTCCTCATATCTCTATACATATAATCACCACCTAGATGGATAGTCATCTGAGAGCGATGATCCCCCTTTAAAACTGATTTCAGCAAATCATCAACTCTAGGAACACACAGCCTCCCTTCTCGACGTATTCACCCTCTCGCATCCACGGAAAACCTAGCAAGGTGACTGGAGGTCTCCCCTCTACCGAGTCGGTCCTTAATGTCCACTAAATGTTGATCCTTGCGATGAGTGGATCCAATGCGCTCTAAGAGATTTGGTCACACCTCCAACGATGCCAATAACCTGGGTGTAAAATCCGTAAATGGTCTAAAATCAAATGATGAGATGAACTCCAAACTCTACCACTCTATGAATAATGGACTCAAAGCCATTCTCTTCCTACTCAATGCGTCTGCTACAACATTCCCCTCCTCCGAGGGATATGTTATCTCAAAATCATAAGACGCAAGGAACTCCATCCAACATTGTTGACACAAATTGAGATCTTTTTACGAGAACAAGTACTTGAGTGATTTTTGATCTGTATAATGCTAGGACCTCTCACTTAATAGATAGTGTCTTGCAGACTTGAGTGCGAACACTATTGCCGCTAGCTCCAAATCATGGGTAGCATAGTTCTTCTTATGTACCCTCAACTTCCTAATCCTGTAGTAGACAACCATACCTTCCTACCTCAACATTGCACATAAAACTATGTCGAACACATCCGTATAAACGAAAAACATTTACATACCATCAGGAAGAGTAGAAACTGGAGTTGATGTAAGATCCTCTTTCATATCAAGAATGCATCCTCACAATCACATCCCAAGCAAAAACAAGGTTCTTCTTCGTCAGACGGGTAATTGGAGCGGAGATCTGCGCAAAATCCTCAATAAACTTCCGGTAGTATCCCGCCAATCCCAAGAAGCTCCTAACCTCTCTCGCATTCTTAGGAGCTTTCTAATCCTGAACTGCGACAACCTTAGCGTGGTCCACCACTATACCATCCCTAAAGACAACATGCCCTAAGAACCATACTTCCTTCTGCCAGAAATGGCACTTAGAAAACTTCAACTTCAGCTGATGTGCTCAGAGAGCACAAACGACCTTGCCCAACTGCATGGTGTGCTCTTCCTCTATCCTCGAAAAACAAAGATATCATCGACAAATACCACTACAAACTTGTTCAGGTACTCCCTAAATATCCGACTCATCAAATCCACAAAGTGCATTGGTGCATTGGTAGCCAAAAGGCATAACCAGTCAGTCAAAGAATCCGTTGGGAGTCCTAAAAGCAGCCTTGTCTATGTTGTCATCTGCTACCCTAAGCTGATGAAAATATGTGGCTAAATCCAACTGCAAGAAAACCAAAGCGCCCATTAACTGGTCAAATAAGTCACCTATCTATGGGGGTGGGTGTCTATTCTTTTGAGGGAGCTTATTCAACTCCTTGTAGTCCACAAATAGACGAAGAGAGCCGTCTGCCTTGGTGGCAAAAACAAATGGTGCTCCCCACTCAGAAATATTCCTCTTGCTTACTCACTTTTCCATCTTCATGCATCAGAGCCATATCCACTAGCCTCTCAAATGTAGCTTCCATTGGGATATGTGTCATCGCTAGTCCTTGGAGAGGTTGGTTCAGCCTTCTCGCAAATCTCAAAACCTTCTTCTGTGCAGTATTAACTAGATCCAAGACAAACCTTGCAAATTCATTAAAGCTATTCACATACTCCTTTACTGACATACTTACTTGCTTCAGACTTAAGAACTTTTCCGACGGCATTCCTTCTTTAGCTTGTGATAAAAACTTCTTCTCAAATTTATCCTTGAACTCATCCCATGTCTCCACTTCCCACTCTCTTCCCCTTTCAGTTGCCAAGTGACCAACTGAATTCTCCTCATATCATCTAGCTATAACAATCCAAACACACGATCCATCTCCCTAAGCCAATGGCGATCCTCCACGTAGCTCTTCGTTACAAGTAATGGCTTGTCGCCCATGACATAGAAATCCTTATAGAGCTTAAAGAAGTTAAGTACTGGATTAGGTGCAATCAATTCAGCTGCAGCTGAGGATGGGTTATATCCTTGCGCTTTGACAAGTGCCATAGCTTCTACATATCTATGGAAAGATGTTGGAATGGGAATCCCCTTTGGGAAATTGGTAGCCCCAGGCATGTTGAAAAGAGAAGAGACAAGGATTCAAAAATAGATCAAAGTAAAATTGTAATTGACTTGAGGGGACATATTTTTTAAAAATAGGTTTTACTTGAAAATTCTTTACTGTTGTAAACGCTTTTTCAGAAAAAGAATCCTTGATTTTGTAACCTTAGCCTCTGATACCAAAGGTGACACCCCACATCCCTTAAGCATCACCCATATGAGGATGTGTTAAGTTTTGTTAAGCGTTAAGGTATAAAATAATAACACAGAGACTAAAAATCACAAGACTGAAATGTAAAATACAACGGAAACTTTTTAAAAACATTGATTATTAAATCAATCCAGTCACAACATTAATTACAATAGAAAATACCATATAATCATCATCATAAAACAAAAAATGTCTCATGGAAAAATATCAGAGTATAATAGTAAAACCAAAAAAGTCATTACCCTCATAACTCATTACAATAGTCATAAAGCAAGTACTGAAGCAACACATGATGCAAAAAATTGTCTAAATCCAAGCTGAGTCAAATGATCAAGAGTCGCTGCTGTGTTCCTCCACCCTGAAAAACTTGGGAGAACAAGAAAAGAGAGAGGGAGAGAGAGAGAGAACAAACTAGGTTAGACATAACTGGTGAGTTCTAGTAATTTCAAGCGTGAGCATAAGATAAGGAAGTATTTAGACAGACAAATAGTAATGGGTACGGAAGCATAGTAAAGTAAAAAACATGAAATAAGACAGGCTTCTTGCTCATATCCAGAAATGTGCTGCACCGACTACCAAAAGATCATAATTAGGCTTTACCTAATTTCTACCCATCGATCGACTTCTTTACCCAGGTGTGAATAACCATTGCAGGCTACGGAATCCGAGATTATTGGTCCCGGACCCATCAACTAAAAAGACACAACATTAATCACAAGCGTTACAATGTCTTATCTTCCCCATTCGGGACAATGCATGCTCATGGTTTCGTCAGAACGTGCTCGTACCTACCTTGTTTTGAACCTCTTACTATCAGTTCAGTAAAGTGCTCTCTAGCATCTACCTACTGCGAGACTCCGTGATAACAAAGGGATATTGACTGATCTGGGCCCCCACACAAAAATGCATCTGACACAAGTCACCCCTAGACTTGGTCCCCAATTTATAACTAGGATTTCCACGAGCCCTTTATATCCCATTAGAATGTACCCCATCCATTTTAACTTATTAATCTCACAATTTTAACTTAACACATTTAAGTTCATTAATGATCCCAATATAACCATGTGTTATATTCTTAGGTTGTAATTAAAGTTTCTAATTAAACGTAATCTTTTTATACAACCCTTCCCCATGTCACTTAATATCCAATTAAGTCCAATCTATCACTGTTTACATGTTTCACAATTACATGTCTAATGTTCAATTAAGTTTATTTTATCTCAATTCACATGTTTTCTAAACAAATATTACTTAATATCTGATTTAGTATAACTTATTCTAATTCATAAGTTTGAATATTCTTTTATTACAATTTATCTCAATTTACAGTCCATATTTTGAACATTGTATTCACCAATCCTTAACATGCCCAAAAGTCCCCTTTTTGTCTCTTTCAATATTTTTCCCATTTTTACACAATTTAAACAGTAATGGCCTAGGCTCTCGTTGGCCTAGGCTAAGCGCAAAAATAAAAATAAAAAGGAGAAATTGGTCTAGGCTACTCGTAAGGCCTAAAATCAGAAAATGAACAATTGAATAAAAATAGGGATTGCAAGACTATAAATAAAATCATTGTAGAATAGGGGATAAAGAAGAAGAATTACTTGTAATAATTAAACAACTGGAAAGGTATAAACAATAGACAGTAAATAAGTTGCATAATAACTAGTAGAAACAAACTTATAGTTACTGTAGTTGTAAAACTTATTGAACCATACTATTTTACTATCAAATCCTTCTTATAAAATTAGCTAATTTTAAAATCACGTAAAACTCACTGAGAAATATTGTAGATTTAGTAAAATGCCTTGGAAAAATAGAAAGAAGAATATCCTTTAAGATCTACAATTTGACAACACTCTGACTTATTCTCTAATTTTATTTCATTTTAGAGCATAATAAGGGAGGCTAAGAAAGTGAAGAAGAAGAAGAGGTATGGGGGAAAAGTGAAGAGTAGAAGTCTATTTACAAGTGTGGAAGAATATTTTAGGCCTTAGGATTTTAGGTTTTTAATCTGAACCTTAAAAGGCACATCAGCAAAGAAGACTCCAAAACGTTCGGACCATGCTCGGTATCGTGCCAGGCGAAAAATGTGTCTGGCACGTATATAGGTCGACCTACATCTTATGTGGATCGACACACATGTGAAACCCTGGGTCGATACATGGCTCGACCAGATATGGGCTGGATCGTCCGTACACCGTTAATTAATTTCTGATTATTTATTAAATTTTCTAATTTAAATTTCAAACTTTAACTGATCATAAATTATTCATTTTTCATTCGATTTATGAAAACTAAAAGTCCATTTGAACCAAAATTTCGTAACGGACGCAACAGCGAAATCCTTTTTGTCCAATTCTAAATATTATTTTAATTAATAATATTTTGCTACTGTCATTTATTTAATTATTGTTTATAGAAATCGGGGTGTTACAAGAGGAGTGTTCGAATAGAGTAGCAAGCTCACTTGGTCATGGTATAGCTCATGTTTTAGTTATTTTAATTATGACCCGAAGTCAAGGCTATTCATTATCGTTCTCTTACTTTATTCCAGTAGCGTTCACTAAATTCATCCTACTACATTCTGGATTTTGCACCATGTACACAGTTGTCATAATGATATTGGTATTGACAGAGAATATGTAAATACTGACTCCTGTCTCTTTGACAACCAAATGCTTATTTCACACCGTGGTCATTTTATAAAATCATACTTAATAAAAATCATAATTTATTATATTATTCCACCATATTTTGCTTCCTACACATATATGTGTGCGCGCGCTTGTGTGTATGTGTGTGTGTGTGCTTGTGTGTATGTGTGTGTGTGTTGTATTTCAAACATTCACTTAGTCACATTCTTATTGAATCACTTAATTATATATAACTTGTAAATTTTTACTTGACTTAGCTTAATAAACATCATTATTGGTTATATCCTTTAAAATCTATTATAACATGTTAAATTTAAATATCTCATGAAGTTGGTTTTAAATTAAACCATTCGATTCATTTATTCAACAAATTCAAGTTATTATGATTTTAGTTAAACTAGAACTATATATATATATATATATATATATATATATATATATATATATATATATATCAAAATATCATACCTTTTTAAGAACCAATTTGACTTAATAAATCTAATTAAATAAATTTTAGTATAATGACCTCAAACATATTTTTAAATTCCTTTACCTTAAGAACCATTCCATTCATTTACCTAACATAAAATCTATTTGTTAAATTTTACTTTAACTCAAACTATAAATTCTAAAATAATACACATAAATAAATTTTGAAACTAACTTAATGAATCTTAAATCTAACTTTATTCTTCAGCATATTCTATAAAACTTTTCATCCACTCTCGTTATCCTTTCACCTCTCTACTTAAAAAGCTTCGTTTTGGGATGGCTACTGCTAATGGCCTCTAGATCAAAATTTATTCTCTTCGACTCAAACTTCAGTGTCTCCACAAAATGTTTCATCCACTCTCGCCTCTCTACCTAGTTTACGTCGTGCATGGGTGCCATCCCTTAAATTTTCATTTGTATATCCGATGATTTCCCATGAAATTCACTGTAAGCCAGAGACCTACGCTTTCCTCTTCCTCATCAGATCCGAACTTTCTCCTTCTTAATTCACTTCTTAGTTCTCAATTACCACTGCGTACAGACACAGACATCTACTTTTCAGAGTTATTCAACTGGAAACTTCGTAGATCTGGAAATTGTCACTGACGTGAAGTAATCTGGTAAATAGCAAATCCTAAAAGCGGATTCGTTTTTGCATCTCGTAGAGGGTCTTCCCTCTTCTATGATGGTATGCCTATTCTTTTTGGTCTTCAATGCTTCACAGGTTTTCGTCTTGTCAGTTGTACTTTGGTAGTGAGTCTGTGGCATGTGGAAGCAGAAGCTTTTGCGTTTTGATGCTTGGTTGTATATCCTCGTTTGTCTGTGCTTTGTGAGTATTTATGCAATGGCACTGAATGCTTGAGCTAAGTATATGTTTTGTTTGTTACGGTCATCATCTAGATTACGGCTATACACTAGATGCATTTTTGCACTAAATTTAGTTTGTTGTCTTGGTGGTGTTTACATTTAGTTTAAACTGGATTTTACATGCTTTGTTTTCAGTTATGTAAATCCTTGGTGTTGTTTGGGATACTAGAGTTAGGTGCTCTAGATCCATGTATTCACTGTTATTGGTGAATTTCTACTCCTCCTACACTGGTATTGCCGATCTTGTGCCTTGATGTGACTCTTCTATGGAGCATGCTTCTTCCTTCTTCTGGTGTGGAGCTCGAAATACCACTGCAGCAGATGTTGCCATCACTCTGTACTTTACTTTTGCTATTGTAGCATGACGTTGTTTAATGTAATAAGTACCCATGTTATAGTTTGTGATGTAATTGCATATGTTATTCATTCGTGAAGAATGTATATTAAGTAATTTACCGTCTCCTCTCCTGCGTGTAGTACAAATGAAATTATAGTAGTCAAGTAATTATACCAGCTCATGTGTTGTAATCTTGTTTAGACAATGTGGATAGCCCACATTAACTGCCGTAGGCGGTGGACAGTCCACCTTAACAACCGAATTTAGCTGACTGTCAACCACAAATACCTGTACCTTTTTGTATTTATTATTATTGGTTATAACAAAAAGGTGTTTACGATCACTTAAAAGTCGGTCGGCTTTGGCAAAAAAATGTTATAAAAATAAAAAATTAGAATAATTTATAAAACACCGTAAAGCCATTTTAATACTTAAATACTATCAATAATAGATAATATGTCTATTTCTTGTAACTATTGTATTTACAATTTGTTATACTATAAAAATCAGATGGCTTAGCCATTTTTTTTAAATCTTATTATTTTATTATCTTACGTATTAAGTATCAAATATTTATTTGACGAAATCTGTGTAACACATTATAGTAGTTATTAACTTATTTTATTAAGTATTATATAATTCTTATATATTATTAACTGGTATTATATTTCAAATATCAAAATTTTAATATTTAAAGTACATGAATTATAATTTAGACATATCTTTATATCTTTGAATTTTAATTAAAACCTTTACCGAATTAGATAAAAAATAAGTTTTAATAAATAATTCTTAAATATAAAAATATAAAATAAAATTTATTAAGTCAAAATATATTTATAAATTTTAGAAAACACTTGAAATTGGACCAACAATACATAATTTTCCACTTAGGGCAAGTAATATGGATGTGTATCATTTCAATCCGTTTAGCTTCGAGCATTTGCTATTTCAACCCGAATACCAAAATTTAATTCTTAATTTCGTAAAATCTATATAATCGTTCGGATATGTATCATTTCAATATATAGTGATTTTTCTAATTCTGCAGGAACTTGCAGTGTGAGAACAAATAAATAGAACATTATAGATGTCACAGATAAATCAACATATGTCATAACAGACCGTTTGTACGGTTCTATGGCATATATCCTATATGTGTGCACGTCACATGTGCATAATCACATAACACTTGTTGATGAATTTACTAAAATGGTCCTAACACTTCATATGACAATTCACATGTGTTAATTTACCTAGATGGTCGGATTGACCTGAGTGAGCTTACTCACCTTTCGTGGTATGAGGAAATGACACTGGGACCCATACGGAATGGAGGACACTAACAAAATATAACCAACTATGCCAAAATTCAACCCTCCTAAACTAATGAAATAACAATCACAAAAACTTGAGCACGATCAATGACACTTAAGCTGCGATTAGTAGAAACCCAAGCTCAAGTTAGAGAAAATATTTTTTTGAATAGAAACACTAAAGTGTTTCTATCAAACTGCAACAACAGAATGGCAAATGAAAAAATAGTGTGGCACAATAATGGTGGTGAACAATTAGCAAAGCAGCAATGCATACAAACACACTTATCATAGGTTGAGCAATAAGGAATCACAAAGGCTACAAACGACACACTGTCGAAAACAACTAGCATAAGTGTATAAGTGTAACACCCCACGTCCATTAATGTCACTCACAAAGGGAATGCATTAACTTCCATGGAGCATTTTAAGTGAATATAGAACAGAAAATCACAACAAGACAGATATAAAGTAGTACTTGAAAATTTAAAACTTTATTTATTGCAGCAGAAGGTAAATATGTTTGGTTACATCATCAAAACCAAAGACTAGAGTCAAGTACAAAATATCCATCTTGACAAAATCAGATTATATAAAAATAAAAAGCATAATCCCAACTTCAATAGCCATGATAAAAGATAAGCTGAACTTCACTCCAGCAATCCAAGTACTTCAGAAAAGATCCAAGTCAAGTTCCACTAGTGCTAGTCCCACCTTGAAAACATGAGGTGGGGAAAGGAAGAAAAGAGGCGAAAACAAAGGGGATCAGACATAAAGTCTGGCGAGTATGATAACTTTAACAATATAACTTTTAAAGTAACTAGGATAAGCTATAACTGGAAGATAAGGTATGACTGTGAAACAAATGACAGAGTCAAACAGGAGAAATAAGATAATGTTAAGTCGCGCTTCCACGTACTTAAGGATAATTACTAAGTTATACCGAACTAATACTAACTGCACCAATACTAGTCACTCTAAAAGTTGATCCCTCCTACTGAACATAACATATGTGATAATGGTAGTTTCGTGTACCCCTAGTTGCTGTCATAGGCGCCGCCTGCCCCTATCTCCACTAGTTGCACCTACTACCCACCCCATTTTAATTACAATATTTATAATATGGTAGTTGTACTCCTAGCTGCTGTCATAGGTGCCGCCTGCTCCTATCTCCACTAGTCGTACCCGCTACCTTCCCCATTTGATCGGCTCCCTAACTCGTAAATACCCGTGTTGGTCCCATAGTGGGGTGTATCATTTCCCAAAGTGGCAACCCGATACAACAAAAGCTGCATGGCTTATACCTACACGATGCAACAACGTCTTACCTACCAGTCCAGGCCCACTCACGCACATGACCCCGTTGGACTTGCATTGCCACCGCTAACCCGTTTTGGCCTCTTATAGTCAAGCCCAGTAAGCGTGTCCCATCCTCGACTTGGGTCGAGCTCACAAACATACTTATGGGTTACTGGTTTGAAACGGGCCCCCATTACTTGACACAAGCTTTCCACCTAAGCTTGGTCCCCACTAATACATCCCACTTAACCCCTTCTTATTCATGTCCACTTACATGTTTAAATTTGGTTAAGTGTTTCTATTTGTATTTCCACATGTCACCCACATGTCACCCACTTAACCCCCATGTCCCACTACATGTTTACTTTGGTTAAGTGTTACTTAATTTATTACTACAGTAACCCCTGTAGAACCTCTCACATTAGGCTGGCATTTGTGGCTGCTGGATTTACCGGGTAGATCCGGGCAGTCTTACACCACAAACGAGCCTAACCTCGTGTCCATACAACCGTTACACATTTAATTTGGGTCTTTTACCTCTCACATTGGGCTACCATTTGTGGCTACGGGATTTGCCGGGCGGGTCCGGGCAGTCTTACACCACAAATAAGTCCAACCTCGTGTCGTAGGCATTGATTATTATACATAATCTTTTTACCCCAAATTTGGACTAATTATCCATATTCAAATTTGTCAGTAAATTCCAAAATTTACTTGTGTCCATAATTTGTCACCTAAATTATGTTCATCTATTTATGGTATATAAATTATACCAATTAACATCACCAATTAATTATATGCTTTTTTTAAGGCTTATGTCCATAATTGTCACTTAAATTATGTCCATTACTGCACATTAATTTCCAATTAATGCCTTAATTAAATTTTATGCCTTTAAGGCAATTTACACTGATTTCATTATGAAAATTATACCATATATGCCTTTTAAGGCCATTACATGCCAATTCACAATATGTGTATATTTAATGTTCCCCTATTATCCCCGCATCGTTCGTTCGCTTAACATGAAATATATATATATATATATATATTAGACTAGTAAATAGTCTAACACATAAAAGGGGAAAACATCACAAATTTGCACAACACACAAAATAGATCTAACTTGCAATTAAGAATTACAACATAACTTGCGTAGACTTTGTATTGCCAAGGGTCAAAAATCATGGATCTAAAAGGCGTGAACTTGCATGTATGAATATAGTTTTTCACCTAAACTAGCATAGGTAATTGTCACAAACTTTCATAAACTATGTATGTCATAGTTCCAACATAAAGGTGTAAACTTGCATAAACTATGTATGTCATAGTTCTAGACTTAAAGGTGTAAACTTGCATATGGATCTAAAAAGATATGAACTTGCATATAGATCTAAAAAGATGTGGACTTGCATATGGATCTTAGCATGTAAATTAAGGTCACACGTTTACATATAAACTAGCATTTGTATCTCCACAATTCACATATGAACCTATATATATATTCCACCTACAACTTGCATAAGATTCATATATATATAACACATGGTTAAACATCCCAAAACTTGCATAAAATTCATATATATATAACATATGATTTAACATCCCAAAACTTGCATAAAATTCATTTACAAATTTACGTATAATCCACAAATGAACTTGCATGTGACTATCATCTCAATTGAATAAAATTCTAATGTCATAGCATAATCAAGTTATACTTGTATGATTAAGCATAAGGAACAACCTACTGACATAGATTAACAACTTGTTATACGTTTACATCATAAATAATACAAACTAGCAAGTCATATGAATCATAACCATATTCTCATAATCCAAAGATAAGCATATCACAATTAAATTAAGAATTATCTTGTTAATGAAATCATACTCACAATGAATCAGATTAGAGATGAAGATAGTGTGTTCTTTGTTATTTGAATCTTTGATATGTAATTTCCTAATCTTCAAGAAAAGATGAGCTACTCCAGCGGCATGACGGCTACGGTTCCAATTTTATTTAGGTTTTAGAATGAGGCTTTGGAGTGTTTATGTAGGAGTTAGATTTATTTACAGCCGTTAGATCACTCTAGAATCCATCTAAGCCTTAGAAACCAAGAAATGATGTCAACAGACCAACCAGAAATCGCCACCTACGCCCTAAAACATAAAATTTCGTCATAGACCACTTAGGGCCGACGGGACCAATTCCAAACCTCCTGAGTCGACCCTGGGGTCGACCCTGTAGGACTCGGGTCGACCCATAAAATAGGTCGGTTTGGTGTTTTGCCTTCCCGCTTCCGCTGTTTTGAATTTTTTTCTAGAAATTCTAGGTTGAATTTTATATATATATATATATATATATATATATATATATATCTTCCTAATTAACCATTTTCACACTAAACTACTTTTTGAACCGCGTTCACACTAAGCCGCTTTTTAGCCATTCCCCTAAAACAAAAATATGACGTTGGCGGGGATCGAACTCTGTACCTCTTATATGCAAGTCACGTGTTCCAACCAAATGAGCTACTAAGTCTTTTGCTTACAAACCTTAGAACAATGCAAAACATTTATTCTTTAATTTAGTTGATTCGATTATTCAAAATTCTGGGTTTGTTTCATTCTCCCCTCCTTAAAGGATTTCGCCCCCGAAATCTCCAAGTTAAGGAGAATGCATATCCTAACATCCGAACAACCATCTACTTAACCATCAAACACAGGCATCCATTGTCCTTATAGAATTTCTAATGATGTATGAACATATGCAAAAAGTGCGTGTATATGTTTCTTATCTAATGCAAAATCAGGCGGTCTACTGATTCAGTTGACCTCCTTAATGAAAAACATGATAGTGCCATGCATCCATTATGTATGCGAAAGAACCCTATCGATGCATATTATTTCTACATGTGTGCACAACCATTCAACAAAATGCAACATCCATATGATAGCACAACCATTATACATCCATTAGCTTAAATATGCACACACATTTATATGCAATATGCAATATGAAGTGACTTAGCCGATCTAGTGCCTAAAGTGTGTGTCACGAGCAACCACTAGCAAACACTTGCATCCACATGCATCCATCATACATAACATGTCTCAAACACATGTTTAAACCATAGGACTACCCTTTCTAAAGGTCAATGGTACTAACGGGAGGACATACTAAAGATAAGATAAGTATAAGGTAAGCGATAAAGGAGAAACTAAAAGACATACCCTCGAAAAGAAAAGGTTATAATGAACGCATCTTCTCTTCCATCTCCCAAGTAGCGTTGCTCTCATCATTTCCCCATTGCACTTTGACTAGCTTGACCTCTCGATTCCTCAACTTCTTAACCTCCGACCTAAGAATGCACGTAGGAGCTCGCCGAATCGTCGCATCACGCTCTATCTCCACCTCTCTAAGCAAGATCGGCTCTACCACTTCCGCGGTCTCGTGAAAGCACTTCCTCAAATGTGACACATGGAATACGTCGTGTACGCCACTAAGTCTCTCGGGCAACTCCACTCTATACGCCATCTGCCCAATCCTCTCCTTAATAAGAAACGGCCCTACGAACCTTGGTGCTAACTTCCCAACGGACCCAAAGCGAACGACGTTCCGTAATGGAGACACCTTGACAAAGACCATGTCCCCAATAGCAAACTCAAGATCTGTCCTCCTCTTGTCCGCATAAGATTTCTGCCTATCTTGCGCCGTCTTCATCCTCCTTAGAATCAAATTGATCTTTTCCGAAGTCTCTCTAATCATATCGGGCCCAAGTAAGATCTTATCTATAGACTCCCACCAACATGTAGGCGAACGACACGGCCGTCCATAAAGAGCCTCGAACGGTGCCATGCCAATGCTAGACTGAAAGCTGTTATTATATGCAAACTCCACCAACGGAAGATGTTCCTCCCATGTACCTCCGAAATCTAAGACACATATCCTCAATAGGTCCTGTAGAATACGATTCACCCTCTCGGTCTAGTCGTCCGTCTGAGGATGATATGCGGTGCTCAAACATAACTGAGTCCCTACCGCCTATTGCAAGCACTTCCAAAATTCGCTAGTAAAGATAGGATCGCGGCTGCTCACTATGCTAGAAGGAACACCTTGCAAACGAAATATTTCTCGAATGTATACGGAGGCTAACCATGGAGCAGTCCTCTTACTCATCACGGGAATGAAATGGGCGCTCTTAGTAAGTCTGTCTACTATGAACCAAATCCCTGTGTTACCCTTCCTCGATCTCGGTAATCCGTCAACAAAATCCATCGAGATGCTTTCCCACTCCATTGTGGGACCTCCAATGGGTGTAGTAATCCACCGGGCTTCTTTTGCTCTGCTTTTACTTGTTGGCACACCAAGCATCTAGCGACAAACTCTGCCACGTCCTTCTTCATGCCGGCCCAAAAGTAAACTCGTCTCATGTCCATGTACATCTTGTCCCCGCTGGGATGGATGGTCATCTTCGAAAGTTGTGCATTATCAAGAATGGTCTTCCTTAGGTCCTCGTCTTTTGGTACACAAAGCTTACCGTCCGTACGTAACCAACCCTTATCATCTAGGGTATACCTACGGAGATGGCTTGATGACTCCCCTCCTTTGAGCTTCTCTACTAACTCAACCAACTGTGGGTCATCTCGTTGTGCCTCACCAATCCATCCCAAAAGCGTAGGTCTGACCTCCAAGGATGCTAGCAAACCGGGTACAAAGTCAATGGAAGGTTTAAAGTTAAACGTAGAGATGAACTCTAAGCTTCGCCTCTCAACAAACAACAGACTCAAGGACAACCTTTTTCTACTTAAGGCGTCTGCCACCACGTTACCCTTGCCAGGGGTATATGCTATCTCGAAATCGTAGGATGCTAAGAATTCCATCCACCTTTGCTGCCTTAAGTTCAAGTCCTTCTAAGAGAATAAGTATTTTAGCGATTTGTGGTCAGTGAATAATTCGAATTTCTCGCCAAGAAGATAATGACGTCAAGACTTAAGCGCAAAGACAATAGCGGCCAACTCTAGGTCATATGTAGGGTAATTTCTCTCATGCACTCTCAACTGCCTTCCACCATAGGATATTACCCTTCCCTCTTGCATTAAGACTGCGCCTAGTCCTATCCTACAAGCATCGGTATAAACGGTAAATGGCTTATTCCCATCTGGCAACACTAAGACTGGGGCTGTGGTCAAAGCACTCTTTTGACATTGGAACGCATCATCATAATCTACGTCCCATGTGAAAACTAAGTTCTTCTTCGTCAATCGTGTTAATGAGGCTGATATCTTTGCGAAGTCTTTGATAAACTTCCTATAGTAGCTAGCCAACCCTAAGAAACTCCTCACCTCGGTAGCATTTTAGGAACCTTCCAATCTTGGATGGCCACTAACTTCGTGGGATCCACAGCTATCCCTTCTTTGGAAACCACGTGCCCTAAGAATCGCACTTCCTTCCTCCAAAAGTGACATTTAGAAAATTTAGCTTTAAGGCTACGCACTCGAAGGGTCTCCAATACTTCCCTAAGATGTAGGGCATGCTCTTCCTCGCTTTTAGAAAATACCAAGATGTCATCCACAAAGACCACCACGAATTTATTAAGGTACTCCCTAAACACCCTACTCATCAAGTCAACAAAGTATGCGGGGGCGTTTTTCAAACCGAAGGGCATTACAAGCCACTCATAGAAACCATCCGGAGTCCTAAAGTCAGTCTTGTCTATGCTATCCTCAGCCACTCTCAACTGATGGAAACCAGTGGCTAAGTCCAACTGCGAAAACACTGAGGCACCAACTAACTGATCGATGAGATCGTTAATCCTCGGTAGTGGGTGCCTATTCTTCTTAGTAAGCTTATTAAGCTCTTTATAGTCCACATAAAGTCTAAGGGACCCATCTGCCTTCGTGGCAAATACTACTTGAGCACCCCACTCTGATATACTACGTCTGATGAACCCCTTCTCAAGCAATTCCTTCACTTGCTTACTGAGCTCTCTTCTCTCTCTTGGAGCCATGTGGCGCACTGGTAATGCAACTGGCTTTGCATTATCTACTAGATATATTCGAAATTCTATTTCATGTTTTGGGGGTAAACCCCTCACCTCATCGAAGACATCAACATATTCACGGACTATGGGAACAGAATGTAAATCATCATCGGATGCGTCAAGGGATTCTAGGTAGTTAAGCATTACTGGACCTCTAGGGTCACAAGAAATATCAAGGGTCTTTCCAAAATGAGTCAACAATCTAACTACCCTTCTTTCACAATCTAGGATGGCCCCATATCTAGTTAGCCAATCCATACCTAGAATTAACCTGTAGCCCATGAAGCCAAGAACAAAGGCGTTGCATTCAAACTCAACGCCCAAGATAAACACTCTCAAATCCCGACAAATCATAGTAAGATGAGCCGAACCACCAATAGGATTTGAGACTACTAAGGGATCAGTAAAAAGACTAGTATCTAGGTGCAGTGTTTCAACTAATGATGTAGAGATAAACGAATGTGATGCGCCGGAATCTAATAAAGTACGGACAGGATGATCAAACAGGAAAACTAAACTTTCAACGGAAATTTCTCTACCTCTTTCTTGCAGCGGTGGGACCACGAGAGCCTGAACTTGTTCCCTTGTCTTCCCTGGTGCCATGAGAGCCTACACCCGTCCTCCCGAGGTAGACCCTGCCCTATGCCCTTTCTTTGGCCAGTCCTTAATAAGATGTCCCGCTTCGCCATAGTGGAAACAACCGGTCTTCTTTTTCTTCCTACAATCTTTGCTTAGATGGCCAGGTGTCCCACAGTTAAAGCATCTATTCTTTCCCTTACCATTGTTGCCTTTGCCACCTTTCTTGTTCTGTTGTTGCTATTGCGGCTTCTTTTGATCCCATTTCTTCTTGGGTGCCTTATTAGCACTCGTGCCCTTTTCCTCTTCATGCATAAGCACCATGTCAACTAGTCTCTCAAAGGTAGTTCCCATGGGGATGTGGGTCATAGCTAACCCATGAAGCGGCTCGTTCAAACCCGTAACAAATCTCAGGGCCTTCTTTTCAGGAGTATTTACCAAGTCCAAGCCAAATCTTGCCAACTAATTGAATTTGTTGACGTACTCTTTCACCGATAGATACCCTTGCTTCAATGCTAGAAACCTTTCCATGTATAGATTCTCTTCAGCCCGTGAGAGAAACTTCGGCTCAAACCTCTACCTAAAATCTGGCCATGTATCGAATGGGCGTCCTCCATTAGTGACCTCCCACCAAAACGAGGCCTCATCCTTCATTAGCCAGGCAGCTAACTGGACCTTTCTTCCATCATCCACTTCAAAGATTCCAAATAATTCTTCCACCTCCTTTAGCCAGTTTCGAGCTTCAACAAATGTCTCTGTTCCATGAAAAGGTTTTCCACCCATTGCCCGAAAGTCCTTACATATCTTAGCAAAAGTACCGACACGACGAGGAGGAGGAGGAGGAGCATTTGCTGGACCTACGGTGGCGGCCCTAGCCTCGACATATTGACGAAACCAACCGGGTACATGAACACCTTCTGGTATCTCAGATTCTTCAGACATGCTGAAACGAAAAAGGAAAGATTCAATACAAAAGAACCGAAGGAAAGATATATGGCCCTTGGGGTTATGCTTTCTAAAATAAGCTTTTCTTTTGAAAATACTTTCTTAAAAATAGTTTTGAAGGTACTTCTTTATAAAATTGTTTTTGATAAACAACTTTTCAAAATTCATATCAGTTCTGGTAACCTTCAGCTCTGATACCACGTGTAACACCCCATGTCCATTAATGTCACTCACAAAGGGAATGCATTAATTTCCATGGAGCATTTTAAGTGAAAATAGAACAGAAAATCACAACAAGGAAGATATAAAGTAGTACTTGAAAATTTAAAACTTTATTTGTTGCAGCAGAAGGTAAATATGTTTGGATACATCATCAAAACCAAAGACTAAAGTCTAGTACAAAATATCCATCTTGACAAAATTAGAGTATATAAAAATAAAAAGCATAATACCAACTTCAATAGCCATGATAAAAGATAGTTTGAACTTCACTTCAGCAATCCAAGTACTTTAGAAAAGATCCAAGTCAAGTTCCACTAGTGCTAGTCCCACCCTAAGAACCTGAGGGGGGAAAGGAAGAAAAGAGGCGAAAACAAAGGGGGTCAGATATAAAGTCTGGCGAGTATGATAACTTTAACTAGGATAAGCTATAACCTGAAGATAAGGTATGAATGTGAAACAAATGACAGAGTTAAACAGGAGAAACAAGATAATGTTAAGTCGCGCTTCCACGTATTTAAGGGTAATTACTAAGTTATACCGAACTAATACTAACTGCACCAATACTAGATACTCTAAAAGTTGATCCCGCCTAGTGAACATAACATATGTGATAATGGTAGTTTCATGTACCCCTAGTTGCTGTCATAAGCGCCGCCTGCCCCTATCTCCATTAGTTGCACCTACTACCCACCCACCCCATTTTAATTACAATATTTATAATATGGTAGTTTACTCCTAGCTGCTTTCATAGGTGCCGCCTGCTTCTATCTCCACTAGTCGTACCCACTACCTTCCCCATTCGATCGGCTCCCTAACTCGTAGATACCCGTGCTGGTCCCACAATGGGGTGTATCATTTCCCAAAGTGGCAACCCGATACAACAAAAGATGCACGGCTTATACCTACACGATGCAACAACGTCTTACCTACCAGCCCGGGCCCACGCACGCACATGACCCCGTTGGACTTGCGTTGCAACCCCTAACCCGTTTTGGCCTCTTATAGTCAAGCCCAGTTAGCGTGTCCCGTCCTCGACTTGGGTCGAGCTCATAAAGATACTTATGGGTTACTGGTTTGAAACGGGCCACCATTACTTGATACAAGCTTTCCACCTAAGCTTGGTCCCCACTAATACATCCCACTTAACCCCTTCTTATTCATGTCCACTTGCATGTTTAAATTTGATTAAGTGTTTCTATTCGTATTTCCACATGTCACCCACTTAACCCCCATGTCCCATTACATATTTACTTTGGTTAAGTGTTAATTAATTTATTACTACCGTAACCCCTGTAGGACCTCTCACATTAGGCTGGCATTTGTGGCTACTGGATTTGTCGGGCGGGTCCGGACAGTCTTACACCACAAACGAGCCAAACCTCGTGTCCATACAACCGTTACACATTTAATTTGGGCCTTTGACCTCACACATTGGGCTACCATTCGTGGCTGCTGGATTTGCCGGGCGGGTTCGGGTAGTCTTACACCACAAATGAGTGCAACCTCGTGTCTTAGGCATTGATTATTATGCATAACTTTTTACCCCAAATTTGGATTAATTATCCCTATTCAAATTTGTCAGTAAATTCCAAATTTACTTATGTCCATAATTTGTCACCTAAATTATGTTCATCTATTTATGGTATATAAGTTATACCAATTAACATCACCAATTAATTATATGCTTTTTTTAAGGTTATGTCCCTAATTTTCACTTAAATTATGTCCATTACTGCACATTAATTACCAATTAATGCCTTAATTAAATTTTATGCCTTTAGGGCAATTTACACTGATTTCATTATGAAAATTATACCAATTAGTATCTCCAATTAATTATATGCCTTTTATGGCCATTACATGCCAATTCACAATATGTGTATATTTAATGTTCCCCCATTATCCCCGCATCATTCCTTCGCTTAACATGAAATATATATATATATATATATATATATGACTAGTAAATAGTCTAGCACATAAAGGGGGAAAACATCACAAATTTGCACAACACACAAAATAGATCTAACTTGCATTTAACTTGCAATTAAGAATTACAACATAACTTGCATAGACTTTGTATTGCCAAGGGTCTAAAATCATGGATTTAAAAGGCATGAACTTGCATGTATGAATATAGTTTTTCACCCAAACTAGCATAGGTAATTGTCACAAACTTGCATAAACTATGTATGTCATAGTTCCAACATAAAGGTGTAAACTTGCATAAACTATGTATGTCATAGTTCTAGACTTAAAGGTGTAAACTTGCATATGGATCTAAAAAGATATGAACTTGCATATAGATCTAAAAAGATGTGGACTTGCATATGGATCTAAGCATGTAAATTAAGGTCACATGTTTACATATAAACTAGCATTTGTATCTCCACAATTCACATATGAACCTATATATATTCCACCTACGACTTGCAAAAGATTCATAAATTTACATATAATTTAACATCCCAAAACTTGCATAAGATTCATATATATATATATATATAACACATGGTTAAACATCCCAAAACTTGCATAAAATTCATATATATATATAACATATGATTTAACATCCCAAAACTTGCATAAAATTCATTTACAAATTTACGTATAATCCACAAATGAACTTGCATGTGACTATCATCTCAATTGAATAAAATTCAAATGTCATAGCATAATCAAGTTATACTTGTATGATTAAGCATAAGGAACAACCTACTAACATAGATTAACAACTTGTTCTACCTTTACATCATAAATAATACAAACTAGCAAGTCATATGAATCACAACCATATTCTCATAATCCAAAGATAAGCATATCACAATTAAATTAAGAAATCATACTCACAATGAATCGGATTAGAGATGAAGATAGTGTGTTCGTTGTTGTTTGAATCTTTGATCTGTAATTTCCTACGCTTCAAGAAAAGATGAGCTACTCCAGCGGCATGACGGCTACGGTTCCAATTTTACTTAGGTTTTAGAATGAGGCTTTGGAGTGTTTATGTAGGAGTTAGATTTATTTACAGCCGTCGGATCACTCTAGAATCCATCTAGGCCTTAGAAACCAAGAAATGATGTCAACAGACCAACCAGAAATCGCCACCTAAGCCCTAAAACTTAAAATTTCGTCATAGACCATTTAGGGCCGACGGGACCAATTCCAAACCTCGACTCGCCAATGGGACCAATTCCAAACCTCCTGAGTCGACCCTGGGTCGACCCAGCGGGACTCGGGTCGACCCATAAAATAGGTCGGTTTGGTGTTTTGCCTTCCAGCTTCCGCTGTTTTGAATTTTTTTCTTAAATTTTAGGTTGAATTTTATTTTATATATATATATATATTCCTATCTTCCTAATTAACCATTTTCACACTAAACTACTTTTTGAACCTCGTTCACACTAAGCCGCTTTTTAGCCATTCCCCTAAAATAAAAATATGGCGTTGGCGGGGATCGAACTCTGTACCTCTTATATGCAAGTCACATATTCCAACCAAATGAGCTACTAAGTCTTTTGCTTACAAACCTTAGAACAATGCAAAACATTTATTCTTTAATTTAGTTAATTCGATTATTCAAAATTCCAGGGTGTTACAATAAGCATGACATGGCACCAAATTGCACATGCTTAATGCCTCATCCGTTGAAACTACATGAGGACATACGAAAGCATATGATACAATACCAAGGTTATGCAAGTAAAAAAAAATAGATTTTAGAAAATAGAACAAAAAAGGCACAAACCTCTTTTATTGCAACTTTGACACAGATCGAAATAAGATTTTTCAGGGAAGTAGGGGTGCACATGCAAACTGGAGGTTATATGGGAGAGTGCTTCCCTGGTGTCAAGTCAAAGGAGTCAACAGTGGTTGATTCTGATGACAGGTGGTGGTTTCAGAAAGAATCCGACTATTTTTCTATGGGCATGGGTTTTACTAATAGAGAAAGGAGAGGGAGAAGGGAATGGCAATGGGGAAGGAGAATGAGGTGTGCCTCCTAGTGGTGGCTAGCAGTCTGAAAAGAGGTCCGATGACTAGTTTTCAAGGGCAGAGCTGTTGAGTTTTTTTAATTTTGGTTTTGGATTTTTTTACAAGAAAGCAGGTAAAAAGGGGATGGCCGAGATTGGGGCAGTGGATTGCCGAGGCGTACGAACTTCGTTGTTAATGAAGACAATAAGCAGAGGACACGGGTGAAGAGGTTTGTCTGAGAGATTATGCGGAGAGAGATGAATCTGTTTGTTGTGTTTTTCTTCGATTTTGATTTTTTTCTCTTCTTTTGATTTTATGTTTTTCCTCTTGCTTCTTTGATTTGGGTTCTTAGAATTTCTCTTCTGTAAATTACGTAAAGGAAGAAGACGTGAGTGGAAAGAGGTGAGAAGAAAATGCAATAATTTTCACAAGAGAAATTTTGACAGGTGTTGCATGTAAATCCATATTTATTCCAAGTGTAAATTTGAATTCAAAGAGTTTTGTACAAATGTAAATTTTGTTTAATTAACAAGTGTTAAATTAAAAAAATTTCTCCCTATATTATTATTGTATGTTTATATACTTAAATGGTCAGAGAAATCCAAGTACACAATACAAGAGAAATATAGATGAAATGTCCGTACAGATGCATAATGAACTTTGTCCATTTTTGCATGTTTTTTCCCATTTGTAAAACGCGAATTCTAGACAAATGAAGTCGAATTTTAATGAAATGAAAAATTTTGGATCACTTAAATTTTAATGAAGAATCATAATAAATTTATATTTCTGATAATTTTGTTTTATAATAGCTTTGGTAAATTTTATATTTCGTTTAGTCAATTTCGCGTTTTAATTCTAGTTTAAATGTTCGAATTTAAATTTTAAATTTCAAATCGTTTAATATGTTGTTACACTCTCTCCCAATCAAAGATTTTCGTCCTCGAAAATGAACAAGATAAGAGAATGCTTAATAAACAAACAGATAGGATAAGACAGATTTAATCAAATAGTACTTGGAATGAACAATTTCGGATTCGAAGCACGCACGCTCTCCTCCTTTCCCCAGTATAATCTCAATTATTAGTACTCCACTAGACCTTGACAGGACTGGTTGATTTTCTTCTATGCCGCTTCATACCTCTATCAACAATACATATTGGTCTCCTTTCAACAGTCGGATTAGGCTAAATATACACATTATCCAATGCAATAGGCTCAACAAATGGGGAAGAATCATGTAAATACTTACAAAGGTGGGATACGTGAAACACATTATGCACCTTACAAGCTCTCTGGTAGTCAACTTGATATGCGATAAAGCCAACTTCCTCAAAAATGCAGAATGAGCCAATGAATCTCGGAACCATCTTCCCTCTTCGAACAAATCGGATCATGTTCTTCAGTGACGAGATCTTCAAGAAGACCTATTCACTAATCAAGAACTCTAAACTTCTTCTTCTCCTATCAGCAAACTTTTCCTGATGGTACTGGGCAGTCCTTATTTATTCCTGATATATGCGACTTTGTGTGAAGCGTTCAATATCATAATTGTCCCAAGTACTAAATGATCTATATGTTCAATCCAGATAGTAGGAACTCTACACGGTTTCCCGTACAAATCCTTAAATGGGAACATCTTAATTCTTGCCTAAAATTCAAGGAATGGCTTCAAAAGATTGTATTTAAATATTGACGCTAATGATAATCCCAAATTAGGATATAAGATTAACCCAGAAATTATTGTCGTAAGTAAATTCGACGAGACATAGGTGATCTTCCCAAGATCCTCCATAATCAAGGACATATACATGAAGGAAATCCTCTAAAATTTGGTTTAACCTCTGTAACACCCCTAATTCTATAACATTAAGTTTCACAAATTAAAGAATAATTAATTTGAAAAAGAAGAATTAGGTAAAACGGGTTGCGCCATTGCATTCTTCTCGGAATTCTGCTTGAGATAGAGTCCGAGTTTGCGAAAATCGGACTCCATATGAAGGAGATATCTTTAAATTAAATATTGCAGCAAAACATGAAAAAAAGGAATGAGAAAAGAATAATGTTTAGCATTGTTCTAAGGTTTGTAAGCAAAAGACATAGTAGTTCATTTGGTTAGAACATGTGACTTGCATACAAGAGGTACAGAGTTCGATCCCCGCCAGCGCCATATTTTTGTTTTAGGGGAATGCCTTAAAAGTGGATTAGTGTGAACGCAGTTCAAAAAGTGGTTTAGTGTGAAAATGGTTAATTGGGAAGATAGATAAAAATAAATATATAAATATATATATATATAATATATATACATATATATATATATGACCTCTGTCTTGCAGAAATGATGCTTCCAAGGATTTTCGGTTTCAATGAAATGAAGACGTTCGGTGCTTGGCATTTTATTATGATTTTAATATAGTAGGGGAGAAGGATTTTTTATGTTGGCATTCTGATGTTTACTGCATGCGGTATAGTTTGAGTAGTGAGGGAGGAGCATTTGGCTCAGGTGCAGCGAGTCTTAAGTGATCGTGGCCTCATCATGGGCTAGCTTTATGTTATCTAGTTTTAGTTTTTTTTCTTTGTTCTATTTTCTTTACGTTTAGTTCATGTAAAGGTTAGTATGCTAACCTGTCTTTTGTACTGTTTTTCTTAGTTAATAAAAGTGAACCAATTTTCAAATATATATATATATATATATATATATATGACGTGTACGCATCTTGTGGCGTACGTTGCGCATTTTTGGTTGTCAAGGATTGTTTTTTTACGTGACTTTCTCTAATTGGATTTATGAAAAATTAAAAGTAAGAAAGATTTATTCATGTATAAATAAATATTTATATATGGGTAGTTAATGTATATAGTAAAGGGAAAAAATATATATATTAAGTAGGTATTTATGTTCGGTTGATTGACAATAAATAATAAAAAAGAAAAGATGTACATTTGGTACATTAACATTAAAGTATGAAGTTATTAATTCAAATGCCGAGTCATTGCTAAGTCATTCCTGACCTATTGCTGAGTCACTGGGATAACTCAATCTTGTCTAGATGGCCTTGATTGATTCTATGATGATCTAATGGCTCTAAAACACTCTCTGCACCTATAAAAAAAAAGCCTAAACCTAAGGTTTCTCCACACAAATTCTTTGAGCCGTCTACATGCTGTTTCTCTCTATTCTAAGCCTCCACCATTAAAAAAAAAATCTTATTCCCCACTAAAACAAGTTATGGTTATTCTTCAAATTGGAGATTCAAATCAAGTTAAAGCTTTAAGAAGGGAAGCAGAGGTTAGTTCAATGGCTTCAAGCAACGTCACGCGAATCATAACAAATCACCACAATGCTATCTTATTATCCTTTTCTAAAACTGATCAATGTAAGTCAATTACTTTTTATATTTGAATGCCTAGATCTATTTGTGACATGAAATCAAATGGATATGATAATATGCTTGATACTTTCATTTGAATCTGTGTTTGTACTTGCCTTTGGACCTGATTGAGGACTATTGTGATTAATTACCAAGGAGACTATGTGTAACACCCCACACCCGCTAAGGTCACTCACTAAGGGAATGCCTTAACTTCGGTGGAGTATTTTAAGTGAATATAGAACATAAAAATTACAACAAGACAGATATAAGTAATACTTGAAATTTAAAACATCATTTCATTGCAGCAGAAGGTAAACATGTTTGGTTACATACCAAAAACCAACAAGAGTCAAGTACAAAATATCCATCTCGATAAAAACATAAGTACATAATCCCACTACATACTAATAGCCATAATAGAAAAGATAAGCTGAGCTTTACATCAACAGTCCAAGCTCCAAAAGATAGATAAAGCAATCTGATCAAAGCCCACTAGTGCTAGGCCCAACCTGGGGACCTAAGGGGGGGAAAAAGATAAAAACAACGGGGTCAGACATAAGTCTGAGCGAGTCCTATAACTTTAACAATACAATCATTAAAGTAATTAGGGTATGATATAAACTTGGTACAGTAACGACTGGGGATAAATGACTACACTAAGCAGCCAACTAGACATAGGAAGAACCAAGATAACGGTAAAGATGCATCTACCCACCCAAGGATAATTACTAAACTGCACCACACTAGTCATTCCTAACTTAAAGGTTGATCCCACCCAAGGACTTAGAAAATTTAACTAGTAGTTTCGTGTACCCCTAGCTGACCACATAGGTGCCGTCTGCCCCTATCTCCACTAGGTGTACGCACTACTCCCCTAGCGACCGGCTCCCTAACGTAGATACCCGTGCTGGCCCCACAGTGGGGTGTATCACTCCCCAAAGTGGCAACCCGATACAACCAACGGTGCACGGCTTATACCTACACGATGCAACAACGTCTTACCTACCAGCCCAGGTCCACACACGCATATGAAACCCGTTGGACTTGCATTGTCACCGCTAACCCGTTTTGGCCTCTTATAGTCAAGCCCAGTACGCGTGTCCCGTCCTCGACATGGGTCGAGCCCACAAAGATACATATGGGTTACTGGTTGAAATGGGCCCCCACAAGCTACCCACCTAAGCTTGCTCCTTTTCTAGTGCATCCCACTTAACCCTTTAATCATGTTTAATTACATGTTTCCACTTTGGTCAAGTATTCTAATCGTATTTTCTATTGCCACCCAAGGCAACCACTAGATTTCCACATGCCACCCAAGGCACCCACTTAACCCCTCATGCCCCACTACATGCTTATCTGGTTAAGTGTTTCTTAATTGATTAAGAACGTAACCTTTGTAATGACCTCTCACATTAGACTGTCTTTTATGGCAGCTGGATTTGCCGGTCGGGTCCGGGAAGCCTTACGCCATAACAGAGTCTAACCTCGTGTCTTTACACTTGTCACGTATTTAGTTTATGCCTAAGACCTCTCACATTGGGCCAATCATTTGTAGCCGCTGGATTAGCCGGTCGGGTTAGGGCAGTCTTATGCTACAAAAGGGTCCAACCTCGTGTCTTAGTCGATTAATTACACCTAATTAATCACCCCTATATTTTGAATTAATTTTCCCTAATTTATTCCAATTTAATAATGTACATAATTGACTCAATTATGTCCATCCACTTATGGTATGCAACATCATACCAATTTCACCACAAATTTGTTAACATGAATATTAACCCCATCGTTCCCCACGTAATACACTAATATGACATACTTAAAAGGGAAGATTCATCACAAGTACAATGGGTTCAACTTAGCATAACATTAGCATCAACATGGGTTTTAAAGGTGTCAACTTGCATATATGACCATAGCATCAAACCCAACTAGCATAAATAATCAACCCAAACTTGCATGAATCACATATGTCATAAAGAGGGTAACTTGCATAGATGTTCATGTCATAGACCTATCATAAAGGGATAAACTTGCATACATGTCATAGGTCTAAAAAGGGATGAACTTGCATATGTTACTCATATCATAAAAAGGGGTAAACATGCATATGTATGCATGACATACAAAGGGGTAAACTTGCATATGTATGCATATCATACAAAGGTGTAAACTTGCACATGTTACTTGCATATAATCAAACACCAAACTTGCATAACATGTCATATATGAACTTGCATATAATCAAACACCAAACTTGCATAACATGGTGTAATAATGGATCAATGTTTATCATAGTGATTTGCATAACTAGCATCATGAACACATAGCACAAAACTTGCATAACTAGCATCATGGACATATAGCATAAAACTTGCATAACTAATATCATGAGCACATTGCATATGATAACATAACTTGCATTGATCCACATTCATAACCATAACCTCATACATCCTATCATAATTAGTTTAGCAATTGCTTGCTAAAGGCATAGAAACTCACAACTTGTTGATTAGCACTCCTATGAAGAAGATTAAGTTGCTAGAGTTGATTAGAAGTTGATTTGAGAAGCTATCTTCTTCTAAAATGTGATGGAGGCTCCTTCTAATTGCATTTTGACGGCATGACGGCCTTGTATCTATTTTTAGTATGAATTAGGGTAGTCTTAGGGTGTATTTATAGATTTAGGATGTAGTTTAGGCCATAGGATTAACCCTAGTTTAGATCTAAACCATCAAAAATCGTCACAGGTCAGCAGAACAGACCAGAGAACCAAAACAGGTGCACCAGGCCAGCCAGGGTCAAACCAGAAAGCTGTGCAGGTTTCTGGCTCGACACGGGCGCACTTCCCATGTGCGCCAGTGTATTTTTGTGCTGGCGCACTTCACAAGTGTGCTAGTGCATTCTGGCTTGTTTTCGGTTTTTCTGCCTAACTTCGTTCGTCCATATCTTCTTCATACGGACTCCGATTTTCGAAAACTCGGACTCTATTTCGCGTATTTTTCCGAGACGAACGTAATGGCGCAACCCATTTCCCCTAATTCCCATATCTGGGATTAGTTATTCTTTAATTTGTGAATGTTAATATTAACTGAAATTCGGGGTGTTACATTCTCCCCTACTTAAAGGATTTCGTCCCCGAAATCTCTAAGTCCAGAAGAACGTACCCTACCATCCAAACAACCATCTACTAAACCATCAAACACTGGCATCCATTGTCCTTAAAGTTTCTAATGCTGTATGAACATATGCAAAAAGTGTGTGTATATGTTCCCTGTCTAATGCAAAATCAGGCGGTCTACTGATTCAGTTGACCTCCTTAATGCAAACCATGATAGTGCCATGCATCCAATATGTATGCGAAAGAACCCTATCTACACATACTATTTCTACATGTGTGAACAACCATACACCAAAATGCATCATCCATATGATAACACAACCATTATACATCCATTAATATAGCTACCTACACACAATTATATGCAATATGCAATATGAAGTGACTGAGCCGATCTAGTGTCTAAAGTGTGTGTATATGCATCCACGAGCAACCACTAGCAAACACTTGCATCCACACGCATCCATCAATCATAACATGTCTCAAACACATGTTTCAACCATAGGTTTACCCTATCTAAAGGTCAAAGGTACTAATGAGAGGACATACTAAAGATAAGATAAGAACTAGACAAACGATAAAGGAGAAATTAAAAGACATACCCTCAAAAAGGAACGAGTATAGTGAACGCATCTTCGCTTGTGTCTCCCAAGTAGCGTTGCTCTCATCATCTCCCCATTGCACTTTGTCTAGTTGAACCTCTCTGTTTCTCAACTTCCTAGTCTCTGACCCAAGGATGCGAGTAGGAGCTCGTCGAATCGTCGCATCACGCTCTACCTCCACTTCTCTAAGCAAGCTCGGCTCTACAACCTCCGCGGTCTCATGTAGGCACTTCCTCAAATGTGACACACGGAATACGTCATGTACACCACTAAGTCTCTCGGGCAAATCCACTCTATATGCCATCTGTCCAATCCTTTCCTTAATAGGAAACGGTCCTACAAACCTTGGTGCTAATTTTCCAACGGACCCAAAGCGAACAACATTCTGTAATGTAGATACTTTGACAAAGACCATGTCCCCAACATCAAACTCAAGATCCGTCCTCCTCTTATCCGCATAAGATTTCAGCCTATCTTGCGCTGCTTTCATCCTTCTTCGAATCAAATCAATCTTTTCCGAAGTCTCTCTAACCATATCGGGCCCAAGCAAGATCTTATCCGTAGATTCCCACCAACATGTAGGTGACCGACAAGGCCTTCCATAAAGAGCTTCGAAAGGAGCCATGCCAATACTAGACTGAAAGCTGTTATTATACGCAAACTCCACAAATGGAAGATGCTCTTCCCATGTACCTCCAAAATCTAAGATACATAGCCTCAAAAGGTTTTCTAGAACACGATTCACCCTCTCGGTCTGGCCGTCCGTCTGAGGATGATATGCGGTGCTCAAACACAACTGAGTCCCTACTGCCACTTGCAAACTCTTCCAAAACTCGCTAGTGAAGATAGGATCTCGATCGCTCACTATGCTAGAAGGTACACCATGCAACCGAACTATCTCTCGAAGGTAAACTGAAGCAAGCCATGGAGCAGTCCTCTTACTCTTTACGGGTATGAAATGGGCGCTCTTAGTAAGTCTGTCTACCACAATCCAAATTCCCGTATTACCCTTCCTCGATCTCGGTAACCCATCAATAAAATCCATCGAGACGCTATCCCACTTCCATTGCGGAACTTCCAATGGGTGAAGCAACCCACCAGGTTTCTTTTGCTCTGCTTTCACTTGTTGGAACACCAAGCATCTAGCGACATACTCGGCCACATCTTTCTTCATACCGGCCCAAAAGAAAACTCGCTTCATGTCTTGGTACATCTTGTCCCCACCGGGATGAATGGTCATCTTCGAACGATGCGCATCATCAAGAATAGCCTTCCTCAAACCCTCGTCTTGCGGTACACAAAGTCTACCGTCTCTACGCAACCACCCCCTATCGTCTTGGGTGTACCTACTCAAATGGCTGGACGACTCCCCCCTTATGAGCTTCTCTACTAACTCAACCAACTGTGGGTCGTCCCGCTGTGCCTCACCAACCCGTACCAAAAGAGTAGGTCTGACCTCTAAGGATGCTAGCAAACCGGGTATAAAGTCAGAGGAAGGTCTGAAATCAAACATCGAGATAAATTCCAAGCTTCTTCGTTCCACGAACAATGGACTCAAGGACAACCTTTTTCTGCTTAAGGCGTCCGCCACCACGTTACCCTTGCCAGGGGTATACGCTATCTCGAAATCATAGGATGCTAAGAACTCCATCCACCTTTGCTGTCTTAAGTTCAAATCCTTCTGAGAAAACAAGTACTTCAAAGATTTATGGTCGGTGAACAATTCGAACCTCTCGCCAAGAAGATAATGGCGCCAAGTCTTAAGCGCAAAAACAATAGCGGCCAACTCTAGATCATATGTAGGGTAATGTTTCTCATGCACTCTCAACTGCCTTCCCCCATAGGCTATTACCCTTCCCTCTTGCATTAAGACTGCGCCTAGTCCTGTCCCACAAGCATCGGTATAAACAACAAATGACTTACTCCCATCTGGCAACACTAAGACTGGAGTTGTGGTTAAAGCTCTCTTTAACCGTTGGAATGCATCATCACAATCTACGTCCCATGTGAAGACTAGATTCTTCTTTGTCAAGCAAGTTAATGGGGCTGATATCTTCGCGAAGTCCTTGATAAACTTCCTATAGTAGCCAGCCAACCCCAAGAAACTCCTCACCTCGGTAGCATTCTTCAGAACCTTCCAATCTTGGATGGACACTACCTTCGCGGGATCCACAGCTAACCCTTCTTTGGAGACCACGTGCCCTAAGAACCGCACTTCCTTCCTCCAAAAGTGACATTTAGAGAATTTAGCCTTAAGGCTATGCGCTCGAAGAGTCTCCAACACTTCCCTAAGATGTAGGGCATGCTTTTCTTCACTCTTAGAAAAGACTAAGATGTCATCCACAAAGACCACCATGAACTTATTAAGGTTCTCCCTGAACACCCTACTCATCAAATCAACAAAGTATGCAGGGGCGTTCGTCAAACCAAAGGGCATCACCAGCCACTCATAGAAACCATCCGGAGGCCTAAAGGCAGTCTTGTCTATGCTATCCTCAACCACTCTCAACTGATGAAACCCCGTGGCTAAGTCCAACTGCGAAAACACTGAGGCGCCAACCAACTGATCAAAGAGATCATCAATCCTCGGCAATGTGTGTCTATTCTTCTTTGTAAGCTTGTTGAGTTCTCTATAGTCTACACAAAGTCTGTGGGACCCATCCGCCTTCGTGGCAAAAACCACTGGAGCACCCCACTCCGATATGCTTCGTCTTATGAACCCCTTCTCAAGCAACTCCCCTACTTGCTTATTGAGTTCCCTCCTCTCACGAGGAGCAATGTGGCACACTGGCAAAGATACTGGTTTAGCATTGTCCACCAGATATATTCGGAAGTCTATCTCCCGCTTCGGAGGTAAGCCCTTCACCTCCTCAAACACATCCGAGTATTCCCCGACCACTCTAACAGATCGCAAACTCTCGACCGAAGCGTCAAGCGATTCAAGATAACTTAGCATAACAGAATTCATGGGATTACAAGAGATCTCGAGAGTGTTCCCCAAGCGGGTCATGAGCCCAACAACTCTCCTTTCGCAATCAAGAACGGCACCAATACTGGATAACTAGTCCATGCCCAAAATCAACCCATAGCCCGTGAAGCCCAAAACAAAAGCATCACATCTAAACTCAACGCTAAGTATAGAAATCTTCAAACTCAAACATATCATGGACAAATAAGTGGAGCCCCCAATTGGGTTTGAAACAACCAAGGGATCATCTACTAGACTGGTGTCTAAGTGCAGTGACTCAACTAATGATGATGAGATAAACGAATGCGATGCGCCAGAGTCAAACAAAGTACAGACAGGATGATCAAACAGAAAAACCAGACTTTCAACGGAAATAGTTCTATCTCTTTCCTGAATCGGTGGAACTGCGAGAGCCTGAACTTGCCCCCTTGCCTGACCTGGTGCCATAAGAGCTTGCACCTGTCCTCCTGAGGTAGATCCCATCCTCTGCCCCTTCTTAGGGCAGTCCTTCACTAGATGCCCTGCTTTGCCACAGTGGAAGCAGCCAGTCTTCTTCTTCTTCCGACAATCTTTGCTTAGGTGGCCTGGTGTCCCGCAGTTGAAGCACTTCTTCTTTCCCTTGCCACCATTGCCTTTCCCACCCTTGTTTTGCTATTGCTGTTGAGGTCTCTTCTGATCTCCTTTCTTCTCGGGTGCCTTATTAGCATTGGGACCCTTCTCTTCCTCATGCATAAGTGCCATGTCTACTAGCTTCTCAAAGGTGGCCCCCATAGGGATGTGAGTCATAGCCAATCCATGCATCGGTTCATTCAAGCCTTTAACGAACCTCAGAGCCTTCTTCTCCGGTTTATTCACCATGTCCATGCCAAACCTTGCTAGCTGATTAAACTTGTTGATGTATTCCTTCACTAATAAGTTTCCTTGCTTTAATGTCAAGAACCTTTCCATATAAAGATTTTATTCCACACGTGAGAGAAACTTTGCCTCAAACCTTTGCCTGAAATCCGCCCAAGAGTCAACATGGTGCTCTCCATTAGTGACCTCCCACAAGAACGAGGCCTCTCCCTTCATTAACCAAGCAGCTAACTTGACTTTCTTTCCTTCTTCCATCTCAAAGATATCTATCAACTCTTCCACCTCCTTAAGCCAATCCCTAGCTTCCACAAAAGTTTCTGATCCTTGAAAAGGTTTCCCTCCCATAGCCTTAAATTCCTTGCAAGTCTTAGCAAAAGTATCCGAGCGAGGAGGAGGAGGAAGATCGGGTGCAACTGGTGGTGGAGGAACATTTCCTGGACCCGCAGCGGCGGCCCTAGCCTCCATCAATCTCCTATACCACACTGGTATCGTCACACCCTCCGGAAAGTTAAGATCTTCAGCCATGCTGAAACGAAAAAGGAAAGATTCAAAACGGAGAATTCGAAAGATAAAGATATGGCTATTGGGGATTATGCTTTTCTTTCAAAAACTTTTCTCTTAAAAGACATGTTTTTGAAAATACTTCTTCCAAAAATGTTTTTAGAAAAATAGTTTTTCTAAAAATTTTATCTGTTTTGGTAACCTTCAGCTCTGATACCACGTGTAACACCCCACACCCGCTAAGGTCACTCACTAAGGGAATGCCTTAACTTCGGTGGAGTATTTTAAGTGAATATAGAACAGAAAAATTACAACAAGATAGATATAAGTAATACTTGAAATTTAAAACATCATTTCATTGCAGCAGAAGGTAAACATGTTTGGTTACATACCAAAAACCAACAAGAGTCAAGTACAAAATATCCATCTCGATAAAAACATAAGTACATAATCCCACTACATACTAATAGCCATAATAGAAAAGATAAGCTGAGCTTTACATCAACGGTCCAAGCTCCAAAAGATAGATAAAGCAATCTGATCAAAGCCCACTAGTGCTAGGCCTAACCTGAGGACCCGAGGGGGGGAAAAAGATAAAAACAACGGGGTTAGACATAAGTCTGAGCGAGTCCTATAACTTTAACAATACAATCATTAAAGTAATTAGGGTATGATATAAACTTGGTACGGTAACGACTGGGGATAAATGACTACACTAAGCAGCCAACTAGACATAGGAAGAACCAAGATAACGGTAAAAACGCATCTACCCACCCAAGGATAATTACTAAACTGCACCACACCAGTCATTCCTAACTTAAAGGTTGATCCCACCCAAGGACTTAGAAAATTTAACTAGTAGTTTCGTGTACCCCTAGCTGACCACATAGGTGCCGTCTGCCCCTATCTCCACTAGGTGTACCCACTACTCCCCAAGCGATCGGCTCCCTAACGTAGATACCCGTGCTGGCCCCACAGTGGGTGTATCACTCACCAAAGTGGCAACCCGATACAACCAACGGTGCACGGCTTATACCTACACGATGCAACAACGTCTTACCTACCAGCCTGGGTCCACACACGCATATGAAACCCGTTGGACTTACGTTGCCACCGCTAACCCGTTTTGGCCTCTTATAGTCAGGCCCAGTACGCGTGTCCCGTCCTCGACATGGGTCGAGCCCACAAAGATACATATGGGTTACTGGTTGAAATGGGCCCCCACAAGCTACCCACCTAAGCTTGCTCCTTTTCTAGTGCATCCCACTTAACCCTTTAATCATGTTTAATTACATGTTTCCACTTTGGTTAAGTATTCTAATCGTATTTTCTATTGCCACCCAAGGCAACCACTAGATTTCCACATGCCACCCAAGGCACCCACTTAACCCCTCATGCCCCACTACATGCTTATCTGGTTAAGTGTTTCTTAATTGATTAAGAACGTAACCTTTGTAAAGACCTCTCACATTAGACTGTCTTTTATGGCAGCTGGATTTGCCGGTCGGGTCCGGGCAGCCTTACGCCATAACAGAGTCTAACCTCGTGTCTTTACACTTGTCACGTATTTAGTTTATGCCTAAGACCTCTCACATTGGGCCAATCATTTGTGGCCGCTGGATTTGCCGGTCGGGTCCGGGCAGTCTTATGCTACAAAAGGGTCCAACCTCGTGTCTTAGTCGATTAATTACACCTAATTAATCACCCTCATATTTTGAATTAATTTTCCCTAATTAATTTCAATTTAATGATGTACATAATTGACTCAATTATGTCCATCCACTTATGGTATGCAACATCATACCAATTTCACCACAATTTTGTTAACATGAATATTAACCCCATCGTTCCCCACGTAATACGCTAACATGACATACTTAAAAGGGAAGATTCATCACAAATACAATGGGTTCAACTTAGCATAACATTAGCATCAACATGGGTTTTAAAGGTGTCAACTTGCATATATGAACATAGCATCAAACCCAACTAGCATAAATAATCAACTCAAACTTGCATGAATCACATATGTCATAAAGAGGGTAACTTGCATAGATGTTCATGTCATAGACCTATCATAAAGGGATAAACTTGCATACTTGTCATAGGTCTAAAAAGGGATGAACTTGCATATGTTACTCATATCATAAAAAGGGGTAAACATGCATATGTATGCATGACATACAAAGGGGTAAACTTGCATATGTATGCATATCATACAAAGGTGTAAACTTGCACATGTTACTTGCATATAATCAAACAACAAACTTGCATAACATGTCATATATGAACTTGCATATAATCAAACACCAAACTTGCATAACATGGTGTCATAATGGATCAATGTTTATCATAGTGATTTGCATAACTAGCATCATGAACACATAGCATAAAACTTGCATAACAACTTGCATAACTAGCATCATGGACATATAGCATAAAACTTGCATAACTAACATCATGAGCACATAGCATATGATAACATAACTTGCATTGATCCACATTCATAACCATAACCTCATTACATCTTATCATAATTAGTTTAGCAATTACTTGCTAAAGGCATAGAAACTCACAACTTGTTGATTAGCACTCCTATGAAGAAGATTAAGTTGCTAGAGTTGATTAGAAGTTGATTTGAGAAGCTATCTTCTTCTAAAATGTAATGGAGGCTCCTTCTAATTGCATTTTGACGGCATGACGGCCTTGTATCTATTTTTAGTATGAATTAGGGTAGTCTTAGGGTGTATTTATAGATTTAGGATGTAGTTTAGGCCATAGGATTAACCCTAGTTTAGATCTAAACCATCAAAAATCGTCACAGGTCAGCAGAACAGACCAGAGAACCAAAACATGTGCACCAGGCCAGCCAGGGTCAAACCAGAAAGCTGTGCAGGTTTCTGGCTCGACACAGGCGCACTTCCCAAGTGCGCCAGTGTATTTTTGTGCTGGCGCACTTCACAAGTGCGCCAGTGCATTCTGGCTTGTTTTCGGTTTTTCTGCCTAACTTCGTTCGTCCATATCTTCTTCATACGGACTCCGATTTTCGAAAACTCGGACTCTATTTCGCGTATTTTTCCGAGACGAACGCAATGGTGCAACCCGTTCCCCCTAATTCCCACATCTGGGATTAGTTATTCTTTAATTTGTGAATGTTAATATTAACTGAAATTCGGGGTGTTACACTATTCCTATGACTATGAACATAAGACTATGCCTATGACTATGAACATAAGACTATGCCTATGTCTATGAACATAAGACTTTTGCCTATGACTATGACTATGATTCATAAATTTGGGACTATTGCCTATGATTCATGACCGTGAGACTACTACCTATGATAGTTATTGAGAAACTATCGTGGTTAGTCGTACATGACTATTGTGGTTAATTGCCTATAACTATTGTAGTTAGTGGCTTATGCCTATTCCCATTAACCTATTAAGTTGTACTTCGAACCGACATTAAGTTGGGCCAAATCACCTATGCCTATTCCCTTAATTATGTTTCATCTCATATTTAGGGTGTAACTTGTCTAGTTTATTCATATTTACTGTTATGTACATCGAACCTATTGGAACCATTATTTTTGTATTTGGTTCATTCTTGCATGTCTACTCTTTTATGTCAATTCTCGTGCTTATCCCTATTCCTTTTGTTAGTTTCATTTCATGAATACTCAGAAACTTGTGAAATCATGTTATACGTACGAGTACGACGCGGGAACTTGGGTGTAGCTTAATTAAGATAATTTGGCATAACAAATATGATGGCATAATCTGAATTGGCTATAATCGTAAATAATTTACATGCATATTAGACTTGGGCGTAAATGGTAAAATTGTTAATTGGCCGCAAAGTATGTAATTGGCTTGTAAACCAAGTTTTGGGCATAAACTGTAAACTAGAATTTTAAATCTAGTTTTAACATGAATTGTAAGTTTGGATATTTAATCTAGATTGGTTGTAAAATGTAAATAGGAACATTAAATCTAGATTAGGCTTAACTATTGATTTGGAACGCCAAATATATGACATAGTGATTTTGGGTATGACTATTATAGCGAGTTTTGGAAGGTGGGGTATAGCCTATTCTGATTAATAACTTGAAATTACATGTAATTGTCATGTTTAGCATAATCATTATTAGTGACACTTAATTTGGTATAATTTACATACCAAAAATTATAAACATGATTTAGAGGGAAAGTGGGCCATAATAATATATGTTGATAATGTACATTAAAAAAGTAATTATGGCATAAGTAAATTAGGAATAATTTACATAGAGAATTTGTCCTAAATGAGAAATGTGTACATTGTAGAAAATATGAATAGGCCTAACCCGAGGTTAGATTGAGTTGTGGTGTAAAACTGCCCGGACCCACCTGGCTGTCCAGTAACCACAACAATCCCTATCTAATGTGAGAGGTTAAGGCATTGAGGCCAATAAGAACCCACGGTTAGGCTGAGTTGCAGTGTAAAGCTGCCTGAAACCAACCGGCACATCTAGTGACCGCAACAATACCTGTCTAATGTGAGTGGTTGGTGTTTTAATAAATGAATTAAAGCTAAGATAAGATTTGGTAGGGTTAAGTTAATTTTAGAACACTTAACCAATTTAACATGTTAATTAGACAAGTGGGTAAGGTTAAGTAAATTTAGAACACTTAACAAATTTAACATGTTAATTAGACAAGTGAGTAAGTTAACTAAATTTAGAACGCTTAACCATTATAACATGTTAATTAGACAAGTGGGTGAGGTTAAGTACATTTAGGACACTTAACCGATATAACATGTTAGTTAAACAGACAATAGGGTTAAGTTAACTAAGGTAACACTTAACCAATATATATATATATATATATATATAAAACATGAAGTGTGGTATGGTTAAGTTACACAAGAGGATACACTTAACCAGCATAAAATGATTTGTGGTAGGGTTAAGTTAATACAAGAGGACAACACTTAACCATAGTAACATGACAAGTAGATGGGTTAAGTTAACTTGAATTGACTGATGACACTTAACCAATATAACATGGTAAACGGGTGGGGTTAAGTTAATATAAACACTTAACCAACATAACATGACGAGTAGGAGGGTTAAGTACATACCGGGTTGGTGGGTAATATCAGTAAATATAGGCCACACACCTAACCATTAAATACACGTGCTTGGACCTGTAGAAGGGATAAGTACACGTTAGGGTTGGTGGGTAATATCAGTAAATATAGGCCCAAAACTTAACCATTAGGAAACCCTAGTAACGGGGACCCATTTCAGCAGTAACCCACATAGATGTATCATGGTACCCTGAAACTAGGCAGGGTGGGGCACGATTACTGGGCTGATTATAAGCGGTCAAAGCGACGACTGTTGGTGCAGCAGTGTAGGTTCTAACAGAGTGTGGCCGTGCACACACTCCGGAGTAGAAAAAGAAGGCACTAGGCATCAGTAGTATACACTATGCACTCTAGAGTTGTGTCGGGTCGCTACCATGGGACCTGATACACCCCATGGTGGGACCAGCATAAGCATCTATAATCAAGTGGGGGACGTATGACACATGTGAATATGCGAGTAGGGAGCCGATCGATAGGGTAGTAAGGGTACATCGAACATATTCATGGCAATTGGGCTGATTGAGGTGGAATCCTCATAATCGATGTACACCTGAAGGCTACCATAATTGCGGGGATTGGGATCACATTATAATTATTATCATTGTATACAGATTGCTAGTTGGGACACTAGTTAGGCGGTACAGAGACATAGAAATCCGAATAACAGGGTAGTGGCGAGGCAGAGAAAGAGTAGAAGCGCATCCAGTTTATCTTGCCTTATCATATCTTATGCTTATCCTTTGTTATCTTGTTATCCTTATTATTTTGGTTATGTCTTGTATCCAGTTAATTCATGTCATGTTGTTTTTACCTGTTCAAATGATGAAAGTAACTGAACTTACCAGGCTTTATGTCTGACTCTGTTTTCTTTCGTCTTCTTTTCTTCCGTCCCCCTCCCCCTAGGTGGTCAGGGAGGAAACACTTCTGCTTAGCTTGGATTCTTGTTGCTTCAAGATCATCATTTGTTGCTTTGGACTCAGTCCCATTTCATCTATGGCTTGTTTTGCTCTATTGTGGAATATTATTTTCATTTATGCTTCTTTATTTTATTAAACAAGATAGATACTTTGGTATTGTAAACAAACTTTGTACAAGCTATTTTATAATAAAGTAAAGTTTCATTTTCCGCTGCTTTATTTGTCTGTCTTGTAATTGATCTGCATCTTTTACCCAAAGTGCTCCACCAAAGTTAAGGCATTCCCTTAGTGAGTGACCTTAACGGAGGCGGGGTGTTTCACTTGGTATCAGAGCTGAAGGTTACCGGATTAGATAAAAGATTTGAAAAATTACCTTCAAAATGGTTTAAAAGAAGTAGTTTTCAAAAGAAAAGTTTTGTTTTAAAGGCATGTTCCCCAAAGCCATATGCACTATCTTTTGATCCTCTGTTTCAATCCTTGTTTCCTTCTTTCCTGAGTCTCTGGGGCTCCTGGCTTTCTAGGAGGTAACCTCATCGCGGCATTGTAACAACCCATATTTTGATAACGAGTTATAACTATAAATCAAAGCAGAATTAATTTTTAAATTAAGAATCAAGGGCAACGGGTTACGCCATTACATTCGTCTCGAAATTCTGCTTGGAAACAAGTCCGAGTTTTCGAAAATCGGAGTACGTATGACCAAGTTATGACCCTTCGAAGTTTTCAGAAATTTTCAAGTTCAAAACAGCTCAGAATTCGAATTCAAATTTCGAATTCAAACCCCAGAACAGACTGGGTGGGAAATGTCCCGCCCAGGACCAGGTGGACCTGGGGGTTGACCATAGAGTCGACCTTCCCAGGACCAGGTCGACCATAGAGTCGACCCGGGTGTCGACCTGGTTGCCGAGCCCATTTTTGAGTAAGAATTCACTCTGACGTTTCTGGTCCGATTTCTGTCTATATTCATTGGCCTGACCCTATATAAATAGCCCCTAACTCTAGTCTCTCTACACAAATTCTCTCAGTTCTTATGCTGCTAAAACTCTGGTTGAAAAGTTAAAGAAAAGGAATTGCTTCTTCTCCAATAAGGCTACGTGTAGAGTATTGCTATTCGGGGGATTTCTGTTAGACTCGAGATTCAACATCGCCTCTTAATTTTCTAATTCTAAAACCACGATCTGTAAGCCCCAGTTACTTTTAGATCTAAACTTTAAACTTAATGTGAACATGTTGTAAATTGAAATTGAACATAAGTATGACAATCATCTTGGACCTATCATTGTATATCACGGATCTATCATTGTTCATTTTGAATCTAGTATTTTGGATCTACTATTTGTCCACCATGGATCTATTCATCTTGAATCTTGACTTGTGGTAATATTTATATTGAATTGGGGCCTAAACATGTTGTAAACCTAAACCCCTCATGACCATGATGTTAACATGCCTGTGATGAATTAGTTGTTATTCATAAGTTTGAGGTTATTATATTATGTCAACAGTTACCATGACTATCACCCTATTTTGCTAAGTTAGATATTTGAAACCACTATTCCATATGCCAGTATTGTTGTAGTAATTTATCTCAAGTTATACCATGCTTGCCTTATAATCACTTTTGCCATATTATGCCCATTCTTTCTACGTTATTCCCTAATTAGATTTGTTTGTATCGATTCGAATTCACGTGCGATGGGAATACGATTTGAGTAGTTTAGGCAAACCTGAATTTACTATAAACTTGAAACATGAACATTGTTATAACTTGAACCTGGATATGGACATGAACTTGACACGATATTGACATGAAACATGACATGAAAACTTGACATGAATTTGGACTCGAAACTTGAATCTGGGCATTACACGTAGAATGAATTTGAAAATGGCCAACTCGAGGTTGGGTTGAGTTTGCAGTGTAAATCTGCCCGGAACCACCTGGGGAATCCAGTGACTGCAAACAGTAGGATCCAATGTGGGTAGTTGGTCATATCGCATGTAAAACCCGAGGATAGACTATGTTGTGGTGTAAATCTATCCGTAACCGCCCGACAAATCCAGTAACCACAACAACTAGTCTAATGTGAGAGGTTGGGGTGCATTAATGAATTAATGCCACATGATAGGGTTAAGTCATGAACCACTTGAATATACTTAACCAATTTGACACGATGATTTGATAGGGTTAAGTCATGAACCGCTTGGACACACTTAACCAACTTGATACATGATTTGGATAGGGTTAAGTCACGAATTTGAATGACAACACTTAACCTATTAGAAACCCTAGTTACGCGGTCCTTTTCAACAGTAACCCACTTAGATGTATCACGATACCCTGGGACTAGGCAGGGTGGGGCACGATTACTGGGCTGATTGTAAGCGACCAAAACGACGGCTGAGTAGGTGTGCCATTGTAGGTTCAGGCGGACTATAGTCGTGCACGTAGTCCGGAGTTGAAAAACAGGCATTGGGCACCGGTAGGTTTACACTGTGCGTGCTTGATTCGTGTCGGTGGTTGGCACCCTAGGGCTTGATACACCCTATGGTGGACCTAGCACAGGTGACTACATTTCGTGATTGTGCCGTATGACACAGACACATGACGAGATAGAACTTGTAGGGAGCCGATCGATTAGTAGATCGTACCGTAGGACCCCGTAATGGGTCACTTCATGATATTGGGCTAAAGGATTATTTCATTGTTAATACTTGACATGGGTTAGAACACTAGTACAGTTGGTGCAGCGAATCTTGAATATGCAACACTAGACTTGATTTATCTTGTTATCTTAGTTATCTTGCCAGTCTTATTATCATCCCTATGTTTACTTTCCTTTTACTCATGTCTTGTTAACTTTACTAGTCTTTATACTAAAAGTCACTAGGACTTACCAGTCTTTATGACTGACCCTTTTTCTTTCACCTCTTTTTCTTTCGTTCCCCCCACCCCCCAGATTCTCAGGGAGGAAGCACTAGCTCTTAGCTTGGATTTAGCTTGCTTTCTGTCAGCTCATGTACAGTTTGGTCTTGAGCTATGCTATGGCTGCGCTTCTGCTATGTTTGGGGAATAATTCGCTTTTGTTATCTTAAGTTTATGCTTCTTTATCTAGAACTTGATGTAATGGAATAATTTGTACCTTGGATATATGAGGTTTTGACTCTTTTCTTGAAAGTAATAAAAATTAGGTTTTTAATTTCTACCGCTGCTTTATTTATGTTCTGCCTTGTGATATCTCTGTGTATGTTTACCAGATAATACTCCACCAAAATTAGTGCATTCCCTTAGTGAGTGACCCTAGCAGAGGTGGGGTGTTACGTTTGGTATCAGAGCAGAAGGTTACCAGATGGGACAAAAGTTTTAAAAACCCTCTTAAAACTATTTTCCCAAACAGTTTATAAAGAAGCATTTTTTTAATAAAAAATTTACGATTAAAAAGGCTATTCCCCAAAAGCCATTAGCACTTTCCTTTGTTTCCTCGTTTGAATCTTTTTCTTTTCGTTTTTCAGCATGTTTGATCTTAACCTTCCTGAGGGAGTGCCCGTACCTGGATGGTTCCGAAGGTACTTAGAAGCTAGGGCCAACGGCGCGGGCCCGGCAGACATCCCTCCTCCTCCCCTCCAGTGGTCGCGGTTCCTCCTCCCCCCGGTACCGCCTTTACCAAAATATGCAAAGACTTTAAAACAATCGGCGGCAAGAACTTCGTTGGAACTGAAACCTTTGTTGAGGCACGAAACTGGCTAAAGGAGACTGAAGACTTGTTTATTATCTTTGATGTGGAGGACCATAGAAAAATTCAGTTGGTAGCAGGGTTGTTGAAAGAGGAAGCTGCATTTTGGTGGGAAGTCACCAACGCTACCAGGCCAATTGAGACTTGGGCAGACTTTAGAGAGAGGTTTGGGCTTAAATTCTTATCGTCAGCAGAAGAGAACCTTCAGATGGAGAGGTTCCTAGCACTCAAGCAAGGGGACATGTCTGTTAGGGAGTACGTGAATAAGTTTAATCAGCTCGCTCGGTTCGATTTGGACTTGGTCAACACGGTCCAATAAAAGGCTGTACGCTTTGCTCGAGGATTGAACGAGCCACTTCACAGTTTGGCCATAACTCATATACCCATGGGGGCGACCTTTGAAAGCTTGGTGGATATGGCCCTACTTCATAAGGAAGACAAGAATAGCAAGAAGGAGGTTAAGCCTAATGAGACTCAGAATAAGAAAGTTGACTTCAAGAAGGGAGGCAACAAGAATAACAAGAATAACAAGGGCAACAACAACAATAATAACAAGGCACGTGAGACAAGGAAGTGTAACTTTTGTGGTATTACGGGACATCTAGCTAAAGACTGTAGAAAGAAGAAGAGAAAGTTGGGTGAATGCTTTCATTGTGGAGATACTGGACACATCAAGCAAAGATTGCCCTATGAAACAAGGGAAGGGGCATGGGCAGGCCCAGCGAGCAGGACCTTCTGGAGGGCAGTTGCATGCTCTCAACACCACTCCAGCTCTTGACTGAGGTAGTAATATTTCCGTAGAAAGCCTTGTTTACATTTCTGACTTTCCTGTTCGAACCTTATTTGACTCTGGCGCATCGCATACTTTTATTTCTTCTAATATTGTTGAAAATTTGCACCTAAGTACCAGTCTAGTTGAGGATCCCGTTAGTGTTTCAAATCCAATTGGGGGCTCCGCTCATTTATCTATGATATTTGTAGATTTGAGGATCTCTATCTTAAGCGTAGAATTTGCGTGTAATGCTTATGTTCTCGGATTTATGGGATACGGTTTGATCCTAGGTATGGATTGGCTGTCCAATTACGGAGCCATTCTTGATTGTGAACGAAGGGTAGTGAGGCTCATGATTCGCCTTGGTAATACCCTTGAAATTTCTTGTAACCCTAAGGGTCCGGTCATGTTGTGTTATCTTGAATCTCTTGACTCATCCATCGACAATTTGCAATCTGTAACAGTGGTCCGAGAATATCCAGATGTCTTTGACGAGGTGAAGGGGTTACCCCCTAAACACGAGAAAGATTTCCGTATTTATCTTGTTGATAATGGCAAGCCAGTTTCATTGCCCGTTAGGCACATGGCCCCGCGAGAAAGAAGAGAGCTCAGTAAACAAGTTAAGGAGTTGCTTGAGAAAAATTTCGTAAGGTGAAGCATTTCTGAATAGGGTGCTCCGGTGGTATTCGCTACTAAGGTGGATGGTTTGCTTCGTCTGTGCATAGATTATCGTGAGTTAAACAAGCTAACTAAGAAAAATAGGCACCCACTGCCAAGAATCGACGATTTGTTTGACCAGCTTGTGGGAGCATCTGTTTTCTCTCAACTCGATCTAGCCACAGGATTCCATCAGCTTAGAGTGGCTGAGGATAGCATTGACAAAACTGCGTTTAGGACTCCAGATGGGTTCTTCGAATGGCTCATCATGCCGTTTGGGTTAACGAATGCACCCGCGTACTTTGTAGATTTGATAAGTAGGATGTTTTGGGAGTTCCTTAACAAGTTTGTAGTTGTTTTCGTAGACGATATTTTAATCTTCTCAAAGGATGAAGAAGAGCATGCTAGACATCTCAAGGAAGTCATGGATACGCTTAGAGCGCATCAGTTAAAGTCTTAGTTCTCCAAATGCCATTTTTGGAGGAAGGAAGTTCGGTTTCTGGGACATGTAGTTTCTAAGCAAGGCATAGCCGTGGACCCCGCAAAGGTAGTTGCGGTGCAAGATTGGAAAATTCTTAAGAACGCAACGGAGGTGAGAAGCTTTCTCGGTTTGGCAGGCTACTATAGGAAGTTCATTAAGGACTTCGCTAAGATTTCAGCCCCTCTTACTAGGTTAACAAAGAAAAACCTAGCGTTTTCATGGGACATAGAATGTGAAATTGCTTTTCAGAGACTCAAGAGAGCCCTCACCACAACTCCAGTTTTGGCATTACCCGATGGAGGTAAGATGTTTACCGTGTACAAAGATGCATGTGGCATGGGATTAGGCCCAGTCCTAATGCAAGAAGGGAAGGTGATTTGCTACGGGGGTAGACAACTTAAAGTTCATGAGAAGAACTATCCCACACATGACTTGGAGTTGGCGGCGATCGTTTTTGCACTTAATTCTTGGTGCCATTATCTTCTTGGGGAGAGGTTCGAGCTGTATACCGACCACAAATCACTTAAGTACCTCTTCTCACAGAAATATTTGAATCTTAGACAACAGCGGTCGATGGAATTCTTGGCATCATATGACTTCGATATAGCTTATACCCCTGGCAAGGGTAATGTGGTGGTGGATGCGCTAAGTAGGAAAAGGTTGACCTTGAGCCCCTGTTTGTTGAAAGGAAAAGTCTAGAGTTTATAGCAACCTTTGATTTTACACCTGCTATTGAGTCATTGACTGTTACGTTAGCATCTCTTGAGTTAAGACCTACACTTCTAGATCAAGTAGGGACTTCACAGAAGGAAGACCCACAGATAGTCGAAATCATGGACAAGCTGATTAGTGGTGAGACGTCAAGTCACCTCGGTAGGTATGCCATAGATGACAAGGGATGGCTAAGGCGTGATGGAAGGCTATGTGTCCCACAAGTGGGAGATTTAGTAAGGAAAGTTCTCGAAGAGGCGCACCACTCGAAGATGACTATACATCCCGGAGGGGATAAGATGTACAGAGATATGAAACGCATGTTCTTTTGGGCTGGGATGAAAAAGGATGTGGCAGAGTTTGTTTCAAGGTGCATGGTTTGCCAACAAGTAAAGGCCGAGTCGAAGAAGCCCGGTGGGCCATTACATCCTTTAGAGGTTCCGCAATGGAAATGGGAAAGTATCTCGATGGATTTCATGGATGGACGGCCTAGGTCAAGGGAGGGAAATACTAGCATATGGGTCATAGTTGATAGACTCACGAAAAGTGCTCACTTCATTCCAGTGAAAAGCAAGAGGACCGCACATGGCTGGCATCTATTCACATTCGAGATATAGTACGGCTACACGGGGTTCCTTCTAGTATAGTTAGTGATCGTGACCCGATTTTCACTAGCCAGTTTTGGAATAGTATGAAAGAAGCAATGGGTACACGACTGAGCTTAAGCAGGGCCTACCACCCGAAGACTGATGGACAAACCGAAAGGGTAAATAAGGTACTAGAGGATCTTTTGAGACTATGCATTCTTGACTTTGGTGGTACTTGGAAAGGCCATCTTCCTCTCGTGGAGTTTACATATAATAATAGTTACCAAGCTAGCATCGGAATGGCAACGTTCGAAGCCCTGTATGGAAGACCATGCAAATCTCCAACTTGTTGGTGGGAGACGACAGACAGGCTTATACTTGGGCCCGACATGATAAGGGACACTTCTGAGAAGGTTGAATTGATACGAAGACGGACGAAAACGGCCAAAGATAGACAGAAATCTTATGCGAACAAGAGAAGGACAAACCTAGAGTTCGAAGTCGGAGATATGGTCTTTATAAAAGTCTCTCCTTTACACAATGTGGTTCGTTTTGGAGCGGGTGGAAAGCTAGCACCAAGGTTCATAGGACCGTTCCCTATCACTGAGAGGGTTGGGCGGATGGCCTATAAGGTAGAATTACCCGAGAGGCTGGCCGGAGTACACAATGTCTTTCATGTCTCGCTTCTCCGAAAGTGCTTACATGAATCAGCCGAAGTGGTTGAGCCAAGCATCCTTGAAGGCGTAGAAGTGGAAAAAGAAGAAACATTGAGGCGATTTCCGATTTGTATCTTAGGAACGGAGATCAAGAAGCTAAGGAATCGAGAATTCAAGCTAGCTAAAGTTCAGTGGAGTGAAGCCCAAGAAGACGCAACTTGGGAAACCGAAGAGAAGATACGCGCGCTTTACCCATTTCTTTTTTAGGGTACAATCTCAATCTCTTTTTCCTATAAACTTGAAACCTTTTCGTATCATGCTTTTACTACCCATGTTTTTCTTGTTATCTTCTCGATCTTATCTTGAGAACCTTAGATAGAACCATATGGATGTAAACATGTGATTGAAACATATTATGGTTGATGTTTGCGAATGGTTGCAAGTGTTTGCAAGTGATTGCTTGTGGATGCATGACACACATTAGGCACTAGATCGGCTCAGTCACATTTTCATGTTGTATGTGCATGAGTGCTTATACTTGTGCATGAATGGAAGTTGTTATGCTATCACTTGGATGTTGCATATGAATGAATGTTGTGTGCACTCATGTAGAGATTATAAATTATGTTAGGAATTTGCATACATGTTGGACTCATTACACTAACATATTTTGCATTAAGGAGGTTTACTGAACCAGTAACCGCCTGATCTTTTGCATTAGATAAGTACATATACACACACTTACTGCATATGTTCATACGGCACTAGAAATCTTTTAAGGACAATGGTTGCCTGTGGATGATGTTTTGAGTAGATGGATGATTGGCAGGTAGGATATATACTCCCTAACTTAGAGATTTCGGGGACGAAATCCTTTAAGGAGGGGAGAATGTAACAACCCGTATTTTGATAACAACTTATAACTATAAATCAAAGAAGAATTAATTTTTAAATTAAGAATCAAAGGCAACGGATTACGCCATTACGTTCGTCTCGAAATTCTGCTTGGAAACGAGTCCGAATTTTCGAAAATCGGAGTCCGTATGACCAAGTTATGACCCTTCGAAGTTTTCAGAAATTTTCAAGTTCAAAACAGCTTAGAATTTGAAATCAAATTTCGAATTCAAACCCCAGAATAGACTGGGCGGGAAATTTCCCGCCCAGGACCAGGTCGACCTGGGGGTCGACCATAGAGTCGACCTGCCCAGGACCAGGTCGCCCATAGAGTCGACCTGGGTGTCGACCTGGTTGCCGAGCCCATTTTTGAGTCAGAATTAACTCTGATGTTTCTGGTCCGATTTCTGTCTAGATTCATTGGCCTGACCCTATATAAACAACCCCTAACTCTCTCTACACAAATTCTCTCTGTTCTTATGCTGCTAAAACTCTAGTTGAAAAGTTAAAGAAAAGGAATTGCTTCTTCTCCAACAAGGCTACGTGTAAAGTATTGCTGTTTGGGGGATTTCTGTTAGACTCGAGATTCAACATCGCCTCTTTATTTTCTAATTCTAAAACCACGATCTATAAGCCCCAGTTACTTTTAGATCTAAACTTTAAACTTAATGAGGACATGTTGTAAATTGAAATTGAACATAAGTACGACAATCATCTTGGACCTGTCATTGTATATCACAGATCTATCATTGTTCATTTTGAATCTAGTATTTTGGATCTACTATTTGTCCACCTTGGATCTATTCATCTTGAATCTTGACTTGTGGTAATATTTATATTGAATTGGGGCCTAAACATGTTGTAAACCTAAACCCCTCATGACCATGATGTTAACATGCCCGTGATGATGAATTAGTTGTTATTCACAAGTTGGAGGTCATTATCTTATGTCAACAGTTACCATGACTATCACCCTATTTTGCTAAGTTAGATATTTGAAACCACTATTCCATATGCCAGTATTATTGTAGTAATTTATCTCAAGTTATACCATGCTTGCCTTATAATCACTTTTGCCATCTTATGCCCGTTCTTTCTATGTAATTCCCTAATTAGATTTGTTTGTATTGATTGGAATTCACGTGCGATGGGAATACGATTTGAGTAGTTTCGGCAAACCTGAATTAACTATAAACTTGAAACATGAACATTGTTATAACTTTTACTTGGATATGGACATGAACTTGACACGATATTGACATGAAACACGACATGAAAACTTGACATGAATTTGGACTTGAAACTTGAATCTGGACATGACACTTAGAATGAATTTGAAAATGGCCAACTCGAGGTTGGGTTGAGTTTGCAGTGTAAATCTACCCGGAACCGCCCGGCGAATCCAGTGACTGCAAACAATAGGATCCAATGTGGGTAGTTGGTCATATCGCATGTAAAACCCGATGTTAGACTATGTTGTGGTGTAAATCTGCCCGGAACCGCCGGCAAATCCAGTAACCACAACAACTAGTCTAATGTGAGAGGCTAGGGTGCATTAATGAATTAATGCCACATGATAGGGTTAAGTCATGAACCACTTGAATATACATAACCAATTTGACACGATGATTTGATAGGGTTATGTCATGAACCGCTTGGACACACTTAACCAACTTGATACATGATTTGGATAGGGTTAAGTCACGAATTTGAATGGCAACACTTAACCCATTAGAAACCCTAGTTACGCGGTCCTTTTCAGCAGTAACCCACTTAGATGTATCACGATACCCTGGGACTAGGCAGGGCGGGGCACGGTTACTGGGCTGATTGTAAGCGACCAGAACGACGGCTGAGTAGGTGCGCCATTGTAGGTTCAGGCGGATTATGGTCGTGCACGTAGTACGGAGTTGAAAAAGCAGGCATTGGGCACCAGTAGGTTTACACTGTGCGTGTTTGATTCGTGTCGGTGGTTGGCACCCTAGGACTTGATACACCCTATAGTGGACCTAGCACAGGTGACTACATTTCGTGATTGGGCCGTATGACACAGACACATGACGAGCTAGAACTTGTAGGGAGCCGACCGATTAGTAGATCGTACCGTAGGACCCCGTAATGGGTCACTTCATGATATTGGGCCAAGGGATCATTTCATGGTTAATAGTTGACATGGGTTAGAACACTAGTACAGTTGGTGCAGCGAATCTTGAATATGCGATGCTAGACTTGATTTATCTTGTTATTTTAGTTTTCTTGCCAGTCTTATTATCATCCCTATGTTTACTTTCCTTTTACTCATGTCTTGTTAACTTTACTAGTTTTTATACCGAAAGTCACTAGGACTTACCAGTCTTTATGACTGACCCTTTTTCTTTCGCCTCTTTTTCTTTCGTTTCCCCCCAGGTTCTCAGGGAGGAAACACTAGCTCTTAGCTTGGATTTAGCTTGCTATCTGTCAGCTCATGTACGGGTTGGTCTTGAGCTATGCTATGGCTGCACTTCTGCTATGTTTGGGGAATAATTTGCTTTTGTTATCTTAAGTTTATGCTTCTTTATCTAGAACTTGATGTAATGGAATAATTTGTACCTTGGATATATGAGGTTTTGACACTTTTCTTGAAAGTAATGAAAATTGGGTTTTTAATTTCTACCACTGCTTTATTTATGTTCTGCCTTGTGATATCTCTGTGTATATTTACCTGGATAATACTCCACCAAAACTAGTGCATTCCCTTTGTGAGTGACCCTAGCGGAGGTGGGGTGTTACAGGCATGGTTTTATGGGCTTGACGAGACTACGACACCTGTCAAAGGAAAAAGAAGTGTCCGACTTCCATCTATAGCCGCAGTAGTTTCACCTATGGTTAATTTTCTTTCGAGCTTTGTAGGATTTTCCGTGCGATGGAGGCATCTTTCGAGGGACTTGTCAACATAATTACACAAGGACAGTAAAGATGAGAATGAGGGAGACAACCCAAGGATGAGAAATTCATGGATATGGGCTTGGCCCACGAAGGTGGAAAGAATAGTAAAACACTAAGACAAGAGGAGGTATCTTTATGGTATAGCGACAAGGGCAAGTGCATGCTTTCACCGCCAGTGTACCGCAGAGAGGGCTAGTAGAGTTTCTGTTGAGAGTTTAGCTTTTCATTTTGATCAGCCTGTTAGCACCCTTTTTATTATAGCACTTCATATTCGTTTATACCCACTACCACAGTTGAGTCTCTGCACCTTAGTACTTGTATAGTAGAAGATCCCATTTTAGTCTCAAATCCAATTGGTGGTTCGACCCATTTATCTTTGGTTTGTAAGGATTTGAGAATAGCTAAAATTACGTATTGGGTTTAGGCGTAATGCTTATGTTTTTGGGTTTCGGGGGTTATGGGTTGATGCTAGGCATGGGTAGATTAGCTAGTAATTGTGAAGGGAGGGTAGTTATACTTTTGATTCACCTTGGAAATACCCTCGAGATTTCGTGCGATCCTAAAGGATCAGTCAAGCCTAGCTACCTAGAATCACTTGATACATCTATCGATGGTTTGCGGTCCATTAGAGTAGTCCATGAGCACGAAGATGTTTTTGGTTAGGTTAGGGGTTTGTCCCCTAAAATGCGAGATAGACTTCCGCATATATCCAGTTAACAATGCCAAGCCAGTTATCCAATAAACGACAGTTTTGGAAATGGAGACCAAGAAGCTTCGCAATCGTGAAGGTTAATTAGTTAAGGTACAGTGGACTGAAGCTCAAGAAGATGCGACGTGGGAGACTGAAGATAAGACACGCGTATCATACCCTTTTTCTTAAGGATATATCCTTGATCTTTTTGTAGGAATCTTATGCATACTTGTTTCTATCTTTTTAGGTATATCCTCTAGGTCATATCTTCGATCCTTAGGTAGGTATAAACCTATGGTTGAAACATGTGTTTGAGACGTGTTATGTTTGGTGGATGCAAGTGTTTGCTAGTGGTTGCTCGTGGATGCATTTACACACATTAGGCACTAGATCGGCTCAGTCACCTTTTCATATTGCATATGGATCCAAATGCATATGTTTGTATATGGATTAAAACTTGATGTGTTATCATATGGATGTTGCATATGGACGAATGAATATGCACGCATATAGTATTTACATGGCTAGGGATGCTTGCATACATATTGGATGCATGACACTCTCATAATTCGCATTAAGGAGGTCAACTGAATCAGTAGACCGCCTGATTTTGCATTAGATAAGAACATATACGCACACTATGCATATGAACATGAAAGCATTAGAAATCTTTTTAAGGACGATGAATGCATGTGATTAAATGATTGAGTGGATGTATGATTTGGACTCTCTCTCACCGTGGCTATGGCTCTTGGACATTATCCTTGGGGATTTATGCACTTTTGCTTTTGGTTTATGCTTCTTTATTTAATAATCAAGACAGTTATTATGTTGTAATGTTTGGAAGTTGTTTTGAGACAATTTGATGTAATGCTTTTGTATTGAACTACGTATGCAATAAATGTTTGAATTCCGCTACTTAAATTTTATCTGTCTTGTAAATTTTTCTGTGACTTGTACCTATAACCCTCCACCAAAGTGAAGGCATTCCCTTTGTGAGTGACCTTAATCGAGGTGGGGTGTTTCAACCTCTCTGTCTGACCGTCAGTATGAGGATGGTAAGCCATATTAATATTTAACTGAGTCCTAAAAGCTTCCTGGAATACCCTCCAAATTCTACTTGTAAAGATGGGATCTAGATCATAAAAAATGGTAGAAGGAACGTCATGCAATCTAATCAACGTTCTCTCTCATATAAAGAATGACCAAACTTGAAGCAGTACAATTAGCCTTGGCCGAAAGGAAATGAGCCGACATGGTAAATCTGTCAACTATCGCCCATATTCTCTCGTTTCCTCTCCTTATTCTTGGAAATCAGTCAGTAAAATACATTGAAACCTAACTACACTTCTAATTTGAGATATGTAGAGGTTGTAATAAACTAACTAGCTTCTGATGATCGACCTTAATCTGCTAGCACATCGCACATCTGCTAATATAATGAGAAATATCCCACTTCATACCAATCCACTAGTGTAATTTCTTCATATTTTAGAACATCTTTGTCGCATCTTGATGAATCAAGAGTATAAACATGTGACTTTCTATCAACATTTCCTGCCTCAAGACGTCGACATTTGGGACACAAATTCTGTTTCTAATTCAGAAGATCCATTTCTCATCAATATGTGCATCTCTCTCACTATGGTCACCACTTCTTATACTTCTAACATTATCTTTCATAAGCTTGATCTTTGAGTTTTCATCTTTCTTAGTTGTTATATAATATACAAGAGATGATGAAATCAAAATTTGACACAATATCGCCTTTTTCTGACTTAATGCATCAACAAATACATTAGCCTTCCTAGGGGTGTAATTAATGTCAAGATCGTATGAGGCGAGAAACTTGAGTCATTTGACTTGTCTCTGATTCAGATCATTCTAGGAGAAAATATATTTAGGAGATTGATGATTGGTAAATAAATCAAATACGGTTCTTAGAAGTTGATCCTTCCCAATTTAAAAGTGAATACGATAGCAAATTACTGTGAATGCGGTCCGCATAATTAACTTCGTGATTCTTCAACCGACAGCTTGCGTAGGCGATCACCTTTCCATTCTGCATTAGCACTACTCCCAAACCCACTCTACAAGCATCCTATAAACAGTGAATCCGTTATTCCCATTCGTGACAGTAAGAACACGACCTAAATTGAGATTTTTCTTCAACACGTTAAATGTTGCTTCACACTTTTCGCTCCAAACAAACTTGGTGTTTTTTTTAGTCAAAGCAGTTAAAGGTGCGACAATTTAGCAAAAATTCTCTCTAAATCAATGATAGTATCCTATGAGACCTAAGAAGCTACGTATATCAGTCAGAGTCTTCAGATTTCCCTAATCCAATAATATAAAATAGGGAATTTAGATTCAAAGAAGGATAAGAAAATTTATATACAAAAGGAAGAAAGAAATATGACTTACACTGGTCGTAGTGATTTTGGTTGGATCAATTGATACTCCACTTTTAGAAAATAATATGACCAAGATAATGGACTTCATCCTTTTAGAAACGACAGTTAGAAAATTTCGCTTTTAGTTAATGATTTCTTAAGGTCCCCAGAACATAACTCAAGTGCTAAGCATGCTCCTTCTTTAATTTGAAGAAGGCTATATCATCGACAAAGGCCCGGATGAATTTGTTGAGAACATTTTAAAAAATATGGTTCATAAGATTAAAAAAGAAGGATGGAGCATTAGTTAAGACAAAAGGGATAACTAACCACTTGTAGAGGCCATTCTCTATTTAGAAAACAGCTTTCGAGATGCTTTCCTCGGCCACTCTTAGTTAGTGGAAGCCAGTAGCGAGTTCGAGTTAGGAAAATGCCATAGCCCCACGAAGTTGGTTAAAGAGTTTGTTAATTCAAGCCATGGTGTATCTATTCTTCAAGGTTAGATTGTTTAGCTCTCAATAATATACATACATTTGCAAAGAGCCATCAGACTTGGTCATGAATACAAATGCAGCTCCCAATTTTGAAAGACTTGACCCAATCGGTCCTCTAGAGAATAAGTTTTCAACTTACTCCTTACTCCTCCAATTCATCTTTCTCCTTTAGCGCCATTCTTCGTGCAGGAAGAACCACTGGACAACTCCGAGAATAAGATATATATGGAATTAATGAGTACTTTGATGGAAGAGAGGTAACTTCGTTAAAAACATCCAAAATGTTCTGAACAATAGGAATTGAACTAAGATCGCTGGGATGGGCATCTAGAGAAAATATAAAATTGTCGGCAAACTCTAATGGCATATGACATTCAATCATTAATTTATTTCTTTGGTCATCTTCTAAAGAAATAGTTCGAGCTTTACACAATATTTTTGCATTATACTACCTTAATCAGTATCGCCGAATAGAACATTGAAAAGCATCAAAACCAAAAATGTAAAAGTCGCCAATAAAGGAACGAAGATCATAAAGGAGTTTCACCGGTTTACATATCTTGATTTGATTGGTTGAACAACTAATCAAATTAGATACACACAAAGATTCAATTGCATATTCAGAGTCCAATAAGTGTTTAAGCTTATTATGGAGATCAATGGAAATGAAACTTGCAAAGCAGCAGTTCCAAATAAAACGCGAATATGATGTGAAAATGGAGTAAAGATACTCTAGATCATGCACTCAATTTCATAACCGGTAGGAGGAGCAATAGATGTGACGGCAAGGAATTTCGCTCGGTCCGAACCAGTCGCTAAACCGATCCAGGCCGTTCGAAACGCCCTATCGTTTGAGAACACGACAAACAGAACGCATACAGAAGAACATTTCATTGTATATTACAACAATGCATCAGATTACAAGAATATACAGAGTATAAATGAATATCACACAGAAATATCAGAGATTTAAATTACATTTAAATACATAGCAGCGGAAAATAATACAATACACAACTAGAAGAGATATACGGATACAAAGCTTTCCGGATATCATTCCAGCTGTAAACCAGGATCATGTGAATATAAATCTGCAAAACCAAAACTACTAGCTGCCCATGTCGAAAATAAGGGCACCCAGAGTTTAGGTTAAAACAATAAACTCCAGGTCAGTCATGTGACTGGTGTGAGAACTAAAACAGTTATTAATCTTTGCTTTAAAAGTTAGGTAAATCAAGGGACCACGCCGCTAACGCGGAACGGGTTTCCTCCCAAGAATACCAGTGCATAAAACAACCAGCGCAATGCTAAATAAAGAAAAATGAAGCTATTATAAGACCCAGTTCCCATCACACAATGCAACGCAAGCCGGAGGATAGGGTTTTTACCTTATAATAGCCAAGAATGCTTGATACGTTTAAAACAGATTATTTGATACTATTATAAGTGCATAGTGTATAAAACAACTTCAAATCATAAATATCAATCATAGGCGGCATGAATGCCCCATACCACTATGTCGCCATATATAGGTTATACAATCAAAATCGCAAAGTCACGTATTTGGAAATTAGGTTTCCATCTATGAACCGAGGCAAAAGATAGTCCTCTACCGATTCGAGACGCTCTAGCCCGTGTCTCAGGATCAGAGCTCGAGTGACCCTTGGATCCTCAGGGCCAGTCCACCGATGTGGATTATACTTAAACCCTGAACATGCGTTTCCCCGCCCTATGGGGCGTAAACGAGCCAACTAAATGACTCCATCGGTTCGAGAACGACCGATCAATCCGAGGCGCCTCGCAACAGCAACAACCACATAAGTCAAACTCGTCAGGGCATGTAAAACCACTGACGCCACTTCTAGCTAGAAAGAAACGCATGCCCTCCCTGACGTCCTCTCCCGTTTTTGGTTCATACCGGGTGTGAAACACGCGAAGTAAACGTTACACAAAGCTACGCCACAAAGGCCGTGCTTTGATCATCACCACAAGACTTTGCTTTTCAACAGAAGCCTTGATCAATTGCCACTTAGGCATGCCACACAGGCAATTCACTCCATGCGTTTGATATCCATCAATATATAACCCCTGAGCTCGTACGTCTCAGAGAAGGGCGTTAAGCAAGAGAATAAATTCTCCGCCGCCAAACAGATATATATTTAATAGAAATCAATCACATGGACTAAAATCCAATGTCAGACACACAGTCCATTTACAAGTCCGTTCTGGGTCTGAACGAAACCGGAGGCACCTAGTACCCCGCATATCCATCGATCTCCAAGTACGTCTAGACGATCACTAACTGTTTCCATCTTCTTGGGTGTACAGCCCAATCAAGATCATCAGTAATTACCCAAACGACGTGAAGACCTCCGGTCTTCGACCATCGTCTTCATCTTCGACTTATCGTCGTATCAGTTATTCAGAATGGGACAAACCCGGTCTTTCCGAATAACTCGCGTATATTTTAAATAAGTGTTACACAAACACAACATACGCCTCATTCCAATTCATTAGTCACTGACAGTAAATTAATCAAGAGAATAATTTCCCAAATATTAACCCCGAAGGCCGAAACCAACATCAGATCAATATCCAGAAAACCATTCTGCTTGGCTAACCGACAGTTAGTTTCTAAATTTCACATTCATAGGGAAAGGTTCCCATTAATTTTATCCAAGATAAATTCCTTGAATTTACTCTTTAATCTTCTTTTGAATTTCGATTCAACTAGTCGAGATTAACGAACCTTACCGAAGTAATCATTGGTTTTAGTTTCCCAATCCCAACCTATTCATCCCATGAAGTAAAACTGGTAATACTTCATATCTAACACCATGGTGTTATCGGTAAATTCAATTACCATTTCACGTTCAAATCTAATTAAAGATTTAACTATCGCCTGGAGCAAAACTGGTGATACTCCATTTCGATTATTTCAATCTAATTAAAGATTCATTAAAACTCCACTTAGTTTTAATCTGTGACTGGATTAAAGAATCAGTGTCATTTAAAACACGGCTCACGATAAACCCAAAATCACATCACATTTCAATCAGTCCCTAATTGTAAATTAGCAAGTGAGCAATTCCCTAAGTATTAATCCCAAAGGCCGAAACCAACATCAGATCAATGCCTCGGAAACTATTCAACTTAACTAATCTCCAGTTAGTTTCTAATTTTCTTAACTCCTTTAGGTCTAAGAACTGTATTATTGAAGATACCGTTCACGACAACCCAAAATCACATTTCATTAATGATCGGGTTAAAGAACGAGTGTTATTTAAAACACTGTTCACGATAAACCCAAAAATCAATATCAATTCAATTCCAATTAAATATTATTTAATTGGTACACTTCATTAAATCTAAATAAAAAGATTTAATCATTTCTCAACTGGGTTCAAGAACAGTGTTAGTGAAGACACCATTCACGACAAACCCAAATCACATTTGATATTCAATATAAGGCTCTGAATAGAAAATATATCGGCTTATATTCAATATCAAATTCTACGATTAACAAATGTCGTATTGGAAATAACGATATAAATATATATCTTTCAAATTTCCATAACAACACCTGTATAATCACGAATTTCAACATCGAAATATTCCGAAGACAATTTCGATTCAAATCCATTCCAATGCAATCATTGGAAATTTTGGTTATTTTTAAAACCCTTTTCGAATTCAATTTATTTATTTAAAAATAAATAGAATTATAATTCTAGTTCAAAACTAGTTCAATTCGATAAAAATCTATTTTTATCTTTTCAAATATGGAGTTTTTCATCCCAATCCTTTCTAAATCATTTCTTATGATTTTACACAAATTATTACTATTTTTAATAATTTTATCAAGGGCCGTACAGTCGATTTCCATCAACGGCCATCGAACTGCACTTACAGCGACCTTTTTCAAATTTGATTTGGACATAATTCCAAATCCAACCGTTAGATTTCAAATTTCTAATATTCGCTAGAAAGCACTTTTCGATACGAACCCAACGGTTCCGGTTTTAGGAGAATCCGACGGTCGGATCTCCCGTAATGTCCGTTTGAAATAAATGGTCGAAATTCACGAACTGCCGCGGCGCGGCGCGTTCTATTCAGGCCATTATATTATATATATAATATATATTTCGTCGATTTCTATTTAAAACGAATTATATAAATAGTTTTAAAATCGTTTCAAAAGCAATTTCAACTTTCTTTTCAATTCAAATCAAAATTGAATTCTTCTTTATAAATTCGTTTTAAAATTCATTTCTATTCAATTCAAATTTCAATTCAATTTGAATTCATTTCAATTTACTTTCCATTCAATTTGAATTCGTTTTCAATTCAATTCATTTCGAAATCGTTTTCAATTCAATTCATTTCGAAATCGTTTTCAATTCAATTCATTTCGAAATGAATAAAATCGATATAGATATCGTTTACGTCAAAATGGCGTCAATCTAATCAACACGGCTTCATAAATTTCTATTTTCAAATATTCTATTTCAAATATTTCCTTTTCAAAATAGTTGTTATTATCAAAATATTTCGTTCAACACATGACCAATCTCAATGGATGAAACTGTCAACACATGAACCTTTATTTTATATTGATAAAGATGTAAATTTTATTACTAAAATATTTCGTTCAACACATGATCAATCTCAATGGATGAAACTGTCAACACATGAACTTTTATTTTATATTGATAAAGATGTAAATTTTATTACTAAAATATTTCGTTCAACACATGACCAATCTCAATGGATGAAACTGTCAACACATGAACTTTTATTTTATATCGATAAAGATGTAAATTTTATTACTAAAATATTTCGTTCAACACATGACCAATCTCAATGGATGAAACTGTCAACACATGAACTTTTATTTTATATTATTCTTAATCCTTTTAAATTGGAATGAGGCCCAATCAATTACCATATAGCGTTAACTATATGGATTTCCATACACACATGTATATAATAGCATTGAAAAATAATCAACCATCAACCAAAGTGCACTACACTGTATAAGCTTCAAATATAGATATTCAATGCTTATAACAGCCTGTCAATCAATCGATCGACATATTTAATCAATCAGGATGAGTGAACTTCAAATTTCATCCCAACACCCGTGTGGGGTTTCAAACAATCAAACACCTATTTTATTTGTGTTGTTGGGCGATGTGTAAAATTTATCGTCCCAATCAATGTCATTCAAATAAGTGTACATAAACAAACCGTCCGGTTTGTGAATGAATATTTTATTTATTCATATTCACGTTAAAAAATTATATTTTTAACGATAAAACATTTTATTTCAACCTATGAATTTCTATTCAATTCATTTATTCAATAAAATGATATCTTTATTTTTCTAACTGATTTTAGAAAATTTCGGCGGCATAACGGCACGATACTAGAAACGGGACGAGGCCTAGCCTTATCCCCGGTCTAGTGAAGGCCCATGCCATTCACACATCAATCAAAATCACCAAACAACCAAATTCAAATCACATCATATAACTAATCTATGCAACCAAACAAACAAGTCCATGGTCTATGGACGATTGTGTCGGGTGCTACTAAGCACCGTCTGCATCCTAGTATATATATATAACTAGAAAATGAAATTGAAAGGTGAGAAATTCTCACAAATAGCTATCCTAGCTCCACGGCACTTCATTGATAGAAATCTTCATCGCTATCGCATCTTCGTCATCTTCGTTGCCCGTATTCTCTACATATGTAAAAATCGAATTTTTACTTCGCTATTCAATATATAAGAATCACATTTTTACTTCGATGTTAAATATATAAAAATCACATTTTTACTTCGATGTTAAATATATAAAAATCACATTTTTACTTCGAAGTTAAATATATAAAAATCACATTTTTACTTCGATGTTCAATATATAAAAATCACATTTTTACTTCGATGTTCAATATATAAAAATCACATTTTTACTTCGATGTTCAATATATAAAAATCACATTTTTACTTCGATGTTCAATATATAAAAATCACATTTTTACTTCGATGTTCAATATATAAAAATCGAATTTTTATTTCGATGTTCAATATATAAAAATCGAATTTTTATTTCAAAGTTCAATATATATAATCGAATTTTAACTACGACTTTCGATATATAAAAATATGATTTTTACTTTCTAGAGTTCAAATCCTTTTCCGAAAAATCAGTTTTAACCTTTCTTTAAAAACAGTTTTAACTTTTCTAAAAAAAACAGTTTTTAAATCTAATAAATCGGTTTTTTTTTAAATTCTTTATAAATCAGTTTTTGAAATCTTATAAAATCAGTTTTTGTATGCCTAAAAATCGAAATTACTTTTAACGAATTAAAATAAAAATAAAAACAAAATACTTACAGTATTTCGAAGAAGGGGGGGGGGAAAGGCGTCGGCGGCAGAGGCGGTGTGGGGTGGCGTCTCGATGCTTTGGGGCGCGCTAGGGTTTCGAACGGCTTCGGGGGGGTCGCGATGCTTCTGGAGGCTTGCGAATTGGCAGGGAGGGTTCGGGCATTCGATCGATGGAGGGGGGGGGAACAGGCGGAGGCGGGCAGAGGCGGTGTGGGGTGGTCATGGGCGGGCTGCTGCTGCTGCCTTCTTCTTTTTTTTTTAATTTTTTTTTTATGTTTAACTGAATAATGAATCGGGGGGGGGGGGGGCAAGAAGGAGATAAAGGAGGAAAGAATAGATTTTTTTTATTATTTAATTATTTAATTTTTGCAAAAAGGTTGACTTTTACATACGACCTCGAAACGAGGCCCACCGCCTGTCGTCCATAGCGTTTTACCCCCATTCCGAACACAATGGGATATGCTTCGTAAGCCATCTCGGCTGTTTCGATCAGTTTTCGTTAAAATCAAAATATAACTCTATATATATTAAATTTGAACGCACATTTCAATTTACCGGGGCCGCGGACTGACTCTAGAAATTCCCGAAAAATATTTTCTAGCTTCGTATTGACGATACGGTCCTAACAAAACTAGTTTCGCCGAATTCTGAGACCGTTGGAAAAATGGCCAATTTCCAGTCGATTAAAATCAACTGAAAATGGTCAATCGCGTTTTCCTTTGCCACGCTCACATATAGATTCGAAAAATTATGAAATTTGGAATCTAGCAATAATTTGACACTGCGGATCCAACAAAAGTGGTTTCGTCGAAATCCGAGGTCATTTGCAAAATGTCCATTTTTAAGGGCCTGAATTCCATAGCGACTATTCAGAATTTTCAACTGGACATATCTTATCATTTCTAAGATGAAAACCCAGTTTGTTAACTTCGTTACAAAGATATAGTTATACAGATTCAAATATTTCTTGTTTCGTTCAATTCTGACTTATATTGAATTCTGTATATTCATTTGAAATTAGAAATCGAATTTTCGAACTACCGCGCCATTTTCTATTCCTTTTATAATTATATATAATTATTATATATTCTAACGACGACGTATATAGTATATACGTTCGAATCATATTCAAAATAAATTTCACGTCGATATTATTTAAAATAATTCATTTTAAATAATCAAAATTCGCTAAAATTGCCAAAATAAAAATTTCAAACTGGCTCGCATTTTACGGGTTGTTACAATCTCCCCCACTTAAAACTTTTCGTCCCCGAAAAGGAACAAAGTCGAAAGTGGTTTGATTAATCAACTCTACGTTCGATCTGGCTTCCATTCTCCAACTTTTCAGTTTCTGAGAATTTTCAAAATTTCAAAAATTTGGCTAACACCCTAAATTTTTGAAAAATTTCGCCATAACCTCCCCTGCACCGGGAGCATCGGGGAATTTCAAATAGCTTCCCCGGTCCTTCAGATCTCAAAAAGAAAAAGAAAAAGCCAAGCGGCTAGCCAATAGGCTCACAAAATCATCATCACCCAAACAAAACAGGAAATTATGTAGTAAACATGTACCTATTTGTCGGGCAAACAAATTTTATTCTCTGGCTCTAGCCTCCTTGCTATGACCTGTTCAATATAAGTATATGTATATGCAAGCAAATGCGACCAATTTTCAATACAATTCAATATTCGGTTCAATTAGGCTAAATGGCTAAAAATTAGCAAACAAATAAACAAACAACACAAACATCAATCAATTAGTGAATTAGAGTTTGAAATTCATAACTTTGATATATAGTCAAAAATCTCATTTTTGATGCCAAATCACAACAATAAGCCCTATCTAATTTTGGTTCTCACGCCAGTCAATAGGAAATATATAGAAATCTCACTTTCATCACTCGAATATAAACACTGATAATGTGATCACAATTATCAGTATCATTCCCGAGCCACTAGAGTGTAATTCTATATCCATCCAGTATATTAAAATTTTGAATACACGCGGATCAGACGTATACGCAAAATCTTTATATACTGGACTGTCCAACTCAATATAAATAAATAATCAAATACGAATAATTGATTTAAATTTTTAAAACAAAGATTGTTTTCATTTGAAAAATATACTCTTCACACTCGTTCTAGGATACTACTGATCCCATCTCTAACGAGTCATTCCCATTGGATTTTACTAACCCAATATCTGATGAATTCTTTCGTATGGTTCTAATGTGCCTTGTTCTCTGAGCTTTGTAAACCAAAGCTCTGATACCAACTGTGACGGCAAGGAATTTCGCTCGGTCCGAACCAGTCGCTAAACCGATCCAGGCCGTTCGAAACGCCCTATCGTTTGAGAACACGACAAACAGAACGCATACAGAAGAACATTTCATTGTATATTACAACAATGCATCAGATTACAAGAATATACAGAGTATAAATGAATATCACACAGAAATATCAGAGATTTAAATTACATTTAAATACATAGCAGCGGAAAATAATACAATACACAACTAGAAGAGATATACGGATACAAAGCTTTCCGGATATCATTCCAGCTGTAAACCAGGATCCTGTGAATATAAATCTGCAAAACCAAAACTACTAGCTGCCCGTGTCGAAAATAAGGGCACCCAGAGTTTAGGTTAAAACAATAAACTCCAGGTCAGTCATGTGACTGGTGTGAGAACTAAAACAGTTATTAATCTTTGCTTTAAAAGTTAGGTAAATCAAGGGACCACGCCGCTAACGCGGAACGGGTTTCCTCCCAAGAATACCAGTGCATAAAACAACCAGCGCAATGCTAAATAAAGAAAAATGAAGCTATTATAAGACCCAGTTCCCATCACACAATGCAACGCAAGCCGGAGGATAGGGTTTTTACCTTATAATAGCCAAGAATGCTTGATACGTTTAAAACAGATTATTTGATACTATTATAAGTGCATAGTGTATAAAACAACTTCAAATCATAAATATCAATCATAGGCGGCATGAATGCCCCATACCACTATGTCGCCATATATAGGTTATACAATCAAAATCGCAAAGTCACGTATTTGGAAATTGGGTTTCCATCTATGAACCGAGGCAAAAGATAGTCCTCTACCGATTCGAGACGCTCTAGCCCGTGTCTCAGGATCAGAGCTCGAGTGACCCTTGGATCCTCAGGGCCAGTCCACCGATGTGGATTAAACTTAAACCCTGAACATGCGTTTCCCCGCCCTATGGGGCGTAAACGAGCCAACTAAATGACTCCATCGGTTCGAGAACGACCGATCAATCCGAGGCGCCTCGCAACAGCAACAACCACATAAGTCAAACTCGTCAGGGCGTGTAAAACCACTGACGCCACTTCTAGCTAGAAAGAAACGCATGCCCTCCCTGACGTCCTCTCCCATTTTTGGTTCATACCGGGTGTGAAACACGCGAAGTAAACGTTACACAAAGCTACGCCACAAAGGTCGTGCTTTGATCATCACCACAAGACTTTGCTTTTCAACAGAAGCCTTGATCAATTGCCACTTAGGCATGCCACATAGGCAATTCACTCCATGCGTTTGATATCCATCAATATATAACCCCTGAGCTCGTACGTCTCAGAGAAGGGCGTTAAGCAAGAGAATACATTCTCCGCCGCCAAACAGATATATATTTAATAGAAATCAATCACACGGACTAAAATCCAATGTCAGACACACAGTCCATTTACAAGTCCGTTCTGGGTCTGAACGAAACCAGAGGCACCTAGTACCCCGCATATCCATCGATCTCCAAGTACGTCTGGACGATCACTAACTGTTTCCATCTTCTTGGGTGTACAGCCCAATCAAGATCATCAGTAATTACCCAAACGACGTGAAGACCTCCGGTCTTCGACCATCGTCTTCATCTTCGACTTATCGTCGTATCAGTTATTCAGAATGGGACAAACCCGGTCTTTCCGAATAACTCGCGTATATTTTAAATAAGTGTTACACAAACACAACATACGCCTCATTCCAATTCATTAGTCACTGACAGTAAATTAATCAAGAGAATAATTTCCCAAATATTAACCCCGAAGGCCGAAACCAACATCAGATCAATATCCAGAAAACCATTCTGCTTGGCTAACCGACAGTTAGTTTCTAAATTTCACATTCATAGGGAAAGGTTCCCATTAATTTTATCCAAGATAAATTCCTTGAATTTACTCTTTAATCTTCTTTTGAATTTCGATTCAACTAGTCGAGATTAACGAACCTTACCGAAGTAATCATTGGTTTTAGTTTCCCAATCCCAACCTATTCATCCCATGAAGTAAAACTGGTAATACTTCATATCTAACACCATGGTGTTATCGGTAAATTCAATTACCATTTCACGTTCAAATCTAATTAAAGATTTAACTATCGCCTGGAGCAAAACTGGTGATACTCCATTTCGATTATTTCAATCTAATTAAAGATTCATTAAAACTCCACTTAGTTTTAATCTGTGACTGGATTAAAGAATCAGTGTCATTTAAAACACGACTCACGATAAACCCAAAATCACATCACATTTCAATCAGTCCCTAATTGTAAATTAGCAAGTGAGCAATTTCCTAAGTATTAATCCCGAAGGCCGAAACCAACATCAGATCAATGCCTCGGAAACTATTCAACTTAACTAATCTCCAGTTAGTTTCTAATTTTCTTAACTCCTTTAGGTCTAAAAACTGTATTATTGAAGATACCGTTCACGACAACCCAAAATCACATTTCATTAATGATCGGGTTAAAGAACGAGTGTTATTTAAAACACTGTTCACGATAAACCCAAAAATCAATATCAATTCAATTCCAATTAAATATTATTTAATTGGTACACTTCATTAAATCTAAATAAAAAGATTTAATCATTTCTCAACTGGGTTCAAGAACAGTGTTAGTGAAGACACCATTCACGACAAACCCAAATCACATTTGATATTCAATATAAGGCTCTGAATAGAAAATATATCGGCTTATATTCAATATCAAATTCTACGATTAACAAATGTCGTATTGGAAATAACGATATAAATATATATCTTTCAAATTTCCATAACAACACCTGTATAATCACGAATTTCAACATCGAAATATTCCGAAGACAATTTCGATTCAAATCCATTCCAATGCAATCATTGGAAATTTTGGTTATTTTTAAAACCCTTTTCGAATTCAATTTATTTATTTAAAAATAAATAGAATTATAATTCTAGTTCAAAACTAGTTCAATTCGATAAAAATCTATTTTTATCTTTTCAAATATGGAGTTTTTCATCCCAATCCTTTCTAAATCATTTCTTATGATTTTACACAAATTATTACTATTTTTAATAATTTTATCAAGGGCCGTACAGTCGATTTCCATCAACGGCCATCGAACTGCACTTACAGCGACCTTTTTCAAATTTGATTTGGACATAATTCCAAATCCAACCGTTAGATTTCAAATTTCTAATATTCGCTAGAAAGCACTTTTCGATACGAACCCAACGGTTCCGGTTTTAGGAGAATCCGACGGTCGGATCTCCCGTAATGTCCGTTTGAAATAAATGGTCGAAATTCACGAACTGCCGCGGCGCAGCGCGTTCTATTCAGGCCATTATATTATATATATAATATATATAATATATATTTCGTCGATTTCTATTTAAAACGAATTATATAAATAGTTTTAAAATCGTTTCAAAAGCAATTTCAACTTTCTTTTCAATTCAAATCAAAATTGAATTCTTCTTTATAAATTCGTTTTAAAATTCATTTCTATTCAATTCAAATTTCAATTCAATTTGAATTCATTTCAATTTACTTTCCATTCAATTTGAATTCGTTTTCAATTCAATTCATTTCGAAATCGTTTTCAATTCAATTCATTTCGAAATGAATAAAATCGATATAGATATCGTTTACGTCAAAATGGCGTCAATCTAATCAACACGGCTTCATAAATTTCTATTTTCAAATATTCTATTTCAAATATTTCCTTTTCAAAATAGTTGTTATTATCAAAATATTTCGTTCAACACATGACCAATCTCAATGGATGAAACTGTCAACACATGAACCTTTATTTTATATTGATAAAGATGTAAATTTTATTACTAAAATATTTCGTTCAACACATGACCAATCTCAATGGATGAAACTGTCAACATATGAACTTTTATTTTATATTGATAAAGATGTAAATTTTATTACTAAAATATTTCGTTCAACACATGACCAATCTCAATGGATGAAACTGTCAACACATGAACTTTTATTTTATATCGATAAAGATGTAAATTTTATTACTAAAATATTTCGTTCAACACATGACCAATCTCAATGGATGAAACTGTCAACACATGAACTTTTATTTTATATTATTCTTAATCGTTTTAAATTGGAATGAGGCCCAATCAATTACCATATAGCGTTAACTATATGGATTTCCATACACACATGTATATAATAGCATTGAAAAATAATCAACCATCAACCAAAGTGCACTACAATGTATAAGCTTCAAATATAGATATTCAATGCTTATAACAGCCTGTCAATCAATCGATCGACATATTTAATCAATCAGGATGAGTGAACTTCAAATTTCATCCCAACACCCGTGTGGGGTTTCAAACAATCAAACACCTATTTTATTTGTGTTGTTGGGCGATGTGTAAAATTTATCGTCCCAATCAATGTCATTCAAATAAGTGTACATAAACAAACCGTCCGGTTTGTGAATGAATATTTTATTTATTCATATTCACGTTAAAAAATTATATTTTTAACGATAAAACATTTTATTTCAACCTATGAATTTCTATTCAATTCATTTATTCAATAAAATGATATCTTTATTTTTCTAACTGATTTTAGAAAATTTCGGCGGCATAACGGCACGATACTAGAAACGGGACGAGGCCTAGCCTTATCCCCGGTCTAGTGAAGGCGCACGCCATTCACACATCAATCAAAATCACCAAACAACCAAATTCAAATCACATCATATAACTAATCTATGCAACCAAACAAACAAGTCCATGGTCTATGGACGATTGTGTCGGGTGCTACTAAGCACCGTCTGCATCCTAGTATATATATATATAACTAGAAAATGAAATTGAAAGGTGAGAAATTCTCACAAATAGCTATCCTAGCTCCACGGCACTTCATTGATAGAAATCTTCATCGCTATCGCATCTTCGTCATCTTCGTTGCCCGTATTCTCTACATATGTAAAAATCGAATTTTTACTTCGCTATTCAATATATAAGAATCACATTTTTACTTCGATGTTAAATATATAAAAATCACATTTTTACTTCGATGTTAAATATATAAAAATCACATTTTTACTTCGAAGTTAAATATATAAAAATCACATTTTTACTTCGATGTTCAATATATAAAAATCACATTTTTACTTCGATGTTCAATATATAAAAATCACATTTTTACTTCGATGTTCAATATATAAAAATCACATTTTTACTTCGATGTTCAATATATAAAAATCACATTTTTACTTCGATGTTCAATATATAAAAATCGAATTTTTATTTCGATGTTCAATATATTAAAATCGAATTTTTATTTCAAAGTTCAATATATATAATCGAATTTTAACTACGACTTTCGATATATAAAAATATGATTTTTACTTTCTAGAGTTCAAATCCTTTTCCGAAAAATCAGTTTTAACCTTTCTTTAAAAACAGTTTTAACTTTTCTAAAAAAAACAGTTTTTAAATCTAATAAATCGGTTTTTTTTTAAATTCTTTATAAATCAGTTTTTGAAATCTTATAAAATCAGTTTTTGTATGCCTAAAAATCGAAATTACTTTTAACGAATTAAAATAAAAATAAAAACAAAATACTTACAGTATTTCGAAGAAGGGGGGGGGGAAAGGCGTCGGCGGCAGAGGCGGTGTGGGGTGGCGTCTCGATGCTTTGGGGCGCGCTAGGGTTTCGAACGGCTTCGGGGGGGTCGCGATGCTTCTGGAGGCTTGCGAATTGGCAGGGAGGGTTCGGGCATTCGATCGATGGAGGGGGGGGAACAGGCGGAGGCGGGCAGAGGCGGTGTGGGGTGGTCGTGGGCGGGCGGCTGCTGCTGCCTTCTTTTTTTTTTTTATGTTTAACTGAATAATGAATCGGGGGGGGGGGGGGGGGGCAAGAAGGAGATAAAGGAGGAAAGAATAGATTTTTTTTATTATTTAATTATTTAATTTTTGCAAAAAGGTTGACTTTTACATACGACCTCGAAACGAGGCCCACCGCCTGTCGTCCATAGCGTTTTACCCCCATTCCGAACACAATGGGATATGCTTCGTAAGCCATCTCGGCTGTTTCGATCAGTTTTCGTTAAAATCAAAATATAACTCTATATATATTAAATTTGAACGCACATTTCAATTTACCGGGGCCGCGGACTGACTCTAGAAATTCCCGAAAAATATTTTCTAGCTTCGTATTGACGATACGGTCCTAACAAAACTAGTTTCGCCGAATTCTGAGACCGTTGGAAAAATGGCCAATTTCCAGTCGATTAAAATCAACTGAAAATGGTCAATCGCGTTTTCCTTTGCCACGCTCACATATAGATTTGAAAAATTATGAAATTTGGAATCTAGCAATAATTTGACACTGCGGATCCAACAAAAGTGGTTTCGTCGAAATCCGGGGTCATTTGCAAAATGTCCATTTTTAAGGGCCTGAATTCCATAACGACTATTCAGAATTTTCAACTGGACATATCTTATCATTTCTAAGATGAAAACCCAGTTTGTTAACTTCGTTACAAAGATATAGTTATACAGATTCAAATATTTCTTGTTTCGTTCAATTCTGACTTATATTGAATTCTGTATATTCATTTGAAATTAGAAATCGAATTTTCGAACTACCGCGCCATTTTCTATTCCTTTTATAATTATATATAATTATTATATATTCTAACGACGACGTATATAATATATACGTTCGAATCATATTCAAAATAAATTTCACGTCGATATTATTTAAAATAATTCATTTTAAATAATCAAAATTCGCTAAAATTGCCAAAATAAAAATTTCAAACTGGCTCGCATTTTACGGGTTGTTACAATAGAGGATGTCACAGCAAAAACTATAGTTACCTGTTCCTTTTGCTGAGCAGAGCAATCTTTCTTAATACGTCTGGGCTGAAGTAAAGCATGACAGAAATTGTCATGGGGCCTTTGGGATAGAGGAACAGAAACACCAATCAAGTAAGGGTAGCTAGTGGAGTAATGGTCTTGCTTGTTGCACTTAAAGCAATTAATGGAATATAGATCTACATGAGGATTCTATGTTGTATATTTAATGACTTACTAATTTTTCCATTTCTTCTTTTCCTGTAAAAATTTGGATTTCCTCTTCATTGGATTGTTGGATGATCGATGAAATTGCGGTGTTTAAATAACATGTCTTCATTTGACATTTGGAGAGTTTTCAAACTTAGTGGCCATATTCATGAGAGTTGCAAAAGGCATATAATCGCGATTCATCAGACTCTCGTAAAACTCCAGGCGAGCACCTGGTGTTGCAAAAGAATATTAACAAGATATGATTAACTAAAGATTTATACTTAAAACACTGCCATGAAAAATTGTTTTGGTAAAATGAGCCATAGTGGACACCCACCAGTCCTGTGCAGCGTCCTGAAGCTGCCAAGTGTCCATCTGATAATTTTGTGCGTCAGGTAATCTCGAGGCCGATAAATATCCTCTCAAAACTTTTAGCCACTACCAGGCCTCAATAATCAACTCAAACCCAGAAAACTTAGTACTCCCGAGTTGGGTTTACACCTTGCAAAGCTATGTAAAAATAACAGGGGTAGTTGGAGCGATAGGTGGAGCAGGCTCAATTGGGGTACATCTACAACCACTACCTCTACCTGCATTTCTTCTGGTAGTCATCTGAAATGTTCAAGAATATATTTTGAACGAAGATAAATGACGATCCAGACTTAACGGAAACCCTACCTAGAGAGTTTAACCGAGTAAATAGATCGAATTTTAATTAAAGGATGAATTTGAAAGAGGGTAAATTCTAACAAAAGAATTAAATCTTTTAGAATCAAATTTTTATTAAAACCATTTTATGAAATATTTTATAACCCTTTTAGAAACATTTAAAGCCTTTTAAATATTTTAACCTAAAAGAACTCCAACAAAAGATGAAAATGAAAGAGAAGAAAAATTAAAATTTGATTTCAAAATCAAAGGTTTATATATTAAAATACTTTAAAACCCTTAATATCTTTCCAAAACTATTTTTATTTTTTAACAATATGCTCTTTCTCTCTCAAGAATTGATTCTGATAATGATTTTACTCATTCTAGGGTATCACTACCCTATCTTTAATGATCTATTACCCTAAATGCTAATATTTGATTAAACCAAAGCTTTGATACCAACTTGTAATGGCCCACTATTTCGAACCATTCAAATTGACAATAAACCATATATGTCAAACTTGAATCATTCAAAATAATGACTTGTTAATTTTTTTCAGACAAATATAAATCAAAACAAAAAATCATATATACAGACGCAGAATAACACGCAGCAGAAGTAAAGCAAAACCATAATAGTATATAAGTTACAACCAAAAATACATGATCCTATATATGTACACAAAAGAGTCATAAGCTCATACAACACAGATCCCGTACATAAGTGACTGGTAATATATACAACTGATGGCGACGAGAAACACTAAGATAATTAGATAGTTGATATATTGAGTAAAGATCCAATACAACACCATACTCCAAAAGATCCATCACGAAGGTTGTGATACTTAAGACAACCTGAGCATAAAGAAAAAAAATACTTGAGTCAGGACTAACATTCTCATTGAAGTAAATTAACTCCAGTGAAATATTCATAGAAATGCACAATAACTTAAAGGATGTTTGGGATTCCATTCTTTAAGGATCCATGAAAGTAATACATATAATATAATAAGATATTATAATAATGTCTACAATAAATATACTATTGAAAATAGCATAAGCGGAATTACCATATTACTTTACGCCATTTATAATACCATAGTCTATATAGGATATCGTAAAGTTCACCGTAAACTATTGGATATCAAAGGGCACTCTACAGGAATAATACGAATCAAAATCATAGAGAGCTCGTTTAGGATAAATATGACAAGGCACACGAGGCAATATCAAGGGAAGAATTCTAGTAATTGCAATCCCGAGCTGGTGGTAACACATAGCCGCATCAACCGTCTACCTCAAACAACATACTCAAAGGGTCTTTAAATCAATTGCAAAATAATATAAATGGTATCGATGAAGCATGATTAACCGGAGTAGCGAACTTCCTAAGTCATGGTGTAACATTTGTTTTACCCATGTTAATTATGCCATAAAGGTCAAGGTTATATATCATCGTTCTCTTTCTTCATTCCAGTAGTGTTTGCCAAATTCATTCTACCTTGTTCTGGATTCCCCATCACGTACACAGTTGTCAAAGTGGTATCGGTTGTTTTCACAAAAAATGGTTCAATCACTAAGGGTACAATGAATGTACTTCACCAATATGGTTAGAAAACAAGTGGATCCGTACTCAACAACAATTGAAAATAAAGATGCCAAGGAAAGCAAAAAGGAGACGAGGTTTTAGAGTGGTTCAGCCTTGTGTTAGGCCTACATCCACTGTGAATGGAATTTGCATTATCATGATGATGATTACAAGACATATCAGCTCTAGATCTTTGTACATATTCTTATTCTCTCAATATATTCTCACTTTTACATACAAATTTCGTTTAGATTCACAAGATTCAATGGAGGAATGGAAGGATCTATGATGGAGTAGGACGGAAAGGCGATGGAGAAGGAGGAGGTCTGCGATTTTTTGCGCCTATAGGATTTTGATGGACTCCATGGCCAAATGGATGAACGATCTTTAGATGGTGATGATGATCATGGTTGAAATGTTTAAGGAATGGCTAAGGAAAGAATTTAGTAGCACTTCGTGCTCGTTGAGGTCCCCCTCTATAGTGGCAGCCATGGCTTATTTATAGGTAAGCATCCCTCGAAGAAATGAATCGGAGTTCCCCCTTCTAGGTTATTGATTTCCTTCCTTACTAATCACGAACATGCCCCCGCTTAGCTGTAGCAAACTGGTGACAACTGTTTCTCGCTTTCCTATGTGAAGTGACTTTACAAGAGTGAGCGACCGCATAGGTCTGGGTATATTGAATGGGCGGCGGAGCGATGAGTGTACATGCGACCTGTCAAAGCTTCCTAGCTTGTACAAGAATGATTGACCAATGGATGTCATTTGGTTGATGCAGCTTGTTTGATTATGAACGGGCGAACGGTGCCGTAGTTTGAGATGTAAGTATGACCCTTTGAGAACTGATATCCATCCGACTAGTAAGCATCATTTGATATTAATAGCTGATCGAGTATTAAGTAGGCGATTAAAGTTGCTTTCTATGAGCGGAAATGGAATATATGTGCAACCTCTGATTTTCTTTGCATTTCCTGCTATGCACGAACAATCAGTTTATTATGAACGAACGATTGCAGAACAGATCATGTGACCGATCCTGACTGTGCCGAGCAGACGACTCAACTCGCTTTTTCCTAGCCATGTTTAACCTTGGAGCTGGTGCTTGAACCTTATTCTGTGCGATCGCCCCTTACCCTTTGTAACTGTCCAAGTGTACTGGGTACAACTAGATACGACCGACCTTAATGACGTTTATCCCACGATTTTCATACAGACTTAATATACCAATATGTGTGCGGTTTTAAGGATTCCACAATCCATATTGTATGGATTAACATAATCCCCTCGAAGTTTGTATTCATTGAAGATAATGCAAGCTTCGATTCGAACAATTCTGACATGTGTTAGGTTGCTTTATGTTCCAGGTCGTATAATCTCGCGAATTGCTTTTGGGCTTTTAGCTTGAGTTTGGCCTATTTATTTTCCAAATATTATTCTTTGACTAATGCCATCATCCTACTTTATATTTCCCCTTTTCTTTTAATTTGATCTTACTGATGGCGTCTCTTTGAGGTAAAATTTTAACCATCATTGATTCTTCAATGAATTCGACTGGCCAAACTACTCAGCCTTGAAGCTTCACGACTCAGGTTTAATTTTGATTTGATTTTTTTACCAGACTCTAAAGGTCGTCGGTTATTTGCGATGCCCTCAACTGATGATGATTATGCTGTGATGATAATTTTGCGTCCTCTTACTGTTCACCAGCGATCTTAGTCTACACATCCATGTCTTGTTATTTCTCTAAAAGTCGGAAACACCTTTTTTATATATCTCCAATTGTTGTGCTTTTAACAGTTTGCAAAGGGCACTCCAAATCAGGTTTTTTCCATCCCCTTGGGCCCAATTTGTAATCAGCTTCATTCTTCTCCTAGGTCCGACGATGAAGCTTTCTTTGCTAAAAAGACTAAAGAGAAAAAGGGTGGAGAAGATCCATAGGGAAATGAAGAAGAAGAGGGATCCGAACGGAGGAAGTCTTAGGAAATACCCGAAGCTGGACAAGTCGACATTCCCCGAGCTGGATAAGTCTTCCATACCACACACTTAAACCAACTCTCTTCAACCATCTCTGACTTCTCCATTTCCTATTTCAACCTCTACGGATCTTCAAGCGATTGTGTAAAGGCCTCGTTATGCCTCCGATCCATGCAATCCGGTGCTTGCTGCACGATTGGAGGGTTGGTGTCTGCAAAGCACATATCTTGATTTGGAAGTAGACTCGTACGACAATTGGTTCGTGGCGGGCAAGATGGATACCATGAAAAACTTTATGTTGGTTTAGCATGACACCATCAAAGACCAGATGAAGGAGGGAATTGATACGGTCAGGAATCATGTTGTGAGACGGTTGGATGCCTGGCATACGCTTGCCTGTGATCTCCAAAGATTGAACATGGAAAACATCAGATGGATCTGTACTATAGAGAATGATAATACCGAGCTTATCAAGGCCCTTGAATCACTGCATCTTTCTTCTAAGGAAAAGTGAAACCAAGCAGATCTGGTAGTAGGAGGAAATGGAACCGTGGGCTACGATTATCTTGCTTTGTCTTTTATCCCATGCTTTGACCGGTTGTATATGCGGGTGCCAACCCTCGCAAACTACTTTTATGTTGGTTTGTGTTTGAATCTTCTGTGTTGGACTTGTGATGTGGGGGTGGTAATGCATTTTGCTTGCTATACTCTAAGCTTTCACTTTAACTTTGCCGTACTTTTACTTTGCATTAAGATTCCACAACGGTTTTTTTAGATGATCCATGCTTTATATAATTATCTTTCGTTGGGTCAGACGTTTTCCGATATCAATGATCAATCGAGCGTTTTCTATTCCCTACATCCGAGGTTTTGAATGCTATACAGACTTATTGTTAACTCCTCATATCTGAACTTCCAGATGTTACGCGAATGGATTAACCATTCTTCTTTAATTGCAAACATGCCCTGCTTAGCCGTAGCCAACTGGCAATAGTTGTTTCCAGCTGGCTTGGACGAGCGGCTTCATAGGAGCGAATAGATACATAGGAACAAGTGATTGCATCGGTCCTGACATATTTAGCAGATGGACAGGCAATAAGTGCATATGCGCGACTTGTCATGGCTTCCCGGTTAGTGTAAGAATGATCGACCAGATCTTGTTGAGCCTTTTCCAACTGCCTGATTAGAGCATATGTGTTTGATGGTAGATGGGCAACCGATCGAAACTTGTAAAGATATTGTATGTGCGAACACTCTTAGCATCTTTGCGTTTCATGAGTGACTGACTTCTTAAGACATAGACGGTAGGCTCTCTAGGCTGCGTTTGTTCGCTGTACCCTAGGCTATGCGCAAACAACCCTTGTATCTCAGAGTGGGCGATCCATATTTTAGGTACGAATCTCCTAAGTTTGCTGGGGCCGTATTTCCCTTTGGCATATTCAAGCCTAACTTTATGAATGGTGCGGGACCCATCAACTTCTATGTTAACATCAACTTCGATGTTATGTGTTCTTCGCTGATATGCTCAGCTTTGGTTATGTGAGACTACCTTCTACTTTATCTGAACGATCTAAATATCTTAGGTCATTCATGTAAGTCTAAACACTACCGCGATTGTCTTGTGCATTTTGTGAAGATTTGATGCACCAGTTAGGGATAAACATTTTTGTTCTTCGAAGCTCATGATTTCCTAGTTTCATGGAAGATTAATGACTTCGAAAGAAGAAAGAAAAGAAAGGCTGTAGTAGTTTGGTGAATTAAATCTTTATTTTCTAAGGTGTTACATGGCTCTCGATTGTTCTGGATTGACCACGATCAAGTCGCTCACATTGCCAGGCATAACATGATGGTTCGAGCGAGTTAGCTTTCGGGGGTTAATATTCTCGTTTAGCTGGTTCGTCTTGATTTTGACAAGGCTGACATGGCAAGAACATTGTGGACTAGCTTTCTTTATATGCCTTCTCCATTCCATCTTTTCCCGAAGAAATATTTTGATGACAACACTGTTCTGGAGAACTTTACATGGTAATCCATACTCTTTAACTTTTGCCCTGGTTTTCCTTAAAAAAATATCAGTTCTCTTAGCTCAATATTCTGTTTCATGCTTCCATTAACTTTTGATTGATTAAGGCAACTTTTCTTTCGTTCCAAAATACCATGATTTGTTTTAAGCGAGATTTCGCTTTTAATCTTGTCTTGCTTTGCTCGAGTAGTTTCTGATTTCATAAATAGTTTCAAGCTAAGGAGTTCTTAAGTGAGGTTCGATCAGTTTGAATATGGATTGGGATTTTGGAAACATTTAGGTTTGTTTAATGAAGATGTTGCTTTAATGCGAACCTAGATGACATGTAACTTCCTTCTTCTTTTTTAAAGAACTTTGACTTTGATTTTGCCTATAAGTCGTTTGCTTGAATGCCCCAGACATTTTTAGCTTAAACCAAGTGGAGCTCCGGCTCGCGCTTAAATTTAGTTGGGTTGTTCTGACAATCATCCAAACTTCGGATTGAAATAGCCTTTTGGTGTCCGACATATACTAAAATATATTTTGGTCTTTTCTTCAGGCTCAAGGATGAAATTCTTTATGTTAGAAAGATCAAGGAAGAAATTTGGGCAAAAGAGATCCTTGGAGATGTCGTTCACTAGATGAACCTCTTATCCCGGATAGTCAAGTTGATTCTACCCAACCACCATTGGATTTTCTATCCCTTACCTCAAACTCTGTTGATCTTCAAACAACCATTCATAGGCCTCTTTATGTTCCTAATCCATGTCATCCAACACTTGCTGAACGATTCAAGGGTTGGGGTTTAGAAGGTATATACCTTGACTTGGACATAGACCCATATGAAAAATGGAATGTTGCTGGCAAGATGGATGCTATGAAAGACTGTGTGCTGGCTGAATTTAACCAGTTGGAGGCACCCCCGAATTTGATTATAGGCCTTATCGTAGAAGTCAGGGATTATGTTGTAAAGCGATTGGGTGCTTGGCACACTCTTACTGGTGATCTTCAGAGGTTAAACAGAGGGAACATCGACTGAATCCATGCTTTGGAGAAAGACAAGTTTGAGCTTATCAAGGCCCTTGAATCCCAGGAGAGGGCCACTGCTTTTTCCACCTGAAAATTATAACTGGTTAGCTTTATCTTTAATTATTACCGCCATTTGTCTTGATGCGCCATGTTTAGACTGGCTTGTTTATATGTGTGCCAGCCCTTTTGATTACAATATGCTTTGTTGATGATTTTATGACTGATTTAGGCTTTGGTTCATGGTGTCGTAATTTTTCTTTACATATACATATATGGTTTAATTATCTTTGCATTGGTGCGCTGCGCGTTGCATCTTAATCGTTGTTCATTTATATGGTTTAGTACTTTGTTAATCGTACGACTACGTCCGACGTATGGCGTGTAAGATTATCATTACAGGTTAGTTGTAATCTTAGATATTCATGCATTTACCCATGTTTTAGTAACTTGTTAATTCAAATCCTTCGAAGTTTGGATTTGAAAATGTACCCCCCGGAGAGGTTTATGCTTTCCATATTTAATTTGTGTTTTTCGCTCGATTAAACATGCTTTCTTATATATATACGTGTTTGTTGTTTTTTAAAATGTATTCAACCCCACTCCTCACTAACTCGATGACCCAAGCCTTTGGAGACTGGTCTTGAATACGTTCCCCCAGGGGGGTCTTGGGTTTCAAGTTTTCGATCCATTATAGGTCATTGCTCGATCTGGTTATTTTAAATTCAAGAAAGACCTAGAATGAATACCCACTTTTGGCTAGGATTTCTGTTACCCCATTTCGGCTAGGATTTCTAATTGCTACCCCCTTTCGGCTAGGATTTCTAGTCGTTACCCCCTTTCGGCTAGGTTTTCTAAATTGTTTTGTTACCCTTTTTGGCTAGGATTTCTGAATTGTTTTGTTACCCCCTTTCGGCTAGGATTTCTGTTACACTGGCCTTTCCAACTTTATGCTTCATCCCAGGAGGTGGACACTTATTCTTCCTATCAAGTTTTTGCTCAATTTAAAGACTTCGTATCCTGCACCTAACAAGATGCCTCTTTTGGGACTAACAATTTTCATCCGTGGGACAAATTTGATAGTTTTCTTTGTAATTTTCCTCAATGCTTGACGCTAACTTCTCATGTGGACGTTTGCTAAGAGTTTGGCGTGTTCCATAGTGAAAAGTGTGGCCTTCTAAATTGGGAACATAGTGAAAAGTGTAGCTTTCCGACTTGGAGTTTGTTTGCTACGTCTTTCCAGAACAATTTTTTTCTTCCAAAGCGAAGTGCTTATTTATCCAACTCAATTTTCATGATATTTTTTTGGCTCTGAAGTTGTTTTGCTTGAAACATGTTTTTGGAAACCTTCCGGTATGGTTTTGGCTCGATTTTTAGTATGAGCTTACAAATATGTTCGTCAAGTTCATGACATTTATTTTGTAAGGCATTTTGCAGGTAAACTACTATCGATTACTTTCATGAATGTAGCAAGTAACAAAGTAGAATAGAGTGACTTAAGTAATAAGGCGAGACAGAATCACTAAAACAAGGTAAAATGATAGAATTTGTTCATTCGGGGTCGCTGACACTGGTAGGCTGACTTTTGGTCCTTAGGTAAGTATTGGTTTTGGATTGACATGCGTGATCCACCCATTACTTGTTTCCCCTTGCATGCACAGGGTTGATGCAGTGTTCATGAGCTCGTATGTATTGCTGTAAACGATTCAGCCCCTCAATTAATGATTTTGAATGCTTGCAATCATTTGTATCGTGCCCTGACTGGTTATGAAATTGATAAAATCTTCTTGATCTCATAGCGGCGTTTTTGACTCGCATATGTTGAGGGATCAGATATTTCTCTGTATCGTTAGTTGCTATGAAAATATTCCTTATGGTGTCATAGAGGGGAGTGAGTTCAGAATTCTTGAAGAAGCGCCGCTGTTTTTTAGCCTAGTTATCTTTTCTTTCATTACTCCCCTTCTGACAATCAACACAGCTGTTAGCCCACTTTGTGAACTGGGCAACACAAATTCGAGATGTAAAGCGTTGAAGAACTTAGAAAGCGTCATAGCGGATGGGATCGGAGAGCTGCTACTATTCGGATCGGAGAGCTGCTACTATTCGGGTCGAAGAGCTATCACCAATCGGATCGGAGGGTTATCATCAGTCAGATCGATGAGCTACTACCAGGTCGGAACGAAGCAGAGCAAAATGGATAAGGACTTAGTTTTCGCTTAGTTCAGGTCGGATCGGATGCCCCGATCAGAACCCTTTCTGGACGCTCCTCCGATCCGAACTTATATTCCACATCACTTCCCCCCACGATCGCCTGATTATTCGGAGCGGTTAAGACCAGTTCCTACCCACGATGACCACTACTCTGATGCGCTGTCAGCACTAGAATCCATCCGAACCCGAGGACGATGGGATGGAAGACACGTGGCTCTGATCCGGATCGGGTTCTGACTAAATTTTCACCTATAAATACCTTGCCTAGAGACAATTAAAGGGATCTTCTTTTTGGCACTTTGAGAGTTCAAACACTTTCATAAACCGAATTTCATCACTCCCAGATAATCCAAATCGTGTTTCAACTTTTGTTTTGAGACAATTGAGTGAATGTATGCAAGTAGTGAGTGCAATTGAGTGAATATCTCATTGTAATTGCATCTATATCATCGAGAATAGTGATTGATAAGTGGATGTAGGCTTTTCAACGCCGAACCACTATAAATTCTGTGTCTCCATTTTACTTTTGATCTTATTTTATTCTGATTTCAGTCAATTTGGGTGTTAGAACCACATTTTGGTCTAACATTTTGGTGCTTTCACTGAGAATCATCTGAATTCTCTGTTTTTCGGGATTATCGTTCTACTTTTTGGACCGTTGAGTTCAAAGAAGTTAATCCTCAAGTTTCGACGCTCTTGAATATTTGTTGATTGATTGTTGAAGAACTATGGCCAAAGGAAAAGGCAAGGAAGTTCAAACCAGTCGAGGGAACGGAGTTGGTGAAGATCAGCAAAATGCGGTTGTGACAAGGTCTCGTGGGCAGAGCTCGGCAGTGGAACAGACTGATATAGGAAATCCGAACCGCACTCAAGGGGAGAGCTCCTATCCGATCCGGGTAGGAGAATCTGAAGCAGTGCACTCCCCCAACCTGAACCGACCCGAACTGATTACGCTACACCGACCCGACCTGATTTCCCAGCTCCGACCCGAACAAGCCTCTCAGCTCCGATCCGACCCGATGCTTGGTGATGTTGGAACCTCTACTCGAGCCCCTCCAAATGCTCCGACTCCAGCCACCAGGGTCAATGATCAGGTCAGTCCATCTGCGCCTATTACTCAAGGAGATTTCTCGCGCCCACTTGACATGCTTGAGAGCACTAGGGAGGCTATGAAAATCCACGAGCGCACCAATCTCATGATGCAAGAAAACATGACACTCATGAGTAGGGAAATTAGCGAACTCCGTAGACAGAGAACCCTATCCTCGGTTCGTCACACACCAATGGATCAGTCTTCTTCTTCCGAGGAAGAACGGCCCCGTGAAAGAAGGCCGCTCGAACGACCTCAGAATTTGGAGCAGCTGACGTTCGGATATTTGGGGTCCCGCGAGGATGCTGCACGAGTACTAGGACCTAATGATCCAAGCTTGAGAGAGCCTATGTTGTTACCGATGCAGGGATCCCATGTATTACCTAGAGACCCTAAACTTACCAATCCCACACAGGGGCAAATGCTCCAGCCCCTTCCTCCCGAGATCGACCGGGAGCGTAGGGAACGAAGCAGAGCAGAAGCAGATCAAAGAAGAAGGGAGTCCCCTGAGCAAGAGCCCATAAGAAACCCAAACATCAGAAGGAGGGCGTCTCCTGAACAAGAGCCCAGAAGGAACCCGGATACCAGGGCCAGGGAGCCTGAACGGCCCCTGACTAATGCTGACGTATGGGCAATGGTACGCCAGATTATGTCCGAAAGCCGGAACTACACCAATGAAGATTATGGCATTGAGCGAAGCCATACTCCTTTCACTGACAACATCCTCAACTTTCAGTTTCCCCAACGTTTTAACCTGCCATAGATGGGTAAGTACAATGGAAGAACCAATCTGGGACAACATTTGATACGATACTCATGACTCATGAATGCTGCTGCCGCCGCTGACGCAGTGAAGTGTAAAGCCTTCCCGATCTATTTAGAAGATGTGGCGCTGCTATGGTTTACCCGACTTCCCCCTCGGTCGATATCGAATTATAGGGAATTAAGCGAACGTTTTATGAATCAGTTCCGACTCCATACCCGAAAGTCTAAGAGTGTTATTGAATTATCAAGAATTAAGCAGGCTCCAGGAGAGTCTTTGAGGTCATATCTCGACCGTTTTAACTTGGCTGTGACAGAAGTCAGTGACCCGCATGAGCCCACCATCTTGATGGCTTTGATGGAAGGAGTCGATCCTGATTCCGAGTTTGGAGATTATCTTTCTGGGAAGCCACCTCCCACGAGAGAGTTATTCTACGAAAAGGCCGATATTCAGTTAAGACGAGAGGAGGCAAGGGCAAAACGAAAGAGAAAGTATGGAGCGGCTTCAAAAGAAAATGTTCAGAGTAATGTCGCCGTGAAGCAGGCTGGAGAAAGTTCCGTAAAAGTTGAGGTGAATGTGGGAAACAAGAGTGGAAACGACAATAATGGAAATGGGGGCAACAACAACAACCGTAACGCGAATGGTAATAGAAGAAATAGGAATAGAGGAAGTGATCCTAACAAAAGACCCCGGTTCCAGACTTGTGAGAATTATACACCGTTGAACGACACTCTGGAGAACATTTACTTGGATACATACAATGTTTTGCAATATAAAAGACCGCCACCTCGAGACTCAACGGAGAAAGAAATGGCAACTGGAAAGTTTTGTTTGTTTCATGGGACTCATGGGCATTCAACCAATGAATGTCGGCATTTGACAGACGTGATTGAGAAGCTGCTACGCGAAGGGAAATTGGATGAATATAAGGTTGCCCCGAGAGACAGGTGGCAAGGAGAACAGGCTCCAAAACAGATCCAATCTGCTCCCAAGCCTACAATGCAGCAGAAAGGCAAGGGAATTGTTATCAACTACATAGTGGGTGGACCCCACCCAGCAATCCACAGTTTTAGAGCAATGGATCAATATGTAAATGCAGCTAAGCACGTAGATGTGGATGAATGTGATGATTTGGAAGATATCGCCCCCGTAAAACAACAGAAGACAATGTTTGACGACGTGGTATTACGTAGCAGAGATAATACCGGGATCCAGTCACCCACCGACGATCCGTTGGTCATTACCACCACCATTGGACCGGCATTGGTTCATAAGGTGTTAGCAGACAATGGAAGCTCTGTTAATATTTTATTTAAAAAGTCATTCGATCAGATGAAGCTTGAATCTGAAGATTTGAAGCCATGCGAAGGTTGGATCCGAGGCTTCAACGGAGCATCGACAGCTCCAATGGGGTACATAGAATTGCCCGTAACCTTGGGGCAAGGAGAACGCCGAAGAGTACGGATGCTTCAGTTCGTAGTGCTGGACGTAGATTCTCCTTATAATGCATTTTTGGGAAGGCCTGCCCTTGCTGAGTTCAGGGCTTGCATCGCCCCTTGGTGTTTATTGCTTAAGTTCCCAACTGAAGCCGGAACTGGAGTAGTGAGAGGAGATCAAGTCTCCGGACGGGCCTGCTATGTCGCCGAATTAAAGATGCTGATGAAGGGACTTAACATCGAGAGTAAAGGTGCCTCGCCTCCTCCAAAGGAGGGCTCGGCGTAGCAATTAGAGGGATTGGCCCCGAAGGAGTTGCCCAAAGGAACGCCTGAAGACCTGGATCCCAGAAAAGACGAGGAACCAGAGACTAGAAATGCAACTCCTAATGAAGCAACAATGGACATTCCCATTGATGAAGATGATCCAACAAGAGTTTTGAAGATTGGATCCCAGTTGGATCCACGGCGAGCCAAAGAATTAACTGACTTCCTGAAGGCAAACTTGGACGTGTTTGCCTGGACCCACGCCGACATGTGTGGGATATCGCCATCCGTCATAAGTCATTCACTAAATGTAAACCCGAAACACCCACCTGTAAAGCAAAAGAGACGTATGCTGGGCCCAGAGAGGTCGGCCGCTCTGAAAGAAGAAGTGGAGAAGCTGAAACAGAACGGATTTATTAGAGATTAGACATATCCCGACTGGATATCGAATCCCGTTTTAGTAAAGAAGCCGAATGGAAAGTGGCGGACTTGCATTGATTTTTCAGATTTGAACAAAGCTTGCCCGAAAGATAGTTTCCCACTTCCCAGAATTGACTAGCTTGTAGATTCAACTGCGGGACACGAACTTCTTTCTTTCATGGACGCATATTCCGGGTACAACCAAATTCCTATGCATGTGCCAGATCAAGAACACACGAGCTTCATTACAAATTTGGGGTTATACTGTTACGTGGTCATGCCGTTCGGATTGAAAAACGCGGGAGCCACTTATCAGCACTTGGTGAACAGGATGTTTTATAATCAAATAGGGAAGACTATGGAAGTTTATGTGGATGATATGCTTGTCAAATCGAAACAATCCTTCAGCCATACGCAAGACTTGGCAGAAATGTTCGGTATCCTGCGAAAGTATCGGATGAAGTTGAATCCTTTGAAATGTTCATTTGGAGTGGCATCAGGAAAGTTTCTAGGCTTCATTGTGAGCTCCCGAGGGATCAAAATCAATCCCAGCCAAATAGCAGCGATAAGAAACATTGAAGAACCAAGGAGAATTAAAGATGTCCAAAGTCTTGCGGGGAAAGTAGTCGCGTTGAGTAGGTTTATCTCCAAAGCCACGGACAAATGCATCCCATTTTTTGATTTGATTAAAAGGGGAAAGAAGAACTTCGAGTGGACTCCGGACTGTGTTGATGCCTTTCGAAATTTATTGGAATTGCTAGAAAAACCATCGATTTTGTCAAAGCCAGTGGATCACGAAGAGTTATTTGTTTACTTAGCAGTTTCAGCTCACGCTGTTAGCACAGCCTTGGTTCGAGAAGAAGACAAAGTGTAAAGGCCAGTATATTATGTAAGCAAGAAATTGGCAGCGGCATAACGCAACTACCCAAAGATTGAGAAGCTCGCTTACAGCCTCCTAATCGCCTCCCGAAAACTTCGTCACTATTTCCAAGCTCACCCAATAACCATATACACTGACCAGCCTCTGAGGCAGGTGTTGTAGAGACTCGAAGCATCGAGACGGTTGATCAAATGGAATATTGAATTAAGTCAGTTTGATTTAAATTTTCAGCCACGGAGGTCAATCAGGGGGCAAGCTCTGGCAGACTTTATAGCAGAGTTCACAATCCCAGAGGAGGAAATAATCGATGACAGAGTGGTCAAGTCCGAAGATGAGTTAAAATTAGATTCATGGAAGCTTTACACAGACGGAGCCAAGAACGACCAAAGGTCCGGAGCTGGAATCGTCTTAGTCACTCCTGAAGGACGGTCGTTATATTACGCTCTACGATTAGAATTTTCGGCGACTAACAATGACTCTGAATATGAAGCCCTGATTGCCGGGTTGAAGCTTGCTAAAGACCTCGGAATAAAAACGTTGGACATATTCTGCGACTCCAAAATCGTTGTTTGCCAAGTGCGAAAGGAGTTTGTGGCTCGGGCACCTCGACTTATCGCCTACCTCGGGAAAGTGGAAAAGCTGTTGAGCAACCTGGAGCGGAACAACATAACGCATACCCCAAGAGCCGAAAACCAGAAGGCAGACAGGCTGGCAAAGCTAGCTAGTTCCGACAACCCGGAAGAAACTGAAATAATTCCAATTGAAATGTTGGAATCGCCAAGCTTTGAATCGATGGAAATTGAGTTCGCTTTCGAAGCAGAACCGGAGAAGGAGTCGTGGATGACCCCAATTAAGAATTTCCTTATGAATGGAATACTCCCATCAAAGAAGAGTGAGAGATGGGCTATAGTTCGCAAGGCTACCAGATACATCCTTCAAGATGATACTCTTTATAGACAAGGATTTTCTATGCCCCTGTTACGATGTATAGCACACAACGACATCAAACGTGTACTAAGAGAAGTACATGAAGGTGAGTGTGGAGATCATATAGGAGGTCAGACTTTAGCGAAAAAGATATTGCGGTATGGATACTTCTGGCCCACAATTAATAAAGATGCAGCTGATTATTCACGACGCTGCGACAAGTGCCAGAGATTCGCCAAAATCCCCAGAGCACCGTCGACCCAACTCAAGTCGATGGTGAGTCCTTGGCCTTTTGCCACGTGGGGAATTGATACCATCGGAGTTCTACCAGTTGCTAAAGGAGGAGCGAAATATGCAATAGTCGTTGTGGACTATTTTACGAAGTGGGTGGAAGCTGAGCCCCTATCCAAAATCACGGCGAGAAAGGTGATAAGTTTTGTGGTTATAAATATTATATGCCGATTCGGGATCCCAAGGACAATTATAACTGATAACGGAACCCAGTTCGATGGTGCTGAATTCAGAAATTTCTGCCAGAAATATAAGATCGACAAACGGTACACTGCGGTTGCCTATCCGCAGTCAAACGGGCAAGTAGAAGCAATAAACAAAGTTATAAAGTCCATCCTCAAGAAACGGTTAGAGCGCGCAAAGGCAAAATGGGTTGACGAATTGCCCTTAACTTTGTGGGCATATCGAACAACATTTAAGACAGCTACCGGTCATACCCCTTTCTCTCTCTCATTTGGTTCAGAAGCAGTAATTCCAGTAGAGCTTGAAGTTCCCTCCCACAGGGTGACATATTATGACCCGATGACGAATCAGGCACTCTTACTCGAGTCTCTTGATGAGATCGAAGAAAAAAGGGACGAAGCAGATTTGCGCGCGGCAAGACATCGACGCTAGATGGCACGCTATTATGACAAAAAAGTTCGTCTTAGGACTTTTGAACCGGGAGATTTGGTGCTAAAGAGAGTCTTTCCATCCCTTCCTCACCTCGGTCCAAAGTGGGAAGGACCCTTTGTCATCCAACGGAAACTTGAAATGGGAACCTTCAAGTTAACGACCGTAGATGGCGAAGAGGTACCTAGGGCATGGAATGCCCAACACTTGATGCGATATCTGAATTAGGAATGTTGTACTCTTTGCTGTTTTTCTTATGAACTCTGTAAAAAGGCACGACTTGCCTTAGAAAAATCTGTTGATATGAACGAAGAACTATAAAGTGGATGTAGGCTACGACTTAGCCGAACCACTATAAAAATATCGTGTGTCATTTACTTTCCCGCATTATATATACCTTCAAATACTATTCTGTTGTGATTACGGAATATAAGATGATTTAAAACCTGAAAGGTTGAAAATAGTTTATATGCAGGAAAAAGCGCAACGACTGTTTGTGCGATAAGACATAAAAGAATGGGAAGACGACATTCTTAACTCTAACTCTCGAGAATTGAGAGAGAGTATAAAGGACGGGAAGACGACGTCCTCTTAGGCGTGAAGGTGCACCCAGACAAGAGACCGCCTCAGTAAGAACTCTGACCTGAGGATAAGACAGGAGAGTATAAAAAACGACTGAAAAAACGACAGGCATTAACGACACAGAGAATGTAACCTCGTCGGAGAATCGGGGACATTCAGACTACTTGACTAAATCTTGAATAGTTTTTCAAAACTAACTGGGGGCATATATGTACACACATATTTCTCCCACCATCAATTCATTACACAACTATAGTAGAACATGCATCCTTACATAAGTGCAAAACTAATGACTAACTGACATTGCAGAAAACGAATTATTTTTTATTTACGTATGAACAAATTTGTACAGGGAAGCAGGTGAAAAGAAGGTGCAAGGACCACCCTTGCAACAACAATTATTGGTCAATCAAATGCTAAAAAACGCAAAACACTCTATCATTTGGACTTTGAAGAGGGCTTGGACTTCTTAGCAGCCTTCTCCGCATCCCTCGCCTCTTTCTCGGCCTCCGTCAAGATGCGCTTTGACTTTTTCTTCCCTGAAGTTGAAGTGCTCGATTCAGTTGACTTCTTCCCGGAAGGCGGAGCGCTGGAATCAAGAGAATACTTTTTAGCAAGTTCCTCTGTAATGGATCTAGTCGAAAGCTTAACAACTAACCTTGATCCCGCATCCACTACTGCGAGGGGCTTAAGGCTTTCAGGGTCTAAGTCTTCAGATTTAAGCTGCATGCGTTTATCTTGGTCAGCTTTCAGTGCAGCTAAGGTAACATCATCAGCATTCTTCGATTCCCCGACTATGGCCACTTCAGGGTCTTCCTCATGTCCCCCGTCGCCACCATCATCCTTCAAGGCATCTATCATCTCGTCATCATGAGGAGTAGTATCATCCTTAGACGGTTCAATACCTGCAGAGTGAGAAGCAACAGTTATCAACTCAGGAGAAAATAATGGGTTCTTCATTGATTGCTCAATCACATGACGAAAGGTAGAGATAGCTTTGACGAATTGAGGTGAAAATGTAGAGATACCTTCTGAAGACTTCTGTGCTGGAGTGACTGCTGTCTCCGATGCCGTTTCGGGTATAGGGGATAAAAGAGTTGTCCGAGGGATCCCCGGGTTTTCAGGATCGTATCCCTCTACTTCAGAAGTTGCAGAGGCAGTAGAGGAAGAACCAGCCTCGGGAATGTTCTTTTGCTTAGCCTTCAGCCTCTCTTCGTCCATAACAGCAGCAGTGAGGCGGCGCCCTTCGGCTAGGCGTTCTGGTTCATCATCTCGTAAATATTTCTCCATCAGCTTGTCCTCATCGATGGAGTCAACCTTGAGCTCCTCTTTCTCCCACTCAATGATCTTACTCCATACTTGGACTAGAGTAGATGGATAATCTTCAATCCAAGAAATGTTTCGGCGGCGGATGATGTGCGCAAAGAATTCAATCATTAATTCGCCGAAACCCTGAACCTCTCCCTCAGCCTCCGACAGTTGTTTGCGGGCTTCTTCAGCGGATTTGATAGCACATTCGACGTTACCCTCCACTAGGGCAGCCCTGTTCTCCGCCTCCACTAGCTTAGAAGCCAAGTCAGCATTTTTCTTTTCTAGTTCAGCGTTCCTCCTTGCTAACTCGGCATTCTTCCGCTCAAGGTCAGCGTATGCAAGTCGCGTTTTGGCAACATCTGACTTGGCATCTTCGGCTTGCTTTTTCAGCTCCGAACGCTCTTGGGTATGGGACTCAAGCAAATCATGATAGCATTTTTGCATATCTTCAAATTGTTGTTTGAAGCTAGTAGCATCCCGTTGAGCAATAGCAAGCTGGGCTTGTGTATCCTCCAAATGTTTTCCTAGATTCTTTAAGGCCTTTGCATCGTCTTCTGCGGTTTTTTGCATCGAGTCAGCATTCGTGATTAAAGTGCGGATGATTCTGGAAAGGTTGAGTGAATACTTGAACATTTCAGAATACTGTTTCTCGACCGCATCTATCTTTGTTTTGGCCTCATCTGCCCACCTTGAAGAAATAGGCTCAAGGGCAGGTAAAAAAGTCAAGTTTTCGAAGTCATGTTCAGGAAATTGCTTCTCCAGATACGCCCGCTTAACTGCAGTTTCAGCGTCTAGCGGCGGAGGGGCGGGAATTGTCAGCTCAGTATCCCTGTGCGTGGAGGACTCAATAGCCTCTTTATCCATTCTAGACCGTGTAGCAGGGACCTTACGCTTGCTTCGTGATTCAGTATCTTTTGGCGGACTCCTCTCCCTGCTGCGCTTTTCTTGAGAAGAGGTTGAGTCTTTTGATTGCGGCCTGTCCTCTTCCCGACGACCTTGGTAACCTTTATATTATTCTGGGTCTGTCCGGACAGGAGAGCGAGAGCGCGAGGTTCACGAACGATGAGGATCATAGGGCCTTCTGTCCTCCCTACCGCGATCTTCACGGCGATCATGCTCAGTATCATAGGGCGGATTTGACATGCTGCGGCGAAGTTTCCGGATATCATAGTAAAATCGGGACATCGTGCCTGCACAACAAAACAAATGAAATTCAGGATAAATATTTTCACAAAGAGAGATGCTGTGAATTGTGGTGTTATTGTGTAAAGTGCGTCCTAAGTGGTGTTTTCCCTCCGACAAACCCGAGTCCGAAGTTAGACTAGTACGAGCGGGCTCTTTGGCCTTAGCAGGAGTGGTCTCTTCGGAAGAAGTGAAAATTAAAGGATTCTTCCTAAAATCCTCTGAAGTGTAAATAGTTTCAGGTAAGGGGAGATCCCCCAAACCCTGAAATAGTGGGTCATCAGTGCTAGGGACATCTCCCTCAGAAGCATCGATCGGTGACTCTTTGGAAGACGTTGACCTTTCCGGAGAAATGGCCTCGGGAACAGTATACCCTTCGCGATGCTTTTCGGCCATGTTAGCCAATTCATCATCTTGGGTAGAGGAAGAAGAAGGTGATGCCTGAAGAGGCACTGTAGGAGCTCTCGAACCTTCGCCCGTTTCAGGGATTATGTCCACTGGGGGAATATATACATATGGAGCCGTCCCATGACCAATGCTACGAGTAATAGATAGCAACCCATGAAGATGAAGATATTCGTCCTTAAGGACTTCATCAATAGTTAAAAACTTCTGATCACCATTAAGGAGCTGGTGCATCCGGTCAAAGAACACTTGGTCTGATATTTGTTTTGGGTTATCAACTGCAAACAAAAAGAAAAGCGAATTAATGCAATGGTTTGTATGTACAGAGTTGCAATCTAGAAAACCAGTGTTTACTTGATTTCGTCCACCTCCTAGCACACCCTGGTTGTTGCTTTATATAAAACCATTCCAGCCTGGAGTCCCCAGCTTTACTACTGAATGGTGCCGGAATTATCTTCCTCTTAGGGACAGACTCGAAGTAACAGAAAGAAGGGGTTTCTCGAGTCCGGTGCTTGAAGTTATAGAAGAAGTGAACGTCGTCAAAAGTGAGCTCTATGCCTAAGATCTCACGATACGCTACATATAGGGTGTACAAGTAAGCATAGGAATTGGGATGCAGCTGCATGGGGGCAATCCGCATTTGTCTTAGAAAATCGACGACGAAAGGAGAAAATGGAGGAATAGCCCCGACCATGCACATCAACCGAGTGATTACCATATACCCCTCCGGAGGGTTGTGGGGACGATCAGATTTTGATGGCAACAAAATATCCCCTTTGAGTATCCCGTACTTTAGTCGTATTCGGACAAGTCTGTCATTGTCGATCGTCGATTCAACGGAATCTTGAGGTGATTTCAGTATGACGGCAGATTCAAATTCATCAGGAGCTCGGTTATCACCAATCCCTCCTTCCTCTTCACTACATAGAGAAATTCCACCCTCCGAAGACACGTTGTCGCTTTCGCGAGTTCCAACCTCGTAGTCTGAGCCCTCATCATTCCATTCTGGATCCGAGGAAGAAGATATGTCCTCAAGAGTAATTTTGTGGGATGTCTCCGAGGCCTCCTTCTTCTCTGCTAGTCTAGAGGAGCGTCTGGATGTCATGGTCACAAAACTATTGAAGAAGCAATAGCACAAGTTAGAGTAAATTAGCCCGTATCCCCCCGTGCATGTGTACAAACTAAAATGTGAACAGTGTATGCGGAAAGTGTAAAGTTAATGTTTGAAAGTGTGATGCAGAATCTTGGCAAAGTAATAAGGATCAAGGCAGTTCTTGATGTCCATTTATGTTCGCAAGGCACTATCCTAACTGTCCGTTAAGTTGAAGATTATGCCAAGAGTTGATTGGGCTAGTTAAACGAGTTTTTATGCCTTAAGTTGGACTGCTCTTCGGGTCGGTTCGGGCGCATTCATTGGGATCGGATTAGGGGCGTAGCCCTGCCTTGGGCTCGGACAAACATTGAAGCCCAGAAATCAAAATCGGATCGGCTCGGAAGTAGATTCCCCGAACGGTTCGGGTCGGATTAGGCAGTCATGCCTCTCTCCACCTTTATCCTACAGTCCGACCCGATCCTGTTAGGTGAGCTCCATTCCCGCCTTCAACTGCTTACCCCGACCCGATCCGACCTCCTGGAATTTTCTTCCTTTTTTTTCCTCCGTTCTCCATACTCCATCGCCCGAACCAACTCCCTGTGATCTTCTTCCTCTTCTTTAATCTTAGACCCAATCTCATCTCCGACGCCCCAGTCATGATCGAACAAACTACGAATCCCTCTTCCAACGCCTCAAAGTAGCAACGGAGCCACCAGTGACAATAACGAAGGGAGAGGATGCTGTAGCGTGGAAACCACATCCAAATCGGGGGAATTGACCATAAATTTCAATTAAAACCAATTATCATGGAATTGATCAAGGATTCAAACCTACCAAGGTGGTTAATTTGGAGATTCGCACGAGAATTGTAAAAGTTCTCTTCTCTTGAGACCTAGAGTTTCGGAACAGGACTTAAAAAAAATGACGAATGAAAAAGAAAGTGAAATGAAAATGAAGGCTGGACTTATATAAAAACAAGGTGACTATTCGTATCCCCGTTCGGACCGGCTCGAAAGCCCAGTAACGCAGCTTGGCCCACTAGTCCAATGCAAAATAGAAGAAGAAGGGGATCCGTTCGGGTCGGAATCCGAGCTGAACAGAGTGTCATATCTCAGCATGGCATGTGAATTAAATTAAAACTCGAAGAAGAGGATGAAAGCACAAGGAAAATCAAAGGAAAGATTACCTAGAAGGCGATATGCAATGATAATCAAAGCATGCTCCGTCTCCAACAGAAGCATCCTTTGAGGGGGCAAAATGTTAGCCCACTTTGTGAAATGGGCAACACAAAGTCGAGATGTAAAGCGTTGAAGAACTTAGAAAGCGTCATAGCGGATTAGATCGGAGAGCTGCTACTATTCGGATCGGAGAGCTGCTACTATTCGGGTCGGAGAGCTATCACCGGTCGGATCGGAGGGTTATCATTAGTCAGATCGGTGAGCTACTACCAGGTCGGAACGGAGCAGAGCAAAATGGATAAGGACTTAGTTTCCGCTCAGTTCGGGTCAGATCGGATGCCCCGATCCGAACCCCTTCTGCACGATCCTCCGATTCGAACCCATATTCCACATCACTTCCCCCCACGATCACCTGATTATTCGGACCGGTTATGACCAGTTCCTTCCCACGATGACCACTACTCTAATGCGCTGTCAGCACTAGAATCCATCCGAACCCGAGGACAATGGGATGGAAGAAACGTGGCTCCGATCCGGATCGGGTTTTGGCTAAATTTTCACCTATAAATACCTTGCCTAGAGACAATTAAATGGATCTTCTTTTTGGCACTTTGAGAGTTCAAACACTTTCATAAATCGAATTTCATCACTCCCAGATAATCCAAATCGTCTTTCAACTTTTGTTTTGAGACAATTGAGTGAATGTATGCAAGTAGTGAGTGAAATTGAGTGAATATCTCATTGTAATTGCAGCTATATCATCGAGAATAGTGATTGATAAGTGGACGTAGGCTTTTCAACGCCGAACCACTATAAATTCTGTGTCTCCATTTTACTTTTGATCTTATTTTATTCTGATTTCAGTCAATTTGGGTGTTAGAACCACTTTTTGGTCTAACAACAGCCTTGTGCACTATCTTTCCTTTTTAGCCTGTCACACCCCGAGTTCTCTTCAATACTCATATATTTTTCATCTTTATCAAGTATCTATTCGAGTGTACTTGGTTACTTTTTCTTAATCCATCATTGTTACACCCCACATCCGTTAAGGTCACTCACAAAGGGAATGCCATAACTTCAATGGAGCATTATGTGTATTGGAACAGAAATATTACAAGACAGACATATATAAAACAGCGGAAGGTAAAGTAGAAGTACTTCAAATCATTTACTAAATATAATTTTTACAATAAAAGCCCATCAACTTCCAATACCCAATTACGTAGCTAAAATATTTGCCTTGCTCAAAAACAAAGAAGCATAAAAATAAATTGTAGTATTGCCCAATAAAGCAAAGCAAGCCATAGCCAATAGAGATCCAAGCCGTACATGAAAGATCCTGGGACCTTGGTAACATCCAAACTAAGCTGTATTCCCACCCTGTGAAACTGGGGGGGGGGACGGAAGAAAAAGAGGCGAAACAAAATGGATCAGTCATAAAGACTGAGTAAGTCCTAGTGACTTTCAAAATAAAAATAGGTAAAGATAACATAGCATGAATAAACTGAAAGTAAACATAAGCATGATGACAAGATAAGCTACAAGCACGATAACTATGAAAAACATCATATGATTTTTGTCAAGTATAAAACCACAAGGTTCCCATTCCAGATAAACTAAGTATAATTTCGCAAGATTTGTATCAAGCGTCGCAAGATTTCTCTGCTTCACCATTAAAATATTTCTATGATATCTGTTTGCTCTGCACTACCCGTACTAGCATCCCAACCCGTGTCATGTGTTGACTATAAAATGATCCCTTGCCCAATGTCATGAAGTGACCCATTACTTGGTCCCACGAAACGATCTATTAATCAATCGGCTCCGTACAAGTCCTAGCTCGTTCATATGTCTGTGTCATACGACCCTATCACGAATGTAGTTACCTATGCTAGGTCCACCATAGGGTGTATCAAGCCCTAGGGTGCCAACCACCGACACGAATCAAGCATGCACAGTGTAAACCTAATGATGCCCAATGCCTTATTTTTCAACTCCGGACTATATGCATGACCATAGTCCGCCTGAACCTACATTGGCGCACCAACTCAGCCGTCTTTGTGGTCGCTTACAATCAGCCCAGTAATCGTGCCCCACCTTGGCTAGTTCTAGGGTACCATGATACATCTAGTGGGTTACTACTGAAATGGATCGCGTAACTAGGGTTTCTGTCCAATAGGTTAGGTGTTGTCATTTAAATTCATGACTTAACCCTTATCAGTCTAGCAAGTCAAGTTGGTTAATTTTTGTCATTCAAGTTCATGACTTAACCCGCCTACGTGTCATGTCAAATTGGCTAAGTGTTGTAGTTCAAGTTCATGACTTAGGCCTACGAATCACGTGCCAAGTTGGTTAAGTATATTCAAGCGGTTCATGACTTAACCCCACAAATCATGTGTCAAGTTGGTTAAGAGTTGTCTTTCATGTTCATGAACTAATCCTATCATGTGGCATTAATTCATTAATGCACCCCAACCTCTCAAATAAGACCTGTTGTTGTGGTCACTGGATATGTCGGGCGGTTCCGGGCAGATTTCCACCACAACTCAGTCTGACCTTGGGTTTTATGCGCGATATGACCAACTACCCACATTGGATCCTATTGTTTGCAGTCACTGGATTTGCCGGGCGGTTCCGGGCAGAATTACACTGCAAATTCAACCCAACCTCGAGTTGGCCATTTTCAAGTTCATTCTAGTGTCATGTCCATGTTCAAGTTTCATGTCAAATTCGTGTCAAGTTTCAAGGCGAGTTTCATGTCCATATCCAGATTCAAGTTATAATAATGTTCATGTTTCATGTTCATAACCAATTCATGTTTTGCCTAATCTTCCCAAATCGTTTTCCCATCGCACGTAAACGTGAATCGATCTAGATTACAAGTAAATCCAAATCCAAAATGAAAGGGAATGACATCAAAACTATGATAGGCAAAAGAACGAGCATGAGGTAATAAATCTAGCATGATATAGCTTGAGATAATTGGTTATAACATCACTGACATATAGAATAATAGTCCCAAAACATTAGGATTACAGATCTAGCATAATAAGGTGATAGTCATGATTAAGGTGATAATCCAAACTTGTGAATAATAACTGATTCAACATCACAGGCATGATAATATTATGGACATGAAAGGAATTGATTTACAACATGAATAGGCCCAAATTAATTTCATAGCAATATCCCCAAAATTCAAGATCCAAGATGAACAAGAATAGATATGAATCAATTATCATACATAGGTCCAATTCCAATTTATAACATGTCCATATTAAGTTTATAGTTTTAATCTAAAAGTAACTTGAACTTACAGTGTGCAGATTGAGAATTGGAAAGCAAAAGTTGATGTTGAATCTCTATTTGATTAATCGTGTTCTAAACGAAAACCACCAATTTGCAAATCTCTATGCATTGTCTTGATGGAGAAGAAGTAGTCCTTTAACTAGAATTTGAGCAGCATAAGGCTAGAGAGAATTGGTGTAAGGAGAATGGGGCTAGGAGGGTGTTTATGTAGGTTTAGAGTCAAGAATCTGGTCACGAAACGAGTCTAGATACATCAGAATGAACCCAGGCTCAAAACTGGGTTTTGGCACCAGGTCGACCCCCAGGTCGACCATAGGGTCGACCATATGGTCGACCCCCAGGTCGACCATAGGGTCGACCTGGCCCTTGGGAGGTCGACCATAGTGTCGACCCCCAGGTCAACCTGGTCCTGGGATGGAAAATGCCCGCCCAGTCTGCGCTGGGGTTTGAATTCGAATTTCGAGCTGTTTTCGATTCTGAAAATTCCTCAAACTTCGGAGGGTCATATCTCCCTCATACAGACTCCGTTTTTCGAATACTCAGAGTCGATTTCATGCAGAATTCCGAGACGAACGCAATGGCGCAACCCGTTTTCCCAGATTCTTATTTTAAAATTTAATTCTGCCTTGATTTCTTGTTTTAACATGTTATAAAAATTCGGGTTGTTACATTCTCCCCTCCTTAAAGGATTTCGTCCCCGAAATATTCAGGTTAAGTAGAACTTGTCCTACCATCCAATCATCCATCTACTCAAAACATCATCCACAAGCAATCATTGTCCTTAAAATATTTCTAATGCTATATGAACATATGCAGGAGGTGTGTGTATATGTTCCTTGTCTAATGCAAATGATCAGGCCTGAGTGATCTTCTAAATGCAAAATATGTTTAGTGCCATGAGTCTAACATGTATGCAAATAGTCCTATTCACATAAACACTATATGTGTGCACAAACATCCATCCATATGCAACATCCACATGATAACACATTCAATTTCATCTATAAACAAGGATAAACACTCATGCATATGCAATATGAAAGGTGACTGAGCCGATCAAGTGTTTAATGTGTGTGAATATGCATCCGCGAGCAACCACTAGCAACCACTTGCAACCATCAATCATAACATATCTCAAACACATGTTTACTCCCAATTGTTCCTACCTAAAGATATAGTCAAATGATAGAAGCAGGTAAAAACTTTGTGCCCATTAGGCAATGTCAAAACTAGAAATCTACATCACATATATACTGATTAGGAGAAGAACTCCCTAAGCACCAGCCCCGAAGACCGAAATCAACATCAGACTGATACCCAAAGAGTTTCTCAACCCAACCAATATATACTTTTCTAGGAAACTAAGCATGATGGACTCCTTTTAGGTCACAAGAAATACCTTTCCTAAAACTAACCCATATTCTATAAAACCCAAAAAGTTTAGTCAACCCAACGAACACCTTCAAGCCCCAACATGTATTATTAATAATAGATGAGTCAAACTTCCTATGGGGTTTGCAACAGAAATAGAATTGAGAATAGGACCGAGAGGATATAATTAAGAGATAACATGCAGGTAAGCTTTACCGGAAAAAACAGATCAAGGATATGCTCTTAAAGAGGGACACGATTCGCGTATCTAGTCTTCAATCTTCTAAGTCGCATTTCCTTGAGCTTAACTCCATTGCGCTTTGACCGTCTTTAACTTCACAATTTCGTAGCTTCTTAATTCTTTTTTCCAAAATATGAGTTGGAACTCATTTCATGTTGCCTCTCGTTCCACTTTCACTTATTCTCCTTCTAGTATACTCGGCTCAAACATAACTGCGTACTCATGGTTTCATGCAAGCTATCCAAAATTCACTAGCGAATCCTGGATCGCGTTTACTTATTATAAGGTATTCCACGCAGAAGAACTATCTCTTGAAAACGAACAAATGCCAACCATGTTGCCAAATGTACTCACTAAGGTGATTTTCTGTAACTCATGCATAAGCGAAATGAACCATCCGCCTTAGTGGTGAACACTACTCGAGTGGATCAATGAATATATCAAGAGATTCTAGGTAACTAAGCATGGCAGAACCCTAAGGGTTACACTAGACTTCGAGGGCATTACCTAGGCAAGTCAAGAGTCTAACTACCCTCTTTTTATACTTGAGAATGGTATCATTTCTGAAGAACCAGTCCATCCCTAGAATCAGCCCACAGCCCAAAAGCATAAGCATTCCTTCTAAACTCAACACTTAGCATAGACATTCTCAAATCCAAACAAGTCATGAATAAATGAGCCGATTCCCCAACAGGATTTGAGACAAAAATGGAATCCTCTACCACGCTAGTACTAAGGTGCAGAAACTCAACTATCGAAGCAGAATTAAAAGGATGCAATTTACAAAAACAAAGTTCCCACGGTATGATAGAAAAGAAAAGCTAAACTTTTAACAGAAACGTTACCACCTCTCTTAGGTATGCTAGTAGTGAGAGCATACAATTGCCCTCTCGATGATCTTGTTCTTTGCCCTTGTCCTTGTCCTATAACACTTAACTACATGTCCCTTTTTACCATACTAACGATACTCTCTCTCTCTTGTCTTGGGTTTTATTATTCCTTCACTTTGGCCTCTCCCCTTTCACCTTTTCCTCCTTCATGGATTAAGCCATATCAACAAGTTTCTCATCCTTAGGCTTGTGTTCTTTATCCTCGTTCTTACTATCCTTGTATAGCTTATTGAAAAGTTTCTCAAAGGCTACCTCCATCGCACGACAACCGTACAAAGCTTGAAATAAGACTGGTCTTAAGTAAAACTACTACGGCTACAGATGGAGGTTGGACACTCCTTTGCCCTCCGACATGTGCCGTACGCCTACAAAACAATGGTGAAAAGAGAGAAAGAAGAGATTCAAAGAGAGAATCAAAAGATAGTGCATATGGCTTTGGGGAATATGCCTTTGATAAAACAAAACTTTTCTTAGAAAAATGCTTCTTTGTTAATGTTTTGAAAATAATTTCAGAAGGTTTTTAAAAGCCTTTGCCCAGTCTGGTAACATTCTGCTCTGATACTAAATGTAACACCCCACATCCGTTAAGCTCACTCACAAAGGGAAGCCTTAACTTCAATGGAGCATTATGGGTACTGGAACAGAAATATTACAAGACAGACATATATAAAACAACGGAAGGTAAAGTAGAAGTACTTCAAATAATTTATTAAATATAATTGTTTACAATAAAATCCCATTAACTTCCAATACCCAATTACATAGCTAAAATATCTGTCTTGCTCGAAAACAAAGAAGCATAAAAATAAATTGTAGTATTCCCCAATAAAGCAAAGCAATCCATAGCCAAGAGAGGTCCAAGCCGTACATGAAAGAGCCTGGGAGCTTGGCAACATCCAAACTAAGTTTTATTCCCACCCTATGAACCTTGGAGGGGGGGAACGGAAGAAAAAGAGGCAAAACAAAACGGATCAGTCATAAAGACTGAGTAAGTCCTAGTGACTTTCAGCATAAAAACAGATAAAAATAACATGGCATGAATAAACTGAAAGTAAACATAAGCATGATGACAAGATAAGCTACAAGCACGATAACTAAGAATAACATTATATGATTTTTGTCGAGTATAACACCGCAAGGTTCCCATTCCAGATAAACTAAATATAATTTCGCAAGATTTCTATCAAGCATCGCAAGATTTCTCTGCTTCACCATTAAAATATTTCTATGATATCTATTTGCTCTGCACCACCCGTACTAGTATCCTAACCCATGTCATGTGTTGACTATAAAATGATCCCTTGCCCAATGTCATGAAGTGACCCATTACTTGGCCCCACGAAATGATCTATTAATCGATCGGCTCCTTACAAGTCCTAGCTCATTCAAGTGTCTATGTCATACTGCCCTATCACGAATGTAGTTACCTGTGCTAGGTCCACCATAGGGTATATCAAGCCCTAGGGTGCCAACCACTGACACGAATCAAGCATGCACAATGTAAACCTACTAATGACCAGTGCCCGCTTTTTCAACTCCGGACTACGTGCATGACCATAGTCTGCCTAAACCTACACTGGCGCACCAACTCAGCCGTCGTTGTGGTCGCTTACAATCAGCCCAGTAATTGTGCCCCACCCTGCCTAGTTCCAGGGTACCATGATACATCTAGTGGGTTACTGCTGAAATGGACCGCGTAACTAGGTTTACTGTCCAACAGGTAAAGTGTTGTCATTTAAATTCGTGACTTAACCCTTATCAGTCTAGCATGTCAAGTTGGTTAAGTGTTGTCATTCAAGTTCGTGACTTAACCCGCCTATACGTCATGTCAAATTGGCTAAGTGTTGTAGTTCAAGTTCATGACTTAGCCCTACGAATCATTTGTCAAGTTGGTTAAGTATATTCAAGCGATTCATGACTTAACCCTACTAATTATGTGTTAAGTTGGTTAAGTGTTGTCTTTCATGTTCATGACTTAAACTATTATGTGGCATTAATTCATTAACGCACCCCAACCTCTCACATCAGAACTGTCGTTGTGGTCACTGGATATGACGGGCGGTTCCGGGCAGATTTACACCACAACTCAGTCTGACCTCGGGTATTAAGCGCGATATGACCAACTACCTACATTGGATCCTATTATTTGCAGTCACCGGATCTGCCGGGTGGTTCCGGGCAGAATTACACTACAAACTCAACCCAACCTCAAGTTGGCCATTTTCAAGTTCATTCTAGTGTCATGTCCATGTTCAAGTTCCATGTCAAGTTCGTGTCAAATTTCATGGCGAGTTTCATGTCCATATCCAGATTCAAGTTATAACAATGTTCACGTTTCATGTTCATAACCAATTCATGTTTTGCCTAATCTACCCAAATCGTATTCCCATCGCACGTAAACGTGAATCGATCTAGATTACAAGTAAATCCAAATCCAAAATGAAAGGGAATGACATCAAAACTATGATAGGCAAAAGAACGAGCACGAGGTGATAAATCTAGCATGATATTGCTTGAGATAATTGGTTGTAACATCACTGACATATAGAATAATAGTCCCAAAACATTAGGATTACAGATCTAGCTTAATAAGGTGATAGTCATGATTAAGATGATAATCCAAACTTGTGAATAATAACTGATTCAACATCACAGGCATGATAATATTATGGACATGAAAGGATTTGATTTACAACATGAATAGGCCCAAATTAATTTCATAGCAATATTCCCAAAAGTCAAGATCCAAGATGAACAAGAATAGATATGAATCAATTATCATACATAGGTCCAATTCCAATTTATAACATGTCCATATTAAGTTTATAGTTTTAATCTAAAAGTAAGTTGAACTTACAGTGTGCAGATCGAGAATTGGAAAGCAGAAGTTGATGTTGAATCTCTATTTGATTAATCGTGTTCTAAACGAAAACCACCAATTTGCAAATCTCTATGCGTAGTCTTGATGGAGAAGAAGTAGTCCTTTAACTAGAATTTGAGCAGCATAAGGCTAGAGAGAATTGGTGTAGAGAGAATGGGGCTAGGAGGGTGTTTATATAGGTTTAGAGTCAAGAATCTGGTCACGAAACGAGTCTAGATACATCAGAATGAACCCAGGCTCAAAATTGGGTTTTGGCACCAGGTCGACCATAGGGTCGACATGGCCCCTGGGAGGTCGACCATAGTGTCGACCCCCAGGTTGACCTGGTCCTGGGCAGGAAAATGCCCGCCCAGTCTGCGCTGGAGTTTGAATTCGAATTTTGAATTCGAATTTCGAGCTGTTTTCGATTCTGAAAATTCCTGAAACTTCGGATGGTCATATCTCCCTCATACGGACTCCGTTTTTCGAAAACTCGGACTCGATTTCATGCTGAACTCCGAGACGAACGCAATGGCGCAACCCGCTTTCCCTGATTCTTATTTTAAAATTTAATTCTACCTTGATTTCTTGTTTTAACATGTTATAAAAATTCGGGTTGTTACATTCTCCCCTCCTTAAAGGATTTCGTCCCCGAAATCTTCAGGTTAAGAAGAACTTGTCCTACCATCCAATCATCCATATACTCAAAACATCATCCACAAGCAATCATTGTCCTTAAAATATTTCTTATGCTGTATGAACATATGCAGGAGGTGTGTGTTTATGTTCCTTGTCTAATGCAAATGATCAGGCCTGATTGATCTTCTTAATGCAAAATATGTTTAGTGCCATGAGTCCAACATGTATGCAAATAGTCCTATTCACATAAACGATATATGTGTGCACAAACATCCATCCATATGCAACATCCACATGATAACACATTCAATTTCATCTATAAACAAGTATAAACACTCATGCATATGCAATATGAAAGGTGACTAAGCCGATCTAGTGTTTAATGTGCGTGTATATGCATCCACGAGTAACCTCTGGCAACCACTTGCAATCACTTGCAACCATCAATCATAACATGTCTCAGACACATGTTTACACCTAATTGTTCCTACATAAAGATATAGTTGAATGATAGAAGCAGATAAAAACTTTGTGCCCATTAGGCAATGTCAAAACTGGAAATCTACATCACATATATACTGATTAGGAGAAGAACACCCTAAGCACCAGCCCCAAAGACCGAAATCAACATCAGACTGATACCCAAAGAGTTTCTCAACCCAACCAATATATATGTTTATAGGAAACTAAGCATGATGGACTCCTTTTAAGTCACAAGAAATCCTTTCCTAAAACTAACCCATATTCTATAAAACCCAAAAAGTTTATTCAACCCAACGAACACCTTCAAGCCCCAACATGTATTACTAACAGATGAGTCAAACTTCCTATGGGGTTTGCAACAGAAATAGGATTGAGAATAGGACCGAGAGGATATACTTAAGAGATAACATGCAAGTAAGCTTTACAGTAAAAGAGGGATCAAGGATATACTATTAAAAAGAGACACGATACGCGTATCTAGTCTTCAATCTTCTAAGTCGCATTTCCTTGAGCTTTGACCATCTTTAACTTCACAATTTCGTAGCTTCTTAATTCTTGTTTCCAAAATATGAGTTGGAACTCATTTCATGTTGCCTCTCGTTCCACTTTCACTTATTTTCCTTCTAGTATACTTGGCTCAAACATAACTGCGTACTCATGGTTTCATGCAAGCTCTCCAAAATTCACTAGCGAATCTTGGATCTCGTTTACTTATTATAAGGTATTCCACACAGAAGTACTATCTCTTGAAAACAAATAAATGCCAACCATGTTGTCAAATGTACTCACTAAGGTGATTTTATATAACTCATGCATAAGAGAAATGAACCATCCGCCTTAGTGGCGAAAACTACTTGAGTGGATCAATGAATGTATCAAGAGATTCTAGGTAACTAAGCATAGCAGAACCCTAAGGGTTACACTAGACTTCGAGGGCATTACTGAGGCAATTCAAGATTCTAACTACCCTCTTTTTATACTCGAGAATGGCATCATTTCTGGAGAACCACTCCATCCCTAGAATCAACCCATAGCCCAAAAACATAAGCATTCCTTCTAAACTCAACACTTAGCATAGACATTCTCAAATCCAAACAAGTCATGAATAAATGAGCCGATTCCCCAACAGGATTTGAGACAAAAATGGGATCCTCTCCCACGCTGGTACTAAGGTGCAGAGACTTAACTATCGAAGCAAAATTAAAAGGATGCGATGTACAAAAACAAAGTTCCCACGGTATGATAGAAAAGAAAAGCTAAACTTTTAACAGAAACGTTACCACCTCTCTTAGGTATGCTAGTAGTGAGAGCATACAATTTCCCTCTCGATGATCTTGTTCTTTGCCCTTGTCCTTGTCCTATAACACTTAACTACATGTCCCTTTTTACCATATTAACGATGCTCTCTCTCTCTCTTGTCATGGGTTTTATTATTCTTTCACTTTGGCCTCTCCCCTTTCACCTTTTCCTCCGTCGTGGATTAAGCCATATCAACAAGTTTCTCATCCTTAGGCTTGTGTTCTTTATCCTCATTCTTACTATCCTTGTATAGATTATTGAAAAGTTTCTCAAAGGCTACCTCCATCGCACGGCAACCCTACAAAGCTTGAAATAAGATTAGTCGCAAGTAAAACTACTACGGCTACAAACGGAGGTTGGGCACTCCTTTGCCCTCCGACATGTGTCGTATGCCTACAAAACTATGGTGAAAAGAGAGAAAGAAGAGATTCAAAGAGAGAATCAAAAGATAGTGCATATGGCTTTGGGGAATATGCCTTTCGTAAAACAAAACTTTTCTTAGAAAAATGCTTCTTTGTTAACGTTTTGAAAATAATTTCAGAAGGTTTTTAAAAGCCTTTGCCCAGTCTGGTAACATTCTGCTCTGATACCAAATGTAACACCCCACATCTGTTAAGCTCACTCACAAAGGGAAGCGTTAACTTCAATGGAGCATTATGGGTACTGGAACAGAAATATTACAAGACAGACATATATAAAACAACGGAAGGTAAAGTAGAAGTACTTCAAATCATTTATTAAATATAATTATTTACAATAAAAGCCTGTCAACTTCCATTACCCAATTACATAGCTAAAATATCTGTCTTGCTCAAAAACAAAGAAGCATAAAAATATATTGTAGTATTCCCCAATAAAGCAAAGCAAGCCATAGCCAAGAGAGATTCAAGCTGTGCATGAAAGAGCCTGGGAGCTTGGTAACATCCAAACTAAGTTTTATTCCCACCCTATGAACCTTGGGGGGGGAACGGAAGAAAACGAGGCGAAACAAAACGAATCAGTCCTAAAGACTGACTAAGTCCTAGTGACTTTCAGCATAAAAATAAATAAAAATAACATGGCATGAATAAACTGAAAGTAAACATAAGCATGATGACAAGATAAGCTACAGGAACGATAACTAAGAATAACATCTTATGATTTTTGTCGAGTATAACACCGCATGGTTCCCATTCCAGATAATCTAAGTAAATTTCGCAAGATTTCTACCAAGCATCGCAAGATTTCTACCAAGCATCGCAAGATTTCTCTACTTCACCATTAAAATATTTCTATGTTATCTATTTGCTCTGCACCAGCCGTACTAGTATCCCAACCCGTATCATGTGTTGACTATAAAATGATCCCTTGCCCAATGTCATGAAGTGACCCATTACTTGGTCCCACGAAACGATCTATTAATCGATCGGCTCCCTACAAGTCCTAGCTTGTTCAAGTGTCTGTGTCATACGGCCCTATCACGAATGTAGTTACCTGTGCTAGGTCCACCATAGGGTATATCAAGCCCTAGGGTGCCAACCACCGACACGAATCAAGCATGCACAGTGTAAACCTACTGATGCCCAATGCCTTCTTTTTCAACACCGGATTACGTGCATGACCATAGTCCGCCTGAACCTACACTGGCGCACCAACTCAGCCGTCGTTGTGGTCACTTACAATCAGCCTAGTAATCGTATCCCACCCTACCTAGTTCCAGGGTACCATGATACATCTAGCAGGTTACTGCTGAAATGGACCGCATAACTAGGTTTTCCGTCCAACAGGTTAAGTGTTGTCATTTAAATTCGTGACTTAACCCTTATCAGTCTAGCATGTCAAGATGGTTAAGTGTTGTCATTCAAGTTCATGACTTAACCCGCCTATGTGTTTTGTCAAATTGGCTAAGTGTTGTAGTTCAAGTTCATGACTTAGCCCTACGAATCATGTGTCAAGTTGGTTAAGTATATTCAAGCGGTTCATGACTTAACCCCACTAGTCATGTGTCAAGTTGGTTAAGTGTTGTCTTTCATGTTCATGACTTAACCCTATCATGTGGCATTAATTCATTAATGCACCCCAACCTCTCACATCAGACCTGTTGTTGTGGTCACTGGATATGCCGGGCAATTCCGGCAGATTTACATCACAACTCAGTCTGACCTCGGGTTTTAAGCGCGATATGACCAACTACCCACATTGGATCCTATTGTTTGTAGTCACTGGAATTGCTGGGCGGTTCCGGGTAGAATTACACTACAAACTCGACCCAACCTCGGGCTGGGCATTTTCAAGTTCATTCTAGTGTCATGTCCATGTTCAAGTTCCATGTCAATTTCGAGTCAAGATTCATGGCGAGTTTCATGTCCTTATCCAGATTCAAGTTATAACAATGTTTATGTTTCATGTTCATAACCAATTTATGTTTTGCCTAATCTACCCAAATCGTATTGTCATCGCACGTAAATGTGAATCGATCAAGATTACAAGTAAATCCAAATCCAAATCCAAAATGAAAGGGAATGACATCAAAACTATGATAGGAAAAAGGACGAGCACGAGGTGATAAATCTAGCATGATATTTCTTGAGATAATTGGTTATAACATCACTGACATATAGAATAGTGTGACGGCCCGCCCCGCGCCAACCGACATTTACTCCAAAAGTGCGCTGTACACATGTCCAGCTAGCACGGAGCGGTCGCCAAAGAAAGGAAAGAAGGGAATGAACTAATCAAAGAACCTGTAGAATGTCTCACAGCGCATGGAATAAAATATAATAATAATGTACTTGACATTAAACAGGCGAGACAGTGCATAAGCTGATAACTAAAACCAACATCAATCTCAAAGCAGCGGAAATCCAAATACAGCTTATTACAACTTTTCAAAACCTACTGTCTCTGAACAACAGAAAGCAAAAATAGAAGATACACCACCAACGCCCAAGCAGTGATCTTCAACAACACAGGGAGAATACTATATATGTATATACGTGGAAGCCTCCTGCTCGTCTCCGGATCATCTACCCGTGCATCACCAGCTAACCTGTCTCTAGTCTGCTCGTGTGAGCACCCAGAGTAATAAGAGGAAACATAAAACTCTGGGTCAGACATAAAGCCTGGTATGAGCGATAAGCATCTAAACAGTATGATAACAGGTATACTAAACCATACCTGAACCTGGACCTGCAACCAAAGAGTTAGTACCACATACCGTACAATACTCCAAGGTGTCATAAAATAGTGTAAGAATACGGGGGTGGGGTGTGCATGTCACAATGATAGCAACCAAATCATCCATAGCAACCATCCTCACATCTCTCACTCAGTGCGTAAAGCATACGGCATCTACCACTTTGGAACACTAGACAAACTGAGGTAACGACGAATCCCGACTTGTAGAAACCCTGCTGTGACCAAGCCAAACACTTGGAGTCATGACCAAACATTTCAATGACCCGCTTCATTGGTCATAGCCCTTGGTTCTACCAATGCCATAATGGCCCTGAATCCGCCTTTGTACCTCCTACCATAGTGGTCCAAAGCTATAGACGTCGATAACTCCTTGGCACGCGTCCCGCAGCAAAGCCCAACCATGAAGCGAGCTCGTCGATTCCCATCTAAATCTTGAGCTCTAACCTCTCATTTGGACTTCCTTTGCATCTCGGGTTTGGTCGAATTGGAGTGGGTCTTCAGAAAAGTTGTCGTGCAGTAGCAGCTCTAGAATTCGGTTCGGTTCGGTCAACCATGCTCGGTTCGGTTCGGAGTGCCACCATCCTCTGGGTTCGGGTCCTTCTCCTTGTCTTCTTCCATTCGATTCGGGTCGGGTACTTCGCTCCGGGTCGGGTCGGGGTCCTCCTCCTGGTCGGGTCGGGTGTCCTTCCTTCCAGCGCTCCGATCCGCCCCTTGTTTCTTCGCGTATTCCGATCCGATCCCACCTTGCCATCTAATCCGCGTGGCCTTCCCTCTTGCTAGTTCTCCCAAATGTTTGCTTCCGATCCGAGCCCTGCATCTCCAAGTCGATCTGATCTGGTCTCTAATCACTCTTCCGATCCGATCCCCTTGTCCACTCCAACTCTAAGCAAAAGGCCTTCCTTCTTGCCGAGCCTCCTCCAGTGACAAGTTCCAATCCAGTTCGAATCTCCTTGGTCAGTTCACAATTCCGATCCGACCCCTTTCTCCGATCCGAACCGGTTCGGAACCTGCACACTTCTGCAACTTTCCAGCAAGCTTTCTACGCCATTCGACGACGTTTTCGAGCAATTTAACTATTCTAATCAATCATGAAACATACCACAGAGTCATAGCAACATGTAATAGCAACCACAAACAGCAACCAACAATTCAAATGAATCAAAATGGATCAAAAGTAGCTAAAACTTCATATTTTTCCTTAAGCACTCTTAATCATGTTTAAGCATACGATTAGCAAAACACATCGAAATTATCTCAAATTTCTAACAGAGCCTTAAAACATTATTTTAGAATTTTAAGAATTTTTCCAGAATTTATTTACGTATAAATTCGCTAATCTTTACTAATTACCCTTAATTAACCGTAATTAGTGTAAAAATGATGCTATCACTCACCTTGGCCACAAATGAAATTCTCAGAACTGAAACTCCTCTGATTTGGGGCGAATACTGATGTCTAACAGCAGCTCTAACCTTGGTTTGGTGCTTTTTCTCCTTAATTTGGTGTTGCTAAGCCTAATCTTCAATTAGAGAGTGATTTGGGGTGTTTTAGATGTAGGAAGCCATTACTAAGGTCTCAAGAAGGTTTGTGGCGGCTCAAAACTGAAATGAAAATGATAACCTAACCCTAATCAGTCCTCCTATACCTCTAAACCCGAAATTCCCCTTGGGCCTAGCTGCTAATCACCCGGTTAAGCCCACTTAAGCTGTATTTCACCATCTGAAACTTGTTTCAGCCATATCTCCCAAACGGTGAGTCCGTTTGGCTAATGTGACCACTCTACGGAAAGAGAAACCATCATCCGAAGCCAATGGAAGTGGTTTCAGGTCAAAATTCATTTCCAGTCAAAAGTTATGGCCAAAACAGTGATAACTAGGGGCAAAATGGTCATTTACAAATCGGGAAAAATCATGAACATGGGAAATGACCCCAATAGTCGTCTCCCAAAGTTACATGACCATACGACTTCGTATGTGAAAGAAATAAATATTCTACGATTCTATGATGCGTAGAATGCGGGTCGTTACACTCTCCCCTCCTTAAGAAATTTCGTCCCCGAAATTCCTTAACCCAAAACATACAAAGGATCCCGCATGCCTAACAACCACATACAACAATCAAACACACAAAACAAGCAAAACAAGCCTATCCTAGCATGCGGAAAACTAAATCGAAGTCAAAATCTTACCAGACAAAGAGTTCTGGATACTTCTCCCTTATGTCCTCCTCTGTTTCCCAAGTACAATCATTCTCGTCCTCGCTCCACTGTACTTTGACTAGCTTCACCGCCTTCCTTCGAAGTTGCTTCAAGTCGTGCTCGACGATACGGGCCGGCTTGCGGTTCCCAACCGCCTCGGGTTCTACTTCGAAGTCCTCTAACTGATCAGGTGAAATAGTCATATCTGAGTTGTGAACGAACTTCCTTAGTTGGGAAACATGAAATACGTTGTGAACTCCCGCCATCTTCTCTGGTAAGTCAATTCTATATGCCAAATTCCCGACTAATTCAAGAACAGGGAATGGACCAACAAACCTTGGTGCTAATTTGCCTCTCCTGCCAAATCGTATTACGCTCTTCAACGGAGAAATCTTGACAAACACTAAGTCACCAACGGAGAATTTTAGCTCTCTTCTCCTCTTATCAGCATAACTTTTCTGCCTATCTTGGGCTTCCTTCATTCGTTGTTGAATGATCTTGATTTTATCTGAAGTTTCCCTCACCATATCTGGTCCAAGCATAAACTTCTCGCCAGTCTCTATCCAACATGATGGTGAGTTGCACGGTCTTCCGTACAAAGCTTCAAATGGAGCCATGCCGATACTGGATTGGTAGCTATTATTATATGCAAACTCTACTAGATGCAAATGGTTGTCCCATGATCCCCCAAAATCCAATATACATGCTCTCAAGAGGTCTTCCAAAATACGGTTCACCCTCTCCGTCTGACCGTCGGTCTGAGGATGATATGCGGTACTGAGATGTAACTCTGACCCTAGTGCCTCTTGCAAGCTCCTCCAAAACCCACTAGTGAACAACGAGTCTCGGTCGCTCACAATGCTTTTAGGTACTCCATGAAATCTCACTATCCATTTCATATACAATTCTGCTAATTTAGCTGTCGTTCTAGTCGATTTAACTGGTATAAATCTTGCACTTTTAGTCAGTCGATCTACAATTACCCAAATGCTGTCATATCCCGATCTAGTCCTTGGTAAACCATCGATGAAATCCATCGAGACTTGCTCCCATTTCCATTCGGGAATTTCTAAGGGCTGTAACAACCCACTAGGCTTCTTTTGCTCGGCTTTAACTAGCTGGCAATTCATGCACTTGGATATAAACTTCCCAATGTCTCTTTTCATCCCTTCCCAGTAGTAGATCTGCTTCATATCTCGATACATCTTATTACCACCGGGGTGTATAGTCAGCTTTGAGTGATGACATTCTCTAAGCACTTCATCCCTCAATCCACTGACATTGGGTACAACAAGCTTTCCATTCTTTCTAAGCCATCTATCTCGATCAAGCCCATACTTGTCCATCCCCTCATCGATACCCATCTCTAACTTGGAGATGATCTCCAATAGATTGGGGTCGTCCCTCTGACTAGAGCCGATCCGTTCAATCAAAGTGGGTCTGATCGTCAAACTTGCTAACATTTCTGGATCCAATTCGCACTTTGGTCTGAAATCAAACCCCGCGATAAACTCCAGTTGCTTCCATTCAAGGAACATAGCCCCTAAGCTGGCATGTCTTCTGCTCAATGCATCAGCCACCGCATTGCCCTTTCCTGGTGTGTATGCGATGTCAAAATCATAAGAAGCTAAGAACTCTAACCATCTCTGCTGACGGAGATTTAAATCCTTCTGGGAGAACAGATACTTCAACGACTTATGATCTGTAAACAGCTCAAACCTTTCTCCCAAGAGATAGTGTCTCCACATCTTTAACGCGAACACGATCGCTGCCAATTCTAAATCATGGGTAGGGTATCTTCTCTCGTGCGGTTTCAATTGCCGACTTGCATAAGCTACAACCCTACCGCCTTGCATCAATACAGCACCCAGTCCGGTACCACAGGCATCCGTGTATACCGTCATCTCTTCATCCCCCTTAGGAATGACTAACACTGGTGCGCTTGTCAACTTGTCCTTTAGATTCTTGAATGCATTCTCGCACCTTTCATCCCAGATAAAAGCTTGATTCTTCTTGGTCAACTGGGTCAATGGTGCTGCTAACTTGGAGAAACCTTGGATAAACTTACGATAATATCCAGCTAACCCCAAGAAACTCCTTACATCTGTTGCATTCTTGGGCGTAGGCCAATCCTGTACCGTAGCCACCTTCGCCGGGTCCACGGCAATACCATTCTTTGATACAACATGGCCCAAAAACCTCACTTCCCTCTTCCAGAAGTGACACTTAGAAAACTTTGCTTTCAATTGGTGTTTTCTCAACACCTCCATCGCTACTCGTAAATGTTCCTTGTGTTCTTCCTCTGTCCTCGAATAGACCAAAATATCATCAACGAACACAAGGACAGACTTATTCAACTGATCTCTGAATACCCTATTCATAAGATCCACAAAATATGCCGGGGCATTAGTCAGCCCAAATGGCATAACCAACCACTCATAAAATCCAGACGGCGTTCGAAATGCCGTTTTAGCTATACTCTCAGCTTCCACTCTAAGCTGATGAAAACCTGTCGCGAGATCCAACTGAGAAAATACTCTCGCGCCACTCAACTGATCGAACAAATCATCTATCCGCGGTAGAGGATACTTATTCTTCCTCGTCACTTTATTCAACTCGCGGTAGTCTACACACAAACGAAGGGAACCATCCGCCTTAGTAGCAAACACAACTGGTGCTCCCCATTCAGAAACACTCCTTCTGATAAATCCCTTCTTCAAAAGATCGCTGACTTGCACCTCTAGCTCTCGCTGCTCCCTTGGTGCCATACGACGAAGTGGCATCACTATAGGTCTGGCATCTTTTACCAAATCAATACGAAACTCAATCTCTCGGTGTGGTGGGAGTCCGGTCACTTCTTCGAAAACATCCGGATACTGGCCAACCACGGGCAAACCTGACAACTCACTATGTGGAATGTCGAGGGAGTTTAGAAAACTAGCCAATACCCCCTTACTGGGTAGACCACCAAACACTATCCTCCGCCCATCATCCGCTCTAGCTGTCACCAAAAAGCCCTCACAGTCTACCACCACCCCGTATCTTTGGAGCCAATCTACTCCCAAAATAATGCCAAACCCAGTAAAGCCCAAAACAAAGCAATCACAAACAAACATGCATCCATGACTCGATATAACCACATTACGACAAATCATGCTAAGGCTAGTCGAACCACCAATCGGGTTCGTCACTACTAAAGGTCTATCGACAATCTCGGGCTCCAATCCCAACCTATCTACCATGTCACTAGATATGAAAGAACTGGAAGCTCCGGTATCAAACAAAAGTCTAACAGGAACATCATAAACAGAAAGCATACCTTGAATGACGACATTCTTTCCCTTCTCCGCCGCAGTTGGGGCATTCGACGAAGAAGGAATAGCATTAAGGGCATATGCTTTCACCATTTGCTTTTCTTTAGGGGGCTGTGGACACTTGTCCTTGTGATGTCCCAATTGGCCACAATTGAAGCACTTCCTATCTGCTGGCTTGGCCCGACAATTACTAGCATAATGGCCCTTCTTACCACAGCTGAAGCACTCCACATCTTGCTTATTCTTTTTCTTCTGGCCATCCTTAGCCTGATTCTGCTTTCTCTTATTCTGGGAACCACCCTTGCCTCCACCACTTGCTTGTGGTTTTGGCTCTTCTGCAGATGCAACCTCAGTCTTCGGCTTAGGGTAAAGACTTTCTGACCTTAACGCTTTCACCACAATCGATTCAAACGTCTCATCGATGTGGTTAATAAGTTTTTCCCCCAAGTACTGATCCAAACCAGTTATGAATTTCTCATTCTTTTTCTCGGCAGTATCTATAAGAGATAACCCATATTTTGACAAAGTGTCAAATTCAGCAATATACTCCGAGACAGCCCTGCCATTCTGCTTGAGCTCCAAGAATTTCTTAAACAACATTGACTTCTGAGCAGCTGGAATGAACTTCTCACTAAAGCGAGCCTTAAACTGCTCCCAAGTAATCTGATCTTCGGGAGTAGCTGCCTTTATAGCATTCCACCAATTCATTGCCCGCCCTTGCAGCTGACGGGACGCTAGCTTCCTCTTCATCGCATCCTCGATACCCAAATCCTCGAAGATACGTTCGCAACTATCCACCCAATCCTGAACATCCGTGGCCGACTCCGTTCCATGGAACGGCTTCCCACCAAGGCTAGTATAATCCTTATTCAGCTTGGCGAAATCAACCCTCGGCGCCTGCACTATTGGACCATCACCATTTCCCTCATTGGGAGCTGCCCTCCGAACATCTCTAAGCATCTCTCTCATGAGGTCAGTAAACATCGTCCTCATGTCAGCAGCATTCCCATTGTTGGCCCCTCTACCGGTACCTCTAACATATCGGCTCATCGTCAATCTGAAAAAGGAAACGATTAACGACTCCATAGTGGTGCTAGTGCAGTACGACTTCATCCTTATACTACTAATAGTATATATATAGCTTTTGAAAACCAAAATAATCACAAATACGCTCTCTCGTATACGTATATTATCTCTCCCTGATAACTTCCCTAGGTTAACTACGCAACCTAGAGCTCTGATACCAAGTGTGACGGCCCGCCCCGCGCCAACCGACATTTACTCCAAAAGTGCGCTGTACACATGTCCAGCTAGCACGGAGCGGTCGCCAAAGAAAGGAAAGAAGGGAATGAACTAATCAAAGAACCTGTAGAATGTCTCACAGCGCATGGAATAAAATATAATAATAATGTACTTGACATTAAACAGGCGAGACAGTGCATAAGCTGATAACTAAAACCAACATCAATCTCAAAGCAGCGGAAATCCAAATACAGCTTATTACAACTTTTCAAAACCTACTGTCTCTGAACAACAGAAAGCAAAAATAGAAGATACACCACCAACGCCCAAGCAGTGATCTTCAACAACACAGGGAGAATACTATATATGTATATACGTGGAAGCCTCCTGCTCGTCTCCGGATCATCTACCCGTGCATCACCAGCTAACCTGTCTCTAGTCTGCTCGTGTGAGCACCCAGAGTAATAAGAGGAAACATAAAACTCTGGGTCAGACATAAAGCCTGGTATGAGCGATAAGCATCTAAACAGTATGATAACAGGTATACTAAACCATACCTGAACCTGGACCTGCAACCAAAGAGTTAGTACCACATACCGTACAATACTCCAAGGTGTCATAAAATAGTGTAAGAATACGGGGGTGGGGTGTGCATGTCACAATGATAGCAACCAAATCATCCATAGCAACCATCCTCACATCTCTCACTCAGTGCGTAAAGCATACGGCATCTACCACTTTGGAACACTAGACAAACTGAGGTAACGACGAATCCCGACTTGTAGAAACCCTGCTGTGACCAAGCCAAACACTTGGAGTCATGACCAAACATTTCAATGACCCGCTTCATTGGTCATAGCCCTTGGTTCTACCAATGCCATAATGGCCCTGAATCCGCCTTCGTACCTCCTACCATAGTGGTCCAAAGCTATAGACGTCGATAACTCCTTGGCACGCGTCCCGCAGCAAAGCCCAACCATGAAGCGAGCTCGTCGATTCCCATCTAAATCTTGAGCTCTAACCTCTCATTTGGACTTCCTTTGCATCTCGGGTTTGGTCGAATTGGAGTGGGTCTTCAGAAAAGTTGTCGTGCAGTAGCAGCTCTAGAATTCGGTTCGGTTCGGTTCGGTCAACCATGCTCGGTTCGGTTCGGAGTGCCACCATCCTCTGGGTTCGGGTCCTTCTCCTTGTCTTCTTCCATTCGATTCGGGTCGGGTACTTCGCTCCGGGTCGGGTCGGGGTCCTCCTCCTGGTCGGGTCGGGTGTCCTTCCTTCCAGCGCTCCGATCCGCCCCTTGTTTCTTCGCGTATTCCGATCCGATCCCACCTTGCCATCTAATCCGCGTGGCCTTCCCTCTTGCTAGTTCTCCCAAATGTTTGCTTCCGATCCGAGCCCTGCATCTCCAAGTCGATCTGATCTGGTCTCTAATCACTCTTCCGATCCGATCCCCTTGTCCACTCCAACTCTAAGCAAAAGGCCTTCCTTCTTGCCGAGCCTCCTCCAGTGACAAGTTCCAATCCAGTTCGAATCTCCTTGGTCAGTTCACAATTCCGATCCGACCCCTTTCTCCGATCCGAACCGGTTCGGAACCTGCACACTTCTGCAACTTTCCAGCAAGCTTTCTACGCCATTTGACGACGTTTTCGAGCAATTTAACTATTCTAATCAATCATGAAACATACCACAGAGTCATAGCAACATGTAATAGCAACCACAAACAGCAACCAACAATTCAAATGAATCAAAATGGATCAAAAGTAGCTAAAACTTCATATTTTTCCTTAAGCACTCTTAATCATGTTTAAGCATACGATTAGCAAAACACATCGAAATTATCTCAAATTTCTAACAGAGCCTTAAAACATTATTTTAGAATTTTAAGAATTTTTCCAGAATTTATTTACGTATAAATTCGCTAATCTTTACTAATTACCCTTAATTAACCGTAATTAGTGTAAAAATGATGCTATCACTCACCTTGGCCACAAATGAAATTCTCAGAACTGAAACTCCTCTGATTTGGGGCGAATACTGATGTCTAACAGCAGCTCTAACCTTGGTTTGGTGCTTTTTCTCCTTAATTTGGTGTTGCTAAGCCTAATCTTCAATTAGAGAGTGATTTGGGGTGTTTTAGATGTAGGAAGCCATTACTAAGGTCTCAAGAAGGTTTGTGGCGGCTCAAAACTGAAATGAAAATGATAACCTAACCCTAATCAGTCCTCCTATACCTCTAAACCCGAAATTCCCCTTGGGCCTAGCTGCTAATCACCCGGTTAAGCCCACTTAAGCTGTATTTCACCATCTGAAACTTGTTTCAGCCATATCTCCCAAACGGTGAGTCCGTTTGGCTAATGTGACCACTCTACGGAAAGAGAAACCATCATCCGAAGCCAATGGAAGTGGTTTCAGGTCAAAATTCATTTCCAGTCAAAAGTTATGGCCAAAACAGTGATAACTAGGGGAAAAATGGTCATTTACAAATCGGGAAAAATCATGAACATGGGAAATGACCCCAATAGTCGTCTCCCAAAGTTACATGACCATACGACTTCGTATGTGAAAGAAATAAATATTCTACGATTCTATGATGCGTAGAATGCGGGTCGTTACAAATAATAGTCCCAAAAAATTAGGATTACAGATCTAACATAATAAAGTGATAGTCATGATTGAGGTGATAATCCAAACTTGTGAATAATAACTGATTCAACATCACAGGCATGATAATATTATGGGCATGAAAGGATTTGATTTGCAACGTGAATAGTCCCAAATTAATTTCATAGCAATATTCCCAAAAGTCAAGATCCAAGATGAACAAGAATAGATATGAATCAATTATCATACATAGGTCCAATTCCAATTTATAACATGTCTATATTAAGTTTATAGTTTTAATCTAAAAGTAAGTTGAACTTACAGTGCGCGGATCGAGAATTGGAAAGCAAAAGTTGATGTTGAATCTCTATTTGATTAATCGTGTTCTAAACGAAAACCACCAATTTGCAAATCTCTATGCGTAGTCTTGATGGAGAAGAAGTAGTCCTTTAACTAGAATTTGAGCAGCATAAGGCTAGAGAGAATTGGTGTAGAGAGAAGGGACTAGGAGGGTGTTTATATAGGTTTAGAGTCAATAATCTGGTCATGAAACGAGTCTAGATACATCAGAATGAACCCAGACTCAAAACTGGGTTTCGGCACCAGGTCGACCCTTAGTTCGACCATAGGGTCGACCTGGCCCTTGGGAGGTCGACCATAGTGTCGACCACCAGGTCGACCTGGTCCTGGGCGGGAAAATCACCGCCCAGTCTGCGCTGGGGTTTGAATTCGAATTTCGAGCAGTTTTCAATTCTGAAAATTCCTAAGACTTCGGAGGGTCATATCTCCCTCAGACGGACTCCGTTTTTCGAATACTCGGACTCGATTTCATGCAGAATTCCGAGACGAATGCAATGGTGCAACCGTTTTCCCTGATTCTTATTTTAAAATTTAATTCTGCCTTGATTTCTTGTTTCATCATGTTATAAAAATTCGGGTTGTTATAATCATCCTAACTTGGTCTTTTTACATACGGCCCCTTCAAGGCCATCATTACTAGTCGGGGATCATAATTTTCAACTTCGCCACTCCCATATTAATGTGGGTGTGAAAATCTTTGATGGACTCTCTTGGTCTTTGTTGTATTTCAATTAACTCTATGACATCTCGGATTCTAGCTGCTTAGGATTTAAATTGCTTACGGAATAATTTGGCCAAGGTATTGAAGTCATCCATAGATTTTATCGGTAGCTTTGTGAACTAGAGGTAGGCCACCCCTCTAAATAAGTCGAAAAGTATAGGCATTTGATCTCGTCGGTGGCGCGTGCCCCGTCCATATGCTGATCATATTTTCATAGGAATACATTGGGGTCGCTTGTTACTTCATAGGATTGCAGTGCTTGAGGCTTAAATTCCTACAGAAGTATAGCCATTTTAATTCTCTCGGTGAGTGTGGGTCTTAATAGGAGAAATTCCCACTCCTTTCGATTGTCCATGTAACACCCCATATTTCCTGTTGATATTAAAGTAACAAATTAAAGAATAATTAATTTCTAAAAGAAGAATTAGGTGAAATGGGTTGTGCCATTGCGTTCGTCTCGGAATTCTGCTTGATATAGAGTCCGAGTTTCATAAATCGGACTACGTATGAAGAAGTTATGAGCCTAAGAAGTTTGTATATGCACAAGGAAGATTTATATATGAATATTATAAGTCCAGAAGGTTCAAAACAGGTCTAAAATTCGAAATTGGTCAATGGGAAATGAGCGGGAAAATTCCCGCTCAATAGGTGTCGACCCCCCAGGGGGAGTCGACAGGGTCGACATAGGTGTCGACCCCCCTTAAGGGGAGTCGACATAGGAGTCGACCCCCTATAGGGGAGTCGACATAGGTGTCGACCCCCCCATAGGGTGTCAACCGCTTTTTCAGATCCGGACGAAATTTCTGGACCGACGTGTTTTGGCTGATGTGTCGCTCCCTGATTCGCTGTGTGACGTATTTTTCTGCTACAGACGATTCTGATGACTTCTAGACTGATCTGAAGGCTCTAAATCTCCTTTTTACACCTATAAATAGACCACTAAACCTATTGTTTTCTCCACACGAATTCATAGGCGTTTATATGCTGCTAAAACCTAAAGTGACCTAGCCTCCATTCATCCTCTCCTAACTAGAAAATCATTTCTAAACTAGTAATCGATTAAGAAGAACATCAAATCAAATGTCTACACCAAAGGATAGCTAATCAAATTTAGAAGTCAGATCCCAAAATTCAAGACCGTTCTCTAATTATTAAGTTCATGTTACTTTCAGAAATAAAAGTTAATTGTGATTCTGACATTGTAATAAATCTGAATCTGAGATTATTCCTATTTCTATCTGTCTTTCTATATCCATTGGATCAATCTCATTGATAATATTATGTCCATTCTTTGTCTCTTTCTTCCTTCTTCCCTTTTTGTTTTTATAGCCAAGCTACTGCGAGCCTGAGCAAAATCTCTTAAGAGATGAACGTACGTTGGAAATAAAATTTGGGCATAATATATGATTTGGACATGACCAGCGCTAAAATTGGGCATAATATATGATTTGAACATGACCAGCGCTAAAATTGAGAAAAGTATTAAATTATGTATAATTGGGCATAACTGATTTGTAACTGATTTGAGGACATAACGCATGTTGTGTTTAAAACATAAAGTGTATCGAACGTATGACTTGAGATTTGAGGCATAAAGTATATTAGACATATGACTTGGGGTTTGAGGCGTAAATTGAATTGTAAACATGTAAGGCACAGTACATGTTGTGGTTTAAGACCTAAAATTTAGGGCATATATATATGATAGTTTATGACTTGGAAGAAGAAGATTATTGTGTATAGTGATATATGGCTGATGCATGAAAACCTATAGTATGATAGGGATAACTGTTAAATATGAACACGCCTAAATTGGGATTTTGGGTAATTGGCATGCACTGTAATTAAAGGCTATAATTTGGCATCGTTTATACTGTGAATCATGAATTGGGGGGGGTTTTTGGAGAATATTTTTGCGCGGTGCAATATGACTGAACCTTAAGGCATTTGTTATATAGTGATTTTTAAGGCATGACTATTATTGCAAATTTGGGAAAATTGGGTGTCACCTATTTTGAGTAATAACTTGAATTTGAATTTGTGGGGCATAACTTGCAATCAGCTCTGTTTGGGTATAACTTGAGAATTGGAACATGACTAGTTTTGTGAATTTGGGATGATTAGCATATAAAATCTAGACTTGGACATGTATGGTAAATATGCTAAAAGATAAACATGCCTAACCCGAGGTTAGATTGAGTTGCGGTGTAAAACTGCCCGAAACCGCCCGGCACATCCAGTAACCGCAACCACACGGATCTGATGTGAGAGGTTAGCTCATTTGCCCAAAAACCGAGGTTAGATTGAGTTTGCGGTAGAAGTCTACACAGAACCGCCCGGCACATCCAACAACCGCAAACAGCAGTTCTAATGTGAGAGGTTGGGGCATTAATAAATTAATTAATGCCAATAAACAGACATGCTAAGAATGGTAAGGTTAAGAAACACTTGACCAATATGACATGATGAATGGGTAGGGTTAAGTGAAAAAAGAGAGTAACACTTAACCAATATAACATGATGAATGAGAAGGGTTAAGTTAACACAAGAAGGCAACACTTAACCAATGTAACATGACAAGTAGGTGGGTTAAGTTAACTTGAATTGATTGATGACACTTAACCAATACAGCATGATGAACGCGTGGGGTTAGGTAAATAAGATACACTTTACCAATGTAACTTGATGAACGAATGGGGTTAAGTTAATAGGAAACACTTTACCAATATAACATGATGAATGAACGGGGTTAAGTTAATAGGAAACACTTAACCAATCCAACATGACAAGTGAGAAGGGTTAATAAGAAACCCGTAACCAACATGACATGATGAGTGGGTAGGTAAAGTTAACATGAATGGACAACACTTAACCAATATGACATAATGTGTGGAAGGGTTAAGTACATATCGGGTTGGTGGATAATATTAGTAAATATAGGCCCACAAATTTAACCATTAAGTAAACATGTTTGGATCAGTGGGAGGATTAAGTACATGTCGGGTTAGCGGGTAATATTAGTAAATATAGGCCTACAAACTTAACCAGTAAGAAACCCTAGTAATGGGGACCCATTTTAGCAGTAACCCACATAGATGTATCAAGGTACCCTGAAACTGGGCAGGGCGGGGCACGATTACTGGGATGATTATAAGCGGTCAAAATAGAGGCAGAGGGTACGTCAGTGTAGGTTCCAACAGATTACGGGCGTGCAAATACTCTGGAGTAGGAAAAAGCAGGCACTGGGTACCAGTAGTTATACACTGTGCATCTTGAATCGTGTCGGGTTGCTATCATAAGGATTGATACACCTTATGGTCGGACCATCATAGGGTATCTACACGCAAGAGAGGGCCGATTGACACAGACACATGGAACATTAATACAATTAGGGAGCTGATCGATATGGTAGTAAGGGTACATCTAACATCTTCAAGGCAATTAGGCTGATTGATGTAAGATCCTCGTACTAGATGTACATCTGAAGGCTACCACAATTGTGGGGATTGGGATCACGTTGTAATATTATCATTTTACACATATTACTAGTTGGGACACTAGTTAGGCGGTGCAGAGATATAAAAATCAGAATAACAAGGTGGTAGCGAAGCAGAGGAAGAGTAGAAGCGCATTCAGTTTATCTTGCCCTATCATATTTATATTAATCGTATGATATCTTGTTATCCTTGTTATCACGGTATTGTCCTATATTCAGTTTATTCATGTCATGGTGCTTTTGCCTATTTTCATGCTGAAAGTCACCGGACCTACCAGACTTATGTTTGACCTAGTTTGTTTCGCCTCTTTTCTTCCATCCCCCCGGTTCACAGGGAGGAAATGTTACCACTTAGCCCAGTTTTCTTTCCAAGCTCGAAGATAGTCGATGTATTGCTTTTGGACTCTCTCTTCCACTGCTATGGCTGGTTCATGCTTTATTGGGGAAATCTCATTGTTATTTTTATGCTTCTTTTATACTTGGAAGTTTTTGAATCAAGACAGAAGTTCTATGTATTATTTTTAAGTATGATTGAGACAATTGTTGTCAAAGCTTGACTGAACCACATTGTTTATAAAATGACTTTATTTTCCGCTGCTTTATTTGTCTGTCTTGTAATTTATCTGCATCTTTTACCTAAAACTTTCCATTGAAGTTATGGCATTCCCTTTGTGAGTGACCTTAACGGAGGTGGGGTGTTTCAGTTGGTATCAGAGCCGAAGTTTACTAGATCAGATAAAAGATTTGAAAAATTATTTTCAAAATGGTTTTAAAAGAAGCATTTTCTAAAGAAAAGTTTTGTTTTAAAGGCATATTCCCCAAAGCCATATGCATTATCTTTTGATCCTCTGTTTGAATCCTTGTTTTCCTTCTTTACTGAGTCTCTGGGGCTCCTGGCTTTCTGGGAGGTAACCTCATCGCGGCATAGTTCCGTAAGCTTGATGAGACTACGACACCTGTCAAAGGGTGAAGAAATGCCCAACTTCCATATATAACCGCAGTAGTTCCACCTGCGACTAATTTTCTTTCATGCTTTGTAGGGTTTTTCGTGCGATGGAGGCAACTTTCAAGAGACTTGTCAACAAGCTACACAAAGATGAAAAAAATGGGAATAAGGGAGTTTGGCTAAGGAACACAACCCAACTATGAGAAACTCATGGATATGGACTTGGTTCACGAAGGAGGAAAGAATAGAAAAATCTAAGACAAGAGGAAGTGTCGTTATTATGGTGTAGTGGGTCATATAATTAAGAACAAGGGAAAGAAAAAAAGGACAGGATTTTCAGGAGGGCAAGTGCATGCTCTCACCGCCAGCGCATCTAAGACAGAGGTAGTAGAGTTTCTGTTGAAAAAGTCTAGTTTTTCTTTTTCATCATCCTGTTAGTATCTTTCTGATTTTAGCGCTTCACATTCGTTTATATCTGCTTCCATAGTTGAGTCTCTGCACCTTAGTACTTGTGTAGTAGAAGATCCCATCATTGTCTCAAATCCAATTGGTGGTTCAGCTCATTTATCTTTGGTTTGTGAGGATTTGAGAATAGTTATATTAAATATATAGTTTAAGTGTAATGCTTATGTTTTTTTTCTGGTTTCATGGGCTATGGGTTGATTCTAGGCATGGATTGGTTAGCTAGTAATTGTGTAAGGAGGGTAGTTAGACTTTCGACTTGCCTCGAGAATACCCTTGAGATTTCGTGCGATCCTAAGGGATCAGTTTTTCATGGCTACCTAGAATCACTTGATGCATCTATCGATGATTTGCGATCCGTTAGAGCGGTCCATGAGTACGCAGATTTGATTAGGTTAGGGGCTTATCCCCTAAAACGCGAAGATATACTTCCGCATACATCTAGTTGACAATGCAAAGACAGATGCATTACCTGTATGACACATGACTCTAAGGGAAAGGAAGGGCTCAGTAAACATGTAAAAGAGTTACTTGTAAAAGGGTTCATAAGGCGAAGTATTTATGAATGGGGTACTCCAGTCATTTCCATTACAAAGGCGGATGGTTCACTTCACTTGTACATAGATAATATTTGGAATGAAGAAGAACACGCTTTGGATCTAATGGAAGTCTCGGATACCCTCCAAGCGCATCAACTTAAGGCGAAGTTCTCCAAAAATGTCATTTTTGGAGAGAAGAAGTAAGGTTTCTAGGACATATGGCGCCCAAAGAAGGGATAGTAGTAGATCCCGCAAAAGTAGTTGCGGTGCAAGACCGCAAGGTCCAAAGGAATGCAACAGAAGTAAGAAGCTTTCTAGGACTAGTGTGCTAATATAGGAAGTTAATTAAGGATTTATGAAGGTATTGGCCCCACTTACTAGATTGACGAAGAAGAATCTAATCATCTTAGTATGTACACTTGGTAACATGGTTAGCATCTGTTTATTTTCAAGAGATAGTTCTGGGAATGTTAGCATGACGCAGCAGAAGTTGTAGTGCCAAGTATACTATAAGAAGAAAAGGTGGAACGAGAGGCGACAGCGAAATGAGTTCCAACACATATTCTAGAAACAGAAATTAAGAAGCTATGCAATCGTGAAGTTAAGGCAGTCAGAGCCATATGGAGTGAAGCTAAAGAAGATGCAACTTAGAAGACTGAAGACTAGATATGTGCATCATACCCTTTTTGAGGGTATATCCTTGATCTCTCTTTTTCTGTAAAGTTTATTTGCATGCTAGTCTTTATCCTTTAAGTATATCCTCTAATTTCTATCCTTGATCCTTAGGTAGAAGCCAATGGATGTAAACATGTGTTTGAAACATGTTATGATTGATGGTTGCAAGTGGTTGCAAGTGTTTGCTAGTGGTTGCTCGTGGATGCATACACACACATTAGGTACTAGATCGCTCGGTCACTTTCATATTTATTTGCATGAGTGAATTTTTATATATATGAATTTAAACTTGATGTGTTATCGTATGGATGTTGCATTTGTATGAATGATTGTGCACTCATGTAGAAGTTATAAAGTACAATTAGGAATAATACACGATGGACTCATGACACTAACATAATTCGCATTAAGGAGGTCAACTGAATCGGTAGACCATCTGATTTTGCATTAGATAAGGACATGTACACACACTATGCATATGATCATGAAAGCATTAGAAATCTTTTTAAGGACAGTGGACGTCTGTGATTGAATGGTTGAGTAGATGGATGTTGGATGTTAGGATACATTCTCCTTGACATGGAGATTTCGGGGACGAAATCCTTCGAAGGAGGGGAGAATGTAACACATTGTATTTCCTGTGGATATTAAAGTAATAAATTAAATAATAATTAATTTTAAAATAAGAATTAGGTGAAATGGGTTGGGCCATGGCGTTCGTCTCGGAATTCTGCTTGAGATAGAGTCGGAGTTTGCATAAATCGGACTCCGTATGAAGAAGTTATGAGCCTAAGAAGTTTGTATACACACAAGGAAGATTATATATGAATATTATAAGTCCAGAAGGTTCAAAACAGGTCTAAAATTCGAAATCAGCCAAAGGGAAATGAGCTGGAAAATTCCCGCTCAACAGGTGTCAACTTCCCTAGGGGGAGTCGACATAGGTGTCGACCCCCCTTAAGGGGAGTCGACATAGGAGTCGACCACCTATAGGGGAGTCGACATAGGTGTAGACCCCCCTATAGGGTGTCGACCCCTTTTTCAGTTCTGGATGAAATTTCTGGACATACGTGTTTTGGCTGATGTGTTGCTCCATGATTCGCTGTGTGACGCATTTTTCTGTTATGGATGATTCTGATGACTTCTAGACTGATCTGAAGGCTCTAAATCTCCCTTTACACCTATAAAAAGACCCCTAAACCTATTGTTTTCTCCACACGAATTTATAGGCGTTTATATGCTACTAAAACCTGAAGTTACCTAGCCTCCATTCATCCTCTCCTAAATAGAAAATCATATCCAAACTAGTAATCGATTAAGAAGAATATCAAATCAAATGTCTACACCAAAGGATATCTAATCAAATTCAGAAATCATATCCCATAATTCAAGACCATTTTGTAATTTGTAAGTTCATGTTACTTTCAGAAATAAAAGTTAATTGTGATTTTGACATTGTAATAAATCTGAATTTGAGATTATGCCTATTTCTATCTGTCTTTCTATATCCACTGGATTTATGTCATTGATAATATTATGTCCATTTTTTGTCTCTTCCTTCCTTCTTCCCTTTTTGTTTTTATAGCTAGGCTACTACGAGCCTGAGCAAATCTCATAAGAGATGAACGTACGTTGGAAATAAAATTTGGGCATAATATATGATTTATACATGATCGGTGCTAAAATTGGGCATAATATATGATTTGGACATGACCAACGCAAAAATTGGGCATAATATATGATTTGAACATGACCAGCTCTAAAATTAGGAAAAGTATTAAATTTTGTATAATTGGGCATAACTGATTTGTAACTGATTTGAGGAAATAAGGCATGTTGTATTTAAAACATAAATTATATCGAAGGTATGACTTGAGATTTGAGGCATAACGTATATTGGACATATGACTTGGTGTTTGAGGCGTAAATTGAACTGTAAACATGTAAGGCATAGTACATGTTATGGTTTAAGACCTAAAATTTGGGGCATATATATATGATAGTTTATGACTTGGAAGAAGAAGATTATTGTGTATAGTGATATATGGCTTAGGCATGAAAACCTATGGTAATATAGGGATAACTGTTAAATATGAACACGGCTAAATTGGAATTTTGTGTAACTGGCATGCACTGTAATTAAAGGCAATAATTTGGCATCGTTTATACTGTGAATCATGATTTGGGGGTTTTTGGAGAATATTTTGTAAGGTGCAATATGATTAAACCTTAGGGCATGTGTTATATTGTGATTTTTAGGGCATAACTATTGTTGCAAATTTGGGAAAATTGGGTGTCACCTATTTTGAGTAATAACTTGAATTTGAATTTGTGGGGCATAACTTGCAATCAGCTTTGTTGGGGTATAACTTGAGAATTGGAACATGACTAGTTTTGTGAATTTGGGATGATTAGCATATAAAATCTGGACTTGGACATGTATGGTAAATATGATAAAAGATAAACATGCCTAACCCGAGGTTAGATTGAGTTGCGGTGTAAAACTGCCCGGAACCGCCGGCACATCTAGTAACCACAACAACACAGATCTAATGCGAGAGGTTAGCACATTTCGCCCAAAATCCGAGGTTAGAATGAGTTTGCGGTAGAAGTCTGCCCGGAACCGCCTGGCACATCCAGCAACCGCAAACAATAGTTCTAATGTGAGAGGTTGGGGCATTAATAAATTAATTAATGCCAATAAACAGACATGCTAAGAATGGTAAGATTAAGAAACACTTAACCAATATGACATGATGAATGGGTAGGGTTAAGTGAAAACAAGATAGTAACACTTAACTGATATAACATGATGAATGGGCAGGGTTGAGTTAACATAAGAAGGCAACACTTAACCAATGTAACACAACAAGTAGGTGGGTCAAGTTAACTTGAATTGATTGATGATGCTTAACCAATACAGCATGATGAACATGTGGGGTTAGGTTAATAAGATACACTTAACCAATGTAACTTGATGAACGAATGGGGTTAAGTTAATGGGAAAAACTTAACCAATATAACATAATGAATAAACAGGATTAAGTTAACAGGAAACACTTAACCAATTCAACATGACGAGTGAGAAGGGTTAATAAGAAACACTTAACCAACATGACATGATGAGTGGGTAGGTAAAGTTAACATGAAAGGACAACACTTAACCAATATGACATAATGTATGGAAGGGTTAACTACATATCGGGTTGGTGGGTAATATTAGTAAATATAGGCCCACAAATTTAACCATTAAGTAAACATTTTTGAATCAGTAGGAGGGTTAAGTACGTGTCGGGTTGGTGGGTAATATTAGTAAATATAGGCCCACAAACTTAACCAGTAAGAAACCCTAGTAACGGGGATTGATTTCAGTAGTAACCCACATAGATGTATCAAGGTACCTCAAAACTAGGCAGGATGGGGCACGATGACTGGGCTGATTATAAGCAGTCAAAATAGCGGCGGGTGGTACGTCAGTGTAGGTTCCGACGGATTACGGGCGTGCATGTACTCCGGAGTGGGAAAAAGCAGGCACTGGGTACCTATAGTTATACACTGTGCATCTTGAAGCATGTCGGGTTGCTATCATTAGGATTGATACACCTTATGGTGGGACCAACACAGGGTATCTACACGCAAGAGAGGGCCGATTGACACAGACACATTGAATATTAATACAAGTAGGGAGCCAATCGATAGGGTAGTAAGGGTACATCTAAGATCCTCATGGTAATTAGGCTGATTGAGGTAAGATCCTCATACTAGATGTTCACCTGAAGGCTACCACAATTGCGGGGATTGGGATCATGTTGTTATATTATCATTTTACACAGATTACTAGTTAGGACACTAGTTAGGCGGTGCAGAGATATAAAAATTAGAATAACAAGGTGGTAGCGAAGCAGAGAAAGTGTAGAAGCAATTTAGTTTATCTTGCCCTATCATATCTATATTAATCATATGATATCTTGTTATCCTTGTTATCATGGTATTGTCTTATATACAGTTTATTCATGTCATGATGCTTTTGCCTATTTTCATGCTGAAAGTCACTGGACTTACCAGACTTTTGTTTGACCTAGTTTGTTTCGGCTCTTTTCTTCCGTTCTCCCCCCCCCCCAGGTTCACTGGGAGGAAATGTTACCACTTAGCCTAGTTTTCTTTCCTAGCTCTAAGATAGTCGATGTATTGCTTTGGACTCTCTCTTCCGCTGCTATGGCTTGTTCATCCTTTATTAGGGAAATCTCATTGTTATTTTTATGCTTCTTTTATACTTGGAAGTTTTTGAATCAAGACAGAAGTTTTATGTGTTAAATTTAAGTATGATTGAGATAATTGTTGTAAAAGCTTGACTGAACCACATTGTTTATAAAATGACTTTATTTTCAGCTGCTTTATTTGTCTGTCTGGTAATTTGTCTGCATCTTTTACCTAAAACGCTCCACCGAAGTTGAGGAATTCCCTTTGTGGGTGACCTTGACGGAGGTGAGGTGTTTCAATCCACTTGTTTCAAGCTCTTTTTCACAATTTTACACCCTTTTTCTGAGATATATTCTTGCTCTTTGTTCTAATCCATGGAATCAACGCCCTCTTTCTTTCCACCTTCTTGCCCAAGCATGTAATTACAATTTGGAGACTGGGAATATGTGGTTTACTTCGAGAGGAATGCCCTTTCGTAGGATCATCCGGTCGTCGAGAGGTTGTGCCATCAGAGGGATTGCATGTAGGTGCTTTAGCTTTTCCATGGTCCAGGTCAGCATGATATGTAGCTTCCCGAACACAATTTCCCTGTTTTGTGCTCGAAGCAGAGGATTTTGTATCATAGGCCTGACTTGTTTGAGTAGGTAGAAAACAAGTGGCACTTAGCATGGCTTTTGCAGTAGAGGCTTGAATAGCGAACATTGATTCAAGTTTCTTCATCATTGCGCTGTTTGCGATGGTTATCTGATTCGTCGGTCCAGCTATTGCTTCTTCAAATTCTCTTTTTGTTACAGTAAATTTTAGCTCTCTATGATTCTCCTGTCTCGAAATGAGAAGCGGGCAATGCGACAATATTAGTATTGTCAGTGGGGTCATTGACTTCGCGGATGGTCTCCTTTGGTATACCCATGATTTCAAGTAGAGATTTCTGAGAAGATCTCGTTGAATTTCTACAGGGAAGGATGCAAATATGGTCCCACGGTGGGCACCTAATGTTTTCACCAAAAATGGATCAAACACTAAGGGTATAATGAATGTACTTCACCAATATGGTTAGAAAATAAGTGGAGTCATACTCAACAACAATTGAAAGTAAAAAATGTTAAGGAAAACAAAATGGAGATGAGGTTTTAGAGTGGTTCAGCCTTGTTAGACCTACATCCGCTGTGAATGAAATTTGCATTATCATGATGATGATTACAAGACATATTAGCTCTTGATCTTCGTACATCTTATTATTTACTCAATATATCCTCACTTTTAAATACAAATTTCATTTGGATTCACAAAATTCAATGGAGGAATGGAATGATCTATGATGGAGTAGGACGGATAGGCGACGGAGAAGGAGGAAGTCTTCGATCTTTTGCACCTATAGGATTTTGATGGATTCCATGGCCAAATGGATGAAAGATCTTCGGATGGCGATGAAGATCATGGGTGAAATGTTTAAGGAATGGCTAAGGACAGAATTTAGCAGCACTTCGTGATGGCCGGAGGCCCCCCTCTACAGTGGCCGCCATGGCTTATTTATAGGTGAGCCTCCCTCGAAGAAATGAATCGGAGTTCCCCCTTTTAGGTTATTGATCGCCCGCCTTACTAATCACAAACATGCCCCCGCTAGCTGTATCCAACTGGTGACAGCTATTTCCAGCTTTCCTGTGTGAAGTGACTTTACAAGAGTGAGCGACCACATAGGTCTGGGTATATTGAATGGGCGGGCGAGCGATGAGTGTAAATGCGACCTGTCAAAGCTTTCTGGCTTGTACAAGAATGATTGGCCGATGGATGACATTTGGTTGATGAAGCTTGTTTGATTATGAACAGGTGAACGATACCATAGTCTGAGATGTAAGCATGACCCTTTGAGAACTGATATCCATCCGACTGGCGAGCAACAGCTGGTATTAATACCTGATCAAGTATCAAGTGGGCGATTGGAGTTGCATTCTATGAGCGGAAATGGAATATATGTGCAACCTCTGATTTTCTTTGCATTTCCTGCTATGCACGAACAATCGGTTTATTATGAACGAACAACTGCAGAACAGATCATGTGATCGATCCTGACTGTGCTGAGCGGACGACTCAACTCGTTTTTCCTTGCCATATATAACCTTGGAGCTAGTGCTTAAACCTTATTCTGTGCGATCTCCCCTTACCCTTTATAACTGTCCAACTGTACTGGGTAGAACTAGATACGACCAATCTTAACGACGTTTGCCCCACGATTTTCATATAGACTTAATATACCAATATGTATGCGGTTTTAAGGGATTCAACAGTCCATATTGTATGGATTAACATCGGTATTGATAGTGAGTATGTTAATACTGACTCCAGTCCCCTTGAGAACCAAATTTTTATTTCACACCATGGCCATTTCTTAAAATCATACTTAAATAAAATCATAATTTAATATATTATTCCAGTAAATTTCGTTTCTTTTTTGTGTGTCTATGTATTTCAAACACTCACTTAGTCGTATTCTGATTGAATCAATTAATTATATATAACTTGGAAAAATTTATTTGACTTAGCTTAATAAACTTCATTACAATTATATCCTTTAAAATCTATATTAACATGTTAACTACAAATATCTCTTGAAATTATTTTAAATTAAACCCTTCAATTCATTTATTCGATAAAGTCAAGTTATTATGCTTTTACTTTAGCTTGATTTATATATATATTTCAAAATATCATACCTTTTTAAGAATCAATTTGATTTAACTTAATAATTCCCATTAAGTCAATATAATAACCTCAAATATATCTTAAAATTCCTTCAACTTTATAATCATTCCATTCATTTACCTTACTTAAAGTCAATTTGTTAAAATTTCCCATAACTCAAATTATAAATTCCAAAATATTATACTTAAATAAATTTTGAAACTAACTTAATAAATCTTAGTTCTAACTTTATTTTTTATAATATTTCATATATATACACACACACATATGAAGTTATAAAATAAGTTTTTAATATAAAAATTTTAGAATAATTTATAAAACATCTTAAAGCCATTTTAATAATTAAACTGTATCGTTTTATTATCTTATTATTAAGTATCAATACTTCATAAAATCTATGCAACATATTAAAGTTATTATCAACTTATTTTATTAAGCATTATAAAATTCTTATATTTTATCAACTAGTATTATTCAGAAATCGTAATTATTATATTTTGAAATACATAAATTTTTAAGTTATTTTTTTAAATATATCTTTATATCTCTGAGTTTAAATTAAAACCTTTATTGAATTAGATCAAAATATAAGTTTTAATAAATAAATCTTAAATTCAAAAATCTAAAATAAATTTTATTAAGTCAAATATACATATAAATTTAAGAAAATACTTGAAAATAGACCAATAGTGCATGTATATAATTTTCTACCTAGCTTAAGTGTTACAAATGTGTATCATTTCAGTCTGGTTAATTAAAATTTCAAGTATTTATCATTTCAACCCAAATCCCATGATTTCAGTTTTTATTCCCAAAAATTTATGCGAGTCAGTCCAGAGTGATTTTCCCTAATTCTACGAGAACTTGCAGCGTGAGAACAAAGAAATAATACATTTTATATGTCACAGATAAATTTGTAAATGTCATAATAGATCATTTGTATGGTTCTATTTCATATATCATATACATGCATGTCGCATAAGCATAACCACATAGCAGTTATTCATGAATTTACCAAAGCAATCTTAATACTTTATATGTCAATTCGCGTGTGTTAACTTACTTAGATGATCAGATTATCGTGTAAGAGATCACTCACATTTCGTGGAACAGGGAAATGGAAATGTGATCGTTATAGAATGGAGGACATAAACAAAATAAAGCCAAGCTATGACAAAATCCGATGTTCCTGAACAAATGCAACAACAACTACCAAATCTTGAGCACGATCAACGAACTTAAGATGCGATTAGTAACAACCCAAGCTCAAGTTAGAGAAAATTTAATTTGAATAGAAACACAAGTTTTTCTGCCAAACTTTAACAATAGGGCAGCAAAATGAAGACTAGTGCATCACAACAATAGTGGTGCACAAGCATCAAAGCAGGAGTGCACACAAATGGACTTAGCATTGGTCGAGCAAGAAGGAATCACAACGACCGCAATTGCTACATGGTCAAAAACAACAAGCATAATTGTATCAAGCATGATAAGATACCAAACTGCACAGGCTTAATGCCTCATCCTTTTACACTGATTGAGGACAGAAGAAAGAATATGATACAACAATAAGTCCATGTAAGAAAAGCACTAGATTTTATAAAATAGAATAAAAAATGACACAAATCACTTTCAGTACAATTTCGTCACAGGGTGGACTAGATATTTTTTGAGGAAGAAGGAGTGTGAATGCGGAACGGAGGCTGTAAGAAAGAGTGTTGTGTTGATGTCAAGTCAGAGGGGTCCGATGGCTGTTGGTTCTAACGATAGGTGGTGGTTTCAGGAAGAATCTGACTTTTTTTCAATGGGTAAGTGTTTTACTTGAAAAGAGCGGAGGGAGGGAAGGAAATGGCCTTGGTAAAGGATAATGTGGTGCGTGCGCCTCCCAGTGGTGGCTAGCGGTTTGATAGGAGGTCCAGTGATTGGTTTTGAGGGGAGGAGTTGTTGATTTTTTTCCTTTTCTTTTCGTTTTTGAGTTTTTAAGAAGAGAGGAGGCGAGGAAGGGATGACTGAGCTTGGGAAGGTGGATGGCCGTCGACTGATGTTCTCTGGTGGTGATGAAGATAGTGGGTGGCGGAAATAGATGAGGAGGTTTGGTTGAGAGATTACATGGAAAGGTGATGAATTTGTTTATTGTGTTTATTTTGTTTTGATTTTTTCCTTCTTCTTTTCGATTCTGTTTTTCCTCTTGCTTTTTTGATTTGGATTTCGATAATTTCTCTTCTGTAAATTACGCAGGGGAAGAAGATGTGAGTAGAAAGAGGGGAGAAGGAAACATGGTAATTTTCACAAAGAAATTTTGATAGGTGTTGCATTCAAAGCCACGTTTATTCTAAGTTAATTCAAAGAGTTTGTACAAGTGTAAATTATGTTTAATTAACAAGTGTAAAATAAAAAATTAATGAGTCTATATATTATTATTTTTATATATAAATATTTTTCTAAATGGTAATAAAAATTCATGTAAATACATAATATAAGAGGAGTACAAATGAAATATCGGTTTACATAATACACAATGGAGTTGTCCATTTTTTGCATTTGTAAAACCTGAATTCCGAACAAACGAAATCGAATATTTGTCAGGGATTGAGATATTGAAAAAGATGGTTTTGATGACGACAACCTTGTTTCAATTATTATTGTTATAAAATATATACTTACACTGTTGTGTATATATATATATAAGAAATCTATGCATATATTGAGTATTGAAGACTTACAATTCAGAGAATCAAAATTTTAAAGTAGAAGAGTTCAAGATACAAGACTCATGAGTATCAAGAACTCAAAGTTCAAGAGTTCAATAAATATAGAGTAATAGTGTCTACATATTTCGTTAAAACTTTGATTAATGATGAATCCAGTTTTCAAACCTTTTCCAGCTATTTTCAAATGATTTCAAAATTACTTTCTTTTTTTCAAATCTATTTTCAAAATTACTTCCATAATTTAAATCAATTTTAACTCTCTTTTTTGAATTATACTTAATACATTTTAACTAATTCAAATATTTATTACTTGTAGATTTAATACAAATTTTATAATAGTTACTTATGTTTTCAATTTCCTTTTTTGTATTAAATATTAATATATTCGTAGTTATACACACACGTACACTTTTATATCATTTTATATTTAATTATCTTAATATATGTTTTTAAATATATGTATTTCTACTTGAAACACTCTATTTTAATATAAAGGATTATAGTTTGTTTTAACTCAGAAATCACCATAATTCATTTAATCATTGTTTTCTTGATTTAAAAAATTGTTTTTTGAAATTATACTAGTATATGTCGACATATACATAGTAGTATGTCGACATATACTAGTAGTATGTTGACATATACACCGTTGACTTTTATTTTAAATTCTGAAAAGTTGTATCTTTTGAATTCAAATCTTTTCTGAATGCTTGTGGCTATTGGAATACTATAAAATAGGCTTTAGATTTTGAAACTTTTTAACAATTAACCATCTCCTTCTTCTTCCTTTCACTTCTTTCCATTAGTCTTCTTAATTTCTTAAAATATATACTTATACTCTGCCGATTTTCATAGAAACTATATCAATCTTCTTCTCATTCAAATCTACGTCAAACTCTCTCTGAAATTCAAGTGCAACCCAAAAGTTATAGGTTGTTTGTAATCATAGATCACACGATCAAGTTGTGTCGAGTCAATACTTCAAAACTGATACTGAGAAAAGGTGCGATTGTTGCCCGTAAATCAATTGGGTGTGTTGAAGCCCGGAATTCAATTAGGTGATCTTGTAGCCTAAGTAAATCAAGAGAGCTCCCTATGCTCGGAAGTAGATGGTGGTGGACCTCATAGCCATTGAAAGCGAGGATAGAAATTTGAATATTATATTGAAAAGAAATCTGCACAACCCAACCTTGTGTGGGACTATATGTAGTGTAACTCCGAACCAGTACAATATCCTGGTGTGCACTTTACTTTACTATTTTTTATTATTATTTTTTGCATTTTTGTTTGGCTCTGTTATTGTTGATATCTATGATTTGCATAACATTCTGTTTAAACTTCAAGAAATTAATAAAATCCATAAAATATTATTCACCCCCCTCTAGTGTTTTGTTTGCCTTAAGATCCTTAATTTGCATCCCCAACAATTGGTATCAGAGCATTAGTATTGAAAGATATGATAATCTGAATTTTTAGAAAAGTTTAAATAGAAAATTTTGAATATTTTTATAACACTAGTTCAAAAATATGCATATCATCATTGTTTCACAAGTATGCATTTAATCATATTGAAAAATCAAGTTATCTACCGAATCAGTGTATTGTACAGGAACATATGCCTTACATGGCTATTTATGATTCAAAACTTGATAGTCAAATGGTGCAAATCAAAAGAAATAAATGGATATTGGATATTCGAGACATATGATGGAAGATCCAAACTTACTTAATAATATAGTCTATGAAGATGATGGAATAGTCAATTTTGGTGATAACTTGAAAGGATATGTGATTGACATAGGCAATGTCAGTAATCATAAAACTCCTAATATTTGTAATGTTTTATTAGTCAAGAATTTAAAACATAACCTACTTAGTACAAGTCATGTGATAAAGGTTATAAAATTAAATTTGAAAAACATTAATGCTTTATCGAAGATAATAATTCAAACATAATTTTTGAAGGAGTTAGGAAGAAAAATATTTACATCTTAAGTACGAAAATTTAAAATGACAACTCATACCTTTTGGCCAATACTAGTGACCCTTGGATTTGGCATAAAAGATCTAGACACTTAAATTTCAACCATATAACTAGAATTTCCAAATTAGGTTTAGTCAGAGGGCTATAGGAAATAAATTTCAAATTAAATAATTTATGTGACACTCGCCAATTAGGGAAATTAAGAAAAAGTTCATTTGAATTAAAAGATGAGATTACTACTTCAAATCCATTAGAATTACTTCATATGGCTTTATTTGGTTCATCTCAAACACAATCAATAAACCATAGTAGATATGTTTATGTAATTATTGATGTAATTATCGTTGATTTCTCTAGATTTACTTTGACTTTTTTTCTTAAAAATAAAAGTGATGCTTTTCCTCTGTTTAAAACTTTTGCTAAGAGAATTCAAAATTTATTATCTTTAAAAATCAAAACTATACGTAGTGATCATTCCCGAGAATTTGAAAATGAAAATTCTGAGAATTCACGTAAAAAAGGGTCATAATTTTTCTTTTCCAATAACTCCTCAACAAAACGAAGTAGTTGAATGTAAGAATAGGACGATCTAAGAGTGTGCAAGAACTATGCTTTCAAATAAATTTGCCAAAATAATTTTATGTTTAAGCAGTTACAACAACTTGCTATACTTTGAATAGAATTTTGATTAGACCATTGACTAATAAAACTTCATATCAACTCTATATAATAAGAAACATAATGTATCTTATTTCAGAATTTTTGGAAGTAAATGTTTTATGTTAAATAGTAGAGAAAATCTTGATAAATTTGACCATAAATCAGATAACATTATTTTTATTTGTTATTCAAATAGAGGTAAAGCATATAGATTTTTTAATTTAAAAACTAATATTATTAAAGAAACTCTAAATGTTTATTTTGATGAAAATTATAAAGATTTAAGTCAAAAACATAATGAAGATGAATACGATAACAAATTAAACGAAATTAATCAACCCAATAAATGAATTAGACTTATAAGAGATCATCCGTAGAAAAAATACTTGGAGATATTGAGGATGTAGCTATAACTAGAAATTGATTAAATAACATGAGTAATATAGCTTTTATATCAACTATCGAACCAAAAAATCCAAAGAAATCACCATTTGATGATTCATGAATACTTGCAAGAGGAATTGAATCAATTAATTAGAAATGATGTATGGGAACTTGTTCCTAGACCAGTGGATAAAACTGTAATAGGAACTAAATGAGTTTATAAAAAAATGAATGAACTTGGTGAGGTTGTTAGTAAAAAAGCATGATTAGTTGCTCAATGATATTGTCCAGAAGAAGGAATAGATTACGATGAAACTTATCCCGTGTTGCATGATTAGAAGCTATTAGATTTCTACTTGCTTTCACTAATTACAATAATTCAAACAATTTCAGATGGATGTAAATAGTGATTTTCTAAATGGATTCGTTAAAGAAGATGTTTATGTTGAACAACCCCCATTATTCAAGGATGAAAAGTTTCATAATCATGTTTATAATTTAAAGAAAGCCTTAAATGGATTAAAACAAGCTCCTAGAGCCCGGTATGATATATTAAGAACTTATTTGTTACAATCAAATTTTGAAATTGGTAAAGCAGATAATACACTATTTTTTAAAAGAAATGAAGATGATATTCAGTTATTACAAATCTATGTAGACGATATAACTTATGGATAAACAAACAATAAAATGAATCAAGAATTTTCAAAAATCATGACAAAAGAATTTGAAATGAATCACATAGGAGAACTCAATTTTTTTTAGGATTACAAATTAGACAATTAGATAATGGAATATTTGTTAATCAAAAAAAATATGCTGGGGTAAGGATTTAATTAAAAAAATTAACGTACCCAATACTAAAGGAAAACCCATACTTATGGCAATCAATGAAGCCTTAAGCAAAGACGACTCTTTAAAAGATACAGATCATAAATTATATAGTGGTATGATAGATTCTTTATTATATATAACTGGGAGTAGACTAGACATAATGTATAGTGTTTGTCTATGTACCAAATGTCAATCACAACCAAAGGAAACTCACTTAAATGTCGTAAAACGTATTCTACGATACGTTAAGCATACATTAGACTTTTGGTTTATTTTATCCTAAAAACGTCATTCTATTTAATTTCAAATTAGACTATGCTGGTTGTAAATCAGGCCGAAAAAGTACGAGTGGAACTTGTCACTTTTTGGATCATTCTTTGGTTTCTTGTTTTAGTGAAACAGAAAAATACCGTTTCCTTGTCAAAGACTGAAGTAGAATATATATTTGCTGCTTTGGTCTATTCTCAAGTAATATATATGCAACAAACTCTAAGAGGTTTTGGTTTGAATACAAATAAATTGCCAATCTTCTATGTTAATACGTGCTATAAATCAATCTAAAAATCCTACACATCATGATCATTAATCAAAATATATATGCGTGCAGTAAAAAATCTCATCAACAATCCTTTAATGGGGACCTCTGACTTTCCTCCCCCAAATCCGCCTGATTCCTCAGTTATTGATCATCCCTCTACCCCTCCTCCTCAAATTGATCCACCTCCTGCTCCTCCTGATCCTCTCCCTCCCCCTCCTCTTCAACCAAATCAAGCTCCGCCACGTAACCCTAACCTGGCCTCTCACCAATCGCTTTCGCAGCCAATTCAAGCGCCGCCAATTAACCCTAACCCAACTTCTCTTCAATCACCTCCTCAGCCGTTTCCAATTCCGGCAATCTTTTCTCTGCCGTCAAGTTCATCGGGTGTTAACCTCTCAGTAAAAAATCAACAGATATGGACTTCCATGTTTCAGCATCTGCCACGCAACACCAGGAAGTACATACCCGTTGATATGAAACCACCTTCATCAACGGTGTCATGCAACACACTACTGAAATAGTCCACGCTAGCACTACGGTTTGGGGAAACACACTTGTCGGATTCTTTCTCGACGAACCATTGGTGTATTCTACTGTTGTGTACAAATGCAAGAACACTTGGAAACCTAAAGGAGATATAATTCTCAAATCTAATGGTACGATTTTTCTATTTCAATTTTCGTGCGATGAAGATCGTCATAAAGCATTAACTGGGGATCCTATCATTATGCAAAGTAAGTTATTCATTGTCAAAGCCTACGAACCGAATGTGAGTAACACTTGTGGTGTCATAAAAGCAGTTTCGGTCTAGGTTTAGTTCTCTAACATCCCTCTTTACGTTTGGTCTCACCCCGGAATCAACTGGTTAGCTTGTCAGCTCGGCCAAATGATATGTATGGATGAAATGACGGAGAAACTTGAACGGTTACACTACGCGAAATGTTTAGTTGAGATACAACCTGATAAAGACCTAGTAGACGAGTCAGGGTCACCAATTTATGGAGATCGCTACTATGTATAAAATGTACTGTATTTGAACATACGAATGAGGACTGTGATGAACTTAAGATCAGAAGAAACACAGCAAGAAAGTCGAAGAGAGTACAAAAGAAAAGACTCAACTCAATATGAAAGATCCATTGGAAATCTAAATAGCTCAAACAGAGAATCCATCACAGCACCTTTACCACCAGGAGCCAAAGGAAAAGAGGCCATGACCACTAACAACATCAGGAACGACGCCAGGAAGGAATAAAATCAAGCAAGAAAGGAACAAAAGCAAAGAGAAAACACATGGCATAAAGTTGAAAGGAAAACGAAAAAATACGGTATTAGAACTCTAAAGCTGCAGTACAAGTTCAAAGTGAACGCACCTCAAGCAATGAGATACAAAAGAAGAGAATTCATCCTGGCTGACTACGTTCTAGAGGAAGGCTAAATCAGGAATGCACCAAAGACTAACGTTATGTAGCCTACCACCAACTCTATGAAGTCTGTCCCCTTTACAGCTAAGAACAGCTTCTCAGCGCTTAACTCTAAAGAAGGAAATATCTCGGATTGCATCACTGAAATCTTGAGCTCTGGTGTTAGTAAGGAAGGCACTATGACTCTAACTGGCCAAGGATCCAACAATTCTTACATTGCAATTGTCAAAGCTAAGGAAGACCAGCTTATTGTACCAAATGCAACAAACACAGTCGATATGGTAGAGACCAGTAAATAGTTCATGACTGTGCATGATGAAGTTCACAACGCTATGGGAAAAGCAAAGGAGGTCAACAATAAGAGGATCGTTGTCGAAAAATTTGTCGAAATTAACACCAAAAACTTCTATTGAAAAGATCAAGATGATATGCCTCCTGACTTACTTGAAATAATGCCGTATGTCGGAGGAATGTGCTTTAAAAGGGAACATGCAATAGAGAAGTTGAAATCAATTATCCAAGACACTCACTCTCAAAAAATGCAGAAGGAAAATGCCCAGGTAAGTTCAGACACAAATAAAAGTGGCTCTGCACTCACCCCCGCAAACATGCAAGAAAAAAGAAAAAGCTTTAATCCTACTGAAGAAAACGGTTCTAATGCTCACAACTGGGAAGGTAAGGAAAATCCCAGTATGCCACCTAAATAACCATATGATAATTTGGTGCCGCCTAAGGCATATTTAACGGATGCCGAGGTTGAAGAATTCGCGAAAGCTTCCCAGCTAATTATGAAACTAATGCTTCAGCAGCTAAGAACGACAAGCAAAAGAAACCTGTCACAACTACGGATAGAAGTTCAAGCCCGATAACAAGGCTTATGACAAAAAAGGCTGAAGAACTGAAGTTTACCCGATGTTACAAAATATAGCGATTTGGAATGTGAGTGGAGGACATCAAGATTTTAAGCTTGATGCATGCAAGAACCTAATAAATAATCATAATCTGACGATGTTGGCGATTCTCGAAACAAAGTTAAATGACACTCTTATGAAAAGTACAGCAAGGTACATAAATCCCTCTTGGAATCTTATACGTAATTTAGATGAAGGTACTTATGGTAGAATTTTATCATTTTCGACACGCATATACACAATCTCACTAAAGTTCTATCATCTGATCAGTTAATACACTGCCACAATGTTTATCTTCCTACGAACATTTCATACTACATCACTTTTATTTAGGCTAGAAATTCTATAAATGCGAGGAACAACAAGTTCACCTTGTTACTCAATTTTAGGAAAAACTCCCACCTTTAGATTGTGCTTAGCGACTTTAACTCTCTATTAAGTTTAAATGATAGGGTAGAAGGTAGAGCTGTCACCTTGAACGAATTAACCCCCCTTAATACTGCCATCGATGACAACAACTTAATTGAAATAAATGCTTCTGGAGTTGAATCTACATGGAATGATAAAAAAAAAGAGAAGGTCTGAGGACTTTTTCTAGAATTGATCACTCATTCTGCACATACACTGATCTGAACATGTGGCCTTCCTTACATAATTACATGCCCCTTCCTAGTATTTCTGATCACTCTCCACAAATTCTAACACTTAGTGATCAAAATATTAGTGGGAAGTCAAGCTTTAAAATTTTCAATTCTTGGATCACGGAAGTCGACTTTTATGATATTGTGTTGACTACTTGGAACCAACCTTGCTATGGTAACCCCATGTATGTACTTCATAAAAAACATAAGCTCCTTAAGCACACTCTAAAATCATGGGCTAGAGAAAGATTTGGTAAGGGATCGAAGCTTTCCGACGAGTTGGTTGTTCAGCTTGCCACTATATAAGCGGCCATGCTCAATGACACTAGCAACCTGACACTCGCCTCAAAGGAAAGTGAATGCACTGAAAAGTTGAAGAATGCCATGTATAAGGGGGCATTAATGAAGAGGCAAAAGGCTCGTATTCAATGGATAAAGGAAGTGTAACACCCCGAATTTTAGTTAAATCTAAAATTCACTAATTACAGAATAAATAATCTCAGATGTGAGAATTGGGGGAAACGGGCTGCGTCGTTGCGTTCGTCTCGGAAAAATACGCGAAATAGAGTCCGAGTTTTCGAAAATCGGAGTCCGTATGGCCCGGTTATGGCCCGATGAAGTTTGCAGAAAATTCAAAACCAAAAACAAGATTTAATAATTTAAATTCTGAATTTAAAATAGAGCAGGCGGGGCCAGGCGGGAAAGTTCCCGCCCTACCCATGTCGACAGGGCTGTCGACAGGCCTGTCGACAGGGGTGTCGACTTGCCTGTCGACTTGCCTGTCGACAGGGGGTGTGACGCCCAGTGAAACTGGGTGCACCAGTTTGGGTTCTTGGGCTGGCTTGATGGGCTAGTTCTGGAAGCTTCTTGGATCTGACGGATCTAATGGTCCTAAATTAATCTAGGGTTAATCTAAGGGTCTAAAATGCAACCTAATCCTATAAATAACACCCTAACCCTACCCTAATTCATTCATAATTAAACCTAGTAACTAAACTATGGCAAAATGAAACTTGGTCATGGCCTCCACAAATCAATGAAGAGGAAAGCAAGCTCTAATCAATCCCTAATCCCTTCTAAGTATCTTAATCTTCTTCATTAGCTTGCTAATTGTGTTTTGGTGAGTTTCTATCACTTTGATGATCAATTGTTAAGATAAGTAGATTAGGTGTAATGAGACTTATGGTCTTGAATGCGGATTAGTGAGTTTGAATCATTTGTAATGATATGCATGTTGTATATGTAAGTTTGTGCATGTTGTATATGTAAGTTTATGCAAGTTGGATATGTAAGTTTATGCAAGTTGAATATGTGATTTTATGCAAGTTAAGTATGTGGTATTATGCATGATGAGTAGGTGATTCTATGCATGCTAAGTAGGTGATATTATGCATGATGAGTATGTGATTCTATACATGCTAAGTATACGATATTATGCAAGTTTAGTATGTGATTCTATGCATGCTAAGTATGTGATATTATGCATGTTTAATAAGTTAGTTTATGCATGTTTAACAAGTTAATATGCAAGTTACATGTATGATGATATGCAAGATGTGCTATGCAAGTTACATGTTTGTTAATATGCAAGTTACATGTATGATGATATGCAAGATGTGCTATGCAAGTTACATGTTTGTTAATATGCAAGTTACATGTATGATGATATGCAAGATGTGCTATGCAAGTTACATGTTTGTTAATATGCAAGTTACATGTATGATGATATGCAAGATGTGCTATGCAAGTTACATGTTTGTTAATATGCAAGTTACATGTATAATAATATGCAAGATATGTTATGCAAGTTATGTATGCTTATGCAAGTTATGTGGATGCTTATATGCAAGTTCAACATGTTATGTAAGATATGTGTATGATAATATGTAGGTTCATATGCAATATGTTATGCAAGTCGTGTGTGATAATATGCAAGTTTGGGTTAAATGTAGTTGGGTTAGTATATGCTCATATATGCAAGTTGACATTCTCTTAACCCATGACAAAGTTATATGCTAAAGATTTGGTTAAACCCATGATATTTGCGATGGATCTTCCCTTCTATGATGTTGTGAAATGAGAACGATTTGCGTGGGGAACGATGGGGTTAATAAATATGTTAATTAAGGTATGGTTGGGTATGATTAAGCATACCATAAAAATAAATTAACATAAGTGGGAATTTACCTATTGAGTTAGGTCTACCCCATGGGAATTTACCTATTGAGTTAGGTCTACCCATGTTAAGAAAACTTAATATTAATTAGGGATAATTAATATAAATTATGGGGGTGATTAATTAGGTGTAATTAATCGACTAAGACACGAGGTTGGACTCAGTTGTAGCGTAAAACTGCCCGGACCCAACCGGCTTAACCAGTTGCTACAAATGTTAGCCCAATGTGAGAGGTCTTAGGCACAAACAAAATACGTGATTAATGTAAAGACACGAGGTTAGACTCGGTTATGACATAAGGCTGCCCGGACCCAACCGGCTTAACCAGCGGTCATAAAAGATAGTCTAATGTGAGAGGTCTTTATGAGGATCACGGTCTTAATTAATTAAGAAACACTTAACCAAATTAGCATGTAGTGGGACATGAGGGTTAAGTGGGTACCTTGGGTGGCACGTAGTAACTAGTGTGGGTGCCTTGGGTGGCATGAGGAAACTAGTTTGTTGCCTTGGGTAGCAATAGAAAACACGATTAGAATACTTAACCAAAGTGGAACATGTAATTAAACATGATTAAAGGGTTAAGTAAGTGCCTCGGGTGGCATGTGGGAATTAAGTAAATGACTTGGGTGTCATGTGGAAATCTAGTGGGTGCCTCGGAAGGTAATTAAAATATGATTAGTGACTTAACCAAAGTATTTATAACATGTAAGTAGACATGGTTAAAGGGGTTAAGTGGGATACACTGGATAATCTAACAAGCTTAGGTGGTAGCTTGTGGGGGCCCATCTCAACCAATATCCCAAACGTATCTTTGTGGGCTCGACTCAAGTCGAGTGACGGGACACGCATATTGGGCTTGACTATAAGAGGCCAAAAACGGATTAGCGGTGGCAACGCAAGTCCATCGGGTTTCATATGCGTGTGTGGGCCCGGGCTGGTAAGTAAGACGTTGTTGCATCGTGTAGGTATAACCCGTGCACCAAAATCAGGCTTGCCACTTTGGGAAATGATACATCCCATTGTGGGGCCAGCACGGATATCTACGTTAGGGAGCCGATCGCTTGGGAGTAGTGGGTACACCTAGTAATGATAGGGGCAGACGGCACCTATGTAGGGGTACTAGAAACTACTGGCTAAAAATTACTAAGTACATTTAGTGGGATCAATCTTTAGATGGGAATTAATCTGGGTAGGTAGAACTGGTGTGGTGCAGTGTAGGAATTACTCTTGGGTGGATAAGTCTGGGGCGGTGTAATCTAGTAATTATCCTTGGGTGGATAAATGCGTCTTTACGGTGATCTTAGTTTATCCTAAGTTTACCAAGCTGCTTAGTGTAGCCATTCATCCCCAGTCGTTACCGTATATCAACTTATGTCTTCTCTGGTTATTTTAATGATTGTATTGTTAGGGTTATAGGACTCACTCAGACTTATGTCTGACCCCGTTGTTTTTATCTTTTTCCCCCAAACCCAGGTTATTAGAGTGGGCCTGGTGCTAGTGGGCTTTGATCTGATTGCTGTATCTATTCTTCGGAGCTTGGACCGTTGAAGTGAAGCCCAGTTCATCTTTTCTTTTATGGCTATTAGTTATGTAGTGGGATTATGTACTTCTATTTTATCAAGATGGATATTATGTACTTGACTCTGGTTTATGGTTTTGTGATGTAACCAAACATGTATTACTTTCCGTTGCAATGAAATGATGTTTTAAATTTTCAAGTATTACTTATATCTGCCTTGCTGTAATTTTACTGTTCTATATTCACTTAAAATACTTCACCGAAACTAAGGCATTCCCCTGGTATGAGTGACCTTAGCGGACGTGGGGTGTTACACGTGGTATCAGAGCTTAAGGTTACCAGAACAGATAAAATTTTTAGAAAAACTATTTTTCTAAGAAAATTTTTGAAGGAGTATTTTCAAAAACATGTCTTTTAAGAGAAAAGTTTTTGAGAGAAAAGCATAATCCCCGATAGCCATATCTTTATCTTTCGAATTCTCCGTTTGAATCTCTTTCTCTCTCGTTTTGAGTTTCCCCCTCCGTGTGTAGATGATCTTTCTAAGATAGATAAGAATGGAAAACCGCTTCAAGGGAATTAGACGTAAATCAGATTAGAAGTTGGTTCAAGAAGGAGGAGGACTTGTAGGTACTTCTTGGATGGACGATAGAAGGAAGGCACGAATAGTTGTTTGGTTAATGAAGGACAAAACCTCATTGATGGGAGGTTACGAGTAGAGAATGGGAAGGAGAAGGCTAGTAGTTATCCTTTTAGGAGGAATAGGACACCTTATTAGGATTGTCCAAAGAAGCAAGGGCAAGGTATGGAATCTTCGGGAGGGTAGTTGTATTCCCTCACGACTAGGGTACCAGATGGGGATAGGACCGTCTAAGTTGGAATTTGGATTTCTTTGTTATCCGATCCAAACTTTATTTGATTCTGATGTATCGAGTTCGTTTATCTCATCATTGTTAGTTGAGTCACTGCACTTAGACACCAGTTTAGTAGATGATCCCTTAGTTGTTTCAAACCCAATTGGGCTCCATGATGTGTTTGGGTTTGAAAGTTTCTATACTTAGCGTTGAGTTTGGATGTGATGCTTGTTGGGCTTCACGGGCTATGGGTTAGTTTTGGGCATGGACTGGTTAACCAGTAGGGGTGCCGTTCTTGATTATGGAAGGAGAGTTGTTAGGCTTATGACCCGCTAGGGTAACACTCTCGAGATCTCTTGTAATCCCATAGAATCTGTTATGCTAAGTTATCTAGAATCGCTTGACACGACGGTCTAGAGTTTGCGATCTGTTAGAGCAGTCCGGGAATACTCGGATGTGTGTGAGGAGGGGAAGGGCTTACCTCCGGAGCGGGAGATTGACTTCCGAATATATCTGGTAAACAATGCCAAACCAGTATCTTGGCCAGTGTGCCACACGGCTCCTCGTGAGAGGAGGGAACTCGATAAGCAAGTAGGTGGTTTGCTTAAGAAGGGGTTCATAAGACGAAGTATATTGGAGTGGGGTGCTCCAGTAGTTTTTGCCACGAAGGCGGATGGGTCCCTCAGACTTTGTGTAGGCTAAAGAAAACTAAATAAACTCACAAAGAAGAAGAGACACCCATTGCCGAAGATTGATGATCTCTTTGATCAGTTGGTTGGCGCCTCAGTATTTTCGCAGTTGGACTAAGCCACATGGGTTCGTCAGTTGAGAGTGGCTGACGATAGTATAGAGAAGAGTGCCTTTAGGACTCCGGATGGTTTTATGAGTGGCTGGTGATGCTATTTGGTTTGACGAACGCCCCTGCATACTTTGTTGATTAGATGAGAAGGGTGTTCAGGGAGTACCTAAATAAGTTTGTAAATGACATCTTGGTCTTTTCAAGGAGCATAATAAGTTTCGTATATGCTCAATAGGTTGAGCAAAGCCAGTTATGGGATAAACGGTGGTTTTGGAGCGAGACTGGCGATGACATCCAAAGTTGGTCAAAGGCTTAATTGTTTAGCCATTATAATTATTTTTTTAGTATCATCTCACGTAGGTCGCCTGAACTCGAAGGAGATATCCCTTGGGTGTTTGTCTGATATTGGTTTCGGCCTTTGGGGCTTGCATTTAGGGGATGTCGAATTCGACTAGGGTGGTCTGCGTGAGAGATGGACAGTTGTGACGATTTTGGATAGGATTTTTAGCGTCTTATGAGTTTGAGATAGCGTATACCCCTAACAAGGGAAACATGGTAGCAGACGCCTTAAGAAGAGAAAGGTTGTCCTTGAGTTCATTGTTCGTTGAACTATAGAGTTTAGAGTTTATTTTTGACCTTAGACCTTCCGTTAACCTTGTACCCGGTTCGCTAGCCTCCTTGGAGGTTAGGCCTACTCTTTTGGGACGAAGTGGCAAGACACAGCGTGACGACCCACAGTTGGTTGAGTTAGTAGAGAAGCTCATAAGGAGGGGAGTCGTCCAGCCATTTGAGTAGGTACACCCTAGATGGTAAGGGGTGGTTGCGTAGAGACGGTAGACTTCTGTGTACCGCAAGACGAGGATTTGAGGAAGGTTATACTTGATGATATACATCGGTCGAAGATAACCATTTATTCCGGTAGGGACAAGATGTACCAAGACATAAAGCGAGTTTTCTTTTTGGCCAATCTGAAGAAAAACGCGGCCAAGTATGTCGCTAGATGCTTGGTGTGCTAACAAGTAAAAGCGGAACAGAAGAAACCCGAAGGGTTGCTTCATCCGTTGGAAGTTCCGAAATAGGAAGTAGGATAGTGTCTCGTTGGATAACCGAAATCAAGGAAGGGTAATACGGGGATTGGGCTTATGGTAGATGGACTTACTAAGTGTGCCCATTTCATACCCGTGAAGAGCAGGAGGACTATTACATGTCTAGCTTCAGTTTACCTTCGAGAGATTATTAGATTGCATAGTGTACCTTCCAGTATAGTGAGCGATCGAGATCCTATCTTCACTAGTGAGTTTTGGAGAAGTTTGCAAGAAGCGGTAGGGACTCAGTTGTGTTTGAGCACCGCATCTCATCCTCAGACGGACGGTCAGACCAAGAGGGTGAACCGTATCTAGAAGATCTTTTGAGGTTATGTATTTTGGATTTTGGAGGTACATGGGAAGAGCATCTTCCGTTGGTGGAATTCGCATATAATAGCAGCTTTCAGTCCAGTATTGGTATGGCTCCTTTCGAAGCTCTTTATGGAAGGCCTTGTCGATCTCCTACATGATTGGTGGGAATCTACGGATGAGATCTTGCTTGGGCCAGATATGGTTAGAGGGACTTCAGAGAAGATTGGTTGGATTCGAAGAAGGATGAAAGCGGCGGAATCTTATGCGAACAAGAGGAGAACAGAGCTTGAGTTTGATATTAGGATATGCTTTTTATCAAGGTGTCTTCGTTCGGAATGTGGTTCACTTTGGATCTGTTAGGAAGTGAGTACCAAGGTTTGTAGGGCCATTTCCCATTAAGGAAAGAATTGGACAGATGGTATATAGAGTGGAGTTGCCTGAGAAACTTAATAGTGTACCGGATGTATTTCATGTGTCCCATTTGAGGAAGTGCTTACATGAGACCGCTGAGGTGGTAGAGCCGAGTTTGCTTAAAGAAGTAGAGTTAAAGCGCGATGAGACGATTCGACGAGCTCCTACTCGCATCATTGGGTCAGAGACTAGGAAGTTGAGGAACAGAGAAGTTCAGCTAGTTAGAGTGCAACGGGGAGATGACGAAAGCAATGCTGCTTGGGAGACGGAAGCGAAGATGCGTTCTTTGTATCCATTTCTTTTTGAGAGCATGCCTTTTAACTTCTCCTTTATCGCTTGCCTAGTACTTATCTTATCTTTAGTATGTCCTCTCGATTAGTGCTGTTTGACCTTTAGATAGGGAAAACCTATGGTTGAAACATGTGTTTGAGACATGTTATGGTTGATGGATGCAAGTGGATGCAAGTGTTTGCTAGTGGTTGCTCGTGGATGCATATATACACACTCTAGGCACTAGATCGGCTCAATCACTTCATATTGCATATTGCATAAAATTGTGTGTAGTTAGCGATATTTATGGATGTATAATGATTGTGTTATCATATGGATGATGCATTTTGGTGAATGATTGTGCACTCATATAGATACTGTATGTGTCGATAGGGTTATCTCGCATACATATTGGATGCATGGCACTCTCATGGTTTGCATATGTTCGTACATTAGATAGGGAACATATACACACACTTTTCGCATATGCTCATACATCATTAGAAATTGTTTAAGGACAATGGATGCTCGTGTTTGATGGATTGAGTAGATGATTGTTTGGATGGTAGGATATGCATTCTCCTTAGCTTAGAGATTTCGGGGACGAAATCCTTTAAGGAGGGGAGAATGTAACACCCCGAATTTTAGTTAAATCTAAAATTCACTAATTACAGAATAAATAATCTCAGATGTGAGAATTGGGGGAAACGGGCTGCGTCGTTGCGTTCGTCTCGGAAAAATACGCGAAATAGAGTCCGAGTTTTCGAAAATCGGAGTCCGTATGGCCCGGTTATGGCCCGATGAAGTTTGCAGAAAATTCAAAACCAAAAACAAGATTTAATAATTTAAATTCTGAATTTAAAATAGAGCAGGCGGGGCCAGGCGGGAAAGTTCCCGCCCTACCCATGTCGACAGGGCTGTCGACAGGCCTGTCGACAGGGGTGTCGACTTGCCTGTCGACTTGCCTGTCGACAGGGGGTGTGACGCCCAGTGAAACTGGGTGCACCAGTTTGGGTTCTTGGGCTGGCTTGATGGGCTAGTTCTGGAAGCTTCTTGGATCTGACGGATCTAATGGTCCTAAATTAATCTAGGGTTAATCTAAGGGTCTAAAATGCAACCTAATCCTATAAATAACACCCTAACCCTACCCTAATTCATTCATAATTAAACCTAGTAACTAAACTATGGCAAAATGAAACTTGGTCATGGCCTCCACAAATCAATGAAGAGGAAAGCAAGCTCTAATCAATCCCTAATCCCTTCTAAGTATCTTAATCTTCTTCATTAGCTTGCTAATTGTGTTTTGGTGAGTTTCTATCACTTTGATGATCAATTGTTAAGGTAAGTAGATTAGGTGTAATGAGACTTATGGTCTTGAATGCGGATTAGTGAGTTTGAATCATTTGTAATGATATGCATGTTGTATATGTAAGTTTGTGCATGTTGTATATGTAAGTTTATGCAAGTTGGATATGTAAGTTTATGCAAGTTGAATATGTGATTTTATGCAAGTTAAGTATGTGGTATTATGCATGATGAGTAGGTGATTCTATGCATGCTAAGTAGGTGATATTATGCATGATGAGTATGTGATTCTATACATGCTAAGTATACGATATTATGCAAGTTTAGTATGTGATTCTATGCATGCTAAGTATGTGATATTATGCATGTTTAATAAGTTAGTTTATGCATGTTTAACAAGTTAATATGCAAGTTACATGTATGATGATATGCAAGATGTGCTATGCAAGTTACATGTTTGTTAATATGCAAGTTACATGTATGATGATATGCAAGATGTGCTATGCAAGTTACATGTTTGTTAATATGCAAGTTACATGTATGATGATATGCAAGATGTGCTATGCAAGTTACATGTTTGTTAATATGCAAGTTACATGTATGATGATATGCAAGATGTGCTATGCAAGTTACATGTTTGTTAATATGCAAGTTACATGTATAATAATATGCAAGATATGTTATGCAAGTTATGTATGCTTATGCAAGTTATGTGGATGCTTATATGCAAGTTCAACATGTTATGTAAGATATGTGTATGATAATATGTAGGTTCATATGCAATATGTTATGCAAGTCGTGTGTGATAATATGCAAGTTTGGGTTAAATGTAGTTGGGTTAGTATATGCTCATATATGCAAGTTGACATTCTCTTAACCCATGACAAAGTTATATGCTAAAGATTTGGTTAAACCCATGATATTTGCGATGGATCTTCCCTTCTATGATGTTGTGAAATGAGAACGATTTGCGTGGGGAACGATGGGGTTAATAAATATGTTAATTAAGGTATGGTTGGGTATGATTAAGCATACCATAAAAATAAATTAACATAAGTGGGAATTTACCTATTGAGTTAGGTCTACCCCATGGGAATTTACCTATTGAGTTAGGTCTACCCATGTTAAGAAAACTTAATATTAATTAGGGATAATTAATATAAATTATGGGGGTGATTAATTAGGTGTAATTAATCGACTAAGACACGAGGTTGGACTCAGTTGTAGCGTAAAACTGCCCGGACCCAACCGGCTTAACCAGTTGCTACAAATGTTAGCCCAATGTGAGAGGTCTTAGGCACAAACTAAATACGTGATTAATGTAAAGACACGAGGTTAGACTCGGTTATGACATAAGGCTGCCCGGACCCAACCGGCTTAACCAGCGGTCATAAAAGATAGTCTAATGTGAGAGGTCTTTATGAGGATCACGGTCTTAATTAATTAAGAAACACTTAACCAAATTAGCATGTAGTGGGACATGAGGGTTAAGTGGGTACCTTGGGTGGCACGTAGTAACTAGTGTGGGTGCCTTGGGTGGCATGAGGAAACTAGTTTGTTGCCTTGGGTAGCAATAGAAAACACGATTAGAATACTTAACCAAAGTGGAACATGTAATTAAACATGATTAAAGGGTTAAGTAAGTGCCTCGGGTGGCATGTGGGAATTAAGTAAATGACTTGGGTGTCATGTGGAAATCTAGTGGGTGCCTCGGAAGGTAATTAAAATATGATTAGTGACTTAACCAAAGTATTTATAACATGTAAGTAGACATGGTTAAAGGGGTTAAGTGGGATACACTGGATAATCTAACAAGCTTAGGTGGTAGCTTGTGGGGGCCCATCTCAACCAATATCCCAAACGTATCTTTGTGGGCTCGACTCAAGTCGAGTGACGGGACACGCATATTGGGCTTGACTATAAGAGGCCAAAAACGGATTAGCGGTGGCAACGCAAGTCCATCGGGTTTCATATGCGTGTGTGGGCCCGGGCTGGTAAGTAAGACGTTGTTGCATCGTGTAGGTATAACCCGTGCACCAAAATCAGGCTTGCCACTTTGGGAAATGATACATCCCATTGTGGGGCCAGCACGGATATCTACGTTAGGGAGCCGATCGCTTGGGAGTAGTCGGTACACCTAGTAATGATAGGGGCAGACGGCACCTATGTAGGGGTACTAGAAACTACTGGCTAAAAATTACTAAGTACATTTAGTGGGATCAATCTTTAGATGGGAATTAATCTGGGTAGGTAGAACTGGTGTGGTGCAGTGTAGGAATTACTCTTGGGTGGATAAGTCTGGGGCGGTGTAATCTAGTAATTATCCTTGGGTGGATAAATGCGTCTTTACGGTGATCTTAGTTTATCCTAAGTTTACCAAGCTGCTTAGTGTAGCCATTCATCCCCAGTCGTTACCGTATATCAACTTATGTCTTCTCTGGTTATTTTAATGATTGTATTGTTAGGGTTATAGGACTCACTCAGACTTATGTCTGACCCCGTTGTTTTTATCTTTTTCCCCCAAACCCAGGTTATTAGAGTGGGCCTGGTGCTAGTGGGCTTTGATCTGATTGCTGTATCTATTCTTCGGAGCTTGGACCGTTGAAGTGAAGCCCAGTTCATCTTTTCTTTTATGGCTATTAGTTATGTAGTGGGATTATGTACTTCTATTTTATCAAGATGGATATTATGTACTTGACTCTGGTTTATGGTTTTGTGATGTAACCAAACATGTATTACTTTCCGTTGCAATGAAATGATGTTTTAAATTTTCAAGTATTACTTATATCTGCCTTGCTGTAATTTTACTGTTCTATATTCACTTAAAATACTTCACCGAAACTAAGGCATTCCCCTGGTATGAGTGACCTTAGCGGACGTGGGGTGTTACAGGAAGGAGATAAGAACACTACTTTCTTCCACAATGCACTAAAAGCCAAACATATTAGAGAAATTATTTTTGAGATCAAGGACGATGAAAACAACCTACAAAGCACTCAGGCCGACATTCAGGTAGCTTTTATCAACCATTTCTCATCTATATCTGGTAATGTGAAGAATTTTATTCCAAGTTTTAATTTTCTTAACCCGAATATCTCACCCAAACTCAGTACAAATGAACATGATTACCTTAGAACTCTTGTTACTCATGAAGAGATTAAAAATGCTATGTTTTCAGTAAACGAATCTTCAACTGGTGGCCCGGATGGCTTTAACGCCAAATTTTACTCAAATCGTTGGAACAGAGTAGGCAAGGATGTTTGTAAAGCTATTTCTAATTTTTTTTAAAAAATGCAAAGATGATGAACTCATGCAATTCGACCATATTGGCTTTGATTCCTAAAACTAAAAATGCTGATCACGTTAATGTGTTTAGACTTATCGCATGCTGTAATACGATTTGTAAATGTATTGCAATGATTATAGACAATAGACTAAAAACTGTTCTATCTAAGATTATCTCCCCTAATCTGTCTGCTTTTCTTGCCAAAAGAAACATTCTCGATAATGTGCTAACTGCTCATGAATTACTTAAAGGCTACAATAGGAAGAATATTACTCCTACAGCTATGCTTAAATTAGATGTTAAAAAAGCATTTGATACGTTGCACTGGGATTCTATTATTAGAATTTTAACATACATGAACTTTCCCACTAACATGTTAGCCTGGATTTACGAATGCCTTTCACAGTCAATTTTTCTATCAATGTTAATGGATCGACTGTTGGCTACTTCAAAAGCAAGATAAGAATACGTTAATGTGACCCTATGTCCGCATACATTTTTATAATAGTTATGGAATTACTTACCCGGTTATTTGATGAAGCGGTGAGTAACAACAAGTTCAAACTTCTTCCTAAATGTAACGAACCCCAAATTACGTCGCTTCATTTTGCTAACGATCTTATTGTTTTTTGTACTCCTGACAAAGATACCATGATCAATATCATGAGTATATTAGATAAATTTTATAAGATTTTCGGTTTGCAAATCAATCTTGAGAAATCAGAATTAAATATTGCGGGGATCTCGCCTGAGGCTACATCTGAACTTCACGCGATTACTGGTCTTAGTATCATTCGCAACACCACTAATTACCTTGGTTTGCCTCTGATGACTTCTCGAATCACTACGACTCAATGTCTTCCGCTCTAGAACAGGATCACTAACCGTATGAACTGCTGGTCAAATTGCTCGCTAAATCAAGCGAGTAGGCTCATTTTAATTAAATCTATCATTATTTCTATGCATTCCTATTGGATTAGAACTTATATTTTGCCTTAGGAGCTTCTAATAATGATAAGAACTGCTTTTATGAGATTTTTTTCGAAAGGAAATATCCACATTAAATATTCGTCTCCAATATCCTTTAAACAGACGGAAAGACCTCTTAGAAAAGGCAATCTTGGTATAGTTAACACCTTGGTTTATGTAACGTCCCGTATTTTTAACTACTTAATGATCGATTTATTTAATTATTTAAATTGTGGTTTGGTATTTTAATTTGGTTGAATTAAATAGTTTTAATTATATAATTAATATAAATGCTGAAATAATTGACCAAATATAAAAACATTTCAGTGAAAGGAAAGAAGAAAACATATATCTCGGTAGAATACACAGGTTAAATATTTTGAAAAGAAAAATATCTTAGGCAAAATATTTGCAAAGTCAGATAGTTGTTTATTTTCAAAATATCGGGCTAATGCTTGACAGTGACGTATGATTTGAATTAACCACAAAATATAACGACATATATTGATCTAATCCTATTCTTCCAATCGAAACCAAGTTGGAAAAAAACGACAAGCACAAAATTCAATATTTAATGGAAAAATAATAATAATTAAACCGTGTTTAAATTCTCACAGTCAAACAAAAATATTGGCCATACTTAGAAAATCACTGAAAAGGAGGCTTCTGATGTTATAATACTTTAACGAGGACATGGCACTTACGATTCCATTGCTTCAAGCATTTTTTTTCTATTTGTCTATGCAAATATTGCAAGGATCTTGTCAAAATTAATGAATACACATGCTAGGTTGAAGGAAACAGTAGCCTAAGTTGAAAACAAAACCGTGCTCTCTATGCCATTTAGTTTTCGTGCCTACCAAGATACTACGTTCCGTGCAAGGCACGCTGCTCCTCCTTTTAAATACTGGACACTCCTTTCTCAGTACAAAGAAAAAGAAAAAAAACGAGAGTACCCAAACTTCTTAACTCAATTAAAAATCAAAAAAAAAATGATCCAATCTCCAAAACAACAAAGAACTAGTGTACGTGATTAACTAGGAAATCGAAGAGGTAAGTAGGCTGATGAATTCTAGGGTGGTCGGGAAATTTCTGGTGATTGGAGAAGGGAGAGATCATGGTGCGAAGCCATGACGGTTTAGCCTCGATTCTAGCAAACTATGTCAGAGATGGGAGGCGCCACTTCAGGCATAAAAAGAGTGGAGGAAGGCGCTTCGATTGAGGGTGGTGAGGTGTCCCCAACTGCTCCGACTGTGGCGCTTCAGTCAGTTGAACAAAGTTGATGACGGCCACGGTTTTTAGATTCCATTGTGGCCTACAAGGGGTCGGAGGAGGTCAGATCAATCGAAGAAGGAAGGGGAGCCTCCAGCGAAGCCGACGGTGATGGCCAGTGGGAGTCCGGTCATCGGAGTATGGCGCAGTGGTCAGAAACTGGCGACGAGATGAAGCCGAGATCTGGAATTGATGGAAGCCGAGTTTTCTGAGTTTTAGGCAAAAATTTGGCATCGTTGTGAGAAGATTGAGGTCACGTTTTTGTTACCGATGTAGTGTACTTGCTTGGTTGATGCGATTCAAGGAGTAAAGGATGTACGGTTTTTGGATCCAGATGGTTCGGTGTTGCCACGGTAATGGTGAGTTTGGGTTCACATCGGAATTTATGGGTTGTTTGGCATCTGCTGGTGAAGTGTAGAAGGTTTCTATGCCAGGAACTTTCGAGAGTTACTATAGTGGGTCGGGGAAGGGATGTTGGTCAAGAATTGGCCAGGGAGCGCGAGTCGAAGTTCATGGAGAGAGCAGTGTTGTTAGTTGGAAAATTCATGGTGTATAGAAGGAGAACCGGTGGTGAGAAGTCTTGGTGATGGCGTTTAAATGGCCACAAGGTGGTGCGTGAGTTTGTCTGGAAAGAGGAAGGAGGGGTTTGCATTGTATCAAGAAGAAGATGCGGTCATAAGCATATAAGGAAGAAGTACAGTGCGGGTAGTATTACAGGGAAGAACATTTCATATTTTTAAACAGGAAATCAACTAACGTGAGGTTGATGATGGTTTGGTTGCAAGTAAGGGTAATTCTTGGCACTATATTAAATAAAGTAATGAAAGGAATTGGAGCATACATTATACATCAGGAAGAAGGACTATAGGGGGCCTAATACATGGAATTTGAGTGGAGAGTAAATGGACGGATTTGTTTAAGTTTTTGTGAAGAAATAGTGGACCAAGGATAGGTCGGTTTGGATAAATCACAAGGAGAAGCTGGAATTGGGTATCGTAAAGGAAGCCGATGAGGACCAGAAAGTTAAACGTGGATGGGTTTAAAAGGCTAAAGGACTACATGAACATGCAGTTATAAACAATGAAAGGATGATTAAATAACACATCACATAACACGTAGTACTCGTCGGGTAAGTATAATAAAAGTAATTAGTTTTAAAATAAATTAATTATTTAGGTTGATGATACATTAAGTTATATAAAAACGCGTGAATTTAAAAAAGGTATGACTTTTTCATGCATCATCGGAAATTGATGAAAAAAATGGTATTAGAACCGTATCGAAGATTACCACGTGATGAAATTGTTTTAGAGCAGTTTGGAGTTCCATGGAAATTACGGCAGGATAAACCGTCTAGTTCGATCAAATCGGAAATTAATTGACTAATGACTAGGTAAGTAAACTCACTAACTCTGATTAATATGTTTTTATATAAATGAGTTTTAAAATTTATTTATAGTAAATCTATATTGTGTGATGGTTGTTTGGTTGCATGATTGATAAAATTGGTTGAAATAGCTGATATAGTTATAGCACTGACCGATTATTAGATCTGTTTATTTCACATTGATGTGAAATTAATATTATTGATGTTATTGATGTTGATTAACATCTGTGGATGCAGGGAAACAGGTTAGAGGGATCCAACTGGATTCCTCAATATTTATAATACTATTTTTATTTGAGTGTGTTATGTGATGTGTTATATAATCCATGATTGGATATGTTATGTTTGAATTACCCTGGCCCAAGAAACCTGGTATGTTAGATAGCATACAATATATTCGAACGTGGAAAAGGAAACTGGGATTTAAAATGGGATTATTTTCACAATAGAAATATAATTCCAAATAGAGTTGAAAATAGAAACCTGTTCAAATGGATAAATCAAGAAGTTGTTTTTAAATGAAAGTATAAAGTGGATTATTTATCATTGGGTAAATTGGAATATAAATTCAAAATTTGAATTTATAGAGAAAAGTGGAAATCAGTTTTGAAATCAATATTTGAAATGAGATTTGAACATAGCAAATTATAAAGGAAATTGTAAACGAGATTTTAAACAAATTAAAATAAAAGAATGAGATTTGTATGGAAAATTATGAGTAGAAGTTATAAATAGAATTTATGTTTGAAATATTAACTAATATACGAAATCAAACTGATTTGATTATATATAAAGAAATATATTCACAATTAAAGTGAATAATGGTTTAAAGGAATTTGGCAAATGAAATATCTCTAAAGGAAATTCAGATTTGAAATATGAATCTAGATTGGAAATTAAATGAAAAAGGAAATGGGTAATCATTTTAAGAAACGATGAGTTTTATTCCAACATCTGGAATATAGAATAAATTGGGATAATGTTTTGTAGACTGAAATGGGTATAAAGGATTTTGGTAAGAATTTAGAGAGTGTAAATTCAGAAGTGAAATTTTGGATTTTGGATTACCCTAAATGGTAGATAAATTCCGAAGTTCGGAATATAATTGAATATAGATTATTGTGAGAAAGTTATTTATTGGAATTCGATTATATCGAATTTAGGGAAGCAGTATTTTTACTTTTCGTTTTGAATCAAATTTAATTATCTAATTATATATTTATTTACTTATTAACTGAATTAATAAGTACAATTTATATTTTTATATACCAATTATTTGGGAACAATGATTATAACGCTACCGTTATAAATCTAAACAGCGATTATAATGCTACTATTATCATAAATGTTTTGTAAATCTAAACAACGATTTTAACGCTGTTGTTATAAATGTTTTTTGTAAATCTAAATAGCGATTTTAGCGATCTCGTTATAATAAATGTTGTGTAAATCTAAACAATGATTTTAACGCTGCCGTTATAATAAATGTTGTAATAAAATATGTGGAAACAGCGATTATAACGCTACTGTTATAATCAATGTTTTTCCATAAAAGAAGTGGATTCTTAGATTTAAATCTGAGAGTAGTGTAAGTGATATGTTGTTCAATTAAGGTCTGAAAGGTAATTATACCCCAACTTAATTGACTTTATGATTGATGGATAAATGGTTAAGGTTCGATAGTGAAGATTGATTAGCAATATGGCTAGTTAATAAATGATTTATAGTTTGAGTTATAATAATGATGTTCTATAACATCGCGTTAATATTAAAAGATTTTGAAATGTTTTTCCCCAAATAAAATGAGAGATATTTTCTACGCGTAATTGATTGGTCAACGAGGAATTAAGGAATGGAATATGGACATATTTTCCGATATTAATAAGGTATATTTTCCGAATATTGAAATAAGGATTTCATCAATATATATAGAAATGTTTTCTTATTATAATAAGGGATATTTTCTCGAATAGAGAAATTATAATATTGGAAATGTTTTTTCAAAGAACCGAGAGGGGAAATCGAGCTTCAAAAGGATACGAAAGATGGGAAATGGGAATTGTAAATGATAATATAATAAAGAATTGATTTAAGGGGCCCAGTGTTGTTTGATGCTTAATCGGTACGATTTTCAATTGGAAATAGGACCGTTGATTGTATGATGTTTTTTTGATAGTTAAATCACCGAATATCAAAGTTTTGATTTATTTTATACCTCCGTTTTCAATGTGGAGAGACAGGGATCAGATTTAATATCTGAAAACCACTCTGTATTGGTATAAGTGTTAAGAATCAACTTATGCTGAAGATAATTGAAGATGGAGTAAAATGCAAGGGCTGTTCTGTTAACCCTAGGTAGAAATTGTCTAAGATGGATTAATAGAACAGTGCCTTCGGTTTGTCCAGACCCAGGACAACTTGATGGACGAGTGTCTGACAAAGTATTTCCAAAGGGATTACGTATGTTGATTCCTTCAAACATACGAAGTTGGTGGCAAAGAAGGGAAACTTCTTTAGCCTCACAATCTGAGTATTTTTATGGTAATAAATTAGTGATTTCTGATGGATCTGACGATTTGGCATTCAAAGTGAATGGTGGCCAGATGTTCTGGAAGATAATTCAGACCTTAAGCCTCACAACCGGGAATTGAAAAAAATCGGACAGGCAGCATGGCTATGTGGGTCACTCCCATTAGGATGTATAATCACCTATCTAGAGAAATTCCATTTGCTTCTTTAATCAATCGATGTTGTCCATTTCGAGAAACGGTTGTTGATCCCAACCATTGGTGATATACATTCGATACACTCAAGCGAAATGAGTGGCCGGTCATGTGTGGGCCGGGTTGCAAGACATTCTTGTTGAACCCAGTGTATTCCCCTCTAGAGATGCACTATCGGAAGGTGGTCCCATACCTTGTCATGTTGGAAATCCAATCTCCAATAAGCGCCCTGCGGTTTTTGATTTTATATTATATATGGAGCGTGAGATGCAAGCGTTCCTCTAGATTCTATTTATTTGATGTAGACATTATTATCACTGGATTTGATATCAAAAATATTTTTGGTTATCGTAAGGTAAAAACCATCCGTGTTTGTGTGTGGATCGGTCTTACGATTATCATTTCTTTCGGAAGGATTTTGAAAGTTAAACAAATGGTTGGAGTTTACCCACACCAGTCCCATGACTGACCCAGAGTTTATTTTGTTTGTTTTCCCTAAACTCTTGGGTGCCCAAATTTGTACGGGCAGTCAAGTAGTCGGGATTTTACAGATTTATTTGGAGGAGCTCGAAGCAGGAGGCTTCATCAGTTAGCTATAGAGTATCATATCTTCCACTGGGTATAGTGTTGTATCTGGAAACAGTTGTTTATAACTGTTCCATAGATAACTGTTGTGCTCTTATGATGGTATGTATATAAAGTTACTAAATTGTATTTCAAAGTTTATTTTATATAATATATTTTGTTCGTTCCGCTGTGAGTTTGTGATCTTTGTTTTCTTTTGTTCTAATATTTCTTTCTTTCTATTTCTCTTCCTCTAACTTCTTTCTAATAATGATTCGTATTTCTGTGCAATTTGGGTTGGACGTGTGGTATTATTAGTCCACTCAAATAGTATGGAAATTCGGGTCATTACAGTTTGGAACAGAGCTACTTTCATAAAACACATTAATAATCTGCTTAACAAAAATGACAGTATATGTGTTGCGTGGTCCAAAAACCATATCATCTCTAACAACCACTTCTAGACCTTGCAACTGTCGTATAACTTGAGTTGGACTTGGATCAATATTTTTAAACTTAGAATTGACATTTTGCCTTTTTTCAAATACCATTTCTCTACATATCTTTAAGGACCCGTAACTTCCCCGTGAAGGAAAGAGCGGATACTTTGAGAAAAACTCACAAAAGAACGCAGACAGAAGAACATTTCATTGTTAATTACAACAATTCATCAGAATACAAGAATATACAGAGTATAAACAAATAATATACATTCTAAAATATCAGAGATTACAATACATTACATTGCAGCGGAAAATAATACAATACACAACTAGAAGAGATATACGAATACAGAGCTTTCCGGGTATCATTCCAGCTGTAAACCAGGTTCCTGTGAATACAAATCTGCAAAACCAAAATTACTAGCTGCCCGTGCGGAAAATAAGGGAACCCAGAGTTTAGTTTAAAACAATAAACTCTGAGTCAGTCATGTGACTGGTGTGAGAACTAAAACAATTATTAATATTGGTTTTTAAAGTTCGGTAAATCAAGGGACCATGTCGTATAACACGGAACGGGTTTCCTCCCAAGAATACCAGTGCATAAAACAAACAGCGCAATGCTAAGTAAAGAAAAATGAAGCTGTTATAAGACCCAGGTCCCATCACACAATGCAACGCAAGCCGGAGGATTGGGTTTTACCTTATAACAGCCAAAGAAGGCTTGATACGCTAAATTTCATCTTTTGATTCTTAATCAGACTCCAACCGTAAATTAGTAAGAGAGCGATTCCTAAGTATTAACCCCGAAGGCCGAAACCAACATCAGACTAATACCCAGGAAACCACTCATCTTAGCTCATTTCCAGTTAGTTTCTGATTTTATATAAAATCATAAATATCAATCATAAGCGGCATGAGTACCATATATCATGTCGGCATACTGGACTCCAAAATCCAAACCGCAAAGTCACGTATTGGAAGTTGGATTTCCATCTGTGAACCGAGGCAAAAGATAGTCCTCTACCGATTCGAGAGCCTCTAGCCCGCCCCTCAGGACCCAGACTCAGGTGGGCCCTTTGATCATCAGGGCCGATCCACCGATGCGGATTAAAATGCCTGAACACTACGTTTCCCCGTCCTTTGGGGCGTAAATGAGCCAACGAATGACTCCATCGGCTTCACATAGTCACCAATATATCTGAGGCGCATCGCAACAGCAACAACCACATAAGTCAAACTCGTCAGGCCATGTAAAACCACTGACGCCACTTCTAACTAGAAAGAAACGCATGTCCTCCCTGAGGTCCTCTCCCGTTTTTGGTTCACCACCAGGGTGTGAGGCTCGCGAATCAACGCTACACAGAGCTATGCCACACAGGCTGTTCTTTGATCATCAACCACAAGACTCTGCTTTTCAACAGAAGCCTTGATCATTTGCATCTTAGCGTGCCACACAGGAAAACCACTCTATGCAACCAATATCCATCAATCACACAGAATGATATCCAATGTCAGACATATAGTCCATTTACAAGTCCGTTCTGGGTCTGAACGAAACCAGAGGCACCTAGTACCCCGCATATCTATCGATCTCCAAGTATGTCTGGACGACCACCAACCGATTCCCTCCTCTTGGGTGTACGGCCCAATCAAGATCATCAGTAATTATCCAAACGACGTGAAGACCTCCGGTCTTCAACCACCGTCTTCATCTTCGACTCATCGTCGAATCAGTTATTCGGGATGGGATAAACCCGGTCTTTCTGAATAACTCGCATATATAATAAACAAGTGTTACACAAACAAAACATACGCCTCATTCCAATTCATCAGTCACTAACCGTAAATCAACAAGAGAATAATTCCCCAAATATTAATCCCGAAGGCCGAAACCAACATCAGATCAATACCCAGGAAACTGTTCTGCTTAGCTAACCTAAAGTTAGTTTCTAAATTTCACATTCTTAGGGAAAGGTTCCCATTAATTTTATCAAGATAAATACTTAAAAATTTATTCTTTAATCTTCCTTTGAATATAACTTTAAACTAGTCGGGATTAGCGAACCACACCGAAGTAATCATTTATTTTAATTTCCCAATCCCAACCTATTCATCCTATGAAGTAAATCTGGTAATACTTCATATCTAACACCACAGTGTTATTGTTAAATTCAATTACCATTTCACGTTCAAATCTAATTAAAATTTAACTATCGCCTGGAGCAAAACTGGTGATACTCCATTCTCGATCTTTTCAATCTAATTAAAGATTCACTAAAACTCCACTTAGTTTTAATATTTACTTGGGTTAAAGAACCGATGTCATTTAAAACACGGTTCACGATAAACCCCAAAGTCACATTACATTTTAATCAGTCCCTAACCATAAATTAGCAAGTGAGCAATTCCCTAAGTATTAACCCCGAAGGCAGAAAACAACATCATATCAATACCCAAGAAACCATTCAACTTAACTATTATCCAGTTAGTTTCTAATTTTCTTAACTCCGTTGGGTCTAAGAACAGTATTACTGAAGATACCGTTCACGAGAACCCAAAATCGTATTCCATTAATTATCGGGTTAAAGAACAAGTGTTATTTAAAACATTGTTCACGATAAACCAAAAATCAATACCAATTCAATTCCAATTAAATGTTATTTAATTGGTACACTTCATTGAATCTAAATAAAAGGATTTAATCTTTTTCTCAACTGGGTTCAAGAACAGGGTTAATGAAAACACCATTCATGACAAACCCAAATCACATTTGATATTAAATACAAGGCTTTGAATAGAAAATATATCGGCTTATATTCAATATCAAATTTTGAAATCAACAAATATCGTAGTGGAAATAACGATATAAATATATCTTTCAAATTCCCATAACAATATCTGTATCATCACGAAATCCAACATCGAAATATTCCGAAGACAATTTCGATTCAAGTCCATTCCAATTTAATTATTGGAAATTCTGGTTATTTTCAAAACCATTTCAAATCCACTTTATTTATTTTAAAAATAAATAGAATTATAATTCTAGTTCAAAACTAGTTCATTTCGATCAAAATCTACTTTTATCTTTTCAAATATGGAATTTTTCATCCCAATTCTTCATAAATCATTTCTTATGATTTTACACAAATTATTACTGTTTTTAAAATTTTTATCAAGGCGCGTACAGTCGATTTCCATAAACGGCCATCGAACAGCACTTACAGCGACCTTTTCCAAATTTGATTTGGACATAATTCCAAATCCAACGGTTAGATTTCTAATTTCTAATTAGAAAGCTCTTTTCGATACGAACCCAAGGTTCCGGTTTTAGGAGAATCCGATGGTCGGATCTCCTGCAATATCCATTCAAAGTCAATGGTCGAAATTCGCGAACTGCCGCAGCGCGGCGCGTTCTATTCAGCCAATATATATATATATATATATATATATTATACTTCATCGATTTCCTTTCAAAACGTATTTTATAAATCGTTTTAAATTCGCTTTCAAAATGATTTCAACTTCATATTAAATTTCTAATCAAAATTGAATATTCCACATCATCGATATACAAATGATAATATTTTCAAAACATTATATTTTGAAATCGCTTTCTTTTCTATATTCGTTATAAAAATGAATAAAATCAATATGAATATCGCTCGCGTCAAAATGGCGCAAATCTAATCAACACGACTTCATATATTTCTATTTTCAAATATTCTATTTCAAATATTTCTTTTTCAAATATTTCTATTCAAATATTTCTTTTTCAAATATTTCTATTTTAATATTCTATTTCAAATATTTCTATTTAAATATTCTTTTTCAAATATTTCTATTTAAAATATTCTATTTCTTTTTTGAAACAAAAAATGTGTGATCTTCTGAGAAGAAGAGAGCACACACACACACACACACACACACACACACACACACACACATATATATATATATATATATATATATATATCAAAAAACAACAAAATCCGACTACATAATACCAGACTCAGCTATATAAATGTATAGGAAGTAGATAGATGAGCTCCGGATAAACCACCGCCCATCATACTTCAATATCGAATTCCGGCAAGGCCACCACCCGATATTGAAGTATATCTACTCCAATACAATCCAAACACAACAAAATAGCCAAAGAGAGTCAAAACAACCAAATACAACACACCAAATCTAACTATAGTAAAACAACCCTCACAACAACTGCTACCAGTCCATCCAGCAATCCGCTAAGTACTTCCTCTTAATCAACAACCTGAATATGCGCAAAGCTCAACAAACTATTAGTAATTTGTCACACACATATATATATGGAAATATATATGTATAAATATATATATATTATATAAGCATATATATATATATGTATTTATACATATGAATCTACCATACATATATGTGTTAAAGAGAAAATACAAAGAAAACTCATAAAAGAAATTAACAACTAATGCGATATCTATTACAAAAGAAACTGCTGATTCTAATAAATAGATTCAAATTAAATCTAACCTTAACCAAAAAACTCTCAAAGCCCAATTTCCCGAATAGCTTATAATGTGAATTAGACATCCAATCCAAACAAAAATAAACTATTTTAATAATTAACTTATCCATAGAAACAAAATTAGAATGAAAGAGTCTCTGATTTCTCTCACACCAAATGAACCAACTTATGATAAAGAATCTAAAATGTATCTTTTACTACCATTATAAACAAATCTATAAGAATCCCAATAATCAACACTACTATAGAAAGAATTAGGACAATCAAAAACAAATATCCTTAAAACCATATTACATATAATATTGGTGATATTGCATGAGAAAAATAAATGATCAACATCCTCATTAAAAAGATTACAAAATTAACACTTCACATTAAAAATGATATTCTTCCTCCTTAGAAGCTCAACCGTATTAAGTTTCTTATGAATGATTAACCACATTAGAAATTTAGCTTTAGGAGGAGAATTAGATTTCCAAATAAACTTAAAAGGCCTAAAAGAAATTCCCGAAAAATTTATAAAGTTATACGTAGAATTAACCGAATACACCTGGCTTTTATCCATACCCCAACTAATAAAGTCCCTACACTCATCAATGTGATATAATGATAACTTAGCATAAAGTAAAGCTAATTGCCTTAACATTTCCCCTTCTAAGATATTATCAAAAGAAAACTCCCATGGGGGATCTAAATATCTTTTAAAAACATCTTTAATTAACGTATTTTTAAAACTATAAATATTAAAGAGCTCCTTAAATTCAATTTTAGGTGGTAAACGAGAAATCCACCTATCATGCCAAAAGTAAGTCATATTACCCGAATGAACAGCCACCTTATAACCTAAGTTAAAAAGCTCAAAGCACTTTAATACAGAATTCCAAAAATGAGATAATCTATTATACCAACTACCGCTAGATCCAACAATAAACTCACCTCCTGAATAGTAAAATTTAGATACAATAACTTTCCACGATGTCGACACTACAGGACACCTAAATTTCCACAACCATTTAGCGAATAGGGAAGAGTTAAAATTAGTTAAATTAATAATCTCCAATCCCCCATCGTTCTTAGACTTACAACACACCACCCAGTTTACTAGACATTTGAAACCACAACAAATAGGATCACCACCCCCACTCCATAGATAATTACGTCTTATTCTATCTATTTTTTCAATAACCCATTGAGGAAATCGATCTACTGACATCCAATAAGCATGGATAACAGATAGTACCGAATTAACCAAAACTAATCTATCTGCTCTAGACAAAAATCTATTGTTCCAACTTAATAGTTGTAACGGCCGGAAAATCCATGCCAATTTGAGCTGACTAATATTCTATGCATCCAACTCAAATTGCATGAAAGTTCAGGTCATTAATAGAAAGAATTTAGAGGATGAGATAGAAAAGATAGAACTAATATAATAGAAGAAGAAGAAGAAGTCAACTGAACAGAATCAGAGTAATACGAAACTCACAGCGGAACGAATAAACATATTATATATCATATCTTTGAATTTACAAATCTGAATTTGCACTTACATATCATATTAGAGTACAACTCAAATACATCACAGCGGAAATAATCTCTAAATAACAAATGATGAAGCCTTCTACTTCCAGCTCCTCCAAGTGTATCTGTAAAAGCCTGAAACACTTGACTGTCCGTACAAATTTGGGCACCCAAGAGTTTAGGGAAAACACAAACAAATAAACTCTGGGTCAGTCATGGGACTGGTGTGACTAAATTCCAACCATACTTTTAACTTTGAAAATCCTTTTCGAATAAGAAGATAATAGTAAGACCGGCCCACACATAAACATGGACGGTTTTTACCTTACTATAACCCAAAGTATTCTTGATATCAAAAAACAGTGATATTCTATAATGTCTAATCAAATAAATATCCAAGTAGCAGAACGCTTGCATCTCACGCTCCACATATATGTAGTATAAAATCATAAACCGCAGGGCACTTATTGGAGAATGGATTCCAACAGACAAGGTATGGGAGCACCTTCCAAACAGTATACTCTAGAGGGGATACACCTGGGTTCAACAAGAACGTCTTGCAACCCGGCCACACATGATGGCTCACTCATTTAGCTTGAGTGTCGCGAACATATTTCCACTACGGTTGTAGGCCATCTAACCGTCATCCGATGATACAGAATCGAAAAGAAGTATAAATATGAATTTTCTCTAGATTGGTGACAATACACCCCGCTTGGGGATGACCCAACTAGCCATGCTGCCTAGCCCAACTTTTGTTACTTCCTGGTTGTGAGGCTAGAGACTACGTCTATCTTCAGAACATCTGATCACCATTCACTTTGAATGCCACATCGTCAAATCCGTAATCACACATTGATTACACAAATGCACACTGGGTGTAGAATAAAGAGAAATTACCTTCTCCCCACCAACTTTGTATATTCGTAAAAATCAACGGCGTGACAGTTGGAAATACTCTGTCAGACACTCGTCCATACAAGTTGTTCTGGGACTGGAAAAACAAAAACACCATTCTGGAACTGGACGACCCTTGCATTTAACTCCGTCTTCAATTATCTTCACCATATCTAATTCGCCGCATTTATGCCTATACGGAGTGGTTTCCGGATAATATATCCAACCGGTCTCTCCATATCGACAACGATGGTCAAAACACTTCAATAGTCGGTTATTTAACTATCGAAGTAAAACAAACGTTCATCCAAATGAACAACTAAACGCACACAACCACGGACACCTTTTATTTAACATTCGTTTTTATTATTCGAGTTCCCATATCTTACCGGATATTTCTCTAATCCCATTTATCCTTTTTACACTTCTTGGAAAACATTTCTAGTTATTTATTCTCTTATGTTCCAGAACATACGTTATTAACATTCAAAACATTTCACTTCTTTTCACGTTCTTTATTTTCTACACTTGGATAATATACCCTAACTATATTGGAAAAATATTTCTAATTTCATTTTAAACATTTTAAATCTACCCAGTGTTCGCTTTAAAACATTATTCACTTTAAAATATGAATATTATTTCTATTATTTAAAATCTGATCTCATTATTCAAGTAGTAAATACCGTTATCTTGTTTTTCGAAATCTCTTTTATATTCCCATTTCATTCTATAAACTTTGTTTCTAAGCCAACTTCTTGTTCAATCAATATCAAAGTTATAACTAATATTGATTACATATCCTTCTGTAATTTATTGGTTTAGACCTAAATATTAACTATCCTATTAGATTATAATTCCTAAAAATAATTTACTTTTAATACATTCGACATCGTCGAATTCTAGTTCCAAATCCTAATGGTTTAATTCAGTTCTAATCATATGATGTCATCGTTTTTCTGGAACGATTCTCCAGTTCTTTTTCTAAACTCATTCTTATTTTTCTTTGAACAAACGTCGTTACTTATTACTCTAGAATAAGTGGATTTCAAACCAAATATTTTCATTCCCTATGAAGTGCTGCTATATATAAAAATCATGCTTAAGTTTGCTTAATAGCGTTAATCTATTGTTACATTTCAAAACTTGTCATACGCTGTAATATTCTCCTTTATAACTAATCTTGACATAACAGTCACGCTTAAGCCTAATCAACAACGTTTATTTTATCGCTATAGTTCTAAGACTTGCATACGCTGCCATATTCCATTTATACTAATCTTGACATCTATTTCTGTCACAAATTGATATCGTTCCTCGATAATAGAGAAGCCGTTCAAGTTGGGGTATTCTATTTACCTCTCAGACCTTGATCGACAACGATCTTACCTTAGAACGGATATAAGTCTGTACTCTAATTCCTTATTACTTATAATATATATCAAATCATATTTCCTTGTTTTATTTTGGAATATGGTTTTATAACACCATATACATACTTTGAAATCTTCGTTGTTTATGGCTATTTATATTAAACATTACTCTTTGCTTTAACTTCATTCCATCAGTAACTTCGCTAACTGATTTTATCTACTTCTTACCATTAGATTAATATAATTAATCAAATGATATTCCTTAACTATTTATTTTAAAATAATTATCCAAATTATTTATTTGTCGGATATTTCCCCCTTCATACTTATTTAACTAGATAATCGTTTATATTTACTTTATAAAACGAACTCTAAAATACTGGTTTATAATAGAACTTATATTATAATTTAAAATTTCACTTTAATTATAAAAATATAATTTTTATAATTAACTTCGTTAATTTACCTGACGGCCAATCAACTTCTTAACAAAACGATGGGTTTACGGTCGACTGTTACCACCTTCTTTATCGATATTGTTTATTTATTTATCAAAGCAAATGCTAAATTTTCATTCAACATTAATTATTCACATGGGGTTTTAAATGTAATTCGGGTTCGAACAGTGCATACAAAACAAATAGTACATATAAACGTCGAGGAATCCGGTCGGATTCCTCCAACCGGTTTCTCGCATCCACAGATGTTAGTCAAACAATTTACACTGATTCCTACTAGGGAATATCACAATCGATGGAATCGGTATCCACCCCATGATGTGTATATATGCAACGATATATATTATTCAACCAAATTTAACTATAATTTATCTAAACGACCATCACACAACATTCAAACAACATGATAATATTATAAAATAGATCAGAGTTAGTGATTTTACTCACCTTCGCGAGTTAACCGCTAAATAACGATTTGCGTTCGCTGATTCAGATACCCGCTCCAGTGTTTATCGCCATTCACTTTACACAGCTCGCCACTTCCATGTCATCGCACTGAACTTAACCCATTGCTGTATACTTCTCGTTGGTTTTCCTTTTTATTTAATTGGGTTTCACTACGAACTGATCCGACAACAAACAGACCCGCCCCACTTAGTGAATCACCTTCTATGATACCCCCTTACCATTCCCATTGGAGAAAACGGCATGCTCCCATTCAATCTGATGCCACTTATAAATATAAAGTAATATATGTTTATTGTTCTTTAAATCTGGGCCTTGCATATCATAAACAGTCCCAATTACCTCCACTAATAAATCCGAACACCTCTGTAAAGTGAACCGAGACATCACGTTCATGCTGTTCATAAACACACCGTCCTCTCCTTTTCTCCAACTGAAATGTTCCTGTCCAGATTTGTTAGTACCAGTATTCGAACCCCTTCTATATTTTAATGCTTGTCATTCTAATATTTTACGTCTTTTTTTTTCCTTTAAAATTTTGCGAGGCCCAAAACCTAGTACTCCATAACAGCCCGCCATCCAATTAGACATTCCTTCCTTCTTACGAAAAGAATTCCACCGCCATGAATACTCAGCGCTTCCATCCTTCAGACTTCCCCTTCACGAGTGACAGCAAATTCCAGCACCCCTTGAAATTACCCATTTGAAATGCTCACCTGCTCACGTCCTTATATATATTTTCTTTTTGCCAAAAGCTGCTCACGCTATGGCCTAAGCTTCCATTTTTCAAACTTCATGCATTATCAACTGATTATCCACAAGTCTCCTCCGAATGAAAACGTAGACTCCAGTACACCCTTAGACCGCCAACTCTACACTTCTTAAACAAACTATTCCTCCACAGTAATACAACCTGCCATTTCAACTTCCTCTCATCATTCCAGCTACACGTGAGCCACCGGGGAACAGTCCAAACCCTACGTCCTCCCATGCATGCAAGGAAGCACAACACCCCAATTCTATATCCCCTTCCATGTAAACAAACCCCTTCCTTTTTCACCCTTCTACGTGTTGCCCCCCTCCCCTCTTCTTATTTCTTATTTGCTCCTTCTCATACACACACATCACACATGTCTGTACAACACTTGCTCCCTGTGCATGATGTTTTGCACAAGCCTCCCATCACGTTTTCATCCACTGAAATGGACTTGCGCCCATGCAAACGTTCCCATTCCACATTGATCCTGTTAGCTCCGCCTCCTCCTTCTTTAACACTTTCACCCCATTCTAGTACACAAAAACTCCATCAGACAATATAAACTTGCCTGTCCCTAATGCCCTCCTACATGCTCCAATTCCAGAGTATTTTCTGTCACTTGCGTCGAGATCTCTCCCCGTCTAAACCCAAAACACGATGTCCTTTACTATAATAAGCGAATCATCTCCTTCAGGAACGTTATTAAAATACGTATACCCATGCGCATACTCCTCTCAGTCCTCCCCACTTCAGACAAGAACTTGCGCACCCATTCACTAACCGCTGCTTCACGCACCACTCCACGCCATCATTTATCACGTTCGCACTTCTCATCTATCCTACGTAATGCTCCCATAACAGCATGCGCCAAATCTGTAGCTCGAGTTTTGTTTTTATATATTTTTATTTTTCATTCGAAAGCCATGAAAAGCTCGGATCTCATTTTGAATGGAGAAACAAGACGGGCGTACGTGTGTATTTATATGCTACATTTTCCTTCATGGTTAAGTAATAGGTTAGGGAGCCTGGTTACACAATAGGGTATGGATCATTTATTAAGAGGTAGATTAGGATAGGCTGTCTTTTAAAGGACAAAACACTGTATAAATTCTTAGCTGTGAAGAAAACATGAAACTCCCATACCCAGAAACTACCTCACCTTATTTTACGTAAAAATATATACATATATATACACACACACACACACACACACATATATATATATATATATATATGTTCATTCGAAGCTAAGAAATAGGTTGTAGGATGTCCACTACTAGAGGTAATAGGGTATGGGTTTTACTTAATGTCAATGTTGCTTCTTGTTGTCAATTAAAAAGATTTATAATGGTGCCAAAATCGAATATCTGAATTTCTGTTGTTGTGTTGATGCCATACAAATTTTCTATTTTAATATTTTGGTGTACCGTTCATGTTCAAGCCGCTAGGGACAGAAATAAGAACATGGTTGTGTCCAGCGAGGTGTCTGGGTGCCAAAAATATAATAATATCGGTAGGTGGACTGATATTTTGAAACCCCAAAATATCGATATAGGATGCACAATACTCCAAATAAAAAGTTGCGTATTTAATTAATTAAAAATTACAGTAAAATTTTAAAAATTAATTTATCACTATGTCCCAAAAGAACCTTGTCCAGATTCGAATCCGATATCTAGTTATTTCAAATAAACTGTTATGGTCGATGAACGATTCTATATCGACTATTTGAAAGTTTGATTTGGACATATCTTGCAATCTATACGATGAAATCTCCATTTTCCACTTCCGCTGGAAAGATACAGTTCAACAGATTCCAACGTTTCTCGTTTCGAAGAAATCCGATTCAAAACGAGTCTGGTACACTCAGTTGAAGTTCAGAACGTTAAATTACGAACTGTCGCGATATTACGGGCTCGATTATATTTAATATATATTTTTCTACATTCAACTTCATTTTAATTAATATATAAATCCACTTATATTACAAATTCAATATTCAAACTGATTTAAATATTCAAATACAAACCGATAAAAATGCGGGACGTTACATTCCTTCCCCCTTAAAATAATTTCGCCCTCGAAATTGCTAAGATAGGGAAAATGCTAAAATCTCTGTTATAAACGGGTTAAAAATCTTTTTGGTTTACTTCATAATTTTATATTCAACTGAACTGATTCATTCTAATTAAAATATTAATTCCTTCTTATTAACGGATATTTTCAGAATTCGGAAAATTTTCTAACAACTCAAATTTTCAGAGAATTTCGCCAGTATCTCTTCTACATGGCTCAATCGATACTGCTACCACTCTCTACTCTGGGCCTTCTCCAAATTCAAAAGAAATTCAAACAGCCAACGGCTTGCCCAAACTGACTCATAAAAATCTCATACTCGTATATAAACATGTACCTTCTCTGTTGGGCATTCAACTCTATCTCTACCATCTGCTATCAAACCAGCATATATCCAAACATTTACAACTGATCCCCAATCAATTTATTTTTCAATCCAATCATTCATTTTTACTCAGCCAAATTTCTATTTCAACTCCAATTCAATTTACTGATTCATTTCCCAAATCAGTTATCTTCATCTCCGAATTCAAAATCCGATTCTTATTCTCCAAGAACCAATTTATTTTAATAACTCGAATCTCTAGTATTTCCCTTTTTCAATTTCCATTCTGGATCGTTCCACTTTTCCATTTTAACTCCATAAGTTAAAATTTTATTTCAGAATTCAAATTCCTGGGATTTATTTCAAATCAGTTTGAAATCATATATAATTCAAAACATTTGAATTTCTAACATCTTGTTTTCTCAAAATAATTCAGAAAAAAAATCTTTGGTAGTAATCCGTCACTCAACAACTCGAAAATGACACTAATGATGTGGTGGTTCATCATCAGGGTTAATTTCCAGTGATCGAAGTGAGTTCAATACTATATCCCTATCAAAACTTGTTTTCAAACACTTTTATTTTTGAAGTTACTTCAAAATAATTTTTACAGTGCTTGGAAAATAATTTCAAATCTCCCAGGATTTTAAAATTTCCATATATTTAATCCAAACATTATTTCTAACTCTTTTCCAAGTTTTCTAGAGTTTTACCTCAATTCTGGTTTTAAATTCAGGTTTAGTTCATCTGATTTTACATATTATACTTATATAATATTTCGGTTGGTTATTTATATAACCAACTCAATTATAAAGCTTATTCGATCATAATAATGATCACACATCCAACATATTATAATAATATTAAGTTATATACTTCTTTTTATATCAAAATATATTTCGGGTAACATTATTTTGTTTACCCTCTTTTAAAAACATACAGTGTCGAATTACTCTGTTCAAGAGTTTTGAAACACCTATCGACACAGTTTGCATTACTGTTTCGACCAGAATTCATAAACCACTCGACTGACCAGTCAACACAATATAAAACAGTCTTTATATTAATTTACAAATACGCGCTCATATATACATACGCTCAACTCAATCTAGAGTATTACTAATTCCATCTCTATTGAGTTACGCCACAGAGCCAAGGTAATATATTAACCTTCAGCTCTGATACCAACTGTAACGGCCGGAAAATCCATGCCAATTTGAGCTGACAAATATTCTATGCATCCAACTCAAATTGCATGAAAATTCAGGTCATTAATAGAAAGAATTTAGAGGATGAGATAGAAAAGATAGAACTAATAGAATAGAAGAAGAAGAAGAAGAAGTCAACTGAACAGAATCAGAGTAATACGAAACTCACAACGGAACGAATAAACATATTATATATCATATCTTTGAATTTACAAATATGAATTTTCACTTACATATCATATCAGAGTATAAATCATATACATGACAGCGGAAATAATCTCTAAATAACAAATGATGAAGCCTTCTACTTCCAGCTCCTCCAAGTGTATCTGTAAAAGCCTGAAACACTTGACTGTCGTACAAATTTGGGCACCCAAGAGTTTAGGGAAAACACAAACAAATAAACTCTGGGTCAGTCATGGTACTGGTGTGAGTAAATTCCAACCATACTGTTTAACTTTGAAAATCCTTATCAAATAAGAAGATAAAAGTAAGATCGGCTCACACATAAACATGGACGGTTTTTACCTTACTATAACCCAAAGTATTCTTGATATAAAAAACTAGTGATATTCTATAATGTCTAATCAAATAAATATCCAAGTAGCAGAACGCTTGCATCTCACGCTCCATATATATATAGTATAAAATCATAAACCGCAGGGCACTTATTGGAGAATGGATTCCAACAGACAAGGTATGGGAGCACCTTCCGAACAGCGTACTCTAGAGGGGATACACCTGGGTTCAACAAGAATGTCTTGCAACCCGGCCGCACATGACCGCTCACTCATTTAGCTTGAGTGTCGCGAACATATTGCCACCATGGTTGTAGGCCATCTAACCGTCATCCGAAGATACAGAATCGAAAAGAAGTATAAATATGAATTTTCTCTAGATCGGTGACAATACACCCTGCTTGGGGATGACCCAACTAGCCATGCTGCCTAGCCCAACTTTTGTTACTTCCTGGTTGTGAGGCTAGAGGCTACGTCTATCTTTAGAACATCTGATCACCATTCACTTTGAATGCCACATCGTCAAATCCGTAATCACACATTGATTACACAAATGCACACTGGGTGTAGAATAAAGAGAAATTATCTTCTCCCCACCAACTTGGTATATTCATAAAAATCAACGGCGTGACAGTTGGAAATACTCTATCAGACACTCGTCTATACAAGTTGTTCTGGGACTGGACAAACAAAAACACCATTCTAGAACTGGACGACCCTTGCATTTAACTCCGTTTTCAATTATCTTCAGCATATCTAATTCGCAGCGCTTATGCCTATATGGAGTGGTTTCCGGATAATATATCCAACCGGTCTCTCCATATCGACAACGATGGTCAAAACACTTTAATTGTCGGTTATTTAACTATCGAAGTAAAACAAACGTTCATTCAAATGAACAACTAAACGCACACAACCACAAACACCTTTTATTTAACATTCGTTTTTATTATTCGAGTTCCCATATCTTACCGGATATTTCTCTAATCCCATTTAGCCTTTTTACACTTCTTGGAAAACATTTCTAGTTATTTATTCTCTCATGTTCCAGAACATACATTATTAACATTCGAAACATTTCACTTCTTTTCACGTTTTTTATTTTCTACACTTGGATAATATACCCTAACTATATTGGAAAAATATTTCCAATTTCATTTTAAACATTTTAAATCTGCCCAGTGTTCGCTTTAAAACATTATTCACTTTAAAATGCGAATATCATTTCTATTATTTAAAATCTGATCTCATTATTCAAGTATTAAATACCGTTATCTTGTTTTCTGAAATCTCTTTTATATTCCCATTTCATTCTATAAACTTTGTTTCTAAGCCAACTTCTTGTTCAATCAATATCAAATTTATAACTAATATTGATTACATATCCTTCTGTAATTTGTTGGTTTATACCTAAATATTAACAATCCTATCAGATTATAATTCCTAAAAATAATTTACTTTTAATACATTCGACATCGTCGAATTCTAGTTCCAAATCCTAATGGTTTAATTTAGTTCTAATCGTATGATGTCATCATTTTTCTGGAACGATTCTCCAATTCTTTTTCTAAACTTATTCTTATTTTTCTTTGAACAAACGTCGTTACTTATTACTCTAGAATAAGTGGATTTCAAACCATATATTTTCATTCCCTATGAAGTGCTGCTATATATAAAAATCACGCTTAAGTTTGCTTAACAGCGTTAATCTATTGTTACATTTCAAAACTTGTCATACGCTGTAATATTCTCCTTTATAACTAATCTTGACATAACAGTCACGCTTAAGCTAAATCAACAGCGTTTATTTTATCGCTATAGTTCTAAGACTTGCATACGCTGCCATATTCCATTTATACTAATCTTGACATCTATTTCTGTCACAAATTGATATCGTTCCTCGATAATAGAGAAGCCGTTCAAGTTGGGGTATTCTATTTACCTCTCAGACCATGATCGACAACGTTCTTACCTTAGGACGGATATAAGTCTGTATTCTAATTCCTTATTACTTATAATATATATCAAATCGTATTTCCTTGTTTTATTTTGGAATATGGTTTTATAACACCATATACATACTTTGTAATCTTCGTTGTTTATGGCTATTTATATTAAACATTACTCTTCGCTTTAACTTCATTCCATCAGTAACTTCGCTAACTGATTTTATCTACTTCTTACCACTAGATTAATATAATTAATCAAATATATTCCTTAACTGTTTATTTTAAAATAATTATCCAAATTATTTATTTGTCGGATAATTACCGCTTCATACTTATTTAACTAGATAATCGTTTATATTTACTTTATAAAACGAACTCTAAAATACTGGTTTATAATAGAACTTCTATTATAATTTAAAATTTCACTTTAATTATAAAAATATAATTTTTATAATTAACTTCGTTAATTTACCTGACGGCCAATCAACTTCTTAACAAAACGATGGGTTTACGGTCGACTGTTACCACCTTCTTTATCGATATTGTTTATTTATTTATCAAAGCAAATGCTAAATTTTCATTCAACATTAATTATTCACATGGGGTTTTAAATGTAATTCGGGTTCGAATGGTGCATACAAAACAAATAGTACATATAAACGTCGAGGAATCCGGTCGGATTCCTCCAACCGGTTTCTCGCATCCACAGTTGTTAGTCAAACAATTTACACTGATTCCTACTAGGGAATATCACAATCGATGGAATCGGTATCCACCCCATGATGTGTATATATGCAACGATATATATTATTCAACCAAATTTAACTGTAATTTATCTAAACGACCATCACACAGCATTCAAACAACATGATAATATTATAAAATAGATCAGAGTTAGTGATTTTACTCACCTTCGCGCGTTAACCGCTAAATAACAATTTGCGTTCGCTGATTCAGATACCCGCTCCAGTGTTTATCGCCATTCACTTTACGCAGCTCGCCACTTCCATGTCATCGCACTGAACTTAACCCATTGCTGTATACTTCTCGTTGGTTTCCTTTTTATTTAAGTGGGTTTCACTACCAACTGATCCGACAACAAATAGACCCGCCCCACTTAGTGAGTCCACCTTCTTTGATACCCCCTCACCATTCCCATTGGAGAAAACCACCTGCTCCCATTCAATCTGATGCCACTTATAAATATAAAGTAATATATGTTTATTGTTCTTTAAATCTGGGCCTTGCATATCATAAACAATCCCAATTACCTCCACTAATAAATCCGAACACCTCTGTAAAGTGAACCGAGACATCACGTTCATGTTGTTCATAAACACACCATCCTCTCCTTTTCTCTAACAGAAATGTTCCTGTCCAGATTTGTTAGTACCAGTATTCGAACCCCTTCTATATTTTAATGCTTCTCATTCTAATATTTTCCATCTTTTTTCCTTTAAAATTTTGCGAGGCCCAAAACCCAGAACTCCATAACAGCCCGCCATCCAATTAGGCATTCTTTCGTTCTTACGAAAAGAATTCCACCGCCATGAATACTCAGCGCTTCCATCATTCAGACCTCCCCTTCACGAGTGACAGCAAATTCCAGTGCCCCTTGAAATTACCCATTTGAAATGCTCACCTGCTCACGTCCTTATATATATATTCTTTTTGCCAAAAGATGCTCACGTTATGGCCTAAGCTTCCATTTTTCAAACTTCATGCATTATCAACTGATTATACACTAGTCTCCTCCGAATGAAAACGTAGACTCCAGTACACCCTTGGACCACCAACTCTACACTTCTTAAACAAACTATTCCTCCACAGTAATACAACCTACCATGCCAACTTCCTCTCATCATTCCAGCTACACGTGAGCCACCAGGGAACAGTCCAACCCCTACGTCCTCCCATGCATGCAAGGAAGCACAGCACCCCAATTCTATATCCCCTTCCATGTAAACAAACCCCATCCTTTTTCACCCTCCTACGTGTTGCCCCCCTCCACTCTTCTTATTTCTTATTTGCTCCTTCTCATACACACACATCACACATGTCTGTACAACACTTGCTCCCTGTGCATGATGTTTTGCACAAGCCTCCCATCACGTTTCCATCCACTGAAATGGACTTGCGCCCATGCAAACGTTCCCACTCAACATTGATCCCGTTAGCTCCTCCTCCTCCTTTAACACTTTCACCCTGTTCTAGTACACAAAAACTCCATCAGACAATATAAACTTGCCTGTCCCTAACGCCCTCCTACACGCTCCATTTCCAGAGTATTTTCTGTCACTTGAGTCGAGATCTCTCCCCGCCTAAACCCAAAACACGATGTCCTTCAGTGTAATAAGTGAATCATCTCCTTCAGGAATGTTATTAAAATACGTATACCCATGCGCATACTCCTCTCAGTCCTCCCCACTTTAGACAAGAACTTGCGCACCCATTCACTAACCGCTGCTTCATGCATCACTCCACGCCTTCATTTATCATGTTCGCACTTCTCATCTATCCTACGTAATGCCCCCATAACAGCATGCGCCAAATCTGTAGCCCGAGTTTTGTTTTTATATATTTTTATTTTTCATCCGAAAGCCATGAAAAGCTCGGATCTCATTTTGAATGGAGAAACAAGACGGGCGTACGTGTGTATTTATAAGCTACATTTTCCTTCATGGTTAAGTAATAGGTTAGGGAGTCTGGTTACGCAATAGGGTATGGATCATTTATTAAGAGGTAGATTAGGATAGGCTGTCTTTTAAAGGACAAAACACTGTATAAATTCTTAGCTGTGAAGAAAACATGAAACTCCCTTACCTAGAAACTACCTAACCTTATTTTACGTAAAAATATATACATATATTTGTTCATTCGAAGCTAAGAAATAGGTTGTAGGATGTCCACTGCTAGAGGTAATAGGGTATGGGTTTTACTTAATGTCAATGTTGCTTCTTGTTGTCAATTAAAAAGATTTATAATGGTGCCAAAATCAAATATTCAAATTTCTGTTGTTGTGTTGATGCCATACACATTTTCTATTTTAATATTTTGGTGTACCGTTCATGTTCAAGCCGCTAGGGACAGAAATAAGAACATGGTTGTGTCTAGCGAGGTGTCAGGGTCCCAAAAATATAATAATATCGGTAGGTGGACTCATATTTTGAAACCCCAAAATATCGATATAGGATGCACAATACTCCAAATAAAAAGTTGCGTATTTAATTAATTAAAAATTACAGTTAAATTCTAAAAATTAATTTATCACTATGTCCCAAAAGAACCTTGTCCAGATTCGAATCCGCTATCTAGTTATTTCAAATAAACCGTTACGGTCGATGAACGATTCTATAGCAACTATTTGAAAGTTTGATTTGGACATATCTTGCAATCTATACAATGAAATCTCCATTTTCCACTTCCGTTGGAAAGATACAGTTCAACAGATTCCAACGTTTCTCGTTTCGAAGAAATCCGATTCAAAACGAGTCTGGTACACTAAGTTGAAGTTCAGAACGTTAAATTACGAACTGCCGCGATATTACGGGCATGATTATATTTAATATATATTTTTCTACGTTCAACTTCATTTTAATTAATATATAAATCCACTTATATTACAAATTCAATATTTAAACTGATTTAAATATTCAAATACAAACTGATAAAAATGCGGGATGTTACAATAGTCTACTATTAATCTTATCAATTATGACTAACCAATCCTCCTTCTTTAGTTTCGAAGGCCTAATCTTAAAACCCAAATAATCGAACGGAAATTTCATGACAGAACAGTTTAAGGTGCTAGCAACCATAGCCTCTACATTACCAAAATCATTAATGATCGTGACAGAACTCTTGTCAAAATTAATTCGAAGACCTGATAACATCTCAAAACCATAAAGGATAAATTTAAGGGCAATAATGTGATTAGGTAGATGAGAAGAAAACAATAAAGTATCATCCACAAATTGAAGTATAGATAATTCATTGTTAAATTCCTCATTACCAACATTACCCAATACACCTAATCTCCCAGCTCTCTTAATAATTCTAGAAAAAACATCAGCCGCTAAGTTAAATAATATAGGTGACAGGGGATCACCCTGTCTAAGACCCCTCTTTGATTGGATCTTCTTACCCACAACCCCATTGACAACAATATTAGAACTACCAGACCTATGTAAAAGCATAATCCAGTTAGTCCATCTGACACTAAAACCCCTAGCAAGACATACTTCACATATATAATCCCAATCAATATAATCAAATGCCTTCTCAAAATCTAATTTCAAAATAGCACATGAAAAATTATTTTTAACATATACATTAATGTACTCCTGTACAGCTGCCACTCCATCCACTATTTGTCTACCTTTAATAAAAGAAGTTTGCGAATGATTTATTAGATCATTCATCTTCCTACTAAGCCTATTCGCTAGAACTTTTGAAATAATCTAAACTGATACATTTATTAAAGAGATAGGTCTAAAATCCTTTAAAAATTTTACACCTTCTTTTTTCTTGATCAGGATAACATTAGCAAAATTAAAATTATCTAGACACAAATCTCCTCTATAAAATCATTAAATAAATTAATAACATCAGATTTTAAGATCTCCCAAAACTGTTTATAAAAAAGAACAGAAAAACCATCGGGCCTTGGAGCTTTGTCACTAGGCATATCACAAATAGCCTTCCAAATCTCCTCCTCGGAAAAAGGCTTATCTAAATCCAATAACTCTCCCTTAACATCATTAGGGTAAATGTCCTTCCAATTAACGTTAATTCTTCTCTTAATTCTAGTCCCAAAAATTTGTTTATAATAATTGGTGAAAGCTTCATTTAAATCTCGCTGAACTGATAACTCCTCATCATTAATAACTATAGAGTGAATCAAATTATCTCGCCTCCTTTTATTTGCCACACTATGAAAAAATTTCGTGTTATTATCCCCCTCCTAAATCCATTGAACTCGAGATCTTTGCTTCCACATAGTTTCTTCCTTTTCTAATATCAAATTGAAATCATTTCTAAGTCTACAAAGTCTATCTCTCTCAACGAGATTGAGAGACCTTGACTTGCTTAACTTGTCAAAATCTAACAATTCGCATAAAATCCTATCTTTCTTAATTCTAACACTTCCAAAAATGTATTTATTCCATCTCTTAAGAAAATAATCTTAATTTACCAAGTTTTGAAACAAAAATCTTCACAGAATTACCAGTGTATAGATTATTAAGATAGAATAAAGAATTCCACTTAACAGTGACAAGTTTACTGAAACTAGTGTCCAATCAATTACCATATAATGTTAATAATATGGATTTTTCTACAACACACGTATATAATAACAACGATAAATAATCAACCATCATCCAGAGTGCACCACACAACTGCATAAGCATTAAATATAAATGATTAATGCTTACACAGTATGTCAATCCATCGATTGACATAAAACTATACAATCGGGATCAGTGTACATCAAATCTCATCCCAATACCCGTGTGGGGTTTCAAACAATCAAACACAGATTTTATTTGTGCAGTTGGGCGATGTGTAAAATTTATCGTCCCAATCAATATCAGTCAAATCAATGTATATAAACAAATCGCCCGATTTGTTTATAAATATTTATTTTATATACACGTTAAAAATTATATTTTTAACTATAAAATATTTTCCACTATAAAATATTTTATTTCATTCTACATCACACAATCAAATTTCACAACATAGCAACCAAACAAACAAGTCATCCATGGTCTGTGGACGACGGGTGTCGGGTGCTACTAAGCAGCGTTTGCATCCTAGTATATATTTCAAACTAGAAATAAATTAAAAGTGAGGAGTTCTCACCGACTAGCTAAACCAAACGCCTCGACTCTTCATATGTAGGAAATCGCTGTCGTGCTTTCCTTTGTCACTTTCATCGTCTGTATTCACTACATATTTAAAAATCACATTTCTATATTCTCTATTATATAAAAATCATATTTTTAATTCGCTACTTCGTTATAAAAATTATATTTTTATAACGCTCTTCTTCTAATAAAGATTATATTTTTATAATGCTACTTCATATAAGTAAAGATAGAATTTTTATCGATACTTCATATTTGTAAAAATCGAATTTTTATCGCTACTTCAAAATGATAAAAATCGTATTTTTATATTATGAAAAATCTAACCTTTTTCATGTAAAAAAAATCCGATCATTGTAATGTTAAAAATCCAATTTTTGTAATTCTAAAGTTGAAAATAACTTCAATGCATATACATATAGATCAAATACCTTTACAACAAGGTTGTTTCAGTTCAAAATATGATTTTTAATTAAACTACATAAATAAAAATAAAAAATAAAGTAAAAAAAACTTACAGTGGCTTGGGGAGGGGGTTTGGTGCTGTGCGAGTCAGGAAAAGGGAGGGGCGGCGGATGTGGGTTCTCCAGGTGGCGGCGGAGGGCGATCGGGCCAGCCATTGGTGGCAGCGGATGCTTTCAGACGGGATGGGTTTTGGGGGAGGGTTCTCGCGTCGGAGAGAGGGAAGGGGTAAATGCTAGGAAGCGATGGCCGGAGGGAGGGGGGTCATGACGATCTCGGCGCCTGAAGTGGCGGTCGGTGGCATAGGCCAGGGGCAGCGACGTGATTCCGTTCCTCTCGATTTCCTTTTTTTGTATCGGTTTTTTGAATTGAATGAAAAGGGGGCGTTGACCCGGTGTAAGGGGAAAAGGAGTGGGCCCAATTATATTTTATTTAATTTTTATTTTCCATAAAAAGTAACTTTTTATTTCGACCTCCAAACGAGAATTGGTTTAGCTAGGCGTTTGAATTGAATGAATATCTTTCGCAAAAATCAAAATATAACTCTATATATTGAATTTGAACACACATTTCAATTTACCGGGGCTACATACGAACTCTAAAAATTCCCGAAAATATTTTCTACCTTCGTATCGACGATACAGTCCTAAAAAAACTAATTTCATTGAATTCTGAGACCGTTTGAAAAATGGTCATTTTCCAGTCGATTAAAATCAACTAAAATTGTCAAAACACGTTTTATTTCGCCACGCTCACATAATGATTCGAAAAATTACGAATTTTGAAACCTAGCAATAAATAGACATCACAGATCCAACAAAAGTGGTTTCGTTGAAAACCGAGGTCGTTTGCAAAATTTTCATTTTTAAGGGCCAGAATTCTACAACGACTATTCTGAATTTTCAACTGGGCATAACTTTTTATCCCCGCTATGAAATTTTGATTTTTCAGATTCATTGGAAAGATATTCTCAATTAGATTCAAATATTTTTGGTTTCACTAAAATCTGGTTTATTTTGCACCCGGTACATTCATTTGAAATTGAATTATTGAACTACCGCGCCATTTTCAATTCCTTTTGTAATTATATATAAATATTTATATTCTAACGACGACGTATATAAATATATACGTTCTATTTCTATTCAAAATAAACTTCTCGTCGTTATTATTTAAAATAATTCATTTTAAATAATCAAAATTCGCTAAATTCGCCAAAATAAAATTTTTAAATTGGCTCGGATTTCCGGGTTATTACAATCTCCCCCACTTAAAACTTTTCGTCCCCGAAAAGGAATGAAGCCGAAAGTTGTTTCACAAATCAACTCAACTTCCAGTATTTTCACTACGGCTTAAGTTCTTCAACTTTTCAGTTTCTAAGAACTTTTCAAATTTTTCAAAAATTTGGCTAACACCCTAAATTTTCGAAAAATTTCGCCATAACCTCCCCTGCACCGGGGGCTTCGGGATATTTCATATAGCCTTCCATGGCCTTCTTCAATCCAAAAGGAAAAGAAAAAGGCAAGAAGCTAGCCAATCGGCTCATAAAATCATCATCACCCAAACAAAATAGTAAATTATGGTAAACATGTACCTATTTGTCGGGCAAACAATTTTATTCCTTTTCTCTAGCCTCCTTGCTATGACCTGTTCAATGTAAGTACATGTACATGCATGCAAATGCGATAAATTTCCAATACAATTCACTATTTGATTTAATTTGGTTAAAGGTTCAACATTTTATTAATCATACAATAATCAAACAACACAACCAGCAATCAATTAGTGAATTAACGTTTTAAATTCATAACTTTGATATATAGTCAAAAATCACATTTTTGATGCCAAATCGCAACAATAGGCCCTATCTAATTTTGGTTCTCATACCAGTCTAATGGAAATATATAGATGTCACACTTTCGAAACTCGAATACCAATTCTGATGATGTTCGAACTATCATTAGAATCATTTCCGTGCGACCAGAGTGTGATTCTATATCTATCCAATATATTGAAACTTCGAGTATACGTTTGCAAGGCGTATATGCAAAATCTTTATATATTGGATTGTCCAAATTCAATATAAAATAAATAATCAAATACAAATAATTGATTTAAATTTTCAAAACAAAAATTGTTTTCATTTTAAAAATATACTCTTCACACTCGTTCTAGGATACTACTGATCCCATCTCTAACGAGTCATTCTCATTGGATATTACTAATCCAATATCTGATGAATTCTTTCGTATGGTTCTAATGTGTCTTGTTCTCGAGCTCTGTAAACCAAAGCTCTGATACCAGTGTAAGGAACCGTAACTTCCCCATGAAGGAAAGAGAAGATACTTTGAGAATAACACACAAAAGAACGCAGACAGAAGAACATTTCATTGTTAATTACAACAATTCATCAGAATACAAGAATATACAGAGTATAAACAAATAATATACGTTCTAAAATATCAGAGATTACAATACATTACATTGCAGCGGAAAATAATACAATACACAACTAGAAGAGATAAACGGATACAGAGCTTTCCGGATATCATTCCAGCTATAAACCAGGTTCCTGTGAATTTAAATCTGCAAAACCAAAATTACAAGCTGCCCATGCGGAAAATAAGGGCACCCAGAGTTTAGGTTAAAACAATAAACTCCTGGTCAGTCATGTAACTGCTGTGAGAACTAAAACAGTTATTAATATTGGTTTTTAAAGTTCGGCAAATCAAAGGACCACGCCGTATAACACGGAACGGGTTTCCTCCTAAGAATACCAGTGCATAAAACAAGCAGCGCAATGCTTAGTAAAGAAAAATGAAGCTGTTATAAGACCCAGGTCCCATCACACAATGCAACGCAAGCTGGAGGATAGGGTTTTACCTTATAATAGCTAAAGAATGCTTGATACGCTAAATTTCATCTTTTGATTCTTAGTCAGACTCCAACCGTAAATTAGTAAGAGAACGATTCCCTAAGTATTAACCCCGAAGGCCGAAACCAACATCAGACCAATACCCAGGAAACTACTCATCTTAGCTCGTTTCCAGTTAGTTTCTGATTTTATATTCAATCATAAATATCAATCATAGGCGGCATGGGTACCATATATCATGTCGCCATACTAGGCTCTACAATCAAAACCACAAAGTCACGTGTTGGAAGTTGGATTTCCATCTATGAACCAAGGAAAAAGTTAGTCCTCTACCGATTCGAGAGCCCCTAGCCCGCCCCTTAGGACCCAGACTCAGGTGGGCCCTTGGATCGTCGGGCCGGTCCACCGATGTGGATTAAAATGCCTGAACACTGCGTTTCCCCGCCCTTTGGGGGCGTAAATGACCCAACGAACGTAACACCCCACCTTCGTTAAGGTCACTCACAAGGGGAATGCCTTAACTTTGATGGAGCGTTTTAGTAGACAGAACAGAAACTTACAAGACAGATAAAACAGTACTTGAAAAATTTATAGCTTTATTACAATAGAAACCGAAGTATGTTTGGTTACATCCTTTCAAATCACAATATCAGAATTCAAGTACAAAATATCAGTCTTGTACAAAAACCTTTAGAATGCATAGTTTTTAAAATCATAATCCCCACAGAACAGAAGCTATAAAGAGCCAAGCCATACTTTAAGCACTTCAAGCAGAAGGAATCCGGATCAAGTTAAAGTATTCCCTCCTTGGAAACCTGGGGGGGAATGGAAGAAAAAGGGGCGAAAACAAGCAAGGTCAGACATAAAGTCTGGAAAGTCCAGTGACTTTCAGCATATGAACATATAATAATAATAATGACATGAAAATAAGCTGGATAAGAGATAACAGTAACAGGAGCAGCAGATATACTTAGGTTAAACAGAAGAAACAAAATAATATTACTTTTCATTTCTCTGCACTAATACTAGTATAACAGGATTAGGTGTCACCCTAATGTCTAAACTGAAACAGAAACGGAACATAATAGTTTTCACAGAAGAGAATGCTAGTAATGGGCCTTTACCACCCCAACAGAAACAAACACAAACAGAATGATAATAATGGGCCTTTACCACCCGAACAAAAGGTACAGAAACAGAATGCTAATAATGGGCCTTTACCACCCGAACAGAAGGTACAGATACAGAAACCGATTAATCCCTACGAAAATAGAATGTAGAATTAGGTGTACACTAGTCAATGGGCTTTTACCACCCGAACAGACGGTACCACGTAGAAACAGACATGTGTTACCACCCAACAGAAACAGACGGTACCAATAGAAATAGACAGAACTAAGTGTACCCTAAAACCCTACCCCATGCGATCGGCTCCCTAATACATAAATACCCTATGCCAGCCCCACAAAAGGGTGTATCACTCCCCAAAGTGACAACCTCTAAATGACTCAGACCTATTTACAGATGTCACGGCGATTTACATCCTCAGAGGCAGACCGGGATCCATGCACGCACATGACCTGGTTGGAACACACCATCAACACCCCTCGCCATTATCAGAATGAACCGCTTATAATTAGTTCAGTAAGCGTGCCCGGACCCTACCTACTGTTGGGTCAAAGTTTTGATACCAGAAAGGGTTACTGACTAATATGGGTCCCAAACAACAGATGACACAAGTAATTTCCCTCCTAACCTTGTGTCCCCAGACTAACAGATTTCAGATTAACTTGTTTACAAGTTCATATATATAGAGTTCAGATCAACTAGTTCACAGTTCAGACAAGTTTTCAGACTAACGGATCAGATATATGGATTTAACAGATTTACAGATTTGTCTAACTTTGTAATTGGGCCTACAGATTCAGGAAACGGGTTTGTTAAATTCATTAGTCCAATTGGTTCAACCCCATCCACCCAACACATTTTAGACATCATATTTATCTTAGATTTGTATTTATTAAAAATTAATGCGCAGACCTCTCACATTAGACTGACAGTTTGCGGCTACTTGTTAGGCCGGTTGGTTCCGGGCAGATTTCTGCCGCAAACTGAGTCTAACCTCGGGTTTCAAGCACGTTATGACTAACTTCTCACATTAGAACCTATTGTTTGCGGCCATTGGATGTGCCGGGCGGTTCCGGGCAGGATTACGCCGCAAACTCATTCTAACCTCGAGTTAGCCATGTTTCATGTTTAGCCAATGCATTCATTCACAGACTATGCTAATATCAGACTAATCATGCTAATTTGACAAATTAACTTCTGTACAAGTTACAGAAGATTATTCGAGATTCTATTAACTAGTTTTGCTCAATTTTAAATCAAGTCTACAAATTTACATACTTCAAATTTCAGCATTTCAGTTCCAACAGATTATGCCATTCAACAGATTAAACAGATAACAGATCTTGCAGATTAGGCGATTTAGCAGATTTAGCAGATAAGGCAATTTAACCAAATTAGCAGATTAGGAAATATAACAAAACTAGCAGATTAGGCAATATGAAAGAACTAGCAGATTAGGCAATATAATAGATTTAATCATTCCTTAAAATTTCATAGACATATCTTGCCTAATTACAAATTTGGCCTAAGTTTGCATGCCTAAATAGTTGTCATGATTCACAATATGATCATATACCTCACGTTTGCATTGAATTTACATGGCACAGATTAGGGTCAAAATTTACCATATAACACATGTCCCAAATTTAGTTAAACTTGCCTAGTACAAAAGATTCACATATAAATTATATCAAATATAGCCATCGATTTCAACGCATGTCATATATTCAAAAATCTCCCACTTAGGTGTTATTCACATTTAATAGTTATCAAATCTTAATATAGATCTTCACACCTAAGTCATATTCTCTTTTTATCTCAAGTAATGAATCGTTATATAAACAATATGCCCAACAATCTAGAACTTTAAATTATAGCAGATCTTAATTCAAAATATGCATTATGTCCAATGTCTCAAGTCACATGTTAACATACAATGGTTCCTCTTCTCCCAATTCACAGAATATGCATAGATCTAAATCTAGTTTACAACATCAGTCACAGATTAGCCATGTCTAATTATGCCATCATTCATTATTTGTCCCAAAGTTTAGCGTTCGTGCGTTCATCTCTTATGAGATGTGGCGCAGGTGTGACGGCAAGGAATTTCGCCCGGTCCGAACCAGTCGCTAAACCGATCCAGGCCGTTCGAAACGCCCTATCGTTTGAGAACAAGCCACAACAGAACGCATACAAAAGAACATTTCATTGTATATTACAACAATGCATCAGATTACAAGAATATACAGTGTATGAATAAATATTACACAGAAATATCAGAGATTTAAATTACATTTGAATACATCGCAGCGGAAAATAATACAATACACAACTAGAAGGAGATATACGGATACAAAGCTTTCCGGATATCGTTCCAGCTGTAAACCAGGATCCTGTGAATATAAATCTGCAAAACCAAAACTACTAGCTGCCCGTGTCAAAATAGGGGCACCCAGAGTTTAGGTTAAAACAATAAACTCCAGGTCAGTCATGTGACTGGTGTGAGAACTAAAACAGTTAATCTTTATTTTAAAGTTAGGTAAATCAAGGGACCACGCCGTATAACACGGAACGGGTTTCCTCCCAAGAATACCAGTGCATAAAACAAACAGCGCAATGCTAAATAAAGAAATATGAAGCTGTTATAAGACCCAGGTCCCATCACACAATGCAACGCAGCCGAGGATAGGGTTTTCCCTTATAACAGCCAAGAATGCTTGATACGTTTAAAACAAATCGTGTGATACTATTGTAAGTGCATAGTGTATAAAACAACTTCAAATCATAAGTATCAATCATAGGCGGCATGGGTACCATATATCATGTCGCCATATATAGGTTTACAAATAAAACCGCAAATGTCACGTATTTGGAAATTGGATTTCCGTCTATGAACCGAGGCAAAAGATAGTCCTCACCGACTTCGAGACTGTCTAGCCCGAGCCTCAGGGTCAGAGCGCATCGACCCTTGGATCCTCAGGGCCGGTCCACCGATGTGGATTAAAATGCCTGAACATGCGTTTCCCCGCCCTTTGGGGCGTAATTGAGCCAACTAAATGACTCCATCGGTTCGAGAACGACCTATCAATCCGAGGCGCCTCGCAACAGCAACAACCACATAAGTCAAACTCGTCAGGGCGTGTAAAACCACTGACGCCACTTTTTAGCTAGAAAGAAACGCATGCCCTCCCTGACGTCCTCTCCCGTTTTTGGTTCATACCGGGTGTGAAACACGCGAAGGAAACGTTACACAAAGCTACGCCACAAAGGCCTTGCTTTGATCATCACCACAAGACTTTGCTTTTCAACAGAAGCCTCGATCAATTGCCACTTAGGCATGCCACACAGGCAATTCACTCCATGCGTTTGATATCCATCAATATATAACCCCTGAGCTCGTACGTCTCAGAGAAGGGCGTTAAGCAAAAGAATAAATTCTCTGCCGCCAACCAGATATATATTTAATAGAGATCAATCACACAGACTAAAATCCAATGTCAGACACACAGTCCATTTACAAGTCCGTTCTGGGTCTGAACGAAACCGGAGGCACCTAGTACCCCGCATATCCATCGATCTCCAAGTACGTCTGGACGATCACCAACTGTTTCCATCTTCTTGGGTGTACAGCCCATCAAGATCATCAGTTATCACCCAAACGACGTGAAGACCTCCGGTCTTCGACCATCGTCTTCATCTTCGACTTATCGTCGTATCAGTTATTCAGAATGGGATAAACCCGGTCTTTCCGAATAACTTGCGTATATTTTAAATAAGTGTTACACAAACACAACATACGCCTCATTCCAATTCATCAGTCACTAACCGTAAATTAATCAAGAGAATAATTTCCCAAATATTAACCCCGAAGGCCGAAACCAACATCAGATCAATATTCAGAAAACCATTCTGCTTGACCAACCGACAGTTAGTTTCTAAATTTCACATTCATAGGGAAAGGTTCCCATTAATTTTATCCAAGATAAATTCCTTGAATTTATTCTTTATTCTATTTTTGAATCTCAATTCAAACTAGTCGGGATTAGCGAACCTTACCGAAGTAATCATTTGTTTTAATTTCCCAATCCCAACCTATTTATCCCATGAAGTAAAACTGGTAATACTTCATATCTAACACCACAGTGTTATCGGTAAATTCAATTACCATTTCACGTTCAAATCTAATTAAAGATTTAACTATCGCCTGGAGCAAAACTGGTGGTACTCCATTTTCGATCTTTTCAATCTAATTAAAGATTCATTAAAACTCCACTTAGTTTTAATCTTTGACTGGGTTAAAGAATCAGTGTCATTTAAAAACACGGTTCACGATAAACCCAAAATCACATTCATTAATCATCGGGTTAAAGAACGAGTGTTATTTAAAACACTGTCCACGATAAACCCAAAAATCAATATCGATTCAATTCCAATTAAATGTTATTTAATTGGTACACTTCATTAAATCTAAATAAAAAGATTTAATCTTTTCTCAACTGGGTTCAAGAACAGTGTTAGTGAAGACACCATTCACGACAAACCCAAATCACATTTGATATTAAACACAAGGCTCTGAATAGAAAATATCCCGGCTTATATTCAATATCAAATTCTACGATTAACAAATGTCGTATTGGAAATAACGATATAAATATATATCTTTCAAATTTCCATAACAACACCTGTATAATCACGAATTCCAACATCGAAATATTCCGAAGACAATTTCGATTCAAATCCACTCCAATGCAATCATTGGATATTCTGGTTATTTTTAAAACCCTTTTTCAAATTCAATTTATTTATTTAAAAAAAAATAGAATTATTTTTCTAGTTCAAAACTAGTTCATTTCGATAAAAATCTATTTTTATCTTTTCAAATATGGAGTTTTTCATCCCAAATCTTCACAAATCATTTCTTATGATTTTACACAAATTATTACTATTTTTAATAATTTTATCAAGGCCCGTACAGTCGATTTCCATCAACGGCCATCGAACTGCACTTACAACGACCTTTTTCGAATTTGATTTGGACGTATCTCCAAATCCAACCGTTAGATTTCAAATTTCTAATATTCGTTAGAAAGCTCTTTTCGATACGAACCCAACGGTTCCGGTTTTAGGAGAATCCGACGGTCGGATCTCCCGTAATGTTCGTTCGAAGTTAATGGTCGAAATTCGCGAACTGCCGCGGCGCGGCGCGTTCTATTCAGGCCATTATATTATATATATAATATATATAATATATATTTCGTCGATTTCTATTTAAATCGAATTATATAAATAGTTTTTAAATTCGTTTCAAAAGCAATTTCAACTTCCATTTCAATTCAAATCAAAATTGAATTCTTCTTTATAAATTCGTTTTAAAATTCATTTCTATTCAATTCAAATTTCAATTCAATTCGAATTCATTTCAATTCGCTTTCAATTCAATTTGAAATCGTTTTCAATTCAATTTATTTCGAAATCGTTTTAAAATCGATATAAATATCGATTCACGTCAAAATGGCGTCAATCTAATCAACACGGCTTCATAAATTTCTATTTTCAAAATAGTTGTTATTATCAAAATATTTCGTTCAACACATGACCAATCTCAATGGATGAGTACTGTCAACACATGAACTTTTATTTTATATCGATAAAGGTGCAAATTTTATTACTAAAATATTTCGTTCAACACATGACCAATCTCAATGAATGAGTACTGTCAACACATGAACTTTTATTTTATAATATTCTTTATTTTCTAAATTGGAATGAGGCCCAATCAATCACCATATAAGGTTAATTATATGGATTTTCATACAACACATGTATATAATAGCATTGAAAAATAATCAACCATCAACCAAAGTGCACTACACTGTATAAGCATCAAATATAGATATCTAACGCTTATAACAGCCTGTCAATCCATCGATCGACATATTTAATCCATCAGGATGAGTGAACTTCAAATTTCATCCCAACTCCCGTGTGGGGTTTCAAAACAATCAAACACATATTTTATTTGTGCTGTTGGGCGATGTGTAAAATTTATCGACCCAATCAATGTCCTTCAAATCAGTGTACATAAACGAACCGTCCGGTTTGTAAATGAATATTTATTTTATTCACTTTCACTATATTCATATTTACGTTAAAAATTATATTTTTAACGATAAAACATTTTATTCCAACATATGAATTTCTATTATTCATTTACACAATAAAATGATATTTTTATTTTTCTAACTTATTTTAGAAAATTTCGACGGCATAACGGCACGATACTAGAAACGGGACGAGGCCTAGCCTTATCCCCGGTCTAGTGAAGGCCCACGCCATTCACACATCAATCAAAATCACCAAACAACCAAATTCAAATCAAATCATATAACTAATCTATGCAACCAAACAAACAAGTCCATGGTCTATGGACGATTGTGTCGGGTGCTACTAAGCACCGTCTGCATCCTAGTATATATATATAACTAGAAAAAGAATTTGAAAGGTGAGAAGTTCTCACAAATAGCTATCCAAGCTCCACGGCACTCCTATTGATAGAAATCTTCATCGCTATCGCATCTTCGTCATCTTCGTCGCCCGCTTTCACTACCTATGTAAAAATCGAATTTTTACTTCGCTATTCCATATATAAAAATCATATTTTTACTACGATGTTCAATATATAAAAATCAAATTTTTACTACGAAGTTCAATATATAAAAATCATATTTTTACTACGAAGTTCAATATATAAAAATCGAATTTTTACTACGAAGTTCAATATATAAAAATCGAATTTTTACTACGAAGTTCAATATATAAAAATCGAATTTTTACTATGAAGTTCAATATATAAAAATCGAATTTTTACTACGAAGTTCAATATATAAAAATCATATTTTTACTACGATGTTCAATATATAAAAATCATATTTTTACTACGATGTTCAATATATAAAAATCCTATTTTTACTTTTTAAAAATCTCGTCTTTCCCCTTTTTAAAACCTCAAATCTTTTTCTATTAAAAGATTAAACCTTTTTCTATTAAAAGATTAAACCTTTTAAAATAAAATCAGTTTTATTTATTTCTTTAAAAATCAGTTTTAAAAATTCTTTTTAAATCAGTTTATAAATCATTATTAAATCAGTTTTTCTAGCTTTTACATAATTCAGTTTTTATCTTTTACATAAAAAAACAGTGTTTTTTTTCCTAATTAAAATCGGATAAAACTATATAAATAAAATAAAGAAATAAAATAAAAATAAAATAACTTACAGGGGGGGTTTAGCGTCGCCGAGGTCTGGAAAAAAGGGGGGTTAGCGTCGGTCGTGGGGGGGCTACTGGGGGTGTCGATGTCGGCGTGAGGCCTGGAGGGGGGTGGGGCTGTCGCGGCTTCAGGTGGCGGGTCCTGGAGGCTAGGGCGTCGTTCAAATAGAAGAAGAGGAGGGATTCGCGAGCAAGGGGGGGTGCGTGGGGTTCGTCTGAGGCGGGCGGATCATCGGAGGTGGGGCGGAGCTCCAGGAGCTGGCGGCGGCGGCTCTCGAATGCGATGGCCCTCGTTTTCTTTTTTTTTCTTTTTTTTTTTGCTTCTGATTTAATTTCGTAGAGGGGGGGGCCAGAACGGTTTTAAGGAGGAGGGGTTTTTTTTTATTTTTTTATTTTTTTATTTTTTTATTTTATATATTATTTAATTTCTAAAAGTTGACTTTTACATACGACCTCGAAACGAGGCCCACCGCCTGTCGTCCATAGCGTTTTACCCCCATTCCGAACACAATGGGATATGTATCGCAAGCTGATTCGACTGTTTCGATCAGATTCCGTTGAATTTACATTTAAATCACTTATATTCAATTTTAAACGTACATTTCAAATTACCGGGGTCACATACTAACTCTAAAAATTCTCGAAAAATATTTTCTAGCTTCGTATTGACGATACGGTCCTAACAAAGCTAGTTTCGTCGAATTCTGAGACCGTTAGAAAAATGGCCAATTTCCAGTCGATTAAAATCAACTGAAACTGGTCAAACGCGTTTTCCTTTGCCACGCTCACATACTGATTCGAAAAATTATGAAATTTGAAACCTAGCAATAACTTTACATCACGGACCCAACAAAACTGGTTTCGTCGAAATCCGAGGTCGATTGCAAAATGTCCATTTTTAAGGGCCTGAATTCCATAGCGACTATTCAGAATTTTCAACTGGACATATCTTTTGATTCCCGCTATGAAATCTTGATTTTTCGGATTCGTTGGAAAGATATCATCAATTAGATTCCATTATTTTTGGTTTCACTAAAATCCGGATTGTTTTGCACCCGGTACATTCAATTGAAGTTTGAAATCGAATTATCGAACTACCGCGCCATTTTCAATTCCTTTTATAAATATAAATAAATATTTATATTCTAACGACGACGTATATAATATATACGTCGAATTATATTCAAAATAAATTTCTCGTCGATATTATTTAAAATAATTCATTTTAAATAATCAAAATTTGCCAAAATTGCCAAAATAAAAATTTTAAACTGGCCCAGATTTTCCGGGTTATTACAATCTCCCCCACTTAAAACTTTTCGTCCCCGAAAAGGAACAAAGTCGAAAGTGGTTTGATTAATCAACACTACGCTCGATCTGGCTTCCCTTCTCCAACTTTTCAGTTTCTGAGAATTTTCAAAATTTCAAAAATTTGGCTAACACCCTAAATTTTTGAAAAATTTCGCCATAACCTCCCCTGCAATGGGAGCATCGGGGAATTTCAAATAGCTTCCCCGGTCCTTCAGATCTCAAAAAGAAAAAGAAAAAGCCAAGCGGCTAGCCAATAGCCTCACAAAATCATCATCACCCAAACAAAACAGTAAATTATGTAGTAAACATGTACCTATTTGTCGGGCAAACAAATTTTATTCTCTGGCTCTAGCCTCCTTGCTATGACCTGTTCATTGATATATATGTATATGCAAGCAAATGCAACCAATTTTCGATATAATTCAATATTTGATTCAATTAGGCTAAATGGTTCAGAATTAGCAAACAATTAAACAAACAACACAAACATCAATCAATTAGTTGATTAGCTTTTCAAATTCATAACTTTGATACATATACAAAAATCATGTTTTTGATGCCAATTCACAACAATAGGCTCTATCTAATTTTGGTTCTCACACCAGTCTAATGGAAATATATAGGAATCTCACTTTCGTCACTCGAATATAAACACTGATGATGAGGCCTCATCATCTGAATCATCTCCGGGCGACTAGAGTGTGATGCTATATCTATCCAATATATTAAAACTTTGAATATACGTTTGCAAGGCGTATATGCAAATTCTTTATATACTGGACTGTCCAAATCGATACAAATAAATAATCAAATACGAATAGTTGATTTAAATTTTCAAAACAAAAATTTGTTTTCATTTGAAAAATATACTCTTCACACCCGTTCTAGGATACTACTGATCCTATCTCTAACGAGTCATTCTAATTGGATATTACTAACCCAATATCTGATGAATTCTTTCGTATAGTTCTAATGGGCCTTGTTCTCTGCTTTGTAAACCAAAGCTCTGACACCAACTGTGACGGCAAGGAATTTCGCCCGGTCCGAACCAGTCGCTAAACCGATCCAGGCCGTTCGAAACGCCCTATCGTTTGAGAACAAGCCACAACAGAACGCATAAAAAAGAACATTTCATTGTATATTACAACAATGCATCAGATTACAAGAATATACAGAGTATGAATAAATATTACACAGAAATATCAGAGATTTAAATTACATTTGAATACATCGCAGCGGAAAATAATACAATACACAACTAGAAGGAGATATACGGATACAAAGCTTTCCGGATATCGTTCCAGCTGTAAACCAGGATCCTGTGAATATAAATCTGCAAAACCAAAACTACTAGCTGCCCGTGTCAAAATAGGGGCACCCAGAGTTTAGGTTAAAACAATAAACTCCAGGTCAGTCATGTGACTGGTGTGAGAACTAAAACAGTTAATCTTTATTTTAAAGTTAGGTAAATCAAGGGACCACGCCGTATAACACGGAACGGGTTTCCTCCCAAGAATACCAGTGCATAAAACAAACAGCGCAATGCTAAATAAAGAAATATGAAGCTGTTATAAGACCCAGGTCCCATCACACAATGCAACGCAGCCGAGGATAGGGTTTTCCCTTATAACAGCCAAGAATGCTTGATACGTTTAAAACAAATCGTGTGATACTATTGTAAGTGCATAGTGTATAAAACAACTTCAAATCATAAGTATCAATCATAGGCGGCATGGGTACCATATATCATGTCGCCATATATAGGTTTACAAATAAAACCGCAAATGTCACGTATTTGGAAATTGGATTTCCGTCTATGAACCGAGGCAAAAGATAGTCCTCACCGACTTCGAGACTGTCTAGTCCGAGCCTCAGGGTCAGAGCGCATCGACCCTTGGATCCTCAGGGCCGGTCCACCGATGTGGATTAAAATGCCTGAACATGCGTTTCCCCGCCATTTGGGGCGTAATTGAGCCAACTAAATGACTCCATCGGTTCGAGAACGACCGATCAATCCGAGGCGCCTCGCAACAGCAACAACCACATAAGTCAAACTCGTCAGGGCGTGTAAAACCACTGACGCCACTTTTTAGCTAGAAAGAAACGCATGCCCTCCCTGACGTCCTCTCCCGTTTTTGGTTCATACCGGGTGTGAAACACGCGAAGGAAACGTTACACAAAGCTACGCCACAAAGGCCTTGCTTTGATCATCACCACAAGACTTTGCTTTTCAACAGAAGCCTCGATCAATTGCCACTTAGGCATGCCACACAGGCAATTCACTCCATGCGTTTGATATCCATCAATATATAACCCCTGAGCTCGTACGTCTCAGAGAAGGGCGTTAAGCAAAAGAATAAATTCTCCACCGCCAAACAGATATATATTTAATAGAGATCAATCACACAGACTAAAATCCAATGTCAGACACACAGTCCATTTACAAGTCCGTTCTGGGTCTGAACGAAACCGGAGGCACCTAGTACCCCGCATATCCATCGATCTCCAAGTACGTCTGGACGATCACCAACTGTTTCCATCTTCTTGGGTGTACAGCCCAATCAAGATCATCAGTTATCACCCAAACGACGTGAAGACCTCCGGTCTTCGACCATCGTCTTCATCTTCGACTTATCGTCGTATCAGTTATTCAGAATGGGATAAACCCGGTCTTTCCGAATAACTTGCGTATATTTTAAATAAGTGTTACACAAACACAACATACGCCTCATTCCAATTCATCAGTCACTAACCATAAATTAATCAAGAGAATAATTTCCCAAATATTAACCCCGAAGGCCGAAACCAACATCAGATCAATATTCAGAAAACCATTCTGCTTGAACAACCGACAGTTAGTTTCTAAATTTCACATTCATAGGGAAAGGTTCCCATTAATTTTATCCAAGACAAATTCCTTGAATTTATTCTTTATTCTATTTTTGAATCTCAATTCAAACTAGTCGGGATTAGCGAACCTTACCGAAGTAATCATTTGTTTTAATTTCCCAATCCCAACCTATTTATCCCATGAAGTAAAACTGGTAATACTTCATATCTAACACCACAGTGTTATCGGTAAATTCAATTACCATTTCACGTTCAAATCTAATTAAAGATTTAACTATCGCCTGGAGCAAAACTGGTGGTACTCCATTTTCGATCTTTTCAATCTAATTAAAGATTCATTAAAACTCCACTTAGTTTTAATCTTTGACTGGGTTAAAGAATCAGTGTCATTTAAAAACACGGTTCACGATAAACCCAAAATCACATTCATTAATCATCGGGTTAAAGAACGAGTGTTATTTAAAACACTGTCCACGATAAACCCAAAAATCAATATCGATTCAATTCCAATTAAATGTTATTTAATTGGTACACTTCATTAAATCTAAATAAAAAGATTTAATCTTTTCTCAACTGGGTTCAAGAACAGTGTTAGTGAAGACACCATTCACGACAAACCCAAATCACATTTGATATTAAACACAAGGCTCTGAATAGAAAATATCCCGGCTTATATTCAATATCAAATTCTACGATTAACAAATGTCGTATTGGAAATAACGATATAAATATATATCTTTCAAATTTCCATAACAACACCTGTATAATCACGAATTCCAACATCGAAATATTCCGAAGACAATTTCGATTCAAATCCACTCCAATGCAATCATTGGATATTCTGGTTATTTTTAAAACCCTTTTTCAAATTCAATTTATTTATTTAAAAAAAAAATAGAATTATTTTTCTAGTTCAAAACTAGTTCATTTCGATAAAAATCTATTTTTATCTTTTCAAATATGGAGTTTTTCATCCCAAATCTTCACAAATCATTTCTTATGATTTTACACAAATTATTACTATTTTTAATAATTTTATCAAGGCCCGTACAGTCGATTTCCATCAACGGCCATCGAACTGCACTTACAGCGACCTTTTTCGAATTTGATTTGGACGTATCTCCAAATCCAACCGTTAGATTTCAAATTTCTAATATTCGTTAGAAAGCTCTTTTCGATACGAACCCAACGGTTCCGGTTTTAGGAGAATCCGACGGTCGGATCTCCCGTAATGTTCGTTCGAAGTTAATGGTCGAAATTCGCGAACTGCCGCGGCGCGGCGCGTTCTATTCAGGCCATTATATTATATATATAATATATATAATATATATTTCGTCGATTTCTATTTAAAACGAATTAAATAAATAGTTTTTAAATTCGTTTCAAAAGCAATTTCAACTTCCATTTCAATTCAAATCAAAATTGAATTCTTCTTTATAAATTCGTTTTAAAATTCATTTCTATTCAATTCAAATTTCAATATTATTCGAATTCATTTCAATTCGCTTTCAATTCAATTTGAAATCGTTTTCAATTCAATTTATTTCGAAATCGTTTTAAAATCGATATAAATATCGATTCACGTCAAAATGGCGTCAATCTAATCAATACGGCTTCATAAATTTCTATTTTCAAAATAGTTGTTATTATCAAAATATTTCGTTCAACACATGACCAATCTCAATGGATGAGTACTGTCAACACATGAACTTTTATTTTATATCGATAAAGGTGCAAATTTTATTACTAAAATATTTCGTTCAACACATGACCAATCTCAATGAATGAGTACTGTCAACACATGAACTTTTATTTTATAATATTCTTTATTTTCTAATTTGGAATGAGGCCCAATCAATCACCATATAAGGTTAATTATATGGATTTTCATACAACACATGTATATAATAGCATTGAAAAATAATCAACCATCAACCAAAGTGCACTACACTGTATAAGCATCAAATATAGATATCTAACGCTTATAACAGCCTGTCAATCCATCGATCGACATATTTAATCCATCAGGATGAGTGAACTTCAAATTTCATCCCAACTCCCGTGTGGGGTTTCAAAACAATCAAACACATATTTTATTTGTGCTGTTGGGCGATGTGTAAAATTTATCGACCCAATCAATGTCCTTCAAATCAGTGTACATAAACGAACCGTCCGGTTTGTAAATGAATATTTATTTTATTCACTTTCACTATATTCATATTTACGTTAAAAATTATATTTTTAACGATAAAACATTTTATTCCAACATATGAATTTCTATTATTCATTTACACAATAAAATGATATTTTTATTTTTCTAACTTATTTTAGAAAATTTCGGCGGCATAACGGCACGATACTAGAAACGGGACGAGGCCTAGCCTTATCCCCGGTCTAGTGAAGGCCCACGCCATTCACACATCAATCAAAATCACCAAACAACCAAATTCAAATCAAATCATATAACTAATCTATGCAACCAAACAAACAAGTCCATGGTCTGTGGACGATTGTGTCGGGTGCTACTAAGCACCGTCTGCATCCTAGTATATATATATAACTAGAAAAAGAATTTGAAAGGTGAGAAGTTCTCACAAATAGCTATCCAAGCTCCACGGCACTCCTATTGATAGAAATCTTCATCGCTATCGTATCTTCGTCATCTTCGTCGCCCGCTTTCACTACCTATGTAAAAATCGAATTTTTACTTCGCTATTCCATATATAAAAATCATATTTTTACTACGATGTTCAATATATAAAAATCAAATTTTTACTACGAAGTTCAATATATAAAAATCATATTTTTACTACGAAGTTCAATATATAAAAATCGAATTTTTACTACGAAGTTCAATATATAAAAATCGAATTTTTACTACGAAGTTCAATATATAAAAATCAAATTTTTACTACGAAGTTCAATATATAAAAATCGAATTTTTACTACGAAGTTCAATATATAAAAATCATATTTTTACTACGATGTTCAATATATAAAAATCCTATTTTTACTTTTTAAAAATCTCGTCTTTCCCCTTTTTAAAACCTCAAATCTTTTTCTATTAAAAGATTAAACCTTTTTCTATTAAAAGATTAAACCTTTTAAAATAAAATCAGTTTTATTTATTTCTTTAAAAATCAGTTTTAAAAATTCTTTTTAAATCAGTTTATAAATCATTATTAAATCAGTTTTTCTAGCTTTTACATAATTCAGTTTTTATCTTTTACATAAAAAAACAGTGTTTTTTTTTCCTAATTAAAATCGGATAAAACTATATAAATAAAATTAAAATAAAATAACTTACAGGGGGGGTTTAGCGTCGCCGAGGTCTGGAAAAAAAGGGGGGTTAGCGTCGGTCGTGGGGGGGGCTACTGGGGGTGTCGATGTCGGCGTGAGGCCTGGAGGGGGGTGGGGCTGTCGCGGCTTCAGGTGGCGGGTCCTGGAGGCTAGGGCGTCGTTCAAATAGAAGAAGAGGAGGGATTCGCGAGCAGGGGGGGGGGGGGGGGCGGTGCGTGGGGTTCGTCTGAGGCGGGCGGATCATCGGAGGTGGGGCGGAGCTCCTGGAGCTGGCGGCGGCGGCTCTCGAATGCGATGGCCCTCGTTTTCTTTTTTTCTTTTTATTTTGCTTCTGATTAAATTTCGTAGAGGGGGGGGGGGGGCCAGAACGGTTTTAAGGAGGAGGGGTTTTTTTTTTTTATATATTATTTAATTTCTAAAAGTTGACTTTTACATACGACCTCGAAACAAGGCCCACCGCCTGTCGTCCATAGCGTTTTACCCCCATTCCGAACACAATGGGATATGTATCGCAAGCTGATTCGACTGTTTCGATCAGTTTCCGTTGAATTTACATTTAAATCACTTATATTCAATTTTAAACGTACATTTCAAATTACCGGGGTCACATACTAACTCTAAAAATTCTCGAAAAATATTTTCTAGCTTCGTATTGACGATACGGTCCTAACAAAGCTAGTTTCGTCGAATTCTGAGACCGTTAGAAAAATGGCCAATTTCCAGTCGATTAAAATCAACTGAAACTGGTCAAACGCGTTTTCCTTTGCCACGCTCACATACTGATTCGAAAAATTATGAAATTTGAAACCTAGCAATAACTTTACATCACGGACCCAACAAAACTGGTTTCGTCGAAATCCGAGGTCGATTGCAAAATGTCCATTTTTAAGGGCCTGAATTCCATAGCGACTATTCAGAATTTTCAACTGGACATATCTTTTGATTCCCGCTATGAAATCTTGATTTTTCGGATTCGTTGGAAAGATATCATCAATTAGATTCCATTATTTTTGGTTTCACTAAAATCCGGATTGTTTTGCACCCGGTACATTCAATTGAAGTTTGAAATCGAATTATCGAACTACCGCGCCATTTTCAATTCCTTTTATAAATATAAATAAATATTTATATTCTAACGACGACGTATATAATATATACGTCGAATTATATTCAAAATAAATTTCTCGTCGATATTATTTAAAATAATTCATTTTAAATAATCAAAATTTGCCAAAATTGCCAAAATAAAAATTTTAAACTGGCCTAGATTTTCCGGGTTATTACAGCAGGCCCGTGGTAGCCTGGCTATCGAACAGAAAGAAGAAAGAGATACATAATAATATATATATCAGAACATAACGTACACAACCTCAAATTCAGATTTACAATCATGTCACAATTATAATTAAAGTTTATATCGGAAAATAACTGTACTTGCCTTTCGTGGTTTTAAGAAAGGATAATAAACCGTTGTTGATGCAGAAATGCTGAATTACTCCTCTTTAATTGGTGTTGTAGCTCTAAACTTTGATTTGAGATTTGATTTAGCTTTTAATTCTATTCAGGTTGGAAGGATGCATCAGTCCAAGTTTTGATTCCAGCAGAGTAGCGACGCCATTTTTATTTTTAATTAGAACAGAGGCAGAGTATAGACAGAATGAAATTGTGTGGAGAAAATGAGGCTAGGGGGCTTTTTATATAGGATTAGGCGGACGAATCTAGACAGAAAACGATATCGGATACATCAGAATGAACCAGGTTCAAAAACTGGGTTTCTGGAGCAGGTCGACCCTCAGGTCGACTCCCCAGTCGACCTGGTCATGGGGAGGTCAACACCCCAGTCGACCTGGTTCGGAGGGGTCGATTCCCCAGTCGACCTGGGTATATGGGCGGGAATTTTCCCGCCAGACTTCTCTGGGTTTGAATTTCGAATTTCTGGCTTTATTTTCGAGCTGTTTTATTTTATTCAAATTCCTGAAACTTCTGACGGTTAGAACTTGGTCATATGAACTCCGATTTTCGAAAACTCGGATCGATTTCATGCAGAATTCCGAGACGGCCGCAATGTCGCAACCCATTTCCCTTGATTATTATTTTAAAATTTAATTATTCTCTGATTTGTTACTTATACGATCATGGAAAATACAGGGTGTTACATTCTCCCCTCCTTAAAGGATTTCGTCCCCGAAATCTTCAAGTTAAGAAGAATGTGTCCTACCATCCAGTCATCCATCTACTCAACCATCATCCACAAGCATCCATTTTCCTTAGAAAACTTCTAAAGTTGTATGAACATATGCAAAAGTGTGTGTATATGTTCCTTATCTAATGAAAAGATCAGGTGGTCCACTGATTCAGTTTACCTCCTTAATGCGAACTATGCCAGTGTCATGAGTCCAACATGTATGCAATTTTCCTATATGATACATATCATTCTTATATGAGTGACAACCATTCATTCATATGCAACATCCATGTGATTTGTCAATCATTTTGCATCCACAAAAATTGAAATTGCTCACACATCCATATGCAGTATGAGAGTGTTTTCGAGCCGATTTAGTGCCTAGTGTGTGTATATGCATCCACGAGCAACCACTTGCATCCACTTGCAACCATCAAACATAACATGTCTCAAATACATGTTTACATCCATAGGATTCCTATCTAAAGGTCGAAGACTCGATTGATAGGATATAGTCGAATGATGGAAGCGAGCAAAAATAAAAACTTGGTTCCCATTAGACCTTGGTTGAGAAAATAATTTCCCTAAGTATCGTCCCCGAAGACCAAAATCAACATCAGATTGATGCCCAGAGGATTACCCTCCTTAGACAATGTCAAAACTGGAAATCTTAACCTTTTCAGAAATATCCAGATGCTTACAGACTACTAGTACATATCAGATTATCGAATGATTCTTAGAAAACTAAGCATGATAAAACCCAGAATGTATGCGTCCTACTTGATGCCTAACACATATATCTCTCAAACCCCAATTTATCACAAGCAGATGAGTCGTAACCCTTATGGGTTTGAGCCTACAGTGGAATCAGAAACAATACTCGTATTAAAGTGCAGAGTACCGGTTACAGAATCAAAATGCTAGAATCAGAAAGAGTTTCAACTTAACAATCAGATAAAGAAATTAAACCTCCCACAGAAAGTTTTCCTAATTCTATCCTATCCACTAGCCTCGAGAGTGTTCGCCTGCCCTCCAGAAGTTGGTCCTGCCATCTCACCACAGTTGAAGCAAGTGCCCTTCCTTTTTCTGCAATCCTTGTTCAGATGAGTTGAGATTCCACAGGTAAAGCACTTTTTCTCCTTCTTATCTTCAGACTTCTCAATCTTCTTTTGTGTTTCCTTTTAGGGCCAGGCTTTCTTGTTCTGTGGTTCTTCCTTCTTTGCCTCTTCCTTGCCCTTGTCTTCCTCGTGCAGTAGTGTCATGTCCACCAATCTCTCGTAAGTCGCTCCCATGGGCACATGGGTCATGGCTAGACTGTGCAGTGGCTCGTTCAATCCCTTAACAAAGCGGAGAGCCTTTTTATGCTGAGTGTTGACTAAATCCAGTCCGAACCTAGCCAGTTGGTTTAACTAGTTGACATATTCCTTGACCGTCATACTTCCTTGCTTAAGAGATAAAAACTTTTCCAGTTGTAGACTTCGTTCAGCTTGCGAGAGGAATTTCGTCTCAAACCTTGTTCTGAAATCCATCCATGTTTCAACTGTCCTCTCGGCATTAGTGACTTCCCACCAATAGGAAGCTTCGTCCTTGAGTAACCATACCGCCAATTGTACCTTCTGCCTATCGTCTACCTCGAAAATGACGAACAAATCTTCGGTCTCCTTCAGCCAGTTCGTTGCTGCCACGAAGGATTCAGTTCCACAGAAGTATTTTCCACCCATAGCCTTGAAGTCTCTACACGTCTTTGCGAAAGCATTTCCACGAGGAGGAGGAGGAGGAGGGGTGGTACCGTTGCCACTGAGGGAGTAATATCTGCTAGGCCTGTACCATTGGCCCTAGCATCTAAGTACTTCCTGAACCAGCCAGGTATTGGCACACCCTCTGGAAGATTAAGATTCTCAGACATGCTGAAACGAAAGAAAATGATTCCAAACGGACAACTGAAAAGATAGATATATGGCTTTCGGGGATTATGTTTTTCAAAATCAGCTTTATTTTTCAAAATATTTCCTTTCAAAACCTTTTCGAAAATAGTTTTCAAAAACTTCACCCAATCTGGTAACCTTCAGATCTGATACCAAGTGTAACACCCCACCTCCGTTAAGGTCACTCACAAAGGGAATGCCTTAACTTTGATGGAGCGTTTTAGTAGACAGAACAGAAACTTACAAGACAGATAAAACAGTACTTGAAAAATTTATAGCTTTATTACAACAGAAACCGAAGTAAGTTTGGTTACATCCTTTCAAATCACAATATCAGAATTCAAGTACAAAATATCAGTCTTGTACAAAAGCCTTTAGAATGCATAGTTTTTAAAATCATAATCCCCACAGAACAGAAGCTATAAAGAGCCAAGCCATACTTTAAGCACTTCAAGCAGAAGGAATCCGGATCAAGTTAAAGTATTCCCTCCTTGGAAACTTGAGGGGAAAAGGAAGAAAAAGGGGCGAAAACAAGCAAGGTCAGACATAAAGTCTAGCAAGTCCAGTGACTTTCAGCATATGAACATATAATAATAATAATGACATGAAAATAAGCTGGATAAGAGATAACAGCAACAACAGCAGCAGATATACTTAGGTTAAACAGAAGAAACAGTATAATGTTACTTTTCATTTCTCTGCACTAATACTAGTATAACAAGATTAGGTGTCACCCTAATGTCTAAACTGAAACAGAAACGGGAACAGAATAATTTTCACAGAAGAGAATGCTAGTAATGGGCCTTTACCACCCCCAACAGAAACATACACAAACAGAATGCTAATAATGGGCCTTTACAACCCGAACAGAGACAGACAGAAACAGAATGCTAATAATGGGCCTTTACCACCCGAACAAAAGGTACAGAAACAGAATGCTAATAATGGGCCTTTACCACCCGAACAAAAGGTACAGAAAAAGAAACAGATTAATCCCTACGGAAACAGAATGTAGAGTTAGGTGTACACTAGTCAATAGGCCTTTACCACCCGAATTGACGGTACCACGCAGAAACAGGCAGGTGTTACCACCCAACAGAAACAGACGGTACCAACAGAAACAGACAGAACTAAGTGTACCCTAAAACCCTACCCCAAGCAATCGGCTCCCTAATACATAATTACCCTGTGCCAGCCACACAAAAGGGTGTATCACTCCCCAAAGTGGCAACCTTTAAATGACACAGACCTATTTACAGATGTCACGGCGTCTTACATCCTCAGAGGCAGACCGGGATCCATGCATGCACATGACCCAGTTGGAATGCACCATCAACACCCCTCGCCATTATCAAAATGAACCTCTTATAATTAGTTCAGTAAGCGTGCCCGGACCCTACCTACTGTTGGGTCAAAATTTTGATACCAGAAAGGGTTACTGACTAATATGGGTCCCAAACAACAGATGACACAAGTAATTTCCCTCCTGACCTTGTGTCCCCAGACTAACAGATTTCAGATTAACTTGTTTACAATTTCAGACATACAGAGTTCAGATCAACTAGTTCATAGATCAGACAAGTTTTCAGACTAACGGATCAGATATACGAATTTAACAGATTTACAGATTTGTCTAACTTTGTAATTGGGCCTACAGATTCACGAAACGAGGTTGTTAAATTCATTAGTCCAATTGGTTCAACCCCATCCACCCAACACATTTTAGACATCATATTTATCTTAGATTTTTATTTATTAAAAATTAATGCGCAGACCTCTCACATTAGACTAACAGTTTGCTGCCACTGGTTAGGCCGGTTGGTTTCGGGCAGATTTCTGCCGCAAACTGAGTCTAACCACGGGTTTCAAGCACGTTATGACTAACTTCTCACATTAGAACCTATTGTTTGCGGCCACTGGATGTGGCGGGCGGTTCCGGGCCGGATTACGCTGCAAACTCATTCTAACCTCGAGTTAGCCATGTTTCATGTTTAGCCAATGCATTCATTCACAGACTATGCTAATATCAGACTAATCATGCTAATTTAACAAATTATCTTCTGTACAAGTTACATCAGATTATTCGAGATTCTATTAACAAGTTTCGCTCAATTTTAAATCGAGTCTACAGATTTACATACTTCAAATTTCATCATTTCAGTTCCAACAGATTACGCCATTCAACAGATTAAACAGATAACAGATCTTGCAGATTAGGTGATTTAGCAGATTTAGTAGATAAGGCAATTTAACCTAATCAGCAGATTAGGCAATAAAACAGAACTAGCAGATTAGGCAATATAACAGAACTAGCAGATTAGGCAATATAACATATTTAATCATTCCTTAAAGTTTCATAGACATATCTTGCCTAATTACAAATTTGGCCTAAGTTTGCATGCCTAAATAGTTGTCATGATTCACAATATGATCATATACCCCACGTTTGCATTGAATTTACATGGCACATATTAGGGTCATAATTTACCATATAACACATGTCCCAAATTTTGTTAAACTTGCCTAGTACAAAAGATTCACATATAAATTATATCAAATATAGCCATCGATTTCAATGCATGTCATATATTCAAAAATCTCCTACTTAGGTGTTATTCACATATAATAGTTATCAAATCTTAATATAGATCTTCACACCTATGTCATATTCTCTTTTTATCTCAAGTCATGAATCGTTATATAAACAATATGCCCAACAATCTAGAACTTTAAATTATAGCAGATCTTAATTCAAAATATGCGTTATGTCCAATGTCTCAAGTCACATGTTAACATACAATGGTTGCTCTTCTCCCAATTCACAGAATATGCATAGATCTAAATGTAGTTTACAACATCAGTCACAGATTAGCCATGTCCAATTATGCCATCATTCATTATTTGTCCCAAAGTTTAGTGTTCGTATGTTAATCTCTTATGAGATGTGGTGCAGGCTCGTGGTAGCCTGGCTATCGAACAGAAAGAAGAAAGAGATACAGAATAATATATATATATATATATATATATATATATCAGAACAGAACGTACACAACCTCAAATTCATATTTACAATCGTTTCACAATTATAATTAAAGTTTATATCGGAAAATAAATGTACTTGCCTTTCGTGGTTTTAAGAAAGGATAATAAACTGTTGTTGATGCAGAAATGGTGAATTACTCCTCTTTAATTGTTGTTGTAGCTCTAAACTTTGATTTGAGATTTAATTTAGCTGTTAATCCTATTCAGGTTGGAAGAAGATGCATCAGTCCAAGTTTTGATTCCAGGAGAGTAGCGATGCCATCTTTATTTTTAATTAGAACAGAGGCAGAGTATAGACAGAATGAAATTGTGTAGAGAAAATGAGGCTAGGGGGTTGTTTATATAGGATTAGGCGGACGAATCTAGACAGAAAACGAGACCGGATACATCAGAATGAACCAGGTTCAAAAACTGGGTTTCGAGAGCAGGTCGACCCCCAGGTCGACTCCCCAGTCGACCTGGTCATTGGGAGGTCGACACCCAGTCGACTCCCAAGTCGACCTGGTTGGGGGGTCAATTCCCCAGTCGACCTGGGTATATGGGCAGGAATTTTCCTGCCAGCCTTCTCTGGGTTTGAATTTTGAATTTCTGGCTTTATTTTCGAGCAATTTTATTTTATTCAAATTCCTGAAACTTCTGAGGGTCATAACTTGGTCATACGAACTCCGATTTTCGAAAACTCGGACTCGATTTCATGCAGAATTCCGAGACGAACGCAATGGCGCAACCTGTTTCCCTTGATTCTTATTTTAAAATTTAATTATTCTCTGATTTGTTACTTATACGATCAAAGAAAATATGGGGTGTTACAACGAATGACTCCATCGGCTTCACATAGTCACCGATATATTCGAGGCGCCTCGCAACAACAACAACCACATAAGTCAAACTCGTCAGGCCGTGTAAAACCACTGACACCACTTCTAACTAGAAAGAAACGCATGTCCTCCCTGAGGTCTTCTCCCGTTTTTGGTTCACCACCGGGGTGTGAGGCTCGCGAATCAACACTACACAAAGCTATGCCACATAGGCTGTGCTTTGATCATCAACCACAAGACTCTGCTTTTCAACAGAAGCATTGATCATTTGCATCTTAGCATGCCACACAGGCAAACCACTCTATGCAACCAATATCCATCAATCACACAGAATGATATCCAAAGTCAGACACACAGTCCATTTACAAGTCCGTTCTGGGTCTGAACGAAACCGGAGGCACCTTGTACCCCGCATATCGATCGATCTCCAAGTACGTCTGGACGACCACCAACTGATTCCCTCCTCTTGGGTGTACGACCCAATCAAGATCATCAGTAATTATCCAAACGACGTGAAGACCTCTGGTCTTCAACGACCGTCTTCATCATCGACTCATCGTCGAATCAGTTATTCGAAATGGGATAAACCCGGTCTTTCTGAATAACTCGCGTATATAATAAACAAGTGTTACACAAACACAACATACGCCTCATTCCAATTCATCAGTCACTAACTGTAAATCAACAAGAGAATAATTCCCCAAATATTAACCCCGAAGGCCGAAACCAACATCAGATCAATACCCAGGAAACCGTTCTGCTTAGCTAACCTACAGTTAGTTTCTAAATTTCACATTCTTAGGGAAAGGTTCCCATTAATTTTATCAAAGATAAATTCTTTTTAATTTATTCTTTAATCTTCCTTTGAATATCACTTCAAACTAGTCGGGATTAGCGTACCACACTGAAGTAATCATTTATTTTAATTTCCCAATCCCAACCTTTTCATCCCATGAAATAAAACTAGTAATACTTCATATCTAACACCAGGTAAATTCAATTACCATTTCACGTTCAAATCTAATTAAAGATTTAACTATCGCCTGGAGCAAAACTGGTGATACTCCGTTCTCGATATTTTCAATCCAATTAAAGATTCATTAAAACTCCACTTAGTTTTAATCTTTACTTGGGTTAAAGAACCGATGTCATTTAAAACACGATTCATGATAAACCCTAAAGTCACATCACATTTCAAGCAGTCCCTAACCGTAAATTAGCAAGTGAGCAATTCCCTAAGAAATAACCCCGAAGGCCGAAACCAACATCAGATCAATACCCAAGAAACCATTCAACTTAACTAATATCCAGTTAGTTTCTAATTTTCTTAACTCTATTGGGTCTAAGAACAGTATTACTGAAGATACCATTCACGACAACCCAAAATCGTATTCCATTAATTATCGGGTTAAAGAACAAGTGTTATTTAAAACACTGTTCACGATAAACCCAAAAATCAATACCAATTCAATTCCAATTAAATATTATTTAATTGGTACACTTAATTAAATCTAAATAAAATGATTTAATCTTTTTCTCAACTGGGTTCAAGAACAGGGTTAATGAAGACACCATTCACGACAAACCCAAATCACATTTGATATTAAATACAAGGCTTTGAATAGAAAATACATCAGCTTATATTCAATATCAAATTCTAAAATCAACAAATATCGTATTGGAAATAACGATATAAATATATCCTTCAAATTCCCATAACAATATCTGTATCATCACGAAATCCAACATCGAAATATTCCAAAGACAATTTCAATTCAAATCCATTCCAATTTAATTATTGGAAATTCGGGTTATTTTCAAAACCATTTCAAATCCACTTTATTTATTTTAAAATAAATAGAATTATAATTCTAGTTCAAAACTAGTTCATTTCAATAAAAATCTACTTTTATGTTTTCAAATATGGAATTTTTCATCCCAATTCTTCCCAAATCATTTCTTATGATTTTACACAAATTATTACTATTTTTAATAATTTTATCAAGGCCCGTACAGTCGATTTCCATCAACAGCCATCGAACTGCACTTACAGTGACCATTTCCAAATTTGATTTGGACATAATTCCAAATCCAACCATTATATTTCTAATTTCTAATATTCGTTAGAAAGCTCTTTTCGATACGAACCCAACAGTTCGGGTTTTAGGAGAATCCGACGGTCGGATCTCCCGCAATATCCATTCGAAGTCAATGGTCGAAATTCGCGAACTGCCGCAACACGGCGCGTTCTATTCAGGCCATTATATATATAATATATATATATTTCATCGATTTCCTTTCAAAACGTATTTTATAAATTGTTTTAAATTCGCTTTCAAAATGATTTCAACTTCATATTCAATTTCTAATCAAAATTGAATATTCCACATCATCGATATACAAATGATAATATTTTCAAAACATTATATTTTGAAATAACTTTCTTTTCTATATTCGTTATAAAAACGAATAAAATCGATATAAATATCGCTCACGTAAAAATGGCGCAAATCTAATCAACACGGCTTCATATATTTCTATTTTCAAAATTCTATTTCAAATATTTCTTTTTCAAATATTTCTATTCAAATATTTCTTTTTCAAATATTTCTATTTAAATATTCTATTTCAAATATTTCTATTTCAAATATTCTATTTCAAATATTTCTATTCAAATATTCTATTTCAAATATTTCTATTTCAAAACTTCTTTTTCAAATATTCTATTTCAAATATTTCTATTTCAAAACTGGAATGAGACCCAATCAATTACCATATAATGTTAATTATATGGATTTTTCTACAATACATGTATATAATAACAACGATAAATAATCAACCATCATCCAGGGTGCACCACACAACTGCATAAGCATTAAATATAAATAATTAACGCTTACACATTCTGTCAATCAATCGATTGACATACAACTAAACAATCGGGATCAGTGTATGTCAAATCTCATCCCAATACCCATGTGGGGTTTCAAACAATCAAACACAGATTTTATTTGTGCAGTTGGGCGATGTGTAAAATTTATACTCCCAATCAATATCAGTCAAATGAGTGTATATAAACAAATCGTCCGATTTATTTATAAATATTTATTTTATATACACGTTAAAAATTATATTTTCCACTATAAATTATTTTATTTCATTCTACATCACACAATTAAATTTCACAACATAGCAACCAAACAAACAAGTTATCCATGGTCTGTGGACGATGGGTGTCGGGTGCTACTAAGCACCATTTGCATCCTAGTATATATTTCAAACTAGAAATAAATTAAAAGTGAGGAGTTCTCACCGATTAGCTAAACCAAACGCCTTGACTCTTCATATGTAGGAAATCTCCGCCGTGCTTTCCTTTGTCACTTTCGTCGTCCGTATTCACTACATATATAAACATCACATTTTTATATTCTCTATTATACAAAAATCATATTTTTAATTCGCTACTTCGTTATAAAAACTATATTTTTATAACGCTCTTCTTCTAATAAAGATTATATTTTTATAACGCTACTTCATATATGTAAAGATCGAATTTTTATCGCTACTTCATATTTGTAAAAATCGAATTTTTATCGCTACTTCAAAATGATAAAAATCGTAATTTTCTATTATAAAAAATCTAACCTTTATCATGTAAAAAAAAAAATCGATCATTGTAATGTTAAAAATCCAATTTTTGTTATTCTAAAACTGAAAATAACTTCAATGCTTATACATATAGATCGAATACCTTTACAACAAGGTTATTTCAGTTAAAAATATGATTTTTAATTACACTACATAAATAAAAACAAAAAATAGAGTAAAAAAACTTACAGTGGCTTGGGGAGGGTGTTTGGTGCTGTGCGAGTCAGGAAAAGGGAGGGGCGGCGGATGTGGGTTCTAAAGGCGGCGGCGGAGGGCGGTAGGGCCAGCCATTGGTGGCGATGGATGCTTTCAGACGGGATGGGTTTTGGGGGACGGTTCTCACGTCGGAGAGAGGGAAGGGGAAAGGCTGGGGAGCGATGGCCGGAGGGAGGGGGATCACGGCGGTCTTGGCGCCTGAAGCGGCGGCCGGTGGCATAGGCCAGCGGCAGCGACGCGATTCCGTTCCTCTTGATTTCCCTTTTTTTTATATTTTGAATCGGTTTAGTGAATTGAATGAAAGCGGGGCATTGACCCGGTGTAAGGGGAAAAGGAGTAGGCCCAATTATATTTTATTTAATTTTTATTTTCCATAAAAAGTAACTTTTTATTTCGACCTCCAAACGAGACCCAACGACTGTCGTCCATAGCTAATTACCCCCATTTCGAACACAATGGGATATGTATCGTAAGTTGATTTGATCGCTTCGATCAATTTTCGCCAAAATCAAAATATAACTCTATATATTAAATTTTAACGCACATTTCAATTTACCGGGGCCACATACGAACTCTAAAAATTCCCGAAAAATATTTTCTACCTTCGTATCGATGATACGGCCCTAACAAAATTAATTTCATCGAATTCTGAGACCATTTGAAAAATGGCCATTTTCCAGTCGATTAAAATCAACTAAAACTGTCAAAACACGTTTTCTTTCGCCACACTCGCAGATTGATTCAAAAAATTATGAATTTTGAAACCTAGCAATAACTAGACATCACGGATCCAACAAAAGTGGTTTCGTCGAAAATCGAGGTCATTTGCAAAATTTTCATTGTTAAGGGCCAAAATTCTATAACGACTATTCTGAATTTTCAACTAGGCATAACTTTTTATCCCCGCTATGAAATTTTGATTTTTAGGATTCGTTGGAAAGATATTCTCAATTAGATTCAAATATTTTTGGTTTCACTAGAATCCAGTTTATTTTGCACCCGGTACATTCTTTTGAAATTTGAAATTTAATTATCGAACTACCGCGCCATTTTCAATTCATTTTATAATTATAAATAAATATTTATATTCTAATGACGACGTATATAAATATATACGTTCTACTTCTATTCAAAATAAACTTCTCGTCATTATTATTTAAAACAATTCATTTTAAATAATCAAAATTCGCTAAAATCGCCAAAATAAAATTTTTAAATTGGCTCGAATTTCCGGGTTATTAAAATATCATAAGGTCAACTTCTGGAATGGCCCATGGCTCGATCATGGTCTCGTACTTAACAAAGTAATCCCATATCAAGAACAAAATATATCTGGTGTTTTAGAACTTGCTATTGTTGGTAGTTTTTTAATTAATGACAGATTAGTACTCCGAGAGTTGCCTCTCCCAACTGTACAATTATTTGGAATAGAATCGTTGCCCTTCCTCCTATGATGCCTAGCAACCCCATCACTTCATGGAACTGGTCAGGTAATCGCTTCTCAACTAAACAAATGTACTTCTCTTTGATCGGTTTTCAATCCTTGCCATGGTGTAAATGGCAGCGTGAAATCTAGACTGGAAATAACAAGGCGAAAGAAAACTTCTTCCTTTGGAAGGGCATTCACAATGCAATATACAACAAAGTCAAGCTTATGTCTAGGGTCATTATTGTGCCGATATAATACACATTCTGTCATGTTGATCCAGAGAACACGGAGCACCTATACTTTGAATGCCCAATCATTCATTCCATACGGAAAGAAAATATGAACAAAGCAGGACATCATGATGTGAAGAGGAGTAATGAAGAATGCAAGCTTCTACACAAACATATCATGAAAAAAGACAATAAAGCCAAATTGATCTCCTACATTTTGAAATGATTCGTACTGCTAATTTGGAAAATAAGGAATAATAGAATCTTCAAACCTGAAGCTTGCATTGATAATACACAAATGAAAAGCTATATCCAGCAGCAATTAAGAAATGGTATTCAACTAATGAATCAAGTGTCTGATCCTGGAATTTGGAGCAGTTAACTGACGCATTTTACCTCCTGGATCCGTTATGTTGTGTTATGTTCTTGTCATCTTTGTATTTTGATAACTATGTTTCTATGTTTTCTTATGGACTCTAGCATTTTTTCTATGTATCTTCTTATGTTATCAATACAATGGAAAGGGACCACTCATCCCCGTCAGCTTTGCCAAAAAAAACGTACTAATGTGAGACATCATTTTCTTAGAGATAAGGTAAATAAGGAAAATATTTCACTAGAATTTATTAAAACCGAAAATCAAATTGCAGATATATTAACTAAACCATTAAACAAAGAAACATTTACTAAATTAAGAAGAGAACTAGGCATTTGTTCATTAACCGAAGTAAAATTATTAAATATATTAGTATAAATATATAATAAAATATAAGAAAAAATAAATATTATACATATATGCCGACATACACAAAGTTATATGTCGACGTATAACTGAAAAGTTTTAAATTTTAAATTCTCTCCAAAGTTAGTTTTTAATCTTATTTAAACTCCCTACTTCGAAGATTCTTCTCTTCCCACTCATTTTCTCTGTAATAAAAATTCTAAAATAATAAAACAATGTCTTTCAATTTAAATAACTGCCAAAATAATTCCTTTTTGTTTCCTATGCCAACTCCTTGTCTGATTCAAGGATTTACGCATGCAAGGGTTATCAAATTAGAGGAATCTATGAAAGATACTTGCAACTACTCGCTGAAATACAACTCCTACAACTCTGGATGACTAAAAAACAAGAAAAGCAAGGGAATATTGTTAGGAATCTTCAAAAATACATAATGGATAACCAAAATAATCCAATTATGATTGAAGATGATTCCTCCAATATTCAAGCTCACAATCATATAGAGGAAGAAGAAGAAGAAGAAGAGGAAGTAGAGGATGAAAATCAAGTAATAGATGAAGACGATCAAGTTATCTGTGTCGACGATGTTTTTTTTGATAAGGAAGGAAATGCGATTGAATAAAAGGGAGAATTCTGCCTCCATTACCTAAATTGTCCAATTCATAAGTCCGCAATTGTCAAAAACAATTAATAGTTAGGTTTCGTATATTCATGTATTCGCTATTATACATAAATATTCTCTAAATGTTCTTGTGTAATCGTAAACAACAATTCATATATTTGTAAACAACATATCACTATAACATTGTATGTATTCATTTATAATATTTTTCTAGTCTACGTACTTAAGGATAATAGTAGATTTTGGAACTTGGATTGGATTACAATAGTTTTAGGTATATTAATCTTAGTTCTAGAAATATGTCTTAGTTTTATGGGGAGTATTATTGTCTGTTTAGGAATATATATAGTTTTTATCAATGACAAAGGGGAGAATTATAAAATATGGCTTAGATTAAGGGTGAGTATGGGGGAGTAACCGGAGAATCAAGACATCAGGTATGAATATTTTATAAACCAAGGTTGTCATCATCAAAACGGGGGAGTTGTTTGGGATTGAGACATTGATGATGATGGTTTTGATGACAACAACCTTGTTTCAATTATTGTTGTTATAAAATATATACTAACACTATTATCTAGAATATATATGTATACACAAGAAATCTACGTAGGTATTGAGTAATGAAGATTGTACAGTTCAGAGATTCAAGGTTTTAAAGTAGAAGAGTTCAAGATACAAGACTCATTAGTATCAATAATTCAAGAAATATAGATGTAATAACCCGGAAATCTGAACCAATTTAAAATTTTTATTTTGGCAATTTTAGTGAATTTTGGATATTCAAAATGAATTATTTTAAATAATATCGACGAGAAATTTATTTTAATAGGATTAGAACGTATATATTTATATACGTCATCATTAGAATATAAATATTTATTTTTATATATAAAAGGAATTGAAAATGGCGTGGTAGTTCGATAATTCGATTTCAAATTTCAAATGAATGTACAGAGTGCGAAACAAACCGTATTTTAGTGAAACTAAAAATATTAGAATCTATTTGTGAATATCTTTCCAACGAATCCGAAAGATTGGAATTTCATAGCGGGAATCAAAAGATATGTCCACTTGAAATTTTAGAATAGTCAGTATGGAATTTCGGCCCCTGAAAATGGCCATTTTGCAAACGGTCTCAGAATTTGACGAAATTAGTTTTGATAGGACCAGATCGTCAATACGAAGCTAGAAATAATTTTTCTGGAATTTTTAGAGTTATTATGTGGCCCCGGTAAATTGAAATGTGTGTTCCAAATGAATATATACAAATTTATATTTTAATTTGAACAGAAACTGATCGTAACGATCGAATTGGCCTATGTGGCATATCCCATTGTGTTCGGAATGGGGGTAATTAACTAGAGGCGATAGTCGTTGGGTTCGATTTAGGGTTCGAACGAAAATGTCACTTATGGAACTAAACAAATAAAATAAATAAATAAAAAGTCAACCTCCCTATTTAATTCTCTCTCCCCTATACCTTTCTTCCCCCGTTCAGTTTTCTTAATCGAAAAAAAAGGAAAACAAAATAAAATCGCGCCCCGCTTAGCCCCCTCCTCCGCCGCCGGAGGCGCCAGACCTCCGCCCCCTCCCTCATGTAACGACCCAGAAAATCTGAACCAATTTAAAATTTTTAAATTGGCTAAAGTAATGGATTTTAAATATTTAAAATAAATATTTTAAATAATGGCGATGAAAACTGAGTTTGAATCGACATTTGAAAACGAATATAATTAATTATAATTATATATAGAATTGAAAATGGCGCGGTAGTTCGATAATTCGATTTCAAACTTAAATTGAATATACCGGGTGCAGAACAATCCGGATTTTAGTGAAACCAAAAATAATGGAATCTAATTGATAATATCTTTCTAACGAATCTGACCAATCGAAATTTGATAGCGGGAATCAAAAGATATGTCCAGTTGAAAATACTGAATAGTCGCTATGGAATTCAGGCCCTTAAAAATGGACATTTTGCAAATGACCTCGGATTTCGACGAAACCACTTTTGTTGGATCCGCAGGGTCAAGTTATTGCTAGGTTTCAAATTTCATAATTTTTCGAATCAATATGTGAGCGTGGCAAAAGAAAACGCGTTTGACCAGTTTCCGTTGATTTTAATCGACTGGAAATTGGCCATTTTTCAAACGGTCTCAGAATTCGACGAAACTATTTTTGTTAGGACCGTATCGTCAATACGAAGCTAGAAAATATTTTTCTGGAACTTTTCTAGTCGGTATGTGGCCCTGGTAATTTGAAATGTACGTTTAAAATTCAATATAGTGATATAAATGTAAATTCAACGGAAACTGATTGTAACGATCAAATCAACTTGCGATACATATCCCATTGTGTTCGGAATGGGGGTAAAACGCTATAGGCGACAGGCGGTGGGCCTCGTTTCGAGGTCATATGTAAAAGTCAACCTTTTTGCGAAATTAAATAATTAAATAATAAAATAATAAAAATAATTTTAATTTCCCTCCCCTTATCCTTCGTTCTGCCCCCCCCCCCCCGTTCATTTCGATTTCAACCAGAGAAAAAAAAAAGGAAGGAAAAAAACCCTCGTCGAAGACGGAGACCGACCGCCATCCTCATCGAAGGGATCCCCGCTTCCGCCCGCTCCTCCCTCCATCGCGAGCGAATCGAGCAGCCCCCTTCCAGTCTGACGACCTCCCGCCTCCCCGTTCGAACCCCGAGCCGCCGCCTCGAAGCCAGAAGCCGCCTCCCCGTTCGAACCCCGAGCGCCACCCTCGAGAAGCCCTCCGACGATCTGCGAAAACCCCCCCTGTAAGTTTTTTTTTTGTTTTGTTAATTTATTTTTATGAAAGTAAAAAAACTGATTTTGTTTAAAGGTAAAAACTGATTTTTTTTTAGGTTTAAAAATTGATTTTAAACAGGTTTTAAAACTAATTTTTAAAAGAAGTTAAAAACTGATTTTTAACAGATTTAGAAACTGATTTTTTATTTTAAACTTTAAAAAGAAAAACTGATTTTAAGAAAGGTTTTAAAACAGATTTTTGAAAAGGTTTTAAAATAGATTTTTTTTTTTTGAAAGATTTAAAAACTGGTTTTTAGAAAAGGTTTTAAAAGATTTGAACTTTTAAAAGAAAAAGATTTGAACTTTGAATAGAAAAAAAAAAGATTTGAACTTGGAAAAAATAAAGATCATATTTTTAAAAGAGAAAAGACGGAAATTTTATTAAGAAGAAGGAGTAAGATATGATTTTTGTATTTTTAAAGTAATAAAATATAATCTTTACATCGTAGGAATATTAAAGATATAATCTTTATTTTTGAAAAGGCGGAATCTATATCTTTGAAATTCGATTTTTATATATTGAATAACATAGTAAAAATTCGATTTTTACATATGTAGAGAATACGGGCGAAAGCGACAAAGGGCGAAGATTTCTCTAAAGGAAGAATCGTAGTATTGAATTAGCTATTGGTGAGATTTCTGATTTAAAAATATTATATATGTGTGAAATGAAAGTGAATTGCTATATATAAATATATATCTATATATATATACGCCCCTCGTCCACAAACCATGGACGATATTTATTGGTTGAAATTGTTGTGAAAATTGATTGATAGCGAATGATTGTTTGGGATTGTTTGTGATTGATATTGGTTGATTATGGTTGAAAAATACCCATTTGTGGTTGAAAAATATTTGGTTGAAACCACATAGGATTAGTTTGTGGAAATGAAATAAATATATACATGCCGCCTGCGTGCGAACTAGATGCATGATCCCCATTGTCAAAAACCGCGAGGTTTTAAGGTAGAGCGAGGAGCCGTACTAGGGACGGTGCCGGTTTTAACTACCCTGCCGTTATGCTGCCGAAATTTTGAATAATATTCGTGTGTTTGAATTATTTTCATTTGCTTAAACTATATTTATTCATTGAATAGAAAACATTCATGTGTTGAATTGATATTCATTAGTTGATTAGAAATTCATGTGTTGAATGGTGTTCATATTTTGAAATAAATTGTTTGATAATAAAAAATCACAATTTTATCTATATATAGAAACTATAGAAAACATTCATGTGTTGAATTGATATCCATTCGTCGATTAGAAATTCATGTGTTGAATGGTATTCATATTTTGAAATAAATTGTTTGATAATAAAAATCACCTTTTATCGACTATATGAACTGTGTAAAATAATCTCGTTTTAAAAGAAATTGTTTTACGATAAGAATCCTATTTTTGTCACCTATATGAACTATATAGAAAAATAGTGTTTTGAAATGAATTGTTTTACAATAAAAATCACATTTTTATTGTATGCAAAAATCGTTGAAATGTGAAGTGTTAAAAATAGCCACTTGTTCAAAATAAACATATATGAGTTGAAATATTCATTAATTAGCTAATGAAATGATTTGCACCTATTTATGTAACATTAGAATGAATGGTGTTTTTAAACCAAATAGAAATCAAATATGAAGTTGAATAGAAAATGATAAATGATAAGAACTGTATATATATGTACATGCATATTCATTGAACAGGTTATAGCAAAGGGGCTAGAGAAGAGGAATAAAATTTTGTGCCCGACAAATAGGTACACATTTACTGCTTTGTTTGAGTGATGATTTTATGAGCCTGTTGGCTAGCCGCTTGGCTTTTTCTTTTTCTTTTTGAGATTAGAAGGACCGGGAAAGCTATTTGCGATTTCGCGATGCTCCCGGTGCAGGGGAGGTTATGGCGAAATTTTCCAAAATTTTAAGGTGTTAGAAAAATATTTGAAGTGAAAACGATATGGAAATCATTGAATGAACTATATTTATATAAATATATATATAAATATAAATAAAATTAAAACGAAACGAAGCCGTGCAGTTCGTATTTTGAAACCGTGATTTCAAACAACTAGTACGGGAAATCCGACCATTAGATTTTCCCGAAACCTCAACCGTCGGGTTCGTCTTGGAATTATCTTTCCAACGGCACCAACCTTGTAAAAATCCAACGGTTGGATTGTCTGGAATGCTTAATTCAAATCTGAAGAAAAACAGCGCCAGAAGCGATTATATTTATATATATAAATATAATTATATATTAAATCGAATAACGACGCTGCAGTTCGTATTTTGAAATCGAAACTTCAAACGATTGTACCGGGAGATCCGATCGTCGGATTTTCCCGAAACTGGAACCGTTGGATTCGTTTTGAAAAGACCTTTCTAATGATGTAAACTTTGTGAAGATCCAACGGTTAGATTTTCAGATATGTGTAAATCAATTCTGAAGAAAAACAGCGCCACGGCCGCGTTATGGCCCGAAGCGTCGTTTTGAATAAATTGGCTATTTTAAAATAAATAAAAATAGCGATAAATAGTTATAAAATACCATAAACGATATGGAATGGAAATAAACTGAATTTGCTTGATTTATGTGGCTTTTGATGGTTGAATGTGTTTGGTGTGAAAACTACATTAAAGAACACAATTGGTGTTGTCGAATAATTTAACCATTGAAATAAATCGATTTTAAATTCTAAATATACGTGAATTATTTGAAAAGGCCGAGTTAATTCTCATTTCGAATAATCGACCGACGATTGAAATTCGAAGATGAAGACGATGGTCGAAGACCGGAGATCTTCACCTCGTTTGGATGGTAACCGAGGTCCTGATTGGGAGGCATCCCGAAATATGGATAATGAGTGGTGATCGTCCAGACGTACGTGGTGGTCGAAGGGTTTGCGAGGTATTTAGTGCCTCCGGTTTCGTTCAGACCCAGGACGGACTTGTAAATGGACTGTGTGTCCGACATTGGAATTTGTTCTGTGTGATTGATAGCCATCGGTTGCACGGTGTGAATTGCCTGTGTGGCATGCTAAGATGCAGTGATCAGGGCTTCTGTTGAAAAGCAAAGTCTTGTGGTGATGATCAAAGCACCGCCTGTGTGGCGTAGCTTTGTGTATAACGTAAATTCGCGAGCCTCACACCCCGGTATGAACCTAAAACGGGAGAAAGGACCTCAGGGAGGACATGCGTTTCTTTCTAGCTAGGGTGGTGTCAGTGACCTACCAGCCCTGACATTTACATACTTTTCACCTTTGTGGTTGTTGCTGTTGCGAGGCGCCTCGGTTTGATCGGACGATCCGGGTCCGATGGAATCATTCGTTGGCTCGTTTACGCCCCAAAGGGCGGGGAAACGCATTGTTCAGGAATTTTAATCTACATCGGTGGACCGGCCCTGACGATCCAAAGGCTTGACTGAGTACTTGCCTGAGGGGCGGGCTAGAGCGTCTCGAATTCGGTAAGGACTATCTTTTGCCTTGGTTCATGACGGTGATCCAATTTCCAAATACGACATCGTGCGGTTTTGATTGTATACCTATATATGGCGACATAGTGGTATGGGGCATTAATGCCGTCTATGATTGATAGTTATGATTTGAAATTGTTTTCAAAACATATAAACACTAGCAATAATATCAAATGCCTTTGTTTTATTCGTATCAAGCATATCTTGGCCGTTATAAGGTAAAAACTCTATCCTCCGGTTTGTGTTGCATTGTGTGATGGGAACTGAGTCTTATAACGGCTTCATTTTTATAAAAAGCATAGCGATGTTTAAAAGAAAGAGTTGTTTTAAATGCACTGGCAATCCAATGGAGTAAACTCGTTCCACGAAAGTGGCGTGGTCCTGTGATTTGCCATATTATATATGTGTTGAATGGATTTCTCATACCAGTCCCATGACTGACTCGTAGTTTGTTTCACTTTCAAACTCGGGTGCCCCCTTTTTCTACACGGGCAGCCTTGTATTCAGGTTTAGCTGGTTCTTCTGGATAGTTGGAGCTGAAGATGGATTCTATCATTTATTTCTTTTTATGCTGTTCAGCTCCTATTGTACATATTTTGTTTATTTCCGCTGTAGACATTTATGTATAGCTGAACTGTATTTGTACTAAGTAAGATCCTGTATACTGTGTAACTCTGATGATTACTTTTATCCAGTATATTCTATTGTTCATATTCTGGTGTATTTATTTAATTCTGTTCTGCTATTATCTGTTTCTGTGTTATATTACAAAAGATAACCTTGTTTCCGTGAAAACGGGAATTCGGGTCGTCTCACCTCACCTTCACCCCCTCCTCCGACCTGGCCCCTTCCCCTTCCCTCCAGTCAAACCGCGAAGACCCCAACGCTCGCGAACCCTAGCACCCGAACCCGTCTGAAAAGTGAGTCTCCAACCCCCTGCAGCCGCCGACGCCTAGTGCACCTCCCCCCTGACCCAATTCCGCCACTGAGGCACCTAAAGCCCCCCTTTCAACTCCAGCGAGCATACAGACCATTCCCCCTTTTTCAATGTGAGTTTTTTTACTTTGATTTATTTATACAAGTTTGTTTATGAAATGGTGAAATAAAAATATAACCTTTAGTGATTTAAAAATCTGAAATGTATATATGGTTTTGATAATATAAAAACATGATTTATATATATATTATAGCTTTGTAAAAATAGGTTTCTTCCACATAAAACATTGAATTTATTTTCAGATTTCAAAGTAATAAAAATAGAATTTTTATATGTGTTAGGGCAAGAAAAAAAAATATGAATCTTTAGTTTAGAAAAGCTATGAACTTTATAAGAAAAAAAAGGTTTGAATTATCATGAGAGAAGATATGATTTTTATGATCATAAAAATATGATTTTTATATTATAGAAAGAATAAAAATATGATTTTTATATTATAGAAAGAACAAAAATATGTTTTTTATATTATAGAAAGAACAAAAATATGATTTTTATATTATAGAAAGAATAAAAATATGATTTTTATATTATAGAAAGAATAAAAATATGATTTTTTATATAGTAGAGATTATAAAAATATGATTTTTATAAGATAGAGAAGATAAAAATTTGATTTTTATATATTGGATAGCAAAGTAAAAATTCGGTTTTTATATATTGAATAGCGAAGTAAAAATGTGATTTTTACATATGTAGAGAATACGGGCAAAGAAAGGGACAAGAGGCGAGAACGGCGAAGATTTCTACATAAGAAGAGTCGTGGCGTTTGGATTAGCTTGTTGGTGAGAACTTCTCACTTTTAATTTAATTTTCTAGTTAAAATATATACTAGGATGCAGATGGTGTTTAGTAGCACCTGAACCCGTCGTCCACAGACCATGGACGACTTGTATGCTTGTCTGTTTGATTTTGATGTGTAGTTGATTGTGTGATGTGATGCGAAATGAAATAAAATATTTATATAGTTAAAAATATTTTATAGTTGAAAATATAATCTTTAACATGAATGTGAATAAATAAATATAAACAAATAGGACGATTTGTTTATATACACACATTTGACTGATATTGATTGGGACGATAAATATTACACATCGCCCAACTGCACAAATAAAATCTGTGTTTGATGGTTTGAAAACCCCACATGGGTATTGGGATGATATATGGCATACACTAGTCCCAATATTTAGTTGCATGTCGATCGATTGACTGACAGGCGGTTATAAGCGTTAAATGTTTATATTTGATGCTTATACAGTGTAGAACGCACTCTGGATGATGGTTGATTATTTATCGTTGTTATTTTATACATGTGTTGTAGAAAATCCATATAATTAACATTATATGGTAATTGATTGGCCTCATTCCAGTTTTGAAATAGAATATTTGAAATAGAATATTTGAATAGAAATATTTGAATAGAAATATTTGAAAAAGAAATATTTGAAATAGGATATTTGAAAATAGAAATATATGAAGCCATGTTGATTAGATTGACGCCATTTTGATGCGAACGATATTTATATCGATTTTATTCATTTTTCAATGAATATTGAAAGTGATTTCGAAATTCGAATTATACTGAAAAGAATTGAAATTTGAATTATATTGAAAAGAATTGAAATTCGTATTATATTAACAAGAATTGAAATTCGAATTAAATTGAAAAGAATTGAAATTCGAATTAAACTGAACAGAATTGAAATTCGAATTAGACTGAAATAGAATTGAAATCATTTTGAATTGAATTTAAAACGTATTGAAATTGAACTGAAAATCGATTTGAATTGAAATCAATTTGAAATGAATTTAAAACGAATTTATAAGGAAAAATTCAATTTTGATTTGAATTTGAAATGAAGTTGAAATCGTTTCAAAAACGAATTTAAAAAGATTAATAAAATACGTTTTAAAAGGAAATCGACGAAATATATATATAATATATATATTATATATATATAATGGCCCGAATAGAACGCGTCGCGCTGCGGTAGTTCGTGAATTTCGACCATTGACTTCGAATGGATATTGCGGGAGATCCGACCGTCGGATTCTCCTAAAACAGGAACCGTTGGGTTCGTATCGAAAAGAGCTTTCTAAAGAATATTAAAAATTAGAAATTTAACGGTTGGATTTGGAATTATGTCCAAATCAAATTTGGAAAAGGTCACTATAAGTGCAGTTCGATGGCCGTTGATGGAAATCGACTGTACAGGCCTTGATAAAATAGTAATAATTTGTGTAAAATCATAAGAAATGATTTGGGAAGAATTAGGATGAAAAACTTCCTATTTGGAAACATAAAAATAGATTTTTATTAAAATGAACTAGTTTTGAACTAGAATTATAATTCTATTCAATTTTAAATAAATAAATTGAATTTGAAAAGGGTTTTAAAAGTAACCAGAATTTCCAATAATTGAATTGGAATGGATTTGAATCGAAATTGTCTTTGGAATATTTCGATGTTGGATTTCGTGATGATACAGGTATTGTTATGGGAATTTGAAAGATATATTTATATCATTATTTCCAATATGATATTTGTTGGTCGTAGAATTTGATATTGAATATAAGCCGATATATTTTCTATTCAGAGCCTTGTATTTAATATCAAATGTGATTTGGGTTTGTCGTGAATGGTGTCTTCATTAAAACTGTTCTTAAGTCTAGTTGAGAAAAAGATTAAATCTTTTTATTTAGATTTAATGAAGTGTACCAAGTAAATGATATTTAATTGGAATTGAATTGGTATTGATTTTTGGGTTTATCACGAACAGTGTTTTAAATAACACTTGTTCTTTAACCCGATAATTAATGGAATGTGATTTTGGGTTTATCGTGAACCGTGTTTTAAATGACACTGATTCTTTAACACAGTTAAAGATTAAAACTAAGTGGAGTTTTAATGAATCTTTAATTAGATTGAAAAGATCAAGAATGGAGTATCACCAGTTTTGCTCTAGGCGATAGTTAAATCTTTAATTAGATTTGAACGTGAAATGGTAATTGAATTTACCGATAACACCGTGGTGTTAGGTATGAAGTATTACCAGTTTTACTTCATGGGATAAATAGGGTGGGATTGGAAAATAAAATAAATGATTACTTCAGTGTGGTTCGCTAATCCCGACTAGTTTGAATTGATATTCAAAGGAAGATTAAAGAATAAATTTAAAGAATTTATCTTTGATAAAATTAATGGGAACCTTTCCCAAAGTATAAGAATATTTGAATAAAGGAATATTCTGAATTGTAATGAGGCGTATGTTGTGTTTGTGTTACACTTGTATAATACATACGCGAGTTATTCAGAAAGACAGGTTTATCCCATTCTGAATAACTGATTCAACGTGTTGTCGAGAATGAAGACGGTGGCCGAAGACCAGAGGTCTTCACGCCATTTGGGTGATTACTGATGATCTTGATTGGGCCATACACCCAAGAGGAGGGAATCAGTTAGTGGTCGTCCAGATGTACTTGGAGATCGATGGATATGCGAGGTACTAGGTGCCTCCGGTTTTGTTCAGACCCAGAACGAACTTGTAAATGGACTGTGTGTCTGACATTGGATTTTATTCTGTGTGATGGATTTATATTAAATATATATTTGTTTGGTGGCGGAGAATTTATTCTCTTGCTTAACGCCCTTCTCTGAGACGTACGAGCTCAGGGGTTATATATTAATGGATATCCATCGCACGGAGCGATTTGCCTGTGTGGCATTCCTAAGTGGCAATTGATCGAGGCTTCTGTTGAAAAGCAAAGTCTTGTGGTTGATGATCAAAGCACCGCCTGCGTGGCATAGCTTTGTGTAACATGAATTCGTGAGCCTCACACCCCGGTTGTGAACCAGAAACGGGAGAGGACCTCAAGGAGGGCATGCGTTTCCTTCTAGTTAGAAGTGGCGTCAGTGGTTTTACATGCCCTGACGAGTTTGAATTATGTGGTTGTTGCTGTTGCGAGGCGCCTCGGATATATCGGTCGTTCTCGAACCAATGGAGTCATTTAGCTGGCTCACCTACGCCCCAAAGGGCGGGAAACGCAGTGTCCAGGCATTTTAATCCACATCGGTGGACCGGCCCTGACAATCCAAAGGTCACTCGAGCTCTGACCTGAGACACGGACTAGAGCGTCTCGAATCGGTTGAGGACTATATTTTGCCTCAGTTCACAGATGGAAATCCAACTTCCAATACGTGTCTTTGCGGTTTTATTTGTAGAGCCTAGTATGGCGACATAGTGGGATGGGGCGCTTATGCCGTCTATGATTGATACTTATGATTTGAAGTTGTTTTTATACATTATGCACTTATAATAGTATCAAATGATTTGTTTTAAACGTATCAAGCATTCTTAGCTATTATAAGGTAAAAACCCTTTCCTCCGGCTTGCGTTGCATTGCATGATGGGACCTGGGTCTTATAATAGCTTCATTGTTCTTTATTTAGCATTGCGTTGTTGTTTTATGCACTGGTATTCTTGGGAGGAAACCCATTCCGTGTTATACGGCATGGTCCCTTGATTTACCTAACTTTAAAATGAAGATTAATAACTGTTTTAGTTCTCACACCAATCCCATGACTGACCTGGAGTTTATTGTTTTAACCTAAACTCTGGGTGCCCTTATTTTGACACGGGCAGCCAGTAGTTTTGGTTTTGCATATTTATATTCACAGGATCCTGGTTTACAGCTGGAATGATATCCGGAAAGCTTTGTATCCTTATATCTCCTTCAGCTGTGTATTGTATTATTTTCCGCTGCTATGTAATTTATTGTAATCTCTGATATTTGGTAAATGTGTAATATTGATTTATACTCTGTATATTCTTGTATTCTGATGGAATTGTTGTAATATACAATGAAATGTTCTTCTATCTGCGTTCCAATTTGTTCTGTTCTCAAAACGATCAGGGGTTTCGAATGGTCTTAGTCGGTTTAACGATCGATTCGGATCGAGCGAAATTCCTTACTGTAACATGTTAGTATCAGAGCTTTGTTTTACAAAGCTCAGAGAACAAGACACATTAGAACCATACGGAAGAATTCATCAGATATTGGATTAGTAATATCCAATGAGAATGACTCGTTAGAGATAGGATCAGTAGTATCCTAGAACGAGTGTGAAGACTGTTGTTTTGAAAGATAAGATTTAAAAAAAAATTTGTTTTGAAAATATAAGTCAACTATTCGTATTTGATTATTTATTATATATTGAATTTGGACAATCCAATATATAAAGATTTTGTGTATACGTCTGATCCGGGTGTATTCGAAGTTTTAATATACTGGATAGATATAGAGTCACACTCTAGTCGCTTGGAGATGATTCCGATGATAGTTCGAACATCATTAGAATTGGTATTCGAGTTTCAAAAGTGTGATGCCTATATATTTCCATTAGACTGGTGTGAGAACCAAATTTAGAGAGGGCTTATTGTTGTGATTTGGCATCAAAAATATGATTTTTGACAATATATCAAAATTATGAATTTGAAATGATAACCAACTAATTGATTGATGGGTGTGTTGTTTGATTAATTAAATTTGAACCATATAGCCAATTTGAAACAAATAGTAAATTGTATTGAAAATTTGTCGCATTTGCATACACACACATGTACTTACATTGAACAGGTCATAGCAAGGAGGCTAGAGCAGAAGAATAAAATTGTTTGCCCGATAAACAGGTACATGTTTACCATAATTTACTGTTTTGTTTGGGTAATGATGATTTTATGAGCCGATTGGCTTTTTCTTTTTGTAACAACCCGTAAAATCTGGGCCAGTTTAAAATTTTTATTTTGGCAATTTTAGCGAATTTTGATTATTTAAAATGGATTATTTTAAATAATATCGACGAGAAATTTATTTTTGAACATAATTCTAACGTATATATTATATACGTCGTGGTTAGAATATATAATAATTATATATAATTATAAAAGGAATTGAAAATGGCGCGGTAGTTCGAAAATTCGATTTCTAATTTCAAATAGATATACAGAATTCAATATAAGTCAGAATTGAACGAAACAAGAAATATTTGAATCTGTATAACTATATCTTTGTAACGAAGTTAACAAACTGAGATTTCATTTTAGAAATGATAAGATATGCCCAGTTTAAAATTAGAAATAGTCGCTGTGGAATTTATATATATTTTTATATATATAAGGCCCTTAAAAATGGACATTTTGCAAACGACCTCGGATTTCGACGAAACCAGTTTTGTTGGGTCCGGGATGTTAAATTATTGCTAGATTCCAAATTTCATAATTTTTCGAATCAATATGTGAGCGTGGCAAAGGAAAACGCGTTTGACCAGTTTCAGTTGATTTTAATCGACTGGAAATTGGCCATTTTACAAACGGAGTCAGAATTCAACGAAACTAGTTTTGTTAGGACCGTATCGTCAATACGAAGCTAGAAAATATTTTTCTGGAATTTTTCTAGTTAGTACGTGACCCCGGTAATTTGAAATGTGCGTTTAAAATTCAATATAATGATTTAAATGAAAATTCAAAAGAAAACTGATTGTAACGATCAAATCAGCTTGCGATACATATCCCATTGTGTTCGGAATGGGGGTAAAACGCTATGGGCGACAGGCGGTGGGCCTCGTTTCGAGGTCATATGTAAAAGTCAAACCTTTTTGCAAAATATAATAATTAAATAATAATTAAATAAAAAAAAAAAAAAAAAAAAGAAAAGGGAGCTCTTCCCCTTATCTCCCGCTTGGCCCCCCCGGTTCATTACCGATTTCATTAAAACAGAAAAAAAAAAAAAAAAAAAAAAAAGCCCTAAGCGAAACGAAGCCGCCTCCTCCTCCCTCGAAGCCGCCCTCCTCCGTCCGCCTCCACCTCCTTCCCAGATCGCGACGCCAGACCGTAGCCGCCCCTCCCCCTCGAGACGTAGTCGCTTCCCCCATTCGATCGAACACCCTGACATCGAGTAGCCCCCGAAGCAGCGACGCCACCGCCCGCCTTCAGCCGCCTCCTGTTCGAAACCCTAGCCACCGTGCCAATCCCCCCCTTTCTTCGATATACTGTAAGCATTTTATTTATTTTATTCATTTTATTTTAATTCTGTAATGCTGCGAATTTTCTTTTTTAGGTTAATGCTGTTTGTTTTTTTCATTTATTTTATTTTTACAGTTTATTTTATTTTTATTTTACATTAACAGAAAATAAACTTTTTTTTTAGGATTAATAAACTGATTTCGATTTTTAAAATAAAAACTGATTTCGTTTTTTTTAAAGTATAAAAACTGATTTCGTTTTTAAGGTATAAAACTGAACTGATTTTATTTTAAGATTTTAAATAAAAAAGATTTAGATTTTAAATAAAAAAAGATTTAGATTTTAAATAGGAAAAGATTAGAACTTTAAAAGGTATGATCTTTATATTTTTAAAAGTGATAAAAATATAGTTTTTATATTTTTAAAGAATTAAAAATATAGTCTTTACTATATAGAAGAATTAAAAATATAGTCTTTACTATATAGAAATATTAAAAATATGATTTTTATATTTTTTTTTAAAGTATTAAAAATATAATCTTTATAGGATAGAGGATATAAAAATATCATCTTTGTATATGTAGCGAAATAAAAATCTGATTTTTATTACGTTGAGATAAAGTGGTAATTTTTGAAAAGGCGAAAACTTTATTTTTGAAAAGGCGAAAACTTTATTTTTGAAAAGGCGAAAACTTTATTTTTGAAAAGGCGAAAACTTTATTTTAGAAAAGGCGAAATCTTTATGTGGAAAATAGTGTGATAAAAATATAATTTTTATCTATTTGACGTAGAGGTAAAAATTCGATTTTTATATATTGAACTTTGAAATAAAAATTCGATTTTTATATATTGAACTTTGAAATAAAAATTCGATTTTTATATATTGAACTTTGAAATAAAAATTCGATTTTTATATATTGAACTTTGAAATAAAAATTCGATTTTTATATATTGAACTTTGAAATAAAAATTCGATTTTTATATATTGAACTTTGAAATAAAAATTCGATTTTTATATATTGAACTTTGAAATAAAAATTCGATTTTTATATATTGAACTTGGAAATAAAAATTCGATTTTTATATATTGAATAGCGAAGTAAAAATGTGATTTTTACGTATGTAGTGAAAGCAGCAACGAAGGTGACAAAAAGGCGAAACGACGAAGACTTCTGCAAAAGAAGAGCCGTGGAGCTAGGATAGCTATACGTGAGAATTTCTCACCTTTCAATTTATTTTTCTAGTTATATATATATATACTAGGATGCAGACGGTGCTTAGTAGCACCCGACACAATCGTCCACAGACCATGGACTTGTTTGTTTGATTGTTTGGTGATTGATTGCGATATTGGTTTGAATGTGGTTTGTGATGTGAAAAATCGAATCGATAAATTGGTTAGGATTAGACGTGCGCCGTTATAAGGCGTAGGAGTAAGGCTAGGTTAGACCCTTACTCCAAATTTTGTGGTTTGCAAAATGAAATTGATTTGATTGTTGAGTGAATGGCGTGGGCCTTCACTAGACCGGGGATAAGGCTAGGCCTCGTCCCGTTTCTAGTATCGTGCCGTTATGCCGCCGAAATTTTCTAAAATATGTTAGAAAATAAAAATATCATTTTATTGTGTAAATGAATTGAATAGAAATTCATAGGTTGAAATAAAATGTTTTATCGTTAAAAATATAATTTTTAACGTGAATGTGAATAAATAAATATTCATTTACAAACCTGACGGTTTGTTTATGTACACCTATTTGAAGGACATTGATTGGGTCGATAAATTTCACACATCGCCCAACTGCACAAATAAAATATGTGTTTGATTGTTTGAAACCCCACACGGGTGTTGGGATGAAATTTGAAGTTCACTCATCCTGATTGATTGAATATGTCGATCGGTTGATTGACAGGCTGTTTTAAGCATTGGATGTCTATATTTGATGCTTATACAGTGTAGTGCACTTTGGTTGATGGTTGATTATTTTTCCATGCTATTATATACATGTGATGTATGAAAATCCATATAATTAACTTTATATGGTAATTGATTGGGCCTCATTCCAATTTGAAAAATAAAGAATATTATAAAATAAAAGTTCATGTGTTGACAGTACTCATTCATTGAGATTGGTCATGTGTTGAACGAAATATTTTGATAATAACAACTATTTTGGGAAAAGAAATATTTGAAATAGAATATTTGAAAATAAAGGAATATATGAAGCCGTGTTGATTAGATTGACGCCATTTTGACGTGAACGATATTTATATCGATTTTATTGAATTCAAAGTGAATTGGAAAACGATTTCGAAATGAATTGAATTGAAAACGATTTCGAAATGAATTGAATTGAAAACGATTTCGAAATGAATTGAATTGAAAACGAATTCGAATTGAATTGAAAGTGAATTGAAAGCGAATTCAAATTGAATTGAAATTTGAATTGAATAGAAATGAATTTTGAAACGAATCTATAAAGAAGAATTCAATTTTGCTTTGAATTGAAATGGAAGTTGAAATAGATTTTGAAACGAATTCAAAACTATTTATATAATTCGTTTTAAATAGAAATCGACGAAATATATATAATATATATTATATATATAATATAATGGCCTGAATAGAACGCGCCGCGCCGCGGCAGTTCGCGAATTTCGACCATTTATTTCAAACGGACATTACGGGAGATCCGACCGTCGGATTCTCCTAAAACCGGAACCGTTGGGTTCGTATCGAAAAGAGCTTTCTAATAAAGGTTAGAAATTTGAAATCTAACGGTTGGATTTGGAATTATGTCCAAATCAAATTCGAGAAAGGTCGCTGTAAGTGCAGTTCGATGGCCGTTGATGGAAATCGACTGTACGGGCCTTGATAAAATTATTAAAAATAGTAATAATTTGTGTAAAATCATAAGAAATGATTTAGAAAGAATTGGGATGAAAAACTCCATATTTGAAAAGATAAAAATAGATTTTTATCGAAATGAACTAGTTTTGAACTAGAATTATAATTCTATTTATTTTTAAATAAATAAATTGAATTCGAAAATGGTTTTGAAAATAACCAAAATTTCCAATGAATGCATTGGAGTGGATTTGAATCGAAATTGTCTTCGGAATATTTCGATGTTGGAATTCGTGATTATACAGGTGTTGTTATGGAAATTTGAAAGATATATATTTATATCGTTATTTCCAATACGACATTTGTTAGTCGTAGAATTCGATATTGAATATAAGCCGATATATTTTCTATTCAGAGCCTTGTATTGAATATCGAATGTGATTTGGGTTTGTCGTGAATGGTGTCTTCACTAACACTGTTCTTGAACCCAGTTGAGAAAAGATTAAATCTTTTTATTTAGATTTAATGAAGTGTACCAATTAAACAATATTTAATTGGAATTGAATTGGTATTGATTTTTGGGTTTATCGTGAACAGTGTTTTAAATAACACTTGTTCTTTAACCCGATAATTAATCAAATGTGATTTGGGTTTGTCGTGAATGGTGTCTTCACTAACACTGTTCTTGAACCCAGTTGAGAAATGATTAAATCTTTTTATTTAGATTTAATGAAGTGTACCAATTAAATAATATTTAATTGGAATTGAATTGATATTGATTTTTGGGCTTATCGTGAACAGTGTTTTAAATAACACTTGTTCTTTAACCCGATAATTAATGGGATGTGACTTTGGGTTTATCGTGAACCGTGTTTTAAATGACACTGATTCTTTAACCCAGTCACAGATTAAAACTAAGTGGAGTTTTAATGAATCTTTAATTAGATTGAAAAGATCGAGAATGGAGTATCACCAGTTTTGCTCCAGGCGATAGTTAAATCTTTAATTAGATTTGAACGTGAAATTTAGAAACTAACTGTCGGTTAGCTAAGTAGAATGGTTTTCTGGATATTGATCTGATGTTGGTTTCGGCCTTCGGGGTTAATATTTGGGGAATTATTCTCTTGATTAATTTACGGTTAATGACTAATGAGTTGGAATGAGGCGTATGTTGTGTTTGTGTAACACTTTTATAAAATATACGCGAGTTATTCGGAAAGACCGGGTTTATCCCATTCTGAATAACTGATACGACGATAAGTCGAAGATGAAGACGATGGTCGAAGACCGGAGGTCTTCACGTCGTTTGGGTGATAACTGATGATCTTGATTGGGCTGTACACCCAAGAAGATGGAAACAGTTAGTGATCGTCCAGACGTACTTGGAGATCGATGGATATGCGGGGTACTAGGTGCCTCCGGTTTCGTTCAGACCCAGAACGAACTTGTAAATGGACTGTGTGTCTGACATCGGATTTCATTCTGTGTGACTGATATCGGTTGCATAGGATGGTTTGCCTGTGTGGCATGCTAAGATGCAAATGATCAAGGCTTCTGTTGAAAAGCAAAGTCTTGTGGTGATGATCAAAGCACGGCCTTTGTGGCGTAGCTTTGTGTAACGTTTCCTTCGCGTGTTTCACACCCGGTATGAACCAAAAACGGGAGAGGACATCAGGGAGGACTTGCGTTTCTTTCTAGCTAGAAGTGGCGTCAGTGGTTTTTCACGCCCTGACGAGTTTGACTTATGTGGTTGTTGCTGTTGCGAGGCGCCTCGGTTATATCGGTTTCGGCCGATGCATTCTGGTCGGCTGACGGACCAGACTTACACCCCATAGGGTGGGGAAACGTAGTGTTCAGGCATAATAATCCACATCGGTGGACCGGCCCTGACGATCTAAAGGGTTGATGCGTTCTGATCCTGTGGCTCGGGCTAGAGAGTCACAAATCGGTTGAGGATCTTGCCCCTAGCCTCGGTTCATAGACGGAAATCCAATTTCCAAATACGTGACTTTGCGGTTTTATTTGTAAACCTATATATGGCGACATAGTGGCATGGGACGCTCATGTCACCTATGATTGATACTTATGATTCGAAGTTGTTTTATACACTATGCACTTATTATAGTATCAAACGATTTGTTTTAAACGTATCAAGCATTCTTTGGCTGTTATAAGGGAAAACCCTATCCCCCGGCTTGCGTTTGCATTGTGTGATAGGACCTGGGTCTTATAACAGCTTCATTTTTCCTTATTTAGCATTGCGCTGTTTGTTTTATACACTGGTATTCTTGGGAGGAAACCCGTTCCGTGTTATACGGCGTGGTCCCTTGATTTACCTAATGATTTAAAATAAAGATTAATAACTGTTTTAGTTCTCACACCAGTCACATGACTGACCTGGAGTTTATTGTTTTAACCTAAACTCTGGGTGCCCTTATTTTGACACGGGCAGCTAGTAGTTTTGGTTTTGCAGATTTATATTCACAGGATCCTGGTTTACAGCTGGAACGATATCCGGAAAGCTTTGTATCCGTATATCTCATTCTAGTTGTGTATTGTATTATTTTCCGCTGCTATGTATTTAAATGTAATTTAAATCTCTGATATTTCTGTGTAATATTCATTTATACTCTGTATATTCTTGGAATCTGATGCATTGTTGTAATATACAATGAAATGTTCTTCTGTATGCGTTCTGTTGTGGTTTGTTCTCGAACTATCCGACGCTTTCCTTTACGGGGAAGTTGCGGGTCTTTACACGTGGTATCAGAGCTTTGGTTTACAAAGCTCAGAGAACAAGACACATTAGAACCGTACGAAAGAATTCATCAGATATTGGATTAGCAATATCCAAAGAGAATGACTCGTTAGAGATAGGATCAGTAGTATCCTAGAACGAGTATGAAGAGTATGTTTTTAAAATGAAAACAAACTTTTGTTTTGAAAATTTAAATCAATTATTCGTATTTGATTATCTATTTATATAGAATTGGACAATCCAGTATATATAGATTTTGCGTATACGTCTGATCCGCGTGTATTCGAAATTTTAATATATTGGATAGATATAGCATCACACTCTAGTCGCCCGAAGATGGTACTGATGATTGTCATGACATCACCAGTAATTAGTGTTCGAGTGTTGAAGGTGTGATTTTCTATATATTTCCTATTGACTGGTGTGAGAACCAAAAATTAGATAGGGCCTATTGTTGTGATTTGACATCAAAAATGAGATTTTTGACTATATATCAAAGTTATGAATTTGAAACTCTAATTCACTAATTGATTGATGTTTGTGTTGTTTGTTTAGTTGTTTGCTAATTTTTAACTATTAAGCCTAATTGGATCAAATATTGAATTATATTGAAATTTGGTCGCATCTGCTTGCATATACATATATATCATTGAACAGGTCATAGCAAGGAGGCTAGAGCAGAGAATAAAATTTGTTTGCCCGACAAATAGGTACATGTTTATTACATAATTTCCTGTTTTGTTTGGGTGATGATGATTTTGTGAGCCTATTGGCTAGCCGCTTGGCTTTTTCTTTTTCTTTTTGAGATCTGAAGGACCGGGGAAGCTATTTGAAATTCCCCGATGCTCCCGGTGCAGGGGAGGTTATGGCGAAATTTTTCAAAAATTTAGGGTGTTAGCCAAATTTTTGAAATTTTGAAAATTCTCAGAAACTAAAGAGTTGGAGAATGGAAGCCTGATCGATCGTAGAGCTTATTAATCAAACCACTTTCGACTTTGTTCCTTTTCGGGGACGAAAAGTTTTAAGTGGGGGAGATTGTAACAACCCGTAAAATCTGGGCCAGTTTAAAATTTTTATTTTGGCAATTTTAGCGAATTTTGATTATTTAAAATGGATTATTTTAAATAATATCGACGAGAAATTTATTTTTGAACATAATTCTAACGTATATATTATATACGTCGTGGTTAGAATATATAATAATTATATATAATTATAAAAGGAATTGAAAATGGCACGGTAGTTCGAAAATTCGATTTCTAATTTCAAATAGATATACAGAATTCAATATAAGTCAGAATTGAACGAAACAAGAAATATTTGAATCTGTATAACTATATCTTTGTAACGAAGTTAACAAACTGAGATTTCATTTTAGAAATGATAAGATATGCCCAGTTTAAAATTAGAAATAGTCGCTGTGGAATTTATATATATTTTTATATATATAAGGCCCTTAAAAATGGACATTTTGCAAACGACCTCGGATTTCGACGAAACCAGTTTTGTTGGGTCCGGGATGTTAAATTATTGCTAGATTCCAAATTTCATAATTTTTCGAATCAATATGTGAGCGTGGCAAAGGAAAACGCGTTTGACCAGTTTCAGTTGATTTTAATCGACTGGAAATTGGCCATTTTACAAACGGAGTCAGAATTCAACGAAACTAGTTTTGTTAGGACCGTATCGTCAATACGAAGCTAGAAAATATTTTTCTGGAATTTTTCTAGTTAGTACGTGACCCCGGTAATTTGAAATGTGCGTTTAAAATTCAATATAATGATTTAAATGAAAATTCAAAAGAAAACTGATTGTAACGATCAAATCAGCTTGCGATACATATCCCATTGTGTTCGGAATGGGGGTAAAACGCTATGGGCGACAGGCGGTGGGCCTCGTTTCGAGGTCATATGTAAAAGTCAAACCTTTTTGCAAAATATAATAATTAAATAATAATTAAATAAATAAAAAAAAAGAAAAAGAAAAGGGAGCTCTTCCCCTTATCTCCCGCTTGGCCCCCCCCGGTTCATTACCGATTTCATTAAAACAGAAAAAAAAAAAAAAAAAAAAAAAAAAGCCCTAAGCGAAACGAAGCCGCCTCCTCCTCCCTCGAAGCCGCCCTCCTCCGTCCGCCTCCACCTCCTTCCCAGATCGCGACGCCAGACCGTAGCCGCCCCTCCCCCTCGAGACGTAGTCGCTTCCCCCATTCGATCGAACACCCTGACATCGAGTAGCCCCCGAAGCAGCGACGCCACCGCCCGCCTTCAGCCGCCTCCTGTTCGAAACCCTAGCCACCGTGCCAATCCCCCCCTTTCTTCGATATACTGTAAGCATTTTATTTATTTTATTCATTTTATTTTAATTCTGTAATGCTGCGAATTTTCTTTTTTAGGTTAATGCTGTTTGTTTTTTTCATTTATTTTATTTTTACAGTTTATTTTATTTTTATTTTACATTAACAGAAAATAAACTTTTTTTTTTAGGATTAATAAACTGATTTCGATTTTTAAAATAAAAACTGATTTCGTTTTTTTTAAAGTATAAAAACTGATTTCGTTTTTAAGGTATAAAACTGAACTGATTTTATTTTAAGATTTTAAATAAAAAAGATTTAGATTTTAAATAAAAAAAGATTTAGATTTTAAATAGGAAAAGATTAGAACTTTAAAAGGTATGATCTTTATATTTTTAAAAGTGATAAAAATATAGTTTTTATATTTTTAAAGAATTAAAAATATAGTCTTTACTATATAGAAGAATTAAAAATATAGTCTTTACTATATAGAAATATTAAAAATATGATTTTTATATTTTTTTTTAAAGTATTAAAAATATAATCTTTATAGGATAGAGGATATAAAAATATCATCTTTGTATATGTAGCGAAATAAAAATCTGATTTTTATTACGTTGAGATAAAGTGGTAATTTTTGAAAAGGCGAAAACTTTATTTTTGAAAAGGCGAAAACTTTATTTTTGAAAAGGCGAAAACTTTATTTTTGAAAAGGCGAAAACTTTATTTTAGAAAAGGCGAAATCTTTATGTGGAAAATAGTGTGATAAAAATATAATTTTTATCTATTTGACGTAGAGGTAAAAATTCGATTTTTATATATTGAACTTTGAAATAAAAATTCGATTTTTATATATTGAACTTTGAAATAAAAATTCGATTTTTATATATTGAACTTTGAAATAAAAATTCGATTTTTATATATTGAACTTTGAAATAAAAATTCGATTTTTATATATTGAACTTTGAAATAAAAATTCGATTTTTATATATTGAACTTTGAAATAAAAATTCGATTTTTATATATTGAACTTTGAAATAAAAATTCGATTTTTATATATTGAACTTGGAAATAAAAATTCGATTTTTATATATTGAATAGCGAAGTAAAAATGTGATTTTTACGTATGTAGTGAAAGCAGCAACGAAGGTGACAAAAAGGCGAAACGACGAAGACTTCTGCAAAAGAAGAGCCGTGGAGCTAGGATAGCTATACGTGAGAATTTCTCACCTTTCAATTTATTTTTCTAGTTATATATATATATACTAGGATGCAGACGGTGCTTAGTAGCACCCGACACAATCGTCCACAGACCATGGACTTGTTTGTTTGATTGTTTGGTGATTGATTGCGATATTGGTTTGAATGTGGTTTGTGATGTGAAAAATCGAATCGATAAATTGGTTAGGATTAGACGTGCGCCGTTATAAGGCGTAGGAGTAAGGCTAGGTTAGACCCTTACTCCAAATTTTGTGGTTTGCAAAATGAAATTGATTTGATTGTTGAGTGAATGGCGTGGGCCTTCACTAGACCGGGGATAAGGCTAGGCCTCGTCCCGTTTCTAGTATCGTGCCGTTATGCCGCCGAAATTTTCTAAAATATGTTAGAAAATAAAAATATCATTTTATTGTGTAAATGAATTGAATAGAAATTCATAGGTTGAAATAAAATGTTTTATCGTTAAAAATATAATTTTTAACGTGAATGTGAATAAATAAATATTCATTTACAAACCTGACGGTTTGTTTATGTACACCTATTTGAAGGACATTGATTGGGTCGATAAATTTCACACATCGCCCAACTGCACAAATAAAATATGTGTTTGATTGTTTGAAACCCCACACGGGTGTTGGGATGAAATTTGAAGTTCACTCATCCTGATTGATTGAATATGTCGATCGGTTGATTGACAGGCTGTTTTAAGCATTGGATGTCTATATTTGATGCTTATACAGTGTAGTGCACTTTGGTTGATGGTTGATTATTTTTCCATGCTATTATATACATGTGATGTATGAAAATCCATATAATTAACTTTATATGGTAATTGATTGGGCCTCATTCCAATTTGAAAAATAAAGAATATTATAAAATAAAAGTTCATGTGTTGACAGTACTCATTCATTGAGATTGGTCATGTGTTGAACGAAATATTTTGATAATAACAACTATTTTGGGAAAAGAAATATTTGAAATAGAATATTTGAAAATAAAGGAATATATGAAGCCGTGTTGATTAGATTGACGCCATTTTGACGTGAACGATATTTATATCGATTTTATTGAATTCAAAGTGAATTGGAAAACGATTTCGAAATGAATTGAATTGAAAACGATTTCGAAATGAATTGAATTGAAAACGATTTCGAAATGAATTGAATTGAAAACGAATTCGAATTGAATTGAAAGTGAATTGAAAGCGAATTCAAATTGAATTGAAATTTGAATTGAATAGAAATGAATTTTGAAACGAATCTATAAAGAAGAATTCAATTTTGCTTTGAATTGAAATGGAAGTTGAAATAGATTTTGAAACGAATTCAAAACTATTTATATAATTCGTTTTAAATAGAAATCGACGAAATATATATTATATATATTATATATATAATATAATGGCCTGAATAGAACGCGCCGCGCCGCGGCAGTTCGCGAATTTCGACCATTTATTTCAAACGGACATTACGGGAGATCCGACCGTCGGATTCTCCTAAAACCGGAACCGTTGGGTTCGTATCGAAAAGAGCTTTCTAATGAAGGTTAGAAATTTGAAATCTAACGGTTGGATTTGGAATTATGTCCAAATCAAATTCGAGAAAGGTCGCTGTAAGTGCAGTTCGATGGCCGTTGATGGAAATCGACTGTACGGGCCTTGATAAAATTATTAAAAATAGTAATAATTTGTGTAAAATCATAAGAAATGATTTAGAAAGAATTGGGATGAAAAACTCCATATTTGAAAAGATAAAAATAGATTTTTATCGAAATGAACTAGTTTTGAACTAGAATTATAATTCTATTTATTTTTAAATAAATAAATTGAATTCGAAAATGGTTTTGAAAATAACCAAAATTTCCAATGAATGCATTGGAGTGGATTTGAATCGAAATTGTCTTTGGAATATTTCGATGTTGGAATTCGTGATTATACAGGTGTTGTTATGGAAATTTGAAAGATATATATTTATATCGTTATTTCCAATACGACATTTGTTAGTCGTAGAATTCGATATTGAATATAAGCCGATATATTTTCTATTCAGAGCCTTGTATTGAATATCGAATGTGATTTGGGTTTGTCGTGAATGGTGTCTTCACTAACACTGTTCTTGAACCCAGTTGAGAAAAGATTAAATCTTTTTATTTAGATTTAATGAAGTGTACCAATTAAACAATATTTAATTGGAATTGAATTGGTATTGATTTTTGGGTTTATCGTGAACAGTGTTTTAAATAACACTTGTTCTTTAACCCGATAATTAATCAAATGTGATTTGGGTTTGTCGTGAATGGTGTCTTCACTAACACTGTTCTTGAACCCAGTTGAGAAATGATTAAATCTTTTTATTTAGATTTAATGAAGTGTACCAATTAAATAATATTTAATTGGAATTGAATTGATATTGATTTTTGGGCTTATCGTGAACAGTGTTTTAAATAACACTTGTTCTTTAACCCGATAATTAATGGGATGTGACTTTGGGTTTATCGTGAACCGTGTTTTAAATGACACTGATTCTTTAACCCAGTCACAGATTAAAACTAAGTGGAGTTTTAATGAATCTTTAATTAGATTGAAAAGATCGAGAATGGAGTATCACCAGTTTTGCTCCAGGCGATAGTTAAATCTTTAATTAGATTTGAACGTGAAATTTAGAAACTAACTGTCGGTTAGCTAAGTAGAATGGTTTTCTGGATATTGATCTGATGTTGGTTTCGGCCTTCGGGGTTAATATTTGGGGAATTATTCTCTTGATTAATTTACGGTTAATGACTAATGAGTTGGAATGAGGCGTATGTTGTGTTTGTGTAACACTTTTATAAAATATACGCGAGTTATTCGGAAAGACCGGGTTTATCCCATTCTGAATAACTGATACGACGATAAGTCGAAGATGAAGACGATGGTCGAAGACCGGAGGTCTTCACGTCGTTTGGGTGATAACTGATGATCTTGATTGGGCTGTACACCCAAGAAGATGGAAACAGTTAGTGATCGTCCAGACGTACTTGGAGATCGATGGATATGCGGGGTACTAGGTGCCTCCGGTTTCGTTCAGACCCAGAACGAACTTGTAAATGGACTGTGTGTCTGACATCGGATTTCATTCTGTGTGACTGATATCGGTTGCATAGGATGGTTTGCCTGTGTGGCATGCTAAGATGCAAATGATCAAGGCTTCTGTTGAAAAGCAAAGTCTTGTGGTGATGATCAAAGCACGGCCTTTGTGGCGTAGCTTTGTGTAACGTTTCCTTCGCGTGTTTCACACCCGGTATGAACCAAAAACGGGAGAGGACATCAGGGAGGACTTGCGTTTCTTTCTAGCTAGAAGTGGCGTCAGTGGTTTTTCACGCCCTGACGAGTTTGACTTATGTGGTTGTTGCTGTTGCGAGGCGCCTCGGTTATATCGGTTTCGGCCGATGCATTCTGGTCGGCTGACGGACCAGACTTACACCCCATAGGGTGGGGAAACGTAGTGTTCAGGCATAATAATCCACATCGGTGGACCGGCCCTGACGATCTAAAGGGTTGATGCGTTCTGATCCTGTGGCTCGGGCTAGAGAGTCACAAATCGGTTGAGGATCTTGCCCCTAGCCTCGGTTCATAGACGGAAATCCAATTTCCAAATACGTGACTTTGCGGTTTTATTTGTAAACCTATATATGGCGACATAGTGGCATGGGACGCTCATGTCACCTATGATTGATACTTATGATTCGAAGTTGTTTTATACACTATGCACTTATTATAGTATCAAACGATTTGTTTTAAACGTATCAAGCATTCTTTGGCTGTTATAAGGGAAAACCCTATCCCCCGGCTTGCGTTTGCATTGTGTGATAGGACCTGGGTCTTATAACAGCTTCATTTTTCCTTATTTAGCATTGCGCTGTTTGTTTTATACACTGGTATTCTTGGGAGGAAACCCGTTCCGTGTTATACGGCGTGGTCCCTTGATTTACCTAATGATTTAAAATAAAGATTAATAACTGTTTTAGTTCTCACACCAGTCACATGACTGACCTGGAGTTTATTGTTTTAACCTAAACTCTGGGTGCCCTTATTTTGACACGGGCAGCTAGTAGTTTTGGTTTTGCAGATTTATATTCACAGGATCCTGGTTTACAGCTGGAACGATATCCGGAAAGCTTTGTATCCGTATATCTCATTCTAGTTGTGTATTGTATTATTTTCCGCTGCTATGTATTTAAATGTAATTTAAATCTCTGATATTTCTGTGTAATATTCATTTATACTCTGTATATTCTTGGAATCTGATGCATTGTTGTAATATACAATGAAATGTTCTTCTGTATGCGTTCTGTTGTGGTTTGTTCTCGAACTATCCGACGCTTTCCTTTACGGGGAAGTTGCGGGTCTTTACACTTTTGGATTGAAGAAGGCCTTGGGAGGCTATATGAAATATCCCGAAGTCCCTGGTGCAGGGGAGGTTATGGCGAATTTTTTTGAAAATTTAGGGTGTTAGCCAAGTTTTTGAAGAATTTGAAAAGTTCTTAGAAACTGAAAAGTTGAAGAACTTAAGCCGTAAAGAAAACAGTGAAAGCTGAGTTGATTTGTTAAACAACATTCGGCTTCGTTCCTTTTCGGGGACGAAAAGTTTTAAGTGGGGAGATTGTAATAACTCGGAAATCTGAACCAATCTAAAAATTTTATTTTGGCAATTTTAGTGAATTTTGGATATTCAAAATGAATTATTTTAAATAATATCGACGAGAAATTTATTTTTAATAGGATTAGAACGTATATATTTATATACGTCGTCGTTAGAATATAAATATTTATATATAAAAAAGTAATTGAAAATGGCGCGGTAGTTCGATAATTCGATTTCAAATTTCAAATGAATGTACCGGGTGCGAAATAAACTGGATTTTAGTGAAACCAAAAATATTAGAATCTATTTATGAATATCTTTCCAACGAATCTGAAAGATTGGAATTTCATAGCGGGAATCAAAAGATATGTCCAGTTGAAATTTCAGAATAGTCGCTATGGAATTTCGGCCCCTGAAAATGGCCATTTTGCAAGCGGTCTCAGAATTTGATGAAATTAGTTTTGTTAGGACCGGATCGTCAATACGAACCTAGAAATAATTTTTCTCGAATTTTTAGAGTTAGTACGTGGCCCCGGTAAATTGAAATGTGCGTTCCAATTGAATATATACAGATTTATATTTTAATTTGAAAGGAAATTGATCGTAACGATCGAATTGGCCTACGTGGCATATTCCATTGTGTTCGGAATGGGGGTAATTAGCTAGGGGCGACAGTCATTGGGTTCGATTTAGGGTTCGAATGAAAATGTCACTTATGGAACTAAATAAATAAAAAAGTCAACCTCCCTTTTTAATTCTCTCTCCCCTATACCTCTCTTCCCCTGTTCAGTTTTCTTAATCGAAAAAAAAGGAAAACAAAATAAAATCGCGCCCCATTCAGCCCCCTCCTCCGCCGCCGGAGGCGCTAGACCTCCGCCCCCTCCCTCACCTTCACCCCCTCCTCCGACCTGGCCCCCTCCCCTTCCCTCCAGTCAAACCGTGAAGACCCCAACGCTCGCGAACCCTAGCACCTGAACCCGTCTGAAAACCGAGCCTCCAACCCCCTACAGCCGCCGCCGCCTAGTGCACCTCCCCCCTGACCCAATTTCGCCGTCGAGGCACCTAAAGCCCCCCCTTCAACTCCAGCGAGCACACAGACCATCCCCCCTTTTCAATTTGAGTTTTTTTACTTTGATTTATTTATACAAGTTTGTTTATGAAATGGTGATATAAAATTATAACCTTTAGTGATTTAAAAATCTGAAATGTATATATGGTTTTGATAATATAAAAACATGAATTTTATATATATTATAGCTTTGTAAAAATAGGTTTCTTCCACATAAAATGTAACAACCCGGAAAATACGAACCAATTTAAAACTTTTAAATTGGTCATTTCAAAGGAATTTGAACAATTGAAATAGAATATTTCAATAAAATAGTGAATTAGAAATAGTGAGTTAGTTTGAAAATTTGAATTCAAACTTTGACTAATTGTGCAGGGGGGAAAATATAACGGATTTTAGTGAAACCAAAAATATTTAAATCTGTTTATCAATACCTTTCTAACGAATCTGAAAAATCGAAGTTTCATAGCGGGAATCAAAAGTTATGGCCGAATGAATTTTCAGAAAGGTCGCTATATAGAATATGTTGCCCTGGAAAATAGATATTTTGCAAACGACCTCGGAATTCGACGAAACCACTTTTGTTTGGTCTGGGATGTCAAACAATTGCTAGGTTTCAAATTTCATAATTTTTGAAGCTAGTATGTGAGCGTGGCAAAAGAAAATGTGTTTGGTCAATTTCTGTTAAATTCGATCGACCAGAAAATGGCCATTTTTCAAACGATCTCAGAATTCGACGAAACTAGTTTTGTTGGGACCGTAGCGTCAAAACATAGCTAGATTTATTTTTCTGGAATTTTTCGAATCAGCTTGTGGCCCTGGCAAATTGAAATGTACGTTCAAAGTTAAAATTAAATGTTTTATACTTTAATTTGAAAAATAACTGATTGTAACAGTCGAATTGGCCAGATAAACATATCCCATTATGACCGGGATGGGGGTATTTAGCTAGGGACGACAGTCGTTGGGTTTGAATTGGTGTCCGTGTGGAGAAACACTATTTAAAAATTTAATAAAACCCTTGGCCAATCAGAATTTTTCTTTCATTATTTTTAAAACTAAAAATACGCTGAAAACCCCCGTTTTCTCTCTCCCACCGACGATCCACGTTTTCTATCCTTCCCTGGCCAATCGCCGCCGCCTCGGCCATCTCCAGCCTCCGCCACCACCAGCAGTCGACGCACCTCCCTTCCCTCTTCAAATCCGACCAACCCCTGACCCCAATCGCCACCTCCATCGCCAGAATCGTCGACCCAAACCCCGCGATTTCCCAGTGCCTCCCCGATCGCCAGAGACCACCGAACCACCTCCGACCACCACCAATCGACTCCCCTTTCCTCCCTCTTCCACGCTGTACCCTCTGATCATCCTATCGTGCCTCGGTTCTCGCGAAAACGGCAACCCTAGTTTTGAACCATCGTGAAAGGTGAGTCCTTTTTGATGTTTGAACTTTGAAAAATCATATCTTTATGGTGTGTTGACGAAATTCGATGAAACAGGAAACATCGGGACCGCAAGGAAGCTTTCTACCACATAGAAGAGACCGCGGATTTTTCTTAGTCATCTACGATTTTTAGCACTCCGAAAACCAATGTGAGAAATCTAAATTAAATGAATTTGAATGGAAAATGTCGTGTATAAATTATATAAGCGAAATATAAATTACACACGTGTCGTATACCACATGTACATGCGTTGTGTAAGCTATATAAGCGAAGTATGAATTATACATGTATAGTATAATTGATATATGTGTTGAAATGCAAGTGAAATATAGAAATTATAATATATATATATATATATATATATATATATATATATAATCCCCTCGTCCACAAACCATGGACGATATTTATTGTTGTGTATTGGTGTGAAACATTGGATGAAAAATGCGAATGGTTGAATAATTGTTTGTGGTTGAAAATTACCCATTGGAGATTGAAATGAATTGGAAATAATTGTGGAAATAAAAATAAAACATGTCTCCTGCGTGCGAATTAGATGCATGAATCCCCATTGTCAAAAACCGCGAGGTTTTATGGTAGAGCAAGGAGCCGTACTAGGGACGGTGCCGGTTTTAACTACCCTGCCGTTATGCTGCCGAAATTTTGAATAATATTCATGTGTTAGAATTATTTTCATATGTTGAAATTATCTTCATGCGTTGAAATTAAAGTCATGCGTTGAAACTATATCCATGTGTGGAAATGCTCATGTGTTGAGAAGTGATTTGTGAAAAGTAAATTCATGTGTGAATGAATGAAGTGTTTAAACAATAAAAATCATACTTTTATAATATATATGAAGTATGCAAAATATTCTCCTTATATATAATTAGTTTCAACAATAAAATTTTCATCTTTCTTATATGAACAACATATATAAAATATCCATGTGTGGAAATGCTCATGTGTTGAGATGTGTGTGTGTTGGAAAAGTTCATGTGTTGAATAAAAAGATTGAACAATAAAAATTACATTTTTATTGAAACTATGAAGTGTTAAAAACATTCATTGGTTGAATTAATATTTTAAGTGATAAAAATATCATTTTTATCATATATGTGATATGCTAAAGATATGCGAGCGTTGAAATAAATATTTGTGAGAGAAATATTATTTTTAACATGCATAGGAACTAAATTAAATATTCATGTGCTGAAATATATTTTAGTTCGCCAAAATTATCATTTTTGAAAAGTGAAGTGTTAAAAATAACCACTTGTTCAAATAAATATGCATGAGTTGAAATATTCATTAATTAGCTAATGATATGATTTTTGCCTATGCATGCAACATTAGGATGAATGGTGTTTTTAAACCAAAGTGAATTAAATATGAAGTTGAATGGAAAATGAGAAGTGATAAGAATTGTATATATGTACATGCATATTTATTTAATAGGTTATAGCAAAGAGGCTAGAGAAGAGGAATAAAATTTTGTGCCCGACAAATAGGTACACGTTTACTGTTTTGTTTGGGTGATGATTTTATGAGCCTGTTGCTAGCCGCTTGGCTTTTTCTTTTTCTTTTTGAGATGAGACGCCCGTGTGGCTATTTGGGAAACTTCCCAGCCCCTCCCGTACAAAGGAGGTTATGGCGAAATTTTCCAAAATTTAAAGGCGTTAGTGAAATATTTGAAGTGAAAACGATATAGGAATTTTTGAATGAACTACATTTATATAAATATATAAATATAAATAAAATTAAAACGAATCGTGGCCGTGCAATTTGTATTTTGAAACCGTGATTTTAAATGACTAGTGGGGGAAATCCGACCATTGGATTTTCCCGAAACCGCAACCGTTGGGTTCGCCTTGGAAATATCTTTCTAACGGCACCAACTTTGTAAAGATCCGACGGTTGGATTGTCTGGAATATTTAATTCAAATCTTAAGAAAAACAGAACCAGAAACGATTATATTTATATATATATATATATAATTAAATTAAATCGAATAACGACGCTGCAGTTCGTAATTTGAAATCGTAACTTCAAACGACTATTGTGGAAAATCCGACCGTCGGATTTTCCCAAAACTGAAACCGTTGGATTCGTTTTGAAATGATCTTTCCAATGATATAAAATTTGTGAAGATCCAACGGTTAGATTTTCAAATATGTGTAAAACAAATTTGGTGAAAAACAGCGCCAGTGCCTCGGCACGACCTGAAACGTCGTTTAATTAAATATGGCTGTTTTAAATAAATAAAAATGGCGATATATCGTTATAAAATACTATAGACGATATAGAGTGGAAATAAACCAATTTTGTTGTGTTTGCTTGATATGTGATGGTTAAATGTATTTAACATGAAAATTATAACTAAAGAACGGAAATGTGAATGTTGAATAGTCTAACCATGTGATAAATTGATTTGAAAATCTAAATATACGTGGGTTATTTGAAAAGGCCGAGTTCATCTCATTTCAAATAATCGAACGACGTTGAGAAGTCGAAGAGTCGAAGACGGTTGAAGATCGACGATCTCCACATTGGATGGATGGGCGCTACTGATGCTCGTGATTGGAGTAGCTACCTTGAAGGAGCTCAGGTAGTAGCCGTCCAGACATAATGTTGATTGTACGAATATGCGAGGATTTGGTGCCTCCGGTTTCGTTCAAACCCAGAACGAACTTGTAAATGGACTGTGTGTCTGACATTGGATTTTGTTCTGTGCTGATTGATCTCTGTTAAATATATATCTGTTTGGCGGCGGAGAATTTATTCTCTTGCTTAACGCCCTTCTCTGAGATGTACAAGCTCAGAGGTTATGTATTGATAGAAATCAGTCGCATGGAGTGGATTACCTGTGTGGCACGCCTAAGTGGCATATGATCAAGGCTTCTGTTGCAAAGCAAAGTCTTGTGGTTGATGATCAAAGCATGGTCTGTGTGACGTAGCTTTGTGTATAACGTGAATTCGCGATCCTCACTCCTCGGTATGAGTCAAAAACGGGATAGTGACTACAGGGAGAGCACGATGTTTCTTTCTAGCTAAGGTGGTGTCAGTGACCTACCAGCCCTGACATTATATATACTTTTCACCTGTGTGGTTGTTGGAATACGAGGCGCCTCGATTATAGGTCTGTAAGGACCGGGAAATGTGTGTTCAGGAATAACTAATCCTCAAAAGTAAGAGAGGACCGGCCCTGAAGATCCAAGTATCATAGTGGGGTCCTAAGACATTTGCTAGAGTGTCTCCAATCGGTGAGGAGCTTGCCCCTTGCCTCGACTCATGAAGGAATCCAATTTCCAATACGAAAAATGCGGATGTGATTGTATTACTAGTATGACGACATAGTAGATGGTAGCTATTCCGCCTAGGATTGATATTTATGATTGAATTCGCTTTTGAAAACATATATGCACTAGTAATAATATCAAACACTTTTGTTTTATAAGTATGAAGCATTTTTGGCCATTATAAGGTAAAACTCTATCCTCCGGCTTGCGTTGCATTGTGTGATGGGACCTGAGTCTTATAATAGCTTCATTTTATAAAAAGCATTGCGATGATTTAATCATTTACTTTATTTCATGCACTAGCACTCATTGGAGTAAACCCGTTCCGCGAAAGTGGCGTGGTCCTTTGATTTGCCTTATTATTGTTGTTAATTAGTTAAGTAGATTTCTCATACCAGTCCCATGACTGACTCGTAGTTTGTTTCACCTTGCAAACTCGGGTGCCCTCATTTTCGCACGGGCAGCCTAGTTACAGGTATCTGGTGCACTTTTGGCTCATGGCGAGGCTTGACTACACCATGCTGACTTTGACTCTTTCCGCCATTGTAGTATATGTATTATGATTCCGCCATTGGCGATGTAGACTGATATTTATTTTGTGTACTCTTTATGTATGATTCCGCCTCTGGCGATGGTGACTGATTATGTATTATTATGCACTAAGTTGTATTCTGCACTGTGCTCTCTGATGTGGTGATATCTATATGATTCCGCTGTCATATGTGTGTAAATTATTATATTTTATGTTTATGCTATTATCTGTGATCTACTAATGATGATTAATGTGTTATATTCCAATGATTATCCTTAACACCGTGTCACAGGGTTTTGGGATCGTCACAGCTGGTATCAGAGCTTTGGTTAACCTTAGTTCTGGAGTCTAACACATTAAACACTTCGTCAAAATAGAATCAGTAGTATTCTAAGGCGAGTAGCTCATTAGAGATAGGACTAGTAATGTCCTAGAATGAGCTAAGCAGAATAGCAAGAACAATTTGATCAGTCCATCGTTATCTTTCCCTAAGTTTTCTGCTTAACCATGTAATAAAATTATCGTTTCTGTAAACTGACTCTTTTCTTGCTTATACAGAACTTGAACAATGGCTACCCAAGCAGTCGCTGCTAGAGGAGGCCGTGCTGGCCGTGGCAGAGGACGAGGAGAAGTCCCAGTTGAAGAAGGACCCTTGATACAACCCCCGGCCGCTCAACACTTCGAGCTGGACTGCGTAGCTAAGAGATACAAGAACCTAGGAGGCAAGACCTTCTCTGGAACTAACACTGTAATAGAGGCCCTTGCATGGCTTAAAACATGCGAGAAATTACTAGAAGGCCTAAGGCTTGGAGATCAAGATAAAACTATTATGGGTGCCTGGCTTATGTAGGAAGAAGCCGAACTATGGTGGGAAGCTCTCACCTCCAGGAATAGAGAAGCTGGTAGAACCTGGGACGGATTCAAAGAACTCTTCAAAGAGAAATATGTCCTAGAACAAGCCCTAGAACGCATGCACGATGACTTCGCCAACCTCCAGCAAGGGGATCTTTCGGTGTAGGATTATCTGAATAAATTTACACAGTTGTCCCGCTATGCTCCGGAACTCGTCGCCACTGCAAAGTCCAAGAATAAGAGGTTCATCCTCGGGCTGAAGCGACAGTACCATGATAGAGCAATGGCCCACATCAAGCTGGGATTTAATGAATTAGTGGAAATGACGTGCAACTACGAAGACCTTGACCAAAGGCACCTGGAGCAGGATCGCGCTAAAAGCCAAGCCGGAAACAAACGCAAGCCTGCTGTGAATCAAGCTGAGTCAAGCCAAGCAGCATCCTCGAAACCACAGACTGGCAGGCCGCCAAAAGGGAGATGCTATAATTATGGCAAGATGGGGGCACTTCTCTAATGTTTGCACAACCCCGAAGAGGCAGAAGACAAATTCTCATGGTTCAAGCCAGGGCTCTCAGAACCCTCGCTCCTGCTTTAATTGCCGCAAGACGGATCATCTTGTCAAAGACTGCTCTTTGCTTAAAAAGGCCGCAGTAGCTCACGTGTATGACGGGACGAACCCGCCAGCTGCTTCCGATGAAGCAGGTAAACCCAATATTTTGGGAGGTACCCTTACAATTAAAAATATTCCTGTTTCTGTATTATTTGACAAGGGTGCAACACGTAATTTTATTGCTAGTAACACAGTGCACAAATTAAAGTTAAAACAGAGAAAGCTTAAAGAATCGGTTGAAGTACATAACCCGATAGGAGGATCTCTCATTCTCAGTGCATGTTGTAGAGTGCCAATCTCTTATTCTTCCTACAAATTTTCTTTCAATTTAATCACCATGGATTTTCCCGAATTCGATATCATTCTCGGGCTTGATTGGTTAATGAAATACGAAGCTGAGGTAAAGTGTGCAGAACGAATAGTAAAAATTCGAATGAAGCTTGGATATATTACTGTACCATGCCATGGTTCGAATCCAGATAGAGAGGAATTTTGGTCTGCATTAGAAGTTATCCCCACTTCCATAGAAAAGATTCCTATTGTTAGAAACGATGCGGATGTGTTTGAAGAAGTCAAAAACTTACCTCCGCAAAGAGAAATAGAATTCAGAATCGATCTAATTCCCAATGCCAGACCAGTGGTACATCCAATTCGCAGAATGACTCCAAAGGAAAAAGAAGAATTAGGTGATCAAACTCGTCAACTGTTGTGGAAGGGTCTAATTAGACCTAGCTTTTCTAATTGGGGTGCAGCTGTTGTGTTTGTCCCAAAGTCAGACGGTACTCTTCGATTGTGCGTTGATTACCGAGACCTCAACAAACAGACGCTCAAAAACAAATACCCATTACCCCGCATCTATGATCTGCTAGACCAATTAAATGGGGCGAGAGTATTTTCCCGAATGGACCTAGCTACAGGTTTTCATCAATTGAGAATAGCAGAGGAGTGTGTTCCTTTGACAGCTTTCAGAGGTCCAGATATATTTTATGAATGGTTAGTAATGTCGTTCGGCCTGTGCAACGCTCCAGCATACTTTGTCAATCTAATGAATAGAGTGTTTAGGGGAGTTCTGAATAAATTTGTCCTCGTATTCATCGATGATATTTTAATCTACTCCAAATCAAAACCCGAGCATGAAAAACACTTAGAACAAGTATTGGAGATTCTAAGAAAGAACGTCTTCAATGCCAAATTCTCTAAATGTGTCTTGTTGCAAGAAGAAGTGAAGTTCCTTGGCCATGTCGTGTCAAAGAAAGGGATTTCTGTAGATCCGAGCAAAATAACAGCGATTCAAGACTGGAAACAACCCACTACACCCATAGAGGGTATAATTTTATGGGGTTGTCTAGTTATTATCGAAAGTTCGTAAAGGATTTTTCGAAGATATCCAGTCCGTTAACGAAGCTCACGAGGAAGCATGAGAAATTTAAGTGGACTTCCGACTATGAGGAAGCTTTCCAGGAATTGAAAGCGAAACTGACAACTGCTCCAGTGTTAACCATTATTGATGGCAATCAGGATTTGACGGTTTGGACAGATGCTTCTATTAGAGGTCTTGGTGCAGTGTTAATGCAAAGAGGCCAAGTAGTCGCTTATGCAAGCCGCCAACTGAAACCACATGAGAAGAACTATGTAACTCATGATCTTGAGTTGCTAGCTATCGTTTTTGCGTTGAAAATCTGGAGGCATTATTTATTGGGCAAGAAATTTGTACTGTACACAGATCATCAATCATTGAAGTATTTATACACCCAGAAAGATCTGAATTTGAGACAGCAGCGTTGGCTAGAATTTCTTGCAGCGTATGATCTTGATATCATGTATACGCCGGGAAAGGCTAACGTTGTAGCGGATGCGCTTAGTAGAAGAACCGCAATCATTGCCAATCTAATAATTATGCCAGGATTGATTGAAAAGATTTCAGCCCTTCAAAAAGACGATGAATTCATTCAGAGAATCAGTCAGAGGGTCAAGGAAGGTGAAACCACAAGTTTCCGTATTGACGATAAGGGGGTTCTCAGGTTAAATGATATGATTTGCATCCCAAATATTCCAGGCCTTTGAAGAGAAGTGCTAGATGAATGCCATAAATCCAAACTTTGCATTCATCCTAGGGTAAGTAAAATGTACAACGATATCAAACGCACTTTCTGGTGGAAGGCAATGAAGAGGGATATTTCTTTGTATGTGAGCAGATGCCCTACTTGTCAATTATTAAAGAGCGACCAATAGAAGCTAGCTGGATTGTTGCAGCCGTTGGAAGTCCCAGGTTGGAAATGGGAACAGATTTCCATGGATTTCATAGATGGTTTGCCGCGAACCAGGAAAGGTAATGACAACATTTGGGTAATCGTAGATCGCTTCACGAAGACTGCCCATTTCATACCTGTCAGATCCAGTAGAACCGCTCAAAGTCTAGCACAGATATGTTTCAAAGAAATCGTTAAGCTGCATGGAATTCCCATCAGCATAGTCAGTGATAGAGACCCAATATTTGCTAGCAAATTCTGGGAGGCATTCCAGACAGAATTGGGAACGAAACTGAATATGAGCACCGCTTATCACCCTCAAACAGATGGCCAAACTGAGTGGGTGAATAGAATTCTAGAAGATTTATTGCGGGCTTGTATAATTGATTTTGGTGGGTCATGGGAAGATCACTTGCATTTGGCAGAATTCTCATATAACAATAGCTATCAAGCAAGTTTGGGAATGTCGCTATTTAAAGCATTATATGACAGACCGTGCAGATCTCCAGCATGTTGGGTAGAACCTGGCAATAGACTTGTGTTAGGACCCGATATGATTAGAGAAGCATCTGATAAATTCGACTTCATCAAAAAGCAATTGAGAACCGCGCAAAGCCGACAGAAAAGTTATTCAGATTCTAGAAGAAGAGGTTTGACATTTGCTGTTGGTGACCATGTTTATTTGAAAGTTTCTCCGATGAGAGGAGTAATCAGATTTGGTAAAACTGGGAAATTGGCACCGAGATTTATTGGTCCCTTTCCTATACTTGAACGAATTGGAACTCTTTCTTACATGGTTCAATTACCAGATTGGTTGCCTGGAGTGCATGATGTGTTTCACGTATCTCAACTTAGAAGACATGTGCATGATCCAGATCTTGTTGTAGAAGAAGTAGCGCAACAGGATATAGACATAACTCCAGAATTAGCAGTCAGAAGAGAGCCATTAAAGATTGTTGGCAAAGAAACTAGAGAGCTAAGAAGCAAAAGGTTCATTTAGTTAAAGTGCAGTGGAGTAGTGATCCTAGAGACTGTACTTGGGAGACGGAGGAAAGCATTAAGCAAGCTTACCCCAAATGCAGAGTGGACATCTCTGACTAACTCCGGTGCAAGGTACCTTTACAATACTTTGCATTTACATTTTGTTTCCTACTTTACTGTTGTTTCCTTTTCGGGGACGAAAAGTTTTAAGTGGGGAGATTGTAACAACCCGAAAAATACGAGCCAATTTTAAAATTTTTAAATTGGTCATTTCAAAGGAATTTGAACAATTGAAACAGAATATTTCAATTAAATAGTGAATTAGAAATAGTGAGTCAGTTTGAAAATTTGAATTCAAACTTTGACTAACTGTGCATGGGGAAAATATAATGGATTTTAGTGAAACCAAAAATATTTAAATCTGTTTATCAATACCTTTCTAACGAATCTGAAAAATCGAAGTTTCATAGCGGGAATCAAAAGTTGTGGCCGAATGAATTTTCAGAAAGGTCGCTATATAGAATATATAGCCCTGGAAAATAGATATTTTGCAAACGACCTCGGAATTCGACGAAACCACTTTTGTTGGGTCCGGGATGTCAAACTATTGCTAGGTTTCAAATTTCATAATTTTTGAAGCTAGTATGTTAGCGTGGCAAAAGAAAATGTGTTTGGTCAATTTCTGTTAAATTGGATCGACCAGAAAATAGCCATTTTTCAAACGGTCTTAGAGTTCGACGAAACTAGTTTTGTTGGGACCGTAGCATCAAAACATAGCTAGATTTATTTTTCTGGAATTTTTCGAATCAGTTTGTGGCCCTGGCAAATTGAAATGTACGTTCAAATTTAAAATTAAATGTTGTATACTTTAATTTGAAAAATAACTGACTGTAACAGTCGAATTGGCCAACAAAACATATCCCATTGTGTCCGGGATGGGGGTATTTAGCTAGGACGACAGTCGTTGGGTTTGAATTGGTGTCCGTGTGGAGAAACACTATTTAAAAATTTAATAAAACCCTTGGCCAATCAGAATTTTTCTTTCATTGTTTTTAAAAATAAAAAACGCTGAAAACCCTCGTTTTCTCTCTCCCACCGACGATCCACGTTTTCGATCCTTTCCTGGCCAATCGTCGCCGCCTCGGCCATCTCCAGCCTCCGCCACCACCAGCAGTCGACGTGCCTCCCCCCCTCTTCAAATCCGACCAAACCCTGACCCCTATCGCCACCTCCATCACCAGAATCGTCGACCCAAACCCCGAGACTTCCCAGCACCGCCCCGATCGCCAGAGACCACCGAACCACCTCCGACCACCACCGATCGACTCCCCTTTCCTCCCTCTTCCACGTTGTACCCTCTAATAATCCTATCGTGCCTCGGTTCTCGCGAAAACTACAACCCTAGTTTTGAACCATCGTGAAAGGTGAGTCCTTTTTGATGTTTGAACTTTGAAAAATCATATCTTTATGGTGAGTTGACGAAATTCGATGAAACAGGAAACATTGGGACCGCAAGGAAGCTCTCTACCACATAGAAGAGACCGCGGATTTTTCTGAGTCATCTACGATTTTTAGCACTCCGAAAACCAATGTGAGAAATCTAAATTAAATGAATTTGAATGGAAAGTGTCGTGTATAAATTATATAAGCGAAATATAAATTACACACGTGTTGTATACCACATGTACATGCGTTGTGTAAGCTATATAAGCGAAGTATGAATTATACATGCATAGTATAATTGATATATGTGTTGAAATGCAAGTGAAATATAGAAATTATATATGTATATATATATATATATACTCCCCTCGTCCACAAACCATGGACGATATTTATTGTTGTGTATTGGTGTGAAACATTGGATGAAAAATGCGAATGGTAGAATAATTGTTTGTGGTTGATATTGATTGGTTCTGGTTGAAAAATACCCATTGGTGATTGAAATGAATTGGAAATAATTGTGGAAATAAAAATAAAACATGCCGCCTGCGTGCGAATTAGATGCATGAATCCCCATTGTCAAAAACCGCGAGGTTTTAAGGTAGAGCGTGGAACCGTACTAGGGACGGTGCCGGTTTTAACTACCCTGCCGTTATGCTGCCGAAATTTTGAATAATATTCATGTGTTAGAATTATTTTCATATGTTGAAATTATCTTCATGCGTTGAAATTAAAGTCATGTGTTGAAACTATATCCATGTGTGGAAATGCTCATGTGTTGAGAAGTGATGTGTGAAAAGTAAATTCATGGGTGAATGAATGAAGTGTTTAAACAATAAAAATCACATTTTTATAATATATATGAAGTATGTAAAATATTCGCCTTATATATAAATAGTTTCAACAATAAAAATTTCATCTTTCTTATATGAACAACATATATAAAATATCCATGTGTGGAAATGCTCATGTGTTGAGAAGTGTGTGTGTTGGAAAAGTTCATGTGTTGAATAAAAAGATTGAACAATAAAAATTACATTTTTATTGAAACTATGAAGTGTTAAAAACATTCATTGGTTGAATAAATATTTTAAATGATAAAAATATCATTTTTATCATATATGTGATATGCTGAAGGTATGCGAGCGTTGAAATAAATATTTGTGAGAGAAATATTATTTTTAACATGCATAGGAACTAAATAAAATAGTCATGTGTTGAAATATATTTTAGTTCGCCAAAATTATCATTTTTGAAATGTAAAGTGTTAAAAATAACCACTTGTTCAAATAAATATGCATGAGTTGAAATATTCATTAATTAGCTAATGATATGATTTTTGCCTATGCATGCAACATTAGGATGAATGGTGTTTTTAAACCAAAGTGAATTAAATATGAAGTTGAATGGAAAATGAGAAGTGATAAGAATTGTATATATGTACATGCATATTTATTTAATAGGTTATAGCAAAGAGGCTAGAGAAGAGGAATAAAATTTTGTGCCCGACAAATAGGTACACGTTTACTGTTTTGTTTGGGTGATGATTTTATGAGCCTGTTGGCTAGCCGCTTGGCTTTTTCCTTTTCTTTTTGAGATGAGACGCCCGTGTGGCTATTTGGGAATTTTCCCAGCCCCTCCCATACAAAGGAGGTTATGGCGAAATTTTCCAAAATTTAAAGGCGTTAGTGAAATATTTGAAGTGAAAACGATATAGGAATTTTTGAATGAACTATATTTATATAAATATATAAATATAAATAAAATTAAAACGAATCGTGGCCGTGCAGTTTGTATTTTGAAACCGTGATTTTAAATGACTAGTGGGGGAAATCCGACCATTGGATTTTCCCGAAACCGCAACCGTTGGGTTCGCCTTGGAAATATCTTTCCAACGGCACCAACTTTGTAAAGATCCGACGGTTGGATTGTCTGGAATGTTTAATTCAAATCTGAAGAAAAACAATGTCAGAAACGATTATATATATATATAATTAAATTAAATCGAATAACGACACTGCAGTTCGTAATTTGAAATCGTAACTTCAAACGACTAGTGTGGAAAATCCGACCTTCAGATTTTCCCAAAACTAAAACCGTTGGATTCGTTTTGAAATGATCTTTCCAATAATATAAAATTTGTGAAGATCCAACGGTTAGATTTTCAGATATGTGTAAAACAAATTTAGTGAAAAACAGCGCCAGTGCCTCGGCACGACCTGAAACGTCGTTTAATTAAATATGGCTGTTTTAAATAAATAAAAATGGCGATATATCGTTATAAAATACTATAGACGATATAGAGTGGAAATAAACCAATTTTGCTGTGTTTGCTTGATATGTGACGGTTGAATGTATTTAGCATGAAAATTATAACTAAAGAACTGAAATGTGAATGTTGAATAGTCTAACCATGTGATAAATTGATTTGAAAATCTAAATATACGTGGGTTATTTGAAAAGGCCGAGTTCATCTCATTTCAAATAATTGATCGACGTTGAGAAGTCGAAGAGTCGAAGAAGGTTGAAGACCGACGATCTCCACATTGGATGGATGGGCGCTACTGATGCTCGTGATTGGAGTAGCTACCTTGAAGGAGCTCAGGTAGTAGCCGTCCAGACATACTGTTGATTGTACGGATATGCGAGGATTTGGTGCCTCCGGTTTCTTTCAAACCCAGAACGAACTTGTAAATGGACTGTGTGTTTGACATTGGATTTTGTTCTGTGCTGATTGATCTCTGTTAAATATATATTTGTTTGGCGGCGGAGAATTTATTCTCTTGCTTAACGCCCTTCTCTGAGACGTACGAGCTCAGAGGTTATGTATTGATAGAAATCAGTCGCATGGAGTGGATTGCCTGTGTGGCACGCCTAAGTGGCATATGATCAAGGCTTCTATTGCAAAGCAAAGTCTTGTGGTTGATGATCAAAGCATGGTCTGTGTGACGTAGCTTTGTGTATAACGTGAATTCGCGAGCCTCACACGTCGGTATGAGTCAAAAACGGGATAGTGACTGCAGGGAGAGCACGATGTTTCTTTCTAGCTAAGGTGGTGTCCGTGACCTACCAGCCCTGACATTATATATACTTTTCACCTGTGTGGTTGTTGGAATACGAGGCGCCTCGATTATAGGTCTGTAAGGACCGGGAAATGTGTGTTCAGGAATAACTAATCCTCTAGAGTAAGAGAGGACCGGCCCTGAAGATCCAAGGATCATAGTGGGGTCCTAAGACATTTGCTAGAGTGTCTCCAATCGGTGAGGAGCTTGCCCCTTGCCTCGACTCATGAAGGAATCCAATTTCCAATACGAAATATGCGGATGTGATTGTATTACTAGTATGGCGACATAGTAGATGGTAGCTATGCCGCCTAGGATTGATATTTATGATTGAATTCGCTTTTGAAAACATATATGCACTAGTAATAATATCAAACACTTTTGTTTTATACGTATGAAGCATTTTTGGCCATTATAAGGTAAAACTCTATCCTCCGGCTTGCGTTGCATTGTGTGATGGGACCTGAGTCTTATAATAGCTTCATTTTATAAAAAGCATTGCGATGATTTAATCATTTACTTTATTTCATGCACTAGCACTCATTGGAGTAAACCCGTTCCACGAAAGTGGCGTGGTCCTTTGATTTGCCTTATTATTGTTGTTAATATGTTAAGTAGATTTCTCATACCAGTCCCATGACTGACTCGTAGTTTGTTTCACCTTGCAAACTCGGGTGCCCTCATTTTCACACGGGCAGCCTAGTTACAGGTATCTGGTGCACTTTTGGCTCATGGCGAGGCTTGACTACACCATGCTGACTTTGACTCTTTTCGCCATTGTAGTATATGTATTATGATTCCGCCATTGGCGATGTAGACTGATATTTATTTTGTGTACTCTTTATGTATGATTCCGCCTCTGGCGATGGTGACTGATTATGTATTATTATGCACTAAGTTTTATCCTGCACTGTGCCCTCTGATGTGGTGATATCTATATGATTCCGCTTTAATATGTGTGTAAATTATTCTATTTTATGTTTATGCTATTATCTGTGATCTGCTAATGATGATTAATGTGTTATATTCCAATGATTATCCTTAACACCGTGTCATGGGGTTTTGGGATCGTTACATAAAACATTGAATTTATTTTCAGATTTCATAGTAATAAAAATAGAATTTTTATATGTGTTAGGGAAAGATATATATATATATATATATGTATATATATATATATGAATCTTTAGTTTAGAAAAGCTATGAACTTTATAAGAAAAAAAGGTTTGAATTATCATGAGAGAAGATATGATTTTTGTGATCATAAAAATATGATTTTATACTATAGAAAGAATAAAAATATGATTTTTATATTATAGAAAGAATAAAAATATGATTTTTATATTATAGAAAGAATAAAAATATGATTTTTATATTATAGAAAGAATAAAAATATGATTTTTTATATAGTAAAGATTATAAAAATATGATTTTTATAACATAGAGAAGATAAAAATTCGATTTTTATATATTGGATAGCAAAGTAAAATTTCGATTTTTATATATTGAATAGCGAAGTAAAAATGTGATTTTTACATATGTAGAGAATACGGGCAAAGAAAGGGACAAGAGGCGAGAACAGCGAAGATTTCTACATAAGAAGAGTCGTGGCATTTGGATTAGCTTGTCGGTGATAAATTCTCACTTTTAATTTAATTTTCTAGTTAAAATATATACTAGGATGCAGACGGTGTTTAGTAGCACTTGACACCCGTCGTCCACAGACCATGGACGGCTTGTATGCTTGTTTGTTTGATTTTGATGTGTAGTTGATTGTGTGATGTGATGTGAAATGAAATAAAATATTTATATAGTTAAAAATATTTTATAGTTGAAAATATAATCTTTAACATGAATGTGAATAAATAAATATAAACAAATAGGACGATTTGTTTATATACACACATTTGACTGATATTGATTGGGACGATAAATATTACACATCGCCCAACTGCACAAATAAAATCTGTGTTTGATGGTTTGAAAACCCCACACGGGTATTGGGATGATATATGGCATACACTAGTCCCAATAATTAGCTGCATGTCGATCGATTGATTGACAGGCTGTTATAAGCGTTAAATGTTTATATTTGATGCTTATACAGTGTAGAACGCAGTCTGAATGGTGGTTGATTATTTATCGTTGTTATTTTGTACATGTGTTGTAGAAAATCCATATAATTAACATTATATGGTAATTGATTGGGCCTCATTCCAGTTTTGAAATAGAATATTTGAAATAGAGTATTTGAATAGAAATATTTGAATAGAAATATTTGAAAAAGAAATATTTGAAATAGTATATTTGAAAATAGAAATATATGAGGCCGTGTTGATTAGATTGACGCCATTTTGACGCGAACGATATTTATATCGATTTTATTCATTTTTCAATGAATATTGAAAGTGATTTCGAAATTCGAATTATATTGAAAAGAATTGAAATTCGAATTTCGAATTATATTGAAAAGAATTGAAATTCGAATTAAATTGAAAAGAATTGAAATTCGAATTAAACTGAACAAAATTGAAATTCGAATTAGACTGGTATAGAATTGAAATCGTTTTGAATTGAATTTAAAACGTATTGAAATTGAACTGAAAATCGATTTGAATTGAATTTAAAACGAATTTATAAGGAAAAATTCAATTTTGATTTGAATTTGAAATGAAGTGGAAATCGTTTCAAAAACGAATTTAAAACGATTTATAAAATACGTTTTAAAAGGAAATCGACGAAATATATAATATAAAATATATATATATATAATATATAATGGCCTGAATAGAACGCGCCGCGCTGCGGTAGTTTGTGAATTTCGACCATTGACTTCGAATGGATATTGCGGGAGATCCGACCGTCGGATTCTCCTAAAACCGAAACCGTTGGGTTCGCATCGAAAAGAGCTTTCTAACGAATATTAGAAATTAGAAATTTAACGGTTGGATTTGGAATTATGTCCAAATCAAATTTGGAAAAGGTCGCTATAAGTGCAGTTCGATGACCATTGATGGAAATCGACTGAACGGGCCTTGATAAAATTATTAAAAATAGTAATAATTTGTGTAAAATCATAAGAAATGATTTGGGAAGCATTGGGATGAAAAAAATCCATATTTGAAAAGATAAAAATAGATTTTTATTGAAACGAACTAGTTTTGAACTAGAATTATAATTCTATTTATTTTTAAATAAATAAATTGAATTTGAAAATGGTTTTAAAAGTAACCAGAATTTCCAATAATTGAATTGGAATGGATTTGAATCGAAATTGTCTTTGGAATATTTCGATGTTGGATTTCGTGATGATACAGGTATTGTTATGGGAATTTGAAAGATATATTTATGTCATTATTTCCAATACGATATTTGTTGGTCGTAGAATTTGATATTGAATATAAGCCGATATATTTTCTATTCAGAGCCTTGTATTTAATATCAAATGTGATTTGGGTTTGTCATGAATGGTGACTTCATTAACACTGTTCTTTAGTCTAGTTGAGAAAAAGATTAAATCTTTTTATTTAGATTTAATGAAGTGTACCAATTAAATAATATTTAATTGGAATTGAATTGGTATTGATTTTTGGGTTTATCGTGAACAGTGTTTTAAATAACACTTGTTCTTTAACCCGATAGTTAATGGAATGTGATTTTGGGTTTATCGTGAACCGTGTTTTAAATGACACTGATTCTTTAACCCAGTTAAAGATTAAAACTAAGTGGAGTTTTAATGAATCTTTAATTAGATTGAAAAGATCGAGAATGGAGTATCACCAGTTTTTCTCTAGGCGATAGTTAAATCTTTAATTAGATTTGAACGTGAAATGGTAATTGAATTTACCGATAACACCGTGGTGTTAGGTATGAATTATTACCAGTTTTACTTCATGGGATGAATAGGGTGGGATTGGGAAATAAAATAAATGATTACTACGGTGTGGTTCGCTAATCCCGACTAGTTTGAATTGATATTCAAAGGAAGATTAAAGAATAAATTTAAAGTATTTATCTTTGATAAAATTAATGGGAACCTTTCCCAAAGTATAAGAATATTTGAATAAAGGAATATTCTGAATTGGAATGAGGCGTATTTTGTGTTTGTGTAACACTTGTTTAATATATACGCGAGTTATTCAGAAAGACCGGGTTTATCCCATTCTGAATAACTGATTCGACGTGGTGTCGAGGATGAACACGGTGGTCGAAGACCGGAGGTCTTCACGTCGTTTGGGTGATTACTGATGATCTTGATTGGGCAGTACACCCAAGAGGAGGGAATCAGTTAGTGGTCGTCCAGATGTATTTGGAGATCGATGGATATGCGAGGTACTAGGTGCCTCCGGTTTCGTTCAGACCCAGAACGAACTTGTAAATGGACTGTGTGTCTGACATTGGATTTTATTCTGTGTGATTGATTTCTATTAAATATATATCTGTTTGGTGGCGGAGAATTTATTCTCTTGATTAACGCCCTTCTCTGAGACGTACGAGCTCAGGGGTTATATATTGATGGATATTCATCGCATGGAGTGAATTGCCTGTGTGGCACGCCTAAGTGGCAATTGATCGAGGCTTCTGTTGAAAAGTAAAGTCTTGTGGTTGATGATCAAAGCACCGCCTATGTGGCATAGCTTTGTGTAACGTGAATTCGTGAGCCTCACACCCCGGTTGTGAACCAGAAAAGAGAGAGGACCTCAGGGAGGGCATGTGTTTCCTTCTAGTTTGAAGTGGCGTCCGTGGTTTTACACGCCCTGACGAGTTTGACTTATGTGGTTGTTGCTGTTGCAAGGCGCCTCGGATATATCGGTCGTTCTCGAACCGATGGAGTCATTTAGTTGGCTCACCTACGCCCCAAAGGGCCGGGAAACGCAGTGTTCAGGCTTTTTAGTCCACATCGGTGGACCGGCCCTGACGATCCAAAGGTCACTCGAGCTTTGACCTGAGACACGGACTAGAGCGTCTCAAATCGGTTGAGGACTATCTTTTGCCTCGGTTCACAGATGGAAATCCAACTTCCAATACGTGCCTTTGCGGTTTTATTTGTAGAGCCTAGTATGGAGACATAGTGGGATAGGGCGCTTATGCCGTCTATGATTGATACTTATTATTTGAAGTTTTTTTATACACTATGCACATATAATAGTATCAAATGATTTGTTTTAAACGTATCGAGCATTCTTGGCTATTATAAGGTAAAAACCCTATCCTCCGGCTTGCGTTGCATTGTGTGATGGGACCTGGATCTTATAATAGCTTCATGTCCTTTGTTTAGCGCTGCGCTGTTGTTTTATGCACTGATATTCTTGGGATAAAACCCATTCGGTATTATACGGCGTGGTCCCTTGATTTACCTAACTTTAAAATAAAGATTAATAACTGTTTTAGTTCTCACACCAGTCCCATGACTGACCTGAAGTTTATTGTTTTAAGCTAAACTCTGGGTGCCCTTATTTTGACACGGGCAGCTAGTAGTTTTGGTTTTGCAGATTTATATTCACAGGATCCTGGTTTACAGCTGGAATGATATCCGGAAAGCTTTGTATCCGTATATCTCCTTCAGTTGTGTATTGTATTATTTTCCGCTGCTATGTAATTTATTCTAATCTCTGATATTTGGTAAATGTGTAATATTGATTTATACTCTGTATATTCTTGTATTCTGATGGAATTGTTGTAATATACAATGAAATGTTCTTCTGTCTGCGTTCTAATTTGTCCTGTTCTCAAAACGATCAGGGGTTTCAAACGGTCTTAGTCGGTTTAATGATCGATTCGGATCGAGCAAAATTCCTTACCGTAACAATAGAGTAATGGTGTCTATAGATTTTGCTAAAACTTTGGTTAGCACTAAATTTTGTTTTCAAACCTTTTCTCACTATTTTCAAATGATTTCAAAATTACTTTCTTGTTTTTAAATCTATTTTCAAGATGATTTCAAAATTACTTCCATAATGTAAATTTGTACCTCTTTATTCATAAATCTATTTTAACTCCAGAAATTTATTTTAAATCCTTTTTAAAAATTATACTTAATCCATTTTAATTCCTAAATAAAATATTTATTGCTTGTAGATTTAATACTGATTTTATTATAGTTTCTTATGTTTTCAATTTCCTTATTTATATTAAGTTTTAATATATTCATAGTTATATATATATACACATTAATATCATTTTGTATTTAGTTATTAATCATCTTATTATATGTTTTTAAATGTATAATTCTACTTGAAGCACTCTATTTTAATATAAAGGAATATAGTTTGTTTTAACTCAGAAATCACCATAATTTGTTTATTCATTATTTGCTTTGGTTAATATTTTTTTTTTGAAATTATTCTAGTATATGTCGATATATACACAGTAGTATGTCGACATATGTATCATTGAATTTTATTTTTAATTTTGAAAAGCTGTGTCTTTTGAATTCAAATCTTTTCTGAATGGTTGTGGCCGCTGGTAAACTATAATTGGCTTCAGATATTGAATTTTTAACAACTAACCATCTCCTTCTTCAATCTTTCTCTTCTTGCCATTATTCTTCTTAATTTCTCAAAATATATACTCATACTCTGTGAATTTTCGAACGAATTATATCAATCTTCTTCTCTTTCAATTCTACATCAATCTCTCTTTGAAATTCAAGTGCTACTCAAGTGTTATTGGCTGTTCGTAATCAAAGATTGCAAGAGATCAAGTTTATATATATATATATATATATATATATATATATATATATATATCGAGTTCATACTTCAAAATTGATACTAAGAAAAGGTGTGATTGTAGCCCGTAAATCAATTGCGTGTGATTGTAGACTGAGTAAATCTAAAGAGCGCCCTGTGCTAAGAAGTAGGTGGTGGTGGACCTTACGACCATTGAAATTAAGGATTGTAATTTGAAGATTATATTGAAAAGAAATTTGCATGACCTATCGTTGTATGGGACGAAATGTAGGCTAATTCTAAACCAGTATAAAATCTCGATGTTTACTTTTCTTTTATTGCTTTTTTACTTTTGTTTTCTGCATTTGTGTTTGATTCTGTGATTTGCATAACATTCTGTTTAATCCAAAAAGGCTTTAAGAAATTAATAAAATTCATAAAACACTATTCACGCCCTCTAGTGTTAAGTTTGCCTTAAGATCCTTAATCTGCATCCCCAACAATATTATCCAAATGAAAAATGTTGGATCACAAATATTTTAATATAAAATCATAATAAAAGAAATTTTTGAGAGTTGATCTTTTAAAATTCAAACATAATTCAATTATTGACTAAATTTAACCGAATGTGACTATTTCGGATAATTTTGTTTCACAATAGCTTTGGTAAATTCTATATTTCATTAATTCAATTTCTTAATTTAATTCTAATTTCAAATTTCAATTTTAAATTTTAAATCATTTAAATTTCTAAGTCGTCGCACTAACATAATCTCGAGATGGACTCTAACCCAGTCGATTAGGACTTTTGGGAAGCGGGCCCTTCCGGAGATTTACCCACTAGTCCATAAACGTGATCATTTAATACTTCAATACTACAGATAGGCGTATTCAATTACTAATAAGGGTGGATCGCATGACTGCAGCTCTTGTTCCTTAGGATAAATCTACAAGGAAAGAGGCAAGTCCTAATCGCTTAATACGCCTAAAGGTCGATTAGCCACTTAACACATAACCCCTAAAGCTAGTCCTCTCATCTCTAAATAACCCAAGTCTCATTAACCCACCTTTTTGTAGATCCTTGTAGCCAGGTTGTTAGGTAGACTTCTAGTACAAGAACGGTTTAACCTCATGTCCACATGTCATTAAATATATAATAAAGGTCGTTTACTCACGGTTTAACCTCAAGTCCACATGTCATTAAATATATAATAAAGATCATATACCTACACAACACATATATACACAACTTCCTAATAAGGATTCTTTTATTCAATAATTAAAACTCCTGATTAATATGCATTTCATACGTATTTATTATACATTGCTTACGTTAGATTTATAAGTAATAATTACACATTTAATAACATGTGTGAAATAACATCCTAACATGAGATACGTCAATCCTTATGTAAAATATGGAATTACAACTCTTACTCCCTACGATATACAATCATCACAAAATATCTAAAAAATAGAGTTTCTCCATATATTCACCCTTACAGACAAAATTCGGGAAACAATTTATATCCATAACATATGACTTGCAAATTTGGATTCCGATTACTTCTGTAAATCAATTAAATCTGTAAATCAAAGGCACTTTCTTGCAAATAGTACATATAATTTCTTTTCTTTCCTTTATAATTTTTATAAACTTGATAAAAACAAAGGATCTGAATCATATATATTTTACAGCTCTCAAGTCCACTATTCTTATGATAATATATATTTTGACCAAAATAAAGGGCTTGAATCATATATATTTTTCTATCCTCAAATCCACTATTCTTATGACAATATAAGATTTAAACAAAATAGAGGAAATAAAGTGAAATACACTAGGTTTATATGGGGTTTTATAAAAGCATAGAATCCCATGTGATTTGCTTTCATAATAAAATCCACACATGAAAGATTGACATTTTCAAATTTATAGAGTTTTAAAGGGTTTATACTCTGTTTTCGTATAACCCCAAATCGCTTCAGCATACAAAAATCCAATGTTATAGCTAATTAACTATAAATAAAAGATAAGATTTAAGATTTCACTCACAGCCTCGAAGATCTGAAGTTGTTTCCACTCACATTTGGATCCACTTTGGAATTGTTTTCCACACATATCAAAAATTCCTCCCTTTCATATACACATACACACACACAATGTGCGCAAAAAGAGAGACATAGGAAGAAGAGGGTTGCATACATATATAAGTGTTAGATCCAGAATAAATAAATAAAATAAAGACTGAAAAAAGAAGAGGAGACAATTAACCTTAAACCTAATAGTATATAACAAGAAAGAGACACAGTTGAGGAGTGTTGCTACAGAAATCTTAAATGAGAGTGAGGGGTCTATGGTCTTATTTATATTTTCTCGAACTAACGTGGATCATTAGATTTTAAAATAGGATATCGTCTATTAAGCAGTGACCTTTTTCCTAAACCTTGGTTGCAACAATTCCTATTCATGTGAAGCAATTAGTCTGTGGCACCAATAGGTTTACCTAGCAATTGCTTGTTCCTAAGGGAGGTTGACCACCCTTTTAATTTGGACGTCATTTTGACCATTGCATGGGTTGTATTTATTATATTACAAATGCTAATTTAATGCAAATTAATAGTGCATTAAATTCTTTGACGTACATCACCAGTTACTCTTCATAGACAATTTTCTTACGTTTGAATTTCAAATTTATGATTTTTTTTAGTTTATTCTAATTTAAACTTAAATTAAAACTATATTTATTTTGAATCTGTATACTTTAATTGTTTGTAATTTTTTTCATGAGGGCTTTGTTTCTAGTATAATTTATATGGAAACAGATCAAAATCTCATTACAAACGCGATGTGTAACTTTCATAGCCAAATTTTAAAAATGTTAATCTTCCATGATTTGAATTTTGATTACATATTTTCTTCTATGTCCATTTAAGATAGATTTTATGGGTTTTACATTTCCCCCCCAGAAGATATTTCATCTTGAAATCTTTTAAGGGGTGAACAACACAAGTTGTACAAACAAACAAATTATACAACAAAGTTATTCTAAACTTCCATCTATAGAGATAATTTTTCAATGGAATTATGCACGACAGACATAATAAAATGGGCTCAATCGTAATGTGAATATGCATTCGATGATGTTGTATGTATGCAATAAATCTACTCTACATATAATTTTCTATATAAATGGCTATATTAGTGAATCGGTGTCATATTCATTCCTATCATCCAATCTAGAATCCATAATGCAACTGAAATCCTAATTTTAAAGAGAAATGTTTAGCGAAAAATGGCTTAAAATAAAAAAATTTGCCTTCCACTCGATTTTTATCCTTAATATACTCAAACAAATATAATTCATTGTTGCAAGGTCTGGCAGTTCTATGGTCCACTATATCTACGGTGGCACAAGGCACAAACGGTTCTGTCTTAGTCCTCCATTTTTTGACTAGGCTCTATCAAAATTGCGATGTTTTAAAGGTATGTTATCGAATACAAAAGCATATGAACGTGATGGGCTCTATACTTCAAAAAATTCTCTTACTTTCCTAATATTAGGAAGGCCCAATAAATATAGTAACAACTTCTTCCAACCTCCTAATCTAAAACCTTCACCAGCTGCATAATGAATTTTGACATTTTCCAAAGTCACTGATTAAAATTTTGGTTTGAGTAGAAATTTGTCGATGGTTTTCCACTTACACTTTGGCCACATGCATGGCCATTATGAAATATTTCAAGAGCACCACACCAATTACCAAAACGTAATTACACTAATCTTATAAAGATGAATATTACTCCTAGCTTCTAAAGAGATCGATGATACAAGCTTTTCTAGAGATTCTCCATGTTCTGGCTATTTTTTCAGTTCGTCTTCCAGTCTTCAAATGACGAGCAACCCTAAGATTTAATGAATTTCCTAAACCTAATTTTTAAAACTAGTTCCTAGGATAGTTTCCTTTGTTTCAAGAAAACTCCTCCAAAATTACCAGTAAGCCAAAGGTGCCCATTGCTAAATATGTTAACTGCAACTGCATGAAAGTGATTTGGAGATGATGCAATTATAAAGCTTTTAACAAAGAATTATGTCACCTTATTTTCTAATCCCTTGTATTTTAATTATTTTTCTTCAAGGTTACATTCTAGGAGCTAATTTCATCTTTATTCAATATTCCAAAGTTCTGTGATTGAGACATTTCTTCATATAAGCTGTAAATCTAATTTCCACATTAGTTTCCTATTCCATACGTGGTCTATCGCTAGTTAAGCATCCCTGTAAAATTTCCTCACTCTCTTTACTTTCTAAATAGAATTCGCTAAGTGGTTTTAAATCCCAGTGAACATAGGTACAAATAGAGATACATTACTTACACCATGTTATATCTTTGTCCAATCATCACGGGGGTCCACCGATAGTTAAAACCTCAAAATTTAAGAAAAGGAATATTCTTTTAGAAGTTATCACTTATGGTTAAGTTGCATAAACAATGTTGAAGTCTCCATACCTCATTCCAAAAAATGTAACATGTCATTCTGTTACTATTAATTCTTCTCAATTTTCCATTTTTTCTCTTCTCATAAATGTGGTTCATTCATTATTCTAATTAATATATCCACAACAGTCAAAACTGGACCATTCAACAAATCCTTACTTAATTTCTTCAACCTCCTTCAGGTTTTAAAATATATCATTCATCCAAATCAAGTTTTGTTTAATCAATCCCTACTAGTATTACTACACAACGGTGGGAAAACCGACCGTTAAGGTGTTTAATACGAAATATAAAATTATTTGTTAAAACTTATTTTAAGTTAAATTTAGTGAAAAAAATATAGTGTATTTTATAAGAAAATGGCAAATAACTGAAAAAGCATAAGTCTAAGTAAACCAAATTGTACATGTAAATGTATTTACTTAAATCAGTTACATTCATATACATACGTTTTTATTATATACTATAAGTAGGATCAACGTACCCTTGATGTTTGGCTAATTTGCAGCTTTAAACCATTAATTGATTGAAGACATAAAAGGAAAAAACGAAACAAAAACAAGCCAATAATATATCGTTATATTAGTGAATATTTAATTGAAATAAAAAAAAAGCAACATTGGACGTAATAAATAGGTCATAAATTATTAAATTAATTTATTTAAATAAGTCATATAAAAATACTATTGTTATTTACGCATATATAATAACATGCTCAAATCAATAACCTTTACCTAGTTACTAAATCCTTTAGAAGCCAGGTTATAACTTACTTTGTTCCGGAATGATATTTATTACAAAATCAGTCACCTGATCAAGTTACAAAATCTTTTTGGCAAGGCCGACAAGATTTTGTAACTTGATCAGGTGACTGATTTTAATGGATGACACAGTACTCCGCGTTGAGAATATAAAAACAAAACCAGTAAACAGAAAACTGCTTCCATAGATGACACTCACACTATGGAGTTGAGCATCTTGTCTTCAGTTCAATAATCCGCGTTTACTACACTGTTCATTCGGGCATTTCACAGGCGCAGTCAACTTGTAATTTTGATGTTATGCTAGTTGAAAGTAAGACCAACAAATAGAAGGTGGCACCAAATGAAGAATTTTGTTATATAAAGAAATTACATTGTATCTGGTTATACTTATTTGTGTATGCTCAGCTATGTAATGTAGTGTATGGGATAATTGAGTGGAACGGCATGTATCGTATTCAAAATTGCATGCTCAAAAAAAGAAAAAAGAAAAAAAGAAAAAGAAAAAAAGAGGAGAGTAATGGATCCGTTGAAACATAGTAGAAGATAAGATGCTAGTAATATATTGCTTTCATAGTGTGCATTATAAAGGGTCCTAACATAACAAAGTAAGGTTGGGTGGCCTAAAAGACCATCCGTTTTGTTTTTTCAGCCAACATTCCATGCAGTCAAGTTGTTGTTGAACTTTCCCTAAATACATGTTCTGTCAAGTTTCACTACGAAAGCAAATCAAGTGCTCTTGGAATATAGGTTACTGTAACGACCCGGATTTTTGAACAAATTATTTTTAATACTTAATATGGTTTTATATAAAATTGAATTGATAATATAAATGAATTTTTATGTTTAGTTGTTGATTTAAAAATTGATTTCGATTTAATATCGTATATATTAAATTATCAAAATACGAAATCAATGAATAACTGAATTTGAAGATTAAAACTGAATCAAAATGATTCAGATGATCAATATAAATTGTATTTGACTGTAAACGATAATGATAATAATTTATTATCGAGGGACTAATTATTTCTGAATTTTAAATTATATTATATTATATTAATTTAACATGGTTAATTTATATTTACTTTCGAATATATTTATAATCATTTCTGTTTTGTTCAGAATAGCGTTATAATATTGGAATGACGGTCGGTATGCGGAAATAGCGGTTCACGATTTTTGATTATGAAACCCGAGATATTTAACGGATTAGATCGAAATCGAATCAGAAATTAAATCGATATCTATTTAAAAAGAATATAAATCTCTTTATTTCAAATCGCAATTAATCAAAGATCAAATCTAAATTTAAAAACTAATTTCTTCGTTCCTTGGTTCCCAAGGTATTCTTCACCTATAAAATCGCAGCTACTACTCTCCAGTTTGTTTTGCTTTCCTTTTATTTTTCCATTCACCCCTTTTCAGACCGAAGTTCCTCTCAGAGTAATCAATCAAATGAAAACCGATGTCCTCTTTTCTTCAACAATTCGATCGCACAGAAGCTTTCAAAAACAAAGAAAAAAGGGGAAAACCTATCGTGTTCTTTTCAACTTTCAATTAAATCGAACATTGATTTCTTCGATCTATCAGAGGGCGAAAGACAGGCATGTTCGACTGTTCAACCTATTCACAGCGATTTAGGGGTTCACGATATTTAGTGTGACGTGATTAACGTGAAGTGAACTTAAAACGGCCCAAACTTCCCCGTGAAGGAAAGCATGGATTGAATTGAGGACAAGACGAATCATAACACAAACGGAAGAATACTTCATTGCACAGATTATGAATGAATAAAATGCATTCGATAAATATCAGAGATTACAATAAATTACATAGTAGCGGAAAATAATACAAAACACAACTGAATGTAATACACGAAACAGAGCTTTCCAAGTATCATTCCAGCTGTAAATCAGGATACTGTGAATATAAATCTGCAAAACCAAAACTACTAGCTGCCCGTTCGAAAAATAAGGGCACCCAAAGTTTAGGTTAAAACAATAAACTCCAGGTCAGTCATTTGACTGGTGTGAGAACTAAAACAGTTATTAATCTTTATTTTAAAGTTACGTAAATCAAGGCACCACGCCGTATAACACGGAACGGGTTTCCTCCCAAGAATACCAGTGCATAAAACAACAACGCAATGTTAAATAAATAACAATGAAGCTATTATAAGACCCAGGTCCCATCACACAATGCAACGCAAGCCGGAGGATAGGGTTTTTACCTTATAATAGCCAAGAATGCTTGGTACGTGAAATTTCATGTTTTATTATTACTATAAGTGTATAGTGTATAAAACAACTTCAAATCATAAGTATCAATCATAGACGACATAAGTGCCCCATACCACTATGTCGCCATATATAGGTTATACAATCAAAACCGCGAAGTCACGTATTGGAAGTTGGATTTCCATCTGTGAACCGAGGGAAAAGATAGTCCTCACCGATTCGAGACTCTCTAGCCCGAGCCTCAAGACCCAGACAAAGGTGAGCCCTTGGATCGCCAAGGCCGGTCCACCGATTTGGATTAAAATGCCTAAACACTGTGTTTCCTCTCCCTTTGGGTCGTAAATGAGCCAAATGACTCCATCGGCTCCACAAAGTCACCGATATATCCGAGGCATCTCGCAATCCAACAACCACACAGGTGAAAATAATATAAATGTCAGGGTTAGCAGGTCACTGACACCACCCTAGCTAGACGGAAACACATGTCCTCCCTGAGGTCCTCTCCCATTTCTGGTTCACAACCGGGGTGTGAGGCTCGCGAATCAACGTTAAACAAAGCTATGCCACACAGGAGGTGCTTTGATCATCAACCACAAGACTTAGCTTTTCAATAGAAGCCTTGATCAATTGCCACTTAGGCATGCCACACAGGCAATTCACACCACGCGACTGATGTCTATCGATATACAACCTCTGATCCCGTACATCTCAGAGAAGGGTGAAGTAAGGGAATGAATTCCCCTTCACCAAGCAGATGTATATTTAATAGAGATCAATCAACACAGAGAAAAATCCAATGTCAGACACACAGTCGTTCTGGGTCTGAACGAAACCGGAGGCACCTAGTACCTCGCATATCCATCGATCTCCAAGTATGTCTGGACGATCACCAACTGATTCCCTCCTCTTGGGTTTACAGCCCAATCAAGATCATCAGTAATCACCCAAACAATGTGAAGACCTCCGGTCTTTGACCACCGTCTCCATCCTCGACACCACGTCGAATCAGTTATTCAGAATGGGATAAACCTGGTCTTTTTGAATAACTCGCGTGTATAACAAACAAGTGTTACATAAACACAACATACGCCCCATTCCAATTCTGAATATTCTTTTTTTCAAATATTCTTACACTTTGGGAAAGGTTCCCATTAATTTTATCAAAGATAAATTCTTTTAATTTATTCTTTAATCTTCTTTTGAATATCAATTCAAACTAGTTTATGGTTTATCCAAACTAGTCGGGATTAACGAATCTTATTGAAGTAATCATTTGTTTTAATTTCCCAATCCCAACCTATTAATCCCATGAAGTAAAACTGGTAATACTTCATATCTAACACCACGGTGTTATTGGTAAATTCAATCACCATTTCACGTTCAAATCTAATTAAAGATTTAACTATCGCCTAGAGCAAAAATGGTGATACTCCATTCTTGATTATTTCATTCTAGTTAAAGATTCAATAAAACTCCACTTGGTTTTAATCTTCCCAATAATCACTATCAAGGATTATTTAACTTGGGAAATTTTATCCTGTCTTTAACTGGGTTAAAGAACCAATGTCATTTAAAACACGGTTCACGATAAACCTAAAATTACATTCAAATTCAATTCCAATTAAATATCATTTAATTGGTATACTTCATTAAATCTAGATAAAAAGATTTAATCTTTTTCTTCACTGGGTTTAAGAACAGTGTTAATAAAGACACCATTCACGACAAACCCAAATCCTATTTGATATTAAATACAAGGCTCTGAATAGAAAATATATCGGCTTATATTCAATATCAAATTCTACGACCAACAAATATCGTATTGGAAATAACGATATATATATACATATATATATATATATGTGTGTGTGTGTGTGTATATATATCTTTCAAATTTCCATAATAATATCTGTATAATCTCGAAATCCAACATCGAAATATTACAAAGACAATTTCGATTCAAATCCATTCCAATTCAATTATTGGAAATTCTGGTTACTTTTAAAACCCTTTCAAATCCAATTTATTTCAAAAACAAATGGATTTTTTAATTCTAGTTCAAAACTAGTTCATTTCGATAAAAAAAGTATTTTTATCTTTTCAAATATGGATTTTTTTCGTCTCAATTCTTTCCAAACCATTTCTTATATTTTTAAACAAATTATTACTATTTTTAAAAAAATTATCAAGGCCTGTAGAGTCGATTTCCACCAACGGCTATCGAACTGCACTTACAACGACCTTTCCAAATTTGATTTGGACATAATTCCAAATCCAACCGTTAGATTTCTAATTTCTAATATTCTTAGAAAGCTATTTTCGATACGAACAAAATGGTTCTGGTTTTAGGAGAATCCGACGGTCGGATCTCCCGTAATATCCATTCGAAGTCAATGGTCGAAATTCGCGAATTGCCGCGGCGCGTCACGTTCTATTCAGGCCATTCTATATATATAATATATATATTATATATTTCGTCGATTTCCTTTTAAAACGTATTTTATAAATTGTTTTAAATTCGTTTTCTAAACGAGTTCAACTTCATATTCAATTTCAAATAAAAATTGAATATTCCACATCATCGATATACAAATGATAATACTTTCAGAATGTTATATTTTGAAATCACTTCCTTTTCTATATTCATTATAAAAACGAATATAATCGATATAAATATCATTCGCGTCAAAATGGCGCATATCTAACCAACACAGCTTTATATATTTCAATAACTTCGTTATTCTATTCAACAAATGAATATTTTCTTCAACACATGAATATATTTTTTATTCAACACATGAATATATATATTTTTATTCAACATATGAATATTTATTTTATTCAACACATGAATTTTTGTTCCTTTAACACATGAATTTTCTCTTCTATTCAACACATGAATTTTTATTCTATTCAACACATGAATTTTCTTTCTATTCGACACATGAATTTTTATTCTATTCAACACATGAATATTTATTTTATTCAACACATGAATTTTTCTCTTCTATTCAACACATGAATTTTTATTCTATTCAACACATGAATTTTCTTTCTATTCAACACATGAATTTTTATTCTATTCAACACATGAATATTTATTTTATTCAACACATGAATTTTTCTCTTCTATTCAACACATGAATTTTTATTTTATTCAACACAAGAATATTCTTTCTATTCAACACATGAATTTTTATTCTATTCAACATATGAATATTTATTTTATAATATTCCTTATTTTCCAAATTGGAATGAGGCCCAATCAATCACCATATAATGTTAATTATATGGATTTTGTACAACACATGTATATAATAGCAACGATAAATCATCAACCATCATCCAGAGTGCACCACAAAACTGCATTAGCACTAAATATAAATAATTAACGCTTACACAGTCTGTCAACCCATCGATTGACATAGCTAATTATTTTGGATTAGTGTACACCAAAAATCATCCCAACACCCGTGTGGGGTTTCAAATCAATAAACACAGATTTTTATTTGTGCAGTTGGGCGATATGTAAAATTTATCGTCCTAATCAATATTAGTCAAATCAGCGTATTTAAACAAATCATTCGATTTGTTTATTACTATTTATTTTATGTACACATTAAAAATTATATTTTTAACTATCAAATATTTTCCATTATAAAATATTTTATTCCATTCCACTTCACACAATCAACTTTCATAACACATCAATCAACAAACAAGTCATCCATGGTCTGTGGACGAAGGGCGTCGGGTGCTGCTAAGCACCGTCTGCATCCTAGTATATATTTCAACTAGAAATTAAAATAAAAGTGAGGAGTTCTAACCTTGGGGATCTACTCCACCATTCTATATTTCTGAACTGTTTAAATTTGTTCGAAATTCCAATGCATCCTTTTCACGCTATTCATATATAAAAATCACATTTTTATTATCACTACATGATGCTTATATATTTAAAAAAAATTATTTTTACTTCGCTACAAATTCTATTTTTACTTGTATAAAAGTCTCATTTTTATTAAAATAAAAATCAAACCTTTACAGTGTTAAAAATCGAACCTTTACATTGTTAAAAATCGAACCCTTACAGTGTTAAAAATCGAACCTTTTCTATTTTAAAAATCTTAACTATTCTATTAAAAAAATTATAAACTTTCCTCTTTTATAAATATAAATTTTCCTATCTTAAAAATCAAATCTTTTTTTTTTTGTTCATAAAAATTCAGATTTAATCACAATACTACTCTTATGAAAATTGAATTTAAAATCAATGTTTTTAATTACACTAAACTAATTACCTAAAATCAATTAAAACCAAAAACTTACAGCGAAGTTCGAGGGTTGGAATGGCAGCGCTGGGGTTAGAGAGGGGGTAGCGGTGTTGTGACGTCGACTGCGGGTTTGGAGGCCAGGGCGTGGGGCTTCTCGAAGTGGGTGCAGGTCTTTAAGGGGGGTCATAATGGGTGCTTACGGGAGAGAGAAGCGAGGAGAGGAAGGAAGTCGGCGTCAGAGGGCATGAACGGCGGTGGGTAGTTGGCTGGCGGCCGAGGCGGTTGTGCGACGAGGGGGAGGGAGGCTGAATCGCGTCCGGGGCGGCTGGCTCTCAAATCGAAGAGGGGAGGGACAGGACGAAGGTGGAGGATCGGAGGAAGTGGATTGCGGAGGTCGATGGCGCCGCTTCTAGGCGCGGTGGCGCGAGGGGAGAGGGGGGGTCGAGGTCAACGACGAGAGTTTTTTTTATTTTCTTTTCTGAAAAGTGAAGGAGAGAGAAGAGGGAAAGGAAGGGGGGCTATATATAAATTAATTAATTTATTTTTCAAAAAGATACTTTTTACTTCGAACTCGAAATCAAACCCATCGACTGTCGTCCCTAGCTAATTACCCCCATTCCGAACACAATGGGATATGTATCGTAAGCTGATTCGATTGTTTCTATCAGTTTCCGTCAAAATCAAGATATAAATCTATATATTAAATTTGAACGCGCATTACAATTTACGGGGGCCACATACTGACCCTAAAAATTCCCGAAAAATATTTTCTAGCTTCGTGTTGACGATACGGTTCTAACAAAACTAATTTCATCAAATTATGAGACCGTTTGAAAAATGGCCATTTTCTGGTCGATCGAAATTGACCGGAAGTGTTAAAACACATTTTACTTTGCCACGCTCACATATTGATTCGAAAAATTATGAATTCTGGAATCTAGCAATAACTTGACATCGCGGATCCAACAAAAGTGGTTTCATCGAAAACCGAGGTCGTTTGCAAAATTGCTATTTTTAAGGGCCAGAATATCATGGCAACTATTCTGAATTTTCAACTAGGCATAACTTTTTATTCCCGCTATGAAATTTCAATCTTTCGGATTCGTTGGAAAGATTTTTTCAAATAGATCCTAATATTTTTGGTTTCACTAAAATCTGGTTTATTTTGAATCCTGTACATCTATTTGAACTTTGAAATCGAATTTTCGAACTACCGCCCCATTTTCAATTCCTTTTATATTTAAAATAAAATATTTATTTTCTAACAATGATTCAAATAAATATATACATTCTATTTCTATTCAAAATAAATTTCTCGTCGTTATTATTTAAAATAATTCATTTTGAAGATTCAAAATTCATCAAGATTGCCAAAATAAAAATTTTAAATTGGCTTAGATTTCCGGGTTATTACAATCTCCCCCACTTAAAACTTTTCGTCCGCAAAAAGGAACGAAGCCGAAAGTTGTTTAACCAATCAAGTCAACTTCCATTCTTTTAACTATGGCTTAAGCTCTCCAACTTTTCAGATTCTAAGAACTTTTCAAATTTTTCAAAAATTTGGCTAACACCCTAAATTTTAGAAAAATTTCGCCATAACCTCCCCTACACCGAGAACTTTGGGATACTTCAAATAGTCTCCCATGGCCCTCGCCAATCCAAAAAGAAAAAGAAACAGCCAAGCGGCTAGCCAATCGGCTCATAAAATCATCCAAACCCAATAAATTCGTAAACATGTACCTATTTGTCGGGCAAACAATTTTATTCCTCTTCTTTAGCCTCCTTGCTATGACCTGTTCAATGTAAGTACATGTACATGCATGCAAATGCGATAAATTTTCAATACAATTCACTATTTGATACAATTTGGCTTAAAAGGGTAAAAATATCAAACCAATAATCAAACAACATAACCAGCAATCAATTAGTTGATTATCTTTTCAATCACATAACTTTAATACATATCCAAAAAATCAAATTTTTGATGCCGAATCACAACAATAGACCCTATCTAGTTTTGGTTCTCACACCAGTTAATTGGAATCATATAGAAATCCCACTTTCGGCACTCGAACATGAATACTGATGATGACTAGTCAATCATCAGAATCATCTCCGGGCGACTAGAGTGTGATTCTATATCTATGAAGTATATTAAAACTTCGAATACACGTGGATCAGACGTATACGCAAAATCTTTATATACTAGACTGTCCAAATTCAATACAAAATAAATAATCAAATATGTTGAATATGGTTTAAATTTTTAAAACAAAACTTGTTTCAGTTTTATTTTTAAAGACATCACTCTTCACACTCGTTCTAGGATACTACTAATCCTATCTCTAACGAGTCATTCTCATTGGATATTACTAATCCAATTTCTGATGAATACTTTCGTTTGGTTCTAACGTGTCTGGTTCTCCGAGCTTTGTAAACCAAAGCTTGATACCAAACTAAAACACCCCGAACTTCCCCGTTAAGGAAAGCACGGATTGAACATAGGAGTAGACGAATCAGAACATAAACAGAAGAACATTTCATTGCTTATTACAACAATTTCATCAGATTAATACAGAGTATGAATGAATAAAATGCATTCGATAAATATCAGAGATTACAACAAATTACATAGCAGCGGAAAATAATACAAAACACTACTGAAAGTAATTCACGGATACAGAGCTTTCCGAGTATCGTTCCAGCTGTAAATCAGGATCCTGTGAATATAAATCTACAAAACCAAAACTACTAGCTGCCCATGCGGAAAATAAGGGCACCTAGAGTTTAGGTTAAAACAATAAACTCCAGGTCAGACATGTGACTGGTGTGAAAACAGTCATTAATCTTAATTTTAAAGTTAGGTAAATCAAGGGACCACGCCGTATAACACGGAACGGGTTTCCTCCCAAGAATACCAGTGCATAAAACAACAGTGCAATGCTAAATAAAGAACAATGAAGCTATTATAAGACCCAGGTCCCATCACACAATGCAACGCAAGCCTGAGGATAAGGTTTTTACCTTGTAATAGCCAAGAATGCTTGGTATGTGAAATTTCATGTTTTATTATTACTATAAGTGTATAGTGTATAAAACAACTTCAAATCATAAGTATCAATCATAGACGACATAAGTGCCCATACCACTATGTCGCCATATATAGGTTATATAATCAAAACCGCAAAGTCACGTATTGGAAGTTGGATTTCCATCTGTGAACCGAGGCAAAAGATAGTCCTCACTGATTCGAAACTCTCTAGCCCGAGCCTCAGGACCCAGACATAGGTGAGCCCTTGGATCGTCAGGGTCGGTCCACCGATGTGGATTAAAATGCATGAACCTTGTGTTTCCCCAACTTTGGGGCATAAATGATCCAAATGACTCCATCGGCTCCACACAGTCACCGATATATCCGAAGCGCCTTGCAATCCAACAACCACACAGGTGAAAATAATATAAATGTCAGGGCTGGAAGGTCACTGACACCACCCTAGCTAGAAGGAAACACATGTCATCCCTGAGGTCCTCTCCCGTTTCTTGTTCACAACTGGGGTGTGAGGCTCGCGAATCAACATTACACAAAGCTATGCCACACAGGCGGTTCTTTGATCATCAACCACAAGACTTTGCTTTTCAACAGAAGCCTTGATCAATTTCCACTTAGGCATGCCACACAGGCAATTCACACCATGCGACTGATATCTATCGATATACAACCTCTGATCCCGTACGTCTTAGAGAAGGGCAAAGTAAAGGAATGAATTCCCCTTCACAAGCAGATGTATATTTAATAGAGATCAATCAACATAGAGCAAAATCCAATGTCAGACACACAGTCCATACAAGTTTGTTCTGGGTCTAAACAAAACCTGAGGCACCTGGTACCTCGCATATCCATCGATCTCCATGTATGTCTGGACGATCAATAACCGATTCCCTCCTCTTGGGTGTACAATCCAATAAAGATCATCAGTAATCACCCAAATGATGTGAAGACCTCCGGTCTTCGACCACCGTCTGCATCCTCGACACCATGTCGAATCAGTTATGCAGAATGGGATAAACCCAGTCTTTCTGAATAACTCACGTATATAATAAACAAGTTTTACACAAACACAACATACGCCTCATTCCAATTCAGAATATTCTTTTATTCAAATATTCTTACACTTTGGGAAAGGTTCCCATTAATTTTGTCAAAGATAAATTCTTTTAATTTATTCTTTAATTTTCCTTTGGATATCAATTCAAACCAATTTATGGTTTATCCAAACTAGTCGGGATTAATGAACCTTACCGAAGTAATCATTTGTTTTAATTTCCCAATCCCAACCTATTCATCCCATGAAGTAAAACTGGTAACACTTCATATCTAACACCACGGTGTTATTGGTAAATTCAATTACCATTTCACGTTCAAATGTAATTAAAGATTTAACTATCGCCTGGAGCAAAACTGGTGATACTCCATTCTCTATTATTTCAATCTAATTAAAGATTCACTAAAACTCCACTTGGTTTTAATCTTCCAAATAATCACTATCAATGATTATTTAACTTGGGAAATCTTATCCTGTCTTTAACTGGGTTAAAGAACCAGTGTCATTTAAAACACGGTTCAGGATAAACCCAAAATCACATTCAAATTCAATTCCAATTAAATATCATTTAATTGGTATACTTCATTAAATCTAAATAAAAAGATTTAGTCTTTTTCTCTACTGGGTTTAAGAACAATGTTAATGAAGACACCATTCACGAGAAACACAAATCCCATTTGATATTAAATACAAGGCTCTGAATAGAAAATATATCAGCTTATATTCAAGATCAAATTCTACGACCAACAAATATCGTATTGGAAATAACGATACATATATATATATCTTTCAAATTTCCATAACAATATTTGTATAATCTCGAAATCCAACATCGAAATATTCCAAAGACAATTTCAATTCAAATCCATTCCAGTTTAATTATTGGAAATTCTGGTTACTTTTAAAACCCTTTCAAATCCAACTTATTTCAAAAACAAATGGATTTTTTAATTCTAGTTCAAAACTAGTTCATTTCGATAAAAAACTATTTTTATCTTTTCAAATATGGAGTTTTTCATCCCAATTCTTTCCAAATCATTTCTTATGATTTTACACAAATTATTACTATTTTTAATAATTTTATCAAGGCCCGTACAGTCGATTTCCACCAACGGCTATCGAATTCCACTTACAGCGACCTTTTCCAAATTTGATTTGGACATAATTCCAAACCCAACCATTAGATTTCTAATTTCTAATATTCTTTAGAAAGCTCTTTTCGATACGAACCCAATGGTTCCAATTTTAGGAGAATCCGACGGTCGGATCTCCCGTAATATCCATTCGAAGTCAATGGTCGAAATTTGCGAACTGCCGCGGTGCGACGCGTCCTATTCAGGCCATTATATATATATAATATATATATTTCGTCGATTACTTTTTAAAACGTATTTTATAAATCGTTTTAAATTCGTTTTCGAAATGATTTCAACTTCATATTCAATTTCAAATCAAAATTGAATATTCCACATCATCGATATACAAATGATAATATTTTCAGAATGTTATATTTTGAAATCACTTCCTTTTCTATATTCATTATAAAAACGAATATAATTGATATAAATATTGTTCGCGTCAAAATGGCGCATATCTAACCAACACGGCTTTATATATTTCAATAACTTCATTATTCTATTCAACAAATGAATATTTTCTGCAACACACGAATATACATTTTATTCAACACATGAATATATATATATATATTTATTAAACACATGAATATTTATTTTATTCAACACATGAATTTATTTTAGTCAACACATGAATTTTTATTCTATTCAACACATGAATTTTCTCTTCTATTCAACACATGAATTTTTATTCTATTCAACACATGAGTTTTCTTTCTATTCGACACGTGAATTTATATTCTATTCAACACATGAATGTTTATTTTATTCAACACATGAATTTTTCTCTTCTATTCAACACATTAATTTTTATTCTATTCAACACATGAATTTTCTTTCTATTCAACGCATGAATTTTTATTCTCTTCAACACATGAATATTTATTTTATTCAATACATGAATTTTTCTCTTCTATTCAACACATGAATTTTTATTCTATTCAACACATGAATTTTCTTTCTATTCAACACATGAATTTTTATTCTATTCAACACATGAATATTTATTTTATAATATTCCTTATTTTCCAAATTGGAATGAGGCCCAATCAATCACCATATAATGTTAATTTTATGGATTTTCTACAACACATGTATATAATAGCAACGATAAATTATCAACCATCATCTAGCGTGCACCACACAACTGCATAAACATTAAATATAAATGATTAACGCTTACACAGTTTGTCAACCCATCGATTGACATACAGCTAATTATTTGGGATTAGTGTACACCAAAAATCACCCCAACACCCGTGTGGGGTTTCAAATCAACAAACAGATTTTTATTTGTACAGTTGGGCGATGTGTAAAATTTATCGTCCCAATCAATATCAGTCAAATCAGTTTATATAAACAAATCGTCCGATTTGTTTATTACTATTTATTTTATATACACGTTAAAAATTATATTTTTAATTATAAAACATTTTCCACTATAAAATATTTTATTCCATTCCACTTCACACAATCAATTTTCACAACACATCAATCAACAAACAAGTCATCCATGGTCTGTGGACGACGGGTGTCGGGTGCTGCTAAGCACCGTCTACATCCTAGTATATATTTCAACTAGAAATTAAAATAAAAGTGAGGAGTTCTCACCTTGGTGATCCACTCCACCATTCTATATTTTTGAACTGTTTGAATTTGTTCGAAATTCCAACGCATCCTTTTCACGCTGTTCATATATAAAAATCACATTTTTATTATGACTACAAGATGCGTATTTATTTAAGAAAATTTATTTTTACTTCGCTACAAATTTTACTTTTACTTGAATAAAAATCTCATCTTTATTAAAATAAAAATCGAACCTTTACAGTGTTAAAAATCGAACCTTTACAGTGTTAAAAATCGAACCTTTACAGTGTTAAAAATCGAACCTTTTCTACTCTAAAAATCTTAACTATTCTATTAATTTTTTTTATAAACTTTCCTCTTTTAAAAATATAAATTTTCCTATCTTAAAAATCAAATCGTTTCTTTTTTTTGTTTATAAAAATTCAGATTTAAACACAATACTACTCTTATGAAAACTGAATTTAAAATCAATGTTTTTAATTACACTAAACTAATCACCTAAAATTAATTAAAACCATAAACTTACAGCGAAGTTCGAGGGTTGGAATGGCAGCGCTGGAGTTGGAGAGGGGGTGGCGGTGTTGTGACGTCGACGACGGGTTTGGAGGCCAGGGCGTGGGGCTTCTCGAAGTGGGCGCGGGTCTTTAAGGGGGGTCGCGATGGGTGCTTACGGGAGAGAGAAGTGAGGAGAGGAAGGAGGTCGGCGTCAGAGGGGATGAACGGCAGTGGGTGGTTGGCTGGCCGCGGAGGCGGCTGTGCAACAAGGGGGAGGGAGGATGAATCACGTCCGGGGCGGCAGGCTCTCAAATCGAAGAGGGGAGGGACAAGACGGAGGTGGAGGATCAGAGGAGGGGCAATGCGGAGGTCGATGGCGCTACTTCAAGGAGCGGTGGTGTGAGGGGAGAGGGGGGTCGAGGTCAACGACGAGAGTTTTTTTTTCTTTTCTGAAAAGTGAAGGAGAGATAAGAGGGAAAGGAAGGGGGCTATATATAAATTAATTAATTTAATTTTCAAAAAGAAACTTTTTTACTTCGAACTCAAAATCAAACCCACCGACTGTCGTCCGTAGCTAATTACCCCCATTCCGAACACAATGGGATATGTATCGTAAGCTGATTTGATCACTTCGATCAGTTTCCGTTAAAATCAAGATATAAATCAATATATTGAATTTGAACATGCATTTCAATTTACCGAGGCCACATACTAACCCAAAAATTCTCGGAAAATATTTTCAGCTTCTTGTTGATGATACAGTTCTACCAAAACTAATTTCGTCAAATTCTGAGACCGTTTGAAAAATGGCCATTTTCTAGTTGATCGAAATTGACTGAAACTGTTAAAACACGTTTTACTTTGCCACGCTCACATAGTTATTCAGAAAATTATGAATTTTGGAATGTAGCAATAACTTGACATCACAGATCCAACAAAAGTGGTTTCTTCGAAAACCGAGGTCATTTGAAAATTGCTATTTTTAAGGGCCGGAATTTCATGGTGACTATTCTGAATTTTCAACTGGGCATAACTTTTTATTCCCGCTATGAAATTTCAATCTTTCGGATTCGGTGGAAAGATATTTTCAAATAGATCCTAATATTTTAGGTTTCGCTAAAATCCGATTTATTTTTAATCCTGTACATCTATTTGAACTTTGGAATCGAATTTTCGAACTACCGCGCCATTTTCTGTTCCTTTTATATTTAAAATAAAATATTTATTTTCTAACGATGATTCAAATAAATATATACGTTCTATTTCTATTCAAAATAAATTTATCGTCGTTATTATTTAAAATTATTCATTTTAAATATTCAAAATTCATCAAAATTGCCAAAATAAAATTTTTAAGTTGGCTCAGATTTCCGAGTTATTATAGAACTAGGTTAAGTCATGATGGAGTTTTGAACATCGCGATGGAGTCTGAGTGGTAGGCGCAACCGTCGGTCGAGGGTACAGAACGATGATGGTTTGATGCGAAATACTGGAGTTTGGAACTGAAAAGCGGTTCGATTCTCTTTGGACAAGGTTATTTGGGATACTGGGAGATTGTTGTGACCAAAACTGGTATGTTGAGTGGAGAACGTGGCCTGGTCATGAAAGCTGAGGTAGAGCGGGACTTGCGTGAAGATATGGAGCTGATTTGTGCTATCATTATTCATGTGGATATTTGAGGAGCTGAGCATTTATTTTAAGGATGGGCAAGGTAACTAGAAGATGGCAAATGGATTTGGGAAGTACGGCAGTAAGGGCTGAGGGTTTCAAAGCATAACGGTGATAAGGAATTTGGGTTATTGCCGCTTGCTTGCGGTGATGTTTTATAGTAGCAATTAGTCGAGTTAGTTGCAAGGAGCAAGGATGTAGCGGCCTGGAATTTCGCTCGATCCAAATCAGTCGTTAAACCGACAAAGACAGTTCGAAACCCCTGATCGTTTGAGAACAGGACAAATCAGAACATAAACAGAAGAACATTTCATTGTTATTGCAACAATTCCATCAGAATACAAGAATATACAGAGTATAAATGAATAAATTACATTCGATAAATATCAGAGATTACAATAAATTACATAGCAGCGGAAAATAATACAAAGCAGAATTGAAGGTGATATACGGATACAGAGCTTTCCGGATATCATTCCAGCTGTAAATCAGGATCCTGTGAATATAAATCTGCAAAACCAAAACTACTTGCTGCCCGCGTGGAAAATAGGGGCACCCAGAGTTTAGGTAAAAACAATAAACTCCCAGGTCAGTCATGTGACTGGTGTGAGAACTAAAACAGTTATTTAATTCAATTTTAAAAGAGAGTAATTCAAGGGACCACGCCGTATAACACGGAACGGGTTTCCTCCCAAGAATACCAGTGCATAGAATAAACAGCGCAATGCTTTTTCGAAAAATGAAGCTATTATAAGACCCAGGTCCCATCACACAATGCAACGCAAGCCGTAGGATAGGGTTTTACCTTATAATAGCCAAACAAGCTTGGTACGTTTAAAACAAATCATTTGATACTATAATAAGTGTATAGTGTCAAAACAATTTCAATTATAAATATAAATCATAGACGGCATGAGTACCATATATCATGTCTCCATACTAGTTCTACAATTAAAACCGCAATACACGTATTGGAAATTGGATTTCCGTCATGAGTCGAGGCAAGGGGCAAGCTCCTCTCCGCGTTCGAGACACTCTAGCAAATGTCTCAGGGCTACGCACTCTGGGCAACCCCTGGATCTTCAGGGCCGGTCCCCACTTACGTTAGAGGATTAATTATGCCTGAACACACGTTTCCCGGTCCTTACAGACCTAAAATCGAGGCGCCTCATTCCAACAACCACAAAGGTGAAAAGTATATAAATGTCAGGGCTGGTAAGTCACTGACACCACCAAAGCTAGAAAGAAACGTCGTGCTCTCCCTGCAGTCCGTATCCCTTTTTGACTCATACCGAGGTGTGAGGCTCGCGAATTCACGTTATACACAAAGCTACGCCACAAAGGCCGTGCTTTGATCATCAACCACAAGACTTTGCTTTTCAACAGAAGCCTTGATCCATGCAACTCAGTGTGCCACAAAGGCAATTCATGCCATGCGATTGATATCTATCGATATATAACCTCTAAGCTCGTACGTCTTAGAGAAGGGCGTTAAGTAAGAGAATAAATTCTCCGCCGCCAAACAGATATATATTTAACAGAAATCAATCAACACAGAATAAAATCCAATGTCAGACACACAATCCATTTACAAGTTCGTTCTGGGTCTGAACGAAACCGGAGGCACTTTCCTCGCATATCCATCGACCTCCAAGTACGTCTGGACGACCACTAAATGATTCCCTCATCTTGGGTGTACAACCCAATCAAGATCATCAGTAATCACCCAAACGATGTGAAGACTTCCGGTCTTCAACCACCGTCTTCATCTTCGACTTATCGTCGAATCAGTTATTCAGAATGGGTATAAACCCGGCCTTTCCGAACAACCCGCGTATATTAAAAACAAATGTTACACAAACACAACATACGCCTCATTCCAATTCATTAGTCACTAACCGTAAATCAGTAAGAGAGCAATTTCCCAAATATTAACTCCGAAGGCCGAAACCAACATCAGATCAATACCCAGGAAACCATTCTTCTTAGCTAACCTTCAGCTAGTTTCTAAATTTCATATTCTTAGGGAAAGGTTCCCATTAATTTTATCCAAGATAAATTATTTAAAATTTATCCTTTAATCTTCCTTTGGATGTCGTTTTAAACCAAATTATGGTTTTCTAAATTAGTCGAGATTAGCGAACCACACCGAAGTAATTATTTATTTTATTTCTCAATCCTAACCTATTCATCCCATGAAGCAAAACTGGCATACTCCATATCTAACACCACGGTGTTGTCGGTACAATTAATTACCATTTCACGTTCAAATCTAATTAAAGATTTAATTATCGCTTTGGAGCAAAACTGGTAACACTCCATTCTCGCTCAATTTCTAAATTTGATAATTTAGATTATCAATTCACATTTCAATTTAATTGCAGATTCATTAAAAACTCCTTTTACTGGGTTAAAGAACTAGTGTCATTCAAAACACAGTTCGCGACAAACCCAATTCATATTCTATTTACAACCCATTTCAAATCCAATTTATTTATTTAAAAATAAATGGGTTTGAATTTTAGTTCAAAATTAGTTCATTTCGATAAAAATCTATTTTTATCTTTTCAAATATGGAGTTTTTTTCATCCCAATTTTTCCCAAATCATTTCTTATGATTTTACACAAATTATTACTATTTTTAATAATTTTATCAAGGTCCGTACAGTCGATTTCCATCAACGGCCATCGAACTGCACTTACAGCGAACTTTTTCGAATTTGATTTGGACGTATCTCCAAATCCAACCGTTATATTTCAAATTTCCAATATTCATTAAAAAGCTCTTTTCGATACGAACCCAACGGTTTCGGTTTTAGGAGAATCCGACGGTCGGATATCCCGTAATGTCCGTTTGAAATAAATGGTCGAAATTCACGAACTGCCGTGGCGCGACGTGTTCCATTCAGGCCATTATATTATATATATAATATATATTTCGTCGATTTCTATTTAAAACGAAATTTATAAATAGTTTTGAATTCGTTTCAAAAACAATTTCAACCTTTATTTCAAATTCAAATCAAAATTGAATTTTCTATTCTAAATCCTTTTTACTTTCATTTCTATTTGATTCAGATTCAAATCGATTTTAATTTGATTCGAATTCATTTCCTTTTTAATTTAATTCGAATTCGTTTTCTATTCAATTCAAATCAAATTCGTTATATATTCAATTGAAATCAAATTCGTTATATATTCCATTGAAATCAAATTCGTTTTATATTCAATTCAAATTCATTTTCGTTATATATTCAATTGAAATCAAATTCGTTATATATTCAATTGAAATCAAATTCGTTTTATATTCAATTCGAATTCATTTTCGTTATATATTCAATTGAAATCAAATTCGTTTTATATTCAATTCGAATTCATTTTCGTTTTCTATTCAATTCGATTCATTTTCGTTTTCTATTCAATTCAATCATTTTCGTTTTCTATTCAATTCAAATCAAATTTATAAAACGAATATAATCGATATAAATATCGTTCGCATCAAAATGGCGCATCTCTAATCAACACGGCTTTATATATTTCAATAAATTCGTTATTCTATTCAACAAATGAATATTTATTCTATTCAATATGTGAATCTATATTTTTGTCAACACACGACTAATCTCAACGAATGAGTACTGTCCACATGTGACTATTTTTGTTATTTACTATATTTTATGAAAATTAAGGTATCTATCGTTTGATATTAAATCAGACTCCAACTGTAAATTAGTAAGAGAACGATTCCGTGAATATTAACCCCGAAGGCCGAAACCAACATCAGATCCATATCCAGGAGACCACTCATCTTATCTATTTTCCAGTTAGTTTCTAATTTTATATATGATAAAGATGTAAATTTTATTGTTAAAATATCTCGTTCAACACATGACTAATCTCAACGGATGAGTACGGTCAATACATGAACCTTTATTTTATAATATTCTTTATTTTCTAAATTGGAATGAGGCCCAATCAATCACCATATAAAGTTAATTATATGGATTTCCATACATCACACGTATATAATAGCATTGAAAAATAATCAACCATCAACCAAAGTGCACTGCACTGTATAAGCATCGAATATAGATATCTAATGCTTATAACAGCCTGTCAATCGATCGATCGACATATTTAATCAATCAGGATGAGTGAACTTCAAATTTCATCCCAACACCCGTGTGGGGTTTCAAACAATCAAACACAGATTTTATTTGTGCAGTTGGGCGATGTGTAAAATTTATCGACCCAATCAATATCAGTCAAATAAGTGTATACAAACAAATCGGCCGATTTGTTTATAAATATTTATTTATTCACTTTCACGTTAAAAATTATATTTTTAACGACCAAATTATTTTATTCAAACTATGAATATTTTATTCGGTTCATTTATCAAATAAAATGATATTTTTATTTTTCAAACTTATTTTTAGAAAATTTCGGCGGCATAACGGCACGATACTAGAAACGGGACGAGGCCTAGCCTTATCCCCGGTCTAGTGAAGGCCCACGCCATTCACACATCAATCATATCAATTTCATTTCACCAAACAATTCAATTCAACCCAAGCAATCTAACTAACAACACAGCCAAACAAACAAGTCCATGGTCTGTGGACGATTGTGTCGGGTGCTACTAAACACCGTCTGCATCCTAGTATATATGTATAACTAGAAAAAGAAATTGAAAGGTGAGAAATTCTCACCAATAGCTATCCAATCATCTTGACTCTTCTTTGATAGAAATCTTCATCGTTATCGCATTTTTGTCATCTTCGTTGTTGTAGCCACTACATATGTAAAAATCGAATTTTTACCTCGCTATTCAATATATAAAAATCGAATTTTTACCTTGTTATTCAACATATAAAAATCGAATTTTTACTTTGTTATTCAATATATAAAAATCGAATTTTTATTATACTATTCAATATATAAAAATCAAATTTTTATTATACTATTCAATATATAAAAATCAAATTTTTATTATACTATTCAATATATAAAAATCTAATTTTTATTATACTATTCAATATATAAAAATCAAATTTTTATTATACTATTCAATATATAAAAATCAAATTTTTATTATACTATTCAATATATAAAAACCAAATTTTTATTACCTCGCTATATGGATAAAAATTCCATTTTCACACCGCTACTATATAGATAAAAATTCTATTTTTACCTCGCTATTCTCTATATAAAGATTTCGCCTTTTCAAATATATCATTATAAAAATCACATTTTTATTTTTCTACACATATAAAGATGGTATTTCTAATATTCCTATCATGTAAAAATTATACTTTTACTTCTCTACATAAACAAAAATCATATTTTTACATCATTTATATAGTAAAGACTATATTTTTAATACTTTAAAAATATAGAAATCATATATTTATTACTTTAAAAATATAAAAATCATATTTTTTATTTGCTACTTCACACGAACAAAAATCTAACCTTTTTAGTTTTAAAAATCCAACCTTTGTTTAAATTAAAAATCAAACCTTTTAAAAAAACTATATGATATATATATGTATGAAAATCGTATATTATTTCAGTTTTAAAGATCATACTTTCTTTCTCTCTTTTTTTTATTATACATATACAAAATCAGTTTTATTAACAAGAAAAACCAGAATAAATAAAAGTAAAAATACTTACAGGTTTTAGAAAAGAGGAGGGGGACTGTCAGCGTTCGTCGGTAGAGGAAAGGGGCGGCGTCAGGTGGCGCTGGTGCCAAGGAAAGAGCAGGCGCTTGCGGAGGCGGCCCACACTGGCCGACGCGCTGCGATTTGGGTTTGGGGTTCCACGAGGTGGGCTTCGGCTAGGCAAGGAGGCGGCGCCAGGATCATCGGAGGCGGGGAACGTCGGGTGGGGGCGCGCGAGGCCAGGTGGCGCGATGAACGGGGCTGGCGATGGCGATGGGGATTAGGGCACGGGTCCGATCAGTTTTTTTTCTTTTTTTTTCCTGTTGAACTAAATCGAACGGGGGGGGGGGGGCAGAAATTATAGAAGGAGAAGGGGGTTTTAAATTTTATTTATTTATTCATTCTTTAATTAATTCAAAAAGGTAACTTTTAAATTCGAACCCCAAATGAAACCCACCGCCTGTCGTCCATAGCTAATTACCCCCATTCCGAACACAATGGGATATGTATCGTAGGCTGATTCGATCGTTTTGATCAGTTTCCGTTGAATTTACATTTAAATCACTATATTGAATTTTAAACGTACATTTCAAATTACCGGGGTCACATACTAACTCGAAAAATTCCATAAAAATATTTTCTAGCTTCGTATTGACGATACGGTCCTAATAAAACTAGTTTCGTCGAATTCTGAGACCGTTGGAAAAATGGCCATTTTCCAGTCGATTAAAATCAATTGAAATTGGTCAAACGCGTTTTCCTTTGCCACGCTCACATATTGATTCGAAAAATTATGAAATTTGAAACCTAGCAATAATTTGACATCACGGACCCAACAAAACTAGTTTCGTCGAAATCCGAGGTCGTTTCCAAAATTCCCATTTTTAAGGGCCTGAATTCTATAGCGACTATTCAGAATTTTCAACTGGACATATCTTTTGATTTCCGCTATGAAATTTCGATTTTTCGGATTCGTTGGAAAGATATTACCAATTAGATCCTAATGTTTTTGGTTTCACTAAAATCTGGATAGTTTTGCACCCGGTACGTTCAATTGAAGTTTGAAATCGAATTATCGAACTACCACGCCATTTTCAATTCCTTTTATAATTATATATAATTATTTATATTCTAACGACGACGTATATAAATATATACGTTCGAAATACAATCAAAATAAATTTCTCGTCGATTTTATTTAAAATAATCTATTTTAAATATTCAAAATTCGCTAAAATTGCCAAAATAAAAATTTTAAACTGGCCAAGATTTTCCGGGTTATTACAAAGGAAGAAGGGTTATCAAGTGAGTTGTTAGAGGATAGAACATGGGTTAAGACATGATTAAAGGTAAATCTTATAATATGTTAATGATGTTTAAATTATTTAAAATTCTTTTAAACGTGCAATCGAAAAAACTATATCACATGATATCAGATTCGAGCGAAAACTGGTTGTGTTGAATCATATCGTTGTAGGCTACATGATGAAATTAAAATGGAATCAGAACAGACCGCAAATAAAAAACACGGTGAGTAAATCTCACTCACCTCTTTATTAAGAATTATTTTTATTCATTTAAGAATAATTGTTTGTTGCTTGTTTGAATGCATTCTGGTTGTTAAAATATATTAGTTATTTAGGGTTGACTATGATATATATTGGGTTGATGATTGGATTGTTCCCGCGGTCTCATTAGCGGATGCTCGCAGTTTCATAGCGGATGATTTCCCTATGCACCCCACAAATATATGTTAGTGGATGACCTTCATACCGCGATATCCTGCCTCGAAGCAGGATGGGTATTACTATGTTGACTAACGTCTGTGGATGCAGGAAAACAGGTTGGAGGAATCCGACTGGATTTCTCAAAAATATATTATCTGTTTGTTCATTTATTTGCATATATACTGTCATATACGATGTGTTAGAAAACCTGAAATAAATAATTTGTTGTTTGGTGTTTAAATATCACCGGGCCTAAATGTTGATATTTTAAAATATAGTAAAAAGGAAATTTCCAGGGTTAAAAAGGGAAGTTCTATTTTTAATAAAATAGAATCTGAAATTCAAATAGAATAGAAATATTAACTTGTTTTAAAGAATAAAAACAAGTAGGTCATTTATAAACGAAGTTTATAAATAAAGTGAAATTAGTTATCAGTGGATAATTTAGAAAATAGAAATACAAGTGTGACTTTGGGAAGGGAAATATATTTTTCCAAAAGAAAAAATATTTTATTTGAAAGCGAGACTTGGTTAAAAATGATGTATGTAAATAGAAAGGTGAAAAAAATTATCATTTGGATAATTTAAATATTTTAAATTCAAATGTGAATTTAAAATAAGAACTTAGAATCGTTTTATATAATAAACGATTAACTTTATTCGGATATCTGGAATATAAGTGAAGTTGAATAAATCCTTAGGATTCGTGTTTAAAATTCGACTATGTCGGATTTATAAAAAAAGATTATTCCTAGACGAGATATTTAAATTTAATTTAAATAGAAAATGAGACAGGACATGAAAATAGGTTCTAAATTTATATAGATAAGTTAAATAAAGGGATACCCCAAAATGAGATTTTGGTCAAGGAAAATTATAAAATGGTGCTTATAAATAATATGAATAAATTATCAAGAGATAATTTGAATATAGAAATTCAAATGGAATTCAAATATAGAATTTGAATATAGAAATTCAAATGGAATTTGAATATAGAATTTCAATAAAGAAAATTCAAATAGAATTTGAATATAGAAATTTAAAATAGAAAGTTGAAATCATTTCGATGGGAACGACGAAATATATTTCAGAATGCGGATTTTTAAATAAATCTAAAGGATTTATAATTTGTCAAAGGAATTGGAATTAAATATAGAAGATTGAGTAGAATTAAATTTATTACCGAGTAACGGAAAATCAACGATTATAAATAATCAGAAGTATCAAATTGAATTCGGAAATTTTGTTTAATATATATTAGAATGGAGTTGAAAATATTATAAATGAAGTTTAAATGTTTATATATATAAATATAATTAAAACGAACTCGCCGCAGCGCTGTAGTTCGTAAATTGGCGTTTTGAACTTCAATCGAGTATACATAACTCAATTTAAGACGGAATTATGTGAAACAGAATCATCAGGACCGATTGAATAATAGTTTTCTAATGGAAGAGAAAAATCTGGATTTCGTCGAATGAATTTCGAGTTATGTCAAAAATCAAATTTTCAGAAAAACAGCGCCATAACCATTATAAAACTATAACAGTTTATTTAAATAAATTAAAGGATTTTGTAACACCCCGTAATTCTGTTAATATTAATATTCACAAATTAAAGAATAACTAATCTCAGATGTGAGAATTGTGGGAAAGGGTTGCGCCATTGTGTTCGTCTCGGAATTCTGGTTGAAATAGAGTCCGAGTTTGCGTGATTTGGATCGTATGAAGGAGATATGGCCATCGGAAGTTTCAGAAAATTCAAAATTCTAAATTCGAAGTCAAACAGGCCAGGAGGGACACCCCAGGTCGTCTGGGGAGTCGACTGGGCAGTCGACATCCCCAGGACCAGGTCGACTGCGCAGTCGGCCTGGGTGTCGACCTGGTCCAGTCGGCCAGGTTTTGGCTGAGCCCAATCTTGAGATGCTGATGTGTCTTTAGGGCTGAGTTGGCTAATTTAACGGTTCAGGTTAGTTCTGAGTTGATCTGACAGTCTAAATAAATCCTAAACTCTATATATACCTAGGTAGTCTCTCACTCTAAATTCACATGAAAAATAGAATTGCCGCCATCATGCCATCACCATGGAACTCAGTGTAGCCGCCGCCAACTAAGAAGGAAGAAAGCTAATCAAAACTCTAATTCTACTCAACTCTAAAGCAAATCAAGACTCTCTTTCTTTTCTAATTGTGAGTATGATGATTTTAATAAGATTATTAGCAAACTAATTAGATTAAGATGTGATATGGATCATAAGAAAATGATGTGAATTGTCATATATGTTGTTGTAAACCTTATGCTATCATGTATGTTGTAAATCCTATGTTATGTGATGATGATATCCTATATGTTGTAAATCATGCTATGATGATATTATATATGTTGCAAGTTTCTATGCTAAGTTGCGATGTTACAAAGCCATGATGTTATTATGTAGTAGTTAGGTTATGAATCATGATGTTGATTATATATATTTGGGCTATGATGATTCACATGATAAATCACATGTACCAATGCAAGTTTAGATTTAATAGTACGTATAATCTCACATATTGTATGACATCTATTTAGATCTAGAATTATGCTATGACATGTGTGAGTTCTATGTGTTAGATGCTAGTTCACACCATCATTATGTTGCATAAACCACATATGCAAGTTTATACATGAACTTGGGTTATGATCATATTATGTAAGTTGTGATATTTAACCAAACAAGTTGACTCCTTCAGATCCATGACATGTGTAGTTTTATGCAAGTTTCACCCCTAATATGATTAGATCTATTTTATTTGTCTATATGTTGTGATAATTTATCTTTGTGCTACGAGTTAGACTATTCGAGTCTAACGTATATTTTGCGTTGTATAAGCGAACGTATAACGTGGGGTAGGGGTAATATTAAGGATTTAATATTAAGAAATTGGGGTGCAATTGATATGATTTTGCATACCATAAGTGGATGGCCATAATTAAGTCAATTATGGACATCATTAAAATTGGAATTAATTAATGATTTGAATAGGGATATATTTAAAACTGGGGTAAAAGATTATAAGTGTTAATCAATGCTTAGGACACGAGGTTGGACTCGTTTGTGACGTAAACCTGCCCGGACCTGACCGACAAATCCAGTAGTCACAAATGTCAGCCCAATGTGAGAGGTCCTAGGCCCAAATTAAATCATAACAATTGTAAAGACACGAGGTTAGACTCTTTTATGGTGTAAGACTCCCCGGACCCGCCCGGCAAATCCAGCTGCCATAAATGTCAGTCTAATGTGAGAGGTCTTTATAAGGTTATGGCCTTAATGAATTAAGAAATACTTAACCAGATAAACATGTGAGGTGGGACATAGGGGTTAAGTAGGTGCCTTAGGTGGCATGAGGAATCTAGTGAGTGCCTTTAGTGGCATTTGAAACACGATTAGTAAGACTTAACCAAACACACATGTAAATGAACATGACTAAGAGGGTTAAGTGGGATGTACTAGTGGGGAAAAGCTTAGGTGGATAGCTTTTGGTAAGTAAAGGGGGCCCATTTCAACCAGTAACCCAAACGTATCTTTGTGGGCTCGACCCAAGTCGAGGATGGGACACACATACTGGGCTTGACTATAAGAGGCCAAACGGGTTAGCGGTGGCAACGCAAGTCCAACGGGTTTCATATGCGTGTGTCGACCCGGGCTGGTAGGTAAGACGTTGTTGCATCGTGTAGGTATAAGCGGTGCATCCTCAAGTTGTATCGGGTTGCCACTTTAGGGGAGTGATACACCCCATTGTGGGGCCAGAACGGGTATCTACGAGTAGGGAGCCGATCGAAAGTGGGTAGTGGGGTACACCTAGCGGAGATAGGGGCAGGCGACACCTATGTAGTCAGCTAGGGGTACATGAAGTTATTTATAAAATTTCAAAGTGAAGCAAGTGGGATCAACCTTTAGGGTGACTAGTGTGGTGCAGTGTAGTAATTATTCGTTAGTAATTAGGTGTGCCTTTAACGTTATCTTTATCTGCTCTTCCATACCCAATAGTTCATAGACATTTCCTTATTTTCCAGCTTATGCCTTAGTCTAGTTATTTTGATAATAGTATTGTTAGAATTATCATACTCGCCAGACTTTATGTCTGACCCCATCTATTTCTATCTTTTTCCCCCTCCAGGTCCTCAGGGTGGGCCCAGCTCTAGTGGAGCTTGATTGGATTGCTTTATCTCTCTTTTGGAAAGCTTGGACCACTGAAGTAAAGTCCAGCTTGTTATCTTCTTTAATGGCTATTTATGTAATGGGATTATGTATTTTGTTTTATCAAGATGGATATTGTACTTGACTCTGGTTTATGGTTTTATGATGTAACAAACATGTTTAATTTCCACTGCAATGAAGTAAAGTTTTAGATTTCCAAGTACTACTTATTATCTGTCTTGTTGTAATTTTCATATTCTATATTCACTTAAAACCTCCATGGAAATTAATGCATTCCCTTTGTGAGTGACATTAATGGACGTGGGGTGCTACATGTGGTATCAGAGCTTAAGGTTACCAGAACAGATAAATTTTTTTGAAAAACTATTTTTCTAAAGTATTTTTGGAAGAAGTGTTTTCAAAACATGTCTTGATGAGTAAATTTAAGAAGAAAGTTTTTATGAAAAACATAATCCCCAATACCCATATATCTTTATCTTTCGAATTCTCCATTTTGAATCTTTCCTTTTTCGTTTCAGCATGGCTGAAGATCTTAACCTTCCGGAGGGTGTAACGATACCAGGATGGTATAGGAAGTTATTAGAGGCTAGGGCTGCTGCAGGTCCAGCCAATGTTCCTCCACCACCAGTTGCACCCGCTCCTCCTCCTCGCGTTGATACTTTTGCAAAGACATGCAAGGAATTTAAGGCTATGGGCGGAAAACCTTTTCAAGGGTGAGAAACGTTTGTGGAAGCTAGAGATTGGCTTACGGAGGTGGAAGAATTGCTTGAAATCTTTGAAGTAGAAGAAGGGAGGAAAGTCAAATTAGCAGCTTGGTTGATGAAGGGAGAGGCCTCGTTTTGGTGGGAGGTCACTAATGGGGAGCGTCCTGTTGACTCTTGGGCGGATTTCAGACGTAGGTTTGAGACAAAGTTTCTCTCAAGGGCAGAAGAGAATCTATACATGGAAAGGTTCTTGACACTGAAGCAGGGAAATCTATCAGTGAAAGAGTACGTCAACAAATTTAACCAATTGGCAAGGTTTGGCTTAGATTTGGTGAACACGCAGGAGAAGAAGGCTCTGAGGTTCGTTAATGGCTTGAATGAGCCATTGCAGGGTTTGGCTATGACCCACATCCCTGTGGGGGCCACCTTTGAGAAGCTAGTAGACATGGCATTCATGCACGAGGAGAAAGGCGCTAATGCTAATAAGGCGCCCGAGAACAAAGGGGATCAGAAGAAACCACAACAGCAAAACAAGAAGGGTAGTAAAGACAATAATGGCAAAGGAAAGAAAAGATGCTTTAACTATGGGACACCAGGCCATCTCAGCAAGGATTGCAGAAAGAAAAAGAAGACTGGCTGTTTTCACTGTGGTGAAGCGGGACATCTAGTGAAGGACTGCCCAAAGAAGGGGCAGAGGGCAGGGTCTACCTCGGGAGGACATGTGCAGGCTCTTATGGCACTAGGGCAGGCAAGGGGACAAGTTCAGGCTCTCGCGGTCCCACCGCTGCAAGAACGAGGTAGAACCATTTCTGTTGAAAGCTTAGTTTTTCTATTTGATCATCCTGTCCGTACCTTATTCGATTCGGGCGCATCGCATTCGTTTATCTCTACATCATTAGTTGAATCACTGCACTTAAACACCAGTTTAGTAGAGGATCCCATAGTTGTTTCGAATCCAATTGGGGGCTCAGCTTATTTGTCCATGATGTGTTTGGATTTGAAAATTTCTATACTTAGCGTTGAGTTTAGATGTGATGCTTATGTTTTGGGCTTCACGGGCTATGGGCTAATTTTAGGAATGGATTGGTTATCTAGAAATGGGGCCATTCTTGATTATGAAAGGAGAGTAGTTAGGCTCATGACTCGCCTTGGCAACACTCTCGAAATCTTTTGTAATCCCATAAATTCCGTTATGCTAAGTTATATTGAATCGCTTGACGCGTCTGTTGAGAATCTACAATCTGTTAGAGTGGTTCGGGAATACTCGGATGTGTTTGAGAAGGTGAAGGGCTTGCCTCCGAAGCGGGAGATAGATTTTCGAATATATCTTGTGGATAATGCAAAACCAGTATCTTTGCCAGTATGCCACATGGCTCCTCGTGAAAGGAGGGAACTCAATAAGCAAGTGAGGGAGTTGCTTGAGAAGGGGTTCATAAGACGAAGTATATCGGAGTGGGGTGCTCCAGTAGTATTTGCCACGAAGGCGGATGGGTCCCTTAGACTTTGTGTGGACTATAAAGAACTTAATAAGCTTACTAAGAAGAACAAACACCCACTGCCAAGGATTGACGATCTCTTCGATCAGTTAGTTGACGCCTCAGTGTTTTCGCAATTGGACTTAGCCACTGGTTTCCATCAGTTGAGAGTGGCTGAGGATAGCATAGATAAGACTGCCTTTAGGACTCCGGACGGTTTCTATGAATCGCTAGTGATGCCCTTCGGTTTAACAAACGCCCCCGCAAACTTTGTTGATTTGATGAGTAGGGTGTTTAGGGACTACCTTAATAAATTCGTGGTGGTCTTTGTAGACGACATCTTGATCTTTTCTAAGAATAAAGAAGAGCATGCCCTACATCTTAGGGAAGTGTTGGAGACTCTACGAGCGCATAACCTTAAAGCTAAATTTTCTAAGTGTCACTTCTGGAGAGAGGAAGTGCGATTCTTAGGGCACGTGGTTTCCAAAGAAGGGATAGCTGTGGATCCCGCGAAGGTGGTGGCCATCCAAGATTGGAAGGTCCCTAAAAATGCTACCGAAGTAAGGAGTTTCTTGGGGTTGGCTGGCTACTATAGGAAATTTATCAAAGACTTCGCAAAAATATCAGCTCCATTGACACGCTTGACGAAGAAGAACGTAGTCTTCGCGTGGGACGTAGATTGTGATGATGCGTTCCAACGTTTAAAGAGAGCTTTGACCTCAGCTCCAGTCTTAGTGCTGCCAGACGGGAGTAAGCCATTTACTGTTTATACCGATGCTTGTGGGACAGGTCTAGGCGCAGTCTTAATGCAAGAGGGTAGGATAATAGCCTATGGTGGAAGGCAGTTAAGGGTGCATGAGAAAAATTACCCAACACATGACCTAGAGTTAGCCGCAATTGTTTTTGCGCTTAAGTCTTGGAGCCATTATCTTCTTGGCGAGAAATTCGAATTATTCACTGACCACAAATCTTTAAAATACTTATTCTCTCAGAAGGACTTGAATTTAAGACAGCAAAGGTGGATGGAATTCTTAGCGTCCTACGACTTCGAAATAGCATATACCCCTGGCAAGGGTAACGTGGTGGCAGATGCCTTAAGTAGGAAAAGGCTGTCCTTGAGTCCGTTGTTTATTGAATGGCGAAACTTAGAATTCATCTCTATGTTTGATTTTAGACCTTCCGTTGACTTTGTACCCGGTTTGCTAACATCCTTGGAGGTCAGACCTACGCTTTTGGGACGGATTGGTGAGTCACAGCGAGACGACCCACAGTTGGTTGAGATAGTAGAAAAGCTCAAAAGAGGGGAGTCATCAAGACATCTCCGTAGGTATACCCTGGATGATAAGGGATGGTTACGTAGGGATAGTAGACCTTGTGTACCTCGAGACGAAGGTTTTAGGAAGGCTATTCTTGACGAAGCACATCATTCGAAGATGACCATTCATCCCGGCGGGAACAAGATGTATAAAGACATGAAGCGAATTTTCTTTTGGGCCGGTATGAAGAGGGATGTGGCCGAGTATGTCGCTAGATGCTTGGTGTGCCAACAAGTAAAAGCGGAGCAAAAGAAACCCGGTGGGTTGCTTCACCCATTGGAGGTTCCACTATGGAAATAGGAAAGTGTCTCGATGGACTTTGTGGATGGATTACCAAGATCAAGGAAGGGTAATACGGGATTTGGGTTATAGTAGATAGACTAACTAAAAGCACCCATTTTATTCCCGTGAAGAGTAAGAGGACTGCTCCATGGTTAGCTTCTGTATACGTCCGAGAGATAGTTCGTTTGCATGGTGTTCCTTCTAGCATAGTAAGCGACCGCGATCCTATCTTCACTAGCGAATTTTGGAGGAGCTTACAAGAAGCGGTAGGGACTCAGTTATGTTTGAGCACCGCGTATCATCCTCAGACGGACGACTAAACCGAGAGGGTGAATCGTATTCTAGAGGACCTTTTAAGGCTATGTATCCTAGACTTTGGGGGTACGTGGGAAGAGCATCTTCCATTGGTGGAGTTCGCATATAATAATATCTTTCAGTCCAACATTGGCATGGCACCTTTCGAAGCCCTTTATGGACGACCTTGTCGTTCACCTACATATTGGTGGGAATCTACCGATAAGATCTTACTTGGGCCCGATATGATTAGAGAGACTTCAGAAAAGATCGACTTGATTCGAAGGAGGATGAAGACAGCGCAAGATAGGCAGAAATCTTATGCGGATAAGAGAAGGACAGATCTTGAGTTCGATGTTGGGGACATGGTCTTTATCAAAGTGTCTCCATTACAGAACGTTGTTCGCTTTGGGTCCGTTGGGAAATTAGCACCAAGGTTCGTAGGGTCGTTTCCTATTAAGGAGAAGATTGGACAGATGGCATATAGAGTGGAGTTGCCTGAGAGACTTAGTGGTGTACACAACGTATTCCATGTATCACATTTGTGGAGGTGCCTACACGAGACCTCGGAGGTGGTAGAGCCGAGCTTGCTTAGAGAGGTGGAGATAGAGCGTGATGCGACGAGCTCCTACATGCATTCTTGGGTCGGAGATCAAGAAGTTGAGGAATCGAGAGGTCAGACTAGTCAAAGTGCAATGGGGAGATGATGAGAGCAACGCTACTTGGGAGACAAAAGCGAAGATGCGTTCGTTGTACCCTTTTCTTTTTGAGGGTATGTCTTTTAATTTCTCCTTTATCGCTTAGCTTGTACTTATCTTATCTTTAGTATGTCCTCTCGCTAGTATCTTTGACCTTTAGTTAGGATAATCTTATGGATGAAACATGTGTTTGAGACATGTTATGTATGATGGACGGAAAGTGGATGCAAGTGTTTGCTAGTGGTTGCTCGTGAATGCATATACACACATTTAGGTACTAGATCGGCTCAGTCACTTCATATTGCATATTGCATATATATGGATGTATTTAGTAAAATGGATGTATGAGGATTTTTTTATCATATGGATGCTGCATTCAGATGATGATTGTGCACGCATATAGAGATAATATGTAGCATTAAGGAACTTTTGCATACATAATGGACGCATGGCACTATCATGATTTGCATTAAGGAGGTCAACTGAATCAGTGGACCGCCTGATTTTGCATTAGATATGGACATATACACACACTGTGCATTTAAACATCAAAGCATTAGAAGTCTATAAGGACAATGGATGCCTGTGTTTGATGGTTGAGTAGATGGACGATTGGATGTTAGGATATACTTTCTTCATGACTTGAAGATTTCGGGGTCGAAATACTTTAAGGAGGGGAGAATGTAACACCCCGTAATTCTGTTAATATTAATATTCACAAATTAACGAATAACTAATCTCAGATGTGAGAATTGTGCGAAACGGGTTGCGCCATTGTGTTCGTCTCGGAATTCTGGTTGAAATAGAGTCTGTGTTTGCGTGATTTGGACTTCGTATGAAGGAGATATGGCCATTGGAAGTTTCAGAAAATTCAAAATTCAAAATTCGAAGTCAAACAGGCCAGGCATGAAATTTCCCGCCCATCACCCCAGGTCGACTGGGGAGTCGACTGGGCAGTCGACACCCCCAGGACCAGGTCGACTGCGCAGTCGACCTGGGTGTCGACCTGGTCCAGTCGGCCAGGTTTTGGCTGAGCCCAATCTTGAGCTGCTGATGTGTCTTTAGGGCTGGGTTGGCTAATTTAACGGTTCCAGTTAGTTCTGAGTTGATCTGACAGTCTAAATAAATCCTAAACTCTATATATACCTAGGTAGTCTCTCACTCTAAATTCACATGAAAAATAGAATAGCCGCCGTCATGCCATCGCCATAGAACTCAGTGTAGCCGCCGCCAACTAAGAAGGAAGAAAGCTAATTAAAACTCTAATTCTACTCAACTCTAAAGCAAATCAAGACTCTCTTTCTTTTCTAATTGTGAGTATGATGATTTTAATAAGATTATTAGCAAACTAATTAGATTAAGATGTGATATGGATCATAAGAAAATGATGTGAATTGTCATATATGTTGTAAACCTTATGCTATCATGTATGTTGTAAATCCTATGTTATGTGATGATGATATCCTATATGTTGTAAATCATGCTATGATGATATTATATATGTTGCAAGTTTCTATGCTAAGTTGCGATGTTACAAAGCCATGATGTTATTATGTTGTAGTTAGCTTATGAATCATGATGTTGATTATATATATTTGGGCTATGATGATTCACATGATAAATCACATGTACCTATGCAAGTTTATATTTAATAGTATGTATAATCTCACATATTGTATGACATCTATTTAGATCTAGAATTATGCTATGACATGTGTGAGTTCTATGTGTTAGATGCTAGTTCACACCATCATTATGCTGCATAAACCACATATGCAAGTTTATACATGAACTTGGGTTATGATCATATTATGTAAGTTGTGATATTTAACCAAACAAGTTGACACCTTCAGATCCATGACATGTGTAGTTTTATGCAAGTTTCACCCCTATTATGATTAGATCTATTTTATTTGTCTATATGTTGTGATAATTTATCTTTGTGCTATGAGTTAGACTATTCGAGTTTAACGTATATTTTGCGTTGAATAAGCGAACATATAACGTGGGGTAGGGGTAATATTAAGGATTTAATATTAAGAAATTGGGGTGCAATTGATATGATTTTGCATACCATAAGTGGATGGCCATAATTGAGTCAATTATGGACATCATTAAAATTGGAATTAATTAATGATTTGAATAGGGATATATTTAAAACTGGGGTAAAAGATTATAAGTGTTAATCAATGCTTAGGACAGGAGGTTGGACTCGTTTGTGACGTAAACCTGCCTGGACCCGACCGGCGAATCCAGTAGTCACAAATGTCAGCCCAATGTGAGAGGTCCTAGGCCCAAATTAAAGCATAACAGTTGTAAAGACACGAGGTTAGACTCTTTTATGGTGTAAGACTGCCCGGACCCGCCCGGCAAATCCAGCTGCCATAAATGCCAGTCTAATCTGAGACGTCTTTATAAGGTTATGGCCTTAATGAATTAAGAAATACTTAACCAGATAAACATGTGAGGTGGGACATAGGGGTTAAGTAGGTGCCTTGGGTGGCATGAGGAATCTAGTGAGTGCCTTTAGTGGCATTTGAAATACGATTAGTAAGACTTAACCAAACACACATGTAAATGAACAAGACTAAGAGGGTTAAGTGGGATGTACTAGTGGGGACAAGCTTAGGTGGATAGCTTTTGGTAAGTAAAGGGGGCCCATTTCAACCAGTAACCCAAACTTATCTTTGTGGGCTCGACCCAAGTCGAGGACAAGACACGCATACTGAGCTTGACTATAAGAGGCCAAACGGGTTAGCGGTGGCAACGCAAGTCCAACGGGTTTTATATGCGTGTGTGGACCCGGGCTGGTAGGTAAGACGTTGTTGCATCGTGTAGGTATAAGCCATGCATCCTCAAGTTGTATCGGGTTTCCACTTTAGGGGAGTGATACACCCCACTGTGGGGCCGGCACGGGTATCTACGAGTAGGGAGCCGATCGAAAGTGGGTAGTGGGGTACACCTAGCGGAGATAGGGGCAGGCGGCACCTATGTAGTCAGCTAGGGGTACACGAAGTTATTTATAAAATTTCTAAGTGAAGCAAGTGGGATCAACCTTTAGGGTGACTGGTGTGGTGTAGTAATTATTCGTTAGTAATTAGGTGTGCCTTTAACGTTATCTTTATCTGCTCTTCCATACCCAATAGTTCATGGACATTTCCTTGTTTTCCAGCTTATGCCATGGTCTAGTTATTTTGATAATAGTATTGTTAGAATTATCATACTCGCCAGACTTTATGTCTGACCCCCTCTATTTCTATCTTTTTCCCCCTCCAGGTCCTCACGGTGGGCCCAGCTCTAGTGGAGCTTGATTGGATTGCTTTATCTCTCTTTTGGAAAGCTTGGACTGTTAAAGTAAAGTCCAGCTTGTTATCTTCTTAATGGCTATTTATGTAATGGGATTATGTATTTTGTTTTATCAAGATGGATATTGTACTTGACTCTGATTTATGGTTTTATGATGTAACAAACATGTTTAATTTCCGCTGCAATGAAATAAAGTTTTATATTTCCAAGTACTACTTATTATCTGTCTTGTTGTAATTTTTCTGTTCTATATTCACTTAAAACCTCTATGGAAGTTAATGCATTCCCTTTGTGAGTGACATTAATGGACGTGGGGTGTTACAGATTTTAAGCGAATAAAATACGAATTTCTATTTAGAAAATTTCAGATATGAGTTGTAAAATATATGTGAACTCAAGTGGAATAAACAGATTTGTTTTCGAAACAAAAATCAGATATTTAGTTTTTAATAGAATTAACTAATTTCAATAATAATTAGATAATGAGATTATGAATTGAAATTGGGCTTTGAATAAGTGAATTTGATTTAGAAATTTATATTCAAATTCGAATATGAAACCCGAGTTGAAAAATGGAATTTGACTGGTTTATTAGAAAAAAAGAGATATATATTAATGAACGAGATATATTCAAATAAAAGTGAAATAGGCTAGAGAGCTAATTAATGGATAAATTAGTGAAGTAAGTTAAAAACGATTGGAATTGAGTTAGAATAAATTGGGAATAGACTTATGTGTGATAAATAGGTATGGAATGAAGAGGATGAAGATTTTTATTTATGTGCCCGACAAAAAGGTACATGTTTAAATTCCATATGAGGTTTTATGCGCCGAATCGGCAAGACGTTTGGCTTTTTCTTTTTCTTTTTGATTGGAGAGGGCCTGTGAGGCGGTTTGGGGATTTTCCCGATGCTCCCGGTACAAAGGAGGTTATAGCGAAATTTTCCGGAAATTTAAGGAGTTAGAATATTTTTAAGAAATTTTGATAATTAGAAATCAATATATCAATATATATTGAATTCGATAAGGAAACGAATTTAAAATAGAATATTATAAACAAAAAGGAAATCGATAATCTGGTAATAGAAAGAGAAACATATATACGTTTAAAAATGAATAATGGGTTTGTATGGTGTCGATTTTTCAGGAATAATGGTTTTGTCCGTTTTGAAGTTAAGGATGTTTTCAGTCAAGGTCTGAGAGGTAGTTATACCCCAACTTGATTGATTTCATTTCAACCGATAAATAGCAAGATCCAGTCTCGAAGAGAAATATTTGAATAAGAGTTAGTTGAATGCAATATTTTGGGTTGTTTGCAACGATGTTTTACACAATAGTCGATTTAACCCTAGTGGTGGAATTTTGGAAATATGAAAGTAAATATTTCCTAAGTATAATTAAAGTAGTCGGAAAAGAGATAAGTGATTGAAATTTTTTTCAAATTGCAAATATAATACATTTTCTAAATACAGAAAATAAAAGAAGGCGATAAATGGAAATGTTTTTTTTCAAATAACGTAAGAGACCAATAATATCACTGGAAATATTTGGTTAACAAATATTGATAAGAAAATAGATAAGTGTTTTAATTAATGAAATATTGATTAAAAGGCCCAACGATTTGTTTGATGCTTTGAATGAATGTTTGTTTTTCTTCGATAGTTAAATAACTGACTATCGAAGTGTTTGCCAATATCGTTGTCAATATGGAGAGACCGGTTGGATTATTATCCGTGAACCACTCCGTATTGGTAGTAGCGTTGCGAATCAGATTATATGAAGATAATCGAAGATGCAGTAAAGTTCAAGGACTTTTCTATTAATGGAAATTGTGCCTTCGGTTTCGTTCAATCCCAGAACGAACTTAAATGGACGAATGTCTGACAGAGTATTTCCAATGATCGAATATGTTGGTCTGTATAGATATATATGGTGGCAACGGATTTATTCCCTTAACATAATATCCAGAATATATTTGTGCAAATCAATTAATGATTAACAGATCTGACAATGTGGCATTCAAAGTGTTTGTGTTATCAACGAATAGCAAGTAAGCGTAGCCTCAGGCCTCAACAACTGGGAAATGACAAAAATAGGACAGGCAGCATAGCTATGTGGGTCGCTCCCATTAGGGTGTATAATCACCTATCTAGAGAAATTCCTTTTACTTCTTTAATCTGTCGATGCTGTCCCTTTTCGGGAAACGGTTGCTGATCCCAACCGTTGGTGATAGGCATTTGATACACTCAAGCGAAATGAGTGGTCGGTCATGTGTGGGCCAGGTTGCAAGATGTTCTTGTTGAACCTAGTGTATTCCTCTCTAGAGATACACTATCGGAAGGTGGTTCCATACCTTGTCATAGTCGGAATCCAATCTCCGATAAGCGCCATGCAGTTTTTAATTTATATTATATATGGAGCGTAAGATGCAAACGTTCCGCTAGATTGTTATTTATTTGATTTAGAAACTATTATAATATCACTGAATTTTAGAATCAAAGGGTTTTGGATTATAGTAAGGTAAAAACCGTCCATGTTTATGTTTGGGCGGGTCTTACTATTATCCTTTCTTTGGAAAGAATTTTGAAAGTTAAACAAATGGTTGTAGTTTACTCACACCAGTCCCATGACTGACCCAAAGTTTATTTTGTTTGTTTTCCCTAAACTTGGGTGCTCAAATTTGTACGGGCAGTCAAGTAGTTCAGGATTTTTTAGATTCACTTGGATGAGCTGGAATCAGGAGGCTTCACCAGTTAGCTATAGACTATCATATTTCCATTGTGTACTATGTTGTATCTGGAAACAGGTGTTTATAACTGTTCCAGGAATAATTGTTGTGCTCTGATAATGGTATGTATATACTATTACTGATTTGTATTTCAAAGGTTATGTTATTTAATATATTTTATTCATTCCAATGTGAGATTTGTGTTCTTCGTTTTTCTTCTATTCTAATTTTTCTTTCTTTCTATTTCTCATCCTCTAACTTCTTTCTGATAATGATTCGTATTTCTATGCAATTTGGTTTGGACGTGGGGTGTTATTAGTCAACTCAGATAGTACAGATTTGCGGGCCATTACATTTACTACCAGACCAAAAGCATTCAAAATTTCGGGGAAACCATTGTTTATATTCAGGAAAAATTCAAATCTAAATCCAAACAATATAAAATTGAATTCATAGGTTTAACTACGGTTGCATATCATTTATGGCTTGAATGAAACCAGAGATTAAATAAGAGCAATGAAAGAAGCAGTCTCCAATTTTGGAAATCATAATTCAGAATGTCAGATCATTATTTGACAACTTGCCACGCATCAAAACAAAGATAATACAACCAAATTACTGACAAGGTTGACAATGAAGAAAACAAAGTTGAAACATTCTCATATAGCGAGAAATTTCTACTTTGATTACGTTACACTGTTCTTTGCATTTCTTCTCTATTTATACTCTCCTTCACTTGTTTGCGGTTCTTTTTACACCTTTTACTTAGTGCAGCTAGTCCCCTCACAACTTAATGCCACTTAATACAACCAAATTCTATTAATTTCCCCGCTCATCATTGTGATTATTGTTTAAATCTTGTTATGGTGGTTTTAAAGCAAACATGTACTCAGTGGGAACATTTAATCCATATCACACATCACCAGAAAAAAAATCACATATTTACCTGTGATAGTTGAGCGGAGTTATTAGACTCGGGGCGAATAACCAGCTAAAAACAAATGATGATCATTAATGTGAGACATAATATGATATATGATACTGATGAGAATTCGAAAAAGATAAAAACAACTAACCTGTTTTTAATAAATGGTGGCAAAAATTCAAACAATGCATATTCCCATATAGTTGAACTATGAGAGACGAGAAGAGAAGTTGTTCTATTGGTAATCACTGCTATATTTGAGCCGACGGTCGGTTTGATAATCTAGACCCCTCAAGCAACACAATCATGAAGATTAAGCATGACCAGAGCTTCCCAGAGTCTACATACTGTAAATCAGAAGGCAAGGAAAAAATCTACCCTGAAAAACAAAAACAAAACGAACAATTTTGAAATGGTAAATGGTTGATGTTTTTTATGGAAAGGACACTTCAGAATATGTTATTGGCATCAACATGTTTTCCGTTGAACTCATAAACTAATTGCTTTAATGTAGGGTGCTTACTCTTCCTATTTCTATAACTCCTTCCATACACTAAATACTGTAGTGTGAAGTGTACACATGCCCAATTTGGTAGCTTTTTCAGTTTTTTATTATGCATCGGATCCAAGAAACATTATCATAATCATTTTTGAGTTAAAAATAACTATCCTAAATTAAATTAAATAGCATTCTTCGACAATGAAAATAAGTAGAACCCTTTGCAAAGAGCGCATTCGTAAATGCTGAAGAAAATGTGCTTGACCGATTGCATCACTAGTTTAAAAAGGCGTCACATGCAGTTGCTTACAAGGATTATTTAATTCTAATACCATCATATATCTTCAAGTGTCAGGTCAATTTCAGGAGTTGCGTTTGGAGAGAGTATACTCTCATCTATGATGGCAACACCAACTTCAAATACAGGCAATGCTTGAGATTTACTTGCATTCCAGCTCTCTAGTGCTTTTTTTGCATCTCAGGAATAAATTATAATGCCACTCTACAAAGATTATGAAAAAAAATATTATAACAAGGAAAATCATAGTGCAGCACCTACAAAAAACCTACAATAAATAAATCCAAATGTAACTAAAAATCTATAAATCACCAAAAGATTAAGCAATCAATTTAGGGTATTGGTAAGGTCTTATATTATAGAAAAAGGGTTTTTGCTTTTTACAATGATTAACTAAAACAAAGAATTAAAAAAGTTAACTTTAACATACATAATAAATATGGGAAAATCTTGAAAATTCATGGTGCATAGAGTTCGGGTAGTTCTTCTACCTCTCTTGTTCTCTTTTAAAGCCAATGTTGCTAAAACCCAGTTTTTTTTTCTTTTGAAAATAGAGATTTTCAAGCATTTATTAAGAAGAAATCACATAACCCTAATCTCGTAATACATGGGGAAATTCATGAAAATCAGTCCCAATCTCACATGAAAAAAACATAAGGCCACAGGTTGTCGAACAATAAAAGATAAGGTGCAAAACCCTTTTTTCACACCTGCATATGTCAGTAACATAGGATCTGGCTATTTGATTTTAATCGCATGAACAACAAATTCTAAGCTTTAAATCCAAGGTGGAAAATCAGTAGATGATTATTGGATAAAATCAAAAAATTACCCATTATGCTGATCCCAACACGTAAGTCAACAGATTTAGAATGCAATAAGGATTTCGGATTTAGGGTATTGAGGTGGTAGGTCATATAAAATTTGGGGTTTTCACCGTATTTAAATTTGGGAAGGAATCTAAAATCGCGAATTGTTTAGTAAAGGGAGAAAATGCAGAATTCGTATTTAAGAATAGGTAGAAAGAAGTCGTAGGAAAAAAAATGAAAGGGTGCGACTATTCACACCCTGGTTTACACTTCCAACCACCTTTATAAATTTAATACAAATGAATATTTTTTATATTCTTCTGGCCACCAAATCTTATTTCTTCACTCAATTATTCACCACCTTACTTCTCTTAAAAAATCACATACTTCTCTACAATTTCAAACCCTAAACCCTAACAAAAACAGATATTCTTCTGTGTCTATTAAAGATGGAAGATGAAAATTAAAAAAAGGTTAGAATTATCTGATTTTTAGTGTTTTTATTTATGACATAGAATATGTTGTTAGAGGTTTTTTAATGGTTAGCATTTTCCATTGCATTTCAAGATATTTTTTACGCTCCTTTGGAAATTTTAAGCTTGGAGGACATTAAATTTGTCGACGTTGTAATAGAGAATGATAATGTAAGTTTTAACTTGTAGGGTTTTTATCCGTATAACTTGCATATCTTCTTTAACAAACTAATATATTAATTTTATTTTATTTTTTGTCATTTGATAGATGAATTATTTGGATGATGATAAATTGGACGATAAACCTGATGGTTGTGATAATACGATGCAAGATGTTCGATCAAATGACCAAAAAAATATAAATGTTGATTTAATGAATCATTTCACAACCAACGAAGTAAGTACTCATTTATAAAAATTAAAATTGCTAATGTGGTTATGAAAATAGGTTATTTTATTTTATTTTTCTTGAATTATTTGTGTGCGTCTAGTTGAAGGTGCTAGTGACCTCATTTTTTCGTTGTTAAATTAAATGGTGGCCAGCAGAGGAAAATTGTAAATATCGGGGTGCTTTTAGTTTTGGTGGCCAGAAGAGCAAAACGGGGTCTTAATAGTAGCACCCAAAATGAAAGAAGTCATATTTAAGAATAGGTAGAAAGAATTCATATTTAAGGAAAACACAGATTTGAGGAAGGAAGAAGTCGTAGGAAAGGAGAATGAACCGAGAAAGAAGGAAACAACGAAGAAAACATTACTGTTGAGCGAAAATTATGCCTAAATTTATTGGATCAAACAATTTGTTTTTGGCTCTTACAGTAGGGAAACCTCCCTAACGGTCGGTTTGATAAATTTCCCTTTCTTTCGTTAATTGCAAATTTATTGGTCATAAATTTGCAACTAATACTATGCATTCTAAATTTGAAATTGATAATTGATGCATTTATAGGCGTAACTTACACTATATCCATATGGGTATACTCCCAATCGCCGAACACTGGTATACATCATACATGTACTAATTTGTAAACTGTCTAGAGTAGCCTAGTTTACAATCAAAACTTGATTCTGGAATATCTTTAAATTTCACAACTGTTTAAATAAAGTTGTTTGGGGCTGATTTAGACACTTCCACTTTAGGTCATGTAGCCTATTCATATCCTATCCTAGAAGTTAATTTTGTCTGATCAGTTTGCCACCCTTATATTCTCCATAAAATCTATTCTTTTAAAAAATTAATAATTTTAGCAATTATACAAAATGAATTTGTTTATATATTATTAATTTTGTCTGAAACAAGCCATTAAAACTATTCAATCAAAAATGAGTATTTAATGTTTCATTAGAATGTGGAGTATTGAAAATTTAAGTCTTTAATAAAATCTTAATGTTTCTTATTTCTAAATTAGGATTGAACCTAATATAGTCATATGCATTCTATGATTAAAGCGTTTTTATTAAGAATTTACTCATTTCTTACAAAAATTAAATTAATGAACATTAAGTACCCATTTTATAATTCACCAATTTGTAAATCCTAGAGTCCCAAAATAAAAGTAAAATAATTTCGTTTCTTTTCAATATGTCTTCATTAAAATCTCTAATGTCTAACTTTTAATGTTTTCAGAAAACTTTTTAACAACTAGCGAAACAAATATTTATTTTATTTTGAAAATAGAATCTTAACATGAAAATATGAAAACTCAATTAAAATGACAGCTAAGTCATTTAAAATATACAATAGAGTAATTGTTCGTATTAATTTTGACATTAAATTATGTTTTGGACTATAAAAAACTTTAACTATCACATGAATGCTTCTTCAAAAAGGAAACAATCAATTGTTCGTTATTCACATATTAAAAATGCCTGTCAAAATCCATTTAATAGTCATAGATTCCTTAAATGAATTATTTAGAGTAATCAATGGTAATTTTGCCATATTCCTATTACTTCGCTCATATACCCTTTATTACTACAAGAAAATTAGCCATTTTCATTTTGTTCAGGAAACTTTTCGAAGCTTTTCTCCCTCGTGGCGACTGGAAGTTTGCCCATTTTCCCCACTTCTTCCTAGTAACTATCTCTTCGTTTCTCCTCCTTTTCACTTCCAATCTTTGATCACCTCTCCTCTATTTGCATCTCCTGTTACGCACAATCATTTTGTCAATCACCTGGTGTGCATATCAGCTCCTATGCAAATCAACAAAGAGGTTGGTCAATGAACAAGAATACTCAACCCCAATCTAGGTGTTGAATTCCGAAGACATTGCAAACCTGCAGAAGAAGTATTAAACCAGCAACATAAAGCAATGTAAAACGTTGTAATTCATTGAACAAAAGTGATGAGTCATTTGAAAAGCCTATATACATTTATTTCCAGTTGTGCCATTATTATAACGGCTAGTTTTTATGCCTATAAATACCGGCATTACATGAAATTACTTTTTCATGTGATGAAAAATTGATCAAATGCATTCTTCATTTGTTTCCTGCGTCTCCTAGTCTTTTCTCTCCACTTTCTTGTTCTCTTATACTTTACTTCTTCATATTTTTCTATGTTGCTCTTCTCTGCCATTACTCTCTTTCTATCTTCTGATTACTTATAATCCTGTTATATTCATCTTCCTCTTGCAACTATTACTTTCTCATTAATGCCTGAAACTCGATTACAAATGGCCAAGATTAAACATCCTCACACTGTGGTATCAGAGCAAGGAGGTGAGACAAATACTGACCCTCACCGGACAGATCCTGGAGCAAACATAGAGGAATCTGGTGGAACTTTATCAGATTTGGAGCCAGTGTATTTAGCGGGATTGTATGCACAAGGAAAATGGCAAAAGAAAGATATAACCAACAACAAGAATGCTCTGTCATCTAGGGAACTGAAACAATAAAATCAAGAATTGAAAGAAGACTTGGCAAAGACAACTCAAGAACTTCAAGATAATCTCAATAACTCCATGGAGATTTTTTTTTCTGAGTTCAGAGAACTGAAACAATAGAGAACTGAGGTTACCAATTATTCAAACTAGTCTTCTTCCATGTCAAGAAGGTCTCATCCTTATGTCCCTCCAAGTCAGAGATCACTACTACCAAGACCAGATTCAGTCCACATTGAACCATATCGTAATCAAACAAAGGAAAACGGCAAGGTTAAGATCAAGATGGAATTTCCACACTTTTCCAGTGAAGACAGAGTTATTGACTGGCTTCGACAGGTAGAGCAGTTTTTCCATTATAACAATACAAACATTCAAGAATAGGTACATATCTGCTCATATCATCTCAAGAAAGAGCCACTTCAATGTTTTTACAGGTATTCTCGTAACACTGCTAACTATGATCAGTAGTCAATTTTTTATAAGGCTACACAAGTCAAATTTAATATTAATGAACTAGACAGACCATATGATACTTTTTCATCATTGAAGCAAACTTCTACTATCATGCACTATGTAAATCAGTTTGAACAATTAGAAGGTATGATAGAACATATTTCACCCACACATTATCTACAAAAAAAATTAGAAGGGTTGAAAGAAGAAATTAAGTTTAAGGTTATTGCTGGTAAACCATCTGATTTTGATTCTGCAGTAAATTTGGCTAAAACTTTTGAAGCCAGTTTGCTTTCTAGACTAAAATCAAAAAAGAAATATGCTGCAAAATTTACTGACAGTAATCAAACTTTAGCCCAAAAATTTTCTCCAAATTCTGAAAAAGCAGCAAAAATAAAGAAACTTTCTCCTCAAGAGTTATTAGAAAAAAAAAGAAAAATAACATTTGGTATGGGTGTAATGAAAATTATTATTATGGTTATAAATGTAAAACTAAACAAATTCATATTATGGAAGGATTCATTTATCTAGATAGTGATGGTGAAACTGAGGCTGATATGGTCGATGATAAGTTACAATTAGTAACAACAGAGAATAACACTGACCAAGATAAAGCTTTAATTTCAATATCTATTAGTGCACTACTTGGAATTCCCACTTTGCATACTATAAAAATTAAGGGTAGCATAAACAAAAAAACAGTGAAAGAAGTAACTCAGGTGCTAATCATTATGGTGACATGGCTGACTTTAGTGAGTTTGTAGGGGAGTGTGAGTTGATTGACCTTCCCCTTGCTAATACTTTTTTTCAAACGTCTATGGTCCAAATTCTAGAAGTGAGAGAAAAAATTTGTGGAGAGAAGTGTTGGAATTTCATAGTTTGATGTACGGCCCTTGGGTTATTAGAGAAGACTTTAATGTAAGAAGATTTGGTTATGAAAGAAGTAACTCAGGTGCTAATCATTATGGTGACATGGCTGACTTTAGTGAGTTTGTAGGGGAGTGTGAGTTGATTGATCTTCCCCTTGCTAATAGAAAGTTCACTTGGTCTGACGGCAGATCTCCTCCGACGCTTGTGAAACTTGATCGTTTTTTCATTAATGCTCACTTTGAGGAGCTTCATCCTTTAACTTCTCAAAAAGGTTTATCTTCGATTATTTTTGACCATTGCCCTGTTGTGTTGGATTCGGGAGACGACATTAGGAAAAAACCTTTTTTTAGGTTTGAAAAAATGCGGTGTCTGGAAGATAACTTTGATGATTTGCTATATAATAAATGGTCTGAAATTGTGGTGAATGGCGATGCAGCGAGATTCTATGTACTAAACTCAAGTTTTTGAGGAAATTTCTTATAAATGGAATATAGAGGAGTTTGGTCATATCAGAATTAAAAAGGGGAGGATTGAAAAACTGATTCTTGAACTTAATATACTGGATGAAGAGAGAGGACTCGATACTGTTGAAAGAGATTTGCTTCATCAACGAGAGAGAGAACTCAACAAGGTCCTGGATCAAAAAGAGATTTTTTGGAGATAGCGATCCAGATCTCAGTGGCTGAAGGAAGGGGATAGAAATACTGCGTATTTTCATAAAGTTGCTAATGGTAGACGCCGCACCAATTTGATTCACAGTATTTGGAAAGTTGGAGTGGAGATTTGTGAACAACAACTTTTGAGTGATACTTTCACTGAATATTATAAAAGTATCTTTGGTGCTCGCATTGAGAACCACATTTCTGTTGATTGGCGCAAATTGTATCCTGATGTTGTTGATCTCTCAGACATTGCAAGTGATTTCTCAGAAGAGGAAATAATGAATGCTTTGAAGGAGATGCCTGGCGACAAAGCATCTGGGCCTGATGGTTTTCCTACCTTTTTCTTCAAACGCTATTGGGTCATGTTGAAAGATGATGTAATGCGTTTGTTTGAAGAGTTTCACAAAGGCTCATTAAGGTTAGATTTGATTAGTTATGCTAATGTGGTTTTAATCCCCAAAAAGGAAGGTAATGTTTCTGCTGCTGACTTTAGACCGATTAGCCTCCTTAACACTAGTTTCAAACTAATCACGAAGGTGTTGGCCAATAGGCTGAAAACTAAGTTGGATACATTGATTGATAAGTCCCAAACTGCTTTTATTAAAGGAAGAAACATTCTTGATGGTGCTGCGTTGGTTGGTGAAGTGATTTCTCACTGTGATAGATTTGATGTCCCTTGTGCTATTCTCAAGTTGGACTTCGCCAAAGCTTTTGACACAGTTGACTGGCGATTTATGATTGAAGTGCTAAAGGCAAGAGGCTTCCCCAGCAAGTGGATTGAATGGATTTCTATGATTCTTTCATCAAGTAGATCTAACATTTGTGTCAATGGAGTTGCTGACTCTACTATCCACTCCAAGTGTGGTCTGAGACAGGGCGACCCACTCTCCCCTCTTCTTTTTGATTTGGCGGCAGATGTCTTTTCAAAAATTCTGAAACTGGGCTGTGCAGATGGGATTCTTAGCGGCTTTGACAGTGATCACGTAGTTAGGGGCATCAATTCTCTGCAATACGCTGATGACACTATCATTTTTAGCAAACCAGACTGTAAATACCTTGCTGCACTTAAATTCATTCTCTATGCTTTTGAAAGCTTATCTGGCTTAAAAATTAACTTTCATAAGAGCAGTGTTTACACGTTGGGTTGTAGTGATGATTTACGCAGGTCATGTGCTGAGATGTTTAATTGCAAGGCTGATGTTTTTCCTTTGAACTATCTGGGTATGTGCATCCGCCCCAAGAAATTAATGAAGAAAGACTGGCAGCACTTGATAGAGAAGGTGGACACTAGACTGGCGAGGTGGAAAGGCAACTCATTATCAAGAGCTGGTCGCCTCATGCTTGTCAATTCTGCTCTGTTGTCAATTCCGTTGTACTGGATGTCCTTCTACCAATTTCCTGGTTGGGTGCTGGAGAAGATCGATGCAATTCGTCGTAATTTTTTCTGGACTGGTACTAAAGAGACGAAGAAACTTAGCTGTTTGATTTCTTGGGATCAAGTTTGCAAGTCTAAAGGGCAAGGGGGACTCGATGTCATTAACTTGAAGACAATGAATCGTGCTTTACTTTGTAAGTGGCTGTGGTTAATGATCTCTGACAAGCACGCTTTATGGAAAGAATGGATTATCAGTACTTGTTATAATGGCATTTTTAGCTGGAATACTGATTTCTCATTGTGCTCCGTGTTTTGGCGCAATGTTTTGGCTCATGCACAATGGATGAAGCTGGGTACTAAGATTGTGGTGAAGAATGGACACAACACATCATTTTGGTTAGATAGCTAGCTAACTAATGTCCCTTTCTGTGCGGAGTTTCCTGAGCTTTTTGGTATAGCACGCAACAAAAATTTCACTGTTAGAGAGATATATGATAATGAAGCAGCGGGCTGCAAATGGAGATTGTCTTTTTCGAGGCTGGTGGCTGGTAATGCATTGGCTCAGTTATGCAGCTTGTTTGTTTTGCTTGAAGGGGTGGCTTTAACTAATGAGAGGGATGAGTTTATTTGGATGTTGGAGGGAGAAAGAAAGCTGTTTAGCGTTCGAAGCATTTACAAGTTGTTCAACTTTGCTGGGATTAGGAGGCTGGGGTTCGAACATATGTGGCGGTTCAAAGTCCCTGACAAAGTTAAAATTCACACGTGGATTGTGATACATGGTAGATTGAACACGGTTAGCAGAATTTGTCAGAGAGGCGTGTACGTTATGGGTGGCTGTATATTTTGTGGTTGCGACGACGAGGACTATCATCATCTTTTTTTGGCTTGTGACTTTGCTTTTTACATTTGGACGAAATGTTTGGTTGCGCTTTGCCTTGATTTGCATTGGAGCGACTTCATTGCTGACCAATTTGATTTTTGGCACAACATTTACCCGACCTTGCATGCTTCTCATGATAGTTTTCTTTTTGCTTTGTTGAACTTTGCTTACATTTGGTCGCTTTGGCATGAGCACAATTCCAGAAAATTTAACCACAAACTGAAAGCCCCTAACAGTATCATTTACTCTATTCTCAATTTTGTCTATGACTGGGCAGGCATGGAGTGCAAGGAGCAGGTTGAAAGCATTGCTGACCATGTGCGCAAACGGGTGCGGTGCATTACTAATCCATACACTTGATGGGGATTTTCACTGGCTTTGTCTTTGCTGTTATGTATTTTGCTGTGTAATGTAAATTATGATGCTTGGTTTCTTTTTGTTAGGCTGTATATTGTCGCTGGGTTGTAGCGATGGCCTGTTTTTTTGGTTGTATATATGTTGTACATACACGTACTGCTACTTTATGCTACTTTATGGATGCTAATATATATTAGGCGTGAATCATGTTGATTCACTACCTTTTCCTTCAAAAAAAAACAGTGAAATTACTTATAGACTTAGGGTCTACTCATAGTTTTATAGATAGTGCTTTAGCAAAAAATTGCAGTTGCCAAAGCTTCAAACAAAAACATATGAGGTTCAAGGGGCAAATGGACAAAACTTCAAGGTAATGAACTTTTCTCTCAAATTTTACTCAAGTGTCAAGGTTGTAAAATGCCTATTAATCTTTTAGTATTGCCTGTGGAAGGCTGTGATATAGTTCCGGGAACACAGTGGATGAGGGAATTCAATGAAATTTGTTTCAATTTTAAAAAACTGCAAGTACGATTTATATACAACAGTAAAGAATATCTTTGGCAAGGTTTAACAAGTACACCAGTAAAACATGTAGATGACAAGGCATTTTCAAAAGAACTTAATTCTAGAAGTACGAAATTAATGCTACTATCTGCTCCTGCATCTACATCTTTTAGTAATGATATTACTCCTGAAATTAAACATGTTTTAGATGGTTTTCCTTTGGTTACTTCACCACAAAATTCATTTCCTCCTAACCGAGAATGTGACCATAGATTTCCATTTTTACATGGAGCTAAACCAGTGTGCTTGAAACCATATAAACAACCATATCATATTAAAAATGAACTCGAAAAATTAATACAGGAAATGCTAGATATAGGTATCATTAGAAATAGCAATAGTGCATTTTCTGCTCCAGTTGTTATGGTAAAGAAAAAAGATGATACTTGGAGATTATGTATTGATTATAGAGGATTAAATAAATTGAAAATTAAAGATAAATTTCCTATTCCTCTTATAGATGATCTGCTAGATGAATCATATGGTTCAAAGTATATTACAAAGCTCAATCTAAAATCAGGTTACCATCAAATATGCATGCATGAAGATGATGTTCATAAAACTGCTTTTTGAACACATGATGGGCACTATGAATTTTTAGCAATGCAATTTGGCTTAGCTAATGCACCATGAAACTTTCAATCACTGATGAACACAATATTCAGGAAATTTCTAAAGCAGTTTATACTAGTCTTCTTTGATGATATTTTAAAATTTACTAAATCATTTTACATCACTTGATGCTAATTTTACAAATTCTGTAGGATAATGAGCCCGTGATTAAGCAATCTAAGTGCTCTTCTGCTGAAAGTAACATAAAGTACTTAGGACATATAATCTCAGCTGAAGGAATTGCAGTTGATAAAAAAAAAACTAAAGCGTTGCTTGAGTGGCTACAACCTCAAAACGTAAAAGCTTTAAGGTGTTTTCTACGTCTATCAGGCTAATAGAAAATTCATACAAGACTATGGAGTAATTGCAAAATCACTTACATTCATGCTGAAGAATAATGCTTTCTATTGGACCCAAGAAGCTACAGATGCTTTTACAAGCTCAAATCTTGCCTCATCAGCCCACCTATTTTAGCCGTGCCAAATTTCAATAAAGATTTCGTGATTAAGTGCGATGCATCAGGTTCTGGAATAGGTGATGTTTTACTTCAAGAAGATAAGCCAATTGCTTACATTAGTCAAGCTCTCCATGGAAGAAATCTGCATCTATCAACTTATGAAAAAGAATTGTTAGCCTTAATTCATGCCACAAAAAAATGGTCATAATATTTGCTTGGCAGAAAGTTTATTATTTGTAACACCCACGTCCATTAATTTCACTCTCAGAGGGAATGCATTAAGTTTCATAGAGCATTATTGGTGTATAGAACAGAATATAACAAGACAGATACATATATTGGTACTTGAAAATTTTAAAACAACATTTATTGCAGCGGAGAAATAGTTTGGTTACAACAATATCAAAAAAACCAACAATAAAACCAAGTACACTTAATATCCATCTTGACAACTTATTTTCTGAGTACATAAAGTAAAAACATAACCCCAACATAAGTAGCCATAAAAGAGATGAGCTGAACTTTACTTTCAGCAATCCAAGCACTTCTCAAAAGAGAGAGAAAGAGATCCAAATCAAGCTCCACTAGCACTAGTCCCACCCTGAGAACCTGGGGGGGGGAGGAAGAGGCGAAAACAAAGGGGGTCAGACATAAAGTATGGCGAGTCCAATAACTTTAACAATATAATTATTAAAGTAATTCAGATAAGGCATAAACTGGTAAAACAGGAAATGACTGTGAAACAAGTGGGCAAGACAAAACAAACAAGAGGAATATTTTGGTGTTAATCTTGCTCATAATCGCTATAGGATTATTACTATACTGCACCATTACTAGTCACCTTAAAAGTTGATCCCGCCTACTAAACCAAATAAAAATAATAGTAGTTTCGTGTACCCCTAGTTGTCTTCATAGGTGCCGCCTGCCCCTATCTCCACTAGTTGTACCCACTACCCTCCCCATTATAATTATAATATTTATTCATAATACGGTAGTTGGACTCCTAGCTGCCTTCATAGGTGCCACCTGCTCCTTTCTCCGCTAGTCATACCTGCTACCTTCCCCATTCGATCGGCTCCCTAACTCATAGATACCCGTGCTGGTCCCACAGTGAGGTGTATCACTCCCCAAAGTGGCAACCCGATACCACTAAAGATGCACGGCTTATACCTACACGATGAAACAACGTCTTACCTACCAGCCCGGGACCACGCACACTTAAGACCCTGTTGGACTTGCGTTGCCACCGCTAACCCGTTTTGACCTCTTACAATCAAACACAGTAAGCTTCTCATGTCCTCGATCTAGATCGAGCTCACTTAGGTACTAAATGGGTTACTGGTTGAAAAGGGTCCCCACACTTGACACAAGCTTTCCACCTATGCTTGGTCCCCACTAGGATTTCCCACTTAACCCCCTCTTATTCATGTCTTCTTACATGTTTCAGCTTGGTTAAGTATTTATAATTATATCCCACATATCACCCAAGTTACCCACTTATCAAATCAACATGTGTTATTGGTTAAGCTTGTCTTAACCCTACCCACTTATCAAATTAATATATATTATTGGTTAAGCTGGTCTTAAACCTATCCACTTATCAGATCAATATTGGTTAAGTTTGTCTTAACCCTATCCACTTATCGGATTAATATATTATTGGTTAAGCTGATCTTTACCCTACCCACTTATCATGTTTTATGTATCATCGTATACACACACACATATATATATAGTATAACATGTTTTACTTAATCTATGATTAAGTACACCTTAGTCCACAGATACATTGGTTAAGAGAATAATTCCTTAAGTATCAACCCCGAAGACCGAAATCAACATCAGATTGGTAATCAAAGAATTACTCAACTCAACCAAACTTCCGTTTGTCATTTATATTCGTCTTTGATCACCATTAATTAATTATTAATGCACAGACCTCTCACATTAAGTAGGTTGCTTGTGGCCGTTTGATATGCCGAGCGGTTCCAGGCAGACTTCTACCACAAGCCAGACTTATCCTCATGTCTAAGCATCTTTTAATTATGCTTACGACCTCTTACATTAGACCGCCGTTTGCGGTTGATGGATGTGCCGGGCGGGTCTGGGCAGTCTTATACCACAAACGAGTCTAACCTCGTGTCTTAGGCATTTATTACTCATTTAATTTATGCCTTTGACCTCTCACATTAGACTACCGTTTGTGGTTGCTGGATGTGCCAGGCGGTTCCGGGAAGTCTTATACCACAAATGAGTCTAACCTTGTATCTAAGGCATTTATTATGCACTTAATCTATTCAATCCCAATTTTAATTAATATCACTATTTCAAATTGTCAATAGCTTCCAAATTAATCTGCGTCCATAATTGTCACCTAAATTATGTTCATAATTTCTATGCATAGAAATAAGGCCAATTAATGTCACAAATTTATTATATGTTTTAAGCCATTTTATGCCAATTTTCACAAAATTAATATTTAATATTTTCCCATTGCCCCACGTTGTTCGTACGTGTAATTCAAATAATACGTAGGCTAGCAAATAGCCTAACTCACAAAAACATCATAACTTGCATAACACGTAAAAATAGATCTAACTTGCAAATAAAAATAGGCTAGCATGGATCAAAACTTGCATGATTATAATTTATGTAATCATAAATTTGCAAAATCAATAACTTGCATAGGCAATCGGCATAATTTGCATAAACTACAAATTGGCATGGACCAAATTATATAAGATATGATTTGCATAGATCTATACACATAAAGGTCAACTTGCATATATGAACATGGTTTTCGCATGGACTTGCACATGATCTACGTACAAACTTGAATTAAACTTGCATATGAAATTTGGACATGTAAATTAAATCTTACATACGATTCGCATAAAATCTTGCATATAAACTAGCATATGATTCTCATCAAACTTATATATATACTTGCATATATAATTTAGACATGTAAATTAAGATTTACATTTACACTTGCATACGATTAAGACATGTAAGTATCACAAAATGAATCAAATCTAGCATATATATTTAGACATATGAACCAACATCATGAATCAAACATGTAAACTAGTATCACACGTTTTGCATATAAACTAGCATATGTATATACTTGATTCACATATTAACTTGTGTATAATTCACATATAGACTTGCATAAGATTCACATACAAACTAGCATATGTAAAAACAAACTTGCATAAGATTCACTAGCATATGATTTACATCCCGAACATGCATATAAACTGATGTCATAAAATGAATCAAGTTAAACATATGTGATTAGACATATGAAATGGATCTATCAACATAAGTTAACAAAACTGTCATATGTTCACCAATAAACGATAACTATGTTATGTAACATCACATGATTCAACAGTCATATTCTCATAATCCAAATTATAACTCATCGTAATTAATTTATTAATTATTTTGTGAAAGAAATTGTACTCACAAAGATAGGTTAGAGAAGAGAATAATTCGTTTGTCGTTTGTATAAAAATTCTGACTTGCAGTTCCTAAGCTTTAGGAAGAACTATCCTAGTAGCAGCATGGAGGCCAAGAGACTAATTTAGTTTAGGTTTACAGTTTGAGTCTAAGCGTGTTTTTATAGAAGTTTAAATCAACCTGAGCCGTTAGATTATCATAGGAGCAATCCCAACCGTCCAGACTAGATAGAGTTATCCAGAATTGTCACCTATGCCCCAGTGACTCAGCAACAGGTCTAGGAAGACTCAGCAACAAGTCAGAATCGTCTGATTTCAGATCTTCCCCGGGGGGTAGGTCGACCCCTTGGTCGACCCCCAGGTCAACCCCCAGGTCGACCTATATAGGGAGGTCGACCCCCTGGTCAACCACCTGGTCGACCTGGTCTGGGGTAGGTTGACCTCCAGGTCAACCTGTCTTGGTATTTAATTTTATGAATTGTTTTAATTTATATAAATTTTTGAAACTTATGAGGTCATAACTTCTTCAAACGAAGTCCGATTTTCGAAAACTTGGACTCTATTCCAAGCAGAATTTCGAGTTGAACGCAACGGCGTAACCTGTTTCCCTTAATTATCACTTTAACAACTAAGTATTCCTAAATTTATTAATTTTAATATTTAAAATTACGGGGTGTTACATTCTCCCCTCCTTAATGGATTTCGCCCCCGAAATCTTCAAGTTAAGGAGAATGTATATCCTACCATCGAATCATCCATCTACTCAATCAACAAACACAGGCATCCATTGTCCTTAAAAGTCTTCTAATGCCATAGGAACATATGCAAAGTGTGTGTATATGTTCCTTATCTAATGCAAAATCAGACGGTCTACTGATTCAGTTGACCTCCTTAATGCAAATCATAATAGTGCCATGCGTCCATTATGTATGCAAAAGAATCCTAATGATACATATTATTTCTTCATGCGTGCACGACCATTCATCTAAATGCATATGATAACACAACCATTATACATCCATTAATTTAAATATGCACACATATTTATATGCAATGCGACAGCGACTAAGCCGATCTAGTGCCTAATGTGTGTGTACATGCATCCACGAGCAACCACTAGCAATCACTTGCATCCATTTGTATCCACCAAACATAACATGTCTTAAACACATGTTTACAACCATAGGGATTTTACTGACTAAAGACCGAAGATACAATCGCAAAGACATACTAAACCATAGGGAAAGCATAAATAAAGCGGAAGAAAAGGAGAAGTCAAAAACATATAGCGTACGCATCTTGTATTCCGTTTCTCAAGTAGCGTCTCCTTGATCATTTCCCCATTGCACTTTGACCAACTTGACCTCTCTATTGTGTAGCTTTAATACCTCCGACCCAAGGATGCATGTAGGAGCTCGTCTAATCGTGGCATCTCACTCTACTTCCACTTCTTTAAGCACGTTCGGCTCCACTACTTCCGCGGTATCTTGTAACACTTCCGCAAATGCGATACGTGAAAAACGTTGTGAACACCACTAAGCTCATTGCCTCTTCTCATGTCCGTCCAAAATTTAGGATACATAACCTCAAAAGATCTTCAAGGATCCTATTCACCCCTTTCTGTCCGTCCATCCGTCTTTGGATGCTAAGCGATGCTCGTACTTGCCGCCTTTTGCGTATCACCTTTTCCCCTTGCATTGAAAAATGCTCCATGCCCTGTCCCGCAAGCACCGGTATACACTGCGAATGGCTTACTTCCATCTGGCAAAACTAAAACTGGAGCTGTCGTCAAAGCCCTCTTCAAATGCTGGAAAGCATCGTCATAGTCAACACCCCAAGCAAAAGTCAAGTTCTTCTTCGTTAACTGAGTAAGTGGGGCTTATATCTTCGCTAAGTCCTTAATGTACTTCCCATAATAACTAGCCAGCCCTAAAAAGCTCCGTACTTCTGTTGCGTTCCTAGGAATCCTCCAATCTTGGATTGCCACCACCTTTGCGGATCCATAGCTATCCCTTCCTTAGAGACCACGTGTCCTAAGAACCTCACTTCTTTCCTCCAAAAATGGCATTTGGAGAACTTAGCTTTTGAGTTGATGCGCTCATAGGGTCTCTAAGACTTCCCTAAGATGTAGGGCATGCTCTTCCTCACTTCTAGAGAAAATAAAGATATTGTCCACAAGGACTACCATAAGATATTGTCAACGAAGTATGCGGGTGCATACGTCAAACCAAAAGGCATGACAAGCCACTCGAAGAAATCGGCAGGAGTTCTAAATGCAGTCTTATCTATGCGGTCTTCAACCACTCTTAGCTGATGAAATCCTGTAGCCAGATCTAGTTGGGAGAAAACCGACGCACCTACAAGCTGATCAAACAAGTCGTCTATTCTTGGAAGTGGGTGCCTATTTTTCTTGGTCAGCTTGTTTAGCTCTCTATAATCAATGCATAGGCGAAGTGAACCATCCGCTTTGGTTGCGAATACTATGGAGCACCCCATTCCGAAATGCTTCTTCTTATGAACCCCTTCTTAAGCAACTCTTTCACTTGCTTACTGAGTTCACTTCTCTCTCTCGGAGCCATGTGGTGCACTGGTAATGCAACTGGCTTTGCATTATCTACTAGGTATATACGAAAACCTACCTCGTGCCTTGGGGGTAAACCCCAAACTTCATCAAAGATGTCACCATATTCACAGACCACACGAACAGATTTCAAATCATCGTTGGACGCGTTAAGAGATTCTAGGTAGCTAAGCATCACCGGACCTCTAGGGTCCCCAGAAATATCAAGGGCCTTTCCACAACGAGTCAACAATTTAACTGCCCTTCTTTTACATTCTAGGATGGCATCGTATTTGGCTAGCCAATCCATGCCTAGAATCAAGCCGTAGCCCATGAAGCCAAGAACGAAGGCGTTGAATTCATACCCAATGCCCAAGATAGACACTCTCAAATCCCGACAAATCATCGAAAGATGAGCCGAACCACCAATAGGATTTAAGACTGCTGTGGGATCCGTAACTAGACTATTACTTAGGTGCAGTGTTTCAACTAATGAAGCAGATACAAGTGAGTGTGAAGCGCCAGAATTCAAACACGGTTCGAACAGGATGATCAAAAAAAAACTTCCAACCATGATATTTCTACCTCTATCAAGTATGCCAGCCGTGAGGGAACGCGTCTGCCCTCCAAAAGATGCTGTACTTTGCCCTTACCTTTGCCTTTTGCTTCTTTGGACGATCCTAATAGGATGTCCTGTTTCTCCGTAACGATAACAACTAGTTTTCTTCTTCTTTGTAACGTCTTTATTTAAGTAGTCATGTATTTCACAAGTGTGGCCCTTCCTTTTCTCTTGGCCCCTTGTTATCCTTACCACCTTTCTTTGGATCTACTTTCTTATCGTGTGTCATATCCAAGTCTCTCTTGCACATTCTCCATTCGTGACCACCTACTAAAATGAGGCTTCGTCCTTTGTAAACCAAGAAGCTAATTGATCCTTCCTCCCATTGTCTATCTTAAAGGTACCAACAAGTCCTCTACTTCCTTCTAGTTTTGACAAACGTCCCAGTCCCATGAAGAGGTTTTCCGCCCATCATAGGAAGTTCTTACATATCTTAAAAAAAAGCGTCTATACGTGGAGGAAGAAATTCAAAAAAAAGGAAAGAGGAAGAGATTCAAAACGGAGAATCGATGGAAAGAAATATGACTCTTGGGGGTTATGTTTTTAAAACAAAATTTTCTCTTGAAAATACTCTCGTTAAAACATATTTTAGAAAGTATTTCTTTATAAAATTCTTTTGATTTTTTTTTCAAAATCTATTATCTGTTCTTGTAACCTTTAGCTCTAATATAAAGTGTAACACCCCCACGTCCATTAATGTCACTCTCAAAGGGAATGCATTAAGTTTCATGGAGCATTATTGGTGTATAGAACAGAATATAACAAGACAGATACATATATTGGTACTTGAAACATTTAAAACAACTTTTATTGCAGCAGAGAGATAGTTTGGTTACCACAATATCAAAAAAACCAACAATAAAACCAAGTACACTCAATATCCATCTTGACAACTTATTTTCTGAGTACATAAAGTAAAAAAGCATAACCCCAACATAAGTAGCCATAAAATAAATGAGTTGAACTTTACTTTCAGCAATCCAAGCACTTCCCAAAAGAGAGAGAAAGAGGTCCAAATCAAGCTCCACTAGCACTATTCCCACCCTGAGAACCTGGGGGGGGAGGAAGAAAAGAGGTGAAAACAAAGGGGGTCAGACATAAAGTATGGCGAGTCCAATAACTTTAGCAATATAATTGTTAAAGTAATTAGGATAAGGCATAAACTGGTAAAACAGGAAATGACTGTGAAACAAGTGGGCAAGACAAAACAAACAAGAGGAATATTCTAGCGTTAATCTTGCTCCTAATCACTATAGGATAATTACTATGCTGCATCATTACTAGTAACCTTAAAAGTCGATCCCGCCTACTAAACAAAATAATAATAATGGTAGTTTAGTGTACCCCTAGTTGTCTTCATAGGTGCCGCCTGCCCCTATCTCCACTAGTTGTACCCACTACACTCTCCATTTTTAATTACAATATTTATTCATAATATGGTAGTTGGACTCCTAGCTACCTTCATAGGTGCCGCCTGCTCTTATCTCCGCTAGTCGTACCTGCTACCTTCCCCATTCGATCGACTCCCTAACTCGTAGATACCCATGCTGGTCCCACAGTGAGGTGTATCACTCCCCAAAGTGGCAACCCGATACCACTAAAGATGCACGACTTATACCTACACGATGCAATAACGTCTTACCTACCAGCCCAGACCCACACACGCACATGACCCCGTTGGACTTGCGTTGCCACCGCTAACCCGTTTTGACCTCTTACAATCAAACCCAGTTAGCGTGTTCCGTCCTCGATCTAGATCGAGCTCACTTAGATACTAAATGGGTTACTGGTTGAAAAGGGTCCCCACACTTGACACAAGCTTTCCACCTATGCTTGGTCCCCACTAGGATTTCCCACTTAACCCCCTCTTATTCATGTCTTCTTACAAGTTTCAACTTGGTTAAGTGTTTATAATTATATCCCACATGTCACCTATGTTAACCACTTATCAAATCAACATGTTTTATTGGTTAAGCGTGTCTTAACCCGACCCACTTATCAAATTAATATATATATTATTGGTTAAGCCAGTCTTAACCCTATCCACTTATCAGATCAATATTGGTTAAATTTGTCTTAACCATATCCACTTATCAGATTAATATATTATTGGTTCAGCTGATCTTAACCTTACCCACTTATTATGTTTTATGTATCATCGTATACGTATATATATATATATATATATCGTATAACATGTTTTACTTAATCTATGATTAAGTACACCTTAGTTCATAGATACATTGGTTAAGAGAATAACACCCTAAGTATCAACCCCGAAGACCGAAATCAGCATCAGATTGGTACTCAGAGAATTACTTAACTCAACCAAACTTCTGTTTGTCATTTATATTCGTCTTTGATTAGCATTAATTAATTATTAATGCACGAACCTTTCACATTAAGTTGATTGCTTGTGGCCGCGGGATATGCCGGGCGGTTTGGGCAGACTTCTACCACAAGCCAGACTTAGCCTCGTGTCTTAGCATCTTTTAATTATGCCTAAGACCTCTCACATTAGACTTCCGTTTGCGGTTGCTGGATGTGTCAGGCGGGTCCGGGCAGTCTTATACCACAAACGACTCTAACCTCGTGTCTTAGGCATTTATTACTCATTTAATTTATGCCTTTGACCTCTCACATTAGACTACCGTTTGCGGTTGCTGGATGTGCCGGGCAGTTCCGGGCAGTCTTATACTATAAACGAGTCTAACCTCGTGTCTCAGGCATTTATTATGCACTTAATCTATTCAACTCCAATTTAAATTAATATCAGTATTTCAAATTGTCAATAACTTCCAAATTAATATACGTCCATAATTGTCACCTAAATTATGTCCATAATTTCTATGCATATAAATTAGTCCAATTAATGTCTCAAATTTATTATATGTTTTAAAGCCATTTTATGCCAATTTTCACAATATTAATATTTAATATTTTCCAATTGCCCCACGTTGTTCGTACTTGTAATACATATAATACGTAGGCTAGCAAGTAGCCTAACTCACAAAAACATCACAACTTGCATAACACGTAAAAACAGATCTAACTTGCAAATAAAAATAGCCTAGCGTGGATCAAAATTTGCATGATTATAATTTATACTATCATAAATTTGCAAAATCGATAACTTGCATAGGCAATCGGCATAATTTGCATAAACTGCAAACTGGCGTGGACCAAATTATATAAGATATAATTTGCATAGATCTATACACATAAAGGTGAACTTGCATATATGAACATGGTTTTCGCATAGACTTGCATATGATATACATACAAAATTGTATTAAAATTGCATATGAAATTTAGACATGTAAATCAAATCTTACATATGATTTGTATAAAATATTACATATAAACTAACATATGATTCTCATCAAACTTATATATACCCTTGCATATATAATTTGGACATGTAAATTAAGATTTACATTTACACTTGCATATGATTTAGACATGTAAGTGTCACAAAATGAATCAAATCTAGCATACGTGTTTAGACATATGAACCAACATCATGAATCAAACATGTAAACTAATATCACACGTTTTGCATATAAACTAGCATATGTATGTACTTGATTCACATATAAACTTGTGTATAATTCGCATACAGACTTGCATAAGATTCACATACAAACTGCCATATGTAAAAACAGACTTGCATAAGATTCACTAGCATATGATTTACATCCCAAACTTGCATATAAAATGATGTCATAAAATGAATCAAGTTGAACATATGTGATTAGACATATGAAATGGATCTATCAACATAAGTTAACAAAACTGTCATATGTTCACCAACAAACGATAACAAAGTTAAGTAACATCACATGATTCAACAGTCATATTCTCATAATCCAAATTATAACTCATCGTAATTAATTTATTAATTATTTTGTGAAAGAAATTGTACTTACAAAGACAGGTTAGAGAAGAGAATAATTGTTCATCCTTTGTATAAGAATTCTGACCTGAAATTCGTAAGCTTTAGGAAGAAGAACTATCCTAGCAGCAGCATGGAGGCCAAGAGACTAATTTAGTTTAGGTTTAGGGTTTGAGTGTAAGCGTGTTTTTATAGAAGTTTAAATCAACCTAAGCAGATATATTATCATAGCAACAATCCTAACCGTCCAGATTAGATAAAGTTATCCAGAATTGCCACCTATGCCCTAGAGACTCAGCAACAGCTCAGGAAAGACTCAGCAACAAGTCAGACTCGTTTGATTTCAGATCTGCCCTGGGGGGTAGGTCGTCCCCCAGGTCGACCTATATAGGGAGGTCGACCTGGCCTGGGGTAAGTCGACCTGCCTTGGTACTTAATTTTCTGAATTATTTTAATTTATATAAATTTCTGAAATTTCTTAGGGCCATAACTTCTTCAAACGAAGTTTGATTTTTGAAAACTTGGACTCTATTCCAAGCAGAATTTCGAAATGAACACAATAGCATAACCCATTTCCCTTAGTTCTCAATTTAACAATTAAGTATTCTTAAATTTGTTAATTTTAATATTTAAAATTACGGGGTGTTACATTATTCGTACTGATCATCAAAGTCTTCAATATTTGTTGCCACAGAAACTGACAACTGGAATATAGGGAAGGTGGTTTGCTAAACTACATGGATATAACTATGAAGTACAACACAAAAAAGGCAAAGAAAATGTAACTGTTGATGGGCTTTCTCGAATACATGAACAGGCCATCATACAAGCATTATCTTCAGTACAAGTTGACTGGATCAATGAATTAAGGCCACACATCTCACAACAGCCATTTTATGAAATCAAGAAAGAAAAAATTTTGGAAGGTAAATTATCCACTGACAAATATAAATTAGTGGATGGATTATTCTTTTATAAAGTAGAATTCTATTAGATAACAATCAAGACTCTCTACTGCAAACAACATTGTATGAGTTTCATTCTTCTCCACTAGGAGGACATGCTGGGGTAAAAAAAGACAATAAAAATATATTGAAAAAGGTATTTTTCTAGAAACACATGAAGCGTACAGGGAAAAAAATATATTCAACAATGTGATAATGGTCAAAGAGCCAAGTCAGAAAATATGTTTCCAGTAGGACTTTTGCAGCCATTACCCATGCCTACACATGTATGGACAGATATAAGTATGGACTTTATTACCCACTTGCCAAAAAGTAATGGAGCTACTGTGATCTATGTAGTAGTGGATAGATTCAAAATATTCTCATTTGTTTCCACTTAAACATCCATACACAACAAAACAAGTAGCTTAAGTATTCTTTGATGGGGTATATAAATTGTATGGAATGCCACAATCTATTATTACTGACAGAGATTCAATATTACTAAGCTCTTTTTGGAAAGAATTGTTCGATCTACAAGGTTGCACACTAATATTTAGCTCGGCCTACCATCCACAAACTGATGGACAAACTGAGATCACTAACAAGGTTCTAAAAAATTACCTATGTTGCTTTGTCTGTCATCAGTCCCAGGAATGGATAAAGTGGTTGACTTTAGCTGATTTCATGTTTAATACTTCCTAGAAAGATTTAATTCAGTTAACACCCTACAAAATATTGTATGGGAAAAAACCTTCTACTCTACTAGCTTACGTACCACATACAGCTAAATTACAAGAAGTGGAACAATAATTATTTTCTTGAGATATAACATTACAATTCATAAAAGACAGTTTGAAACTATCTCAGAAAAGAATGAGGAAATTAGCAAATCGAAAAAGGACAAAGAGGCATTTTTCCATTGGTGATTGGGTATACTTGAAGCTATGACCCTACTGATAGCTATCTCAAACAAGACCACCAAGATCTCATCTAAATATTACAGTCCATACAAGATAGTTAAAAAAAATGGTGAAGTGGCATATAAACTAGAGTTACCACAATCAGCACAGATTCATCTAGTTTTCCATTAGTCAATTAAAAAAGAAAATTGGCTCTCATCTAACACCTCAACAAGAGATGCCATCTTACCAAGAACAATTAGTAGATGAACCTGAAAAGGTATTAGACCGAAGACTCATACCAAGGACTAACAAAGTTGTTGTTCTGATCCTTGTCCAATGGAAGAATAAACCACTAATAGATGTTACTTGGGTGGACTATTGGCCAATAATTCAAAAATTTCCAGCACTTGACCTTGGGACAAGTTCAGTTTTTAATGGAGAGGGGAATTGTTACACACAATCATTGCGTCAATCACCTGGTGTGCATATCAGCTCCTATGCAAATCAACAAAGAGGTTGGTCAATGAATAAGAATACTCAACCTTAATGTAACGACCCAGATTTTTAGCCATTTAGTTTTGAAATTTTTAATTATTTTAATTATTGTATTGAAAATATAAAATAACTTATATCGACGTTGAACATATAAATTATAATTAAATTAAAATGAGCTTAAAATAGTCGCGGTAGTTCGAAATTTGCGATATAAATTTCAAATGAATATACATAATCCAATATAAGTTGGAATTCAACGAAACAAAAAACACTTGAATCTATTAAACTGTATCCTTCTAATTGAAGCGAAAAATCGAGATTTCGTTTTATAAATTGTAAGTTATGTCCAAATCAAATATTCAGAAAGTCACTGTGGAGTTGTGTATACGCCATAATGGTTTATTTAATATAATTAAATATTGGATTCGAATTTGGACAAGATCTTTGAGACGTAGTTATAATTTAATTTCTAAAATTTTACTATAATTTTTAATTAATTAAATACACAACTTTTTATTTGGAGTATCTTGCACTCTGTATCAATATTTTGGGGTTTCATAATATAAGTTAAACCACCGATATTATTATAATTTTGGGATCGTGATACCTCGCTGGACACGACCGTACTCTTTTTTCTTTCAGTAGTAGTTCGGACATGAACAAAAACCTTATGTACCCAACATAACAATAACCTTACACAGTAACCATACTTGGAATTGAGGTCGAAATGTGATAAAATCTACTACAACTAATAAGGGTGCATAAAAACTTTAAATTACATGAAGACTATCTATCAAAAAGGACAAAAGATAATACCATCATCTTAATATATCGGTGAATGGCATGACTTCTTTTTTCCCCTCAATGAATGTACAAAAGGAAAGATGAAAACCCCAGAACAAAAGGATTTGATCAACACGCTTGCACTTAAAATGCACGATGATGCACTGGAATACAGTATATGATGGGTGTCAGCTCAAACAGAGTAGAGTTTGTGTCTTTTTATTTCGATCCTTTTCTCATCGCTATGTGATCGTATGTTTTCTCAAGCCTATGTATTTTCAAATGAAATGGCCAGCCTATCCCATTAGATATCTATATATCAATGCCTACGCACCAATGTGTTATCTGCAAGTATTTAATAAATGCACATGCCTTTCCTGGACACACCAATAAATTAACACAAACTATGCTCAGACAACCACATGCCTACTGAAGCAGATAGCAGGACCTACACTATTTGGTCTTTCGTGCTCTCCAAGGTTTTCGATACCATGATATCCAAGCCATCTGAACTGTGGTATCCAAGCTTCTTTTTCTTTAAATACTGTACATAATTCGTAAGCAAACTATGAGAAAGAAAATCTGGAAATCTAAAACAAAATTAACTCAATAGAAAACTGCAAACTAGGATTCGTGGGGGACTGTGAAGCGAGAGCTTCCTCTTAATGGTATTCTTTTGGGATGCGATAGCAATATCACAAGCTACACTTTTGAAGTCAGCAGCTAGAGTTGAGTTTTGCCGCCATTCTATTTCAGGTTGAGGGGAGACAGTGGCATCGATGAGGAGAGAGGAGGTAGCTTGAGTCTCTGGCAAAGTCTGTGATCATCCGCGGTCCATGGTTGCTGGATTTTGGAAAATTGTGTCGTGATTTTTGAGGAGTTTTGTTCGTCGCTGGCAGTAAATGGAGATGAGGTTTCATAGGCGTTCGGGAGATCGGACTCGGGGCCATTTTCAGTATTGGTGGAGTTGGCCTAAGATAAACGGAGAAGATGGCCGCGGCAAATCCGGAAGTCGCGTATTGAATTCATGGTACTGGTAGCAAATTTGTTACTGGGAAAGGAGGGAGAATGGTAAACATGATTTAATTAATGATTTGCTTGAAGCGTGTAGGAGTTACTGTGTTGATGGATTCATGTGGGCATGGGGTTTGATTACTGGAAGAAGGACCGTTTCTAATATATTTCAAGAGGAAGGTACTGTGTAGGATAAGTGTTTGGTGAAGAAGGTGGTTTCATGCACTGTGGAGAGCGAACTTGGAGGTAAGCATTGGCAGCAAAATGAATAGTTGTGGGTTCTGTCTTCAACAAGGGAGAAGGGTGTTATTGCCTGGGAAACAAGGATTTAAGGAGGATTAAGTGATCACGAGATTTGTAGGTTAATCACTATATTTATCAACGTGATATACAATGAAGTGGGTATCCAAAATTTAAATGGAGCAGCAGTATTCGTTGGACATCATTTACAAGAGGTTAGAGAAATTTAATCCGTTAGTTTAGTTTAAAACAAAACGTAACTAAGTTGGTAATTAGTTTATAAATTAATTGATTTAAATGGGTAATTATTTCAATACAAATGGTGTACTTAGAACGTAAATAACTTGGTTGTATGTGAACAGATCAGACCAAACTGGTCACGTTGGAGCCGTAACGAAGAGATCTACATGTGGAACTGATGTGGCCGACGACCGAGCTATTGGAATTTCGCGATACAGTTAAACGTTGTTTGATTTTAAATGGAAACAAAAGCAGAATCTTCAACTGCGGACCATAGTGAGTAAACTCACTAATCCTACCTCATTTATACTTCTATATAATCAAGTTTCAAATTTATTTATAGAAATTTTATACTGTGTGATGGTTGTTTGGTTGAATGATTGATAAAATTGGTTGTTGATATAGACACCATTGATTGGATGTAGATTCTATTACCCTGTTTAAATAAAACTGATAATATTTGCGTTGATTAACATCTGTGGACGCAGGGAAACAGGTCGGAGGAATCCAACTGGATTCCTCAACATTTATATTACTATTTTTATTTGGCTGTGATATGTGATGTGTTATGTAATTCATGCTTGGATATGTTGTGGTTGATTTACCCTGGCCCTAGAAACTTGGTATGTTAGACACCATAAACCATTTTCGAATATGAAAAAGGGAAATGGGATTTAAAAAGGGGATTTATTTCGAAAAATAAAAATGTAATTTCGAATAGTGTTGAAACTAAAAATAGGTAAATGGAGAAACCAGAATTTGTATGTAAACGAGAGTACTAATTAAGTGAACTATGTGTCATTGAATAAATTGAAATAGCAATTCAATTTGAATTTATATGGAAAAGGGGAAAATGGTTTTGAAACCAATATTTGAAATTAAATTTGAATTTAACGAAGGGTGTTAAATATTAGTTAATCAAGATTAACTATAATTAAAGTAATTATCGAATTGGTTAGTGTTAATAAAGTTAATTATTATTTAGTAGGCTTTTAAAAGTGATAATTATACTATTTTTAGTAATATCAAAGTTAACTATTTTTAATAAAGTTAATAATAAAATTAATTATTATTTTAATTAATAATAATTAAAACAATGATTTAAATGTGGTTTTTGAAACAAAGTGATGACTTTAATTGAATTAAGTAAGGCATTGTAATTGAAATAAAAAATTTAAATGAAAAGGAAAACACATAAGATAGTTTTGTGTTAAACATTGATAAATGGATTTTTGAAAAAAAAAATCCAAGAAAAAAAGGTTCTATTGTAAAGAAGGAGGAAAGTGGGTTTTTTTCTTTATATAACCTTTATCTTAGGGGTTTCGACAAACAGAATGATATATGTCTGCGTTGTGTAAATCCAGACATTTTGACTATCTTTTAAAAATAAACAACAAAACCGTGCGTGCCGCATACAGTACTTTATTCAAAACAACAATTATAACGCTACTGTTATAATAAATATTCTATAAATCTAAACAGCGATTTTAATGCTACCGCTATAATGAATGTGTTATAAATCAAATATTGGGAAACAACGATTATAACGCTACCGTTACAACCAAATGTTTTCCCGTAAAAGGAAGTGGATTCTTAGACTGAATCCGAGAGTCGCGTAGGCGATGTTTTGTTCGAAGTTGTGATCTTTGACTATTTCGAAGTTAAAAATGTTGTTCAGCTAAGGTCTGAGAGGTAATTACACCCCAACTTGATTGACTTCATAATTAACTAAGGAATGGTTAAGTTTCGGTAGTGAAGATTGATTAGGGATCCGATTAGTAAATGAATAGTTAATGAATTGAGTTATAGCAACGATGTTTATTATGTAACATGGGTTTAACTAAATGAAAAGGTCTTGGAAACATTTTCCAAAGTAAATCAGAGGTGGTTTCTAAATATGGAAAATGCAACGATTTAGGATAACTCCAATATTTTTCTGTATATTGGAAATGTTTTTTTCCAATGTTAATAAAGTATATTTTCTAAAATATAGAAATAGAATATATAAATATATAGAAATGTTTTCAAATTGGAATAAGAGTTATCTTCTCGAATAAAGAAATGATGACGATGGAAATGTCTCATAAGAATCGAGATTGAGATTTGAAAAGGATATGGAAGATTGAAAATGGATTTTAAAATCGATAATATAATTGGGAATTTATATAAAAAGGGGCCAGTGTTGTTGATGCTTGATCGGTACGATTTTCAATTGGAAATTGGACCGTTGATTATGTGGATGTTTCTTTGGTAGTTAAATCACAGACTATCAAAGTTTTGATTTATTTTATACCTCTGTTGTCAATATGGAGAGACCGGGATCAGATTTAATATATGAAAACCACTCCGTATTGGTATAAGCATTATGAATCAACTTATGCTGAAGATAATTGAAGACGGAGCAAAATGCAAGGGCTTTTCTATTAACCCTAGGTATAAATTGCCCAAAATGGATTAATAGAACGGTGCCTTCGGTTTGTCCAGACCCAGGACAACTAGTATGGACGAGTGTATGACAGAGTATGTCTAAAGGTGTTGCGTACGTTGATTCCTTCAAACGTACGAAGTTGGTGGAAAAGAAGGGAAACTTCTTTAGCCTAACAATCTGAGTATTTTTGTGGGAATCAATTAGGGATTTCTGATGGATTCGACGATGTGGCATTCAAAGTGAATGGTGACCAGATGTTCTGGAAGATAATTCAAACCTCAAGCCTCACAACCGGGAATTTGACAAAAATCGGGCAGGCAGCAAGGCTATGTGGGTCGCTCCCATTAGGATGTATAATCACCTATCTAGAGAAATTCCAGTTGCTTCTTTAATCTATCAATGCTATCCCTTTCGGGAAACGGTTGCTGATCCCAACCGTTGGTGATATACATTCGATACACTCAAGCGAAATGATTGGTCGGTCATCTGTGGGTCGGGTTGCAAGATGTTCTTGTTGAACCCCAGTGTATCGCCTCTAGAGTACACTGATCGTAAGGTGGTTCCATACCTTGTCTTGTTGGAAATCCAATCTCCAATAAGCGCCCTACGGTTTTCGATTGTATATTATGTATGGAGTGTGAGATGCAAGCGTTCCGCTATATTCTATTTATTTGTCATAGACATTATTATAATATCACCAGATTTTGATATCAAAATGTTTTGGGTTATCATAAGGTAAAAACCATCCATGTTTATGTGTGGATTAGTCTTACGATTATCATTTCTTTCGAAAGGATTTTAAAAGTTAAACAAATGGTTGGAGTTAACTCACACCAGTCCTAGACTGACCCAAAGTTTATTTTGTTTGTCTCCCCTAAACTCTTGGGTGCCCAAATTTGTATGGGCAATCAAGTAGTAGGGATTTTTCTGATTCACTTGGAAGAGCAGGAAGCAGGAGGCTTCACCAGTTAGCTATGGACTATCAGATTTCCGCTGTATACTAATTGTATCTGGAAACAGGTGTTTATAACTGTTCCAGGAATAACTGTCGTGCTCTGATAATGGTATGTATAATAGTTACTGATTTGTATTTCAAAAGTTATGTTATTTTATATATTTTATTCGTTCCACGGTGAGTTTGTGATCTTCGTTTTTTCTTCTATTCTAATATTTCTTTCTTTCTATTTCTCACCCTCTAACTTCTTTGTAATGATTCGTATTTCTATGTCATTTGGGTTGGACATGTAGTGTTATTAGTAAACTCAAAGGGTACGGAAATTCGGGCCATTACATTTTGTATCAGAGCTGAAGGTTAAGTAGTAACCTTGGCTCTTTGCGTTATTCAATAGAGATAGGGTTATGTGCCTAACCGGCCACGAAACTGGCTTGGCAGTACCAACCAGATAATACGGAAATCTATCCCCAGATATCAGGATATTCTCAGACCACCCTCACAGATTGCAAACTATCGATAGACGAGTTGAGGGATTCAAGATAACATAACATGACGGGACCCATAGGGTTACTAGAAATTTCTAGGGTATTACCGAGGCGGATCATGAGCCTCACAACCCTATATACAAAAACCAAGAATGGCTTCAAAACAGGACAACCATTCCATGCCCAAAACCAACCCATATCCCCTGAAACCGAGAATATAAACATCCCACGAGAATTCTATACTCAAGATAGAAATTTTCAAATCCACCCAGACCACAGACAAACGGGCAGAACCCCCAATTGGATTTGAAACATATACGGGATCATCAACCACACTAGTACTTAGGTGCAAAAACTTCCAACTAGATCAGATGAAATAAACTATGCGATGTGCCAGAATCAAACAAAGTTCGAACAGGGAAAATCAGAAAATGTAAACAAGACTTTCAACAGAAACACTACCTCTATCATGAGCTGGAAGAACGGGGTTGAGGGGATGAATTCTCCCTCCAGATAGTCCTGCACACTGAGTCTGACCTTGCCCTTGCTTCCTTGGGCAATCCTTGCTGAAATGTCCAAACTCACCACAATCAAAGCATTCGCCCCGCTTTCTCTTCTCCTTTTTCCTACATTCCCTGGCTATATGTCCAACTTCACCACAGAAGTTGCATTTCATATTCTCTCTTGGCTTGTCCTTGCGGTTGTTGTTATTCTTGCCTCGTTTCCCGGAATTTACTCTCTTGCCTTGAGACTCATTCGCCTTGACCTCTTTCTTGTCATTGTTATCTTCTTCTTGAAGTAGGGCCATATTTACCAAATTCTCGAAAGTCGCCCCCAAGGGTATATGAGACATGGCCAAACCATGTAATGGCTCGTTTAATCCTAGAGCAAAGTGTAGGGCCTTCTTCTGAGCTGTATTAACCAAGTCCAAATCGACCCGAGCCAGTTGATTAAACTTATCTATGTATTCCCTAATAGTCATGTCCCCTTGCTTTAGTGATAAGAACCTTAGTCCAAACTTTCCCCGAAAGTCATCCCAAGTCTCAATTGGCCTAGTAGCGGTGGTGACTACCCACCAACGTGCGGCTTCTTCTTTTAGCAACCATACTGCCAATAAAACCTTCCTGCGGTCACCTATATCAAAGGTGGCTAAAAGATCTTCGGTCTCTTTCAACCAATTCCTTGCCTCTACAAAAGTCTCTGTTCCACTAAAATTCTTGCCACCCATCATCTTAAAGTTCTTACAAGTTTCCGCAAAATCCGCTTGTGGAGGCTGAGGGGGAAGAGGAACATCAGCTACGGAAGGAGGAGGAACCGCGGCCTTGACTGGAAAGACGACATTAGAGACACCCGGGACTGGTGCCGTGACTTCCAAGTACCGACGAAACCAATCGGGTATTGTTACACCTTCGGGTAAGATGAGATTATCAGACATGCTGGAAACGAAAAGAAAAGAGTTCAAACGAGGGATCAAAGGATAGTGCTAATGGCTTTTGGGGAATAGCCTTTTAGGAATAACTAGACTTTTCTTTGGAAAATACTTAATACTTGGTTTTGAAAATAGTTTTTCAAAGAGTTTTAAAAACCTTTTTATCCCTTCTCGTAAACCATATGCTCTGATACCAAATGTAACACCCCACCTCCGCCAGGGTGGCTCTTGCTAGCAACTCTGACTTTGGTGGGGCGTTTTAAAACAAGGTAAACATGCATAATGATATAACAAGGCAGGACATGACATATATATATATATAAATAAACAGAGTAAGTAGATACAACAGCGGAAGATTTTTAAACCATTTCAAAAACACAAGTCTGGTACACCAAAATGTCATTTTCCCAAAGTTACAAGTCTAGATAAAAACATCATCTGATAAACTGAAATACTGAAATACATAGTGCTATCCCCAAATAAAAGATGATAAACCATAGCGAGCTCAAGTCCAAAGCATACATGAGCTATCCAAGAAAGCAGGTAGGATCCAAGCTAAGCTCCTGTATTCCCTCCCTGAGAACCTGGGGGGGGGGGAAACGGAAGAAAAGAGGCAAAAGAAAATAGGTCAGTCAAAAAGACTGAGTAAGCCCTGCTACGATCAGTCTATAAACTAATAAAGTTAACAGCATGATGGAAACTGAGATGATCATAAATAGCAACATACTGGCATGATAAATTAACTATAAGATAGATAGAGGTGTCATCGCATAAAACAAGGTTAAGTTTTGCACCACGGTGTACTAGCAAACCAACATAACCGGTATTGATCCCTTAGCCCAAACTTTGGCCCAATAACATGAAGTGACCTTAATATAAGGTCCAGCCCAACGGTCTAGTCGATCGGCTCCCTATAAACCTAACACGTCAAGTGTTGGTGTCCATATGGCCCACATATGGTTGTAGTTAGACTGTGCTGGGTCCACCTTTGGGTTTATCAAGCCCTCGGGTGTCAACCCCAGACACTTAAGCAATAATGCACAACCCTAACCTACTGGTACCCGTGCCTCGAGTTTGTCCAACACCGGACTACGTGCACGTCCGTAGCCCGCCTGGACCCGCACCACTGTACCACTCAGCCATCGCCTTTTGGTCGCTTACATCCGTTCAGTAATCGTGCCCCGCCCTAGCCTAGCTTCTAGGGTTGTGAATGATACCAAACTGGGATTACTGTTAGAACAGACCACGTTGCTAGGGTTTTCTAAGAGGGTTAAGTGTGGTTTAACCCCTCACTAACCATGGATTAAATTAGTTAAGCGTACCCGACAATTCGCAACTTAACCCCATTTCAATCCCTCGAATCCCCGAATTGGTTAAGTATTAGTGGACCCTGACTTAACCCTAATCATGAGGCATTAATTAACTTAATGCACCTTAACCTCTCACATTAGACCTTGTTGTGGTTACTAGTTAGGCCGGGCGGGTCCGGGTAGGTTTACACCACAACTTAGTCTAACCTCGGGCTTTGGTACCACATGACCAACTTCTCACATTGGGTCCTATTGTTTGTAGCCACTAGTTAAGCCGGTCGGTTCCGGGTAGAATTACGCTACAAACTCAATCCAACCTCGAGTTGGCCACACTTATGTTTTCTAAGTGTCATGTCCACTTTATTTCAAAACATAATTACAAGTCAACAATTGCTTGGGTAGACCTAACTTAATAGGTAAATTCCCAAGGGGTAGACCTAACTTAATAGGTAAATTCCCAATCTTATATTTCCATGTATTTTAAGTTTACCCAAACCCCCAACGTCATTCTATCGCTTACATATTTGTAATAACGCATAAAGGATAGGAAGAGGGAACTTGGCACAACATACATGATAAACTTGCACAACAATCATGCATAACATGTTAGACTTGTACAACTTAGCATAGTGAACTTGCATATTACCATAAACATGCATAACATGGTTAAACTTGCATAACTTAGCATAGTGAACTTACATATTACCATAAACATGCATAACATGGTTAAACTTGCATAACTTAGCATAGTGAACTTGCATATTACCATAAACATGCATAACTTGTCAAACATGCACAACTTGTCATTTTAAACTCGCATATGCATGCACAACTTGTCATTTTGAACTTGCATAAACATGCATAACTTATCAAACTTGCAAATCATGGCTTAGTAAACTTGCATAAACATGCATAACTCAATAAACTTGCAAATCATGGCTTAGCAAACTTGCATAAACATGCATAACTCAATAAACTTGCAAATCATGGCTTAGCAAACATGCATAAACATGCATAACTCAATTAACTTGTAAATCATGGCTTAGCAAACTTGCATAAACATGCATAACTCAATAAACATACATAAATCCCAACTTGCATCACATATTAACTTTAGATTTTCTAAAATGAAGGTAAGAGGGCTTACAATGCTTATGCGGACTCAAATGAGTATAGCAAATGTGAAAAACCCCTTAAGCAACTAATTAAACCCCAAAAATGTAAGCAAACTTGACCAAGACTCCTCCTTTATGGTGCCAAATAGAGAAACAAGCCTTTAATGCAAGCTAAGGAGGATCATACAAGCCTAAATATGCTTGTATGCATGGAAAATTACTTAGAAATCAATTTAGGAATTGTATGAAGAGAGTGGAGGCCATGAGAGGTTTGATTTTGGCATAGTTTAGTTGCTAGATTGATTAATGAGGCTTTAGGGTAGGATTAGGGGTATATTTATAGGGAATTAGAGTGTTTTTAGCCCTAGGATTAACCCTAGGTGAATTTTGGCCCGTCAGATTTAGGAACTCTCTAGAACCAGACCACACAACCAAGCCCAAACCAAAGAGGTGCGCCAGGCTAATCTGCCTGGCTACCCCCTGTCGACAGGGCTGTCGACAGGGCAGTCGACTCCCCTAGACCCCTGTCGACATGCCTGTCGACTTGGGGGTCTTGGCGGGAATTTTTCCCGCTGACGCCAGCTGTGCCCAATCCTTCTTTTTAATTTTAAAATTTTAAATCTGTTTTTACTTAGGAATTTTCTGAAAACTTCAATGGGCCTTAACTGGGTCATACGGACTCCGATTTTCGAAAACTCGGACTCTATTTCGCGTATTTTTCCAAGACGAACGCAATGGCGTAGCCCGTTTCCCTTGATTCAGATTTTAGAATTAAATTCTGCCTCAATTTACATTATTACAGGTTATTGAAAATACGGGTTGTTACATTCTCCCCTCCTTAAAGGATTTCGTCCCCGAAATCTTCAAGTTAGGAAGAACATATCCTACCATCCAACATCCATCTACTCAAAACATCATCCACGAGCAATCATTGTCCTAAAAGGATTCTAAATGTGGTATGAACATATGCAAAAGTGTGTGTATATGTACTTACCTAATGCAAAAATCAGGCGGTTACTGATACAGTAAACCTCCTTAATGCATATGTATGTAAACCAGGCGGTTACTGATACAGTAAACCTCCTTAATGCATATGTATGTCAGTGAAATGAATCCATATGTATGCAAATCCCTAAATTCATAGTATCTATATGAGTGCACATAACATTCACCCATATGCAACATCCATGTGGTGGCACAACAAGTTTCAATCATGAATAAGCATAAACACTCATGCATATGCAACATGAAGAGTGTGTGAGCCGATCTAGTGCCTAATGTGTATAATGCATCCACGAGTAACCACTTGCAAACACTTGCAATCACTTGCAAACATCAAGCATGTTTCAAACACATGTTTCATCCAAAGGGTTTCTACCTAAGGTTCTCATGACAAGATAAACACGATAAACTAGATAAACTTGATAAACTCCTTTTTGGATTACAAGAAATCCATTCAAATTTTGACATATAGTACTAACCGATGAGTCTTAATCCTCTTATGGAGTTTACAACAGAAATAGGATCGAGAATGGGACCGAGAGGATATATATACAAAAGATAACTTGCAAGAAAGCTCCACAGGAAAACAAGGATCAAGGATGCACTCTTAAAAAAGAGATATGATGCGCGTATCTAGTCTTCACTCTTCTTAGTCACGTTTTCTTGAGCTTAACTCCACTGTGCTTTGACTATCTTTCACTTCATGATTCCTTGGCTTCCTAGCTCCTATTTCCCAAATTTGAGTTGGAACTCATTTCATTATCGCCTCTCGTCTTCCTTTTCCACTTATTCTTCTTTCTGTATACTTGGCTTAAACATAATTATAACCTCATGATTTCACGCAAGCTTTCCAAAATTCACTAGTGAATCCTGGATCTCGTCTACTTACCATAAAGTATTCCACGCAGCAGAACTTTTCTTGAAAATACCAATCCACGTTGCCAATTGCCTTATAAACGTGATTTTCTATAACTCATGCTTAATCGAAATGAACCATCCGCCTATGAGTGATAGGCCATACCTAGATTCAGTTGCCTACCCATGGCTTCCTGTAGGCTATTTCAAAACTGGCCAACTTCTTGAGGATAAACCGTTGCTAACCATGATGCAGTCCTCTCGCTCTTTACCGGACTGAAATGAGCACTCTTCGTGAGTCTACCTATTATGACCCTCATACCCGTATTCCCTTTCTTTGATCTAGGTAGTCCATCCACATAATCTATCGAGATGTTTTCACACTTCCCTTGCGGAACTTCCAATGGAGGTAATGGCCCGCTGGGCTTCTATGACTTGGCCTTAACCTGGTGACACAACATGCATCCTGAGACCAACTCGGCCACCTCCTCGAGTGATACGCATCTTCAAGAACCTTCTTTACCAAGTCTTCCACTCGAGGAACACATAATCTCTCATCGTGCCTTCGTCATCCCTTGTCATCTATAATATATCTAGCGAGGTGACTTAACATCTCGTCTCGAAGCAACTGGTCCATGTTCTTGACTAACTGCGGGTCTTCTTCCTGTGAAACCCCCTTCTTGTTCCAGAAGAGTAAGTCTAAGCTCAGGGAATGCTAACTTAACTAGCCAAACGGAAAAGGCTTCTTACTTCAATTGCCCTCCTCAGAGTTTTCCGGTCTTAAACCGCACCCACTTTAGCGGAATCCACCGCTAAGCCTTACTTAGGAACTATGTGCCCAAGAAATCCAACTTCTTTCCTCCAAAGTGACATTTGGAGAACTTGACTTTCAACCGGTGGCTCCAAGCGTATCCATCACCTCCTTGAGATGTCTAGCATACTCTTCCTCATTCTTTTAAGGAGATCAAAATATCGTCTACGACGACCACGACAAACTTGTTCAAGGACTCCCTAAACACCTAACCCATCAAGTTCACGTAATATGCGGGTGCATTAGTCAAACCAAATAGCATGACTAGCCATTCTAAAAATCCACCTAGAGTCCTAAGCGCAGTCTTGTCAATTCCATCCTCAGCCATCCTAAGCTGATGGAATCCGGTAGCTAGATCAAAAGAAAATAGATGCTCCTACAAGCTGGTCAAACAAATCATCGATCCTTGGTAACGGTTGTCTATTCTTCTCACGATAATCAACATGTAAGCGAAGCAAACTGTCCACATTAGTAACGAATACTACTGGAGCACCCTACTCGAAAATGCTTCGTCTCAGGAAGTTCTTCTCAAGCAACTCCTTGACTTACTTTCTTAACTCTCACCTCGTGAGGTCATGTGCCTAACCGGCCACGAAACTGGCTTGGCAGTACCAACCAGATAATACGGAAATCTATCCCCAGATATCAGGATATTCTCAGACCACCCTCACAGATTACAAACTATCGATAGACGAGTTGAGGGATTCAAGATAACATAACATGACGGGACCCATAGGGTTACTAGAAATTTCTAGGGTATTACCGAGGCGGATCATGAGCCTCACAACCCTATATACAAAAACCAAGAATGGCTTCAAAACAGGACAACCATTCCATGCCCAAAACCAACCCATATCCCCTGAAACCGAGAATATAAACATCCCACGAGAATTCTATACTCAAGATAGAAATTTTCAAATCCACCCAGACCACAGACAAACGGGCAGAACCCCCAATTGGATTTGAAACATATACGGGATCATCAACCACACTAGTACTTAGGTGCAAAAACTTCCAACTAGATCAGATGAAATAAACTATGCGATGTGCCAGAATCAAACAAAGTTCGAACAGGGAAAATCAGAAAATGTAAACAAGACTTTCAACAGAAACACTACCTCTATCATGAGCTGGAAGAACGGGGTTGAGGGGATGAATTCTCCCTCCAGATAGTCCTGCACACTGAGTCTGACCTTGCCCTTGCTTCCTTGGGCAATCCTTGCTGAAATGTCCAAACTCACCACAATCAAAGCATTCGCCCCGCTTTCTCTTCTCCTTTTTCCTACATTCCCTGGCTATATGTCCAACTTCACCACAGAAGTTGCATTTCATATTCTCTCTTGGCTTGTCCTTGCGGTTGTTGTTATTCTTGCCTCGTTTCCCGGAATTTACTCTCTTGCCTTGAGACTCATTCGCCTTGACCTCTTTCTTGTCATTGTTATCTTCTTCTTGAAGTAGGGCCATATTTACCAAATTCTCGAAAGTCGCCCCCAAGGGTATATGAGACATGGCCAAACCATGTAATGGCTCGTTTAATCCTAGAGCAAAGTGTAGGGCCTTCTTCTGAGCTGTATTAACCAAGTCCAAATCGACCCGAGCCAGTTGATTAAACTTATCTATGTATTCCCTAATAGTCATGTCCCCTTGCTTTAGTGATAAGAACCTTAGTCCAAACTTTCCCCGAAAGTCATCCCAAGTCTCAATTGGCCTAGTAGCGGTGGTGACTACCCACCAACGTGCGGCTTCTTCTTTTAGCAACCATACTGCCAATAAAACCTTCCTGCGGTCACCTATATCAAAGGTGGCTAAAAGATCTTCGGTCTCTTTCAACCAATTCCTTGCCTCTACAAAAGTCTCTGTTCCACTAAAATTCTTGCCACCCATCATCTTAAAGTTCTTACAAGTTTCCGCAAAATCCGCTTGTGGAGGCTGAGGGGGAAGAGGAACATCAGCTACGGAAGGAGGAGGAACCGCGGCCTTGACTGGAAAGACGACATTAGAGACACCCGGGACTGGTGCCGTGACTTCCAAGTACCGACGAAACCAATCGGGTATTGTTACACCTTCGGGTAAGATGAGATTATCAGACATGCTGGAAACGAAAAGAAAAGAGTTCAAACGAGGGATCAAAGGATAGTGCTAATGGCTTTTGGGGAATAGCCTTTTAGGAATAACTAGACTTTTCTTTGGAAAATACTTAATACTTGGTTTTGAAAATAGTTTTTCAAAGAGTTTTAAAAACCTTTTTATCCCTTCTCGTAAACCATATGCTCTGATACCAAATGTAACACCCCACCTCCGCCAGGGTGGCTCTTGCAAGCAACTCTGACTTTGGTGGGGCGTTTTAAAACAAGGTAAACATGCATAATGATATAACAAGGCAGGACATGACATATATATATATATAAATAAACAGAGTAAGTAGATACAACAGCGGAAGATTTTTAAACCATTTCAAAAACACAAGTCTGGTACACCAAAATGTCATTTTCCCAAAGTTACAAGTCTAGATAAAAACATCATCTGATAAACTGAAATACTGAAATACATAGTGCTATCCCCAAATAAAAGATGATAAACCATAGCGAGCTCAAGTCCAAAGCATACATGAGCTATCCAAGAAAGCAGGTAGGATCCAAGCTAAGCTCCTGTATTCCCTCCCTGAGAAACTGGGGGGGGAAACGGAAGAAAAGAGGCGAAAGAAAATAGGTCAGTCAAAAAGACTGAGTAAGCCCTGCTACGATCAGTCTATAAACTAATAAAGTTAACAGCATGATGGAAACTGAGATGATCATAAATAGCAACATACTGGCATGATAAATTAACTACAAGATAGATAGAGGTGTCATCGCATAAAACAAGGTTAAGTTTTGGACCACGGTGTACTAGCAAACCAACATAACCGGTATTGATCCCTTAGCCCAAACTTTGGCCCAATAACATGAAGTGACCTTAATATAAGGTCCAGCCCAACGGTCTAGTCGATCGGCTCCCTATAAACCTAACACGTCAAGTGTTGGTGTCCATATGGCCCACATATGGTTGTAGTTAGACTGTGCTGGGTCCACCTTTGGGTGTATCAAGCCCTCGGGTGTCAACCCCAGACACTTAAGCAATAATGCACAGCCCTAACCTACTGGTACCCGTGCCTCGAGTTTGTCCAACACCGGACTACGTGCACGTCCGTAGCCCGCCTGGACCCGCACCGCTGTACCACTCAGCCATCGCCTTTTGGTCGCTTACATCCGTTCAGTAATCGTGCCCCGCCCTAGCCTAGCTTCTAGGGTTGTGAATGATACCAAACTGGGATTACTGTTAGAACAGACCACGTTGCTAGGGTTTTCTAAGAGGGTTAAGTGTGGTTTAACCCCTCACTAACCATGGATTAAATTAGTTAAGCGTACCCGACAATTCGCAACTTAACCCCATTTCAATCCCTCGAATCCCCGAATTGGTTAAGTATTAGTGGACCCTGACTTAACCCTAATCATGAGGCATTAATTAACTTAATGCACCTTAACCTCTCACATTAGACCTTGTTGTGGTTACTAGTTAGGCCGGGCGGGTCCGGGTAGGTTTACACCACAACTTAGTCTAACCTCGGGCTTTGGTACCACATGACCAACTTCTCACATTGGGTCCTATTGTTTGTAGCCACTAGTTAAGCCGGTCGGTTCCGGGTAGAATTACGCTACAAACTCAATCCAACCTCGAGTTGGCCACACTTATGTTTTCTAAGTGTCATGTCCACTTTATTTCAAAACATAATTACAAGTCAACAATTGCTTGGGTAGACCTAACTTAATAGGTAAATTCCCAAGGGGTAGACCTAACTTAATAGGTAAATTCCCAATCTTATATTTCCATGTATTTTAAGTTTACCCAAACCCCCAACGTCATTCTATCGCTTACATATTTGTAATAACGCATAAAGGATAGGAAGAGGGAACTCGGCACAACATACATGATAAACTTGCACAACAATCATGCATAACATGTTAGACTTGTACAACTTAGCATAGTGAACTTGCATATTACCATAAACATGCATAACATGGTTAAACTTGCATAACTTAGCATAGTGAACTTACATATTACCATAAACATGCATAACATGGTTAAACTTGCATAACTTAGCATAGTGAACTTGCATATTACCATAAACATGCATAACTTGTCAAACATGCACAACTTGTCATTTTAAACTCGCATAAGCATGCACAACTTGTCAAACATGCACAACTTGTCATTTTGAACTTGCATAAACATGCATAACTTATCAAACTTGCAAATCATGGCTTAGTAAACTTGCATAAACATGCATAACTCAATAAACTTGCAAATCATGGCTTAGCAAACTTGCATAAACATGCATAACTCAATAAACTTGCAAATCATGGCTTAGCAAACATGCATAAACATGCATAACTCAATTAACTTGTAAATCATGGCTTAGCAAACTTGCATAAACATGCATAACTCAATAAACATACATAAATCCCAACTTGCATCACATATTAACTTTAGAGTTTCTAAAATGAAGGTAAGAGGGCTTACAATGCTTATGCGGACTCAAATGAGTATAGCAAATGTGAAAAACCCCTTAAGCAACTAATTAAACCCCAAAAATGTAAGCAAACTTGACCAAGACTCCTCCTTTATGGTGCCAAATAGAGAAACAAGCCTTTAATGCAAGCTAAGGAGGATCATACAAGCCTAAATATGCTTGTATGCATGGAAAATTACTTAGAAATCAATTTAGGAATTGTATGAAGAGAGTGGAGGCCATGAGAGGTTTGATTTTGGCATAGTTTAGTTGCTAGATTGATTAATGAGGCTTTAGGGTAGGATTAGGGGTATATTTATAGGGAATTAGAGTGTTTTTAGCCCTAGGATTAACCCTAGGTGAATTTTGGCCTGTCAGATTTAGGAACTCTCTAGAACCAGACCACACAACCAAGCCCAAACCAAAGAGGTGCGCCAGGCTAATCTGCCTGGCTACCCCCTGTCGACAGGGCTGTCGACAGGGCCGTCGACTCCCCTAGACCCCTGTCGACATGCCTGTCGACTTGGGGGTCTTGGCGGGAATTTTTCCCGCTGACGCCAGCTGTGCCCAATCCTTCTTTTTAATTTTAAAATTTTAAATCTGTTTTTACTTAGGAATTTTCTGAAAACTTCAATGGGCCTTAACTGGGTCATACGGACTCCGATTTTCGAAAACTCGGACTCTATTTCGCGTATTTTTCCGAGACGAACGCAATGGCATAGCCCGTTTCCCTTGATTCAGATTTTTGAATTAAATTCTGCCTCAATTTACATTATTACAGGTTATTGAAAATACGAGTTGTTACATGAAATATTGAAATGGTTATATAATTTGTATATGGATAATGTATACAAATAAGATAAACTAAGATTAAGTTCAAACCAGAATTGGAATTTAAATTCCGGGTGTTTAGAAAATATTTTCTGAAATATTATAAACTAATAAAATATTATTTTCAAGTATTTTTGAATAAGGATGTTTTAAATGGATTTTAAAGGGATTGAGCACGGAAATCACTTTAGTGGCGAGAAAATAAATCTGATAATGGGTCGCGAAATTATCGGTATTCATTTTCAAGTTTTTGAGTGATGGATTGCTACCATAGTAATTTGGGAATGAATTTTTTTCTGAAAAGGACAAGATGTTTTAGAAATTCAAATATTTTGAATTAAGTTGATTATAAATATGTCTATAATATATATATGATTTCATACTAATATGAAATAAAACTCGGGAATTTGAATTCTGGAATTAAAATTTAACTTATATAAGTTGAATAGATTGAAATGATAAAAATAGTGAATCAAATGGATTGAAGTTTAACTTAAGTTAAAAGGAAATTAGATTGGATGGAGATAATCTCAAATGAAATTAAATAAAAAGATATTTTGAGATTTGAAATTTTAAAGCGAATTCGACTTATGTATGAACAAGTTGAATATATATTGGATATTATTGTTTGGAATTAAATTGTGAAGGGAAATTGAAACTCAAATGGGGTGGTTGGATTGATTCCTGAAATAAAAATCGGATTTGAATTGATAGAATAGAAGTGAACTAATCAGAAGTTGATTAGAGAATTAAAAACTGGAAGTTGGATTGATTTGATACCAATTGAAAATGGATATATGTATGTTGAGCAGATATTATATGGAAGCAAATGCAAGAGATAGAATTATACCCGAAAAAAAGGTACATGTTTACAATATTACTTGGGTTTGATGGTTTTATGAGCCTATAAGGCAAGCCGCTTGGCTTTTTGATTTTCTTTTGGGTTGGAGAAGGCCTAGAATGGCGAGTTATGGTTGTACCGATTGAGCCGTGCAAAGGAGATGCTGGCGAAATTTTTCGAAAATTTAAAGAGTTAGAAAATTTTCAAGAAATTTTTGATAATTTGAAATCGAGTTGTTAATAAATGAAATAAGAAAACCAATTTTTTTTATTAAAATTTCAAGTGGGATATTGAAACTGATAAAAGGATTTAAAATCAATTGGAATGAGTGTGGATATGCAGATGAGCATATGGAATGAAGACAAGAAAGTGATGACGGATTGTCCAAAAATGGTGGACATATCATTTGGAAAGAATTATGAATGGTCGAATATTGGTACGAGAATTCAAAGGTCGGATAAGAAATGGGTTATGAAAATATGGAACATAAGATTTGAACTAAGTAGGTTATGAGGAGTTATAGTTATAACATTTTTACCGCTTAGCAGATTCGAGGACGAAATTATTTTAAGGGGGAAGGGATGTAACGACCCAGATTTTTAGCCATTTAGTTTTGAAAATTTTAATTCTTTTAATTGTTGTATTGAAAATATAAAATAATTTATAACGACGTTAAACATATAAATTATAATTAAGTTAAAACGAGCTCGAAATAGTCGCGATAGTTTGTAATTTACGATTTAAATTTCCACTAAATATACAGAATCCAACATAAGTCGGAATTCAACGAAACAAGAAACGCTTGAATCTATTAAACTATATCCTTCTAATGGAAGTGAAAAATCGAGATTTCGTTTTATAAATTGTAAGTTATGTCCAAATCAAATTTTCAGAAAGTCGCTGTGGGGTATACGCCATAAAGGTTTATTTAATATAATCAAATATTGGATTCGAATTTGGAAAAGGTCTTTGAGACGTAGTTATAATTTAATTTCTAGAATTTTACTGTAATTTTTAATTAATTAAATACGCAACTTTTTATTTGGAGTATTTTGCACCCTATATCAATATTTTGGGGTTTCATAATATAAGTTAAACTACCGATATTATTATATTTTTGGGATTGTTGCACCTCGCTGGACACGACCGTACTCTTTTTTCTCTCCGTAGCAGGTCGGACATGAACGAAAACCTTATGTACCCAACATAACAATAACCTTATACAGTAACCATATTTGGAATTGAGGTCGAAATGTGATAAAATCTACTACAACTAATAAGGGTGCACAAAAACTTTAAATTAATGAAGACTATCTATCTATCAAAAAGGGGCAAAATATAATACCATCATCTTCAAATGTCGGTGAATGGCATGACTTCTTTTTTTCCCCTCTATGAATGTACAAAAGGAAAGATGAAAACCCCAGAACAAAAGGATTTGATCAACACGCTTGCACTTAAAATGCACGATGATGCACTGAAATACAGCATATGATGTGTGTCAGCTCAAACAGACTAGAGTTAGTGTCTTTTGATTTCGATCCTTTTCTCATCGCTATGTGATCGTATGTTATCTCAAGCCTATGTATTTTCAAATGAAATGGCCAGCCTATCCCATTAGACATCTATATATCAATGCCTACGCACCATTGTGTTATATGCAAGTATTTAATAAATGCACATGCCTTTCCTGGACATACAAATAAATTGACACAACTATGCTTAGACAACCACATGCCTATTGAAGCAGATAGCAGGCCTACGCTATTTGGTCTTCCGTGCTCTCCAAGGTTTCCGATACCGTGATATCCAAGCCATCAGAACCGTGGTATCCAAGCTTCTGTTTCTTTAAATACTGGACATAATTCGTAAACAAACTGTGAGAAAGAAAATCTGAAAATCCAAAACAAAATTAACTCAATAGAAAACTACAAACTAGAATTTGTGGGGGACTGTGAAGCAAGAGCTTCCTCTTAATGGTATTCTTTTGGGGTGCGATAATAATATCACATGCTACACTGTTGAAGTCAGCGGCTAGAGCTGAGTTTTGCCGCCATTCTGGTTCAGGTTGAGGGGCAGTATTGACATCGATGAGGAGAGAGGAGGTGGCTTGAGTCTCTGGCAAAGTCTGTGATCATCGGCGGTCCACGGTTGTTGGATTATGGAAAATTGCATCATGATTTTTGAGGAGTTTTGTTGGTCGCTGTAGTAAATGGAGATGCGGTTTTATAGGCATTCGGGAGATCGGACTCGGGGCCATTTTCAGTAATGGTGGAGTTGGCCTAAGATCAATGGAGAAGATGGACGCGACAAATCTGGAAGTCGCTTATTGAATTCAAGGTACGGGTAGCAAATTTGTTACTGGGAAAGGAGGGAGAATGGTAAAAATGATTTAATTGGTGATTACTTGATTATTGGGGGAAATTAGGGGAAGAGTGTAGGAGTTACTGTGTTGATGAATTCATGTGGGCATAGGGTTTGATTACTGGAAGAAGGTCTGTTTGAAATATATTTCAGGAGGAAGTTACTGTGTAGGATAAGTGTTTGGTGAAGAAGGTGGTTTCAATCACTATGGAGAGCGAACGTGTAGGTAAGCATTGGCAGCAAAATGGATAGTTATGGGTTCTGTCTTCAACAAGGGAGAAGGGTGTTGTTGCCTGGGAAACAAGGATTTGAGGACGATTAAGTGATCACGAGATTTGTAGGTTAATCACTATATTTATTAACGTGATATACAATGAAGTGGGTATCCAAAATTTACATGGAGCAGCAGTAGTCATTGGGCATCATTTACGAGAGGTTAGAGAAATTTAATCCGTCGGTTTAGTTTAAAACAAAACATAACTAAGTTGGTAATTAGTTTATTAATTAATTGATTTAAATGAGTAATTATTTCAATACAAATGGTGTACTTAGAACGTAAATAACTTGGTCGTATGTGAACAGAATCGGACCAAACTGGTCACGTTGGAACCACAACGAATAGATCTACATGCGGAACTGATGTGTCCGAGGACCGAGCTATTGGAATTTCGCGATAAAGTCAAACGTTGTTTGATTTTAAATGGAAACAAAAGCAGAATCTTCAACTGCGGACCAAAGAGAGTAAACTCACTAATCCTACCTCATTTATACTTTTATATAATCGAGTTTAAAATTTATTTATAGTAATTTTATACGATGTGATGGTTGTTTGGTTGAATGATTGATAAAATTGGTTGAAATGATTGATATAGATACCATTGATTGGATGTAGATTCTATTACCCTGTTTAAATAAAACTGATAATATTTGAATTGATTAACATCTATGAATGCAGGGAAACAGGTCGGAGGAATCCAACTGGATTCCTCAACATTTATATTACTGTTTTTATTTGACTGTGATATGTGATGTGTTATGTAATTCATGCTTGGATATGTTGTAGATGATTTACCCTGGCCCTAGAAACTTGGTATGTTAGACACCCTAAACCATTTTCGAATGTGAAAAAAGGAAATGGGATTTAAAAAGGGGATTTATTTCCAAAAATAAAAATGTAATTTCGAATAGAGTTGAAACTAAAAATAGGTAAATGGAGAAAACCAGAATTTCTATATAAACGAGAGTACAAATTAAGTGAATTATGTATCATTGAATAAATTGAAATAGAAATTCAATTTGAATTTATATGGAAAAGGGGAAAATGGTTTTGAAACCAATATTTGAAATTAAATTTGAATTTAACGAAGGGTGTTGAATATTTGTTAATCTTCAATTAACTATAATTAAAGTAATTATCGAATTGGTTAGTGTTAATAAAGTTAATTATTATTTAATAAGCTTTTAAAAGTGATAATTATACTATTTTTAGTAATAGTAATGTTAACTATTTTTAATAAAATTAATAATAAAACTAATTGTTAATTTAATTAATAATAATTAAAACAATGATTTAAATGAGGTTTTTGAAACCAAAGTTATGACTTTAATTGAATTAAGTAAGGCACTGTAATTGAAATAAAAATTTTAAACGAAAAGGTAAACACATAAGATAGTTTTGTGTTAAACATTGATAAATGTATTTTTGAAAAAAAAAGTTCCAAGATAAAAAGGTTCTATTGTAAAGAAGGTGGAAAGTGGATTTTTATCCTTATATAACCTTTATCTTATGGATTTCGACAAACGGAATGTTATATGTCTGCATTGTGTAAATCCAGACATTTTGACTATCTTTTAAAAATGAACAACAGAACCATGCGCGCCGCACACGGTACTTTATTCAAAACAATGATTATAACGCTACTGTTATAATAATTATTCTATTATTCTAAACAGCGATTTTAGCGCTGTCGTTATAATAAATGTTTTGTACATCTAAACAGCGATTTTAATGCTACCGCTATAATGAATGTGTGAAACAACGATTATAACACTACCGTTACAACCAAATGTTTTCCCGTAAAAGGAAGTGAATTCTTAGATTGAATCCGGCAGTCGCGTAGGCGATATTTTGTTCGAAGTTGTGATCTTTGACTATTTCGAAGTTAAAAATGTTGTTCAGCTAAGGTCTGAGAGGTAATTACATCCCAACTTGATTGACTTCATAATTAACTAAGGAATGGTTAAGTTTCAGTTGTGAAGATTGATTAGGGATCCGATTAGTAAATGAATAGTTAATGAATTGAGTTATAGCAACGATGTTTATTATGTAACATGGGTTTAACTAAATGAAAAGGTCTTGGAAACATTTTCCAAAGTAAATCAGAGGTGGTTTCTAAGTATAGAAAATGCAATGATTTAGGATAACTCCAATATTTTTTTGTATATTGGAAATGTTTTTTTTTTTCAATGTTAATAAATTATATTTTCTAAAATATAGAAATAAGAATATATGAATATATAGAAATGTTTTCAAATTGGAATAAGAGATTTCTTCTCGAATAAAGAAATGATGACGTTGGAAATGTCTCCCAAGAATTGAGATTAAGATTTGAAAAGGATATAGAAGATTGAAAATGGATTTTAGAATCGATAATATAATAGGGAATTAATATAAAAAAGGGCCAGTGTTGTTGATGCTTGATCAGTACGATTTTCAGTTGGAAATAGAACCATTGATTGTATGGATGTTTCTTTGATAATTAAATCACAGACTATCAAAGTTTTGATTTATTTTATACCTCCTTTGTCAATATGGAGAGACCAGGATCAGATTTAATATCTGAAAACCACTCCGTATTGATATAAGCATTATGAATCATCTTGTGCTGAAGATAATTGAAGACAGAGTAAAATGCAAGGGATGTTCTATTAACCCTAGGTAGAAATTGCCCAAGATGGATTAATAGAACGGTGCCTTCGGTTTGTCCAAACTCAGGACAACTCTTATGGACGAGTGTTTGACAGAGTATTTCCATAGGGATTGCATACGTTGATTCCTTCAAACGTACGAAGCTGGTTGAAACGACCCAAACTTCCCGGTAAAGGAAAGTCTGGATTGCTTTGAGATCAACACACATCAGAATACAAACTGAAGAACATTTTTATTGCTGATTACAACAATTACGTCCGAGTATAAGAATATAACAGAATATGAATACTTATTACATAATAGAAATACAATAATATTAGAGATTTAAATTACATTAACATAGTAGCAGAAAAATGATACAAATAAACAGCCGAAAGGAATACACGGATACAGAGCTTTCCGAATATCGCTTCAGGTGTAGACCAGGATCCTGTAAATATATCTATAAAAAGCTACTCGACTGCCCGTGTGGAAAATATGGGCACCCGAGTTTTCCAGTGAAACAAACTACAGGTCAATCATGAGACTGGTCTGAGAAATCTTAACTTAACTTATCTACTAATAAGGCTAATCACAGGACCACGCCGCTAACGCGGAACGGGTTTACTCCATTGGATTGCCAGTGCATAAATTAAAGTAAATCGTTAAACAGCACAATGCTTTTTAGAAAAGTGAAACCATTATAAGACCCAAGTCCCATCACACAATGCAACGCAATCTGGAGGATATGGTTTTACCTTATAATGGTCAAAAGATGCTTGATACGATAAAAACGGATTTGATATTAGTGTGTATATGTTTTTAAAAACAATTTCAATCATAATGTATCAATCATAGACGGCATGGGTACCATATATCATGTCGCCATACTAGTTCTACAATCAAAACCGCAAGGTCGTATCGAAAGTTGGGTTTCCATCATGAGATTGAGGCTAGGGATCGTCCTCTCCAATTCGAGACACTCTAGCAAATGCCTCAGGATCACACCTATGGGCAACCCTTGGATGCGGTAAGGCCGGTCCCCGCCTATCGGCAGTGGATTGGTTATGCCCGAACACACGTTTCCTGGTTCCCTTGAACCTATAGTATGACCCCTAACGTCCTATAAAAATCCGAAGCGCCTCAAAATCTATCATCCACATAAGTAAAATGCCAGCCAGTTTAAGCACTGACACTACCCCTAGCTAGAAAGAAACGTTTGCACTCCCTACGGTCCATACCCCGTTTTTGACTCATACCGGGGTGTGAGGCTCGCGAAGTCACGCTATACACAAAGTTGTGCCATGATAGGCTATACTTTGATCATCCCACAAGGCCCTGCTTTTCAACAAAAGCCTTGATCATTTGCATCTTGGGTGCCACATTGACAATTCACGCCATATAATCAATCACTATTAATATATAGCAGGGTGTTAAGCAGAGAATAAATTCCCCGCCACCAAACAAATATACATTAATAAAAATCAATTGAATTCACATGGAACGAAATCCAATGTCAGACACGCATCCATTTACTAGCTTATGCTCTGGGTCTGAGCGAAAACCAAATTCGAACAATCAACAGTAGTCCGGACGGCCACAACTGAAGCCCCTTCAAGGTAGCTACTCCCATCAAGGGTCTCTGTAGCAACACATCCATTCGGTGTGAAGATCGTCGGTCTTCAATCATCGTCTTCAACTTCGACTCTTCATCGTCGTAGTAATTATTCGGAATGGGTTAAACCCGGTCTTCCCGAATAACTCACGTATTTTTATAATTAAAAATCAAGTACTATAAAAACACATCCAACGCCTCATTCCAATTCAGAATATTCTTCTAATAAAATATTCGCATTTTTTATCAAAGATAAACTCTTTAAATTATTCTTAAATCTTACTTTTAAAGATTTATTAAGAACCCAATTTGGTTTTAAATATCACAAATCATTATTCAATGATTAATTAAATTTAAGGAATTAATCTTATCTTTAACTGGGTTAAAGAACTAATGTCATTTAAAACAAAGTTCATGGTAAACCCAAAATCATCTTCCATAAAATATGGAATCTTCACAGAAATCAAATCAATATATAATTGTTATAAATTTCTGTATCCGACCAATAATATAAATGGAATAATGGCAAAGCCTCTTAAATTCCATATGTAGTATCGGTCTTCTTTTATAGAAGCTTATCTCAGTTATTATTAATTCGAATTCCATTCAACTCCAATTTAATATATTAAATTGGAAACTTTACCTTTGGAAAATTTCCATTTAAATCTTAATAAAAGATTTATAAACTCTAAATTATATTCTTACTGTTGATTGAGTTAAAGAACAGATGTCGTTTAAAACATTGTTCACGATAAATTCAATTCACAAATCATTTTTATTCCAATTACAAAATATAATTAGAAACTCTAGTAATCTTAATTAAAAGATTTATTCTTTCAACTGGGTTTAAGAAAGGTGTTATTGAAGACACCATTCACGACAACCCAAAATCCAATTTATTTAATTTAATTTCCATTAAATATTCACTAATTGGAAAACTTCATTAAATCTTAATTTAATGATTTATTCTAGTTAATAACTAGCTCATTTCAATAAAATTGTATTTTTCCAAAATATATTCTTTTTCTAAAAATTCTCTAAAATATTTTTTTCTAGACATTTTCTAAATATTCCTTTTTCCAGAATATTCTTTATTGGGATGTGACTCAATCAACAACCATATATTGTATGTAATCAACAATCATGATAAATAATTATCAAACATCCAATTAGTCAACCAAAGTGGATTCTACACTAAATATTGGGACTACTGTAGATCAAATATCATCCCAACACCCGTGTGGGGTTTCATCCAACAATCAACATATCAAACATTACAACATCACAGACATCTATTTCAATTTTTCTTTATTGTGTACAAATGACAATAAAAATCTTAACTTTTATTTCAATACTTTTTATTGTTAACAAATGACAATAAATTCTTAACTCTTAATTATTGACCAAAAAGTGTATTTTTGGTCTCATTCATTTTAATGACAAAATGAATATTTTACTTCACCTCTTTTAAAATGACAAAAATGTATCTTTCTAATTCATCCTTTTAATATAACAAAATATCATTTCAATTTCATCCTTTTAATATGACAAGAATGATCCTTCCTAATAAATTTCTTTTAATATGAGAAAAATGATTTTATTTTAATTTATATTTTCTAATAGAAATGTACTTTTTATTCTAATATTCATTTTCTAGCCAAATGTACTTTTACTTTCTAACAAAATTATGTTTAACTCTAATTCATTTCAATGTAAACAAAATGCCAGTTTTGTCTAATTCATTTCAATGTAAACAGAATGAGTATTTTTACTTCGCTCTTTTTAAATGATAAAAAGAATGTTTTTATTTCATTCTTTACATTTGACCAAAAATGAATACTTTTGTCATTCTTTTACCTTTAAACAAAAATGCATAATTTTGACTAATCTTTGCAATGTACAAAATGTGATAATTTTGTATAATCTTTTCAACTTTACAAAATATGATAATTTTGTCTAATCTTTTCAATGTAACAAAATATGATACTTTTGTCTAATCTTTTCAATGTAACAAAAAGACTATTTTTGTCCAATCTTTTCACTCTTGGTTTCATTTACATTTACAATGTAAATAAAAAAATGTACTTTAATTAAGCTTTCATTTGCATCTAAAAAAGCAACTTTTTATATTCTTCTTTCATTCTTTATTCACAATTAAAATTGCACTCTTTTTATTTCATCTTTAATTACATTAAAAATGTAATTCTTTTATTTCATTTCTAATTACATTGAAAAATGAAATATTTTTATTTTTAATTACATAAAAAATATACTGTAATTCTTCTATTCATTTCATTCATAACATTAAAAATATGATTTTTAATGTTAACATATTTTTGTTTCTAAAACATTTAATTCTAATTTCAATATTTGTTTGCATCTAAATCTGCAAACAACAATGTAACTTTAATTTTTTTTTTTTTTTGCATCTAAAATTTCAAACAAAAAAAAAGTAATTTTACCAATCATGTTTTTTAATTTGTATCTATATTACAAATAAAAATATAACCATTTTAGAAATATGCTTTATTTGCATTAATAAATGCAAATAAAAATGCAACTTTCATTTTAATGTTTTACTATCACCAAAGAATGTAAATGAAAATTAAACTTTTTATTTCATGTTTTATTTGCAAATAAAAATTCAACTTTTAATATGATATTTATTTGCATCAAAATTTGCAAATGGAAATTGTAATCTTTTCCTTTGAATTGACAATTCTATTTCAATTCATAGTATAAACAAGATGATAATGTTATTGAATTGACAATTCTATTTCAATTCAATAATGTAAACAAGATGACGTAGTTTTAATAGTATTGACAACTCTAAATCAACATAAAAATGACGTTTTTTTATGAAAAATCTAAATTAACATAAAGGTGATGTTTTTATGTGACCATCCTAAATTAACATAAACATGGTGTTTTTATGTGAACAATCTAGTTCAACCTAAAAAGAATGATCCTTTTATGTGACACAAATATAATTCAACAAAACGATATTTTGTTTTGACACAAATATGTTTGACAAAAATATGATTTTTGATTTTTAACCCTTTTCTATTTAACCAATATGAATATTTTGTTTTTAACACTCCTCTATTTAACAAAAATGAATATTTTGTTTTTAACACTTCTCTATTTAACAAAAATGAATATTTTGTTTGTTAAATTTCAATGCAACAAAGATGGCTAATTTGTTTTAAATCTTTTGATATAATAAAAGCGATAACTTTTAATCCTAATCTTTTTAATGCAAAAATGATACTTTTTAATTAACACAAAATGACAGAGACAATATGTTGTTTTAATTTCAACAAAGTGACGGTGAAATAATGTCCAATTTTATTTCAACAAATTAAACATTGAAAATTGTCCTTTTTGATTTCTATAACAAAATTGATGTTTTTAATTAACATGCCCTTCTCTAATAAAAGTGATGTTTTTCTAATATCATATAAAAGGATACTTTATATATAAACAATTCTCTATGAACTTAGCAAACTAAAATAGTAATTTTATTCGTTGACAAATTTATAATTAACCAAACTGATATTTTGGTTTCAACAAATTTAACAAACATGAGATATTGTTTTCAACAAAACAAACAGAATATTTTTGTTTTCAACTACACAAATAGGATATGTTTATTTCCAACTATTTTATAACAACCAAAATATATCATGAATTTTATATATGCAATAAAAACATGGTTTTTATTGTATACACAAAATTTTAACAAACATCAATACACACAATTCAATTTAGCGGTTCATAGCAACCAAAACACAAATCAACATTTCAACAAAGGTATACAGCATCACATGAATTTTATAGGGAAAAAATATACATGTCACAATTCAGTAAATAATTAATTTTAAATTATAAAATAGAAATCTCACATTGATTTTTATTCAGATCTGAAATTTCCTGAATTTTCAACATGCTCGGTTTCAACTGTAGTCAGTTCTGGAATGAAGATCTCGATTCAAGGATTCCAACGCTTTTGAAATTTCTGAATTCCGATTTAATTTGGTCAAGTTATCATCATTTAAAGATTTGAATAAAATAGATAATTAAATTATTAATTTTGTTAACCTTAATTACATTTGTTAATTACATATATGGGCAGCCGCTTTTCTTCTTCCTTCTCGTGATAGCCGAACCCATCATCGTCAATAGCACACGACCATCGCCCCCTCCTCAGAGCATCGGACCCGAATCCATGGACACCACGTCGAAGCCCGCGCCGGCCCCTTCTTGCGCCCAGAAGTGGGCCCCACTCGGTCACTCCTTGAACCCACAATCCATGTTCGAAGGCGCCGCCTTCCAGGCCAAATTCCGATCATCCAAGACCAGGAGGGTCGATCACCACCATATAGAATCGTGGAGCCCAAAGTGTTCTTCGATTTTTGTTTTGGACTTGAGGTTTAATTCGATTGTGTGAAAACCCGTAACTTCCCCGCAAAGGAAAGTCTCGGATAGTTCGAGAACAAACCACAACAGAACGCATACAGAAGAACGTTTCATTGTATATTACAACAATGCATCAGATTACAAGAATATACAGAGTATAAAAGAATATTACACAGAAATATCAGAGATTTAAATTACATTTAAATACATAGCAGCGGAAGATAATGCAATACACAACTAGAATGAGATATACGGATACAAAGCTTTCCGGATATCGTTCCAGCTGTAAACCAGGATCCTGTGAATATAAATCTGCAAAACCAAAACTACTAGCTGCCCGTGTCAAAATAAGGGCACCCAGAGTTTAGGTTAAAACAATAAACTCCAGGTCAGTCATGGGACTGGTGTGAGAACTAAAACAGTTATTAATCTTTATTTTAAATCCTTAGGTAAATCAAGGGACCACGCCGTATAACACGGAACGGGTTTCCTCCCAAGAATACCAGTGCATAAAACAAACAGCGCAATGCTAAATAAAGAAAAATGAAGCTGTTATAAGACCCAGGTCCTATCACACAATGCAACGCAAGCCGGGGGATAGGGTTTTCCCTTATAACAGCCAAAGAATGCTTGATACGTTTAAAACAAATCATTTGATACTATTATAAGTGTATAGTGTATAAAACAACTTCAAATCATAAGTATCAATCATAGGCGGCATGGGTACCATATATCATGTCGCCATATATAGGTTTACAAATAAAACCGCAAATGTCACGTATTTGGAAATTGGATTTCCATCTATGAACCGAGGCAAAAGATAGTCCTCAACCGATTCGAGACTGCCTAGCCCGAGTCTCAGGATCAGAGCTCGAGTGACCCTAGGAGCGACAGGGCCGGTCCACCGATGTGGATTAAAATGCCTGAACACTACGTTTCCCCGCCCTTTGGGGCGTAAATGAGCCACTAAATGACTCCATCGGTTCGAGAACGACCGATCAATCCGAGGCGCCTCGCAACAGCAACAACCACATAAGTCAAACTCGTCAGGGCGTGTAAAACCACTGACGCCACTTCTAGCTAGGAGGAAACGCAGGCCCTCCCTGAGGTCCTTTCTCCCGTTTTTGGTTCATACCTGGTGTGAAACACGCGAGGTAAACGTTACACAAAGCTACGCCACAAAGGCCGTGCTTTGATCATCACCACAAGACTTTGCTTTTCAACAGAAGCCTTGATCATTTGCATCTTAGCATGCCACACAGGCAAACCATCCTATGCAACCGATATCAGTCACACAGAATGAAATCCGATGTCAGACACACAGTCCATTTACAAGTCCGTTCTGGGTCTGAACGAAACCGGAGGCACCTAGTACCCCGCATATCCATCGATCTCCAAGTACGTCTGGACGATCACTAACTGTTTCCATCTTCTTGGGTGTACAGCCCAATCAAGATCATCAGTAATTACCCAAACGACGTGAAGACTTCCGGTCTTCGACCATCGTCTTCATCTTCGACTTATCGTCGTATCAGTTATTCAGAATGGGATAAACCCGGTCTTCCTGAATAACTCGCGTATATTTTATAAAAGTGTTACACAAACACAACATACGCCTCATTCCAATTCATTAGTCACTAACCGTAAATTAATCAAGAGAATAATTCCCCAAATATTAACCCCGAAGGCCGAAACCAACATCAGATCAATATCCAGAAAACCATTCTGCTTGGCTAACCGCCAGTTAGTTTCTAAATTTCACATTCAAATCTAATTAAAGATTCATTAAAACTCCACTTAGTTTTAATCTGTGACTGGGTTAAAGAATCAGTGTCATTTAAAACACGGTTCACGATAAGCCCAAAGTCACATCCCATTAATTATCGGGTTAAAGAACAAGTGTTATTTAAAACACTGTTCACGATAAACCCAAAAATCAATATCCATTCAATTCCAATTAAATATTATTTGATTGGTACACTTCATTAAATCTAAATCAAAAGATTTAATCTTTCCTCAGCTGGGTTCAAGAACAGTGTTAGTGAAGACACCATTCACGACAAACCCAAATCACATTCATTAATTATCGGGTTAAAGAACAAGTGTTATTTAAAACACTGTTCACGATAAACCCAAAAATCAATATCAATTCAATTCCAATTAAATATTATTTAATTGGTACACTTCATTAAATCTAAATCAAAAGATTTAATCTTTTCTCAGCTGGGTTCAAGAACAGTGTTAGTGAAGACACCATTCACGACAAACCCAAATCACATTCATTAATTATCGGGTTAAAGAACAAGTGTTATTTAAAACACTGTTCACGATAAACCCAAAAATCAATATCAATTCAATTCCAATTAAATATTATTTAATTGGTACACTTCATTAAATCTAAATCAAAAGATTTAATCTTTTCTCAGCTGGGTTCAAGAACAGTGTTAGTGAAGACACCATTCACGACAAACCCCAAATCACATTTGATATTCAATACAAGGCTCTGAATAGAAAATATATCGGCTTATATTCAATATCAAATTCTACGACTAACAAACGTCGTATGGGAAATAACGATATAAAGATATATCTTTCAAATTTCCATAACAACACCTGTATAATCACGAATTCCAACATCGAAATATTCCGAAGACAATTTCGATTCAAATCCACTCCAATGCAATCATTGGAAATTTTGGTTATTTTCAAAACCCTTTTCAAATTCAATTTATTTATTTAAAAATAAATAGAATTATAATTCTAGTTCAAAACTAGTTCATTTCGATAAAAATCTATTTTTATCTTTTCAAATATGGAGTTTTTCATCCCAATTCTTTCTAAATCATTTCTTATGATTTTACACAAATTATTACTATTTTTAATAATTTTATCAAGGCCCGTACAGTCGATTTCCATCAATGGCCATCGAACTGCACTTACAGCGACCTTTTTCGAATTTGATTTGGACATATCTCCAAATCCAACCGTTAGATTTCAAATTTCTAATATTCGTTAGAAAGCTCTTTTCGATACGAACCCAACGGTTCCGGTTTTAGGAGAATCCGACGGTCGGATCTCCCGTAATGTCCGTTTGAAATAAATGGTCGAAATTCGCGAACTGCCGCGGCGCGGCGCGTTCTATTCAGGCCATTATATTATATATATAATATATATAATATATACTTCGTCGATTTCTATTTAAAACGAATTATATAAATAGTTTTAAAATTCGTTTCAAAATCTATTTCAACTTCCATCTCAAATCAAAGCAAAATTGAATTCTTCTCTATAAATTCGTTTTAAAATTCATTTCTATTCAATTCAAATTTCAATTCAATTTGAATTCGTTTTCAATTCAATTCATTTTGAATTCGTTTTCAATTCAATTCATTTTGAATTCGTTTTCAATTCAATTCATTTCGAATTCGTTTTCAATTCAATTCATTTTGAATTCGTTTTCAATTCAATTCCTTTTGAATTCGTTTTCAATTCAATTCATTTTGAATTCGTTTTCAATTCAATTCATTTTGAATTCGTTTTCAATTCAATTCATTTTGAATTCGTTTTCAATTCAATTCATTTCGAAATGAATAAAATCGATATAAATATCGTTTACGTCAAAATGGCGTCAATCTTATCAACACGGCTTCATATATTCCTTTATTTTCAAATATTCTATTTCAAATATTTCTTTTTCAAATATTTCTTTTTCAAAACTGGAATGAGGCCCAATCAATTACCATATAAAATTAATTATATGGATTTTCATACAACACATGTATATAATAGCATTGAAAATAATCAACCATCAACCAAAGTGCACTACACTGTATAAGCATCAAATATAGATATTCAACGCTTATAACAGCCTGTCAATCAATCGATCGACATATTTAATCAATCAGGATGGGTGAACTTCAAATTTCATCCTAACACCCGTGTGGGGTTTCAAACCATCAAACACATATTTTATTTGTGCAGTTAGGCGATGTGTAAAATTTATCGACCCAATCAACGTCATTCAAATAGGTGTACATAAACAATCCGTCTGGTTTGTAAATGAATATTTATTTATTCACATTCACGTTAAAAATTATATTTTTAACGATAACACATTTTATTTTAACATATGAATTTCTATTCAGTTCATTCTTCAAATAAAATGCTATTTTTATTTTTCTAACTTATTTTAGAAAATTTCGGCGGCATAACGGCACGATACTAGAAACGGGACAAGGCCTAGCCTTATCCCCGGTCTAGTGAAGGCCCACGCCATTCACACATCAATCAAATCACTTTCGTTATGCAAACCACAAAATTGGGAGTAAGGATCTAACCTAGCCTTACTCCTTCGCCTTATAACGGCGCACGTCTAATCCTAACCAATTCATCGATTCGATTTTTCATACCACAAATCATATTCAAACCAATATCGCAATCAAACACCAATCAATCAAACAAACAAGTCCATGGTCTGTGGACGATTGTGTCGGGTGCTACTAAGCACCGTCTGCATCCTAGTATATATATATAACTAGAAAAATAAATTGAAAGGTGAGAAATTCTCACATATAGCTATCCTAGCTCCCCGGCACTTCACTTGCAGAAGTCTTCGTCGTTTCGCCTTTTTGTCACCTTCGTTGCTGCTTTCACTACATATAAAAGTCGAATTTTTATTTCAAAGTTCAATATATAAAAATCGAATTTTTATTTCAAAGTTCAATATATAAAAATCGAATTTTTATTTCAAAGTTCAATATATAAAAATCGAATTTTTATTTCAAAGTTCAATATATAAAAATCGAATTTTTATTTCAAAGTTCAATATATAAAAATCGAATTTTTATTTCAAAGTTCAATATATAAAAATCGAATTTTTATTTCAAAGTTCAATATATAAAAATCGAATTTTTATTTCAAAGTTCAATATATAAAAATCGAATTTTTATTTCAAAGTTCAATATATAAAAATCGAGTTTTTATTTACGCTACTATATGAAAAGATTTCGCCTTTCCTAAAATAAAGATTTCGCCTTTATAAAAACGTGGACTTTGCTTTCTCAAATTTAAAGATTTCATCTTTATAAAAATCTCATTTTTATTTTTCTACATATATAAAGATGACATTTTTAATATCCCGATCATGTAAAAATTATATTTTTAACTCTCTACACACATAAAAATCACATTCTTACCCTTCTACTATATGAAAGATTATATTTTTTAATACTTTAAAAATATAAAAATCATATTTTTATTACTTTAAAAATATAAAAATCATATTTTTATTACTTTAAAAATATAAAAATCATATCTTGCTCCTTCTACATAACAAAAATCCCGTCTTTTCTCCTTTTAAAAGTATGATTTTTATTTTCATTTTAAATCAGTTTTTATATTTTCCTAAAAAAATCAGTTTTATATTTCTGTTTTAAATTCTTTTTAAAATCTCAGTTTTAAAGTAAATAAAATTTCAGTTTTAAAGTAAATAAAATTTCAGGTTTAAAGTAAATAAATAAATAAAACAAAAAACAGTTTTATATAAGTAAATAATTAAAGAAACTAAAATAAAATTAAATAGGATTTACCTTAGTTTTGAATGAGGGGGGGGGATTGCTGTACGTTGCTGGCGGTGGTCTAGGGGGAGGAGGTGAAGCAGAAATGGATGGCGGCGGAGGTAGGCGCGTCGCCTGAGGCGAGGGGCGTCGTGGGTGGCAGCGAGGTCAAGGGGTTCGGGTTTTGGGCATTGGGGCTATTCGATTCGGGGGTGGGGCTGAACGCGGAGGGTGGAAGATGGAGGGGTTCGGCGCTGAAGAGGAGGCGTCGGTGGCGGTGGGTAGCAGTCGCGTCGGCGGCAGGGAAAGGGGAGGCGGCTTCGCTTCGATTAGGTTTTCTTTTCTTTTTTTTTTTTTTTTAATTTCTGGTAAATGAATAACGAATCGGGGAGGGCCAATGAAGAAAAGGAGGGAAGAAAATTTTTTTTTTTTTTTTTTTTTATTATTATTTAATTATTAAAAAGTTGACTTTCACATACGACATCTAAACGAGGTCCACCGCCTGTCGCCCATAGCGTTCTACCCCCATTCCGAACACAATGGGATATGTATCGCAAGTTGATTCGGCTGTTACAATCAGTTTCCGTTAAATTTTCATTTAAATCACTTTATTGAATTTTAAACGTACATTTCAAATTACCGGGGTCACATACTAACTAGAAAAATTCCAGAAAAATATTTTCTAGCTTCGTATTGACGATACGGTCCTAACAAAACTAGTTTCGTCGAATTCTGAGACCGTTAGAAAAATGGCCAATTTCCAGTCGATTAAAATCAACTGAAACTGGTCAAACGCGTTTTCCTTTGCCACGCTCACATATTGATTCGAAAAATTATGAAATTTGAAACCTAGCAATAACTTTACATCACGGACCCAACAAAACTAGTTTCGTCGAAATCCGAGGTCATTTGCAAAATGTCCATTTTTAAGGGCCTTATATATATAAAAATATATATAAATTCCACAGCGACTATTTCTAATTTTAAACTGGACATATCTTATCATTCCTAAGATGAAATCTCAATTTGTTAACTTCGTTACAAAGATATAGTTATACAGATTCAAATATTTCTTGTTTCGTTCAATTCTGACTTATATTGAATTCTGTATATTCATTTGAAATAAGAAATCGAATTTTCGAACTACCGCGCCATTTTCTATTCCTTTTATAATTATTATATATTCTAACGACGACGCGTATAAATATATACGTTCGAATTATATTCAAAATAAATTTCTCGTCGATATTATTTAAAATAATCTATTTTAAATAATCAAAATTCGCTAAAATTGCCAAAATAAAATTTTCAAACTGGCCCAGATTTTCGGGTTGTTACAATCTCCCCCACTTAAAACTTTTCGTCCCCGAAAAGGAACAAAGTCGAAAGTGGTTTGATTAATTCAACTCTACGCTCAATCTGGCTTGCATTCTCCAACTTTTCAGTTTCTGAGAATTTTCAAATTTTCAAAAATTTGGCTAACACCCTAAATTTTCGAAAAATTTCGCCATAACCTCCCCTGCACCGGGAGCCACGGGAAAATCCCGAAATTGCCATACAGGCCTTCTGATCTCAAAAAGAAAAAGAAAAAGCCAAGCGGCTAGCCAATAGGCTCATAAAATCATCATCACCCAAACAAAACAGGAAATTATGTAGTAAACATGTACCTATTTGTCGGGCAAACAAATTTTATTCTTCGGCTCTAGCCTCCTTGCTATGACCTGTTCAATGTAAGTATATGTATATGCAAGCAAATGCGACCAATTTTCAATACAATTCAATATTTGGTACAATTAGGCCAAATGGTTCAAAATTAGCAAACAACTAAACAAACAACACAAACATCAATCAATTAGTGAATTAGAGTTTGAAATTCATAATTTTGATACATATACAAAAATCATGTTTTTGATGCCAATTCACAACAACGTATTCTAGCTATATATAAGTTTTGGTTCTCACACCAGCCTAATGGAAATATATAGAAAATCACACCTTCGAAACACGAACATAAATGTTGATGATGCGATCGCTATCATCAATATCATCTTCGGGCGACTAGAGTGCGATGCTATATCTATTCAATATATTAAAACTTTGAATATACGTTTGCAAGGCGTATATGCAAATTCTTTATATACTGAATTGTCCAAAATCAATATAAACAAATAATCAAATACGAATAGTTGATTTAAATTTCAAAACAAAATTTGTTTTCACTTTAAAAATATACTCTTCACACTCGTTCTAGGATACTACTGATCCCATCTCTAACGAGTCATTCTAATTGGATATTGCTAATCCAATATCTGATGAATTCTTTCGTATGTTTCTAATGTGCCTTGTTCTCTGCTTTGTAAACCCAAGCTCTGATACCAACTGTGAAAACCCGTAACTTCCCCGCAAAGGAAAGTCTCGGATAGTTCGAGAACAAACCACAACAGAACGCATACAGAAGAACGTTTCATTGTATATTACAACAATGCATCAGATTACAAGAATATACAGAGTATAAAAGAATATTACACAGAAATATCAGAGATTTAAATTACATTTAAATACATAGCAGCGGAAGATAATGCAATACACAACTAGAATGAGATATACGGATACAAAGCTTTCCGGATATCGTTCCAGCTGTAAACCAGGATCCTGTGAATATAAATCTGCAAAACCAAAACTACTAGCTGCCCGTGTCAAAATAAGGGCACCCAGAGTTTAGGTTAAAACAATAAACTCCAGGTCAGTCATGGGACTGGTGTGAGAACTAAAACAGTTATTAATCTTTATTTTAAATCCTTAGGTAAATCAAGGGACCACGCCGTATAACACGGAACGGGTTTCCTCCCAAGAATACCAGTGCATAAAACAAACAGCCCAATGCTAAATAAAGAAAAATGAAGCTGTTATAAGACCCAGGTCCTATCACACAATGCAACGCAAGCCGGGGGATAGGGTTTTCCCTTATAACAGCCAAAGAATGCTTGATACGTTTAAAACAAATCATTTGATACTATTATAAGTGTATAGTGTATAAAACAACTTCAAATCATAAGTATCAATCATAGGCGGCATGGGTACCATATATCATGTCGCCATATATAGGTTTACAAATAAAACCGCAAATGTCACGTATTTGGAAATTGGATTTCCATCTATGAACCGAGGCAAAAGATAGTCCTCAACCGATTCGAGACTGCCTAGCCCGAGTCTCAGGATCAGAGCTCGAGTGACCCTAGGAGCGACAGGGCCGGTCCACCGATGTGGATTAAAATGCCTGAACACTACGTTTCCCCGCCCTTTGGGGCGTAAATGAGCCACTAAATGACTCCATCGGTTCGAGAACGACCGATCAATCCGAGGCGCCTCGCAACAGCAACAACCACATAAGTCAAACTCGTCAGGGCGTGTAAAACCACTGACGCCACTTCTAGCTAGGAGGAAACGCAGGCCCTCCCTGAGGTCCTTTCTCCCGTTTTTGGTTCATACCTGGTGTGAAACACGCGAGGTAAACGTTACACAAAGCTACGCCACAAAGGCCGTGCTTTGATCATCACCACAAGACTTTGCTTTTCAACAGAAGCCTTGATCATTTGCATCTTAGCATGCCACACAGGCAAACCATCCTATGCAACCGATATCAGTCACACAGAATGAAATCCGATGTCAGACACACAGTCCATTTACAAGTCCGTTCTGGGTCTGAACGAAACCGGAGGCACCTAGTACCCCGCATATCCATCGATCTCCAAGTACGTCTGGACGATCACTAACTGTTTCCATCTTCTTGGGTGTACAGCCCAATCAAGATCATCAGTAATTACCCAAACGACGTGAAGACTTCCGGTCTTCGACCATCGTCTTCATCTTCGACTTATCGTCGTATCAGTTATTCAGAATGGGATAAACCCGGTCTTCCTGAATAACTCGCGTATATTTTATAAAAGTGTTACACAAACACAACATACGCCTCATTCCAATTCATTAGTCACTAACCGTAAATTAATCAAGAGAATAATTCCCCAAATATTAACCCCGAAGGCCGAAACCAACATCAGATCAATATCCAGAAAACCATTCTGCTTGGCTAACCGCCAGTTAGTTTCTAAATTTCACATTCAAATCTAATTAAAGATTCATTAAAACTCCACTTAGTTTTAATCTGTGACTGGGTTAAAGAATCAGTGTCATTTAAAACACGGTTCACGATAAGCCCAAAGTCACATCCCATTAATTATCGGGTTAAAGAACAAGTGTTATTTAAAACACTGTTCACGATAAACCCAAAAATCAATATCCATTCAATTCCAATTAAATATTATTTGATTGGTACACTTCATTAAATCTAAATCAAAAGATTTAATCTTTCCTCAGCTGGGTTCAAGAACAGTGTTAGTGAAGACACCATTCACGACAAACCCAAATCACATTCATTAATTATCGGGTTAAAGAACAAGTGTTATTTAAAACACTGTTCACGATAAACCCAAAAATCAATATCAATTCAATTCCAATTAAATATTATTTAATTGGTACACTTCATTAAATCTAAATCAAAAGATTTAATCTTTTCTCAGCTGGGTTCAAGAACAGTGTTAGTGAAGACACCATTCACGACAAACCCAAATCACATTCATTAATTATCGGGTTAAAGAACAAGTGTTATTTAAAACACTGTTCACGATAAACCCAAAAATCAATATCAATTCAATTCCAATTAAATATTATTTAATTGGTACACTTCATTAAATCTAAATCAAAAGATTTAATCTTTTCTCAGCTGGGTTCAAGAACAGTGTTAGTGAAGACACCATTCACGACAAACCCCAAATCACATTTGATATTCAATACAAGGCTCTGAATAGAAAATATATCGGCTTATATTCAATATCAAATTCTACGACTAACAAACGTCGTATGGGAAATAACGATATAAAGATATATCTTTCAAATTTCCATAACAACACCTGTATAATCACGAATTCCAACATCGAAATATTCCGAAGACAATTTCGATTCAAATCCACTCCAATGCAATCATTGGAAATTTTGGTTATTTTCAAAACCCTTTTCAAATTCAATTTATTTATTTAAAAATAAATAGAATTATAATTCTAGTTCAAAACTAGTTCATTTCGATAAAAATCTATTTTTATCTTTTCAAATATGGAGTTTTTCATCCCAATTCTTTCTAAATCATTTCTTATGATTTTACACAAATTATTACTATTTTTAATAATTTTATCAAGGCCCGTACAGTCGATTTCCATCAATGGCCATCGAACTGCACTTACAGCGACCTTTTTCGAATTTGATTTGGACATATCTCCAAATCCAACCGTTAGATTTCAAATTTCTAATATTCGTTAGAAAGCTCTTTTCGATACGAACCCAACGGTTCCGGTTTTAGGAGAATCCGACGGTCGGATCTCCCGTAATGTCCGTTTGAAATAAATGGTCGAAATTCGCGAACTGCCGCGGCGCGGCGCGTTCTATTCAGGCCATTATATAATATATATAATATATACTTCGTCGATTTCTATTTAAAACGAATTATATAAATAGTTTTAAAATTCGTTTCAAAATCTATTTCAACTTCCATCTCAAATCAAAGCAAAATTGAATTCTTCTCTATAAATTCGTTTTAAAATTCATTTCTATTCAATTCAAATTTCAATTCAATTTGAATTCGTTTTCAATTCAATTCATTTTGAATTCGTTTTCAATTCAATTCATTTTGAATTCGTTTTCAATTCAATTCATTTCGAATTCGTTTTCAATTCAATTCATTTCGAATTCGTTTTCAATTCAATTCATTTTGAATTCGTTTTCAATTCAATTCCTTTTGAATTCGTTTTCAATTCAATTCATTTTGAATTCGTTTTCAATTCAATTCATTTTGAATTCGTTTTCAATTCAATTCATTTCGAAATGAATAAAATCGATATAAATATCGTTTACGTCAAAATGGCGTCAATCTTATCAACACGGCTTCATATATTCCTTTATTTTCAAATATTCTATTTCAAATATTTCTTTTTCAAATATTTCTTTTTCAAAACTGGAATGAGGCCCAATCAATTACCATATAAAATTAATTATATGGATTTTCATACAACACATGTATATAATAGCATTGAAAATAATCAACCATCAACCAAAGTTCACTACACTGTATAAGCATCAAATATAGATATTCAACGCTTATAACAGCCTGTCAATCAATCGATCGACATATTTAATCAATCAGGATGGGTGAACTTCAAATTTCATCCTAACACCCGTGTGGGGTTTCAAACCATCAAACACATATTTTATTTGTGCAGTTAGGCGATGTGTAAAATTTATCGACCCAATCAACGTCATTCAAATAGGTGTACATAAACAATCCGTCTGGTTTGTAAATGAATATTTATTTATTCACATTCACGTTAAAAATTATATTTTTAACGATAACACATTTTATTTTAACATATGAATTTCTATTCAGTTCATTCTTCAAATAAAATGCTATTTTTATTTTTCTAACTTATTTCAGAAAATTTCGGCGGCATAACGGCACGATACTAGAAACGGGACAAGGCCTAGCCTTATCCCCGGTCTAGTGAAGGCCCACGCCATTCACACATCAATCAAATCACTTTCGTTATGCAAACCACAAAATTGGGAGTAAGGATCTAACCTAGCCTTACTCCTTCGCCTTATAACGGCGCACGTCTAATCCTAACCAATTCATCGATTCGATTTTTCATACCACAAATCATATTCAAACCAATATCGCAATCAAACACCAATCAATCAAACAAACAAGTCCATGGTCTGTGGACGATTGTGTCGGGTGCTACTAAGCACCGTCTGCATCCTAGTATATATATATAACTAGAAAAATAAATTGAAAGGTGAGAAATTCTCACATATAGCTATCCTAGCTCCCCGGCACTTCACTTGCAGAAGTCTTCGTCGTTTCGCCTTTTTGTCACCTTCGTTGCTGCTTTCACTACATATAAAAGTCGAATTTTTATTTCAAAGTTCAATATATAAAAATCGAATTTTTATTTCAAAGTTCAATATATAAAAATCGAATTTTTATTTCAAAGTTCAATATATAAAAATCGAATTTTTATTTCAAAGTTCAATATATAAAAATCGAATTTTTATTTCAAAGTTCAATATATAAAAATCGAATTTTTATTTCAAAGTTCAATATATAAAAATCGAATTTTTATTTCAAAGTTCAATATATAAAAATCGAATTTTTATTTCAAAGTTCAATATATAAAAATCGAATTTTTATTTCAAAGTTCAATATATAAAAATCGAGTTTTTATTTACGCTACTATATGAAAAGATTTCGCCTTTCCTAAAATAAAGATTTCGCCTTTATAAAAACGTGGACTTTGCTTTCTCAAATTTAAAGATTTCATCTTTATAAAAATCTCATTTTTATTTTTCTACATATATAAAGATGACATTTTTAATATCCCGATCATGTAAAAATTATATTTTTAACTCTCTACACACATAAAAATCACATTCTTACCCTTCTACTATATGAAAGATTATATTTTTAATACTTTAAAAATATAAAAATCATATTTTTATTACTTTAAAAATATAAAAATCATATTTTTATTACTTTAAAAATATAAAAATCATATCTTGCTCCTTCTACATAACAAAAATCCCGTCTTTTCTCCTTTTAAAAGTATGATTTTTATTTTCATTTTAAATCAGTTTTTATATTTTCCTAAAAAAATCAGTTTTATATTTCTGTTTTAAATTCTTTTTAAAATCTCAGTTTTAAAGTAAATAAAATTTCAGTTTTAAAGTAAATAAAATTTCAGGTTTAAAGTAAATAAATAAATAAAACAAAAAACAGTTTTATATAAGTAAATAATTAAAGAAACTAAAATAAAATTAAATAGGATTTACCTTAGTTTTGAATGGGGGGGGGGGATTGCTGTACGTTGCTGGCGGTGGTCTAGGGGGAGGAGGTGAAGCAGAAATGGATGGCGGCGGAGGTAGGCGCGTCGCCTGAGGCGAGGGGCGTCGTGGGTGGCAGCGAGGTCAAGGGGTTCGGGTTTTGGGCATTGGGGCTATTCGATTCGGGGGTGGGGCTGAACGCGGAGGGTGGAAGATGGAGGGGTTCGGCGCTGAAGAGGAGGCGTCGGTGGCGGTGGGTAGCAGTCGCGTCGGCGGCAGGGAAAGGGGAGGCGGCTTCGCTTCGATTAGGTTTTCTTTTCTTTTTTTTTTTTTTTTTTTTTTTAATTTCTGGTAAATGAATAACGAATCGGGGGGGGCCAATGAAGAAAAGGAGGGAAGAAAATTTTTTTTTTTTTTTTTTTTTTTTATTATTTAATTATTAAAAAGTTGACTTTCACATACGACATCTAAACGAGGTCCACCGCCTGTCGCCCATAGCGTTCTACCCCCATTCCGAACACAATGGGATATGTATCGCAAGTTGATTCGGCTGTTACAATCAGTTTCCGTTAAATTTTCATTTAAATCACTTTATTGAATTTTAAACGTACATTTCAAATTACCGGGGTCACATACTAACTAGAAAAATTCCAGAAAAATATTTTCTAGCTTCGTATTGACGATACGGTCCTAACAAAACTAGTTTCGTCGAATTCTGAGACCGTTAGAAAAATGGCCAATTTCCAGTCGATTAAAATCAACTGAAACTGGTCAAACGCGTTTTCCTTTGCCACGCTCACATATTGATTCGAAAAATTATGAAATTTGAAACCTAGCAATAACTTTACATCACGGACCCAACAAAACTAGTTTCGTCGAAATCCGAGGTCATTTGCAAAATGTCCATTTTTAAGGGCCTTATATATATAAAAATATATATAAATTCCACAGCGACTATTTCTAATTTTAAACTGGACATATCTTATCATTCCTAAGATGAAATCTCAATTTGTTAACTTCGTTACAAAGATATAGTTATACAGATTCAAATATTTCTTGTTTCGTTCAATTCTGACTTATATTGAATTCTGTATATTCATTTGAAATAAGAAATCGAATTTTCGAACTACCGCGCCATTTTCTATTCCTTTTATAATTATTATATATTCTAACGACGACGCGTATAAATATATACGTTCGAATTATATTCAAAATAAATTTCTCGTCGATATTATTTAAAATAATCTATTTTAAATAATCAAAATTCGCTAAAATTGCCAAAATAAAATTTTCAAACTGGCCCAGATTTTCGGGTTGTTACAGATTGGGATAGTGGTAATTTAGGGACTAAATTTGGGATCATTTCGGCCATTGGAATTGTGTATACGGCGGCCTGGAGTATTTAGGTTTAGGGTTTCGTATTTCCAGGGTATTTAAATAGTGTATTTCTTTTATTATTTAATTCATTTATTTCGAAAATTCCTGTTTATCAATACAGACTCCAAATCAAACCCAACGAGTGTCGCCCCCAGCTAATAACCCCCGTCCCGGACACATTGGAATATGTTTCGTAACCCAGTTCGGCTGTTATGATATGTTTTTCTTTAAATTAAATTATAAATCATTTAATTTTTGAATTTAATTGTACATTTTAATTTACCGGGCCCACATATGACCTCAGAAAAATCAAGAAAAATATATTTTGCTTTGTTATGACGATACGGTCCTAACAAAACTAATTTCATCGAATTCTGAGACTGTTTGAAAAATGGCCATTTTCAAGTCGATTAAATTTTACCGAAACTGACAAAACACATTTTCCTCTGCCACGCTCACATATTAATTCGAAAAATTCTGGAAAATTAAACTTAACAAAAATTTGACATTTCAGTTCCAACAAAAGTGGTTTCGTCGAAAACAGAGGTCGTTTGTAAAATGGCTATTTTTAAGGCCAATATTATATATATATATATTCTACAGCGACTTTTCTAAATTTTAAACTGGACGTAACTTTCAAATTATAAAGTGAAATTTCAGTTTTTCAGATTCGTTAGAAAGATATGATCAAACAGATTTAAATATTTCTTATTTCGCTTAATTCTGATTTAAAATGAATTCTATATATTCAATCAAAGTTCAAATTCAAATTTTCAAACTGCAATGTTGTTTCTAACTCCTTTTATAATTAAATAAAATTTATTCATTTTAAAATAAATTTTTAGTCGTTCTTATTTAATATAAATTATTTTAAATATTAAAAATCCATTAAAATTTCTAAAATAAAAAATTTAAATTGGCCCCAAAATTCATTGTTGTTACAATCGCCCCCACTTAAAATCTTTTCGTCCTCGAAAAGGAACGTAGCTAAAAGTTATTTAAATAACCAACTCAACATTAAATTTTAATTGATTTTTTTTATTCAGTTCAATATTAAATTCGATTAGCTAAATTTATCATTCTTCTATATATTGGTTTAATTAGCTATCATCTTAATATTTTAATTAGTGAAACTAATTATCAAACATCACAACCAGCAATCAATTAGGTGATTAACTTTCCAAATATATATGACTTTTATATATAGTGAAAAATCATATTTTGAGTGCAAATCACAGCAATTGTGTACTAACCATGTTTTGGTTCTCATACCAGTCAATGGAAATATATAGATATACCACCTTCGAAACTCGAACATAAATTTGATGATGGTGCACCGATCATCAGAATTATCTTTGGGTGACTAGAGTGTGATTCTATATCTATCTAGTATATTAAAACTTCGAATATCCATTAATTACTCGTATATTCGAAATCTTTATATACTCGATCGTCCACGTTAAAATATAATAATACTAAATAAGTATATTAAGATAAAATTTTCAAAACTAAATTATTTTTTTTTATTTTTTTTTAGAGAAAATAATACTCTTCACACTCGTTCTAGGATACTACTGATCCCATCTCTAACGAGTTATTCTTATTGGTTATCACTAATCCAATCTCTGATGAATTCTTTCGTTCAGTTCTAATGTGTCTTGTTCTCGAGCTCTGTAAACCAAAGCTCTGATACCAACTGCGATGACCCAAACTTCCCGGTAAAGGAAAGTCCGGATTGCTTTGAGAACAACACACATCAGAATACAAACTGAAGAACATTTTTATTGCTGATTACAACAATTACATCAGAGTATAAGAATATAACAAAGTATGAATACTTATTACATAATAGAAATACAATAATATCAGAGGTTTAAATTACATTAACATAGCAGTGGAAAAATGATACAAATAAACAGCCGCAAGGAATACATGGATAAAGAGCTTTCCGAATATCGCTTTAGCTATAGACAAGGATCCTGTAAATATATCTGCAAAAAGCTACTCGACTGCCCGTGTGGAAAATATGGGCACCCGAGTTTGCCAGTGAAACAAACTACAGGTCAGTCATGGGACTGGTATGAGAAATCTTAACTTAACTTATCTACTAATTAGGCTAATCACAGGACCACGCCGCAAACGCGGAATGGGTTTACTCCATTGGATTGCCAGCGCATAAATTAAAGTAAATCGTTAAACAATGCAATTCTTTTTAGAAAAATGAAACCATTATAAGACCCAAGTCCTATCACACAATGCAACGCAATCCGGAGGATAGGGTTTTACCTTATAATGGTCAAAAAATGCTTAATACGATAAAAACGGATTTGATATTAGTGTGTATGTGTTTTTAAAAACAATTTCAATCATAATGTATCAATCATAGACGGCACGGGTACCATATATCATGTCACCATACTAGTTCTACAATCAAAACCGCAAGGTCGTATCGAAAGTTGGGTTTCCATCATGAGATCGAGGCTAGGGATCGTCCTCTCCGATTCGAGACACTCTAGCAAATGCCTCAGGACCACACCTATGGGCAAACCTTGGATGCGGTAGGGTCGGTCCCCGCCTATCGGCAGTGGATTGGTTATGCTTGAACGCACGTTTCCCGGTTCCTTTGAACCTATAGTATGACCACTAACGGCCTATAAAAATCCGAGGCGCCTCAAAATCCATCATCCACATAAGTAAAATGCCAGCCAGTTTTAGCACTGACACTACCCCTTGCTAGAAAGAAACGTGTGCACTCCCTAAGGTCCATATCCCGTTTTTGACTCATACCGGGTGTGAGGCTCGTGAAGTCACGCTATACACAAAGCTGTGCCATGATAGGCTATACTTTGATCAACCCACAAGGCCCTTCTTTTCAACAAAAGCCTTGATCATTTGCATCTTGGCGTGCCACATTGACAATTCACGCCATATGATCAATCACTATTAATATATACCAGGGTGTTAAGCAGAGAATAAATTCCCCGCCACCAAACAAATAAACATTAATAAAAATCAATTTAATTCACATGGAACGAAATCCAATGTCAGACACGCATCCATTTACTAGCTTATGCTCTGGGTCTGAGCGAAAACCAAATCCGAACAATCAACAATAGTCCGGACGGCCACCACTGAAGCCCCTTCAAGGTAGCTACTCCCATCAAGGGTCTTTGTAGCAACACATCCATTCGATGTGAAGATCATCGGTCTTCAATCACCGTCTTCAACTTCGACTCTTCATCGTCGTAGTAATTATTCGGAATGGGTTAAACCCGGTCTTCCCGAATAACTCGCGTATTTTTATAAATAAAAATCAAGTACTATAAAACCACATCCAATGCCTCATTCCAATTCAGAATATTCTTCTAATAAAATATTTGCATTATTTTATCAAAGATAAACTCTTTAAATTATTCTTAAATCTTACTTTTAAAGATTTATTAAGAACCCAATTTGGTTTTAAATATCACAAATCATTATTCAATGATTAATTAAATTTAAGGAATTAATCTTATCTTTAACTGGGTTAAAGAACTAATGTCATTTAAAACATAGTTCACGGTAAACCCAAAATCATCTTACATAAAATATGGAATCTTCACAGAAATCAAATCGATATATAATCGTTATAAATTTCTGTATCCGACCAATAATATAAATGGAATAACGGCAAAGCCTCTTAAATTTCATATGTAGTATTGGTCTTCTTTTACAGAAGCTTATCTCAGTTATTATTAATTCGAATTCCATTCAACTCCAATTTAATATATTAAATTGGAAACTTTACCATTGGAAAATTTCCATTTAAATCTTAATAAAAGATTTATAAACTCTAAATTATATTCTTATTGTTGATTGAGTTAAAGAACATATGTCATTTAAAACATTGTTCACGATAAATTCAATTCACAAATCATTTTTATTCCAATTACAAAATATAATTAGAAACTCTAGTAATCTTAATTAAAAGATTTATTCTTTTCAACTGGGTTTAAGAAAGGTGTTATTGAAGACACCATTCACGACAACCCAAAATCCAATTTATTTAATTTAATTTCCATTAAATATTCACTAATTGGAAAACTTCATTAAATCTTAATTTAATGATTTATTCTAGTTAATAACTAGCTCATTTCAATAAAAATGTATTTTTCCAAAATATATTCTTTTTCTAAAACATTCTCTAAAATATTTTTTTTCTAGTAATTTTCTAAATATTCCTTTTTCTAGAATATTGTTTATTGGAATGTGACTCAATCAACAACCATATATTGAATGTAATCAACAATCATGATAAATAATTATCAAAATCCAATTAATCAACCAGAGTGGATTCTACACTAAATATTGGGACTTGTGTAGATCAAATATCATTCCAACACCCGTGTGGGGGTTTCATCCAACAATCAAATAATAAATTATTTGTGCACTTGGGCGATGTGTAAAAATTATCGACCCAATCACATAAACAAGTCGGATGACTTGTAAATGAAAGTATAGTATTCAGTTTGAATATACTAATCATATATTCAACATATCAAACATTACAACATCACAGCCATCTATTTCAATTCTTTTTTTTAGTGTACAAATGACAATAAAAATCTTAACTTTTATTTCAATACTTTTTATTGTTAACGAATGACAATAAAATCTTAACTCTTAATTATTGACCAAAATATGTATTTTTGGTCTCATTCATTTTAATGACAAAATGAATATTTTACTTCACCTCTTTTAAAATGACAAAAATGTATCTTTCTTATTCATCCTTTTAATATGACAAAATATCATTTCTATTTCATCCTTTTAATATGACAAGAATGATCCTTCCTAATAAATTTCTTTAAATATGACAAAAATGATTTTATTTTAATTTACATTTTCTAACAGAAATGTACTTTTTATTCTAGTATTCATTTTCTAGCCAAATGTACTTTTACTTTCTAACAAAATTATGTTTAACTCTAATTCATTTCAATGTAAACAAAATGCCAGTTTTATCTAATTCATTTCAATGTAAACAGAATGTGTATTTTTGCTTTGCTCTTTTTAAATGATAAAAAGAATGTTTTTATTTCATTCTTTGACCAAAAATGAATACTTTTGTCATTCTTTTACCTTTAAACAAAAATGCATAATTTAGTTTAATCTTTTCAATGTACAAAATATGATAATTTTGTATAATCTTTTCAATATTACAAAATATGATAATTTGGCCTAATCTTTTCAATGTAACAAAATATGATACTTTTGTCTAATCTTTTCAATGTAACAAAATGACTATTTTTGTCTAATCTTTTCACTCTCGGTTTCATTTACATTTACAATGTAAATAAAAAAAATGTACTTTAATTTAAGCTTTCATTTGCATCTAAAAATGCAACTTTTTATATTCTTCTTTCATTCTTTATTCACAATGAAAATTGCACTCTTTTTATTTCATCTTTAATTACATTAAAAATGTAATTCTTTTATTTCATTTCTAATTACATTGAAAAATGAAATCTTTTTATTTTTAATTACGTAAAAAAAAATACTGTAATTCTTCTATTTATTTCATTCTTAACATTAAAAATATGATTTTTTATGTTAACATATTTTTGTTTCTAAAACATGTAATTCTAATTTCAATACTTGTTTGCATCTAAATCTGCAAACAACAATATAACTTTAATTTTTTTATATTTTGTTTGCAGCTAAAATTGCAAACAAAAAAAATTGTAATTTTACCAATCATGTTTTTAATTTGTATCTATATTACAAATAAAAATATAACCATTTTAGAACTATGCTTTATTTGCATTAATAAATGCAAATCAAAATGCAACTTTCATTTTAATGTTTTACTATTACCAAAGAATGCAAATGAAAATTTAACTTTTTATTTCATGTTTTATTTTCAAATAAAAATTCAACTTTTAACATGATATTTATTTGCATCAAAATTTGCAAATGGAAATTGTAATCTTTTCCTTTGAATTGACAATTCTATTTCAATTCATAGTATAAACAAGATGATACGGTTATTGAATTGACAATTCTATTTCAATTCAATAATGTAAACAAGATGATGTAGTTTTAATAGTATTGACAACCCTAAATCAACATAAAAATGACGTTTTTTTTATGAAAAATCTAAATTAACATAAAGGTGATGTTTTTATGTGACCATCCTAAATTAACATAAACATGGTGTTTTTATGTGACCAATCTAGTTCAACCTAAAAAGAATGATCCTTTTATGTGACACAAATATAATTCAACAAAACGATATTTTGTTTTGACACAAATATGTTTGACAAAAATATGATTTTTGATTTTTAACCCTTTTCTATTTAACCAATATGAATATTTTGTTTTTAACACAGGCAAAAATGAATATTTTGTTTTTAACACTTCTCTATTTAACAAAAATGAATATTTTGTTTGTTAAATTTCAATGCAACAAAGATGGCTAATTTGTTTTAAATCTTTTGATATAATTAAAGTGATAACTTCTAATCCTAATCTTTTTAATGCAAAAATGATACTTTTTAATTGACACAAAACGACGGTGACAATTATTGTTTTAATTTCAACAAAGTGACGGTGAAATAATGTCCAATTTTATTTCAACAAATTTAACATTGAAAATTGTCCTTTTTGATTTCTATAACAAAATTGATGTTTTTAATTAACATGCACTTCTCTAATAAAAGTGATATTTTTCTAATATCATATAAAAGGATACCTTATATGTAATTAATTCTCTATGAACTTAGCAAATTAAAATAGTAATTTTATTCGTTGACAAATTTATAATTAACCAAACTGATATTTTTGTTTCAACAAATTTAACAAACGTGGGATATTGTTTTCAACAAAAAAACAGAATATTTTTGTTTTCAACTACATAAATAGGATATGTTTATTTCCAAATATTTTATAACAACCAAAATATATCATGAATTTTATATATGCAATAAAAATATGGTTTTTATTGTATACACAAAATGTTAACAAACATCAATACACACAATTCAATTTAGCGGTTCATAGCAACCACAACACAAATCAACATTTCAACAGAGGTATACATCATGTAACAACCCAAATTTTTGACCATTCAAATCGACAATAAACCACCCATGTCGACCCAAACAAATCGCAAATGCAGGTAGTTATTGGAAAAAGAAAAAAAGAAAGGAAGAAGAGAAAAACCAATCACAGAACCTCACAGCGGAAGGACAACATATAATAAACAAATAGCAGTTTAAAAGCAGTTGAAATGACACATCGGTTATAGCATTCAATGATTATCAGAGTTACATATACATACAGCTGTACATAATAAGCAACGGAAATAAATGCAGCGGATATACATACTTAATTGATATCCATATATACCAAATCTTCGTCTTCGATCTCCAAGGCAAGGGAACTTCGTTAACTGCAGACTTCTGCTGACCCGGGCGTATTGCATAAAAAGAAAACACAGCAAACACTCGGATCAGCACTAAATCATCTCATATTAGTCAAATCAAAATACGAAATAACATCAGTGTCATGGGTGCAGTAACTCAAGAGATGTTACGGGATTTTTCCATCTCTTGAGGATCCATTAAACTAATATCTATATAATAATATGCTATTATTATAATGTCTATTCAGTAAAGTATAAATACTGAAAATAGCGTAAGCGGGATTACCATATTACCCTTACGCCGTTTATAGGCATCAACAGTCTATACAGTACCGTAAATTCACCGTACTGGTGTTATCAGAGGGCACTCCATAGAAGGCAATGCTAATTCAAAATCTTATGGGGCTCGATATGGATATATATATGACAAGGCACTCGAGGCAATGCCCAGGGTAGGATTCTACCAATTGCACTCCCGGACCGGTGGTAACGCATAGCAGCCGCTACCGCCCACCTCGGAACACACTCCCAAAGTCATAAATGGGCCCAAATCATCATCATCAATCATAGTCATAGAAATATTTTCGAAGGAGTGCGTCCGATCAAAGGTGCTACCTCAATTAGTCACGGTATAGCTCCTGTTTTAGTCATTTCAATTCTGACCCGAAGGTCAGGGCTATTTTGTCACCGTTCATCTCCTTCGATTCAATAATCGCCTCCAAGTGATCATCTCTCGTTCTGGATACGTCAAAACGTTCACAGTTGTCAAAGTGGTATCGACACTGACAGAGTATGCCTTATGTCGACTCCGGTCTCTTTAACAACCAACGCTTACATTTTCCACATCGGTTAGTTCTTTTACATTCCAAAGGTTCGCTTTCATATCAAAATATCATATTTTGTTTCGAACCCATTATATATTCAAAATAGAATATACTTTCATATCAAAATATCCCAAATCATTCCCAAATCAATTTTTATTCCAAACTGTAATATATTTCCATGTCATTATATTATACTCGTATAATATTTCGAATCGGTCTATGTTCACATAGAATGTACTCATCTTAAAAGATTTCAGTTATTTCAAATTGATTTACATTCGAAGTCCCTTCATATTCAATAGAATATATATATTTTCCCATATCTATTCATTTCAATCTTTGGAAAACCCATTTATTTTCAAGTAGAATAAAATCTACCTTTCCATATCAAAACCGATTCAAAACAATTCCTATTCAAATAGAATATAACTTATCACAACTCCATTTGAACCAATGGTTTAAATCCAACATTTCCATTCGGGAGAAATTTACAATTCAAAAAAATACTTTTGAAAATAAATGCTTATAAGACAAGAACTTTAGATAAAATAAATATATATAGAATATAATAATTAAAATTAAATAAGTTAATTAAAATATTATGTACATACATAAATTAAAGTTTACTAGATAGTTTGAATACTAAATATAAAGGAACTTTATTTAAAATAAAATAATTTATAGGTTAGAAGTTTGAATAACTAAAATTTTAAAGGAAGAAATAGTTAAATTTGAAATCAAGCCAGGTATAAATATATATAGATAATTTTAAACCAAAATTTTCCTTCCTTCCGAATTTCCAATACATAAATCTATATCCCAGTTTCCAATGGAGTTCATTCAGTTTCCATTTCTCATTTTCAAACATTGTTCAAACAACCGTTCAATATAAAGGATTCAGCCCCTATTTAAAACTAAGTTAAAACAACTCATAATGCCCTCGATTTCCATTTCCCAGAATCTAAATTCGATAAGAATTTATTACCTTTAAATCCATACCCTTAAATTTGAAAATTTGAAAATCATGTTTAAATCTAAATTAAAAGTTTCCACTTGTTTTGGGATAAATTCCTTACTCCATTTTAAATAACATCCCAATTTATAATTTTAAGGAATGAATTAATCGAGTATCGGCACCTCCCTTAAAAATGAAATTCCCGACCAATAATATTTTAATATTTAAAATCATTTAACCAACCGATGTCTGTATATAATTATCTATCCAATGGCCAAGTGATTTTAAATTTAATTTCTCGACATTTTAGGGATGGATCTATCATTTCAATCCAAATCAGGGTCACAGAGATTTATCATTTCAATCCGTGTTCTTAAATTTATTTCATCGATAAATCCCGGTTCATTAGATGCCCGTAACATCAAGGGTAAATGGGATTTATCGTCATAAATCAACATTGTGAAAACCCGTAACTTCCCCGTAAAGGAAAGCGTCGGATAGTTCGAGAACAAGCCACAACAGAATGCATACAAAAGAACATTTCATTGTATATAACAAAAATGCATCAGATTACAAGAATATACAGAGTATAAACAAATAAATATTACACAGAAATATCAGAGATTTAAATTACATTTAAATACATTGCAGCGGAAAATAATACAATACACAACTAGAAGAGATATACGGATACAAAGCTTTCCGGATATCGTTCCAGCTGTAAACCAGGATCTTGTGAATATAAATCTGCAAAACCAAAACTACTAGCTGCCCGTGCCAAAATAGGGGCACCCAGAGTTTAGGTTAAAACAATAAACTCCAGGTCAGTCATGGGACTGGTGTGAGAACTAAAACAGTTATTAATCTTTATTTTTAAAGTTAGGTAAATCAAGGGACCACGCCGTATAACACGGAACGGGTTTCCTCCCAAGAATACCAGTGCATAAAACAAACAGCGCAATGCTAAATAAAGAAAAATGAAGCTGTTATAAGACCCAGGTCCCATCACACAATGCAACGCAGCCGAGGATAGGGTTTTCCCTTATAACAGCCAAAGAATGCTTGATACGTTTAAAACAAATCATTTGATACTATTATAAGTGCATAGTGTATAAAACACTTCAAATCATAAGTATCAATCATAGGCGGCATGAATGGCCCATAACACTATGTCGCCATATATATAAGTTTACAATCAAAATCGCAAAGTCACGTATTTGGAAATTGGATTTCTGTCTATGAACCGAGGCAAAAGATAGTCCTCAACCGATTCGAGACTGCCTAGCCCGAGTCTCAGGCAAGCGCGCAGGCAAACCTTGGATCGTCAGGGCCGGTCCACACGGAGTGGATTAAAATGCCTGAGCACTACGTTTCGCCGCCCTTTGGGGCGTAAGCGAGCCAACGAATGACTCCATTGGACCCGGATCGTCCGATCTAACCGAGGCGCCTCACAACAGCAACAACCACATAAGTCAAACTCGTCAGGGTGTGTAAAACCACTGACGCCACTTTTAGCTAGGAGGAAACGTAGGCCCTCCCTGAGGTCCGTCTCCCGTTTTTGGTTCATACCGGGTGTGAAACTCGCGAAGTAAACGTTACACAAAGCTACGCCACAAAGGCCGTGCTTTGATCATCACCACAAGACTTTGCTTTTCAACAGAAGCCTCGATCAATTGCCACTTAGGCATGCCACACAGGCAATTCACTCCATGCGTTTGATATCCATCAATATATAACCCCTGAGCTCGTACGTCTCAGAGAAGGGCGTTAAGCAAGAGAATAAATTCTCCGCCGCCAAGCAGATATATATTTAGTAGAGATCAATCACACGGACTAAAATCCAATGTCAGACACACAGTCCATTTACAAGTCCGTTCTGGGTCTGAACGAAACCGGAGGCACCTAGTACCCCGCATATCCATCGATCTCCAAGTACGTCTGGACAATCACCAACTGTTTCCATCTTCTTGGGTGTACAGCCCAATCAAGATCATCAGTAATCACCCAAACGACGTGAAGACTTCCGGTCTTCGACCATCGTCTTCATCTTCGACTTATCGTCGTATCAGTTATTCAGAATGGGATAAACCCGGTCTTTCCGAATCACTCGCGTATATTTTAAATAAGTGTTACACAAACACAACATACCCTCATTCCAATTCATCAGTCACTAACCGTAAATTAATCAAGAGAATAATTCCCCAAATATTAACCCCGAAGGCCGAAACCAACATCAGATCAATATCCAGAAAACCATTTTGCTTAGCTAACCGACAGTTAGTTTCTGATTTCACATTCATAGGGAAAGGTTCCCATTAATTTTATCCAAGATAAATTCCTTGAATTTATTCTTTAATCTATTCTTTTGAATTTCGATTCAACTAGCCGGGATTAACGAAACTTACCGAAGTAATCATTTGTTTTAATTTCCCAATCCCAACCTATTTATCAAATGAAGTAAAACTGGTAATGCTTCATATCTAACACCACAGTGTTATCGGTAAATTCAATTACCATTTCGCGTTCAAATCTAATTAAAGATTTAACTATCGCCTGGAGCAAAACTGGTGATACTCCATTCTCGATTATTTCAATCTAATTAAAGATTCATTAAAACTCCACTTAGTTTTAATCGTTAACTAGGTTAAAGAATCAGTGTCATTTAAAACACGGTTCACGATAAACCCAAAATCACATTCCATTAATTATCGGGTTAAAGAACGAGTGTTATTTAAAACACTGTCCACGATAAACCCAAAAATCAATATCAATTCAATTCCAATTAAATATTATTTAATTGGTACACTTCATTAAATCTAAATAAAGGATTTAATCTTTTCTCAACTGGGTTCAAGAACAGTGTTAGTGAAGACACCATTCACGACAAACCCAAATCACATTTGATATTCAATATAAGGCTCTGAATAGAAAATATATCGGCTTATATTCAATATCAAATTCTATGATTAACAAATGTCTTATTGGAAATAACGATATAAATATATATCTTTCAAATTTCCATAACAACATCTGTATAATCACGAATTCCAACATCGAAATATTCCGAAGACAATTTCGATTCAAATCCACTCCAATGCAATCATTGGAAATTCTGGATATTTTTAAAACCCTTTTCAAATTCAATTTATTTATTTAAAAAAAATAAATAGAATTATAATTCTAGTTCAAAACTAGTTCATTATGATAAAAATCTATTTTTATCTTTTCAAATATGAAGTTTTTCATCCCAATTCTTTCTAAATCATTTCTTATGATTTTACACAAATTATTACTATTTTTAATAATTTTATCAAGGCCCGTACAGTCGATTTCCATCAATGGCCATCGAACTGCACTTATAGCGACCTTTTTCAAATTTGATTTGGACATAATTCCAAATCCAACCGTTAGATTTCAAATTTCTAACATTCGTTAGGAAGCTCTTTTCGATACGAACCCAACGGTTCCGGTTTTAGGAGAATCCGACGGTCGGATCTCCCGTAATGTCCGTTTGAAATAAATGGTCGAAAATCACGAACTGCCGCGGCGCGGCGCGTTCTATTCAGGCCATTATATTATATATATATAATATATATAATATATATTTCATCGATTTCTTTTTAAAACGAATTATATAATTAGTTTTAAAATTCGTTTCAAAAGAAATTTCAACTTCCATTTCAATTCAAATCAAAATTGAATTCTTCTCTATAAATTCGTTTTAAAATTCATTTCTATTCAATTCAAATTTCAATTCAATTTGAATTCATTTCAATTTGCTTTCAATTCAATTTGAATTCGTTTTCAATTCATTTCGAAGTCGTTTTCAATTCATTTCATTTCGAAATCGTTTTCAATTCATTTCATTTCGAAATCGTTTTCAATTCAATTCATTTCGAAATCGTTTTCAATTCATTTCGAAATCGTTTTCAATTCTATTCATTTCGAAATCGTTTTCAATTCATTTCGAAATCGTTTTCAATTCTATTCAAAATCGTTTTCAATTCAATTCATTTCGAAATCGTTTTCAATTCAATTCATTTCGAAATCGTTTTCAATTCAATTCATTTCGAAATCGTTATATATTCAATTCATTTCGAAATCTAATAAAATCGATATAAATATCGTTCACGTCGAAATGGCGTCAATCTAATCAACACGGCTTCATATATTCCTTTATTTTCAAATATTCTATTTCAAATGTTTCTTTTTCAAAATAGTTGTTATTATCAAAATATTTCGTTCAACACATGACCAATCTCAATAGATGAGTACTGTCAACACATGAACCTTTATTTTATAATATTGATAAAGATGTAAATTTTATTACTAAAATATTTCGTTCAACACATGACCACTCTCAATGGATGAGTACTGTCAACACATGAACCTTTATTTTATAATATTGATAAAGATGTAAATTTTATTACTAAAATATTTCGTTCAACACATGACCAATCTCAATGGATGAGTACTGTCAACACATGAACCTTTATTTTATAATATTGATAAAGATGTAAATTTTATTACTAAAATATTTCGTTCAACACATGACCAAACTCAATGGATGAGTACTGTCAACACATGAACCTTTATTTTATAATATTGATAAAGATGTAAATTTTATTACTAAAATATTTCGTTCAACACATGACCAATCTCAATGGATGAGTACTGTCAACACATGAACCTTTATTTTATAATATTGATAAAGATGTAAATTTTATTACTAAAATATTTCGTTCAACACATGACCAATCTCAATGGATGAGTACTGTCAACACATGAACCTTTATTTTATAATATTCTTTATTTTTCAAATTGGAATGAGGCCCAATCAATTACCATATAAAGTTAATTATATGGATTTCATACAACACATGTATAATAGCATTGAAAAATAATCAACCATCAACCAAAGTGCACCACACTGTATAAGCATCAAATATAGATATCTAACGCTTATAACAGCCTGTCAATCAATCGATCGACATATTTAATCGATCAGGATGAGTGAACTTCAAATTTCATCCCAACACCCGTGTGGGGTTTCAAATCAACAAACATTTATTTTTATTTGTGCAGTTGGGCGATGTGTAAAATTTATCGTCCCAATCAATGTCCTTCAAATAGGTGTACATAAACAAACCGTCCGGTTTGTAAATGAATATTTATTTATTCACTTTCACGTTAAAAATTATATTTTTAACGATAAAACATTTTATTCAACCTATGAATTTTCTATTCGGTTCATTTATTCAATAAAATGATATTTTTATTTTTCTAACTTATTTTAGAAAATTTCGGCGGCATAACGACACGATACTAGAAACGGGACAAGGCCTAGCCTTATCCCCGGTCTAGTGAAGGCCCACGCCATTCACACATCAATCAATCCATTTAATTTCACCAAACAATTCAATTTCAATCAAATAATCTAACTAATCTATGCAACCAAACAAACAAGTCCATGGTCTGTGGACGATTGTGTCGGGTGCTACTAAGCACCGTCTGCATCCTAGTATATATATATAACTAGAAAAGAAATTGAAGAGTGAGAAATTCTCACCGATAGCTATCCAACCATCTCGACTCTTCTTTTTGCAGAAGTCTTCGTCGTTCTCGCCCTTTGTCACCTTCGTTGACCGTAGTCACTACATATATATAAAAATCGAAATTTTACTTTACTATTCAATATATAAAAATCGAATTTTTACTTCGTTATTCAATATAGAAAAATCGAATTTTTACTATGCTATTCAATTTCATAACTTTTTATCTAAAAAGGCCGAATCTTTTCAAATATAAAGATTGAATCTTTTTACCGCTCTAACATATGTGTAAAAATCAAAAAATTTATAATAGTGAATACATAAAAAAAACACATTTTTAACATCAATGTTATTTATATATCGAAGTCACGTTTTCAAACTAGAACAAGTTCATATAAAGATCATATTTTTCTATTTCTAAAAAACAATATTTTTCTATTTCTAAAAAACAATATTTTTCTATTTTTAAAAAACAATACTTTTCTATTTTTATAAACAATACTTTTCTATTTTTATAAACAATACTTTTCTATTTTTATAAACAATACTTTTCTATTTTTATTTAAGTAATTTTATATATATATAAAAGCACTCACTGTTTATCGTGTCCACTAACCTCGAACCTGCTCCAGAACTAGGGTTACAAATTTATCGGGAATGGAGGCGCCGGAATATGATCGGAGGCGTCCCCCTGAAGCTCCATCGAGCCCTCCACTTGTGTGCAGACCGCTGGCGAACTCGGCTCCATGATGGCGCTAGGAAAATGCCTCGAACCTCGTACGTCCGAGCTCCAAATCCTCCGCCCCTTCAAAACGAGAATCGATCTTGTCTACAGGGAATCGAAGAGGGGAAGGGGCATAACATTTTCATTCGAGGAATTTCTGATTTTATGGAAGGAATCGTGAGGGATTAAGTGAAAATGTCTGCAGCGATTTACGTCGTTCACTGTAGGAGGGAGGCGCGGTTATATGGTTTGACTGCGGGGTTGACCTTTGACTAGGGTTTAGTTTATGGAGTATATATAAATATAATTATTTAATTCGTTTAATTCTTATTTACTATCATGAACTCCAATTTGAACTGAACAACTGTCGCCCCTACCTAATTACCCCCATTCCGAACGCAATGGGACTTGTATCATGAGCTGATTCGGCCGTTATGATCAGTTTCAGTTAAATTTAAAATATAAATATATATATTCTATTTTTAAACGTACATTTCAAATTACCGGGGCCACATACAGCCTCTAAAAATTCCTGAAAAATTATTTTTAGCTTCATATTGACGATACGGTCCTAACAAAACTAGTTTCATCAAATTCTGAGACCATTTGAAAAATGGCCATTTTCCAGTCGATTAAAATCAACTGAAACGGGTCAAACGCGTTTTCCTTTGCCACGCTCACATATTGATTCGGAAAATTATGAAATTTGGAATCTAGCAATAACTTTACACTGCGGATCCAACAAAAGTGGTTTCGTCGAAATCCGAGGTCGTTTGCAAAATTTCCATTTTTAAGGGCCTGAATTCCATAGCGACTATTCAGAATTTTCATCTGAACATATCTTTTGATTCCCGCTATGAAATTTCGAATTGTCGGACTCGTTGGAAAGATATTATCAAATAGATCCTAATGTTTTCAGTTTCGCTAAAATCCGGATTGTTTTGCACCCGGTATTTTCAATTGAAGTTTGAAATCGAATTATCGAACTACCGCGCCATTTTCAATTCTATTTATAATTATATATAAATATATATATTCTAACGACGACGCGTATATATATACGTTCGAATTATATTCAAAATAGATTTCTCGTCGATTTTATTTAAAATAATCTATTTTAAATATTCAAAATTCGCTAAAATTGCCAAAATAAAAATTTTAAACTGGCCCAGATTTTCGGGTTGTTACAATCTCCCCCACTTAAAACTTTTCGTCCCCGAAAAGGAACAAAGTCGAAAGTGGTTTGATCCTTCAACTCTACACTCGATCTGGCTTCCATTCTCAAACCTTTTAGTTTCTGAGAATTTTCAAATTTTCAAAAATTTGGCTAACACCCTAAATTTTCGAAAAATTTCGCCATAACCTCCCCTGCACCGGGAGCATCGGGGAATTTCAAATAGCTTCCCCGGTCCTTCTAATCTCAAAAAGAAAAAAGAAAAAGCCAAGCGGCTAGCCAATAGGCTCATAAAATCATCATCCCCCAAACAAAACAGTAAATTATGTAGTAAACATGTACCTATTTGTCGGGCAAACAAATTTTATTCTCTGCTCTAGCCTCCTTGCTATGACCTGTTCAATGTAAGTATATGTATATGCAAGCAAATGCGACCAATTTTCAATACAGTTCAATATTTGGTTCAATTAGGCAAAATGGTTAAAAATTAGCAAACAAATAAACAAACAACACAAACATCAATCAATTAGTGAATTAGAGTTTCAAATTCATAATTTTGATACCTATACAGAAAATCATGTTTTTGATGCCAATTCACAATAATGTGTTCTAGCTATATTAATTTTGGTTCTCACACCAGTCTAATGGAAATATATAGATAATCACACCTTCGAAACACGAACATAAATATTGATGATGCGATCGCTATCATCAATATCATCTCCGGGCGACTAGAGTGTAATTCTATATCTATCAAGTATATTAAAACTTCGAATATACGTTCATGACGCGTATATACAAAACCTTTATATATTGGATTGTCCATATTCAAAATAAATAAATAATCAAATACGTTTAAAATGGTTTAAATTTTCAAAACAAAATTGTTTTCAATTGAAAAATATACTCTTCACACTCGTTCTAGGATACTACTGATCCTATCTCTAACGAGTCATTCTAATTGGATATTACTAATCCAATATCTGATGAATTCTTTCGTATGGTTCGAATATATCTTGTTCTCTGCTTTGTAAACCAAAGCTCTGATACGAACTGTGAAAACCCGTAACTTCCCCGTAAAGGAAAGCGTCGGATAGTTCGAGAACAAGCCACAACAGAATGCATACAAAAGAACATTTCATTGTATATAACAACAATGCATCAGATTACAAGAATATACAGAGTATAAACAAATAAATATTACATAGAAATATCAGAGATTTAAATTACATTTAAATACATCGCAGCGGAAAATAATACAATACACAACTAGAAGAGATATACGGATACAAAGCTTTCCGGATATCGTTCCAGCTGTAAACCAGGATCCTGTGAATATAAATCTGCAAAACCAAAACTACTAGCTGCCCGTGCCAAAATAGGGGCACCCAGAGTTTAGGTTAAAACAATAAACTCCAGGTCAGTCATGGGACTGGTGTGAGAACTAAAACAGTTATTAATCTTTATTTTTAAAGTTAGGTAAATCAAGGGACCACGCCGTATAACACGGAACGGGTTTCCTCCCAAGAATACCAGTGCATAAAACAAACAGCGCAGTGCTAAATAAAGAAAAATGAAGCTATTATAAGACCCAGGTCCCATCACACAATGCAACGCAGCCGAGGATAGGGTTTTCCCTTATAACAGCCAAAGAATGCTTGATACGTTTAAAACAAATCATTTGATACAATTATAAGTGCATAGTATATAAAACACTTCAAATCATAAGTATCAATCATAGGCGGCATGAATGGCCCATAACACTATGTCGCCATATATATAAGTTTACAATCAAAATCGCAAAGTCACGTATTTGGAAATTGGATTTCCGTCTATGAACCGAGGCAAAAGATAGTCCTCAACCGATTCGAGACTGCCTAGCCCGAGTCTCAGGCAAGCGCGCAGGCAAACCTTGGATCGTCAGGGCCGGTCCACACGGAGTGAATTAAAATGCCTGAGCACTACGTTTCGCCGCCCTTTGGGGCGTAAGCGAGCCAACGAATGACTCCATCGGACCCGGATCGTCCGATCTAACCAAGGCGCCTCGCAACAGCAACAACCACATAAGTCAAACTCGTCAGGGCGTGTAAAACCACTGACGCCACTTTTAGCTAGGAGGAAACGTAGGCCCTCCCTGAGGTCCGTCTCCCGTTTTTGGTTCATACCGGGTGTGAAACTCGCGAAGTAAACGTTACACAAAGCTACGCCACAAAGGCCGTGCTTTGATCATCACCACAAGACTTTGCTTTTCAACAGAAGCCTCGATCAATTGCCACTTAGGCATGCCACACAGGCAATTCACTCCATGCGTTTGATATCCATCAATATATAACCCCTGAGCTCGTACGTCTCAGAGAAGGGCGTTAAGCAAGAGAATAAATTCTCCGCCGCCAAGCAGATATATATTTAGTAGAGATCAATCACACGGACTAAAATCCAATGTCAGACACACAGTCCATTTACAAATCCGTTCTGGGTCTGAACGAAACCGGAGGCACCTAGTACCCCGCATATCCATCGATCTCCAAATACGTCTGGACGATCACCAACTGTTTCCATCTTCTTGGGTGTACAGCCCAATCAAGATCATCAGTAATCACCCAAACGATGTGAAGACTTCCGGTCTTCGACCATCGTCTTCATCTTCGACTTATCGTCGTATCAGTTATTCAGAATGGGATAAACCCGGTCTTTCCGAATCACTCGCGTATATTTTAAATAAGTGTTACACAAACACAACATACGCCTCATTCCAATTCATCAGTCACTAACCGTAAATTAATCAAGAGAATAATTCCCCAAATATTAACCCCGAAGGCCGAAACCAACATCAGATCAATATCCAGAAAACCATTCTGCTTAGCTAACCGACAGTTAGTTTCTGATTTCACATTCATAGGGAAAGGTTCCCATTAATTTTATCCAAGATAAATTCCTTGAATTTATTCTTTAATCTATTCTTTTGAATTTCGATTCAACTAGCCGGGATTTACCAAAGTAATCATTTGTTTTAATTTCCCAATCCCAACCTATTTATCCCATGAAGTAAAACTGGTAATGCTTCATATCTAACACCACAGTGTTATCGGTAAATTCAATTACCATTTCGCGTTCAAATCTAATTAAAGATTTAACTATCGCCTGGAGCAAAACTGGTGATACTCCATTCTCGATTATTTCAATCTAATTAAAGATTCATTAAAACTCCACTTAGTTTTAATCGTTAACTAGGTTAAAGAATCAGTGTCATTTAAAACACGGTTCACGATAAACCCAAAATCACATTCCATTAATTATCGGGTTAAAGAACGAGTGTTATTTAAAACACTGTCCACGATAAACCCAAAAATCAATATCAATTCAATTCCAATTAAATATTATTTAATTGGTACACTTCATTAAATCTAAATAAAGGATTTAATCTTTTCTCAACTGGGTTCAAGAACAGTGTTAGTGAAGACACCATTCACGACAAACCCAAATCACATTTGATATTCAATATAAGGCTCTGAATAGAAAATATATCGGCTTATATTCAATATCAAATTCTACGATTAACAAATGTCGTATTGGAAATAACGATATAAATATATATCTTTCAAATTTCCATAACAACATCTGTATAATCACGAATTCCAACATCGAAATATTCCGAAGACAATTTCGATTCAAATCCACTCCAATGCAATCATTGGAAATTCTGGATATTTTTAAAACCCTTTTCAAATTCAATTTATTTATTTAAAAAAAATAAATAGAATTATAATTCTAGTTCAAAACTAGTTCATTATGATAAAATCTATTTTTATCTTTTCAAATATGGAGTTTTTCATCCCAATTCTTTCTAAATCATTTCTTATGATTTTACACAAATTATTACTATTTTTAATAATTTTATCAAGGCCCGTACAGTCGATTTCCATCAATGGCCATCGAACTGCACTTATAGCGACCTTTTTCAAATTTGATTTGGACATAATTCCAAATCCAACCGTTAGATTTCAAATTTCTTACATTCGTTAGGAAGCTCTTTTCGATACGAACCCAACGGTTCCGGTTTTAGGAGAATCCGACGGTCGGATCTCCCGTAATGTCCGTTTGAAATAAATGGTCAAAAATCACGAACTGCCGCGGCGTGGCGCGTTCTATTCAGGCCATTATATTATATATATATATAATATATATTTCATCGATTTCTTTTTAAAACGAATTATATAATTAGTTTTAAAATTCGTTTCAAAAGAAATTTCAACTTCCATTTCAATTCAAATCAAAATTGAATTCTTCTCTATAAATTGTGAAAACCCGTAACTTCCCCGTAAAGGAAAGCGTCGGATAGTTCGAGAACAAGCCACAACAGAACACATACAGAAGAACGTTTCATTGTATATTACAACAGTGCATCAGATTACAAGAATATACAGAGTATAAAGGAATATTACACAGAAATATCAGAGATTTAAATTACATTTAAATACATAGCAGCGGAAAATAATACAAAGCACAACTAGAAGAGATATACGGATACAAAGCTTTCCGGATATCGTTCCAGCTGTAAACCAGGATCCTGTGAATATAAATCTGCAAAACCAAAACTACTAGCTGCCCGTGTCGAAAATAAGGGCACCCAGAGTTTAGGTTAAAACAATAAACTCCAGGTCAGTCATGTGACTGGTGTGAGAACTAAAACAGTTATTAGTCTTTATTTTCAAAGGTAAATCAAGGGACCACGCCGTATAACACGGAACGGGTTTCCTCCCAAGAATACCGGTGCATAAAACCAACAGCGCAATGCTAAATAAAGAAAGATGAAGCTGTTATAAGACCCAGGTCCCATCACACAATGCAACGCAGTCGAGGATAGGGTTTTCCCTTATAACAGCCAAAGAATGCTTGATACGTTTAAAACAAATCATTTGATACTATAATAAGTGCATAGTGTATAAAACAACTTCAAATCATAAGTATCAATCATAGGCGGCATGAACGGCCCATAACACTATGTCGCCATATATAAGTTTACAATCAAAACCGCAAATGTCGTATTTGGAAATTGGATTTCCATCTATGAACCGAGGCAAAAGATAGTCCTCAACCGATTCGAGACTGCCTAGCCCGAGTCTCAGGCAAGCGCGCAGGCAAGCCTTGGAGCGACAGGGCCGGTCCACCGACGTGGATTATTATACCTGAGCACTACGTTTCGCCGCCCTTTGGGGCGTAAGCGAGCCAACGAATGACTCCATCGGACCCGGATCGTCCGATCTAACCGAGGCGCCTCGCAACAGCAACAACCACATAAGTCAAACTCGTCAGGGCGTGTAAAACCACTGACGCCACTTCTAGCTAGGAGGAAACGCAGGCCCTCCCTGAGGTCCGTCTCCCGTTTTTGGTTCATACCGGGTGTGAAACACGCGAGGTAAACGTTACACAAAGCTACGCCACAAAGGCCGTGCTTTGATCATCACCACAAGACTTTGCTTTTCAACAGAAGCCTTGATCATTTGCATCTTAGCATGCCACACAGGCAAACCATCCTATGCAACCGATATCAGTCACACCGAATGAAATCCGATGTCAGACACACAGTCCATTTACAAGTCCATCCTGGGTCTGAACGAAACCGGAGGCACCTAGTACCCCGCATATCCATCGATCTCCAAGTACGTCTGGACGATCACCAACTGTTTCCATCTTCTTGGGTGTACAGCCCAATCAAGATCATCAGTTATCACCCAAACGACGTGAAGACCTCCGGTCTTCGACCATCGTCTTTATCTTCGACTTATCGTCGTATCAGTTATTCAGAATGGGATAAACCCGGTCTTTCCGAATAACTCGCGTATATTTTAAGTAAGTGTTACACAAACACAACATACGCCTCATTCCAATTCATTAGTCACTAACCGTAAATTAATCAAGAGAATAATTTCCCAAATATTAACCCCGAAGGCCGAAACCAACATCAGATCAATATCCAGAAAACCATTCTGCTTGGCTAACCGACAGTTAGTTTCTAAATTTCACATTCATAGGGAAAGATTCCCATTAATTTTATCAAAGATAAATTCCTTGAATTTATTTTTTAATCCATTTTTGAATATCAATTCAAACTAGTCGGGATTAGCGAACCTTACCGAAGTAATCATTTGTTTTAATTTCCCAATCCCAACCTATTCATCCCATGAAGTAAAACTGGTAATACTTCATATCTAACACCACAGTGTTATCGGTAAATTCAATTACCATTTCACGTTCAAATCTAATTAAAGATTTAACTATCGCCTGGAGCAAAACTGGTGATACTCCATTTCGATTATTTCAATCTAATTAAAGATTCATTAAAACTCCACTTAGTTTTAATCTTTGACTGGGTTAAAGAATCAGTGTCATTTAAAAACACGGTTCACGATAAACCCAAAATCACATTCATTAATCATCGGGTTAAAGAACGAGTGTTATTTAAAACACTGTCCACGATAAACCCAAAAATCAATATCGATTTAATTCCAATTAAATGTTATTTAATTGGTACACTTCATTAAATCTAAATAAAAAGATTTAATCTTTTCTCAACTGGGTTCAAGAACAGTGTTAGTGAAGACACCATTCACGACAAACCCAAATCACATTCGATATTCAATACAAGGCTCTGAATAGAAAATATATCGGCTTATATTCAATATCAAATTCTACGACTAACAAATGTCGTATTGGAAATAACGATATAAATATATATCTTTCAAATTTCCATAACAACACCTGTATAATCACGAATTCCAACATCGAAATATTCCGAAGACAATTTCGATTCAAATCCACTCCAATGCAATCATTGGAAATTTTGGTTACTTTTAAAACCCTTTTCGAATTCAATTTATTTATTTAAAAATAAATAGAATTATAATTCTAGTTCAAAACTAGTTCATTTCGATAAAAATCTATTTTTATCTTTTCAAATATGGAGTTTTTCATCCCAATTCTTTCTAAATCATTTCTTATGATTTTACACAAATTATTACTATTTTTAATAATTTTATCAAGGCCCGTACAGTCGATTTCCAACAATGGCCATCGAACTGCACTTACAGCGACCTTTTTCGAATTTGATTTGGACGTATCTCCAAATCCAACCGTTAGATTTCAAATTTCTAATATTCATTAGAAAGCTCTTTTCGATACGAACCCAACGGTTCCGGTTTTAGGAGAATCCGACGGTCGGATCTCCCGTAATGTCCGTTTGAAATAAATGGTCGAAATTCGCGAACTGCCGCGGCGCGGCGCGTTCTATTCAGGCCATTATATTATATATAATATATATATATAATATATATATATATATTTCGTCGATTTCTATTTAAAACGAATTATATAAATAGTTTTGAATTCGTTTCAAAAACATTTTCAACTTCCATTTCAATTCAAATCAAAATGGAATTCTTCTTTATAAAATCGTTTCAAAATTCATTTTTATTCAATTCAAATTTCAATTCAATTTGAATTCATTTCAATTCGTTTTCAATTCAATTTGAAATCGTTTTCAATTCAATTCATTTCGAAATCGTTTTCAATTCAATTCATTTCGAAATCGTTTTCAATTCAATTCATTTCGAAATCGTTTTCAATTCAATTCATTTCGAAATCGTTTTCAATTCAATTCATTTCGAAATCGTTTTCAATTCAATTCATTTCGAAATCGTTTTCAATTCAATTCATTTCGAAATCGTTTTCAATTCAATTCATTTCGAAATCGTTTTCAATTCAATTCATTTCGAAATCGTTTTCAATTCAATTCATTTCGAAATCACTTTAAAATTGATATAAATATCGTTCACGTCAAAATGGCGTCAATCTAATCAACACGGCTTCATAAATTTCTATTTTCAAATATTCTATTTCAAATATTTCTTTTCTTTCAAAATAGTTGTTATCAAAATATTTCGTTCAACACATGACCAATCTCAATGAATGAGTACTGTCAACACATGAACTTTTATTTTATAATATTCTTTATTTTTCAAATTGGAATGAGGCCCAATCAATTACCATATAAAGTTAATTATATGGATTTTCATACAACTCATGTATATCATAGTATTGAAAAATAATCAACCATCAACCAAAGTGCACTACACTGTATAAGCATCAAATATAAATATTCAACGCTTACGACAGCCTGTCAATCAATCGATCGACATATTTAATCAATCAGGATGAGTGAACTTCAAATTTCATCCCAACACCCGTGTGGGGTTTCAAACAATCAAACACCGATTTTTATTCGTGCAGTTGGGCGATGTGTAAAATTTATCGTCCCAATCAATGTCATTCAAATAAGTGTACATAAACAAACCATCTGGTTTGTAAATGAATATTTATTTATTCACTTCACTATTTTCATATTCACGTTAAAAATTATATTTTTAACGATAAAACATTTTATTTCAACCTATGAATTTCTATTCAATTCATTTACACAATAAAATGATATTTTTATTTTTCTAACATATTTTAGAAAATTTCGGCGGCATAACGGCACGATACTAGAAACGGGACGAGGCCTAGCCTTATCCCCGGTCTAGTGAAGGCCCACGCCATTCACACATCAATCAAATCAATTTCATCTCACCAAACAATTCAATTCAAACAAATAATTCAACTAATCTATGCAACCAAACAAACAAGTCCATGGTCTGTGGACGATTGTGTCGGGTGCTACTAAGCACCGTCTGCATCCTAGTATATATATATATAACTAGAAAAATTAAATTGAAAGGTGAGAAATTCTCACTTTTAGCAATCCAACCATCTCGACTCTTCTTTTGCAGAAGTCTTCGTCGTTTCGCCTTTTTGTCACCTTCGTTGCTGCTTTCACTACATACGTAAAAATCACATTTTTACTTCGCTATTCAATATATAAAAATCGAATTTTTATTTCGATGTTCAATATATAAAAATCGAATTTTTATTTCAAAGTTCAATATATAAAAATCGAATTTTTATTTCAAAGTTCAATATATAAAAATCGAATTTTTATTTCAAAGTTCAATATATAAAAATCGAATTTTTATTTCAAAGTTCAATATATAAAAATCGAATTTTTATTTCAAAGTTCAATATATAAAAATCGAATTTTTATTTCAAAGTTCAATATATAAAAATCGAATTTTTATTTCAAAGTTCAATATATAAAAATCGAATTTTTAGTTCGAAGTTCAATATATAAAAATCGAATTTTTAGTTCGAAGTTCTATATATAAAAATCGAATTTTTACTTCAAAGTTCAGTATATAAAAATCATATTCTTATTTCGAAGTTCAATAGATAAAAATTCTATTTTTCTATCGATGTTCAACATATAAGAATTCTATTTTTCTATCGATGTTCAACATATAAGAATTCTATTTTTCTATCGAAGTTCGACATATGAAAATTCTATTTTTCTTCCTTGAAAAATCCTATCATCTCGTTTATAAAAATCAAAGCTTTTTTTTTTTTTTTTTTTTTTTTTTTTAATCAATTCAGTTTTAATCTTTTAAAAATCAGTTTTTAAATTATGTTAAAAATCAGTTTTTAATACTCTTTAAAATTTACAGTTTTAAACTTTTTAAAATTTACAGTTTTAAACTAAAATCAATTTTCAGTTTTAACCTAAAACCAATTTTCAGTTTTTATCTAAAATCAGTTTTCAGTTTTTTTTTGTTTTTTAAAAAATCCTATTTAATTTTAAACTCTAAAATAAAAATAAAATAAAAGTAAAAATAGGAATGCTTACCGTATGCGAAGAGGGGGAGGCCATCGGCTTCGTCGAGGGGGGGGGGCATCGGCTTCGTCGAGGGGGGGGCCATCGGCTTCGTCGAGGGGGGGGCTTGGATTCGCGACTGGGGTCTCGCGATTGGAGATGGGGGGTTTCGGGACTGGAGGGAGAAGGCGGAGAGAGGAGGAGAGAAGCGGCGGTGGAAGAGGAAGCTGAGGAGGGAGTTGCGGCGAGCAGCGGTGGTGGTGGAAGGCTGGAGGAGGAGCGCGATTTTCTTCATCTTTTTTTTTTTTTTTTTTTTTGTTTTAGATCTGAACGGATTTCTAACGGGGGGGGGGGGGGGGCCTGGAGTATAAAGGGGAGAAGATAATAATATTTTTTTTTTATTATTATTTAATTATTAAAAAGTTGACTTTTACATATGACCTCGAAACGAGGCCCACCGCCTGCCGTCCATAGCGTATTACCCCCATTCCGAACACAATGGGATATGTATCACAAGCTGATTCTATCGTTGCAATCAGTTTCCATTGAATTTACATTTAAATCTTTATATTGAATTTTAAACGCACATTTCAAATTACCGGGGTCACATACTAACTAGAAAAATTCCAGAAAAATATTTTCTAGCTTCGTATTGACGATACGGTCCTAACAAAACTAATTTCGTCGAATTCTGAGACCGTCTGAAAAATGGCCATTTTCCAGTCGATTAAAATCAACTGAAACTGGTCAAACGCGTTTTCCTTTGCCACGCTCACATATTGATTCGAAAAATTATGAAATTTGAAACCTAGCAATAACTTAACACCACGGACCCAACAAAACTGGTTTCGTCGAAATCCGAGGTCATTTGCAAAATTGCTATTTTTAAGGGCCTTATATATATATAAATTCCACAGCGACTATTTCTAATTTTAAACTGGACATATCTTATCATTTCTAAGATGAAATCTCAGTTTGTTAACTTCGTTACAAAGATATAGTTATACAGATTCAAATATTTCTTGTTTCGTTCAATTCTGACTTATATTGAATTCTGTATATTCATTTGAAATTAGAAATCGAATTTTCGAACTACCGCGCCATTTTCAATTCCATTTATAATTATATATAATTATATATATTCTAACGACGACGCGTATAAATATATACGTCGAATTATATTCAAAATAAATTTTCGTCGATATTATTTAAAATAATTCATTTTAAATAATCAAAATTCGCTAAAATGGCCAAAATAAAAATTTTAAACTGGCCCAGATTTTCCGGGTTGTTACAATCTCCCCCACTTAAAACTTTTCGTCCCCGAAAAGGAACAAAGTCGAAAGTGGTTTGATTAATTAACTCTACGTTCGATCTGGCTTCCATTCTCCAACTTTTCAGTTTCTGAGAATTTTCAAAATTTCAAAAATTTGGCTAACACCCTAAATTTTTGAAAAATTTCGCCATAACCTCCCCTGCAATGGGAGCATCGGGGAATTTCAAATAGCTTCCCCGGTCCTTCAGATCTCAAAAAGAAAAAGAAAAAGCCAAGCGGCTAGCCAATAGGCTCACAAAATCATCATCACCCAAACAAAACAGGAAATTATGTAGTAAACATGTACCTATTTGTCGGGCAAACAAATTTTATTCTCTGCTCTAGCCTCCTTGCTATGACCTGTTCAATGATATACATGTATATGCAAGCAAATGCGACCAATTTTCAATATAATCCAATATTTGATGCTATTAGGCAAAATGGTTCAAAATTAGCAAACAAATAGGCAAACAACACAAACATCAATCAATTAGTGAATTAGAGTTTCAAATTCATAATTTTAATACATATACAAAAATCATGTTCTTGATGCCAATTCACAACAATAAGCCCTATCTAATTTTGGTTCTCACACCAGTCTAATGGAAATATATAGATATCACACCTTCGTCACACGAATATAAATTCTGACGATGAGTACTCAACCATCAGAATCATCTTCGGGCCACTAGAGTATGATTCTATATCTATCCAATATATTAAAACTTCGAATACACGCGGATCAGACGTATACGCAAAATCTTTATATACTGGACTGTCCAACTCAATATAAATAGGTAATCAGATACGAATAATTGATTTTAAATTTTCAAAACAAAGAATGTTTTCATTTGAAAAATATACTCTTCACACTCGTTCTAGGATACTACTGATCCCATCTCTAACGAGTCATTCCCATTGGATTTTACTAACCCAATATCTGATGAATTCTTTCGTATGGTTCTAATGTGCCTTGTTCTCTGCTTTGTAAACCAAAGCTCTGATACCAAATGTGAAAACCCGTAACTTCCCCGTAAAGGAAAGCGTCGGATAGTTCGAGAACAAGCCACAACAGAACACATACAGAAGAACGTTTCATTGTATATTACAACAGTGCATCAGATTACAAGAATATACAGAGTATAAAGGAATATTACACAGAAATATCAGAGATTTAAATTACATTTAAATACATAGCAGCGGAAAATAATACAAAGCACAACTAGAAGAGATATACGGATACAAAGCTTTCCGGATATCGTTCCAGCTGTAAACCAGGATCCTGTGAATATAAATCTGCAAAACCAAAACTACTAGCTGCCCGTGTCGAAAATAAGGGCACCCAGAGTTTAGGTTAAAACAATAAACTCCAGGTCAGTCATGTGACTGGTGTGAGAACTAAAACAGTTATTAGTCTTTATTTTCAAAGGTAAATCAAGGGACCACGCCGTATAACACGGAACGGGTTTCCTCCCAAGAATACCGGTGCATAAAACCAACAGCGCAATGCTAAATAAAGAAAGATGAAGCTGTTATAAGACCCAGGTCCCATCACACAATGCAACGCAGTCGAGGATAGGGTTTTCCCTTATAACAGCCAAAGAATGCTTGATACGTTTAAAACAAATCATTTGATACTATAATAAGTGCATAGTGTATAAAACAACTTCAAATCATAAGTATCAATCATAGGCGGCATGAACGGCCCATAACACTATGTCGCCATATATAAGTTTACAATCAAAACCGCAAATGTCGTATTTGGAAATTGGATTTCCATCTATGAACCGAGGCAAAAGATAGTCCTCAACCGATTCGAGACTGCCTAGCCCGAGTCTCAGGCAAGCGCGCAGGCAAGCCTTGGAGCGACAGGGCCGGTCCACCGACGTGGATTATTATACCTGAGCACTACGTTTCGCCGCCCTTTGGGGCGTAAGCGAGCCAACGAATGACTCCATCGGACCCGGATCGTCCGATCTAACCGAGGCGCCTCGCAACAGCAACAACCACATAAGTCAAACTCGTCAGGGCGTGTAAAACCACTGACGCCACTTCTAGCTAGGAGGAAACGCAGGCCCTCCCTGAGGTCCGTCTCCCGTTTTTGGTTCATACCGGGTGTGAAACACGCGAGGTAAACGTTACACAAAGCTACGCCACAAAGGCCGTGCTTTGATCATCACCACAAGACTTTGCTTTTCAACAGAAGCCTTGATCATTTGCATCTTAGCATGCCACACAGGCAAACCATCCTATGCAACCGATATCAGTCACACCGAATGAAATCCGATGTCAGACACACAGTCCATTTACAAGTCCATCCTGGGTCTGAACGAAACCGGAGGCACCTAGTACCCCGCATATCCATCGATCTCCAAGTACGTCTGGACGATCACCAACTGTTTCCATCTTCTTGGGTGTACAGCCCAATCAAGATCATCAGTTATCACCCAAACGACGTGAAGACCTCCGGTCTTCGACCATCGTCTTTATCTTCGACTTATCGTCGTATCAGTTATTCAGAATGGGATAAACCCGGTCTTTCCGAATAACTCGCGTATATTTTAAGTAAGTGTTACACAAACACAACATACGCCTCATTCCAATTCATTAGTCACTAACCGTAAATTAATCAAGAGAATAATTTCCCAAATATTAACCCCGAAGGCCGAAACCAACATCAGATCAATATCCAGAAAACCATTCTGCTTGGCTAACCGACAGTTAGTTTCTAAATTTCACATTCATAGGGAAAGATTCCCATTAATTTTATCAAAGATAAATTCCTTGAATTTATTTTTTAATCCATTTTTGAATATCAATTCAAACTAGTCGGGATTAGCGAACCTTACCGAAGTAATCATTTGTTTTAATTTCCCAATCCCAACCTATTCATCCCATGAAGTAAAACTGGTAATACTTCATATCTAACACCACAGTGTTATCGGTAAATTCAATTACCATTTCACGTTCAAATCTAATTAAAGATTTAACTATCGCCTGGAGCAAAACTGGTGATACTCCATTTCGATTATTTCAATCTAATTAAAGATTCATTAAAACTCCACTTAGTTTTAATCTTTGACTGGGTTAAAGAATCAGTGTCATTTAAAAACACGGTTCACGATAAACCCAAAATCACATTCATTAATCATCGGGTTAAAGAACGAGTGTTATTTAAAACACTGTCCACGATAAACCCAAAAATCAATATCGATTTAATTCCAATTAAATGTTATTTAATTGGTACACTTCATTAAATCTAAATAAAAAGATTTAATCTTTTCTCAACTGGGTTCAAGAACAGTGTTAGTGAAGACACCATTCACGACAAACCCAAATCACATTCGATATTCAATACAAGGCTCTGAATAGAAAATATATCGGCTTATATTCAATATCAAATTCTACGACTAACAAATGTCGTATTGGAAATAACGATATAAATATATATCTTTCAAATTTCCATAACAACACCTGTATAATCACGAATTCCAACATCGAAATATTCCGAAGACAATTTCGATTCAAATCCACTCCAATGCAATCATTGGAAATTTTGGTTACTTTTAAAACCCTTTTCGAATTCAATTTATTTATTTAAAAATAAATAGAATTATAATTCTAGTTCAAAACTAGTTCATTTCGATAAAAATCTATTTTTATCTTTTCAAATATGGAGTTTTTCATCCCAATTCTTTCTAAATCATTTCTTATGATTTTACACAAATTATTACTATTTTTAATAATTTTATCAAGGCCCGTACAGTCGATTTCCAACAATGGCCATCGAACTGCACTTACAGCGACCTTTTTCGAATTTGATTTGGACGTATCTCCAAATCCAACCGTTAGATTTCAAATTTCTAATATTCATTAGAAAGCTCTTTTCGATACGAACCCAACGGTTCCGGTTTTAGGAGAATCCGACGGTCGGATCTCCCGTAATGTCCGTTTGAAATAAATGGTCGAAATTCGCGAACTGCCGCGGCGCGGCGCGTTCTATTCAGGCCATTATATTATATATAATATATATATATAATATATATATATATATTTCGTCGATTTCTATTTAAAACGAATTATATAAATAGTTTTGAATTCGTTTCAAAAACATTTTCAACTTCCATTTCAATTCAAATCAAAATGGAATTCTTCTTTATAAAATCGTTTCAAAATTCATTTTTATTCAATTCAAATTTCAATTCAATTTGAATTCATTTCAATTCGTTTTCAATTCAATTTGAAATCGTTTTCAATTCAATTCATTTCGAAATCGTTTTCAATTCAATTCATTTCGAAATCGTTTTCAATTCAATTCATTTCGAAATCGTTTTCAATTCAATTCATTTCGAAATCGTTTTCAATTCAATTCATTTCGAAATCGTTTTCAATTCAATTCATTTCGAAATCGTTTTCAATTCAATTCATTTCGAAATCGTTTTCAATTCAATTCATTTCGAAATCGTTTTCAATTCAATTCATTTCGAAATCGTTTTCAATTCAATTCATTTCGAAATCACTTTAAAATTGATATAAATATCGTTCACGTCAAAATGGCGTCAATCTAATCAACACGGCTTCATAAATTTCTATTTTCAAATATTCTATTTCAAATATTTCTTTTCTTTCAAAATAGTTGTTATCAAAATATTTCGTTCAACACATGACCAATCTCAATGAATGAGTACTGTCAACACATGAACTTTTATTTTATAATATTCTTTATTTTTCAAATTGGAATGAGGCCCAATCAATTACCATATAAAGTTAATTATATGGATTTTCATACAACTCATGTATATCATAGTATTGAAAAATAATCAACCATCAACCAAAGTGCACTACACTGTATAAGCATCAAATATAAATATTCAACGCTTACGACAGCCTGTCAATCAATCGATCGACATATTTAATCAATCAGGATGAGTGAACTTCAAATTTCATCCCAACACCCGTGTGGGGTTTCAAACAATCAAACACCGATTTTTATTCGTGCAGTTGGGCGATGTGTAAAATTTATCGTCCCAATCAATGTCATTCAAATAAGTGTACATAAACAAACCATCTGGTTTGTAAATGAATATTTATTTATTCACTTCACTATTTTCATATTCACGTTAAAAATTATATTTTTAACGATAAAACATTTTATTTCAACCTATGAATTTCTATTCAATTCATTTACACAATAAAATGATATTTTTATTTTTCTAACATATTTTAGAAAATTTCGGCGGCATAACGGCACGATACTAGAAACGGGACGAGGCCTAGCCTTATCCCCGGTCTAGTGAAGGCCCACGCCATTCACACATCAATCAAATCAATTTCATCTCACCAAACAATTCAATTCAAACAAATAATTCAACTAATCTATGCAACCAAACAAACAAGTCCATGGTCTGTGGACGATTGTGTCGGGTGCTACTAAGCACCGTCTGCATCCTAGTATATATATATATAACTAGAAAAATTAAATTGAAAGGTGAGAAATTCTCACTTTTAGCAATCCAACCATCTCGACTCTTCTTTTGCAGAAGTCTTCGTCGTTTCGCCTTTTTGTCACCTTCGTTGCTGCTTTCACTACATACGTAAAAATCACATTTTTACTTCGCTATTCAATATATAAAAATCGAATTTTTATTTCGATGTTCAATATATAAAAATCGAATTTTTATTTCAAAGTTCAATATATAAAAATCGAATTTTTATTTCAAAGTTCAATATATAAAAATCGAATTTTTATTTCAAAGTTCAATATATAAAAATCGAATTTTTATTTCAAAGTTCAATATATAAAAATCGAATTTTTATTTCAAAGTTCAATATATAAAAATCGAATTTTTATTTCAAAGTTCAATATATAAAAATCGAATTTTTATTTCAAAGTTCAATATATAAAAATCGAATTTTTAGTTCGAAGTTCAATATATAAAAATCGAATTTTTAGTTCGAAGTTCTATATATAAAAATCGAATTTTTACTTCAAAGTTCAGTATATAAAAATCATATTCTTATTTCGAAGTTCAATAGATAAAAATTCTATTTTTCTATCGATGTTCAACATATAAGAATTCTATTTTTCTATCGATGTTCAACATATAAGAATTCTATTTTTCTATCGAAGTTCGACATATGAAAATTCTATTTTTCTTCCTTGAAAAATCCTATCATCTCGTTTATAAAAATCAAAGCTTTTTTTTTTTTTTTTTTTTTTTTTTTAATCAATTCAGTTTTAATCTTTTAAAAATCAGTTTTTAAATTATGTTAAAAATCAGTTTTTAATACTCTTTAAAATTTACAGTTTTAAACTTTTTAAAATTTACAGTTTTAAACTAAAATCAATTTTCAGTTTTAACCTAAAACCAATTTTCAGTTTTTATCTAAAATCAGTTTTCAGTTTTTTTTTGTTTTTTAAAAAATCCTATTTAATTTTAAACTCTAAAATAAAAATAAAATAAAAGTAAAAATAGGAATGCTTACCGTATGCGAAGAGGGGGAGGCCATCGGCTTCGTCGAGGGGGGGGGGCATCGGCTTCGTCGAGGGGGGGGCCATCGGCTTCGTCGAGGGGGGGGCTTGGATTCGCGACTGGGGTCTCGCGATTGGAGATGGGGGGTTTCGGGACTGGAGGGAGAAGGCGGAGAGAGGAGGAGAGAAGCGGCGGTGGAAGAGGAAGCTGAGGAGGGAGTTGCGGCGAGCAGCGGTGGTGGTGGAAGGCTGGAGGAGGAGCGCGATTTTCTTCATCTTTTTTTTTTTTTTTTATTTTGTTTTAGATCTGAACGGATTTCTAACGGGGGGGGGGGGGGGCCTGGAGTATAAAGGGGAGAAGATAATAATATTTTTTTTTTATTATTATTTAATTATTAAAAAGTTGACTTTTACATATGACCTCGAAACGAGGCCCACCGCCTGCCGTCCATAGCGTATTACCCCCATTCCGAACACAATGGGATATGTATCACAAGCTGATTCTATCGTTGCAATCAGTTTCCATTGAATTTACATTTAAATCTTTATATTGAATTTTAAACGCACATTTCAAATTACCGGGGTCACATACTAACTAGAAAAATTCCAGAAAAATATTTTCTAGCTTCGTATTGACGATACGGTCCTAACAAAACTAATTTCGTCGAATTCTGAGACCGTCTGAAAAATGGCCATTTTCCAGTCGATTAAAATCAACTGAAACTGGTCAAACGCGTTTTCCTTTGCCACGCTCACATATTGATTCGAAAAATTATGAAATTTGAAACCTAGCAATAACTTAACACCACGGACCCAACAAAACTGGTTTCGTCGAAATCCGAGGTCATTTGCAAAATTGCTATTTTTAAGGGCCTTATATATATATAAATTCCACAGCGACTATTTCTAATTTTAAACTGGACATATCTTATCATTTCTAAGATGAAATCTCAGTTTGTTAACTTCGTTACAAAGATATAGTTATACAGATTCAAATATTTCTTGTTTCGTTCAATTCTGACTTATATTGAATTCTGTATATTCATTTGAAATTAGAAATCGAATTTTCGAACTACCGCGCCATTTTCAATTCCATTTATAATTATATATAATTATATATATTCTAACGACGACGCGTATAAATATATACGTCGAATTATATTCAAAATAAATTTTCGTCGATATTATTTAAAATAATTCATTTTAAATAATCAAAATTCGCTAAAATGGCCAAAATAAAAATTTTAAACTGGCCCAGATTTTCCGGGTTGTTACATAAATTCGTTTTAAAATTCATTTCTATTCAATTCAAATTTCAATTCAATTTGAATTCATTTCAATTTGCTTTCAATTCAATTTGAATTCGTTTTCAATTCATTTCGAAGTCGTTTTCAATTCATTTCATTTCGAAATCGTTTTCAATTCATTTCATTTCGAAATCGTTTTCAATTCAATTCATTTCGAAATCGTTTTCAATTCATTTCGAAATCGTTTTCAATTCTATTCATTTCGAAATCGTTTTCAATTCATTTCGAAATCGTTTTCAATTCTATTCGAAATCGTTTTCAATTCAATTCATTTCGAAATCGTTTTCAATTCAATTCATTTCGAAATCGTTTTCAATTCAATTCATTTCGAAATCGTTTTCAATTCAATTCATTTCGAAATCGTTTTCAATTCAATTCATTTCGAAATCGTTATATATTCAATTCATTTCGAAATCTAATAAAATCGATATAAATATCGTTCACGTCGAAATGGCGTCAACCTAATCAACACGGCTTCATATATTCCTTTATTTTCAAATATTCTATTTCAAATGTTTCTTTTTCAAAATAGTTGTTATTATCAAAATATTTCGTTCAACACATGACCAATCTCAATGGATGAGTACTGTCAACACATGAACCTTTATTTTATAATATTGATAAAGATGTAAATTTTATTACTAAAATATTTCGTTCAACACATGACCAATCTCAATGGATGAGTACTGTCAACACATGAACCTTTATTTTATAATATTGATAAAGATGTAAATTTTATTACTAAAATATTTCGTTCAACACATGACCAATCTCAATGGATGAGTACTGTCAACACATGAACCTTTATTTTATAATATTGATAAAGATGTAAATTTTATTACTAAAATATTTCGTTCAACACATGACCAATCTCAATGGATGAGTACTGTCAACACATGAACCTTTATTTTATAATATTGATAAAGATGTAAATTTTATTACTAAAATATTTCGTTCAACACATGACCAATCTCAATGGATGAGTACTGTCAACACATGAACCTTTATTTTATAATATTGATAAAGATGTAAATTTTATTACTAAAATATTTCGTTCAACACATGACCAATCTCAATGGATGAGTACTGTCAACACATGAACCTTTATTTTATAATATTCTTTATTTTTCAAATTGGAATGAGGCCCAATCAATTACCATATAAAGTTAATTATATGGATTTCATACAACACATGTATAATAGCATTGAAAAATAATCAACCATCAACCAAAGTGCACCACACTGTATAAGCATCAAATATAGATATCTAATGCTTATAACAGCCTGTCAATCAATCGATCGACATATTTAATCGATCAGGATGAGTGAACTTCAAATTTCATCCCAACACCCGTGTGGGGTTTCAAATCAACAAACATTTATTTTTATTTGTGCAGTTGGGCGATGTGTAAAATTTATCGTCCCAATCAATGTCCTTCAAATAGGTGTACATAAACAAACCGTCCGGTTTGTAAATGAATATTTATTTATTCACTTTCACGTTAAAAATTATATTTTTAACGATAAAACATTTTATTCAACCTATGAATATTCTATTCGGTTCATTTATTCAATAAAATGATATTTTTATTTTTCTAACTTATTTTAGAAAATTTCGGCGGCATAACGGCACGATACTAGAAACGGGACAAGGCCTAGCCTTATCCCCGGTCTAGTGAAGGCCCACGCCATTCACACATCAATCAATCCATTTTATTTCACCAAACAATTCAATTTCAATCAAATAATCTAACTAATCTATGCAACCAAACAAACAAGTCCATGGTCTGTGGACGATTGTGTCGGGTGCTACTAAGCACCGTCTGCATCCTAGTATATATATATAACTAGAAAAGAAATTGAAGAGTGAGAAATTCTCACCGATAGCTATCCAACCATCTCGACTCTTCTTTTTGCAGAAGTCTTCGTCGTTCTCGCCCTTTGTCACCTTCGTTGACCGTAGTCACTACATATATATAAAAATCGAAATTTTACTTTACTATTCAATATATAAAAATCGAATTTTTACTTCGTTATTCAATATAGAAAAATCGAATTTTTACTATGCTATTCAATTTCATAACTTTTTATCTAAAAAGGCCGAATCTTTTCAAATATAAAGATTGAATCTTTTTACCGCTCTAACATATGTGTAAAAATAAAAAAATTTATAATAGTGAATACATAAAAAAAACACATTTTTAACATCAATGTTATTTATATATCGAAGTCACGTTTTCAAACTAGAACAAGTTCATATAAAGATCATATTTTTCTATTTCTAAAAAACAATATTTTTCTATTTCTAAAAAACAATATTTTTCTATTTTTATAAACAATACTTTTCTATTTTTATAAACAATACTTTTCTATTTTTATAAACAATACTTTTCTATTTTTATTTAAGTAATTTTATATATATATATAAAAGCACTTACTGTTTATCGTGTCCACTAACCTCGAACCTGCTCCAGAACTAGGGTTACAAATTTATCGGGAATGGAGGCGCCGGAATATGATCGGAGGCGTCCCCCTGAAGCTCCGTCGAGCCCTCCACTTGTGCGCAGACCGCTGGCGAACTCGGCTCCATGATGGCGCTAGGAAAATGCCTCGAACCTCGTACGTCCGAGCTCCAAATCCTCCGCCCCTTCAAAACGAGAATCGATCTTGTCTACAGGGAATCGAAGAGGGGAAGGGGCATAACATTTTCATTCGAGGAATTTTTGATTTTATGGAAGGAATCGTGAGGGATTAAGTGAAAATGTCTGCAGCGATTTACGTCGTTCACTGTAGGAGGGAGGCGCGGTTATATGGTTTGACTGCGGGGTTGACCTTTGACTAGGGTTTAGTTTATGGAGTATATATAAATATAATTATTTAATTCGTTTAATTCTTATTTACTATCATGAACTCCAATTTGAACTGAACAACTGTCGCCCCTACCTAATTACCCCCATTCCGAACGCAATGGGACTTGTATCATGAGCTGATTCGGCCGTTATGATCAGTTTCAGTTAAATTTAAAATATAAATATATATATTCTATTTTTAAACGTACATTTCAAATTACCGGGGCCACATACAGCCTCTAAAAATTCCCGAAAAATTATTTTTAGCTTCATATTGACGATACGGTCCTAACAAAACTAGTTTCATTAAATTCTGAGACCATTTGAAAAATGGCCATTTTCCAGTCGATTAAAATCAACTGAAACGGGTCAAACGCGTTTTCCTTTGCCACGCTCACATATCGATTCGGAAAATTATGAAATTTGGAATCTAGCAATAACTTTACACTGCGGATCCAACAAAAGTGGTTTCGTCGAAATCCGAGGTCGTTTGCAAAATTTCCATTTTTAAGGGCCTGAATTCCATAGCGACTATTCAGAATTTTCATCTGAACATATCTTTTGATTCCCGCTATGAAATTTCGAATTGTCGGACTCGTTGGAAAGATATTATCAAATAGATCCTAATGTTTTCAGTTTCGCTAAAATCCGGATTGTTTTGCACCCGGTATTTTCAATTGAAGTTTGAAATCGAATTATCGAACTACCGCGCCATTTTCAATTCTATTTATAATTATATATAAATATATATATTCTAACGACGACGCGTATATATATACGTTCGAATTATATTCAAAATAGATTTCTCGTCGATTTTATTTAAAATAATCTATTTTAAATATTCAAAATTCGCTAAAATTGCCAAAATAAAAATTTTAAACTGGCCCAGATTTTCGGGTTGTTACAAACATGCATTGCAAGATTCTGAAATAAGGAGCATTAAAATGTCACTATGAGTTCAGTAATAAATTTCAACCAACATCCATCACAACAATTTCATTCAACTGATCAGCATTAAACTGTTTCAGGATTTAACACGGGTTCGAATTCAACTAGAGATTTAAATTAAATTAAATACCAAATCATTTACTTAGATTGCATGTTAACACACTTGCATGTTAAATTTAAACCACACATCAACAATCCAACACAACCATGCAATCAAACTTACTTCATAATTTGATTCAATAAATATGGGAATAATTCAGTATTTCGTGAGCGAAGAATCACTCACCTTTGCATCCATAGTTGATCGAACGTCCAACTAAGGGCCAAAATTTGACAGTCACCAAACGCAGCCCGGTTAGTGCCAAAACGTCCGCAATTCCACCACGATCCCAATGCAACAAATCGCGTCCAAATCCGAGTTAAAACGAGAGAGTTATCAGTGTTTTATTGTTTGACATTTTAAATATATATAAATTAATAATTAAATTCCTCACCAAATCATAAACCGCCACGTCATCATCAACTTTAAACTTCCCGCTCCTCACCGTGAACAGAAACCGACGCGCAAAGAACCCAATTGAGCCAGAACTTTGACCATTGATTTCTCTCTCCACGGACCACTAGAGGACATGAGACCACCGGCAATTGGAAGCTCATCGATCTGCGCGTCCGACCATGCCCACCTCGTGACCTCCGGTCGAGCCAACGGCTCGCGCGACAGCCCCAAAACTCGGGTTCCGAAACCCTAAATCATGAATTCTCGGTGATTTACTTGACAATAACTGATGAGACCAGTCCCAATGAACTCCTGGCGACGCTCCGAACCAAACCCATATTTCCGATTTCCCAATTACCGCTCAAATCGAAAAACTCCAATTTTGTGATTTAGGGTTACGAAAACAGAGACATTGACCGCGATTTCTGGCGAATCCGTCCACTGCAGGTCGAAACAAATGGTACCAGCGGCTTCTACTCATCGAGAGCTTCAATTTGATATATAATTTGATAGGGTTTGGAGAAATTTTATTTTTGAAGTTGTTTTTATTTTGATCTAGGGTTTTAGATTTTTTTTCTGCCATGGAAATGAAAACTTAATGGAGAAAAGTGTACGTATCACAGAAATGAGCTGATGAAATGAAGGAAGGGATTTTTATATAATTTATAGAAGGCCCAAATGTTAAAACACCCAATCATCCATTCATTTTGATTTCTCACATTTTCTCTCGTACGAACAAACGGTAAGTCGAATTGTAACGCCAATTGAAATTCTATAATAATTCACCATTCCGGTTCTGATGGCGCCAGTTTTGTCGAATTCTGAGACCGTCGCCAAACAGTTAAATTTCACTATTGATTAATTACTAAAATATTCAAATATTCATTTATCTGTTTTAATTCAATTTGAATATTCATTAAATTCCATTTAAATCAAATTATAACTTAAATAAATTTATAAATCACATTTCACATATTTTAAGTTCCCAAATTTTATTATTTATCAATTTAAATTTGTATTTCAATTATACATTAAACAATTTAACATCAGTTGAATTGTAGATACTATATTTGAATTTTCAATTCTTTATCACTATAACCAAATGAAATTTCACTTATCCTAAGTCATAAAAATTAAATTTTAATAGACTTTATAACTGGGTTTTCAGGTATTTTAATTTCCCTTTTTATCTTAAACAACTTAAGTCTAATTAGTCATTAAAATATTAAATTTTCAAATTTCAACCATCCTAAGTACAAACTAAATTAAAAATCTATTTGTACTCAATTCAACCAATCGTCAACATTAGAATTAACAAAATTTGATTTTCCCTTAATATATTCCAATTATTTAATTTAAATTGAAATTTAAATATACTGAAAATTATGGGACGTTACATTCTCCCCCACTTAAAATCTTTTCGTCCTCGAAAAGAGAAGGAACGATGTTAAGCACATATCTATTTTAAATTCATACATAAAAAATAGCCTTTATTAAGTAAGTTATATTTGTATATCTCATAAATTTTCTAACTCCCGAAATCACGGAAAATTTTGGCAGCATCTCCTTTGTACGGAGGGCCCCGGGAAAAATCCCGATACATATATCAATCCAAAATATACATCTCATCAACGATGAGGCATCCCAGAACTAGGGGAAACAAAAACAAACCACGAAGCTTTATACAACCTCAAATACGTACCTCTTTAAGCATTTATTTTGCGGTTTTTATTTACCTTTGCATTTAGCATTTTGCGCAAGCGAGCTCCAAGCGTAGCGCACACTCCTTACACCTGTTACAAATTGCATACACATGATATTCAAGCATATATACAATATATAACAACATATGCAACTTACCCAACATACATTAATCATTTTAACCCCAAAACAAATATATCTATGTCAGGCCAGCAAACAAAATGAAGTTTATCACCCATTAAATGTTGGAATTTGACTAGAACCCAGGTAAAAGTTGTAGCATTTCTTTTAAGCTTCCAGAATTGTCCGGATTCATCGAATTCCGACAATTCGTTCAAAAGTTATGACTGTTTTAATAAAACCGAACGCTTCAGCCCGTACCCTGAAAATGCAGGTCTGAAATGTTCTATCCACTTTTTAACCCCCTAAACATCAGAATTTGACTAGGAATATTAAAAGAAAGTTGTAGTTTACATTCTGGCCTTTCCGAATTGTACTCGCACATCAAAATCCGACGCTCGTTTAGGAAGTTATGGTCAAAACAATATGGGCATACACTTCAGATTTTTATTTTCTGCGCATACCACTTCGACTAGTTCTTGCATTTCAGCTTAGTAAACAAAGGAATTCGATATGGCTTTATAAATGAAAGTTTTAGCTCGGTTTCTAAGGTTTCCGGAAAGTCCGGAATCATCAGATTCCGATCATCCCATCAAAAGTTATGGTCACTTTAGCTTCAGCTTATCGACTATTCCAGATTTACATAAACATTGGATTATTTCTATTCGAAATTTCAACATTTTCGATTTCAATACTTTTGTAAATCCTTAACATTTAACTTTGTTATCACTTCATTATTCAAGAATTTGATCCATATTCAATTTCTTACTTTATTTCGATATTCTTTCTATTCGCTTCTCGTTTATTCCGAGCATTAAATTCTAACTGAAAACTCGAAATTTGTTCTAGCTTATCTATCAACTTGATGATATGAAGTCATATATTCATGAACATGAGTCAGGTTGCCGAATTTCATGACAAATTTTTTTCTAAGTACTTAATTTCCATCTCATCTTTATAAAGTCTTTTAAGTAACTCCTATCGAATCAATTTACGTGACTCACCTAAGTTTAGCCTTAACTCATATTTCATTTACCAATCCCATTTAAAATGGTTAATACTTCGACACTCATATATGAAGTTTTTCATTGAATTTGGTTTCAATTATTCTTATTTCTTTCATTTATCTCAAATTACTCTCTCATTCTTCCGCTACCTTCAATTGCTCGTTCGTTTCAGTAATGTGAAATCATTATTCATTCAACCCTTTTCCTTTTCTCTTATTCTAATTTCAACCTCACTTAAAGTTTATTCCATTTGCTCAATCTACTTATTCGACTTTCAGGTCATGAGTTGGGTTAAAGACAGTTTATATTCAGATTTACTTTCGATATATTGACTAAAAGAGGTTTAATCCATCCAGAGTTTACGTCTTCATTCACCTGTACCCTAATCCATCTTTTACATTCTTCGTTTAGTTATCGACCATTCACATTTCATTAATAACACAAATTCCTTTAAATTCCTTCTCGACTAACTTAGTAACTTATGAATTAGCCAGGACATGTGTTCTCGTTCTTATTACACAACCAAATTTCAATTGATTCAGTTGGTTTTAATTGAATTTATTTCGTGGTAAGTTTTAATTTCTTCTAACATCCTTATCGACCAAAGTTGGGATTGGTTCCCTTATTATCATCCATAGTTAAGAATTCCGTGACGACCCCTTAGTTCTTAAGTCCATTCCAAAATTTCAAAGTCTAAAACTCCAATGAATCGAGAAATTAATCTTGAATCGATGTAGTTAGTTAGGATGAACTTAAACACTTCATCCTGTTCATAAGCTAAAATTTAAAATAATTTAAGTACTTATACTATTTTAGAGAAAAACATGCCATAAAATTTTGAACCCAAATCTTTAATTTACAAAAACATAGAATTTTTTTCAAAGCATGTTAAATTTAAATTTCAACCTTAAATAACATATCCTAATACCTTTATAAAAAAAATTTATACCATATGGAATTAAATTCAAAATCCTTTGTCAAACAAGTTATAATAACCATCGAGTGATCTCCCCCACTTAAACTCTTCAGAGTAAACATCGATAATGCGTGCACTCATTACCGACATCGTTTCTAAGGTCCAAGAAGGGATTATACCCACCTTGAAAAATCTTTAAAACCATTTCCTTTCGATTATACCTATAATATGATATTATTGAACTTTGGCAAAACTATTTCCAAAGACCCCCAGGATCAAGTTATCCAGTTCAATTTCATTTTAGTCGCAAATATATTATGTAACCAATTATACTTAAGAGATTCCATTTTCAAGTACATTATATAACCATTAAATTTTCTTATTTGATTTATTATTTGATCAACCATAATAGGTAATAACTAAATATTATTACCTGTTAAGGACCAAATCTTATACACTTAAACAAAACAACCATATATTGAGATATATAAAATATAATTGAAAACCATATTATGTCAATACATTCTGTTCGATCATTTAGAAATTCCTGTAGATTCCATGGCGTCCCATAAATCGACCAGAATCTATAAATTTTCAACAGAATTACCAACCCAGTATAAAAATCAATTTATATCAAAATACAAGTACGCTCTCTCGTATATACTCTCAAACTCATTCTAGGGCGTTTCTAACCCCATCTCTAATGAGTTTATTCCCAAACAGAGCCAAGGTTGTCGACAACCATCGCTCTGATACCAACTGTAACAACCCAAATTTTTGACCATTCAAATCGACAATAAACCACCCATGTCAACCCAAACAAATCACAAATGAAGGTAGTTATTGGAAAAAGAAAAAAAGAAAGGAAGAAGAGAAAAACCAATCACAGAACCTCACAACGGAAGGACAACATATAATAAACAAATAGCAGTTTAAAAGCAGTTGAAATGACACATTGGTTATAGCATTCAATGATTATCAGAGTTACATATACATACAGCTGTACATAATAAGCAGCGGAAATAAATGCAGCGGATATACATACTTAATTGATATCCATATATACCAAATCTTCGTCTTCGATCTCCAAGGCAAGGGAACTTCGTTAACTGCAGACTTCTGCTGACCCGGGCGTATTGCATAAAAAGAAAACACAGCAAACACTCGGATCAGCACTAAATCATCTCATATTAGTCAAATCAAAATACGAAATAACATCAGTGTCATGGGTGCAGTAACTCAAGAGATGTTACGGGATTTTTCCATCTCTTGAGGATCCGTTAAACTAATATCTATATAATAATATGCTATTATTATAATGTCTATTCAGTAAAGTATAAATACTAAAAATAGCGTAAGCGGGATTACCATATTACCCTTACGCCGTTTATAGGCATCAACAGTCTATACAGTACCGTAAATTCACCGTACTGGTGTTATCAGAGGGCACTCCATAGAAGGCAATGCTAAATCAAAATCGTATGGGGCTCGATATGGATATATATATGACAAGGCACTCGAGGCAATGCCCAGGGTAGGATTCTACCAATTGCACTCCCGGACCGGTGGTAACGCATAGCAGCCACTACCGCCCACCTCGGAACACACTCCCAAAGTCATAAATGGGCCCAAATCATCATCATCAATCATAGTCATAGAAATATTTTCGAAGGAGTGCGTCCTATCAAAGGTGCTACCTCAATTAGTCACGGTATAGCTCCTGTTTTAGTCATTTCAATTCTGACCCGAAGGTCAGGGCTATTTTGTCATCGTTCATCTCCTTCGATTCAATAATCGCCTCCAAGTGATCATCTCTCGTTCTGGATACGTCAAAACGTTCACAGTTGTCAAAGTGGTATCGACACTGACAGAGAGTATGCCTTATGTCGACTCCGCTCTCTTTAACAACCAACGCTTACATTTTCCACATTGGTTAGTTCTTTTACATTTCAAAGGTTCGCTTTCATATCAAAATATCATATTTTGTTTCGAACCCATTATATATTCAAAATAGAATATACTTTCATATCAAAATATCCCAAATCATTCCCAAATCAATTTTTATTCCAAACTGGAATATATTTCCATGTCATTATATTATACTCGTATAATATTTCGAATCGGTCTATGTTCACATAGAATGTACTTCATCTTAAAAGATTTCAGTTATTTCAAATTGATTTACATTCGAAGTCCTTTCATATTCAATGGAATATATATATTTTCCCATATCTATTCATTTCAATCTTTGGAAAACCCATTTATTTTCAAGTAGAATAAAATCTACCTTTCCATATCAAAACCGATTCAAAACAATTCCTATTCAAATAGAATATAACTTATCACAACTCCATTTGAACCAATGGTATAAATCCAACATTTCGATTCGAGAGAAATTTACAATTCAAAAAAAATACTTTTGAAAATAAATGCTTATAAGACAAGAACTTTAGATAAAATAAATATATATAGAATATAATAATTAAAATTAAATAAGTTAATTAAAATATTATGTACATACATAAATTAAAGTTTACTAGATAGTTTGAATACTAAATATAAAGGAACTTTATTTAAAATAAAATAATTTATAGGTTAGAAGTTTGAATAACTAAAATTTTAAAGGAAGAAATAGTTAAATTTGAAATCAAGCCAGGTATAAATATATATAGATAATTTTAAACCAAAATTTTCCTTCCTTCCGAATTTCCAATACATAAATCTATATCCCAGTTTCCAATGGAGTTCATTCAGTTTCCATTTCTCATTTTCAAACATTGTTCAAACAACCGTTCAATATAAAGGATTCAGCCCCTATTTAAAACTAAGTTAAAACAACTCATAATGCCCTCGACTTCCATTTCCCAGAATCTAAATTCCATAAGAATTTATTACCTTTAAATCCATACCCTTAAATTTGAAAATTTGAAAATCATGTTCAAATCTAAATTAAAAGTTTCCACTTGTTTTGGGATAAATTCTTTACCCCATTTTAAATAACATCCCAATTTATAATTTTAAGGAATGAATTAATCGAGTATCGGCACCTCCCTTAAAAATGAAATTCCCGACCAATAATATTTTAATATTTAAAATCATTTAACCAACCGATGTCTGTATATAATTATCTATCCAATGGCCAAGTGATTTTAAATTTAATTTCTCGACATTTCAGGGATGGATCTATCATTTCAATCCAAATCAGGGTCACAGAGATTTATCATTTCACTCCGTGTTCTTAAATTTATTTCATCGATAAATCCCGGTTCATTAGATGCCCGTAACATCAAGGGTAAATGGGATTTATCGTCATAAATCAACATGCATTGCAAGATACTGAAATAAGGAGCATTAAAATGTCACTATGAGTTCAGTAATAAATTTCAACCAACATCCATCACAACAATTTCATTCAACTGATCAGCATTAAACTGTTTCAGGATTTAACACGGGTTCGAATTCAACTAGAGATTTAAAATAAATTAAATACCAAATCATTTACTTAGATTGCATGTTAACACACTTGCATGTTAAATTTAAACCACACATCAACAATCCAACACAACCATGCAACCAAACTTACTTCATAATTTGATTCAATAAATATGGGAATAATTCAGTATTTCGTGAGCGAAGAATCACTCACCTTTGCATCCATAGTTGATTGAACGTCCAACTAAGGGCCAAAATTTGACAGTCACCAAACGCAGCCCGGTTAGTGCCAAAACGTCCGCAATTCCACCACGATCCCAATGCAACAAATCGCGTCCAAATCCGAGTTAAAACGAGAGAGTTATCAGTGTTTTATTGTTTGACATTTTAAATATATATAAATTAATAATTAAATTCCTCACCAAATCATAAACCGCCACATCATCATCTCCTTTAAACTTCCCGCTGCTCACCGTGAACAGAAACCGACGCGCAAAGAACCCAATTGAGCCAGAACTTTGACCATTGATTTCTCTCTCCACGGACCACTAGAGGACATGAGACCACCGGCAATTGGAAGCTCTTCGATCTGCGCGTCCGACCATGCCCACCTCGTGACCTCCGGTCGAGCCAACGGCTCGCGCGACAGCCCCAAAACTCGGGTTCCGAAACCCTAAATCATGAATTCTCGGTGATTTACTTGACAATAACTGATGAGACCAGTCCCGATGAACTCCAGGCGACGCTCCGAACCAAACCCATATTTCCGATTTCCCAATTACTGCTCAAATCGAAAAACCCCAATTTTGTGATTTAGGGTTACGAAAACAGAAACTTTGACCGCGATTTCTGGCGAATCCGTCCACTGCATGTCGAAACAAATGGTACCAGCGGCTTCTACTCATCGAGAGCTTCAATTTGATATATAATTTGATAGGGTTTGGAGAAATTTTATTTTTGAAGTTGTTTTTATTTTGATCTAGGGTTTTAGATTTTTTTTCTGCCATGGAAATGAAAACTTAATGGAGAAAAGTGTACGTATCATAGAAATGAGCTGATGAAATGAAGGAAGGGATTTTTATATAATTTATAGAAGGCCCAAATGTTAAAACACCCAATTATCCATTCATTTTGATTTCTTTCACATTTTCTCTCGTACGAACAAACGGTAAGTCGGATTGTAACGCCAATTGAAATTCTATAATAATTCACCATTCCGGTTCTGATGGCGCCAGTTTTGTCGAATTCTGAGACCGTCGCCAAAACAGTTAAATTTCACTGTTGATTAATTACTAAAATATTCAAATATTCATTTATCTGTTTTAATTCAATTTGAATATTCATTAAATTCCATTTAAATCAAATTATAACTTAAATAAATTTGTAAATCAAATTTCACATATTTTAAGTTCCCAAATTTTATTATTTATCAATTTAAATTTGTATTTCAATTATACATTAAACAATTTAACATCAGTTGAATTGTAGATACTATATTTGAATTTTCAATTCTTTATCACTATAACCAAATGAAATTTCACTTATCCTAAGTCATAAAAATTAAATTTTAATAGACTTTATAACTGGGTTTTCAGGTATTTTAATTTCCCTTTTTATCTTAAACAACTTAAGTCTAATTAGTCATTAAAATATTAAATTTTCAAATTTCAACCATCCTAAGTACACACTAAATTAAAAATCTATTTGTACTCAATTCAACCAATCGTCAACATTAGAATTAACAAAATTTGATTTTCCCTAAATATATTCCAATTATTTAATTTAAATTGAAATTTAAATATACTGAAAATTATGGGATGTTACACATCATCACATGAATTTTATAGGGAATAAATATACATGTCACAATTCAGTAAATAATTAATTTTAAATTATAAAATAGAAATCTCACATTGATTTTTATCTAGATCTGAAATTTCCTGAATTTTCAACATGCTCGGTTTCAACTCTAGTCAGTTCTGGAATGAAGATCTCGATTCAAAGATTCCAACGCTTCTGAAATTTCTGAATTCCAATTTAATTTGGTCAAGTTATCATCATTTAAAGATTTGAATAAAATAGATAATTAAATTATTAATTTTTTTTAACCTTAATTACATTTGTTAATTACATATATGGGCGGCCCCTTCTCTTCTTCCTTCTCGTGATAGCCGAACCCATCATCGTCGATAACACACCACCATCGCCCCCTCCTCAGAGCATCGGACCCGAATCCATGGACACCACGCCGAAGCCCGCGCCGGACCCTCCTTGCGCCCAAAAGTGGGCCCCACTCGGTCCCTCCTCGTACCCGCAATCCATGTTCAAAGGCGCCGCCTTCTAGGCCAAATTCCGATCATCCAAGACCACCAGGGCTGATCACCACCATATAGAATCGTGGAGCTCAAAGTGTTCTTCGATCATCCAACCCCTAGCTAATAACCCCCGTCCCAAACACATTGGAATATGTTTCGTAACCCAGTTCGGCTGTTATGATATGTTTTTATTTAAATTAAATTATAAATCATTTAATTATTAAATTTGATTGTACATTTTAATTTACCGGGCCCACATATGACCTCAGAAAAATGCAGAAAAATATATTTGGCTTTGTTATGATGATACGGTCCTAACAAAACTAATTTCATCGAATTCTGAGACTGTATGAAATGAAACGACCCAAATTTCCGTACACTTTGAGTTGACTAATAACACCACACGTCCAACCCAAATTGCACAGAAACACGAATCATTATTAGAAAGAAGTTAGAGGATGAGAAATAGAACGAAAGAAATATTAGAATAGAAGAAAACGAAGATCACAAACTCACAGCGGAACGAACAAAATATATTAGATAACATAAACTTTGAAATACCAAAACAGTAAATGTATATACATACCATTATCAGAGCACAGCAGTTATTCCTGGAACAGTTATAAACACCTGTTTCCAGATACAACATAGTACACAGCGGAAAATATGATAGTCTATAGCTAACTGGTGAAGCCTCCTGCTCCAAGCTCTCCAAGTCTATCTGTAAAATCCTGACTACTTGACTGCCCGTACAAATTTGGGCACCCAAGAGTTTAGGGAAAACAAAACAAAATAAAACTCTGGGTCAGTCATGGGACGGGTGTGAGTAAACTCAAATCACTTGGTTTAACCTTTCAAAATCCTTTTCAAAGAAAAGATAATCGTAAGACCAATCCACACATAAATACGGATGGCTTTTACCTTACGATAACCCAAAACACTTTGGAAATCATATATTATCTGATATTATAATAATGTCTAATCACAAGTAATTAAAATCTAGTAGAACGCTTACATCTCACGCTCTACATACATAATATACAAATCAAACTCGCGGGCACTTATTGGAGATTTGATTCCAACTTGACAAGGTATGGGACCACCTTCCGAACGTGTATCTCTAGAGGCGAATACACTGGGTTCAACAAGAACATCTTGCAACCCGACCCACACATGACCGACCACTCATTTCGCTTGAGTGTATCGAATGTATATCACCAACGGTTGGGATCAGCAACCGTCTCCCGAATGGGACAGCATCGATAGATTTAAGAACAAAAGGAATTTCTCTAGATAGGTGATCATACATCCTAATGGGTGCGACCCACATAGCCATGCTGCCTGCCCGATTTTTGTCCTTCCCTGGTTGATGAGGCTTGAGGTCATAACGTATCTTTTGACAGATCCCACCTCCATTACTTTGAATGCCACATCGTCATACCCGCCAAATCACAAATTGATTTCACCAACAATACCACGGGTATACAGCTAAGAGAAACGAATTCCTCCGCCACCAAACGTAAGTACATTTGAAGAGATCAACTTACGTAATTTATTGGATATACTCTGTCAGACACTCGTCCATTTGCATTTGTCCTGGGACTGGACAAACCGAGGGCACTATTCTGTAAACAGGATAGCCCTTGCATAACTCCGTCTTCAATATATTCAGCATACTTGATTCGCAACGCTTATGCTAATACGGAGTGGTTCTCTGGATAATAATCCAACCGGTCTCTCCATATTAACAACGTTAAAATGGTCCAAACTTTGATAGTCGGTGATTTAACTATCAAATGAAAACATGTCTGTGTGCAAACAATGATATTATTTCCAGAAGGAAATTCTATCGAAAATCATCATTTCATTCATTCGTCCATTTCCCTATTCCTGTTGTTTAATGTTTCTTATTCACTATATTTAGAAAATATATATCATTATCATTGGAAAACATTTCCATCTCTTGTTTCTATATTCAGAAAACAATTATGCTTCTTATTTGGAAAACATTTCCAAATCTCTTTCATTTGATTAAACAGATGTTTGAATAAACATCACTATGACAAATCTCCTTCATTTGGTTTCCACTTAACCACTTTTCACCATCGAATCTTAACTATTTCTTAGTTAAAAACGCAGTCAATCAAGTTGGGGTATAATTACCTCTCAGACCTTAACTGAACGACATTTCTAACTTCGAAACAGTCAAAATTCACAACTTCAAATAAACCATCGCTTACGCGGCTCTCGGATTAAATCTAAGTACACACTTCTTTTACAGAAAAATATTGATTACAACGGTAGCGTTATAATCGTTGTTTCCAAATATTTGATTTATAAAACATTGCTTTTAATAACAGCGTTACAACCGCTGTGTAATATTATAGAACAATTATTATAGCGTTAAGATCGCTACTAAACAGTTATTATAGCGGCAGCGTTAAAATTTGCTATCTAGATTTACCAAAACATTTATTATAACAACAGCGCTAAAAATCGCTGTTTAGATTTTACAAGACATTTGTAATAATGGCAGCGTTTATAATCGCTGTTCCCAAATATAACTTGTACTTATTAATTCAAGAAATAATTTAATAAGTAAATAATTAAATAATTAAATTTGATCCAAAATGGAAAGTAAGATAACTACTTCCCTAAATTCGAAATAATCAAATTCCAATGAATGACTCTCTTTCGAATAATCTATATTCGGTTTACATTTTGAACTTTACCATTTCAGGTAAATTCAAATTCCAAACTCACATTTGAATTCATCATTTCCAAATCATTACCAAATTCCTTTATAATCCCTCCAGTCCACGAAACGTATCACACTTCATTTTATATTCCAAACTCTAAACTAAACTCATCGCTTCCTCTTTAAAATGATTACCCATTCCCTTTTTATTTTCTTTGAAATCTGAATTCATACTTCTAATCTAAATTCCTTTGTAGATATTTTACTCACAAAATATTTATTTAAACCATTATCCACTTTAATCGTGAATATATTTCTTTTATATAATCAAATCAGTTCGATTTTCATCATACTTAAAAATAATATCTTAAACCCAAGTTCTACTTATAACTTCTATTCAGTCTTTTCCATACTAATCTCATTCTTTTATTATGAGTATTTAAAACGTTTCTTTAAACTTTCCTCTATAATTTGCTAAATTCAAATCCACTTCCAAATATTGGTTTCAAAACCGATATTCACTTTCCAATATACATTCATATTTGAACTCATATTTTAATTTATCCAATGGTTCACAATCCACTTAATTTATATTTTTATTTATAACATTTTCTTGATTTATCCAACCGAATAGATTTCTATTTTCAACTTAATGAAAAAGAAACTATTTTCTAATTTGGAAATAAACTCCGTTTTTGAATTCTAATTTCCCTTTTTCACATTCGATGATATTTTACGGTACCTAAAATACTAGGTTCCTAGGGCCAGGGTAAACCAAACACACATATTCATCCATGGATAATGTAGCACAACATATATCACCATCAAATGAACAGTAAATAAAATGTTGAGGGATCCAGTTGGATCCCTCCAACCCGTTTCCCTGCATCCACAGATGTTAGTAACATCAATAATATTATTTCACATCAATATGAAATATCAGAACTGATCATCGACCAACGATGTAATCTTATCAACCAGTTTTATCAACCATACAACCAAACAACCATCACACAGTATAAAATAAATTCAAAACACGTTTATATAAAAATATAAATGAGGCAGAGTTAGTGAGTTTACTCACCTTGGTCGCAGTTCACGGTTCTGCCTTTATTTCGTTTACAATCAAACAAGTGTTTGATTTTATCACGAAAATCCAATAGCTCGTCTCTCAGCCATGTCAATTCCATAACGTATATCTCTTTGTTACGATCATATCGTGACCGGTCTGGTTCAACTCTGTTTATGAATGGTAAAGTTATAAATGTTTAAAATTTATTTTGGAATTAACATAACCCAATCCATCATTAACTAAACTACTTATTTTAATTACCGTTTTTTTTTAAGAAAGTTAATCCCGCTGTTTATTACTTCCACTCCAGGGAATCTCTCTGTGCTATTTCATCAACCTATAACACGTCTCCTAATTCAAACCTCCATCCCAAAAACCCACTCAAATCATCACCGAGCAATTCTAGTTAATCATCCTTAACCATGTAATTATTTTTTTTAATTACCTTGCCCAATTTTTACTCTAAATCAATGATAATCATACCGTTAACCACTGGTGTAAACTTCTCCAGGCCACGAAAATTCTTTCTTCACTTCCTTAATTCTATCCGTAACCGCTCCTCACACGTACACCTCATTCCTTCTGCCATTAACCTCGTTCTTTTTTTTATTTATAGGCCCACTCACATTCGTGTAAACCTGAGCCCAAATTCACGTACACCTCAGATCCGCTCTCTAGCTTCTTCCTCAACAAGCCTTCGGACCTCTAGGAACAAACCCGCAACCTGCTATTGACGTTGTCTCTTCACTAATGTCTTGCCTTTCAATTGCAGTAACCCCCCTCCAATTATCACAGACCACTCCTTAACCAAAATATTGATCCATACTTACCGATTAAATCCTTTTTCCCACTCATTCATAAAACCCGCAATTACCTGTACAACTCCTCACCTTCACGCCTTACCTCCACAGCAGTATAACACTGCTTCATCTCCTCTTCATTTACTTAATTGCATTAATAACCCCGATACGTCAGCACGCTTTCATACCCTGCCATGGCCAAACGAGGACACCGGAGTCCGACCACCCCAGCTACGGCTACATCTCGCTGAAACGAGCAACTTCCTTCAGTAGCCGAGTCGCGAAAAGGCCTGGTGGAGGAGAACGAAGACAGAGGAGTTGGGAAGATGCGGTTCGTTTGTTTCATACTGTGGATAAACAAAGGAAGTGATTTTCTTTTTAGTTTCTGAAAGAACGAATTTAGATGGGGTAAGAAACTGTGAAACAAAGAAATGGGATTGGGAATATTGACATTTAAAGGAGAAGTAGCGTGACTAGCACGGGTTTCAACAGCTTGAGGCGCACGGAAACGAATTTCCTTGGAAAACACGGCTTTGAAAAGTGACAGTACGTATTGAGAACCTTGGTAGGCGCGATATTAAAGTTGGCTTGGGTGTCACGGTTCTTAAAAACCTTGGAAAGCACGGTAGGAAAACGTGGAGAGCAGGGTTCTTGGAAAACTTAGGACGCATACTTCTGTAATCAGTTCAGTAAATAATTTGTTGTATTATTTTAAATTATACGAAACTTCGTGGTGAAGTATCTTGTAAAACTAACCACAGTCGACTTCTGTTTACTGATAAAAAAACTAATCTTGGTGTAAAAAGGTATTCTGAACCCAACGGGATAAGTTTCGTCGTAATCCGACTTCGTTTGAAAATAATTCCTTTATAAAACCGAAAATACATACGCATTTTAATTTTTTCAAGGTCACCAGATAAATCGAATCAACTTGAAACTGCGAAGTCTGACAATAACTTTTCGATATGAACCCAACGACACTAATTCCGTCGCATTCTGAGACTGTTGCCCCGGTAGGCCCTTTTTAACGTGCACCGCACTGCCCTTTTGAACACCAAATTTTTCTGTCTCTAAAAATAACAAACTATATACCTACCCTGACTATAATTGACGCTACGAACTCAACGGAATTGGTTTCGTGGCTTAATTCGATCGTCTGTTCAAGTTACACTCGAATATCGCTTTATTCAGTTAAATTAATTTAATTGCACTGAACGAGCGTTTACGGCTACCGTAGTCACATACGACATCGGTTTTCCACGCCACTCACCACCGTATAATAATTTAACGATACGGTCCCAATGAAACTGATTTCGTCGAAAACAGAGTCCGTTTGCAAAACGGCTATTTTAAAGGCCTATATTTAAATGGCGATTTCCATAGCGACTATTTCAAATTTTGATTTGACCATAACTTTCTATCTATAACACGAAATCTGGATTTTTCTCTTCCATATGTAAATTATAATAAATATGGTTCCAATGTTTCTTGTTTCACAGAAATCCGACTTATATCAGATCCTGTATCCTCAGTTAAAGTTCAAAACCCCATATTACGAACTACCGCGCCATTTCGAACTCGTTTTATAATTATATATATAAATTAACGTTCAGACTTCATTTTATAAATAAATTCGTATATATAGTTCAAAATATTTAAACCAATTTATATATTCAGAGTTCAATGGCTGAAAGTCTGGGTCGTTACATTCCTTCCCCCTTAAAATAATTTCGTCCTCGAAATTGCTAATGGTAGGAAAAGATGCTACATTCCCTATTAACAAGGTCCAAAATTCCTTTTTGTTCAATTCTTAACTTCAATTTAACTGGACCAATATTATAATTAAAATATTAATTTATTCTTATTAACGAAAATTTTCAAAAATTCTGAAAATTTTCTAACACTTTAAATTCTGAAAAAAAATCAGCAGCATCTCCTCTGCACGGCTCAATCGGCACAACCACAACTCGCCTTTCTAGGCCTTCTCCAATCCAAAAGAAAATCAAAAAGCCAAGCGGCTTGCCCATAGGCTCACAAAATCATCAAACCCAAGTAATATTGTAAACATGTACCTTTTTGTCAGGCATAATTCTATCTCTTGCATTTGCTTCCCTCCAATATCTGCTCAGCATACATATATCCATTCCAGTTGGTTTCAAATCAATCCAACTTCCAGTTTGTAACTCTCTAATCAACTTCTGATTAGTTTACTTCCATTCACTAATCCAAACTGAAATCTATTTCCAAAAACCAACCTTCTCATTCTGTTTGAGTTCAATTCCATCAAGGTTTAATTCCGAATAACACCCAATATACATTCATCTTGTTCATGTATAAGTCGAATTCATATTAATATTTCGAATTTCAACATTCTCGTTTATTTAATTCCATTCGGAATTATTTTTAATCTAATCCACTTTTAATTTAACTCGACTTAAGTTAAATTTCAGTTCATTTGGTACATTTTTACCAATTCATTCTATTCAACTTATACAAGTTAAATTTGAATTTCAGAATTCAAATTTCCGGGTTTTATTTCAAATTAGTTTGAAACCATATATATTTATATACATATATTTATAATCAAATCAATTCAAAACATTTGAATTTTTAAAACATCTTGTCCTTTTCAAACAAAAAATTTTCCTTTCCAAATTACTATGGTAGCAATCCGTCACTTAGGAACTCGAAAATGAATACCGATAATGTCGCGACCCATTATCAGAATTATTTTATCGCCCCTGAAGTGATTTTAGTGCTTAATCACTTTCAAAATCCATTCAAAATCATTCTTATACAAAAATCCTTCAAAGTAATGTGATATTACTTTATAATATTTCAGAAAATATTTTCTAAACGCCCGGAAATTTAAATTCCCATTCTGGTTTGATTAAATTCTAGTTTATCTTGGTTATACAACCATTTCAATATTCACAATTCCATTTGATTGTAATAACAGTCGACACATCCAAGAATTTCAGAAAATTATCCCTTTTATATTGAAAATATCCTTTGGGCAAAATTATATCATTTACCCACTTTAAAACAATACTACGTCGAATTGTTCTGTTCGAGAGTTTAGAAACACCTATCGATACGGTTGTACATCCTGTATCGACCAGAATTCATAAACCACTCAACAAACCAACCAACACAATATAAAGCAATTTTATATCAAATCTACAAATACGCGCTCATATATATATACACTCAAACTCAATCTAGGGTATTACTAACCCCATTTCTATTGAGTCACGCCACAGAGCCAAGGTAATCACTTAACCTTAAGCTCTGATACCAAATGAAACGACCCAAATTTCCGTACACTTTGAGTTGACTAATAACACCACACGTCCAACCCAAATTGCACAGAAACACGAATCATTATTAGAAAGAAGTTAGAGGATGAGAAATAGAACGAAAGAAATATTAGAATAGAAGAAAACGAAGATCACAAACTCACAGCGGAACAAACAAAATATATTAGATAACATAAACTTTGAAATACCAAAACAGTAAATGTATATACATACCATTATCAGAGCACAGCAGTTATTTCTGGAACAGTTATAAACACCTGTTTCCAGATACAACATAGTACACAGCGGAAAATATGATAGTCTTTAGCTAACTGGTGAAGCCTCCTGCTCTAAGCTCTCCAAGTCTATCTGTAAAATCCTGACTACTTGACTGCCCGTACAAATTTGGGCACCCAAGAGTTTAGGGAAAACAAAACAAAATAAAACTCTGGGTCAGTCATGGGACTGGTGTGAGTAAACTCAAATCACTTGGTTTAACCTTTCAAAATCCTTTTCAAAGAAAAGATAATCATAAGACTAATCCACACATAAATACGGATGGCTTTTACCTTACGATAACCCAAAACACTTTGGAAATCATATATTATCTGATATTATAATAATGTCTAATCACAAGTAATTAAAATCTAGTAGAACGCTTACATCCCACGCTCTACATACATAATATACAAATCAAACTCGCGGGCACTTATTGGAGATTTGATTCCAACTTGACAAGGTATGGGACCACCTTCCGAACGTGTATCTCTAGAGGCGAATACACTGGGTTCAACAAGAACATCTTGCAACCCGACCCACACATGACCGACCACTCATTTCGCTTGAGTGTATCGAATGTATATCACCAACGGTTGGGATCAGCAACCGTCTCCCGAATGGGACAGCATCGATAGATTTAAGAACAAAAGGAATTTCTCTAGATAGGTGATCATACATCCTAATGGGTGCGACCCACATAGCCATGCTGCCTGCCCGATTTTTGTCCTTTCCTGGTTGATGAGGCTTGAGGTCATAACGTATCTTTTGACAGATCCCACCTCCATTACTTTGAATGCCACATCGTCATACCCGCCAAATCACAAATTGATTTCACCAACAATACCACGGGTATACAGCTAAGAGAAACGAATTCCTCCGCCACCAAACGTAAGTACGTTTGAAGAGATCAACTTACGTAATTTATTGGATATACTCTGTCAGACACTCGTCCATTTGCATTTGTCCTGGGACTGGACAAACCGAGGGCACTATTCTGTAAACAGGATAGCCCTTGCATAACTCCGTCTTCAATATATTCAGCATACTTGATTCGCAATGCTTATGCTAATACGGAGTGGTTCTCTGGATAATAATCCAACCGGTCTCTCCATATTAACAACGTTAAAATGGTCCAAACTTTGATAGTCGGTGATTTAACTATCAAATGAAAACATGTCTGTGTGCAAACAATGATATTATTTCCAGAAGGAAATTCTATCGAAAATCATCATTTCATTCATTCGTCCATTTCCCTATTCCTGTTGTTTAATGTTTCTTATTCACTATATTTAGAAAATATATATCATTATCATTGGAAAACATTTCCATCTCTTGTTTCTATATTCAGAAAACAATTATGCTTCTTATTTGGAAAACATTTCCAAATCTCTTTCATTTGATTAAACAGATGTTTGAATAAACATCACTATGACAAATCTCCTTCATTTGGTTTCCACTTAACCACTTTTCACCATCGAATCTTAATTATTTCTTAGTTAAAAACGAAGTCAATCAAGTTGGGGTATAATTACCTCTCAGACCTTAACTGAACGACATTTCTAACTTCGAAACAGTCAAAATTCACAACTTCAAATAAACCATCGCTTACGCGGCTCTCGGATTAAATCTAAGTACACACTTCTTTTACAGAAAAATATTGATTACAACGGTAGCGTTATAATCGTTGTTTCCAAATATTTGATTTATAAAACATTGCTTTTAATAACAGCGTTACAACCGCTGTGTAATATTATAGAACAATTATTATAGCGTTAAGATCGCTACTAAACAGTTATTATAGCGGCAGCGTTAAAATTTGCTATCTAGATTTACCAAAACATTTATTATAACAACAGCGCTAAAAATCGCTGTTTAGATTTTACAAGACATTTGTAATAATGGCAGCGTTTATAATCGCTGTTCCCAAATATAACTTGTACTTATTAATTCAAGAAATAATTTAATAAGTAAATAATTAAATAATTAAATTTGATCCAAAATGGAAAGTAAGATAACTACTTCCCTAAATTCGAAATAATCAAATTCCAATGAATGACTCTCTTTCGAATAATCTATATTCGGTTTACATTTTGAACTTTACCATTTCAGGTAAATTCAAATTCCAAACTCACATTTGAATTCATCATTTCCAAATCATTACCAAATTCCTTTATAATCCCTCCAGTCCACGAAACGTATCACACTTCATTTTATATTCCAAACTCTAAACTAAACTCATCGTTTCCTCTTTAAAATGATTACCCATTCCCTTTTTATTTTCTTTGAAATCTGAATTCATACTTCTAATCTAAATTCCTTTATAGATATTTTACTCACAAAATATTTATTTAAACCATTATCCACTTTAATCGTGAATATATTTCTTTTATATAATCAAATCAGTTCGATTTTCATCATACTTAAAAATAATATCTTAAACCCAAGTTCTACTTATAACTTCTATTCAGTCTTTTCCATACTAATCTCATTCTTTTATTATGAGTATTTAAAACGTTTCTTTAAACTTTCCTCTATAATTTGCTAAATTCAAATCCACTTCCAAATATTGGTTTCAAAACCGATATTCACTTTCCAATATACATTCATATTTGAACTCATATTTTAATTTATCCAATGGTTCACAATCCACTTAATTTATATTTTTATTTATAACATTTTCTTGATTTATCCAACCGAATAGATTTCTATTTTCAACTTAATGAAAAAGAAACTATTTTCTAATTTGGAAATAAACTCCGTTTTTGAATTCTAATTTCCCTTTTTCACATTCGATGATATTTTACGGTACCTAAAATACTAGGTTCCTAGGGCCAGGGTAAACCAAACACACATATTCATCCATGGATAATGTAGCACAACATATATCACCATCAAATGAACAGTAAATAAAATGTTGAGGGATCCAGTTGGATCCCTCCAACCTGTTTCCCTGCATCCACAGATGTTAGTAACATCAATAATATTATTTCACATCAATATGAAATATCAGAACTGATCATCGACCAACGATGTAATCTTATCAACCAGTTTTATCAACCATACAACCAAACAACCATCACACAGTATAAAATAAATTCAAAACACGTTTATATAAAAATATAAATGAGGCAGAGTTAGTGAGTTTACTCACCTTGGTCGCAGTTCACGGTTCTGCCTTTATTTCGTTTACAATCAAACAAGTGTTTGATTTTATCACGAAAATCCAATAGCTCGTCTCTCAGCCATGTCAATTCCATAACGTATATCTCTTTGCTACGATCATATCGTGACCGGTCTGGTTCAACTCTGTTTATGAATGGTAAAGTTATAAATGTTTAAAATTTATTTTGGAATTAACATAACCCAATCCATCATTAACTAAACTACTTATTTTAATTACCGTTTTTTTTTAAGAAAGTTAATCCCGCTGTTTATTACTTCCACTCCAGGGAATCTCTCTGTGCTATTTCATCAACCTGTAACACATCTCCTAATTCAAACCTCCATCCCAAAAACCCACTCAAATCATCACCGAGCAATTCTAGTTAATCATCCTTAACCATGTAATTATTTTTTTTAATTACCTTGCCCAATTTTTACTCTAAATCAATGATAATCATACCGTTAACCACTGGTGTAAACTTCTCCAGGCCACGAAAATTCTTTCTTCACTTCCTTAATTCTATCCGTAACCGCTCCTCACACGTACACCTCATTCCTTCTGCCATTAACCTCGTTCTTTTTTTTATTTATTGGCCCACTCACATTCGTGTAAACCTGAGCCCAAATTCACGTACACCTCAGATCCGCTCTCTAGCTTCTTCCTCAACAAGCCGTCGGACCTCTAGGAACAAACCCGCAACCTGCTATTGACGTTGTCTCTTCACTAATGTCTTGCCTTTCAATTGCAGTAACCCCCCTCCAATTATCACAGACCACTCCTTAACCAAAATATTGATCCATACTTACCGATTAAATCCTTTTTCCCACTCATTCATAAAACCCGCAATTACCTGTACAACTCCTCACCTTCACGCCTTACCTCCACAGCAGTATAACACTGCTTCATCTCCTCTTCATTTACTTAATTGCATTAATAAACCCGATACGTCAGCACGCTTTCATACCCTGCCATGGCCAAACGAGGACACCGGAGTCCGACCACCCCGGCTACGGCTAGATCTCGCTGAAACGAGCAACTTCCTTCAGTAGCCGAGTCGCGAAAAAGCCTGGTGGAGGAGAACGAAGACAGAGGAGTTGGGAAGACGCGGTTCGTTTGTTTCATACTGTGGATAAACAAAGGAAGTGATTTTCTTTTTAGTTTCTGAAAGAACGAATTTAGATGGGGTAAGAAACTGTGAAACAAAGAAATGGGATTGGGAATATTGACATTTAAAGGAGAAGTAGCGTGACTAGCACGGGTTTCAACGGCTTGAGGCGCACAGAAACGAATTTCCTTGGCAAACACGGCTTTGAAAAGTGACAGTACGTATTGAGAACCTTGGTAGGCGCGATATTAAAGTTGGCTTGGGTGTCACGGTTCTTAAAAACCTTGGAAAGCACGGTAGGAAAACGTGGAGAGCAGGGTTCTTGGAAAACTTGGGACGCATACTTCTGTAATCAGTTCAGTAAATAATTTGCTGTATTATTTTAAATTATACGAAACTTCGTGGTGAAGTATCTTGTAAAACTAACCACAGTCGACTTCTGTTTACTGATAAAAAAACTAATCTTGGTGTAAAAAGGTATTCTGAACCCAACGGGACAAGTTTCGTCGTAATCCGACTTCGTTTGAAAAAAAATCCTTTATAAAACCGAAAATACATACGCATTTTAATTTTTTCAAGGTCACCAGATAAATCGAATCAACTTGAAACTGCGAAGTCTGACAATAACTTTTCGATATGAACCCAACGACACTAATTCCGTCGCATTCTGAGACTGTTGCCCCGGTAGGCCCTTTTTAACGTGCACCGCACTGCCCTTTTGAACACCAAATTTTCCTGTCTCTAAAAATAACAAACTATATACCTACCCTGACTATAATTGACGCTACGAACTCAACGGAATTGGTTTCATGGCTTAATTCGATCGTCTGTTCAAGTTACACTCGAATATCGCTTTATTCAGTTAAATTAATTTAATTGCACTGAACGAGCGTTTACGGCTACCGTGGTCACATACGACATCGGTTTTCCACGCCACTCACCACCGTATAATAATTTAACGATACGGTCCCAATGAAACTGATTTCGTCGAAAACAGAGTCCGTTTGCAAAACGGCTATTTTAAAGGCCTATATTTAAATGGCGATTTCCATAGCGACTATTTCAAATTTTGATTTGACCATAACTTTCTATCTATAACACGAAATCTGGATTTTTCTCTTCCATATGTAAATTATAATCAATATGGTTCCAACATTTCTTGTTTCACAGAAATCCGACTTATATCAGATCCTGTATCCTCAGTTGAAGTTCAAAACCCCATATTACGAACTACCGCGCCATTTCGAACTCGTTTTATAATTATATATATAAATTAACGTTCAGACTTCGTTTTATAAATAAATTCGTATATATAGTTCAAAATATTTAAACCAATTTATATATTCAGAGTTCAATGGCTGAAAATCTGGGTCGTTACATGAAAAATGGCCATTTTCATGTCGATCAAATTTTACCAAAACTGACAAAACACATTTTCCTCTGCCACACTCACATATTAATTCGAAAAATTTTAGAAAATTAAACTTAACAAAAATTTGACATTCCGGTTCCAACAAAAGTGGTTTCATCGGAAACAGAGGTAGTTTGTAAAATGGCTATTTTTAAGGCCAATATATATATATATATTCTACAACGACTTTTCTAAATTTTAAACTGGACATAACTTTCAAATTATAAAGTGAAATTTCAGTTTTTTAGATTCGTTAGAAAGATATGAGCAAACAGATATAAATATTTCTTGTTTCACTCAATTCTAATTTAAAATGAATTTTGTATATTCAATCAAAATTCAAATTCAAATTTTCAAACTGCAATGCTGTTTCTAACTCCTTTTATAATTAAATTAAATTTATTCATTTTAAAATAAATTTTTAGTCGTTTTTATTTAATATAAATTATTTTAAATATTAAAAATCCATTAAAATTTCTAAAATAAAAATTTAAATTGGCCCCAAAATTCCGGTTTGTTACACTGGTGGCAAAGAAGGGAAACTTCTTTAGCCTAACAACCTGAGTATTTTTATGGAAATTAATTAGTGATTTCCGATGGATCTGACGATGTGGCATTCAAAGTGAATGGCGACCAGATGTTCTGGAAGATAATTCAAACCTTAAGCCTCACAACCGGGAATTTGACAAAAATCGGGCAGGCAGCGTGGTTATGTGGATCGCTCCCATTAGGCTGTATAATCAACTATCTAGAGAAATTCCAATTGCTTCTCTAATCTATCGATGCTGTCCCTTTCGAGAAATGATTGCTGATCCCGACCGTTGGTGATATACATTCGATACACTCAAGCGAAATGAGTGGTCGGTCATGTGTGGGCTGGGTAGCAAGATGTTCTTGTTGAACCCCAGTGTATCGCCTCTAGAGTACACTGATAAGAAAGTGGTTCCATACCTTGTCATGTTGGAAATCCAATCTCCAATAAGCGCCCTATGGTTTTCGATTGTATATTATGTATGGAGCGTGAGACGCAAGCGTTCCGCTATATTCTATTTATTTGTTGTAGACATTATTATATTATCACCCAATTTTGATATCAAAATGTTTTGGGTTATCGTAAGGTAAAAACCATCCATGTTTATGTGTAGATTGGTCTTACAATTATCATTTCTTTCGAAAGGATTTTGAAAGTTAAACAAATGGTTGGAGTTTACTCACACCAGTCCCATGACTGACCCATAGTTTATTTTGTTTGTCTCCCCTAAACTCCTAGGTGCCCAAATTTGTATGGGCAGTCAAGTAGTCGGGATTTTTCAGATTCACTTGGAAGAGATGGAAGCAGGAGGCTTAACCAGTTAGCTATAGACTATCATATTTCCGTTGTGTACTATGTTGTATCTAGAAACAGGTGTTTACAATTGTTCCAAGAATAACTGTCATGCTCTGATAATGGTATGTATATACAGTTACTGATTTGTATTTCAAAATATATGTTATTTTATATATTTTATTCGTACCGCTGTGAGTTTGTGATCTTTGTTTTTTTTGGTCTATTTTAATATTTCTTTCTTTCTATTTCTCACCTTCTAACTTCTTTCTTATAATGAATCGTATTTCTGTATCATTTGGGTTGGACATGTAGTGTTATTAGTAAATTCAAAGGATACGAAAATTCGGGTCATTACACTCAATCCAGGTGTTACATTCCGAAGATATTGCAGACCTACAGAAGAAGGATTCAAGCAGCAATGACAACATAAAGCAACGTGAAAAGCTGTAATTCATTGAAGCGATGAGTCATCTGAAAAACATGTATTCGTTTATTTCTAGTTTTGCCATTATTATAATGGCTAGTTTTTACGCCTATAAATACTGGCATTACATGTACTCACTTTTCCATATGATGAAAAATTGATCAAATACTTTCTTCATTTGTTTCCTGCGTCTCCTAGTCTTATCTCTCCTGTCTTCTTCTCTTATATTTTACGTCTTCATATTCTTCTGTTTGTTGCTCTTCTCTACCATTACTCTCTTTCTACCTTTTGATTACTTATAGTCCTCTTATATTCATCTTCCTCTTGCAATTATTACTATTTCATTAATGCCTGAAACTCGATTACAAATGGCCAAGATTAAACAACCTTACATCTCCATTCCCTATTCCATCTTTTGCCATCGCGATTGACTGCTATCGAAACCCTAACCCTAGCCAGATCCACTTGCCTTTCACTAGATCCAACATTCCAATGCTTCATATGACAAGATCCAAACCTTATCTCCTTCGGTGTTCCCACTCGTCTTTGTTTCTGGCATTATTCTCCACTCATCTTGTCATAAATCTTCGGCTCAGTTCTACTCTGGTCTTTCCGAAAGGCAGACCGAATCCCGGTTGTAGATCGATTATGATCGACGTGCTAGTGAGTTTATTGCTTTGTGAGTTTTGAGTTTTTTTTGGGGTTGTGCTGTTAGTTGATGTTGGTCACAGTCGACGGTGGAAATGACTTGTGTTGATCTGCAGTATTGGTGTAACTATGTCGTACTTTCTTTTGTCTGGTTGGTGATTGTGGTGGTAGGGTTTAGATGTGAATTTTTAGTTAGGCTGTTGCTGTGTAGAAATTTTGTCTTTGTTGACATGCCATAATCTTTGTCCTTTTGTACAGTGCCTTCGAAGTTATAGTCCGGTAGTGATACTGCTTAGGCAGATCTCGTTGTTGGTGGTTATGAGTAGTTGTCGTCTGCTCTTGCACACTGCTAGTTGCTTTAGGAATTGAGGGATTGATATTTGGTTGTTTGAAGCACTCTGGTTTCATCAGCGAGTAATCTTAGAGACAAGGCTGTGGTAGTTGCTCGGCCCTGTATTGTCTATCCTTAGCTATCCTGCAAGTGTAGTTCTTGTGCCTTAGTGGCAGCACTCTGTGACTACAGCTCGGTATTGACTGATTAGTCATATACATGTGCATGCCCCTATCGATTCGGTCTGGTGTTTGGTTAGGAATGTGGGATGAAACTCCAGTGGTATTTTGCTGGTCTCCACTATGGCCATTTTCTACAAGCTACACTAAATATAGTGTGTAATAGTAGTTCGAGATTTTGCTTGACTCCTATGTTGTAATATTGTTAGATTTAGCGGATGGACCATTTCAAAACCGTTTATAGCTGATAGATTAACTATATATAACATGTTCCCCCATTGTTTCATTACTAATTTAATGAAAGTGGCACGATGCACAATAAAAAACCGGTTGGTTTTCCCAAAATAAGAAAATTAACCATTTTATTACTACCTAGATTCAACTATCATTTTTACACTCTTTCAGAAGAATATATTTTCTCTATCTATCCTATCAGACATTTTTACATTTTTCTCTTTTACCTCTTTGATTTCCAAATAAGTTTAATTTCCATTGTCGTAACTGCATGAGAGTTTTTAAAAGAAAGAACTTTTAAAATTTATTGTGTAAAAAGAGTCAAATAAGGCAAAGTTGAGAACTTTTAATCAATAAATTTTGAATTTTAGAAGCTAATCAATGAAAACTTTAATAGTCACTAACTTATAATTAAAAACATTCACCATTTATCTCTCTTTAAATAATTACCGTTTTTCTTTTGAAATTACACTATGTTTCTAACTTTTTTTAATCATTCATGGGATTAAATTTTTGAAGTCGTCTAAAACATTTATATTTTCTAAAATTCCATTTTCCGCATCCTTTTCAATTTGGAAATTTTCATAATTTATGATTATCCATCAAAATATTTCGCATTTTCTTCAGAATTCCACTTTTACAAAAGAATTAGTCACATGTTTCACAATTTTATCTAAAATCATCTTTAAGGTTTCAATCAAAGCTTTACGGCAAAAGAAATTCCTTCATGCTTTCCTACTTTATAAAACTATCTTTTTAGTAGAATTAACGTTCATCTTTCTACGAAAGTTTATCTTTTTCTTAATTTATTTTTTTATATATTTTTAGTTACTTCATTCCTTGATATGCCTGATTGCTTCTTTCATAAATATCCATTTTTAAATAACACTTATCCGTACGAACATATCTTTCTGTTTGAAATCAAAAATTTACATCTTCCCATAATCATGTCTTAAATGCAATAATAGAATCGATTCTTTGTTATTCCTCAATTATTGACCATTTATTTCCTTTTTCAAATCTCAATATTCCATTATACAAACATTTACTTTCGCATCTCATTAAAGCCTAGCACAATTATTTACCATTCATATGGATATTAATTTGTCTGTATTAATAGTCAACCTAACGAACATCCATTTCCTGTTCAAATTGTTTCTACTCATTTTTTTCTTATCTCTTCCATTAATGTCAAATGGATAGCTAATTTAATTCTCATTCATTTCCCATTAAGTGAATAATTTCAAACTTTTCCATATTTCCACTCCTATGGTTTATACAATGTTTACACCAAAAATGGTCCAAACACCTCAGGTACAAAGCTGTACGTCACCAATTTGGTAGGGAATAAAGTGGAGCCGTATTCAATCAGTATTTCAAAGTAGAAAATGCAGAAAAAGGGAAAAATAGAGACGAGGTTTTATAGTGGTTCGGTCGTTAATGAGGCCTATGTCCACTACGAAGGTGATTTCTAATCTCATGATATGAATTACAAAGTACATCAATTCTCTCTGTATCATACACTTCCTTTTTCGCCTAATACAACCTTGTTTATATACTTTAATCTAGGAAATTATATAAGAAGATGGTTGAATTTGAGGAGAAATAGGATGGATGGATGATTGAGATTGATGATGTCTTTGTTCTTTCTGAATCACGAAATTGAGCTTGACGCCATGGCCAGATCCGTGGTTTGTGGTAGTGTTTGGCAGCACTTCGTGGTTCTTCCCCTCTCTTCCCCTTTTCAGCAGTAGCCATAGTGTATTTATAGGTGAGTCCTCGGTTTGAAATCCGTTTCCTGCCTTGTAAATCTCTAATTCTGCTAATTACAATTGGGCCATTGGCCAGTTGTCGTCAGTTATCTTAAGCTGTCATGCGTAGATAGCTTTTTGGGTCGGACGCCTTATGTAGTTTGAGAAGGTTCTTGAGAGTTGGCGCTTCTGTGCGAGCGACCATTTTTAGGAGGCCTTGTAGGAATAGGATGCAAGTCTGGGATCGGTTCTTCATTGTTCCATGCACGACCGATTGCTTTATTTTAGGGGTGCTCGCTTTCTTATTACTAATGCAGGATGTGATCGTTCTGGCTCATGTTGGATGAGCGACCTGCTTCACGCGGATGCTTGGTATAGCCTCATTTCCGTATGAGCGACCAGTCTTAGTCTCCGTGCCTGAATCTTGATTTGGACCTAAGTTTTAGGATCGGAAACTGCTTCGTGTTGTCCGGTTATACCTGGTCGACCTGATTTGTTCTGGGCTTGACATTCAGCACTTGGTGTTGTGACCGTTCTTTTCTGTTACTAATACTTCGAGTGCCTTAGTGTGTGAACGACCCTGATGATGTTAGAAACATATTCCTCGTTCGATGTGCGCATGGATTATTTAGGGATTAACACTTGCCCCTCGAAGCTTGTGATTCCTTTCAATGAGGAATTACTGGCTTCGACACATCTGATCGCACATTATTGCGTAGGTTTGTTGGTGGGTCGTTCGCTCAAGGATTATAGTTGCTCCAATGGTGTTATCACTTTCATGAGTGAATGGCATTTGGCCTACCCTGTCATTATTTCGAACTAGTGCCAGCTGGCTTCCGATGGGATGTTTAAGCCAGTATCTGAGTTTTAGGCTGACGTGGCGAGGATCCTTTGGATGTTTGCCTTTTGCTCTTCCTTATTTATTTAAAGCCCATTTCCAGTCACTCTCATTTTTTTTTCAAAGGGTAATTGAGTTATAGTTGATCTCCTTCGAGGGTTTCATCAGGTAAACCCCATTTGAGATTCTTGCTTTAATTTTCCATGGAGGGCTTTGTTTTTTTTTTTTTTAAAATCCATCGCTCTGATTTGACATTTGCAGCAGTATCTATCTGTCTCGGCAAACTTTCTCTTGAGCCTGGGGTACGATGATTTTTCTGGGTAGGCATCTTTTCCTTTGTGTTGTCTTACTTTACTCTTTTGTGATCATCCTGATGGACGCGGACCCTCCAGCGTTTTCCTTTAGTATACCAAAGCTTGGTATTTGTATGTAACCTGCTTGGCGAAATGTTTTCAAGAGATGTCTTTGTTTACACCCGAATTTAGCTAGGACGTATCTCTTTCCATGGTTGTTGTTTGAGTTCATTTCAAACTTTTCCTGAGATAGGTCGCCCAAGGATGGAATTCCTCATGTCTAAGAAATTCAGGAAGAAGCCAACGAGGAAGGTCGGTGCCAAACAGGTGCCTCGAGACAAGGAGGTCTTGAGTACAGCTGACATTTCAAGCCGTAGTTTGCTGGACAGACTTCTTGACTCAGAGTTCCAGGCTGACCTCAGTCATCTGGTTTCCTCATTCTTTATCTTGGACCCCACAGCAATTCCGGAGCCTATACCTATCCCTAACTACTGTCATTCTCAATCTGTCGAAGATTTCGTAGCTCAATGTCCAACTAGCTTGTACCCCAGGGTGCACACAGACCCGTTCGATAAATGGATCATTGCTAGTAAAATGGACGCCATGAAGGACTGCATACTAGCTGAGTTCAAACAGCTGGAAGCACGCCCTCTTCTGGTCGAAGGTCTCGTCACGCATGTCAAAGATTTCATTATGGAGCAGATCGACGTCTGGCTTTCCTTTGTTGAAGATCTTCAGCGGTCACATAAGGAGAAAGTTGAATAGATCCATGCTCTGGAATCGAACATGCTCGAGCTTATTGAAGCCCTGGAGTCTAAGGATAGGATCATCTCCCACCTGACCTGAAAATTGTGGCTCGCCAATGCCCTACCGGCAATTGCCCTGTCTGTTATTTTGGTTTTTTGACAAAAAAAGGTACTGTTAGTCTGGTTTGCATATGCGAGTGCCAGCCTCGCTTAATATTGCACACTTTTGCTTGTGTCCTTTGTGGTTGGTTCAAGATGTTAGCACGGTAGCAGTTTTTTTTAAAACTGTTCGTTCTTGCGTGGGTGCGTCGTTCGTGCACCTTTGTTTTATTAATCGTACACTTGCGCCCGATTTTCTACTATTATCATTATTGTTAGGATTTAATTTTCTTTTGGGAGTTTGTCGCTTGTCGGGGATTACCACGCGTTTATATATATTTTTTAACACGCGTTGAGTATCTTTTACTTAGTATTGTGCCCCCATGGGAGGACTTGGTTTAAAGGTTTTCAACCCATTCCAGACACTGCTTGATTGTTTTAGTTATTCAAAAAGGGTTTCTAGAATGGATACCCCCAACGGCTAGGATTTTTGCTTTACCCCTTTTCGGCTGGGATTTCTGTTGTAATCCAATCTTGGCTTTGTTGACTTAGTTAACAACAAAGAACAAGATCAGACACCTCCTTTCGGTAAGGGTTTTCATGAACCACGTCGGTTTTTGCCGACTTCACATTTTTGTTGATATTTGCAGACTTTGCATTTTGCCTATTGAAATAGATACTGGCCCTCTTCAATGAAAAAATTAAGAAATTTTCTCAAGGCGGGGAATCCTCGTATCCTGCACCTAATATGAAGGTGTTCCTTTGATGGGCTCAGCAAATTTTTATCTGAGGGGCCTTTTTGTTTTGAGTTGCTTTTTCTCCAATATTGATTCCTGAGAGACAAGCGTTACTCCTTGTTGTTGGTCTTGGCTTTGATTTTGAGGAATTCATGTCCTGCATTCGAGAGGGCGTCTTCTCATAGTAGGCAATTTCGATGTTGGGGACAGATTTTGCAATAGCCCTGGGTTTGCAACAGGGTTTGACGATGATCCTTTGAGTGGGTGTTCGCCAGGCATTCAGCGTTTCCCATGGTGATGTGCGTAGCCTTTCACCTGCTGTTCATCTTATTGTCTGCCCCGAACTGGCTTGCTTTTTTTTTGAGGTAGTGCGCCTATTTCTCCGTTTGTCTGTCGTTTCGAGTTTCGTGATCCTCAAGTCGCTTTGTTTGATGAGTTCCCTTGTGCTTCGTCACAGTTCTACTGTGTGTAGTGGGCTTCCTTTTAGGGGGTTCTTTTGGTACAAGGCAATAAGTGTATTATTCAAGCAGACAGATGTTTGACCCTGATGCATAGAGTAATAAGTATGTTATTCAAGCAGACAGATACTTGACCCTAATGTATAGAGTTTAGCAATGTAAATTGTTACTTGACACGATCATAGTAAATAATGAATTTAGGTAAAACAACTTTAATGATAAGATGAAACCCAGGAAAGTAGAACAAAGTAGTGAGAGCTCTGGTTTGATGCTTCACTGCTGAGATATAAATGGCCAGTCTTTTGACGAACATTCTCTTTGAATTGGTTTAAATCTTCTACCTTCTCTTCAGGGTGTATTGCCCCCGGTTTGCGAGGAATTAGGATGACCTGCGCGGTTTTTTACATATTGTTGCAAGTGTTTTTTCCTAATCAACCCCTCGATGACTGACTTCAGGTGCCTACAGTTACTGGTACCATGTCCTGGCTGTTTATGAAACTGACAGAATCTTCCTGATGTTTCAGTAGCAGTTTCGGCCTGTCTTTGCTTTATAGTTGGATACCGTTCCGTGTCCTTAGTTGCCATGAAGATATTTCCCACGGTATCGTTGAGTGGTGTAAAATCGGATTTCTTATAGAACCGCTGCTTCTTTTGTGTATTGTCGTCCTTTTCCTTGCTGCTCCTCTTTTGATCATTAAGGCTGCTTTGAGCGCCCCCATCTTCCCCTATCTGTGGCCTTTTCCCTTCAACATTCGCGTATCTTTCGGCTTTGCTGAGCAATCGTTCAAGTGTGCTCGGTCCTTTCCTTTTGATCCACCATCCCAACTTGGTTTCCTTAAATACGCCTCTCTCAAGGGCTATTAAGATCTGGTTGGGCTCAGGATCCTCAAAAAGCGGGTGAAAAAAATCTTTGATGGACTCCTCTGGTCTCTGTCGTATTTCATATAGCCTTGTTACGTCTCGGGCCTTGAACGCCTGGGGTTCAAACTGCTTACTAAATAGTCTAGCCAAGGTCGTGAAACCGTCCACGGACCGAGGCGGTAGCTTTGTGAACCACAGAAAAGCCACTCCTTCCAAATAATTCGGGAAACACAAGCATTTGATTTCATCTGTGGCACGTGCCCCACTCATATATTGGTCATATTTACACAAGAACATGTCGGGGTCGCCTGTCCCGTCATAGGACTGCAACGACGGGGGATCGAATCTGCGTTGGTATACGGTTTTCTTAATCCTGTCGGTCAATGGGGTTCTAGTTGGGGAAGACTCCAATCCACTTCGATCGCCCTGCCCCTTCAGGCTTTCTCTCACAATTGTTTGTGCCATTCCCAAGATATATTCCTGTTTTTCGCCTGGATCTACGAACTGATTGCCTTCTTCGTCATCGAGCTTTGATCCTGACACGCCTCGGCGATCTGGAGTAAGGAGTCCGTATATTCCTTCAGAAAGGATATCCCCACGACGGTAGGGTTTTCCTCCTGTTTTGCAACTGCGTCGTCGAGATGTCGGTGCCTAGGTATGTTGCCTCTTCCATGATTCATCCTAGCGCGATGTGCGACCCTTCGAATGATATCTTGCCGTCTTGGGCTTGGAGTGATGGATTCTACTTCTGGCGCACAATTTTTTCTGGTTGGAGAGGAACAAGAGGCTCGTAAAGTAGCCTTTGCTGTGGCTGCTTGAATGGCCTGCATTGATCGAGCTTCTTCATCATTGCATTATTTGCAATAGTTGTTTGACTTGCTAATCCTGTCACCACTTCCTCTAGCTCCTTCCAAGTTATAACTCCTTGGTTGTCTGGGATCTCTTCTGCCTTGGGATTTCTAGTTGATGGTGTGACGAGATCGATGCTGTCGTCAGATCTCCTACCTTCTTTGGGCTCATCTTCTTGGACCGCCTTCTCCATCATTATTAGTTGAACCAAATCCGTGATGCGCCTTTCATCATCTGCTCAACCATTAGGATCGATACTGATGTTTTCTCTAGTGCGACCATAGTTTGGGCTTTGGCGCCTCGTGTCTCTTCTGAGGAGAAGGGCGTCGGTGGGGCCTGCGACTGTTTGAGTTGGTTGTACCTCTTTGTATCGTGGAGATCTGGCTTTAGAATCCTTAACGTCGGCCTCTCCCCTGTCTCTTACTATACCGCGAAGTCGTCCAGGGTCCGAGGTCGACGAGTCCTCTTCTTCGGCAATATCGTCCATGGAGTTGGTGTTTTGCGGCAGCAGGTTGGTTCGAACAAGGGTGTTGAGCCTTTCCGTTATCATCCTCGTTGTATTATCCATTTTTTCATTTAGATTAGCTACAACCACATTTAGTTCATCTTGCATTATAGATGGCCCGGGGGTTTCATTTTCCCCTTGACTCAAGATCTGAGGTGAAGCTTCGTTCGCATTATCATCCTCATTGATCGTAATAACTTTGATAGATTTGTTACTTTTCTATGATCCAACTATGTCTTGAAAGAGAAAGTGATTCCGGGATAGTTTTACCAAATGAAATTATGACACGGCCCCACGGTGTGCGCCAAAAATGTTTACACCAAAAATGGTCCAAACACCTCAGGTATAAAGTTGTACTTCACCAATTTGGTAGGGAATAAAGTGGAGCCGTATTCAATCAGTAATTCAAAGTAGAAAATGTAGAAAAAAGGTAAAAATAGAGACGAGGTTTTAGAGTGGTTCGGCCGTTAATGAGGCCTACGTCCACTATGAAGGTGATTTCTAATATCATGATATGAATTACAAAGTACATCAATTCTCTCTGTATCATACACTTCCATTTTCGCCTAATACAACCTTGTTGATATACTTTAATCTACGAAATTATATAAGAAGATGGTTGAATTTGAGGAGAAAGAGGATGGATGGATGATTGAGATTGATGATGTCCTTGTTCTCTCTGAATCACGAAATTGAGCTTGACGCCATGGCCAGATCCGCGGTTTGCGGCAGAGTTTGGCAGCACTTCGTGGTTCTTCCCCTCTCTGCCCCTTTTTAGTTGTAGCCATAGCATATTTATAGGTGAGTCCTCGGTTTGAAATCCATTTCTCGCCTTGTAAATCTCTAATTCTGCTAATTACAATCGGGCCATTGGCCAGTTGTCGCCAGCTGTCATTAGCTGTCTTAGGCTGTCATGCGTAGATAGCTTTTTGGGTCGGACGCCTTATGTATTTTGAGCGGGTTCGTGAGAGTGGGCGCTTCTGTGCGGGCGACCATTTTTAGGAGGCCTTGTAGGAACGGGATGCAAGTCTAGGATCAGTTCTTCATTGTTCCCTACGCGACCGATTGCTTTATTTTTTGGGGTGCTCGCTTTCTTATTGCTTCTGCAGGATGTGATTGTTCTGGCTCATGTTGGATAAGTGACCTTCTTCACGCGGATGCTTGGTATAGCCTCATTTCCGTACGAGCGACCGGTCTTAGTCTCCGCGCCTGAATCTTGATTTGGACCCAAGTTTTAGGATCGCACACTGCATCGTGTCGTCCGGTTATACTTGGTCGACCTGATTTGTTCTGGCTTGACATTTAGCACTTACTGTTGTGACCGTTCTTTTCTGTTACTAATACTTCGAGTGCCTTAGTGTGTGAATGACCCTGATGATGTTAGCAACATATTCCTCGTTCAATGTGCGCGTGGATTTTTTAGGGATTAACATACAACCAATATATGTTTATAGTTTCCAACTAATAAGGAAGTTCATAGTCAAACGCGATTTGACTTCTAGGGTCCTTCTAAAACTTATGGTCAAGTTTTCCTAGTCATACAAATACTATCTTTGCAACAAGGAGCAAAGTTTATCTTATTTTTCCTTTCCATATAAAGTCGCCTCGCTCATCCTTTCTGAATATAGTTGCAACTATTTGATGGTTAGAACTTAAATAGAGATACTCGTGCTTCAAGAGAGTGTGTCTATATACACACATGTATATATAGCAAGAATTTGGAAACTCGTTTCTAAATAATAAGTATGTCTCTCATACATGTATCCATATTGATCATGTAATGTAAGCTTTAATATAAAATGTAAGCGCAACCTCGCCCACTCCTTAATGGGTGTGGCAACAATTGGTAATCCCAGACTTCCTTATCTTATAGCCAGCCTCCCGATGTCCAAAGACCAACACATCCTAGACTTGTAGGGGTAAGAGACTAAGTTTTACTATTGTTCACAATGCGAGAACCTTATCACGTAAACATCATCATGATACCAAGATATGTTGAATAAATTCTTAAGCTTAAGCTTTTATCTATATTTAGGTAGTATGGATATTAACATGGATATGTCTAAGTAGTTAACACACAAATACAAAGTATTTCTAATACACGCATATACGGAAAAAGGCAGGTTTTATGATCACTTAGTACTGGGGTGAATCCAACGATCACTTAATACTCAATGGAAGATCCAACCACTAAATACTAATTCAGAGTAGACATCGCAATCACAATCCTATAAAAATATTTAAATAATGTAAGAGATATTATGCAGCCACTTAGTATTTGTAAGGTAGACAAGAATCTCGTCATTCACTACTTTACCAAAGGAGGTCCCCTTGTTACTACTTAGTTGGCATTATTGGTAATTTTTTATCCACTTAACACTTCCCATTAGTAGGCGGACCCTATTCATAAGCTGTAACGATACGGATTTCTCCCGGACCTAATTGATCACTAAATCGACCAAGACCATTCAAAACCCGGATACACTAACTCTGGGCATACAACACATCAGAACAAATAACAGAAGACTTTTATAAACATCATAATAATGTTACATCAGAGTACATAATATCATATTACATCGAAAATAATAATACGATGGAAGATTAATTTATGATAAATGTAATACAATGCAGCGGAAACAAGTAAACTACAAAGCGGAAGACTATCAATGCTCTGGACACAGCTTAAAGCTTCAATCCAGAATCCGGCAAAATAAATAAATATCTTCAAAACAAAACACTCGGCTGTCCGTGTGGAAAATTGGGGCACCCGAGTTTGCAAGGGAAAAGGAAACTATGAGTCAGTCATAGGACTGGTATGAGAACTCAAAATAGTTATTAAACTTATTTAATAATAAGACAAATCATAGGACCATGCCGCTAATGCAGAACGGGCTTACCCCCATGAATGCTAGTATATAAACAACAATCAGCAATAGAGATATGGATCCACTATGCATCAATCAACATGCAATATCCCAATCTACCCATTTAGACTAATCACCACACTAAAATTTTCCAAATCCAATTCAATTTATAGAAATTATTCCTTTGGACTTTATTTCCCGATTTCCATTTCAAATCGTTTGAAATACATATCTAGTTTTTATATCAAAGTAGATTTCACTTCGGTATCTCAAATCAAATCGTTGGAAATATGAATTCCAAATCATAACAATGCATACAAACAAGTATGCAACCAAATATCACGAATCTTCCCTCAGACAAGGCTGTACGCGCCTCTCTCACGCGATATATATATATATATATATATATATATATATGTGTGTGTGTGTGTGTGTGTGTGTGTGTGTGTGCACCTCCCACGATGGAGCAGGCTAAACGCTGACCACTCACCCTAAGGTCCTGGATCCAGCCCATACTTTTAGCCATCGAGGTCACCCGATCTTTAGCCACAGACTTGCTAAATCATTTCATATCCTGAAGTAGGGAAGATCACAACATAATAATCACAAGTACTTTCAAACTATAGTACTTCACATCAACAATTCACACATATAACCAGTCATTATTAATCACATAACCTTTGAGCTCGTACGTCTCAAAGAAGGGTGGTAAGCAAGAGAATAAATTCTCCGCCACCAAATAGATACATCATTAATAGCAACAAATCGAATATGTGATGAACTACAATGTAAAACCATAATACATTTCCAAATCATTTTGAAATCATCGGGTCTTAGCCCTCGAAATCCTTTCTGTTTTGTAAAACATTTTTATAAAACATTCCCCACCAAAATTGGGAATACTATTCTTTTCACTTAAGAAAAATATCATTCCAAAATCATTCATTAAATTTGAAATGAACACAACAACATTACTGCACATCTCATTGTCAAATCGTGAAGTGTTTCACAAGATGTTAGCATACCAGTATTTCTACCTAACCAAATGCTAAATGTAAAAGCATATTCTGCTCATAAACTGTTCGAGCACCATCCACACAGTCAATCAATCACAATCAATATCAGCAACCAAGTGTATTTGCTTCAGTCACATTTTATGTTTTTGTAATTTAATTACCATCTACACTTTCATAATCTAATTAAAGATTTATTCAAACTGCAATTGGTTTCAATCTCTAAAATCATTTCTTATTGATTGTTTAGCTTTCTGGAAATTAATCCTACTTTAACTGGGTTAAAGAACCAATGTTGTTTAAACCTAGTTCATGACAAACCCAAAATCCATTTCGATATTAAATATAAGGCTCAGATTAGAAATTATATCGGCTAATATTCAATATCAAATTCTGAAACCGACGGATATCGTATTGGAATAACGATATCAACATCTTCCAAATTCCCATAACAATATCTGTATAATCACGGAATCCAATATCGAAACATTCCGAAGATTATTTCTACTTAAATCCATTCCAATTTATATATTGGAAATTTCTGGCTACATTAAAACCCTTTCCAAATCCAATTCATTTATTTAAAAATTATTGGATTATTAATCTAGTTAGTAACTAGTTCAATTTGATAAAATTATATTTTATCTTCACAAATGTGGAATTTTTCATCCAAATTCTTTCCAAATCATTTATTATGATTTTACACAAATTATTATTAGTTTTAATAATTTTATCAAGGCCATTTCATTCGATTTCCATAAACGGTCATCGAACTACATTTACATCAACCTTTTCCAAATTTGATTTGGACATAATTCCAAATACAACTGTTAGATTTCAAATCTCTTATATTCGTTTGAAAGCTATTTTCGATAGGAACCCAACGGTTCCAGTTTTAAGAGAATTCGACGGTCAGATCTCCTATTACGTCAATTCGAAGTCAATGGTCGAAATTCGCGAACAGTCGCAGCGCTGTGCGTTCTATTGAAGCCATTAAATATATATAATATACATATTTCTTCGATTTCCATTTAAAACATATTTCATAAATCGTTTTAAATTCATTTTAAAAATGATTTCAACTTTCATTTCAATTTTTAAATCAAAATTGAATATTCCATTACACGGCAATTTTATACATCTCATATAAATGTTAAAAATAATATTTTTAACCAACCAATGTTTATTTCATTCACATTATATATATTATTCACATTTCATATGTATATTATTTTCATTTCTTATATATATATTTATATTATTCACATTTCATATATATATTTTATTCACACTTCATATATATATATATATTTCACATTTCATATATATATATATATATATTAATTTCATTTCATATATATATATTATTTCCACTTCATACATACATATATATATATAATTTTCGTTTCATATATACATACTTTCATTTCATATATATATATATATATATATTATTTTCATTTCATATATATATATATATTCAATTCATATATATATATATATATCACATCGCAAATATATAATTTGTACATCACATATGTATATTTTCACATTGTATATATATTATTTTCACATCATATATTAATATATATATATATATTCTCATCGCATATCTATTTTCCGCTTCATATATATATATATATATATATATTATTTTCACATCGTATACATATTATTCACATTTCATATATATATTATTTTCACATCGTATACATATTATTCACATTTCATATATATATATATTATTCACATTCCATATACATTTTATTTGTATGTCACAATCACAATAACAACACAATCAAATAAATCGTCCATGGTCTATGGACGACAGGGAGGTGATCTAACAGAAAATAAATAAATGTACAAAAATTTATAGTGAGAGAAGTTCTCACATTGACTGGTTTTGAAATCGTTGAATAATGATTATTTTAACAAATTAATTAGTGTGTTTAATTTTGCTAAAATTCCAACAACTTCTATTTCCACCCCAGTATGTTGCACCGCGTAGTGCTCGAAAATGTGGTTCCAACGGTCCGAACCTCATCCAATTCTGTTTTGGTTGCACAAGTTATGAAGGTTTAAAATATAATTACATTTACAAAGATAATTAAATTTAATTAACTTAATAAAAATTTCCTTAACCATAATCACCAAAAAATTAGGCCATTCTCTCTCGTTTCTTCTTCCTGGAGCATCGAACCTATGCTCCCTTCGTTAAAACACCTTGTGCCTCCTCCTCATGACGTCAGACCACCATCAGTGACTAGAGAACGACGCGCCTCGATATCAGCTTCCTCCACCTACCACCTAGTCCAACTCGCACACTCCCTAAGCCCTAAAACCTCCTCCGAAAAAGGTACTTCAAATGCCAATTTCCCACAATCCCAAGTACTAGTGTCGATCTTGACCGTATGAAACTATAGATCTCGAAATGGTCTTTCATTTTTGTTTCATAATCCAATGATAACTTGAAAATGAATTGGAGAATTTAAGGGATGTGCTTAGGCGGAAATGGGCCATTGATCGCATAAGGAGGCGGATCTAGGCAGTTGACCACACTGGGATAACTTTGACCAAAATTAGGGTTGACCACTTTTATAGACAATTCTATTTTTAATTTAATTTAATTCCGAAAAGTGAGATTCTCGTTCGAACTCCAAATCAAACCCAACGACTTTAACACCCCATAATTTTATAACATTAAAATTCACAAATTAAAGTATACTTAATTTTTAGAAGAAGAATTAGGTGAAATGGGTTGCACTATTATGTTCATCTCAAAATTTTGGGTCAAGATAGACATTTGGTTTGCACAAAACGGATACCTTATGAAGATGTTATTAAGCCTTGAAGTTTGTTTGCATATGAGAGAAATATATAGATATATATAAAAATTAAATAAATAAATACTCAAAAAAAGTTCAAAACAGCAAATCGGAAGGGGGAATAGCCGAACCACACTATTTTTGGAGTCGACCCGAGCTACGCTGGGTCGAGGGGTCGATCCAGGGTGTTTGGCAGTCAACCCGTGGCCCGATTTGCGCTAATGGCTGATGTTGCCTCTAAGTGGTCCTGATGATTTCTGGGATAATGTAAGAGCTCTAATCGATCCTAGACATCTATATATACACCTTAAGACCTAACCCTAATTAATAAAATATTATCTATGACACCATTATGCTGTCAAGCTCTCTCTTGAACCCTAGCCGCCGCCTCTAAATTAAATCTCAAGTGTTCATACACAATTAAAATCAAAGTTTAGAGCTTCAACAACAATTAAAGAAGATCAATCAACATCACCGCAACGTTTCTACACTAATTTCAATTCGTTAATCCTTTTTTTAAGCCACGAAAGGTGAGTACAGTTATTTTCACAAATTTAATGGGATTAAAGTAACATGAAAATGTTGTAAAAATGATTCATATATATGTTTGTAATGAAATTCTCACCAAGTCTTCACCTTTTTGATTCATGTCATCATATGCCTATGTTTCTATGTAAAGTTCATACCTTTTATCAGTTTATTCATGTTGATTCTTTTATTATGCCTCTTTGCCAGTCTATATGCCTCTTTATTTCATAATGTTGTTTTATTCCAATTTTCTAAGGATTGATTCTCTCTTCTTACCCCTATTCCTTTTATTTGTGGATCTAGGCTACCTTCGAGCCTATATTAAAAATACGCGCGAATGCGAATACGTGGGAAAGAATTGGAATATTGGGAATATGGGAAATTTGGAAAATTGGATATTTTGGATAATTGGATAATATGTGAAAATGGCATATTTGGGTATGAATTACATGGAATTGATGAAATTGCCTATAATTGTAAATTTGTAATTGAGGCTAATTAATATGTAATTAGTGACATTTTGGAATAGGCAATATTATAAACATGATTATATGTTTAACTGGATATACATAACATGAAAATTGGGTATGGGTGAAATACGATTATTAATAAACCTTTGACACGAGGCTAGGCGCAATTGTGGCGTAAGACTGCCCGGAACCGCCCGGCAAATCCAGCTGCCACAATTGGACGTCTAATGTGAGAGGTCAAAGGAATGAATTGTAGGCGCAATGGTTAATGACATGAGGTTAGACCCAGTTTGCGGCGTATGACTGCCCGGAACCGCCCGACAAATCCGGCGGCCACAAATCGTTCGGTCTAATATGGGAGATCATGCACCGTTCGTCATAAGGAATGAATTAAGGAATACTAACCATAATAAGACATGGGTATGGTTAGAGGTTTAAGGTGGGTGAATGTAAATTATGACATGTAAATATGGACTTAACCGGTAGATAAGACATGTAAATTATGACATGTAAGTATGGACTTAACCATAGCATGAGTAAGACATGGACATTTAAATTAAAATGGTTTAGTGGGAGAAAAACCTAGTGGGGACCAAGCATAGGTGGGAGACTTGTGTCGGATGGGGGACCCGTTTTAACCAGTAACCCGTTTGAGTATCAAATTTGGCCCGGTACTAGGCCGGGGTTGGGGCACGCTTACTGGACTTGAATGTAAGAGTTCAAAACGTGAATAGCGGTGGCAACGCGAGTCCAATGGGTTCATGTGCGTGCATGGATCCGGGCTGGTAGGTAGGACGTTGTTGCATCGTGTAGGTATGGCCGTGCATTTTATGTTGGTATCGGGGTTGCCACTTTGGGGAGTGATACACCCCACTGTGGGGCCAGCACGGGTGCCTACCAGGTTTAGGGAGCCGATCGAATGGGTAGATTAATGGCACCTTAGCGGTGGTAGGAGCAAGCCGGCACCTACGATAGCAGCGAGGTACAAGTAACTACCAAGTTTTCATGTGAGTACAGTTAGTGGGAAGGGATCAACCTCTAGTAGAAAGAGACTAGTAGATGTGCGGTGTAATTAAGTAATGTGTTGTAGCTTAGCAAAAGTGCAGTGTAATGAAATACATGTTGGTTGAGTTGGATAGTCCTTTGGGTGCTAATCTGATGTTGACTTCGGTCTTCGGGGTTAGTACTTGGAGGGTTGTCCGCTTAGCCAAGGTGTAGGATTGTCTTAGTACTCAGGAACAAAATCATCTTGTCCATCCTTTTTATCTACCTTCTCTAAGTTACAGCCATATCATGATGCCTAATTATGTCTTGATCATTTACCTTACCTATTATTTGTTAAAATTACTGGACTCGCCAGACTTTATGTCTGACCTGTTTGTTCCCACCTCTTTTCTTTCCTGCAACAACCCGAATTTTAACAACATGTTGAAACTAGAAATCAGGGTATAATTAAATTTTAAAATGAGAATCATGGGAAACTGGTTGTGCCATTGTATTCATCTCGGAATTCTACATGAAATAGAGTCCGTGTTTTCGAAAATCGGAGTCCGGATGAAGAAGTTATGGCCTGTAGAAGATTCAGCAAATTTTATGCAGCATAGGACCAGGCAGGTCGACCTGGGGGTCGACCTGGGGCCAGGTCGACCACATGGTCCACCTTAGGGTCGATCTGCCCCCCAGGTCGACCATATGGTCGACCTCCCTCCCTTACAGGTCGACCTGGTCGGCGTGTTTTGACCCAGAACCCATTTTTGAAGCCTGAGACGTGTTTTGATGGTCCGGATTGATTCTAGGGTTAATCTACGGGCCTAAACTAGTTGCTACCCCTATAAATACATCATAAGACCTAACCTAATTCACATCAAATTATTCTTACACAATTATGCTAATAAAATACCTCTTGAACCATGGCCGCCGTCTCCAAATCAAAGTACAAGCATTCAAACTCAAATCAATTCAAAGAACAAATCTTCAACAATGATTCAAGACAATAAATCAACAATGCGGCAACATTTTTACAAAAAATTCAGTTCTTAATTCCTTGCCCACGATCTGTAATTTCTAGTTATTTTCAGATTAAAATAATTAAATTTAATATGGGCATGTGATGAAGTGAAATTGGACTTTTGGTTCAAGTCTATTCTTGTTTCTTCTTGGACCTCGATCTTGAGAACTTTTCTATCTTTATTCGCATGACAAGTTTATGGTCTGTTCAGCTTGTTGTAAATCAATTTTTCTTGGTTCATGTTTATATTATTATTAAGGTCTATTCTTTATGCCTGAGATGATGCTTTTATGCCGTTTTCTCTCTGATCTTGTGTAAGGACCCGTAACTTCCCCGTGAAGGAAAGCGCGGATAGTTCGAGAACAAGCCACAACAGAACGCAGACGGAAGAACATTTCATTGCTATATTACAACAATTCCATCAGAATACAAGAATGTACAGAGTATAAATGAATCAATATTACACAGAAATATCAGAGATTACAATACATTACATAGCAGCGGAAAATAATACAATACAAAACTAGAAGAGATATACGGATACAAAGCTTTCCGGATATCATTCCAGCTGTAAACCAGGATCCTGTGAATATAAATCTGCAAAACCAAAACTACTAGCTGCCGGTGTCAAAATAAGGCACCCATAGTTTAGGTTAAAACAATAAACTCCAGGTCAGTCATGGGACTGGTGTGAGAACTAAAAAAGTTATTAATCTTTATTTTAAAGTTCGGTAAATCAAGGGACCACGCCGTATAACACGGTACGGGTTTCCTCCCAAGAACACCAGTGCATAAAACAAACAGCGCAATGCAAAATAAGGAAAAATGAAGCTATTATAAGACCCAGTTCCCATAACACAATGCAACACAAGCCGGAGGATAGGTTTTTTACCTTATAATAGCCAAGAATGCTTGATACGTTTAAAACAAATCATTTGATAGTATCATAAGTGCATAGTGTATAAAACAATCTTCAAATCATAAGTATCAATCATAGACGGCATAAGCGCCCCATCCTACTATGTCGCCATACTAGGTTCTACAAATAAAACCGCAAATGTCATGTATTTGGAAATTGGATTTCCATCTATGAACCGAGGAAAAATACAGTCCTCAACCGATTCGAGACTCTCTAGCCCGAGCCTCAGGATCAGAACGCATCAACCCTTTGGATCGTCAGGGCTGGTCCACCGATGTGGATTATTATGCCTGAACACTACGTTTCCCCGCCCTTTGGGGTGTAAATGAGCCAACGAATGACTCCATCGGACCCGGATCGTCCGATCAAACCGAGGCGCCTCGCAACAGCAACAACCACACAGGTGAAAAGTATATAAATGTCAGGACTGGTAGGTCACTGACACCACCCTAGCTAGAAAGAAACGCATGCCCTCCCTGAGGTCCGTCTCCCGTTTTTGGTTCACAACTGGGGCATGAGGCTCGCGAATTCATGTTACACAAAGCTATGCCACATAGGCGGTGCTTTGATCATCAACCACAAGACTTTGTTTTTCAACAGAAGCCTTGATCATTTGCCACTTAGGCATGCTACACAGGCAATTCACTCTATGCGTTTGATATCCATCAGTATATAACCCCTAAGCTCGTACGTCTCAGAGAAGGGCGTTAAGCAAGAGAATAAATTCTCCGCCGCCAAACAGATATATATTTAATAGAAATCAATCACACAGACTAAAATCCAATGTCAGACACACAGTCCATTTACAAGTCCGTTCTGGGTCTGAACGAAACCGGAGGCACCTAGTACCCTGCATATCCATCGATCTCCAAGTACGTCTGGACGATCACCAACTGTTTCCATCTTCTTGGGTGTACAGCCCAATCAAGATCATCGGTAATCACCCAAACGACGTGAAGACTTCCGGTCTTCAACCACCGTCTTCATCTTCGACACCACGTCGAATTAGTTTTTCAAAATGGGATAAACCCGGTCTTTCTAAACAACTCGCGTATATATATAATAAACACGTGTTACACAAAACACAACATACGCCTCATTCCAATTCAGAATATTCTTTTATTCAAATATCCTTATATTTTGGGAAAGGTTCCCATTAATTTTATCAAAGATAAATTCTTTAAATTTATTCTTTAATCTCCTTTGAATATCAATTCAAACTAGTCGGGATTAGCGAACCACACCGAAGTAATCTTTTATTTTAATTTCCCAATCCCAACCTATTCATCCCATGAAGTAAAACTGGTCATACTTCATATCTAACACCACGGTGTTATCGGTAAATTCAATTACCATTTCACGTTCAAATCTAATTAAAGATTTAACTATCGCCTGGAGCAAAACTGGTGATACTCAATTCTCGATCTTTTCAATCTAATTAAAGATTCATTAAAACTCCACTTAGTTTTAATCTTTAACTGGGTTAAAGAATCAGTGTCATTCAAAACACGGTTCACGATAAACCCAAAATCACATTCCATTAATTATCGGGTTAAAGAACGAGTGTTATTTAAAACACTGTCCACGATAAACCCAAAAATCAATATCAATTCAATTCCAATTAAATATTATTTAATTGGTACACTTCATTAAATCTAAATAAAAAGATTTAATCTTTTCTTAACTAGGTTCAAGAACAGTGTTAGTCAAGACACCATTCACGACAAACCCAAATCACATTTGATATTAAATACAAGGCTCTGAATAGAAAATGTATCGGCTTATATTCAATATCAAATTCTACGACCAACAGATATCGTATTGGAAATAACGATATATATATCTATATCTTTCAAATTTCCATAACAACATCTGTATAATCACGAAATCCAACATCAAAATATTCCGAAGACAATTTCGATTCAAATCCATTCCAATGCAATCATTGGAAATTCTGGTTATTTTCAAAACCATTTCAAATTCAATTTATTTATTTAAAAATAAATAGAATTATAATTCTAGTTCAAAACTAGTTCATTTCGATAAAAATATATTTTTATCTTTTCAAATATGGAGTTTTTCATCCTAATTCTTCCCATGTCATTTCTTATGATTTTACAAAAATAATTACTATTTTTAATAATTTTATCAAGGCCCGTACAGTCGATTTCCATCAACGGCCATCGAACTGCACTTACAGCGACCTTTTTCAAATTTGATTTGGACATAATTCCAAATCCAACCGTTAGATTTCAAATTTCTAATATTTGTTAGAAATCTCTTTTCGATACAAACCCAACGGTTCCGGTTTTAGGAGAATCCGACGGTCGGATCTCCCGCAATATCCATTCGAAGCCAATGGTCGAAATTCGCGAACTGCCGCGGCGCGGCGCGTTCTATTCAGGCCATTATATATTATATATAATATATAATATATATAATATATACTTCGTCGATTTCAATTCAAAACGTGCTTTTTAAATCGTTTAAAATTCATTTTCAAAACGGTTTCAACTTCATATTCAATTTCAAATCAAAATTGAATATTCCAATATAAATTCATTTTAAATTCATTTCAAATTGATTTCAACTCAAATTGATTTCTAATTCAATTTCAGTTCATTTTCAAATCAATTCAATTTCAATTCGAATTCATTTCTATCCGATTTCAATTTGAATTCATTTCTATTCAATTTCAATTCGAATTCATTTCTATTCAGTTTAATTCGAATTCATTTCTTTTCAGCTTAATTCGATTTCATTTCTTTTCAGTTTAATATGAATTCATTCCTTTTCAAAATATCAGATTTTGAAATCACTTTCGATATTCATTATAAAATGAATAAAATCGATATAAATATCGTTCACATCAAAATGGCGTCAATCTAATCAACACGGCTTCATATATTGATATTTTCAAATATTCCATTTCGAATATTTCTATTTCGAATATTCTATTTCAAATATTTCTTTTTCAAATATTTCTACCTCTAAACTGGAATGAGGCCCAATCAATCACCATATAATGTTAATTATATGGATTTTCTACAACATAGGTATATATCAACAAAGATGAATAATCAACCATCATCCAAAGTGCATTCCACACTTTATAAGCATCAAATATAAATATTCAACGCTTATAACAGTCTGTCAATCAATCGATCAACATACAACTAAACAATCGGGATTAGTGTACGTCAAATATCATCCCGATACCCATGTGGGGTTTCAAACAATCAAACACAGATTTTATTTGTGCAGTTGGGCGATGTGTAAAATTTATCGTCCCAATCAATGTCAGTCAAATGTGTGTATATAAACAAAACGTCCGATTTGTTTATTTTTATTTCATTTCATATACACGTTAAAAATTATATTTTCAACTATAAAATATTTTTAACTATATAAATATTTTATTTCATTTCACATCACATCACACAATCAACTACACATCAAAATCAAACAAACAAGCATACAAGGCGTCCATGGTCTGTGGACGACGGGTGTCGGGTGCTACTAAACACCGTCTGCATCCTAGTATATATATTTCAACTGGAAAAATAAATTAAAGGTGAGAAGTTCTCACCGAATTGCTAATCCAACTCCACGACATTTCATTTATAGAAATCTTCGTCGTTCTCGCCTCTTGTCACTTTCGTTGCCCGTAGCCACTACATATGTAAAAATCGAATTTTTACTTTGCTATTCAATATATAAAAATCGCATTTTTACTTCGCTATTCAATATATAAAAATTGAATTTTTACTTCGCTATTCAATATATAAAAATCCCATTTTTACACCGCTACTATATAGATAAAAATTCTATTTTTACATCGCTACTATATAGATAAAATTCTATTTTTACATCGTTACTATATAGATAAAATTCTATTTTTACATCGTTACTATATAGATAAAAATTCTATTTTTACATCGCTACTATATAGATGTCATGTTTTTGATTCACTACATATATAAAGATCAAATTTTTAACACTTCAATAATGTAAAAATCATATTTTTATCCTTCTACAATATAAAAGATTATATTTTTATCTCGCTTTCCCGTATATAAAAATCTAATTTTTATCTTGCTACCTCACAAATGAAAATCTCATTTTATAAATCAATTTTTTCCGTTTTCAAAATACGAATCTTTTTTGAATATAAAAATCATTTCTTTTAGAAAATAAAAATCATATTTTTATCATTCAAATCACTATATAAAAATCGTATATTTTCATGACTAAAAATTATATATTTTCATAACCAAAAAGTCAGATTTTTCATAGTAAAAAAACGAATATATAAAATTCAGAAAACTTACTATATTCGATTAAGGAATGGGGGGGGGTCTTCACTGCGTCGTCGGAGGTGCTCGAGGAGGGCATCGGAGGGTGGAGGCGGCCTAGGGTTTGGCTGTGGGGCGTGGGGTCTGCGGGTTTGGGGAATGGGGGGAATTTGACGAGGTCGCTGGACGAGAGGAAGAGAAGGAGAATAGGAGAGGGGGTGCGATGGGGGTGGCGCGTTTTGGCGCGAGGCGGGGGGGGGGGGGGGGGGGGCTAGTCGCGGCGGCGGCGATCGATCAGGGGGGGCTGCAGTTTTTTTCTTTTTTTCTGAAATGAATTGAAAAGTAAACGGGGGGGTGTCTGAGCAAAGAGAAAAGGGAGGAGGGGGTTTATTTTTTTTTATTATTTAATTTCAAAAAGTAACTTTTATTTTCGACCTCAAAACGAAACCCACCGCCTGTCACCCATAGCTAATTACCCCCATTCCGAACACAATGGGATATGTATCATAAGCTGATTCGATAGTTTCGATCAGTTTCCGTTGTATTTACATTTAAATCATTATACTGAATTTTAAACGTACATTTCAAATTACCGAGGCCACATACTCACTCGAAAAATTCCCGAAAAATATTTTCTGGCTTCGTATTGACGATACGGTCTTAACAAAACTAGTTTCGTCGAATTCTGAGACCGTTTGAAAAATGGCCATTTTCCAGTCGATTAAAATCAACTAAAACTGGTCAAACGCGTTTTCCTTTGCCATGCTCACATATTGATTCGAAAAATTATGAAATTTGGAATCTAGCAATAACTTGACATCACGGATCCAACAAAAGTGGTTTCGTCGAAATCCGAGGTCGTTTGCAAAATTTCCATTTTAAAGGGCCAGAATTCCATAGTGACTATTCTTAATTTTCAACTGGACATATCTTTTGATTCCCGCTATGAAATTTCGATTTCTCGGATTCGTTGGAAATAAATTCTCAATTAGCTTCCATTATTTTTGGTTTCACTAAAATCCGGTTTATTTTGCACCCGGTACATTCATTTGAAGTTTGAAATTGAATTATCGAACTACCGCGCCATTTTCAATTCCTTTTATAAATATAAATAAATATTTATATTCTAACGACGACCTATATAAATATATACGTTCGAATTCTATTCAAAATAAATTTCTCGTCGTTATTATTTAAAATAATTCATTTTAAATAATCAAAATTCGCTAAAATTGCCAAAATAAAAATTTTAAACTGGCCCACATTTCTGGGTTATTACAATCTCCCCCACTTAAAACTTTTCGTCCCCGAAAAGGAACAAAGTCGAAAGTGGTTTGATCAATCAACTCTACGTTCGATCTGGCTTCCATTCTCCAACTTTTCACTTTCTAAGAACTTTTCAAATTTTTCAAAAATTTGGCTAACACCCTAAATTTTCGAAAAATTTCGCCATAACCTCCCCTGCACCGGGAGCACGGGAAAATCCCGAAATTGCCATACAGGCCCTCAGATCTCAAAAAGAAAAAGAAAAAGCCAATCGGCTCATAAAATCATCATCACCCAAACTAAACAGTAAATTATGATAAACATGTACCTATTTGTCGGGCAAACAAATTTTATTCTTCTGCTCTAGCCTCTTTGCTATGACCTGTTCAATGTAAGTACAAGTATATGCAAGCAAATGCGACAAATTTTCAATACAACTTACTATTTGGTTCAATTAGGCTAAATGGTTCAAATTTTAATTAACCCAACAATAATCAAACAACACAACCATCAATCAATTAGTTGATTAGCATTTCAAACGCATAATTTTGTTATATAGTCAAAAATCATATTTTTGATGCAAAATCACAACAATAAGCCCTATCTAATTTTGGTTCTCATACCAGTCAATAGGAAATATATAGAAAGCCCACTTTCGTCACTCGAACATAAATTCTAATGATGGAGCTCCATCATCAAAATCATCTCCGGGCGACTAGAGTGTGATTCTATATCTATCCAGTATATTAAAGCTTCGAATAGACGCTAGCTAGGCGCATACGCAAAATCTTTATATATTGGATTGTCCTAATCAATATGAAATAAATAATCAAATACGAATAATTGATTTTAAATTTTCAAAACAAAATTCGTTTCATCTTAAAAATATACTATTCACACTCGTTCTAGGATACTACTGATCCCATCTCTAACGAGTCATTCACATTGGATATTGCTAATCCAATATCTGATGAATTCTTTCGTGTGGTTCTAATGTTTCCTGTTCTCTGAGCTTGGTAAACCAAAGCTCTGATACCAACTGTAAAGACCCGTAACTTCCCTGTGAAGGAAAGCGCGGATAGTTCGAGAACAAGCCACAACAGAACGCAGACGAAAGAACATTTCATTGCTATATTACAACAATTCCATCAGAATACAAGAATATACAGAGTATAAATGAATCAATATTACACAGAAATATCAGAGATTACAATACATTACATAGCAACGGAAAATAATACAATACACAACTAGAAGAGATATACGGATACAAAGCTTTCCGGATATCATTCCAGCTGTAAACTAGGATCCTGTGAATATAAATCTGCAAAACCAAAACTACTAGCTGCCCGTGTCAAAATAAGGGCACCCAGAGTTTAGGTTAAAACAATAAACTCCAGGTCAGTCATGGGACTGGTGTGAGAACTAAAACAATTATTAATCTTTATTTTAAAGTTCGGTAAATCAAGGGACCACGCCGTATAACACGGAACGGGTTTCCTCCCGAGAACACCAGTGCATAAAACAAACAGCGCAATGTTAAATAAGGAAAAATGAAGCTATTATAAGACCCAGTTCCCATCACACAATGCAACACAAGCCGGAGGATATGGTTTTTACCTTATAATAGCCAAGAATGCTTGATACGTTTAAAACAAATCATTTGATACTATCATAAGTGCATAGTGTATAAAACAATCTTCAAATCATAAGTATCAATCATAGACGGCATAAGCGCCCCATCCCACTGTGTTGCCATACTAGGTTCTACAAATAAAACCGCAAATGTCACGTATTTGGAAATTGGATTTCCATCTATGAACCGAGGCAAAAGATAGTCCTCAACCGATTCGAGACTCTCTAGCCCGAGCCTTAGGATCAGAACGCATCAACCCTTTGGATCGTCTGGGCCGGTCCACCGATGTGGATTATTATGCCTGAACACTACGTTTCCCCGCCCTTTGGGGCGTAAATGAGCCAACGAATGACTCCATCGGACCCAGATCGTTTGATCAAACCGAGGCGCCTCGCAACAGCAACAACCACACAGGTGAAAAGTATATAAATGTCAGGGCTGGTAGGTCACTAACACCACCCTAGCTAGAAAGAAACGCATGCCCTCCCTGAGGTCCGTCTCCCGTTTTTGGTTCACAACCGGGGCGTGAGGCTCGCGAATTCACGTTACACAAAGCTATGCCACACAGGCGGTGCTTTGATCATCAACCACAAGACTTTGCTTTTCAACAGAAGCCTTGATCATTTGCCACTTAGGCATGCCACACAGGCAATTCACTCTATGCGTTTGATATCCATCAGTATATAACCCCTGAGCTCGTACGTCTCAGAGAAGGGCGTTAAGCAAGAGAATAAATTCTCCGCCGCCAAACAGATATATATTTAATAGAAATCAATAACACAGACTAAAATCCAATGTCAGACACACAGTCCATTTACAAGTCCGTTCTGGGTCTGAACGAAACCGGAGGCACCTAGTACCCCGCATATCCATCGATCTCCAAGAACGTTTGGACGATCACCAACTGTTTCCATCTTCTTGGGTGTACAGCCCAATCAAGATCATTAGTAATCACCCAAACGACGTGAAGACTTCCGGTCTTCGACCACCGTCTTCATCTTCGACACCACGTCGAATTAGTTATTCAGAATGGGATAAACCCGGTCTTTCTGAACAACTCGCGTATATATATAATAAACACGTGTTACACAAAACACAACATACGCCTCATTCCAATTCAGAATATTCTTTTATTCAAATATCCTTATATTTTGGGAAAGGTTCCCATTAATTTTATCAAAGATAAATTCTTTAAATTTATTCTTTAATCTCCTTTGAATATCAATTCAAACTAGTCGGGATTAGCGAACCACACTGAAGTAATCTTTTATTTTAATTTCCCAATCCCAACCTATTCATCCCATGAAGTAAAACGGGTCATACTTCATATCTAACACCACGGTGTTATCGGTAAATTCAATTACCATTTCACGTTCAAATCTAATTAAAGATTTAACTATCGCCTGGAGAAAAACTGGTGATACTCCATTCTCGATCTTTTCAATCTAATTAAAGATTCATTAAAACTCCACTTAGTTTTAATCTTTAACTGGGTTAAAGAATCAGTGTCATTTAAAACACGGTTCACGATAAACCCAAAATCACATTCCATTAATTATCGGGTTAAAGAACGAGTGTTATTTAAAACACTGTCCACGATAAACCCAAAAATCAATATCAATTCAATTCCAATTAAATATTATTTAATTGGTACACTTCATTAAATCTAAATAAAAAGATTTTATCTTTTCTCAACTGGGTTCAAGAACAGTGTTAGTCAAGACACCATTCACGACAAACCCAAATCACATTTGATATTAAATACAAGGCTCTGAATAGAAAATATATCGGCTTATATTCAATATCAAATTCTACGACCAACAGATATCGTATTGGAAATAACGATATATATATCTATATCTTTCAAATTTCCATAACAACATCTGTATAATCACGAAATCCAACATCGAAATATTCCGAAGACAATTTCGATTCAAATCCATTCCAATGCAATCATTGGAAATTCTGGTTATTTTCAAAACCATTTCAAATTCAATTTATTTATTTAAAAATAAATAGAATTATAATTCTAGTTCAAAACTAGTTCATTTCGATAAAAATCTATTTTTATCTTTTCAAATATGGAGTTTTTCATCCCAATTCTTCCCAAATCATTTCTTATGATTTTACACAAATTATTACTATTTTTAATAATTTTATCAAGGCCCGTACAGTCGATTTCCATCAACGACCATCGAACTACACTTACAGCGACCTTTTTCAAATTTGATTTGGACATAATTCCAAATCCAACCGTTAGATTTCAAATTTCTAATATTCGTTTGAAAGCTCTTTTCGATACAAACCCAACGGTTCCGGTTTTAGGAGAATCCGACGGTCGGATCTCCCACAATATCCATTCGAAACCAATGGTCGAAATTCGCGAACAGCCACGGCGCGGCGCGTTCTATTCAGGCCATTATATTATATATATAATATATAATATATATAATATATACTTCGTCGATTTCAATTCAAAACGTGCTTTATAAATCGTTTAAAATTCATTTTCAAAACGGTTTCAACTTCATATTCAATTTCAAATCAAAATTGAATATTCAAATATAAATTCGTTTTAAATTCATTTCAAATTGATTTCAACTCAAATTGATTTCTAATTCAATTTCAGTTCGTTTTCAATTCAATTCAATTTCAATTCGAATTCATTTCTATCCGATTTCAATTCGAATTCATTTCTATTCAATTTCAATTCGAATTCATTTCTATTCAGTTTAATTCGAATTCATTTCTTTTCAGTTTAATTCGAATTCATTTCTTTTCAGTTTAATTTGAATTCATTTCTTTTCAAAATATCAGATTTTGAAATCACTTTCGATATTCATTATAAAATGAATAAAATCGATATAAATATCGTTCACGTCAAAATGGCGTCAATCTAATCAACACGGCTTCATATATTGATATTTTCAAATATTCCATTTCGAATATTTCTATTTCGAATATTCTATTTCAAATATTTCTTTTTCAAATATTTCTACCTCTAAACTGGAATGAGGCCCAATCAATTACCATATAATGTTAATTATATGGATTTTCTACAACACAGGTATATATCAACAAAGATGAATAATCAACCATCATCCAAAGTGCATTCCACACTGTATAAGCATCAAATATAAATATTCAACGCTTATAACAGTCTGTCAATCAATCGATCGACATACAACTAAACAATTGGGACTAGTGTACGTCAAATATCATCCCGATACCCGTGTGGGGTTTCAAACAATTAAACACAGATTTTATTTGTGCAGTTGGGCGATGTGTAAAATTTATCGTCCCAATCAATATCAGTCAAATGTGTGTATATAAACAAATCGTCCGATTTGTTTATTTTTATTTCATTTCATATACACGTTAAAAATTCTATTTTCAACTATAAAATATTTTTAACTATATAAATATTTTATTTCATTTCACATCACATCACACAATCAACTACACATCAAAATCAAACAAACAAGCATACAAGCCGTCCATGGTCTATGGACGACGGGTGTCGGGTGCTACTAAACATCGTCTGCATCCTAGTATATATATTTCAACTGGAAAAATAAATTAAAGGTGAGAAGTTCTCACCGAATTGCTAATCCAACTCCACGACACTTCATTTATAGAAATCTTCGTCGCTCTCGCCTCTTGTCACTTTCGTTGCCCGTAGCCACTACATATGTAAAAATCGAATTTTTACTTTGCTATTCAATATATAAAAATCGCATTTTTACTTCGCTATTCAATATATAAAAATTGAATTTTTACTTCGCTATTCAATATATAAAAATCCCATTTTTACACCGCTACTATATAGATAAAAATTCTATTTTTACATCGCTACTATATAGATAAAATTCTATTTTTACATCGTTACTATAAAGATAAAATTCTATTTTTATATCGTTACTATATAGATAAAAAATCTATTTTTACATCGCTACTATATAGATGTCATGTTTTTGATTCACTACATATATAAAGATCAAAATTTTAACACTTCTATAATGTAAAAAACATATTTTTATCCTTCTACAATATAAAAGATTATATTTTTATCTCGCTTTCCCGTATATAAAAATCTAATTTTTATCTTGCTACCTCACAAATGAAAATCTCATTTTATAAATCAAATTTTTCCGTTTTCAAAATTCGAATCTTTTTTGAATATAAAAATCATTTCTTTTAGAAAATAAAAATCATATTTTTATCATTCAAATCACTATATAAAAATCCTATATTTTCATGACTAAAAATTATATATTTTCATAACCAAAAAGTCAGATTTTTCATAGTAAAAAAACAAATATATAAAATTCAGAAAACTTACTGTATTCGATTAAGGAATGGGGGGGGGGGGTCTTCACTGCGTCGTCGGAGGTGCTCGAGGAGGGCGTCGGAGGGTGGAGGCGTCCTAGGGTTTGGCTGTGGGGCGTGGGGTCTGCGGGTTTGGGGACTTGTGGGAATTCAACGAGGTCACTGGAGGAGAGGAAGAGAAGGAGAAGAGGAGAGAGGGGGTGCGATGGGTGCGGCGAGGGGGGGGGCTAGTCGCCGCGGCGGCGATCGATCGGGGGGGGGGGGGGCTGCGGTTTTTTTTATTTTTTTATTTCTGAAATGAATTGAAAAGTAAACGGGGGGGGGGGGGGAGGGGGTGTCTGAGCAAAGAGAAAAGGGGGGAGGGGGTTTATTTTTTTTTATTATTTAATTTCAAAAAGTAACTTTTATTTTCGACCTCAAAACGAAACCCACCGCCTATCAGCCATAGCTAATTACCTCCATTCCGAACATAATGGGATATGTATCATAAGCTGATTCGACTGTTTCGATCAGTTTCCGTTGTATTTACATTTAAAGCATTATACTGAATTTTAAACGTACATTTCAAATTACCGAGGCCACATACTCACTCGAAAAATTCCCGAAAAATATTTTTTGGCTTCGTATTGACGATGTGGTCTTAACAAAACTAGTTTCATCGAATTCTGAGACTGTTTGAAAAATGGCCATTTTCCAGTCGATTAAAATCAACTAAAACTGGTCAAACGCGTTTTCCTTTGCCACGCTCACATATTGATTCGAAAAATTATGAAATTTGGAATCTAGCAATAACTTGACATCACAGATCCAACAAAAGTGGTTTCGTCGAAATCCGAGGTCGTTTGCAAAATTTCCATTTTAAAGGGCCAGAATTCCATAGCGACTATTCTGAATTTTCAACTGGACATATCTTTTGATTCCCGCTATGAAATTTCGATTTCTTGGATTCGTTGGAAAGATATTCTCAATTAGCTTCCATTATTTTTGGTTTCACTAAAATCCGGTTTATTTTGCACCCGGTACATTCATTTGAAGTTTGAAATCGAATTATCGAACTACCGCGCCGTTTTCAATTCCTTTTTTAAATATAAATAAATATTTATATTCTAATGACGACCTATATAAATATATACGTTCGAATTCTATTCAAAATAAATTTCTCGTTGTTATTATTTAAAATAATTCATTTTAAATAATCAAAATTCGCTAAAATTGCCAAAATAAAAATTTTAAACTGGCCCACATTTCCGGGTTATTACATCTTGTTTTAATTGCAACTTCTACCTTCCCCTATTCATTTTCTTTTGATGAACCTAGGTCAATTTCGGACCTAGGCCTAAACTATGATATGCGTGCGATGGTATACGGGGGAAATATTGGAATATTGCCTAGTGGAATATATGTGTTTGGTGGAAATGATGGCATAACATAAAAATTGGGTATTTGGGTATTACTACCATTAACATGAAATTGGATATTTGGGTATTGTCATTAAAATGATAATTGCAAGAATGGGGATTGGCATATGTAATTTGATATGGATCTTGATATATGTAATTTGGCTAGAACTTGTTATGGGTAAGTTAGTGTAAACGTGGTATACATGTAATTTTGGGTATAAAACTTGATCTATGTAAATTAAGCATAGCTTTGTAAACATGTAAATCATGAATTTTGACATATATAAAACTGACATGTAATTTAGAACATGGGCATATGTTAATTATGTAAAATTTGGAGTTGAAACATATATGATAATTTATGACTTGGTAGAAGTTTAATATGAACGCGCCTATGTTGGGTTTTGGGTAGTTGGTATGCATTGTAAATAAAAGGCTATAACTTGGCATAACCTTATAGTGAATTATGATAATAATTTGGGAATACATTTGGAGCAAAAACGTGAATTATGAACCTGATAATTGGCATACAACTGGAAATATGAACGTGGTTGGAACATGAACATTTCTATATGTTAAACACATGAACTGATATTGGGTTTTTGGATGGAATACGACCATTAATGAACCTTTGACACGAGGTTAGACTCATTTTGTGGTGTAAATCCGCCCGGAACCGCCCGGCAAATCTAGTAGCCACAAAGTGTCAGTCTAATGTGAGAGGTTGAAGGCCAAATTGTAGGCATAACGGTTTATGACATGAGGTTAGACTCAGTTTGTGGTGTAAATATGCCCGGAACCATCTGGCAAATCCAGTGGCCACAAAATGCACGGTCTAATGTGAGAGGTCATAATGAATGAATTAAGGAATACTAACCATAATAAGACATGGGTATTATTAGAGGGTTAGGTGGGATGACATGAAAATTTGACATGTAAATGTGGACCTAACCGGTATGAGTTAAGAACATGTAAAACTTATAAATGTGGGCTTAACCAATATAACTTTTAATCAGACCAATGGGTGGGTTAAGTAATATGACTAGACTAATGACGCTTAACCAATATAACATGACACGTGGCAGGGTTAAGTCAACTTGAACATATAGATAATACTTAACCAACTTAGCATGATACATGGGCGGGTTAAGTCATTAACTACTTGAAAACACTTAACCAATTTGATATGATAAGATAGCGGGGTTAAGTTATGAATCACTGGACAGCACTTAACCTACTTGACATGATACGTGGGCGGGTTAAGCCATGAATTATTTGAAATACTTAACCAATGCAATCTGACGAATGGGAGGGTTAAGTTAAATGTGTTGGTTTAACATGAATGGGTTGATAACACCCAATCGATATAACTTGATGTGTGGTAGGGTTAAGTAAATACACGAGGGTAACACTTAACCATTATAAAATGGCTAGTGGATGAGGTTGGGTTAACATACACTTAACCAATCTAACGTGAGGTGTGGTAACGGTTAAGTTAACACAAGGGAGAACGATTAACCGATATAACAAGACATGCGGTAGGGTTAAGTAACACAAGAGAGAACACTTAACCACGGTATCATGATGGGGGTGGGGTTAAGTTAAATAGATAACACTTAACCAACCTGTGGGGTATACGAATAGACCCTAGGAAAACCCTAGCAGCGGGACCCGTTTCAGCAGTAACCCACGTAAGGTATCAACGGTACCCTGGGCTAGGCAGGATGGGGCACGATTACTGGGCAGATTGTAAGCGGTCAAAACGGCGGCAGGGGATGCAGCGGTGTAGGTTCCGACGGATTACGGGCGTGCAGGTATTCCGGAGTGGAAAATTTTGCCACAGGGCATCAGTAGATATAAAGCTATGCATCAAAAAGGGTGTCGGGGTTGGCATCCTAGGGATTGATACACCCTAGGGTGGGACCAACACAGGTATCTACGAGTACGGGCCGTAAGAACTAGGTCGAGTAGGAGCCGATCGATTAGGGTAGTAAGGATACATCTAACACATTTATGGCAACTGGGCTGGTTGAGGTGAAAATCCTCATATTAGATGTAGTCCTGAAGGCTACTACAACTACGGGGTTAGGATAACCTTAGTATATAACGCATATGAAACATTGTAAGTAAGAGCCGATCAATTAAGATAGGTGCGGTGGGGTCACGAAGCTATCAATATGAGGTGGGACCCTCATCGTAGGATATATACCTATGAAACTATCATGCGGGTTATAGGGGATCACTTATCTAGTAATTATAACCAAGTAAACTAATTGGAACGCTAGTTAGGTGGTGCAGAGAATATAGAAAATCGAGTAAAATAGGATAATGGTGAAGCTTAGAAATCTTGCGATGTTATAGAAACCTTGCGATGTGATACTTGGTAGGAACCTTGTGATGTTACTCTTGATAGGAAGTATGGGATGTTATACTTGATTAATCGTGCCTGTAACTTACCTCGTCATCATGCTTATGTTTACTTTCAGTATATTCATGCCATATTATCTTTACCTGTTTTTATGCTAAAAGGCACTAGGACTTACTCAGTCTTTATGACTGACCCAGTTTGTTTCGCCTCCTTTTCTTTCGTTCCCCCCCCGGTTCGTAGGGTGCGAATACAGCTTAGTTCGGATCTTACCAAGCTCCAAGGCTCTTTCATGTACTACTTGAATTTCTCTTGGCTATGGCTTGCTTTGCTTTATTGGGGAATACTACAATTTATTTTTATGCTTCTTTGTGAGCAAAACAGATATTTTGGCAATGTAATTGAGTATTGGAAGTTGATGGGCTTTTATTGTAAACAATTATATTTAATAAATGGTTTGAAGTACTTCTACTTTACTTTCCGCTGTTTATATACGTCTGTCTTGTAATATTTCTATTCCAGCACCCATAATGCCCCATTGAAGTTAAGGCATTCCCTTTGTGAGTGACCTTAACGGATGTGGGGTGTTACATTTGGTATCCGAGCAGAAGGTTACAAGACTAGACAAAAGCTTTTAAAAACCTTCTGAAATTATTTTTCAAAACGTTTACAAAGAAGCGTTTTTCTAAGAAAGTTTTGTTTTACAAAAGGCATATTCCCCAAAGCCATATGCACTATCTTTTAATTCTCTCTTTGGATATCTTCTTTCTCTCTTTTCACCATAGTCTTGTAGGCATGTGTCGGAGAACAAAGGAGTGCCCAACCTCCATCTGTGGCCGTAGTAGTTTTACATCCGACTAATCTTATTTCAAGCTTTGTAGGGTTGCCGTGCGATGGAGGTAGCTTTTGAGAAACTTGTCAACAAACTATACGAGGATAGTAAGAACGAGGATAAAGAACACAAGCCTAAGGATGAGAAACTTGTTGATATGGCTTAATCCACAAAGGAGGAAAAGGTGAAAGGAAAGAGGCCAAAGCGAGAGAATAGTAAAACCCATGACAAGAGAGAGTATCTTTAGTATGAAGGGACATGTAGTTAAGTATTATAGGACAGGAACAATATATTCGAAAGTGAAATTGTATGCTCTCACTACTAGCATACCTAAGAGAGGTGGTAACGTTTCTGTTAAAGGTTTAGCTTTTCTTTTCTATCATCCCGTTATAACTTTGTTTTGTACATCGCATCCTTTTTAATTTTGCTTCGATAGTTGAGTCTCTACACCTTAGTACTAGCATAGTAAAGGGTCCCATTTTTGTCTCGAATTCTGTTGGGGAATCGGCTTATTTATTCATGACTTGTTTGGATTTGAGAATGTATATGCTAAGTGTTGAGTTTAGAAGTAATGTTTATGTTTTTGGGCTATGGGTTGTTTCTAGGGATGGAGTGGTTATCCATAAATGATACCATTCTTGAGTATGAAAAGAGGGTAGTTAGACTATTGACTTGCCTCGGTAATACCCTCGAAGTCTAGTGTAACCCTTAGGGTTCTGCCATGCTTAATTACCTAGAATCTCTTTATACATTTATTAATCCGCTCGAGTAGTGTTCGCCACTAAGGAGGATGGTTCATTTTGCTTATGCATGAGTTATAGAAAATCACCTTAGTAAGTACACTTGGCAACATGGTTGGCATTTGTTTATTTTCAAGAGATAATTCATTAATGTGGAATACCTTCTAGTAAGTGAACGAGATTCAAGATTCACTAGTGAATTTTGGAGAGCTTGCATGAAACCATGAGTACGCAGTTATGTTTAAGCCGAGTATACTAGAAAAAGAATAAGTGAAAGTGGAACTAGAGTTGACAATGAAATGAGTTCCAACTCATATTTTGGAAATAGGAATTAAGAAGCTACGAAATTGTGAAGCTAAAGACGGTGAAAGCACAATGGAGTTAAGCTTAAGGGAATGCGACTTAGAAGATTGAAGACTAGACACGCGCATCATATCTCTTTTTAAGAGTATATCCTTGATCCCTTTTTTCTTGTAGAGCTTACTTGCATGCTATCTTTTAAGTATAACCTCTCGGTCCTATTCTCAATCCTATTTCTGTTGCAAAACCCCTTAGGGATCATCTATTAGTAATACCTGTTGGGGCTTGAGGGTGTCCGTTGGGTAGAGTAATTCTATGGGTGTCATCCTGATGTTGATTTCGGTCTTCGGGCTGGTGCTTAGGGAGTTCTTCTCCTAATCAGTATATATGTGACATAGATTTCCAGTTTTGACATTGCCTAATGGGCACAAAGTTTTTACTTGCTTCTATCGTTCGACTATATTTTTAGGTAGGAATAACTGGGTGTAAACATGTGTTTGAGACATGTTATGATTGATGGTTGCAAGTGGTTGCTAGTGGTTGCTAGTGGATGCATATACACGCACCTTAGGCACTAGATTGGCTCAAACACATTTTCATATTGCATATGCATGAGTGTTTATACTTGTTTATAGATGAAATTGAATATGTTATCATGTGGATGTTGCATATGGATGGATTTTTGTGCACACATATAGTGTTAGTGTGACTAGGACTATTTGCATACATGTTGGACTCATGACACTAAACATATTTTGCATTAAGAAGATCAATCAAGCCTGAACATTTGCATTAGATAAGGAACATATACACACACTTTCTGCATATGTTCATACAGCATTAAAAATCTCTTAAGGACAATGGAAGCCTATGATTGATGATTGAGTAGATGGATGATTGGATGGTAGGACACATTCTTCTTAACTTGAAGATTTCGGGGATGAAATCCTTTAAGGAGGGGAGAATGTAACAACCCAAATTTAAATAACATGTTGAAACTAGAAATCAGGCTATAATTAAATTTTAAAACGAGAATCATGGGAATCGGGTTGCGCCATTGCGTTTGTCTTGGAATTCAACATGAAATATAGTCCGAGTTTTTGAAAATCGGAGTCCGGATGAAGAAGTTACGGCCTGTAGAAGATACAGCAAATTTTAGGCAGCACAGGACCAGGCAGGTCGACCTGGGGGCCAGGTCGACCACGTGGGCGACATTAGGGTCGACCTACCCCCCAGGTCAATCATATGGTCGACCTCCCCCCTTATAGGTCGACCTGGTCGGCCTGTTTTGACCCAGAATCCATTTTTTAAAGCCTAAGACATGTTTTGATGGTCCAGATTGATTCTAGGGTTAATCTAAGGGCCTAAATTAGTTGCTACCCATATAAATACAACCTAAGACCTAACCTAATTCATATCAAATCATTCTTACACCATTATGCTGCTAAAATACCTCTTGAACCATGGCCCCCGTCTCCAAATCAAAGTATAAGCATTCAAACTCAAATCAATTCAAAGAACAAAGCTTCAACAATGATTCAAGACAATAAATCAACAACGCCGCAACATTTTTACAACAAATTTAGTTCTTAATTCCTTGCCCACGATCTATAAGTTCTAGTTATTTTCAGATTAAAATAATTAAATTTAATATGGACATTTGATGAAGTGAAATTGGACTTTTGATTCAAGTCTATTCTTGTTTCTTCTTGGATCTCGATCTTGAGAACTTTTCTATCTTTATTCGCATGACAAGTTTAGGGTCTATTCAGCCTGTTGTAAATCAGTTTTTCTTGGTTCATGTTGATATTATTATCAAGATCTATTCTTTATGCCTGAGATGATGCTTTTATGCTGTTTTCTCTCTGATCGTGTTTTTATTGCAACTTCTACCTTCCCCTATTTATTTTCTTTTGATGAACCTAGGTCAATTTCGGACCTAGGCCTAAACTACGATATGCGTGCAATGGTATATGGGGGAAATATTGGAATATTGCCTAGTGGAATATATGTGTTTGGTGGAATTGATGGCATAACATAAAAATTGGATATTTGGGTATTACTACCATTAACATGAAATTGGATATTTGGGTATTGTCATTAAAATGATAATTGCAAGAATGGGGATTGGCATACGTAATTTGATATGGATCTTGATATATGTAATTTGGCTTGAACTTGTTATGGGTAAGTTGGTGTAAACGTGGTATACATGTAATTTTGGGTATAAAACTTGATCTATGTAAATTAAGCATAGCTTTGTAAACATGTAAATCATGAATTTTGACATATGTAAAACTGACTTGTAATTTAGAACTTGGGCATATGTTAATTATGTAAAATTTGGAGTTGAAACATATATGATAATTTATGACTTGGTAGAGGTTTAATATGAACGCGCCTAAGTTAGGTTTTGGGTAGTTGGTATGTATTGTAAATAAAAGGCTATAACTTTGCATAACCTTGTAGTGAATTATAATAATAATTTGGGAATAAATTTTGGGGCAAAAACATGAATTATGAACTTGATAATTGGCATATAACTGGAAATATGAACGTGGTTGGAACATGAACATTTCTATATGTTAAACACATGAACTGATATTGTTGTTTTTGGTGGAATACGACCATTAATGAAACTTTGACACGAGGTTAGACTCGGTTTGTGGTGCAAACCTGCCTGGAACCGCCCGACAAATGTAGTAGCCACAAAATGTCAGTCTAATGTGAGAGGCTGAAGGCCAAATTGTAGGCATAATGGTTTATGACACGAGGTTAGACTCAGTTTGTGGTGTAAATCTGCCCGGAACCACCCGACAAATCCAGTGGCCACAAAATGCGTAGTCTAATGTGAGAGGTCATGATTCCTTCGTCTTAATGAATGAATTAAGGAATACTAACCATAATAAGACGTGGGTATGGTTAGAGGGTTAGGTTTGATGACATGGAATTTGACATGTAAATGTGGACCTAACCGGTATGAGTAAAGAACATGTAAAACTTATAAATGTGGGCATAACAAACATAACTGTTAATCAGACCAATGGGTGGGTTAAGTAATATGACTAGACTAATGGCACTTAACCAATATAACATGACACGTGGCAGGGTTAAGTCAACTTGAACATATAGATAATACTTAACCAACTTAGCATGATACATAGGCGGGTTAACTCATGAACTACTTGAAAACACTTAACCAATTTGATATGCTAACATAGCGGGGTTAAGTAATGAATCACTAGACAGCACTTAACCAACTTGACATGATACGTGGGCGGGCTAAGCCATGAATTATTTGAAATAATTAACCAATGCAATCTGACGAATGGGAGGGTTAAGTTAAATGGGTTGGTTTAACTTGAATGAGTTAATAACACCCAACCGATATAACCTGATGTGCGGTAGGGTTAAGTAACCACACGAGGGTAATACTTAACCATTATAAAATGGCTAGTGGATGAGGTTGGGTTAACACACACTTAACCAATCTAACGTGAGGTGTGGTAAGTGTTAAGTTCACACAGGGGAGAACGCTTAACCGATATAACAAGACATGCGGTAGGGTTAAGTAACACAAGAGAGAACACTTAACCACAGTATCATGATGGGGGATGGGGATAAGTTAAATAGATAACACTTAACTAACCTGTGGGGTATACGAATAGACCCTAGGAAAACCCTAGTAGTGGGACCCGTTTCGGCAGTAACCCACATAAGGTATCAACAGTACCCTGAGCTAGGCGGGGTGGGGCATGATTACTGAGCGAATTGTAAGTGGTCAAAATGGCGGCAGGGGAATCAGCGGTGCAGGTTCCGACGGATTACGGGCGTGCACGTATTCCAAAGTGGAAAATTTAGCCACTGGGCATCAGTAGATATAAAGTTGTGCATCAAAAAGGGTGTCGGGGTTGCCATTCTAGGGATTGATACACCCTAGGGTGGGACCAGCACAGGTATCTACAAGTAGGGGGCCGCAAGAACTAGGTCGAGTAGGAGCCGATCGATTAGGGTAGTAAGGATACATCTAACACATTTATGGCAACTGGGCTGGTTGAGGTGAAAATCCTCATATTAGATGTAGTCCTGAAGGCTACCACAACTACGGGGTTGGGATAACCTTAGTATATAACACATATGAAGCATTGTAAGTAAGAGCCGATCAATTAAGATAGGTGCGGTAGGGTCATGAAACTGTCAATATGAGGTGGGACCCTCATCGTGGGATATATACCTATGAAACTATCATGCGGGTTATGGGGGGTCACTTATCTTGTAATTATAACCAAGTAAACTAATTGGAACGCTAGTTAGGTGGTGCAGAGAATATAGAAAATCAAGGAAAATAGGATAATGGTGAAGTGTAGAAATCTTGCGATGTTATAGAAACCTTGCGATGTGATACTTGGTAGGAACCTTGTGATGCTACTCTTGATAGGAAGTATGGGATGTTATACTTGATTCATCGTGCCTATAACTTACCTCGTCATCATGCTTATGTTTACTTTCAGTTTATTCATGCCATATTATCTTTACCTGTTTTTATGCCAAAAGTCAGTAGGACTTACTCAGTCTTTATGACAAACCCAGTTTGTTTCGCCTCGTTTTCTTTCGTTTCCCCCCTCCCCCAGGTTCACAGGGTGGGAATACAGCTTAGTTCGGATCTTACCAAGTTGCAAGGCTCTTTCATGTACTGCTTGAATTTCTCTTGGCTATGGCTTGCTTTGCTTTATTGGGGAATGCTACAATTTATTTTTATGCTTATTTGTTTTTGAGCATGACAGATATTTTGGCTATGTAATTGGGTATTGGAAGTTGATGGGCTTTTATTGTAAACAATTATATTTAATAAATGATTTGAAGTACTTCTACTTTACTTTCCACTGTTTTATATACGTATGTCTTGTAATATTTCTGTTCTAGTACCCATAATGCCCCATTGAAGTTAAGACATTCCCTTTGTGAGTGACCTTAACGGATGTGGGCTGTTACATTTCCTTTCCCCCCATCAGGTTTGCAAGGAGGGAATACTATAGCTTAGTGTCGATTTCTTTCAGTTGCTTGAAAAGAGTGGATGTATCGCTTTGGACTCTCTCATTTTTATGGCTTTGCTTATGCTCAGTGGGGATTTGTTTATTTATGTTATTTAAGTATTTTCTTCTTTATGCACTTTGATGTTTTTGGAAAAGACTATTGATCCTGTTGTAATGGTTTTGGGAACTACTTATGTAAGCTTGTTTTGAGTTATGATGCTATGAAATAAGTTTTATCTTCCGCTGTGTTGTTTTATTTATTTATTCTTGTAATTTGTCTGTTCTATACAACAATAACGCTTCATGGACATTGATGCATTCCCTTTGTGTGTGACATTAATGGAAATGGGGTGTTACACGTGGTATTAGAGCTATGGTTACAAGAACAGATAAAAAGTTTTGAAAAGTGTTTTCAAAAGTATTATTTTCCTAGAAAGTATTTTCAAAAACTTGTTTTAAAGAAGCTATTTTCAAGGAAATTTACTTTAAAGAGCATAATCCCCACATGCCATACATCTCTCTTTCGCTTCCCCTGTTTTGAAACTCTTTCTTTTTCTTTTCAGCATGTCTGGAGCATCTGAGATACCAGAGGGTGTTCATGTAGCCAACTGGTTTCATCAATATCTCGAGGCTAGGGCCGCTACCGTGGGTCCGACCAACGTTCCTCCTACTCCTCCTCAGCTCCAATCATTCCTCCGTGTGGAGATGCTTTCTCCAAGATATGTAAAGACTTTCGTTCGATGGGTGGAAGACCTTTTAGTGGGTCCGAAACGTTCGTTGAAGCTAGAAATTGGTTGAAAGAAGTGGAGGATCTGTTTGGCATTTTTGATTTGGACGACTGTAAGAAGGTCCAATTGGCTGCTTGGTTGATGAAGGACGAAGCTTCGTTTTGGTGGGAGGTTACTAATGGAGAGCGTGCTGTGGAGACGTGGGAAGATTTTAGGGGAAGGTTTGAGTTGAAATTCCTTTCTCAAGCTGAGGAGAGTATGTACATGGAGAGGTTGTTGACTTTGAAGCAGAAAACTTGACCGTGAAGGAGTATGTGACTGAATTTAATAAGTTGGCGAGATTTAGGCTAGAGTTGGTGAATACGCCTCACAAGAAGGCCTTGAGGTTTTTAAATGGCCTAAATGAACCGCTTCACAGTTTGGCTATGCCCCACATTCCAATGGGGCTACGTATGAAAAGCTTGTTGATATGACATACATGCATGAAAAAGAGAAGGGTGTAAGTACTTCTAGGCCACAAGAAATGAAGGAGGATCCAAAGAAAGCCCAACACCAAAAGAAAGGTAGAAAAGAAAAGAGGAAGTGTCACAACTGTGGGAAACCCGACCATTTGAAGAAAGACTGTAGGAAGAAGAAGAAGTTTGCTTGTTATCATTGTAGTGATGCGGGTCATGCTGTGAAGGACTGTCCTAAGAAGCAAGGGCAGAGGGCAGGTTCTACTTTGGGAGGGCAGGTTCACGCTCTTATGGCTCCGGGACAGGAAGAATGTGGAAAAATTTCTGTCGAAGGTTTGATTTTCTTGTTTGATCATCATGTCCGTACTTTATTCGATTCTGGCACATCACATTCGTTTATCTCTACATCATTAGTTGAAACACCGCACTTAAATACTAGTCTTGTTGTAGATCCCATTGCAGTCTCAAATCCTATTGGTGGGTCGACTCACTTATCCATGGTTTGTAGGGATTTGAGATTGTCTATCTTAGGCGTTGGTTTTGAACGTAATGCTTTTGTGCTTGGTTTCATGGGCAATGGGTTGATTCTAGCGATGGATTGGCTGGCCAGATATGGTGCCATCCTAGATTGTGAACAAAGGGTAGTAAAATTGTTGACTCATAGTGGAAAGACCCTTGATATTTCTTGTGACCCTAGAGGATCGGTGATGCTTAGTTATCTTGAGTCACTTGACGCATCCAATGATGATTTACATTCTGTTTCTATAGTCCGTGAATATGTTGATGTCTTCAATGAGGTAAGGGGTCTACCCCCAAAACATGGTATAGACTTACCGATTTATCTTGTAGACAATGCAAAACTAGTATCTCTGCTAGTACGCCACATGGCTCCTTGTGTGAGGAGGGAGCTCAATAAGCAAGTAGGGGAGTTGCTTGAGAAGGGATTCATAAGACGTAGTATATCAGAGTGGGGTGCTCCTGTAGTATTTGCCACGAAGGTGGATGGGTCCCTCAGACTTTGTGTGGACTATAGAGAACTTAATAAGCTTACTAAGAAGAATAGGCACCCACTGCCGGGGATTGACGATCTCTTTGATCAGTTAGTTGGCACCTCAGTATTTTCGCAGTTGGACTTAGCCACTGGTTTCCATCGGTTGAGAGTGGCTGAGGATAGCATAGACAATACTGCCTTTAGGATTCCGGACGGTTTCTATGAGTGGCTTGTAATGCCCATCGGTTTGACAAAAGCCCCCGCATACTTTGTTGACTTGATGAATAGGGTGTTTAAGGAGTACCTTAATAAATTCGTGGTGGTCTTTGTGGATGACATCTTGATCTTTTCTAAGAGCGAGGAAGAGAATGCCCTACATCTTAGGGAAGTGTGGGAGAACCTTCGAGCGCATAACCTTAAAGCTAAATTTTCTAAATGTCACTTTTGGAGGAAGGAAGTGCGATTCTTAGGGCACGTGGTTTCCAAAGAAGGGATAGTTGTGGATCCCGCGAAGGTGGTGGCCATCCAAGACTGGAAGGTCCCTAAAATATGCTATCGAGGTGAGGAGTTTCTTGGGGTTGGCAGGCTGCTATAGGAAGTTTATCAAGGACTTCGCAAAGATATCAGCCCCATTGACACGCTTGACGAAGAAGAACCTAGTTTTCACATGGCACATAGATTGTGGTGATGCGTTCCAATGTTTAAAGAGTGTTTTGACCACATCCCCAGTCTTAGTATTGCCAGATGGAAGTAAGCCATTTACCATTTATACCGATGCTTGTGGGAAAGGACTAGGCGCAGTCTTAATGCAAGAGGGGAGGGTAATAGCCTATGGAGGAAGGCAGTTGAGAGTGCGTGAGAGAAATTACCCTACACATGACCTAGAGTTGACCGCTATTGTTTTCGCGCTTAAGTCTTGGCACCATTATCTTCTTGGCGAGAAATTCGAATTGTTCACAGACCACAAATCGCTAAAATACTTGTTCTCTCAGAAGGACTTGAACTTAAGGAAGAAAAGGCGGATGGAATTCTTAGCGTCCTACGATTTCGAGATAGCATATACCCCTGGCAAGGGTAACGTGGTGGCAGACGCCTTAAGTAGGAAAAGGTTGTCCTTGAGTACGTTGTTTGTTGAGCGGCGAAGCTCAGAGTTCATCTCTACGTTTGACTTTAGACCTTCCATTGACTTTGCACCCGGTTTGCTAGCATCCTTAGAGGTCAGACCTACGCTTTAGGGACGGATTGGTGAGGCACAGCGAGATGACCCATAGTTAGTTGAGTTGGTAGAGAAGCTCATAAGGGTGGAGTCATCGAGCCATCTTAGTAGGTATACCCTAGATGATAAGGGTTGGTTACGTAGGGACAGTAGACTTTGTGTACCACGAGACGAGAACTTGAGGAATACCAATCTTGAATGTGCACATCGTTCGAAGATGACCATTCATCCCGGCGGGGACAAGATGTACATGGACATGAGATGAGTTTAGTTTTAGGCCGGTATGAAGAAGGATGTGGCCGAGTTTGTCGCTAGATGCTTGGTGTACCAACAAGTAAAAGCAGAGCAAAAGAAGCCCGGTGGGTTGCTTCACCCATTGGAGGTCCTACAATGGAAGTGGGAGAGTGTCTCGATGGACTTTGTTGATGGGTTACCGAGATTGAGGAAGGGTAATACGGGGATTTGGGTCGTGGTAGACAGACTTACTAAGAGCGCCCATTTCATTCCCCTGAAGAGTAAGAGGACTGCTTCATGGTTAGCCTCCGTATACATTCATGAGATAGTTCGTTTGCATGGTGTTCCTTCTAGCATAGTGAGCGATCTCGATCCTATTTTTACTAGCGAGTTTTGGAAGAGCTTGCAAGAGGCGGTAAGGACTCAGTTATGTTTGAGCACCGCATATCATCTTCAGACGGACGGCCGAACCGAGAGGTGAATCATATTCTAGAGGACCTTTTGAGGCTATGTGTTTTATACTTCGGAGGTACATGGGAGGAGCATCTTCCTTTGGTGGAGTTCAAATATAATAATAGTTTTCAGTCTAGCATTGGCATCTCGCCTTTCGAGGCTATTTATGGAAGGCCTTGTCGTTCACCTACATGTTGGTGGGAATCTACGATAAGATCTTACTTGGGCCCGATATGATTAGACAGACTTCGGAAAAGATTGATTTGATTCGAAGGAGGATGAAGACGGCACAAGATAGGCAAAAATCTTATGCGGACAAGAGGAGGACAGATCTTGAATTTGATATTGGGGACATGGTCTTTATCAAGGTGTCTCCATTACAGAATGTTGTTCTCTTTGGGTCCGTTGGGAACTTAGCACCAAGGTTCGTAAGGTTGTTTCCTATTAAGGAGAGGATTAGACAGATGGCATATAGAGTAGAGTTACCCGAAAGACTTAGTGGTGTACATGACGTGTTCCATGTTTCGCATTTGAGGAAGTGCTTGCATGAGACCGCTGAAGTGGTAGAGCCGAGCTTGCTTAGAGAGGTGGAGATAGAGCATGATGTGACGATTCGACAAGCTCCTACATGCGTTCTTGGGTCGGAGATTAAGAAGTTGAGGAATCGAGAGGTCAAGCTAGTCAAAGTGCAATGAGGAGATGATGAGAGCGACGGTACTTGGGAGACGGAAGAAAAGATGTGTTCATTGTACCCTTTTCTTTTCGAGGGTGTGTCTTTTAATTTCTCCTTTATCGCTTAGCTTGTACTTGTCCTATCTTTAGTATATCCTCTCGTTTATGTCTTTGACCTTTAGATAGGGTAGTCCTATGGTTGAAACATGTGTTTGAGACATGTTATGAGTGATGGATGCATGTGGATGCAAGTGTTTGCTAGTGGTTGCTCGTGGATACATATACACACACTTTAGGCACTCGATCGGCTCAGCCACTTTCATATTGCATATTGCATATAAATGGATGTATATAAATGGCCGTATCATATGGATGTTGCATTTGAATGAATGGTTGTGTACACATATAGTAACGATATGTATAGGGTTCTTTGCATACATGGTGGATACACGGCACAATCATTATTTGCATTAAGGAGGTCGACTGAATCAGTGGACCGCCTAATCTTTGCATTAGATAAGGAACATATACACACACTTTTGCAGATGTTCATATAACATTAGAAATCTTTTAAGGACAATGGATGCTTGTGGATGATGGTTGAGTAGATGGATGATTGGATGGTAGGACACATTCTTCTTAACTTGGAGATTTCGGGGACGAAATCCTTTAAGGAAGGGAGAATGTAAAACCCTATAATTTTATAACATTAAAATTCACAAATTAAAGTATACTTAATTTTTAGAAGAAGAATTAAGTGAAATGGGTTGCGCTATTATGTTTGTCTCAAAATTTTGGGTCAAGATAGACATTTGGTTTGCACAAAACAGATACCTTATGAAGATATTATTAAGCCTTGAAGTTTGTATGCATATGAGAGAAATATATATAGATATATATATATATATATATATATATTAAATAAATAAATATTCAAAAAAAGTTCAATACAACAAATCGGGAGGGGGAATAGCCGAAGCGCACTATTTTTGTAGTCGAACGGAGCCCCACTGAGTCGACCCGAGCCCCGTTGGGTCGACTAGGGGTCAATCCAGGGTGTTTGGCTGTTAACCCGTGGTCCGATTCGCGCTAAGGGCCGATGTTGCATCTGAGTGGTCCTGATGATTTCTGGGTTAATCTAAGAGCTCTAATCGATCCTAGACATCTATATATACACCCTAAGACCTAACCCCAATTCATAAAATATTATCTATGACACAATTATGCTGTCAAGCTCTCTCTTAAACCCTAGTAGCCGCCTCTAAATTAAATCTCAAGTGTTCATACACAATTCAAATCAAAGTTTAGAGCTTCAACAACAATTAAAGATATCAATCAACATCACCGTAACGTTTCTACACCAATTTCAATTCGTTAATCCTTTTCTTAAGCCACGAAAGGTGAGTACAGTTATTTTCACAAATTTAATGGGATTAAAGTAACATGAAAAAGTTGTCAAAAGGATTCATATATATGTTTGTAATTAAAATCTCACCAAGTCTTCACCTTTTTGATTCATGTCATCATATGCCTATGTTTCTATGTAAAGTTCATACCTTTTATCAGTTTGTTCATGTTGAATCTTTTGTTATGCTTCTATGCCAGTCTATATGCCTCTTTATTTCATGATGTTGTTTTATTCCAATTTTATATGGACTGATTCTCTCTTCTTACCCCCTATTCCTTTTATTTGTGGATCTTGGCTACCTTCGAGCCTATATTAAAAATACGCGCGAATGCGAATACATGGGAACAATGTGGAATATTGGGAATATGGAAAATTTGGAAAATTGGATATTATTGGATATTTTGAATAATTGGATAATATGTGAAATTGGCATATTTGGGTATGAATTACATGGAATTGGTGAAATTGCCTATAATTGTAAATTTGTAATTGAGGCTAATTAATATGTAATTAGTGACAATTTTGAATAGGCAATATTATAAACATGATTATATGTTTAATTGGATATACATGACATGAAAATTGGGTATGGGTGAAATACAATTATTAATAAACCTTTGACACGAGGTTAGGCGCAATTGTGGCGTAAGACTGCCCGGAACCGCCCGGCAAATCCAGCTGCCACAATCGGATGTCTAATGTGAGAGGTCAAAGGAATGAATTGTAGGCGCAATGGTTAATGACACGAGGTTAGACCCGGTTTGTGGCGTAAGACTGCCAGGAACCACCTGATAAATCCAGTGGCCACAAAGCATTCGGTCTAATGTGGGAGGTCATGCACCGTTCGTCATAAGGAATGAATTAAGGAATACTAACCATAATAAGACATGGGTATGGTTAGAGGGTTAAGTGGGGTGACGTGTAAATTATGACATGTAAATATGGACTTAACCGGTATAAGATAAGACATGTAAATTATGACATGTAAATATGGACTTAACCATAGCATGTTGAAGACATGGACATTTAAATTAAAATGGTTAAGTGAGAGAAAAACCTAGTGGGGACGAAGCATAGGTGGGAGGCTTGTGTCGTTTGGTGGACCCGTTTCAACCAGTAACCCGTTTGAGTATCTAATTAGGCCCGTTACTAGGCCGAGGTTGGGGCACGCTTACTGGACTTGAATGTAAGAGGTCAAAACGTGAATAGCGGTGGCAACGCGAGTCCAACCGGTTCATGTGCGTGCATGGGTCCGGGCTGGTAGGTAAGACGTTGTTGCATCGTGTAGGTTTGGCCGTGCATTTTATGTTGGTATCGGGGTTGCCACCTTGGGGAGTGATACACCCCACTGTAGGGCCAGCACGGGTGCCTACCGGGTTTAGGGAGCTGATCAAATGGGTAGATTAAGGGTACCTTAGTGGTGGTAGGAGCAAGCCGGCACCTACGATAGTAGCTAGGTACAAGTAACTACCAAGTTTGTCATGTGGGTACAGTTAGTGGGAAAGGATCAACCACTAGTAAAAAGAGACTAGTAGATGTGCGGTGTAATTAAGTAATGTGGTGTAACTTAGCAAAAGTTCGGTGTAATGAAATACATGTTGGTTGAGTTGGATAGTCCTTTGGGTGCTAGTCTGATGTTGACTTCGGTCTTCGGGGTTAGTACTTGGAGGGTTGTTCGCTTAGCCAAGTTGTACGATTGTCTTAGTACGTAGGAACGAAATCATCTTGTCCCTCCTTTTTATCTACCTTATCTAAGTTACAGCCATATCATGATGCCTATTTATGTCTTGATCATTAACCTTACCTATTATTTGTTAAAATTATTGGACTCGCCAGACTTTATGTCTGACCCGTTTATTTCCACCTCTTTTCTTTCCTTCCCCCCCTTAGGTTTGCAAGGAGGGAATACTACAGCTTAGTGCCGATTTCTTTCAGTTGCTTGAAAAGAGTAGATGTATCGCTTTGGACTCTCTCATCTTTATGGCTTTGCTTATGCTTAGTGGGGATTTATGCTTTTATGTTATTTAAGAATTTGCTTCTTTATGTACTTTGAAGTTTTTGGAAAAGAGTATTGATCCTGTTGTAATGGTTTTGGGAACTACTTATGTAAGCTTGTTTTGAGTTATGATGCTATGAAATAAGTTTTATCTTCCGTTATGTTGTTTAATTTATTTATTCTTATAATTTATCTTTTCTATACAACAATAACGCTTTATGGACATTGATGCATTCCCTTTGTGAGTGACATTAATGGACATGGGGTGTTACAACGACTGTGGTTCCTACCTAAATACCCCCATTCCGGACACAATGGGATATGTTCCGTAATCCAATTATATCGTTTAAATCAGTTTTCTTTGAATTAAAGTATAAATCAATGTATACTAGATTTAAACATACATTTTAATTTACCGGGGCCACATATTGACTCCAAAAATTCTAGAAAAATAAATCTAGCTATGTTTTGACGATACGGTACTAACAAAATTAGTTTATCGAATTTGGAGACCGTTTGAAAAATAGCTATTTTCTGGTCGATATAATTCAAATTTAAATTACCAAACAAATTTAAATTTACTGCGCTCACATATTAATTTAAAAAATTATGAAATTTGAAACTTAGCAATAATTTGACATTCTAGATCCAACAAAAGTGGTCTCATCAAAAATGGAGTTCATTTGCGAAATGGCTATTTTTAAGGGCTATATATTATATAATATATACATAAATTCTATAGCGACTATTTTGAATTTTAAACTGGATATAACTTTTTATTCCCATTTTGAAATCTGGATTTTCCACATTCGTTAGAAAGATATAAATAAACAGATTCAAATGTTTTTCTGGTTTTACAAAAATCTGATTTATTTTGAATCATGTACATTCAATTAAAGTTCAAAATCAAATTTTCAAACTGCCGCGCCATTTCGAGTTCGTTTTCTAATTAAAATAAATTTATTGTTCTATCTTCAATTAAATAAATTTTTAGTTGTTATTCTTTAAAATAAATCATTATAAAAATTCAAAATCCATTAAAATTGCTAAAATAAAATTTTTAAATTGGTTCTGATTTTTTTGGGTTGTTACGGTCTCCCCCACTTAAAATCTTTTCGTCCTCGAAAAGGAACGGAGCTGAAAGTTGTTTAACTAACCAACTCAATTTTCATTCTGGCTTTCATTCTTCAACTTTTCAGTTTCTAAGAATTTCTAATTTTTCAAAAATTTGGCTAACACCCTAAATTTTTGAAAAATTTCGCCATAACCTCCTTTATAATGGGATACCTTTAAAACCGCAACTAGCCACACAGGGCCCTCATCAATCCGAAAGATAAAGAAAAAGCCAATTGGCTCATAAAATCATCAAAACCCAATAAATTAGTAAACATGTACCTATTTGTCGGGCATACAATTTTATTCCTTTTCTTAGCCTCCATGCTATGACCTGTTCATTATATACCCATGTACAAATATGCAATTGCAATCAATTTTCAAATCAGTTCAATATTTGATTCAATTTGGCTTAATGGTTCAAAATTTTAATTAATCATACCACTAATCAAACAACACAACCAGTAACACCCCACGTCCATTAATGTCACTCACAAAGGGAATGCATTAATTTTCATGGAGCATTTTAAGTGTGTATAGAACAGAAACTTAACAACAAGACATATATAAACAATACTAAAACTTTATTTCATTGCAGCGGAAAATACATAAGTTTGATTACATCATCAAAACCAGAGTCAAAGTACACAATATCCATCTTGACTAAATCAAAGTACATAAATTGAAAGACATAATCCCCAATACAAAATAGCCATAAATAAGAGAGGCTGAACTTTACTTCAGCGATCCAAGCAATCTTCTAAAAGCAAGAAATACAGCTGTCCAAAATCAAGCTCCACTAGTGCTAACTCCAACTTGAGCACCTAGGGGGGGGGAGGAAGAAAAGAGGAGGAAACAAAGGGGGTCAGACATAAAGTCTGGCGAGTGCGACAATTTAACAATATAATTACCCAAAATAACTAAGACAAGGCATGAGTTGGAAAATAAGGAAATGACTGTGAAGAATTGAGTAAGACAGAGTAAACAAGGAGATAAGGTTGAACTAAGATAACGTTAAAGCGCACCTAAACCACTATAAGATAATTACTATACTGCACTACCACAACTATACTGCACCACCCCTAGTCACCCTAAGGTTGATCCCGTCTATAGAACTTAATAATGATAATGGTAGTTTCGTGCACCCCTAGCTGCCTTCATAGGTGTCGTCTGCCCCTATTTCCACTAGTTGTACCCACTACCCCCATGCGATCGGCTCCCTGACTCGTAGATACCCGTGTTGGCACCACAGTGGGGTGTATCACTCCCCAAAGTGGCAACCCGATACCACCAATAATGCACGACTTATACCTACACGATGCAACAACGTCTTACCTACCAACCCGGGTCCACACACATATGAACCCGTTGGACTTGCATTGCCACCGCTAACCCGGTTTGGCCTTTTAAAGTCAAGCCCAGTATGCGTGTCCCGTCCTCAACTTGGGTCGAGCTCACAAAGATACATATGGGTTACTGGTTGAAACGGGCCCCCATTATTTGACACAATCTATCCACCTAAGCTTGGTCCCCTCTTGTACGTCCCACTTAACCCTCTTCTTGTTCATGTTCACTTACATGTTTCAATTTTTGGTTATGTATTTCTAATCGTATTTCCAATGCCACCCAAGGCACCCACTAGATTCCACATGCCACCCAAGGAACCCGCTTGACCCCCTCATGTCCCACTACATGTTTATCTGGTTAAGTCTTTCTTAATTCATTAAGACCGTAACCTCATAAAGACCTCTCACATTAGGCTGGCATTTGTGGTAGCTGGATTTGTCGGGCGCGTCCGGGTAGTCTTAAACCACAAATGAGCCTAACCTCATGCCTTTACAACTGTTATGTATTTAGTTTATGCCTAAGACCTCCCACATTAGACTGGCATTTGTGGCAGCTAGATTTGCCGGGCGGGTATGGGAAGTCTTATATCACAAAAGAACCTAACCTCGTGTCTTAGACGATTAATTACTCCTAATTAATCATTCCCCAATTTGAATTACTTTCCCTATTCAAATTATCAATCAATTCCAAATTTAACTATGGCCATAATTGACTCAGTTATGTCCATCCATTTATGGTATGAAAAATTATACAAATTTTCCTCACAAATTTATTTTATGCCATTTAAGGCATTTATGCCAATTCTTAATATTAAATCTTTTTAATATTATCCCATTACCCCATGTTGTACGTTCGTTTGTTTAGCGTAAAATATATGTTAGACTCGAATAGTCTAACTCATAGAATAAAGAGAAAACATCACAACATACATATAGATAAAACTACATCTAAACATAGGGGTGAACTTGCATGTGTAAATGATGTTCTACATCTAGAACTTGCATAGGGCAAAATTACAACTTGCATAAAACTACATATGTCATAGATCCAAATATAAAGGTGTGAACTTGTTTAGATAATGGTCACAAACTTGCATAAATCATGTATGTCATGGATCTACATCTAAAGGTGTAAACCTTCGTAGTCAATAACCACAAACTTGCATAACATGATTCATATTCCAAACTCATATATTTATACAAACTTGCATATGTGATTTATGCAACATAACAATGGTGTAAACTTACATCTAAACATGTAATCTAGCATGTAGAATTTATCATAGAACTCACACATGTCATAGCCTAACTTTAGATCAAATTTTCACATAAACTAGATGTCATGAAAACATGTAAGTTGCATATAATTTTCCCCAATTTGCATATGATTCATGTCTAAATCAAAATCTAAACTTGCATACATACATATGATTTATCATATGATCAACATAACTAAACTAGCATATGAACAACATGATGATTTGATTATAGATAAGCCAATCATAGAATTACAACATAGATGATAGCATCGTAACTTTACATAGATGATCACAACATAATATCATAGAATTTACAACATCTATGATAACATCACAATTTTACAACATAAATAATAACATGCGGTCAATTATTCACATCATATCCAATAGTCCACATCATAACTCAATCCAATTAAATCGCTAATTATTTTATTAAAGAAATCGAACTCACTACTCAAAGAAGGTCTTGAGTTCTAAATTCTGAGTGCTGAAGTTGTATTAGCTTTCCTTTGGAGAAGATTCGTTGTTAGAGTTGAAAAGAATTGATTTAGACTAGCTTTCTTCCTCTTTAATTGGTGGTGGCTATTCTGAGTTGCTATGTGACGGCATGGAGGCCATGGCTCTAATTTTATTTTGATTTTAGGGTTTGAGTCTATAGGTGTTTTTATAGAGTTTAGGATTAGTTTAGGCCGTCCGATCAACCAGATTTAATCCCAGCCAATCAGAGTAGATCAGAAACCCTAATGAGTCAGCACACAGTCATTAACAAGTCATTAATCAAATCTTGGGGAGGGGGGTGGTCGACCCCAGGTCGACCCCCGGGTCGACCATATGGTCGACCTGGTCAGGGTAGGTCGACCCCCAGGTCGACCCTATGGTCGACCTGGCCTTGGCGGGAATTTTCCCGCCTAGCCTGTTTGACTCTGAAATTTGAATTTTCTGAAATCTGTTTTGAATTTTCTGAAACTTCTGATGGCCATAACTTCTTCATATGAAGTCCAATTCACGCAAACTCGGACTCTATATCAACTAGAATTCGGAGACAAACACAATGGCGCAACCCGTTTCCCTTAATTCTCAAATCTGAGATTAGTTATTTTTTGATTTGTGAACATTAATATTAACAGAAATACGGGGTGCTACGTTCTCCCCTCCTTAAAGGATTTCGCCCCCGAAATCTCCAAGTTAAGGAGAACGCATATCCTAACATCCAAACAACCATCTACTCAACCATCAAACACAGGCATCCATTGTCCTTATAAAATTCCTAATGTTGTATGAACATATGCAAAAAGTGTGTGTATATGTTCCTTATCTAATGCAAAATCAGGTCGTCTACTGATTCAGTTGACCTCCTTAATGCAAACCATGATAGTGCCATGCGTCCATTATGTATGCGAAAGAATCCTATTGATACGTATTATTTCTACTTGTGTGCACAACCATTCACCAAAATGCAACATCCATATGATAACACAACCATTATACATCCATCAACTTAAATATGCACACACATTTATATGCAATATGCAATATGAACTGACTGAGCCGATCTAGTGCCTAAAGTGTGTGTATATGCATCCATGAGCAACCACTAGCAAACACTTGCATCCACATGCATCCATGATACATAACATGTCTCAAACACATGTTTCAACCATAGGACTACCATATCTAAAGGTCAAAGATACTAGCGAGAGGACATACTAAAGATAAGATAAGTACAAGCTAAGCGATAAAGGAAAAATTAAAAGACATACCCTTGAAAAGAAAAGGGTACAATGAACGCATCTTCTCTTCCATCTCCCAAGTAGCGTTTCTCACATCATCTCCCCATTGCACTTTGACTAGCTTGACCTCTCGATTCCTCAACTTCTTAATCTTCGACACAAGAATGCATGTAGGAGCTCGTCGAATCCTCGCATCACGCTCTATCTCCACCTCTCTAAGCAAGCTCGCCTCTACCACTTCCGCGGTCTCGTGCAAGCACTTCCTCAAATGTGATACATGGAATACATCATGTACACCACTAAGTCTCTCGGGCAATTCCACTCTATACGCCATTTGTCCAATTCTCTCCTTAATAGGAAATGGCCCTACGAACCTTGGTGCTAACTTCCCAACGGACCCAAAGTGGACCACATTCCATAATGGAGATACCTTGACAAAGACCACGTCCCCAATATCAAACTCAAGATCTGTCCTCCTCTTGTCCGCATAAGATTTTTGCCTATCTTGCGCCGTCTTCATCCTCCTTCGAATCAAATCGATCTTTTCCGAAGTCTCTCTAATCATATCGGACCCAAGCAAGATCTTATCTGTAGACTCCCACCAACATGTAGGCGAACGACACGGTCGTCCATAAAGAGCCTCGAACGGTGCCATGGCGATGCTAGACTGAAAGCTATTATTATATGCAAACTCCACCAACGGAAGATGTTCCTCCCATGTACCTCCGAAGTCTAAGACACAAAACCTCAATAAGTCCTCTAGAATACGATTCACCCTCTCGGTCTGGCCGTCCGTCTGAGGATGATATGCGGTGCTCAAACATAACTGAGTCCCTACCGCCTCTTGCAAGCTTTTCCAAAATTCGCTAGTAAAGATAGGATCACTACAACAAAATATGATAATTATAACGCTTTTTAATAACATGTTTTCTTAAACTGTTATTAATGACACTTAATTCTTTCTTTAGCCTTTAATTTTTTTGGGTAATTAAGGTGTAACGCCTTCTTAAATTATAGGCCGCCACTTCACAAATATTATTCCTCTCCCGTAAGCCCTTCCTCCATTGCAACATCTCACCAATTATTCATGTAAGCCCTTCCTCCATTGCAACATCTCACCAATTATTCACGGTCTACACTCCTCAACGAATATTCACGGTCTCCATCTCGTCAACAAGTATTCACGGTCTCCCTCCAAAACTTCTCTGTGGAATATAGGGCGTGTTTCTGTCATTCGATTTGGAGTTTGGTAAGCGATCCCTATTCTTTGTTTGAGTATGTTGTAGATCTGAATCTAGGGTTGCGATCTGAATTTACGAAATCAATTGCGATTTGGATTTTAGGGTTGCGATCTGATTTTGTGTATGTTTGTGCTTTAACTAAATGAATCGCGTTTCTGGAAATCTGTGGTAAATTGGTAATTGGTAAATTGATAATATGATTTTATAGGTTTTGAACTTCTATTAAATAATCTCTGGTAAATTGATAATCTGGCAAATTGGTAATTGGTAAAATATGAAAATATATTTTCATGAAAGAGATTTCTGGAAATCTCTCCACCATTATCAGCTTATGATGCTGCCTAAAATCTCACAAGTCCCTTTAATATTTTTCCTGTGATAATCTCCATATCAATTTCAATGAATCTAGTCAGTTCGTTAACTAATCGCCTCTTATTTCTATTTTGTGTTGGTGGCGTTAACCCTATCGGTCTTCCTTGGTAGCGCCGATTCGTACTGGGTGGTTATTAGTTATAAATGTAAGTCAGATCTAAATCGGTTATTTCACCATCGATATTACTTGATGGAACCAGTTTATGATGGTTTCCCCAATGTGGTTTCATTCTGCAGCCACTTAAGCTGCCGGGGGTGAATATGATTTATATTGGAAAAAGTTTGTTTCTCAAAGACTCTAAGATCTCGATTTTTTGGCTTGGCAACTTGCTCCTCCTCCCTTCCATGTTGCTGATTTCAAGGCTTAGAAATACTTTGACATCAGCTGCCTCCCTAAATCCTATCTTGGCTTATTTATTTAGATGGATATTGACCCAAATTAGGGGAGGAGCAATAGTCCTCGCAGTCAGGAAACATTAGAGCGAAATTCCAAATGATTGGGGGCGAGGTAGACATTGTCGTTAGTTCTTTTTGACTTTTGTGTCTTTCTAATTCTATCCTTGGCCTATGTTTCCGCTGAAAGATAAATCAATTTGATTAATATTTGGAAAAATGTTTTGTTTCTAACGTAATATGTTGGAAAAAAGAAATAAACAAATAATTTTGCGAACTTAAAAATGAATCAAGCATGAATTAAATAAAAAACAAAATAAGATGCAACTTCATGAAAAAGGTTTCTATCACCAACAGGTTATGTTTGGCACATAAAAACAAAAAAAGGTAAAGCAAGACTATTTAAAGTTATGTTAAAATAACACCATGTAAAAATTTCTTCATTTTCTGATCAGTATATGTTAATACAGTAACAAGTAAAAATTTCAATTTCAATGTATTATTTATTCCTGTATTATTTATTCCGAATATGGATTATTTTTTTGAATAGTGCATAAACATAAATCAATTATTAGTACGTGGAGATTATAGGTTTCGTGAGTTGAAGCGAATAGGCACAGCTGAATCCCCTTTCCCCTAGAGTGTGCGTGTGTATGTATAAATAAAAAATAAATAAAACAGTCATTACTACATTGAATATATTTCTGTACTTAGATGTAAGATCAATATATGATCATTGCCTTGATTTTCTACTGCAGAAGCTACTACTACTGCTGCAATCAGGTTATCTTTCTTTCTTATGTCTATCATGATATTTTCTTTATTAGATTATACAATAGCTGTATGTATCTTCAAAGACACATATTACATACACATTTCAAACTGTAGACTTGTGCTGTCATGGACAAGAGTTCTATTTTCTGTAAAAGTCCTTTTATTTTAGTGGAAATTAATGACATATCCATGTTTTCCATACTAATTTGTTTTACATCCTTTACTTTTAAGAGCATACCAATGCACATGTCTTTTTAATGTGAACTAAATCACACATAGATAATTAACAATTTGTTACAGTTTTTAGTCTCTAATGCTAATGTTAATGCTATGTGCAATATGATATGACAATTAGACATTGTATTTTACACATACGCAATTTTGTTTTTTGACACATACGCAGTTTTTAACATTTACATATATTAGTATTGAAGCGACTAAAATAATTTTGTTATAATATGTAATAGATTTTTTAATAAATTCATTCTACATTGTCTAACCCCGTGCCATAAAGGAATTACATTGTAAAGGGTTGAGATACTCTAAAGTCTGTAATTTTATTGATGTTCGGGTTTATGTTAAAGGTAAACTAGCACAAAGTTTAGGAGTAAAGCTAACAACAACCCCGATAGATTTTTTGAAACAATGTTATAATGACTTGACCAAAAAAAATGAAATTATCTAACGCAATGTCCAATTTTGGAAATTACGCTTCATAACATAAATTAATAAATATATATAGCAAAGTAATTTTCTATATGTAATTTTTAATTATTTAAATTTGGTTGCAACTCACATTGTTGAATTGACATAGTTATATCTGTGTTTTGACACATACGGTGTAATTAACATTACATTCTATTTGAATTGTGGATGCTCTAAGTTTAATTTTAATAGATATATTCAATTAATACTATGGTGAACCAAATACAAGGTATTAACATAACGTTAAATAGTTAATTCAATAATGTGATATTCTACGGTTCTGATTCTACAAAAAATGAAGAAATTTTTACATGTGTTATTTTAACATTGAAATTGATATATATATATATATATATACTGATTATAGCGCATATATATATATACTGATTCTACATAAAATGAAGAAATTAATTACTGATCAGTAAGCAGTGAATAGTTTGAGCAATTTTTAACACTGAAACCCAAAAAAAATCAAGACTGAACTTAAGCCCAAAAAGAAAAAAATCGAAGCACCTGGAGAAAAAAGCGGTTAGGGTTTCTAATTGAATCCCAGAAGCACTGATGAAAATATCGAGAGCATAGAGGAGAAGCAGGTCGCGAGAGAGACGGGAAAATAGATTGAGAACGAAGGAAAACAATTAGGGTTAAGGAAATCGCAATTGGGAATGAAACGCAGAAATATAAAATTCGGAAACCGCGGCCTTACTTTGTTTGCGTATTAAATTGGCAGATGGGCTTGGCCCAAAAACGGTAATGGGAAGGAAAACATTTCCAGCGGTAATTGCAAAACATTTCCAGCAATTTTCATCTCTTGTTGGAAGGAATTCCTTCCAACAATATTTTTCAGGACGGAGACGGAAAACAAAATTATAGGAAATTAGCGGATGGAATTCCACGAAAATTGGAAAACTGGAAAAAAAAAACCCAGCCCTAAGTGTAACATGTGGCAATGTTCCTGACAAAACTATATTCCTGAAAAAAGTTATTTAGGAATGGTTGATTTGGTTTTACTGTGTTAGGCAATTGCATTTTTAATATATTATACAATAATCAAGCATTTCTCCTTATTTTTTGAAATGTGTGTTTTGTTTAGTAAATGTTCATTCAAATGTGCCAATATTCACTAACAAATTTGTCGTTTGTAACAGAGTGAGTACAAATTTAATGTACTTTATGCTGTAGCAATCTTTTTTCTATTTAGTTTTGGAGCTTGAGCACTATTTCTACCCGTGCTATCCTTAATTGTATGTTGATGGAAAAAGATTGGGTTTATTTACACAGGTAAACAGATAATTCAATATTTTCAAATGTATTTAATTTCAGAAAATTAAAAAATTTGACGTTAAAACTCAACTATTATGTTGATTTTATTTTCATTATAGAACTTCCAAGGAGTACTCGCAAGGGGCAAGAAGCTTTGTAGATGCTGCGAAGAGAAATATAAGAAATGTAGATAAACTTTTATGCCCTTGTTTAGATTGCCGAAATCTTAGTCGACAAAATGATGACATTATTGTTGAGCATTAAATTATAAAGGGGATGGATCCTACGTACATGAGCAGTACTAAGTGGTATCATCACGGCGAACAATTAAATGTGGGCATAGACATGAAGTTGGACAATACATTTGATCTACTTAGAGCTATTCATTTCGAAGATGAAGATTTTTTGAATCATGATTTTTTACTGATGTTAATGAAGATGAGGATGTTAAAAAACATGAGGATGATTTACTTAAGAATTTGGAGGATGCAGAAACCCCCTTATATCCTAATTGTGTAGATCAAACTAAATTATCCGCCATCACTGCTTTGTATAATCTTAAATGTGAGGTTGGATTATCCGATAATGGTTTTGATAAGCTTTTGAACATACTACAATTGTTGTTGCCGGTGAATAATGTACTTCCTAAGAGTTTGTATGATGTAAAAAAATTTCTCAAAATATTTGACATGGGTTTTGAAAAGATTCATGCTTGTAAGAAGGATTGTTGTCTTTTTAGAAAAGAGTTTAAAGATTTAGAAAGTTGTCCGAAATGTAAGTCTTCGTGATGGAAGATAAATGAGGACACCAAGGAGATTATACGAGGTGTTCCAGCTAAAGTGTTGAGGAATTTTCCAATCATTCCAAGATTTAGGAGAATGTATAGATCTCAACAGATGGCAGAAGATCTAAGGTGGCATTTCAACAATAAAAGCAATGATGGAAAAATGCGACATCCTGTAGATTCTGTAACATGGAATGCAGTGGACGAGAGGTGGAAATCATTTTCATCCGATCCACGCAATCTCAGACTTGGTCTTGCTTCAGATGGTGTCAATCCATTTGCATCGATGAGCTCTAAATATAGTTGTTGCCAGTAATGCTTGTGACATATAATCTCTCGCCTATGTTATGTATGAAAAAAGAAAATATGATGCTAACTTTAATAATTCCTGGAACAAAGCAACCTGGAAATGATATTGATGTGTACTTGGCGCCATTGGTAGAAGACTTAAATTATTTATGGAATAATGGAATTGATATATATGATGCATTCAGTAAATCAGTTTTTAATTTAAGAGCAATTTTACTATGGACAATAAACGACTTTCCAGCCTATGGAAATCTTGCAGGATGTTGTGTAAAAGGCCAAAAAGATTGTCCATTATGCGGTGTTAACACTCATCATCGATGGTTGAAGCATTGTCGGAAAAGTGTTTATATGGGACATAGAAGGTTTCTAGACCCTTCACATCCATGGAGAGAAAAAAAAACTTGGTTTGATAACACTGTAGAGGAGGGTTATAGACCTAGAATTCTAATGGGAAGAAACATTTCTGCTATTTTGGACGATTTTCCAAATGTTATTGGAAAGGGTAAGAATGAAGCAATAGAAAGGAGGATGAGTAAGAAGAAACTAAAGACAGAGTTGAGTAAGAAGTTAAAAAGTAAAAAGAGGAAGGGGAAGAGTACTCACAGTAAAGAAGATGAAGATGATGGGAAAAAAGAGCTATTAAGGTGGAAAAAAAGATCAATCTTTTTTGATTTGCCGTATTGGAAGGTTAGTATTAAAATTATATTTTTTTAATAGACCTAACAATATAAAAGTTAATAAATAGTTGTATTATCGATTTTTGTAGGAACTTCCTTTGCGACATAATTTAGATGTGATGCATGTTGAGAAAAATGTCGCTGAAAGCCTATTAAGCACGATGTTGCATGACAGTAAATTGAAAGATGGGATTAATTCAAGGAAGGATTTGGAGGAATGGGGGATTCGACAAAGTCTTTATGCACAACCTCGTGGGAATAGAATATACCTACCACCGGCTCCATATACCTTGTCATTGTCCGGAAAAAAATATTTTGTAAAAGGTTACATGATTTTAAAGGTCCCGATGGTTATTGCTCAAATTTCAAAAGATTTGTGTCATTAGAAGGGTGCAGCGTTAGTGGGTTGAAATCACATGTCATGTCATATTGCAACAATTGTTACCTGTTGCGGTTAGAGATTTGTTACCAAAAAAAGTTAGAACACTAATAATTCGTTTATGTTCGTTTTTCAATCAAATTTGTCAACGTGTGCTTGAAAAAGAGACATTGAGGCGAGTTAATGATGAGATTATTGAAATTTTGTGTGGACTCGAAAGATATTTTCCACCTTCCTTTTTCGATATAATGATACATTTGACAATTCACCTTGGAAGAGAAGCACAATTATGTGGTCCGGTTCATTTTCGTTGGATGTACTCTTTTGAAAGGTATATGAAGACGATTAAAGATTATATAAGGAATTATGCACGACCTGAAGGGTGTATTGCAGAATCTTATCTTGCAGAAGAATCAATGAGATTCTTTAGTGAATTTCTACAAAAGAAAGTACAAATGGAGGGGAAAGAATTCCGAAATGAAGATTATGAAAACAAAGCGATACTTGAAGGACGTCCAATTTTAAAACCGCAGCAAATTACATTGTCAGCAAATGAAAAAGATATTGCTCATCTGGCTGTGCTAATGAATACAGCTGCGGTGGAACCATACTTAGAGTAAGTTATATTTTGTTTATACATTTTTAATAAATATTTTATGTTGAATATAACTTGGGTAAAATTATTTAAACACCAGTATGCATTTGGAGGAGTTACAAAATTATGATAAGCGTTTGGAAAAAACTGCGACATTGTTGTGGAAAAAACATACTGATAATTTCTCAGATTGGATTAAAAAGATGGTTAGTTTGATTTTAATTATCCTTCCATGGACAAAAGAATTTCTTTTTTACTTCAAAATTTATGTAAAACAATTTGATTGTAGGTACCTTTTCAATCAACAAACGATGAAATGCTAAGATGGATTGCTTTTGGCCCAAGTGTTGATGCGTTGTCCTATAAAGGTTTTATAATTAACGGGCATCATTTTCATACAAAAGATGTTGAAATAGAAACCCAAAACTACAGAGTCACTTACGATGCGACTACCATGTGTAGAGCAAGTGCAAAAAATACTTCTCAAAGAGTTGATGTGGTCACTTATTATGGGGTGTTGACAGACATAATTTTGTTAGACTATCATGTTTTTTATATTCCCGTGTTCAAGTGTCATTGGGCAAATATAGGAAATGGAGTGAAGGTCAAAGATGGATTCACTCTTGTCAATTTACAACAAAATCAAGCATCATTTGTAAAAGATCCATATATTCTTGCATCTCAAGCAAAACAAGTTTTTTATTCTAAAGAGAATGACCATTCTAATTGGTATGTTGTGATGAAAGCACCACCAAGAGGCTATCATGAGTTAGAGACGGATGATCCTATTACGGAAGTCAGCTTTGTTAGGGAAGATTGTGAAGAAAACGACATGGATATTGATTCGGTTGAGAATGTTAGCTATGTTAGAGAAGATTGTGAAGGTATATTTGAGTAGATTTCCATACTTATTTGCTTGCGAGGTTTGTAATTCCTATTTATTTGCTAGTATACGATAATAGTACAAATTTAGGGCGTAATATTAACAAATAAACGGGTTTGTAATTTAAACTTTCCATTACATATGGAATTCACTTTTAGCTTCAAATTTATTATTTTACATCTTACGGATGCATTACATATGGAATAGAACTTGTATTACATGGATGCATTTTTATAAAATATCTTAGTGACGTATATGGCAATCATTTGAACCATAGCATAATTCTAACTGCATATCACATATATGGAATCTTGACGTCTTTAAGCAATAACTATCATGGGGTGTTTACGACTCCGGTCGGTTTTCCTGAACAAATCCAAAAAAAAAACTATCATGGGGTGTTTATATATATATATATATATATATATATATATATTCACGTATTAACTTAGTATAAGTGTCAGCTGATGGTTGAGATATTATTACCTTGTGCTCTTATAGTGTAGTCACCATTATTGATTATTTTCTCCTCTTGAACCCATTGCTAGTAGGCTTATTATTGTGCTGCTTTCACGTTTAGAATAACCTTGTTATTTCTTACCCACCTGGTTTGTTGTCTCATTTGAGTGGTCACCTATTTATAGTTGATGAAAATATACAGAATCTATTTATCACATCATATGAATATATATTATATCACTAAATACGCTTCACATGTAAAATGTCACCCATCTTCATCTTACAACTTTAGGACTTCAAATCCTACCCCTTCGCCCATGACAGCATATGTCTGTGGACTATTTCCCGCACAAACGAATATCTAGTTTATCATCGTCAGGGCAGGCTTCAATTGTACTATTTCCGTTATTATGGTAATCTTATTCTTTTTATATCCTTTGCTTTTTCATGATAGTCGTTATCTATAAAATTTATTTCATGATACCCGCTTTCTATAAAATTTATATTTATCTATCATGAGCTACTTATCATAATGATATTGATCTTTTTCTTTTTTTCTATTATTATAACAAATGTTATAATTCACTGGAAGTATAAACACTTGTTTCTTTACTTCTGTTTGAACTTTTTATGACATTTAATTTTCTGCTTTCAAATTTGCATAAATTACATGTATATTCAAATCCTACCTCTTCGCCAATGACAGCATATTATTTATTATGCTTTTCGGTACCCATACAATGTTCATGCTCAGTGTCAACTGGCTTGGAACGGAGACATTCCACCTTGATTTTTGTAGTTCATTCCCAAACAAATTAAAGATCCTACCTTCAATAGTGTCTCATTAATTTTAAAAATTGGAGCATGGCATCTGCACACATTTTTAGTTGGCTTTAATATTTTGTGTCATATACTATGCATAATTAATAGTGATACATGAATGTAGTATAAATATCTTTTAGCAACTCGATATATGTTAAGCAGCTTGTGGGTTATAGCGCTATATACATTTCACTATTTATGATACTCATATGATACTCGATAATTTCTTCCGTAGGTCAACCAATTAATTTTGCATATTGCATTCGAGGATGTGACAATCTGACCACACTGCAATTCAACTAGAAAATTAACCATGTTAAATATAGTTTGCATGACTTTGTTTTTATGTTTTTCCATGTTGAATATAGTTTCATAATTAGCTTTGTAATTGTTTAATTAGTTCGTTGCTTGTGGTGTAGAAAATGAGCAACTGTGGGAATGTGAGAACTAGACACATGCAAAAAGAATTCGACGAGCTTAAAATGAAAAGAGTAACAAGTAAGCAGGTTGGAGACAATCGAGCAGACGATGAGATTACGCTTTCTAAATTGGTAGGATCATTCAGTTTTTTCAATGCTATTAGATGATTTGCTAAAAAAAATTCAATGTTCGATAATCAGTCATTGATAGGGAACCGTACGTATGTCTGTAGTTTCTTGTAAGATAGTTATCTATCACTACTCAGTTATAAGTAAGCATATAAGTTGGATGGCAGGGCAAGTAACTTCCATATACAAACATGATGTCTTATAGTAGTAAAAATAAAAATATTATCTGTAATGGTTTGAAATTCAATCAGATTTCAGCTTCACGCGAACTAAAGGTTCGGTCGAACCTTCAAATTAGCGCTTCAATCATTTGGTTTATATGTTTGAACAACTGCTTTATTGTTTCCTTCTTATTTTCCTATTCCATATAGCATTTAATTATCTTCATTGATCAGAAGAAAAAATAATTAAACCATTTGAAAAGCCATACTCTATAAATTGTCAAGTTTGTCATCATGATGATACCACTTAGTCAAGTTTGACAAAGCCGTAATCTATTCCATATAAACACCAGTACTAAGTTTGTCATCACTGCTTTGACAAATATTTAAACACCAGTACAGAGTTGATGTCATCACTGCTTTGTCAAGTTTGTCAAGTTTGTCTGTATTAACTAGACTATCAATCAAACATTGATTTTCCCTCTATAAATTGGATTTGTTCTTGGATTTCAGCTTGCTTCTTATTCCTTTTGGTGTGCATTTTTTGTTTTACCTAGTTCTTTTTTTTTTGAATTAAAGAGTTCTTTTGAAATTGTACCCATCTGTTCATTTGTTTTATTCGAATTTTCCTTTTGGCTATGACTTTGTCATTTTTTTGTATTTACTCCTCGTTTATATCCATAGATCCAAAGACGCATCCTTTAATTTTTCAGTTATTAGGTTCCAAATTTAAATTAGTTATAACTATGTGAAAATTGAGATATAAACTTACTCGTCTCAAATGAAATAATTATATAGTCATCATACCTTCAACTATGAGACATTCTATAATAATGATATGCAAGTATCTCACCCAAGTTTTCAATTCAAAGTTAGTATATGTCATAAATGGTCTGTAAGACATTAATAATACTTCTAATTTATGATATGTATTCAAACAAAATTTTATGCTGCACTGAATATTTTTGTAACGAGAGCACGGGCAGTGGATTTAATTGATAGCCGATGATTAATGTTGAACCCTTCTAACTCAAAAAATTATTTGTACTACTGATCCATTGAGTTAATCATTATTTCAATTAAGTACTTGTAGCATTCAATTCACACGTTAATACATTTTGCTTTAACGTGTACTTGTAACGAACACACTATTTAGCATGTGATTGTCCTTAATACATTGTTTAGCATGATGTCTTATAGTAGAAAAGTGAAAATTTACTCCACAATCGCTTGTGCTTGATTCCATGATTTGTGTGAATGCTTCTGTCCGCTCTGTGTCATCATGCTACGTGTATTACTGATATGTTATTTTGTGCACAAATTAATAGCCTCGTTCATGACAGTTGTCCTTTTATTTTTTATAAACAGAAAATATCAAAGAAGAATAAGGCCATGAAAAGGAAAAAGCACATGCAAAATGAACTAGACAAACAGAGGAAGAAACATAGAGTAGAAGAGCTGTTTGAAGACAATCTTGCTGAAAAGGAGGCTGGTATTGAACCTGAACAGAATGTTGAAATACATGACATTCCACATACATCAGAAATTAATCAAGTTCAAACCTTATTAGAAAACAATGCCGAAACACAAAACAATCCACAAACAGTTGACAATGTTATTCAGGCGGAAGAAAAACCAAGAAGAAAGCCTAGAAGGCCAACCAAAGTTAGAAGACTTCCATTCAATTCTTTGGAGCTAATAGAAGTTGAATTTAATAGTACAGGCGAACCAATAGGACCGGGGTCAGTCAAATTATCCTCTTATTTAGGACCACTTGTACGAGAAATTGTTCCGGTTACACTAAGTGGATGAAAGCAAGTTAGTTCCGAGTTGAAAGATGTTTTATGGGAAAACATCCACGTGACACTCTGAATAATTTTTACATTTGCTAAGGTTTGATCAGATGAAATAAATGATAATAGTAATTAAAACACAAATTATAGCAGTATATAAACAGCTATTTGAATGGCTTAAGTTACATATGAAGTGATGTTGAAATAGTCGCTGCAATTTGAAAATTACAGTCATTGTACCTATTACAATTCGGCGTATATTTAAGTGAAAATTATGGATACATCCTTAATTTAAATTTAATGTAAGTTTCCTCCTCCAAATTTAATATAATAAATGTGACTCCAATAACTTATACCGTCTGTCTAGTTTAGATGCCTTTTGTAAGGAAATGTTAAATTGTAATATTAAAGATATGAGGCGTTTCAATACACTTATCAGATTCTAATTTTGTTTTCGGTATTACATTAATTTTTTTATTTATTAATATCCATATGTCATGTTTCAATGATATTTTTTATATAATCAAATATTTATCCAACAACTTTTTGTCTTCTAAGCAAATATTTACTGTTAAATATTAACATGAAAGAATTTAGAATACCTTTCAGGCATCTCGACCCAAGCAAGAATTTCTGGCAGATATTTGCTTGGCTACCTTATTTATTTAATTAAGCTTCTGAAATTTGAATGAATCCGCTAACGACTAGTTCCAAACAGCCATTGCACCTTGCTAGGTGCATAAATCTAAATAGATCACAATTTCAATGCATATAGAATCATTTTCGATCATGTGATTATCGTACGAGTTTGCTTGTATTATTGTCGCAGGCAAGGTTTAAATAGGATTCAGGTTGGCAAAAAAAAAACAAATTTTTCTACAAATGGGTGGTATTTGGCGGGCATCAAAATGTAGATTAGTTCGGCAGGTGTTACAAGCAAAGAACATGGAGGAAAGACTTCAGTTAAAACCATCCAACATTAGATGTATGAATGAGTGGAAGAAATTTATCAAGTTGAAAACAAGTTCGGAATTCAAGGTACAAGAAATTGTATTACATACAAGTAGTGTGCAAAAAACTAAATTAAATATAACTGCATTGGAATTTCGCATTAATTTATTGTATAAAGCGTTGAGGTATAACCGGCTTCATTGGCACTTAGAGTAGAGTTCTTAAAAGTGCTTCTATACATACATACATTCATACGTATATGTGTGTATGCATATTTAACTTTTGAGTTATATCTGTAAATGACTAAAAACTGAAACTCCAATTTAAAATAAAAAAGCTTAACACTTGAACCCTTACAAACACATTTTAGACTGTGATGACTAAGTTGAATATCATACTACCATACGATTCTTATTTTAGGTTTTGAGCGAGAAGAACAGAGCTATTAGACAGATGCAGCTGCCACACACGTCTAGTCGTAAAGGAATGGCACAACTAACTGAATATTTGGTAACAAAATTGTAGTTATAATTTACTGCAATATTTACGAAACTTTTAAGTTTGTTGCTTTTGTTATTTGTTGTTGTTTTAATGTAGAAAAGCGAAATCAGTTCTGCCGTCCCTAGAAGTGTGGTTTGGATCAAATCTCGCATAAAGAAAAATGGTGACCCGGTTAATATGATTGCTGCAGATGCTATAGTAAGTTCATACTTTTCAAATACATATGATAGATATATAAATACTATGTTTTAATGAGTTCTGAAAAGATAAAAGATGTCATATGTGGTATTTAAATTTGCAAGCGACGTTTTAGTTTAAACTGCAATAATATGAAATTAATCATGTTTTGTAGGAAAAGATTAAACAAATTGAAAGTGATTCACAATCGAGCTCGCCAATTAATTATAGAGAAGATGCACTTGCACAAGTGTTAGGGCAAGAAAGACCGGGTCGACTTAGAGCGATGGGAAGAGGAGTGAGTCTTAGTAGAGTGGCTTTATCGCAAGTTAAGGATAAGCATACACTGCTACTTGAAAGTAAATTTTCAGACTTAGAGAAGTGATTTTTACAACTAGAGAAAAATCAGGTGCAAATTATCACTACTTAAGTTATCCATGTTCCTCCATGTTCTTCCCTTTTTGGTTTGATTGTTAAGTTATCCATACTTTAGCACTACACAGTAAGGCAAGCACTATACAGGTCACTTCAGGGTTTAATTTATATCTCTCCTTATCTTTGATTTTCTTTTGGTTCATATATCATGACTTTATTGCATGTGATATCCATATTTGAAAACTACTCTGCCACAAGATCTCATTGAAAACCATTTTTTCCCCAAAAAAAGGGAAAAGAAGAAGAAGAAATCATGAATTGATAATAATAACTAAATGCTGCGCATATATTTGTAAATGAATCTCACAGATGTAATCAAATTATCAAAGAGAAATTGCAAACAGGAGTATGATCAATGATATCAAAGAGCAACTTGCATAGGCAATTGAATATTTAGGACAAAAAAACTTTATTGTCGCTTGGTTTAGAATAGTTGGTAGATGATAGCAACATTTATCCAAATATACAACATGCAATAAAGACATGATCAGTACGCTTAATTCATGAAATATTCTTTTTGAAGTAACTTCAGATTCTGACAACGGTTAAATTCATGTGTCCCATTTTCTGTCCTATGTACTAAAAACATTTCAACAATTATAACAAGTGAAACACCCCACCTCCGTTAGGGTCACTCTCAAAGGGAATGCCCTAATTTTGGTGGAGGTTTATAAGTATAAGTCACAGATATACAAGACAGATATAAGAACACATATTTGTAAACAGTAGAAAAGCAGCAACTTTTATTTCATAACAGTAAATACGTGTTACAACAACATCGCCATGACTGTCTTACATCCTTTCAAAAAAACATCATCATAACTGTCTTGCATTACATTATTTAAAGAAGCATAAAGAAAACATAAATAAACTGCAAAAGTCCCATAGTAGTTGTCCAAAGCCATAGTTCAAAACGAAAAGGGTCAAGCAATACATTCTTCCTCTTCAAGCTGGATAAGAAGGCTGGTCAAGCTGCAGTATTCCCTCCCTGTGGACCTGGGGGGGGACGGAAGAAAAGAAGACGAAAGAAAAGTAGAGTCAGACATAAAGCCTGAGTAAGTCTAGGACTATTCAGTCTATGAATAAAGAACTGGGTATGATAAGTATAAACAAGAAGTGGGAAAGCACTATAAACTTAGTTAAGTTATCTAGGGTCGAATATAGTATCGTACCCCATATTAATCTCTGAACCCATATAAACTAGTTCCCAACTGGCACCCCATAATTAGGGTGAAGTGATCCATTTTATGATGATCGGCTCCTACTCGCATAGTTACATGTGTCTTACGGCCCCCAATGTTGTAGTTACCTATGCTGGTCCCACCATGGGGTGTATCAAGTCCCACAGTGGCGGCCCGACACAATTCTAGAATGCACAGGTATGCTACTGGTGCCCAGTGCCTTATTTTTCTGCACCGGAGTGAGTGCACGCCCACACCCCGTTAGAACCTACACTGCTGCACCACCGCCGTCGATTTGACCTCTTACAATCAGCCCAGTAATCGTGCCACACCCTGCCTAGTTTCAGGGTATCATGATACACCTTATAGGGTTACTGCTGAAAAGGGTCCCCCGCTACTAGGTTTTCTATTTCTAGCCAACATGCTAAGTTGGTTAAGTGTTTTATAAACCAAACCCCCAATCAATCTGTTTAGTTTAGCATGTTCCATTTTGATTAAGTCTTTAGTTCACTTAATCCTAACAACCTGACTCAGCCTTAATTGTCTTATTAAAGCCTTGACCTCTCACATTAGACAGGTATTGTTGTGGCTGCCTGTTGCCGGTTGGTTCCGGGCAGTCTTACGCCACAACTCAGTCTAACCTCGGGTCTTTATTGTGCTCCATGTTTAACCACCCACATTGGATAGGTATTGTTGTGACTACTGGACAGCCGGGCGGTTCCGGGCAGGTTTACATCACAACTCAATCCAACCTCGGGTTAAACACTTCGTATTTTCTACATTTACATATTTTGTCTTTCTTCCTTATTTTCCTATATGTGAATATTTGCGGCCCATTATTCAAAATCAATTTAAGCTAATGGTGTAAAGGTTTACACCAATCATGGGCCCAACCCATACTTGGATTTTGGGCCCCTTTTACTTTTTATATTTTCATTTATTAATTAATTTGGCCCAACGCTATTTACCCCCGTTTAATACGCTCGTTTATTATATATATGTTGGGCTTAGCCTTTTTAAGCCCAACTTAGCCACGTGAAAAGGGGAGGCTTAAAACGTGATTACATACACAAAGAAGGGGAATGTGAACGCATGAACTTGCAGCATAACGTTGGAACTACAAAATAGAAACTGGTGTACTTGCATAGTGGTAACATATACTTTGGTCATAAAGCATAAGTGACATGAATTAAACCATGTAAACTTGTAGTTAAGTTAAGAATCTAACTAAATTAGATATCATTATTGCCACATAGTCTTAACTACAACATAAACCTGTATTTTTACTTAGGCATAATGTCAAACATAAGCAAGTCATGTTTATAAAATTACTACATGTTACAAAGGTGCCTACTTTTGCTACTAATACAAAAGTATAGTTCAACTTGAATTATTCCAACTTAATCATGATTTTAAATCTATTCACATAACCATGGCACACATATACTTATGGCATAAATATTTCTAAACATGAAATCATGATTTTACTTTAGTCATGCAAACTTGCAAATGGGTTTTAAATCTAACCTAGCTATGTACCACATATGTCATCATATAATTCTTGTTAACAATATAGACCTAACATGTTTTTCAATTATGCAAAATATCAAACATAGCCTTGTCATATTCGTAAGTTCGCAAAGAGGCTTACTTTTGTTTCTAATACAAAAGTATGGTCTTATACATAGATCATGATGCCAAATTTTCAACATAGTTTCATATGAATTATAATAACCCAAATTTGTTCCAATTACACACAAAATGATTTTTGTACAAAAATATACATCATGATGGCATAGTAGCAAAACCACATACTTGCATGAATTTCAATTAAATAACTACATACATGTAGCTTCAACATGAATTACATACTTTTGCGAATATCCAAACGTATACTTGCATAAAACTACCGCAAACATGTAGTTTTTATAATGAATAACATACTTTGCGAATATCCAATCGTTATACAATATTCCAAATCGATAAGAATCATAGTAACGCCCAAATATGAATTACTTATCACCACAAATCAAGTGTACAAACCAACACAGTTATTTATTCATACCAGAATAATACTCTACTTACAATCGTGTGGCGAATTCTCCAATTCAGGAATTTGGAGATGCGACTCCTTTTGACGTAGGCGTTGTCTTGATTTGTTTAAGTTGCTTTATGCTTTAGAATTTGCCTCCTAATCTTCTCTCAAATTGGTGGCTACTCCTAGTCGTTCCTCAGCAGCATGATGGCCTCGTTCTTATTTTTGAATGAATAGATTAGGTAGAGTCTAGGGTCATTTTTATAGAGTTTATGAACTGATTAGGACCATCGATGTTGCTTGGATTGATCGTAGCCATTCATTCGAAAGAGAGACCAATTAGAGCCTGCCACCTAGCCCTAGTGACAAAGCAAGCTTCTGAAAATCGGCCAAACACAGACCTGGCCAGCCAGGATGGGCTGGGTTCGACCTGGCTCTGGACCAGGTCGACAGCCCTGTCGACAGCCCTATCGACATGGCTAGCCCAGGTCGACATCCCAGTCGACCTGGGTGCCTTAGGCGGGAATTTTCCCGCCCTGGCCAATTGGGCCCGATTTTGAATTTTGAATTGTTTTCTGAGCTGTTCGAATTTTAAACTTAATTCAGAAACTTCCGGAGGCTATATCTTCTTCATACGGACTCCGTTTTTCGAAAACTCGGACTCTATTTCGCGTATTTTTCCGAGACGAACGCAATGGCGTATCCCGTTTCCCTTAATTCTTTGATTTGAAATTAATTATACTTTAATTTGTGAATTTCGCGGTTATAGAATACACGGGGTGTTACATTCTCCCCCACTTAAAAAGGATTTCGTCCCCGAAATCTTCAAGTTAGGAGGAATGTATATCCTAACAACCAATCATCCATCTACTCATCCATCAAACACGAGCATCCATTGTCCTTAAAAGACTTCTAATGCTTCATGATCATATGCGCAGTGTGTGTGTGTGTACATGTACTTATCTAATGCAAAATCAGGCGGTCTACTGATTCAGTTGACCTCCTTAATGCGAATTATGTAAGTGCCATGAATCCATTATGTATGCAAATTTTCCTATTCATGATTCTACATGAGTGCACAATCATTCATACAAATGCAACATCCATATGTCAACACATTAAAGTTCAACCATATACGAATGCAAACATATATGCATATGCAATATGAAGTGACTGAGCCGATCAAAAACCTAGATTGTGTGTGTATATGCAACCACGAGCAACCACTAGCAATCACTTGCAACCACTTGCAACCATCATCCATAACATGTTTCAACTACATGTTTTCATCCAAAGGGTTTCTACCTAAAAGATAAGGTCGAGGAAATATACCTAAAAAGATTGATAAAAGCGCAACTTAAGGAAAAAGAAAGATCAAGGATGTACCCTCGAAAAGAAAAGGGTAGGCAGTGCGTATTCTAGCTTCAGTTTCCCAAGTCGCGTCTCCCTCGGCGTCGCTCCACTGAACTTTGACGAGCTTGACTTCGCGGTTGCGTAGCTTCTTCACTTCCGTTCCTAATATACGGGTTGGAACTTTCCTCACGGTTGCTTCGCGCTCTACTTCGGCTTCTTCTAGGATACTTGGCTCTACCACTTCAGCAGACTCATGTAGACATTTTCGGAGATGTGAAACATGAAAAACGTTGTGAACTCCAGCCAGCCTTTCGGGTAGCTCTAGTCTATAGGCCATTTTCCCAATTTTCTCGATGATAGGGAATGGCCCTACGAACCTTGGTGCTAGCTTTCCTGTGGTTCCAAAACGAACAACGTTCCTTAGCGGAGATACCTTGAGAAAAACTCTGTCCCCAACTTCAAATTCAAGGTCGGTTCTCCTCTTGTCGGCGTAGGACTTTTGTCTGTCTTGGGCCGTCTTCATCCTTCTTCGTATTAAGTCTACTTTCTCTGAAGTCTCTCGGATCATGTCTGGTCCAAGTATGAGCTTATCAGTAGACTCCCACCAACAAGTGGGCGATCGGCACGGTCTTCCATATAAAGCTTCGAAGGGCGCCATTCCGATGGTTGCTTAATAACTGTTGTTGTAGGCAAATTCCACCAAAGGAAGGTGGTCTTCCCATGTTCCTCCGAAGTCAAGGACGCACAGTCTTAAAAGGTCCTCCAAAACTCTGTTCACTCTTTCTGTTTGGCCGTCGGTTTGGGGATGATAGGCTGTGCTCAGGCATAACTGTGTTCCTACTGCTTCTTGCAGACTCCGCCAAAACTCACTGGTGAAGATAGGGTCTCTGTCACTAACAATGCTGGATGGTATTCCATGGAGTCGAACGATTTCCTTGAGGTAAAGTGATGCTAGGGATGAGGCATTTCTTTTACTTTTGACAGGTAAAAAGTGGGCGCTTTTAGTAAGCCTATCCACTATTACCCAAATGCTAGTGTTGCCTCTCCTAGACCTAGGCAGCCCATCGATGAAGTCCATTGAGATGCTATCCCACTTCCACTGCGGGACCTCCAGAGGATGTAGCAGTCCGCCAGGCTTTTTCTGTTCCGCCTTAACCCGTTGGCACACCATACACTTAGAAACGAATTCTGCCACGTCCTTTTTCATGCCGTTCCAGAAGAAGGTCCTTTTTATATCTTTGTACATTTTATCTCCACCTGGGTGTATCGTCATCTTGGAGTGATGTGCTTCCTCGAGAACCCTCTTTACTAAATCCCTTATCTGTGGGACGCATAGTCTTCCGTCTCGCCTTAGCCAACCCTTATCGTCGATGGAGTATCTGTTGAGGTGACTTGAAGTCTCACCCCTAATTAGCCTATCAATCGTTTCCACAAGCTGAGGGTCTTCGCGTTGTGCTGTCCCTACTAAGTCCACTAAGGTTGGGCGCACTTCGAGAGATGCTAGCAAGCCTGGTACAAAATCGGAAGAAGGCCTAAAGTCGAAGCTGGCTATAAACTCTAGGCTTTGTCTTTCAACAAACAGCGGGCTTAGGGTTAATTTCTTTCGGCTCAATGCGTCTGCCACTACGTTGCCTTTGCCCGGAGTGTAGGAGATCTCGAAATCATACGAGGCAAGAAACTCCATCCATCTCTGTTGCCTCAAGTTAAGATCTTTCTGCGAGAAAAGATATTTCAACGATTTATGGTCTGTGTAAAGTTTGAACTTCTCACCTAGGAGATAGTGTCGCCAAGACTTGAGTGCAAAGACGATGGCAGCTAATTCAAGATCGTGGGTTGGGTAGTTCTTTTCGTGCACCTTCAACTGCCTCCCGCCATAAGCTACTACCCTTCCTTCTTGCATTAAGACGGCGCCTAGCCCTGTCCCACATGCATCTGTATAAACAGTGAACATCTTGCTTCCATCTGGCAACGTCAAAACTGGGGCTGTTGTAAGATCCCTTTTTAGTCGCTGGAAAGCAAACTCGCAATCCAAGTCCCAATTGAACACTAGATTCTTCTTGGTCAATTTCATGAGCGGAGCTGAGATTTTTGCAAAATCCCTTATGAACTTTCGATAGAAACCTGCTAGTCCTAGAAAACTTCGGACCTCAGTTGCATTCCTTGGTGTCTTCCAATCCTGTACCGCCACTACCTTAGCAGGGTCCACTGCTAACCCTTGCTTGGATACTATGTTCCCAAGGAACCTCACTTCTTCCCTCCAAAAGTGGCATTTGGAGAATTTGGCTTTTAGTTGATGGGCTCGCAGAGTTTCCATGATTGCCCTTAAGTGCTGAGCATGTTCCTCTTCACTCTTTGAGAAGATAAGGATATCATCTACGAAGACCACCACGAACTTGTTGAGGAAATCTCTGAATACCCTACTCATCAGGTCCACGAAGTAAGCAGGTGCAATTGTCAAGCCGAAAGGCATGACAAGTCATTCAAAGAAGCCGTCTGGGGTTCTGAATGCCGTTTTATCGATGCTATCTTCAGCCACCCTTAGCTGATGAAAACCGGTTGCTAAATCGAGTTGGGAGAAAACAGACGCTCCTACAAGCTGATCAAACAAATCGTCAATTCTGGGGAGAGGGTGCCTATTCTTTTTCGTTAGCTTGTTGAGCTCCCTATAGTCAACACATAGACGGAGTGAACCATCCGCCTTTGTAGCGAACACTACTGGAGCGCCCCATTCTGAAATGCTCCTCCTAATGAACCCCTTCTCTAGAAGCTCTTTAATCTGTTTACTGAGCTCCTTTCTTTCCCGTGGAGCCATGTGTCTAACGGGCAACGCAACGGGCTTTGCATTATCTACAAGATATATGCGGAAGTCTATCTCCCGCTTCGGAGGCAAGCCCTTCACTTCTTCGAAGACATCCGGATATTCCCGGACCACTCTAACTGATTGCAAATTTTCAACAGAGGCGTCTAGCGATTCAAGGTAACTAAGCATAACCGCATACGAGGGATTACAAGAAATTTCCAAAGTATTACCGAGCTGGGTTAGGAGCCTAACAACCCTTTTCTCACAATCAAGGATGGCCCCATTACTGGATAGCCAATCCATGCCCAAAATCAAACCATATCCAGAAAAGCCCAAAACAAAGGCACTACATTGAAATTCTACGCTTAGAATAGAAATTTTCAATCCCAAACAGATCATAGACAAATGAGCTGGGCCCCCAATTGGGTTTGAAACAATTAAGGGGTCCTCTACCATACTAGTTTTTAGGTGCAGAGATTCTACTAAAGCAGACGAGATAAAGGAGTGTGATGCGCCAGAATCAAATAAAGTGCGAACGGGGTGATCATAAAGATAAACTACACTTTCTACAGAAGTATTTATACCTCGCTGTTGCAGAGGTGGCGCTTCTAGCACATGAACCTGTGCCCCTGAGGTGGATCCAGCCCTCTGCCCCTGTCCTCGTTTCTTTGGGCAGTCCTTAGCCCTGTGGCCCGTCTCACCGCAAGAAAAGCACCCACCATTCTCCTTGGCCTTCTTTTTCCGGCAGTCCTTTACTAAGTGCCCCACTTTGCCACAGAAATTACACTTCCTCTTCTCTTTGTTGCCTTTCCCGCCCTTCTTAAAGTCTGTCTTCTTAGGCTGCAAACCCTCTTTCTTCCCTTGAGAGCTTTCTGCCTTTGTCTCATTCTTGCCCTTATCTTCTTCGTTCAGCAATGCCATTTGCACCACTCTTTCATACGTGGCTCCCATTGGTATATGAGTCATGGCCAAACTGTGTAATGGCTCATTCAACCCTTTGACGAAACGGAGAGCCTTCTTGTGCGGGGTGTTGACTAGGTCCAGCCCGAACCTAGCCAGCTCATCGAACTGATTAACATACTCTCTGACTGTCTTGTTCCCTTGCTTAAGAAATAAGAATTTTTCCAACTGCAAACTCCTTTCCGCATCTGAGAGAAATTTAGCCTCAAACCTTGCCCTAAAGTCCTCCCATGTTTCCACCGGTCTTTCTGCATTAGTGACTTCCCACCAGTAGGAAGACTCACCCTTTAGTAGCCATACTGCCAGTTGTACTTTCTGTCTATCTTCTACCTCAAAGATGATGAATAGGTCCTCAGTTTCTTTCAGCCAATTTCTAGCTGCCACGAAGGACTCAGTTCCATGGAAATCCTTTCCTCCCATAGCTTTAAAATCTTTACATATCTTGGCAAACGTGTTTCCCCGTGGAGGAGGTGGAGGAAGAGGTGCTGCTGCAGCTGGATGGTTTCCTGCAGTTGGGGGAGGAGGAACGGTAGGACCTGGCTGAGTGGCCCTTGCTTCTAAGAACCGTCTAAACCAACCAGGTATTGGTACACCTTCTGGCAAGTTAAGTTCTTCGGCCATGCTGAAACAAAAAGGATAGATTCAAAACGAAGGATAAGAGATATTACCTATGGTTTTGGGGAGGGGACTTTGCCTTTTTAAAATAAAATAATATTTTTCTTTTTTTCTTTCTTTCTTTTTTTTTTAAAAAAAATGCTTCTTTAAATTTCCTTTTTGAAAATAAATTTTCAAAACTTTTTATCTTACCTGGTAAACCTATGCTCTGATACCAAGTGAAACACCCCACCTCCGTTAGGGTCACTCTCAAAGGGAATGCCCTAATTTTGGTGGAGGTTTATAAGTATAAGTCACAGATATACAAGACAGATATAAGAACACATATTTGTAAACAGCAGAAAAGCATCAACTTTTATTTCATAACAGTAAATACGTGTTACAACAACATCACCATGACTGTCTTACATCCTTTCAAAAAAACATCATCATAACTGTCTTGCATTACATTATTTAAAGAAGCATAAAGAAAACATAAATAGACTGCAAAAGTCCCATAGTAGTTGTCCAAAGCCATAGTTCAAAACGAAAAGGGTCAAGCAATACATTCTTCCTCTTCAAGCTGGATAAGAAGGCTGGTCAAGCTGCAGTATTCCCTCCCTGTGGACCTGGGGGGAGGGAAACGGAAGAAAAGAAGACGAAAGAAAAATAGAGTCAGACATAAAGCCTGAGTAAGTCTAGGACTATTCAGTCTATGAATAAAGAACTGGGTATGATAAGTATAAACAAGAAGTGGGAAAGCACTATAAACTTAGTTAAGTTGTCTAGGGTCGAATATACTATCGTACCCCATATTAATCTCTGAACCCATATAAACTAGTTCCCAACTGGCACCCCATAATCAGGGTGAAGTGATCCATTTTATGATGATCGGCTCCTACTCGCATAGTTACATGTGTCTTACGGCCCCCGATGTTGTAGTTACCTATGCTGGTCCCACCATGGGGTGTATCAAGTCCCATAGTGGCGGCCCGACACAATTCTAGAATGCACAGGTATGCTACTGGTGCCCAGTGCCTTATTTTTCTGCGCCGGAGTGAGTGCACGCCCACACCTCGTTAGAACCTACACTGCTGCACCACCGCCGTCGATTTGACCTCTTACAATCAGCCCAGTAATCGTGCCCCACCCTGCCTAGTTTCAGGGTATCATGATACACCTTATAGGGTTACTGCTGAAAAGGGTCCCCCGCTACTAGGTTTTCTATTTCTAGCCAACATGCTAAGTTGGTTAAGTGTTTTATAAACCTAACCCCCAATCAATCTGTTTAGTTTAGCATGTTCCATTTTGATTAAGTCTTTAGTTCACTTAATCCTAACAACCTGACTCAGCCTTAATTGTCTTATTAAAGCCTTGACCTCTCACATTAGACAGGTATTGTTGTGGCTGCCTGTTGCCGGTTGGTTCCGGGCAGTCTTACGCCACAACTCAGTCTAACCTCGGGTCTTTATTGGGCTCCATGTTTAACCACCCACATTGGATAGGTATTGTTGTGACTACTGGACAGTCGGGCGGTTCCGGGCAGGTTTACATCACAACTCAATCCAACCTCGGGTTAAACACATCGTATTTTCTACATTTACATATTTTGTCTTTCTTCCTTATTTTCCTATATGTGAATATTTGCGGCCCATTATTCAAAATCAATTTAAGCTAATGGTGTAAAGGTTTACACCAATCATGGGCCCAACCCATACTTGGATTTTGGGCCCCTTTTACTTTTTATATTTTCATTTATTAATTAATTTGGCCCAACGCTATTTACCCCCGTTTAATACGCTCGTTTATTATATATATGTTGGGCTTAGCCTTTTTAAGCCCAACTTAGCCACGTGAAAAGGGGAGGCTTAAAACGTGATTACATACACAAAGAAGGGGAATGTGAACGCATGAACTTGCAGCATAACGTTGGAACTACAAAATAGAAACTGGTGTACTTGCATAGTGGTAACATATACTTTGGTCATAAAGCATAAGTGACATGAATTAAACCATGTAAACTTGTAGTTAAGTTAAGAATCTAACTAAATTAGATATCATTATTGCCACATAGTCTTAACTACAACATAAACCTGTATTTTTACTTAGGCATAATGTCAAACATAAGCAAGTCATGTTTATAAAATTACTACATGTTACAAAGGTGCCTACTTTTGCTACTAATACAAAAGTATAGTTCAACTTGAATTATTCCAACTTAATCATGATTTTAAATCTATTCACATAACCATGGCACACATATACTTATGGCATAAATATTTCTAAACATGAAATCATGATTTTACTTTAGTCATGCAAACTTGCAAATGGGTTTTAAATCTAACCTAGCTATGTACCACATATGTCATCATATAATTCTTGTTAACAATATAGACCTAACATGTTTTTCAATTATGCAAAATATCAAACATAGCCTTGTCATATTCATAAGTTCGCAAAGAGGCTTACTTTTGTTTCTAATACAAAAGTATGGTCTTATACATAGATCATGATGCCAAATTTTCAACATAGTTTCATATGAATTATAATAACCCAAATTTGTTCCAATTACACACAAAATGATTTTTGTACAAAAATATACATCATGATGGCATAGTAGCAAAACCATATACTTGCATGAATTTCAATTAAATAACTACATGCATGTAGCTTCAACATGAATTACATACTTTTGCGAATATCCAAACGTATACTTGCATAAAACTACCGCAAACATGTAGTTTTTATAATGAATAACATACTTTGCGAATATCCAATCGTTATACAATATTCCAAATCGATAAGAATCATAGTAACGCCCAAATATGAATTACTTATCACCACAAATCAAGTGTACAAACCAACACAGTTATTTATTCATACCAGAATAATACTCTACTTACAATCGTGTGGTGAATTCTCCAATTCAGGAATTTGGAGATGCGACTCCTTTTGACGTAGGCGTTGTCTTGATTTGTTTAAGTTGCTTTATGCTTTAGAATTTGCCTCCTAATCTTCTCTCAAATTGGTGGCTACTCCTAGTCGTTCCTCAGCAGCATGATGGCCTCGTTCTTATTTTTGAATGAATAGATTAGGTAGAGTCTAGGGTCATTTTTATAGAGTTTATGAACTGATTAGGACCATCGATGTTGCTTGGATTGATCGTAGCCATTCATTCGAAAGAGAGACCAATTAGAGCTTGCCACCTAGCCCTAGTGACAAAGCAAGCTTCTGAAAATCGGCCAAACACAGACCTGGCCAGCCAGGATGGGCTGGGTTCGACCTGGCTTTGGACCAGGTCGACAGCCCCGTCGACAGCCCTGTCGACATGGCTAACCCAGGTCGACAGCCCAGTCGACCTGGGTGCCTTAGGCGGGAATTTTCCCGCCCTGGCCAATTGGGCCCGATTTTGAATTTTGAATTATTTTCTGAGCTGTTCGAATTTTAAACTTAATTCAGAAACTTCCGGAGGCTATATCTTCTTCATACGGACTCCGTTTTTCGAAAACTCGGACTCTATTTCGCGTATTTTTCCAAGACGAACGCAATGGCGTATCCCGTTTCCCTTAATTCTTTGATTTGAAATTAATTATACTTTAATTTGTGAATTTCGCGGTTATAGAATACACGGGGTGTTACAACAAGCATCCTTATCCGAGACGATTAAGACATTGAAGCAGGGTGCAAAAGATCATGAGTCCGATTTGTTCGGATCTCCTTACCATGGTAGTATGGTACTACCCTATGTTGTATATATAAGTGTCCAATTTCTAAGAAAAATGTATCGTGGGATCCTAGTAATGTGTGTGTGTGTGTGTATAGTTATAAAAAGCTTCTTTCTTGTTTCCATCAAATATGACAGTGTTGCCTATTTCAGTCCAACAGAATGGGGTGATCACCATCTGTCAGCAAACTGCTATGGAGAAATGATCCCAGTTAGTGGGCGAAACTATCCCGGCCCATACCCGGATCAAATGTATTGTTTCATTTAAACTGTGAGCAAGGGATAGGGTAGTCTATGCTGATGGAAATGTTTGGATTCATGTTATGGATTGTAGAAGTGAAAAATATACGTTTAGAATCCCATTTGGAGGCTTCAAAGATTGGTTAAGTTTAAAAACTCGTGTGCTAATTGATTTTTTTGACAGAATCGACTGATTTTTATAGTGATTCGTAATAAGTTTTATTACAATAAATAATAAATACAAGAAGAAATACAAGATAAACTAATTGTTTATCTACTACAATCACGTTTTTATTAATGGACCGACTATTATAAGAACTATTCTATGGTTATACTGCAATGAGGTTTTTCAGGTGTTGTGGGATGCCGTCTTACTTTCAGAGTTTCAGGTATGCATTAAAGGGGGTGAAATGACTGGCTGCATGTGTTTACGATAAATTATACCCTGAAGTGATCACTTTAGCATAAATTACATTTGTATAGTGCTTGCCTTACTGTATGACATTATGTATTCTAACTAACATTGTCACTTTAGCTTAAATATTACATTTGTATATAATTCTAACTAACTTTATAATTTCTAAGATTTTGCAGAGTAGACACAGTGGGACAGAAGTGAACAAACCTCAAGTAATTTTTTTTTAATTGGTTTCGCATCGTTCAATTTTTAACTTTTTATTCAATTAGTATCATAATTTTCCTATGTTTGAATGTAGTGTAACGTCAATGAAAATATGAAGAAGTGTGATTTATTGGATTAGCGAGGGAATGAAGAGATTGTTGCTGAAGGAAGATTCATGTCAGACGATCTGAACCAGCTTGTCAATGATGTTCCTTTAGGGCCGGAAGCGAACATTATTTTTGTTGAAAATCTAATCAAGCTGGATGCTTTTCTATGGATACCTACAACTTCTTTCTCACTTATTGGGGAAGCAAAAGATAATATTGTGGCATGGCCGAAGAATAGTGTGGTTCTACATTCAACCAATCACAATGGAGGAGAAGAAGATAAGGTAAACATTTTTATTCATAATCAACATTCAATTTTATCATATACATTTTTTACTAAATAAATATTTTTACATCTAATAGAGTAGAAGCAGCAGCGTGGAATGCAAATGCAAGATTTTTGATTGGGTAGGGGGCAACCAATTAGTGGCTTTAGGACGATTACATTCGAGCATCTCGGAGGAAATTGTTAACAATGTTCCTCTTGGACCAGCAGCTATGATAGTTTGGATAGATGAACCCCTAAATCCAGAAGCTTTTTTGTGGAGGCCATCCCCTGGTTTGTTCCGAATTGGAGATGCTGCTGGTAAGAAGGTTGCATGGCCTGAATCGCAAGTAGTTGTTGAGACAAATGATACTCCAGTTAATACTACGACGAAGGATACGGTGAAAACATTTACAGTACTTGATTTTTATGTTGTCTTTTTATTTTTTGCAAGGATTAGCAACTTCATTTTTATTTTTTCATTTTTTTCAGGTTGCAGACTGCAAATTCAAAAACAAACAATAAATGCAAGATAATGAGTTTATCGGGAAATGGGAAAGTAGTAGCTTTAGGACGGGTGGAGTCAACCGATCCAAATGCAAGGGTACATTTCAGACCATTAGGAAACAATGCAGTTAAATTTGCATAGAAACCGTAAAAGAGCCAGAAGTAGAGCTATGGAGGCAGACATCCGAATTTCATTACATGGAAGATGCCCTCTCTTCTTTTATAGCTTGGCCTGCTGAGCACGTCATTATGGAATGAATTTAGAGTAAGTCTCTGTACCTACATTAATTTTAATTTTAATTTTTTAAGTCAGCATGTAGCTGCAGAACTTCCTGCACCTACATTAATTAATAAACTTGTAACATGCAATGTCCCTATTAGTCACATTAGCATAGGAAGTGAACTACCGACACTTTGCATCCATGCCATTAAGTCAGGGAAGATCTATATGGATGCCTAGTTGATTATCAGACTTTTATTAATCATGACTGATGTTACAAACCGCTTTTTTAGAATGAGTCCAAAGGAGGTGTGGGTTCGGGTTATGGGGCTGTGTATTATTACAGCTGCATTTTTAGTTTGGGGTGTAGACAAAACTGAATCCATAAATAAAATCCATAAATTATGACCATAGATGGGTGTTGCTTTGATTGGTGATGGGGGCAGTTTGATTTGGTCTGAGTATCTTCTCGCTTGGTAGGTATGGTTCTCATCGACGTTAGCTAGCTTTTTACTTCTGTTTTTGTCTAGCTTTGTCTAAGTAACTATGTATTTGACCGTGTTGTCTTTTCTGCTTTGTCTTTTTTTCCCTTAACGGGTTTGGAGTCACGAGGAGAGGTCTGTTTGCCTCTTGCCTTCTCCTTTTCTCTTGATTTTTCTGTGTCGTTCGCTAAGGGTCCTGCATACCTATTGTGCCACTTTGTTTAGTGTAATTGCCTTGTTTTTCATGTTTTCTCTTTTAAGTCTAGTATATGGATGCTTAGTCCATTACTAATCGGGGTGTGCCAGGTTAACCTTTTTCTTTGGATTGGGCCATGTTTTTTTGGCAGTTCCCGATTGCTTGTGTAGTGGCCTAATTGTCTCGTTTCCTTCCCTGGTCGGCGTCTTCCGGACTTGGTTGGCAAAGGGAAAGGGAAAAGACTGCATGTCCACCCTCTTTAGCCTTGTCCCTAGTCTTGTTTGCTGGCACTTTTGGTGAACCAGGAGTAAAATTGATGTTCCATGATTTTATTATGATGTCGGGACTGTTATTAGGCGTGTTTCATCGGACATTCACTTTGCTTTTCGTACTTGTGAGATAACCTAAATCCTTCGTCTATTCTAGTTGCATGTTCCTTGGAAGTTGGACATTTGTTTATGTTCCCAGCCTTTTACAGAGGTAGGGTGATCTCTTTTTTAATTTTTCATCTCTTGGATTTTGCTGTTCTCTTGGAGCTTTACTGTTGGTTGGTTGGTAGAGCTTTTCTTTCTAGATTGGGTATCTGTCTTATGCAGATCCCCCTTACTTGGCCTGCCCGGAGGTGCCTTCGATATCCGTAAAGCTTTTTGGTGATCGGTCTTGGTTTTTGGTTTGCTTGGTGTAACTTGGATTCTAGAGATGGAGCACGCTGTCTTCCGGTTGGTTTTTTTACCCGATCAGAGAGGAGTACCAAGTTGTTCGTTGGTTGACTTGTCTGAGGCGTGTTCTCCTACATTCATTATGTGCCTCGGGCAAGTCTTGTTGTTCTATGTTTTGTGGGAGTTGTTCGTCTTCTTGGCTTGATCCGTATTGGCCTTGTATTCCTTGTTTCTCTTTTGTTTTTCTCTTTCTTTGTTGTTTGTATTTTGGTCAGTATGCTCAGTTTTGTTTCAGTTGAGATTATATTTCGCGCTCTGTTATTCAGTGTTTTGTGAGTCATTACAGAAAGGTGTTTTTTCTTTTTTTGGTATATATTTGATTTCTGTTTTAAGAAAAGAAAATTGATTTTTTGGGGAATCGTTGAAGCTTAGTTGGGAGTATAATCGTGAGACATTATACTGGCATTTACTCATTTTTAATCATGTCCACCATCTTTATATAGATTTAAGTTGTGTTTGGTCTAAGATTACTTGTGTGTGCCATCTATTTCCATTTTCTCTTTCTAGGAGAAATCCTTTTGTTAACAACTATTTTCGGTTCTGTGTTCTGTTCGGTTTTGGCGTCCATTTTCTGAAAGTGTACTGCTGCTATTGGGACATTTCAGATTGTGGGGGTTTTGTGACCATTTTCTCTTGCTTGTTCTAGATTTCGGCACTGTTTTCTGTAGTGAAGTTGCATAGAGAATCCCAAAAGAGCTTCCAAACATATTTTCCTCCATCCATTCTATACCATGGAATGTTTGTGTTAGCGGTTATGCATTTTGTCTTTAGATTTTTGGAGCAGTGTGTTTTCCTTTCTTGTGGCCTTATGTTGGAGCATGTGTTTCGTATTCTCTTCCCTTTCTCAGTTTGGATAAAATTCGGGTCATTAACGACCGATTAGACCACTGGAGATAAATTCCTACACACGTCACTTAGATCAGTACCAAGCTCCTGGACAAGAGATTTGCTCGTCTGGAGTAGTTGTTCTATTTTTCAGTTCCATCTGCAGTTGGTCCTGTGTCGGATCGCGTTTCTTCTCGTCGTGCCCGATTTGATAAGAGGAGTGCTCGGTCTCAGCTGTGTAGCCCTCGTACTATTAGTACACGTTCCCTCGTTGCTACAGAGAAAATTGTTTTCTCTACTCATTGTACTCTTTACCTGACCTTATCTTTCTTTTTTTGTGCTTCGATTTCTTTCTGTGTTAGCCCAGCATGCCGTCTTATACTTGTGAATATTTCAGTCTACAACAGCAAAAGATTTGGAGATTATTTAAGTTTAAAATTACTTATGTGCATATTTCAAATACTTGTGAACAACCCTACTTTAAACGATATCTTGCCTTTATTAGTAGCTAGCTTAAGTAATAATATTTCCAACATTTATCATGTTGCTGGAAATGTGCATGATACGTGGTCATATAATTTGTTATTCCAAATGCCATCCAGTAATTGCAAGGGAGATTTTGAAAATCTTTCATAAACATCTCCGATGTTTTTGTTGCTTCCAAACAATATAGCCTGATTATTCCATTATGAGTTAAAGCCTACGATTTTCTAGATTTCTGTCAAGTTTAAACAAAAAAAAATTGTCCACTTTTAATCAATGATCTAATTACTTTTTCACTGTTGATACCATGAAGATGTTATCAATGAAGATGTTGATATGCCTCAAAAGGAAATAGGACATGATCGACTTTGGTGATGGTGCTGCGATTACCAATGGAAGGGCTGTCTTGTCTTGTGTCTTTTCTGCGTTAACTGAACAATTATAAACTATGTTTTATATTTTGTGTACTCAAGTTGACATTATTGGGAATTGACAACATATGTATTGAATTAGGTGTTAACTCATGTATTGAATTTCTTTTGTTAGTTGATACTTTATTTGCAATTAGTATATTTTCTGTGTTCATCTTTAATTTTTTATGAATATTCTTTTAGATATATTATTATTAAAATGCATGAGCTATCAATATATGTTATAGCAGTAAACCTGCGTTATGAATAATCTCAAATTTATTGAGATTTTGACGTATAATAGTGGTAAATCTGAGCTATTGTACATCTGTAGAATAGCGGCAAAAAGGAGCTATTGTATTTTCTGATTATAGCGGCAGAAATGAGTTGTCGAAGGGGTTAGTAAAAACTATAACACAGTCATTAATAGCATTAAATATCCATTATTGATTAAGTATTTTATAACGGTAATACTTTGTTATCAATATTTTCTCTATGAATGAGATTTTGATGTATTATAGCGGTCATCATAAGCTATTGTAATAATATAACATAGCGGCAAGACATCGCTATCAAAATTGATCTTTAATAACGGCATAGAAAGTGCTATAAATGTGTAGCAGTTTTCAATAACATGTTCATATACAGCGTTTATGAAACCTCTATGTTTGTTATTCATAGCGGTTTTGGGCCGCTATAAAACCGCAGTATTGTTGTAGTTGATCGCGGTCGCTCACTATGCTAGAAGGAACAACGTGCAAACGAACTATCTCTCGAATGTATACAGAGGCTAACCATGGAGCAGTCCTCTTACTCTTCATGGGAATGAAATGGGCGCTCTTAGTAAGTCTGCCTACCACGACCCAAATCCTCGTATTACCCTTCCTCGATCTCGGTAACCCATCAATAAAATCCATCGAGACACTTTCCCACTTCCATTCTGGGACCTCCAATGGGTGAAGCAATCCACCGGTCTTCTTTTGCTCTGCTTTTACTTGTTAGCACACCAAGCATCTGGCGACAAACTCGGCCACATCCCTCTTCCTGCCAGCCCAAAATTAAACTCGTCTTATGTCCATGTACATCTTGTCCGAGCCGGGGTGGATAGTCATCTTCGAACGATGTGCATCATCAAGAATGGTCTTCCTCAAATTCTCGTCCCGTGGTACACAAAGTCTATCGTCCCTACGTAACCAACCCTTATCATCTAGGGTATACCTACGGAGATGTCTGTGAGCTTCTCTACTAACTCAACCAATTGTGGGTCATCTCGCTGTGCCGCACCAATCCGTCCCAAAAGCGTTGGTCTGACCTCTAAGGATGCTAGCAAACCGGGTACGAAGTCAATGGAAGGTCTAAAGTCAAACGTAGAGATGAACTCTAAGCTTCGTCGCTCAACAAACAACGGACTCAAGGACAAACTTTTCCTACTTAAGGCGTCTGCCACTACGTTACCTTTGCCAGGGTTATATGCTATCTCGAAATTGTAGGATGCTAAGAATTCCATCCACCTTTGCTGCCTTAAGTTCAAGTCCTTCTGAGAGAACAAGTATTTTAGCGATTTGTGGTCAGTGAACAATTCAAATTTCTCACCAAGAATGTAACGACCCAGAAAATCTGAACCAATTTAAAATTTTTAAATTGGCTAAAATAATGGATTTTAAATATTTAAAATAAATATTTTAAATAATGGCGATGAAAACTGAGTTGAAATCGACATTTGAAAACCAATATAATTAATTATAATTATATATAGAATTGAAAATGGCGCGGTAGTTCGATAATTCGATTTCAAACTTCAATTGAATACCGGGTGCAAAACAATCCGGATTTTAGTGAGACCAAAAATAATGGAATCTAATTGGTAATATCTTTCTAACGAATCTGACCAATCGAAATTTGATAGCGGGAATCAAAAGATATGTCCAGTTGAAAATTCTGAATAGTCGCTATGGAATTCAGGCCCTTAAAAATGGACATTTTGCAGATGACCTCGGATTTCGACGAAACCACTTTTGTTAGATCCGCAGTGTCAAGTTATTGCTAGGTTTCAAATTTCATAATTTTTCGAATCAATATGTGAGCGTGGCAAAGGAAAACGCGTTTGACCAGTTTCCGTTGATTTTAATCGACTGGAAATTGGCCATTTTTCAAACGGTCTCAGAATTCGACGAAACTAGTTTTGTTAGGACCGTATCGTCAATACGAAGCTAGAAAATATTTTTCTGGAATTTTTCTAGTCAGTATGTGGCCCCGGTAATTTGAAATGTACGTTTAAAATTCAATATAGTGATTTAAATGAAAATTCAAAAGGAAACCGATGGTAACGATCAAACCAGCTTGCGATACATGTCCCATTGTGTTCGGAATGGGGGTAAAACGCTATGGACGACAGGCGGTGGGCCTCGTTTCGAGGTCGTAAGTAAAAGTCAACTTTTTGAGTAATTAAATAAAAAAAAAAAATATAATATTTTAATTTCCCTCCCTCCCTCCTTATCTCCCGCTTGGCCCCCCCCTTTCATTTCGATTCAGACGAAAGGAAAAGAAAAAAAAAAAAAAAAAAAAACCCTAAAACCTAAATCGCCAGCCCCCCCCCCCCCCCCCGCACGAACTCCGACAAAGCCCCCTGGAGCGCCGTCGCCCCCCTCAAGACCGCCGCACCGACGAAGCAGTCGCCCCACCCCCCCCCGTCGAATCCAGTCGCGACGCCACCCTCGAGAGACCCAAACAGCCGACTCCTCCTCCTCCCCTTCGACACCTCGGTGAGCCATTTTACTTTTTTTTATTTATTTTATTTTTAGTTTTAATTTAGTTTTGTTAAAACTAAATACTGTCTTTTTATGTTAAGTTATAAAACTATTTTTTTTTTATTTTATTTTAAGTTATAAAAACTGCATTTTTAAGAAGGAAAAAAAAAACTGCATTTTTATAAAATATAAAAACTGTTTTGAAGAGTAAATTAAAAACTGAATAAATTAAATAAAGTTTAAAAACCGAAACTGTTTTAAAATATAAAGAAATAAAACTGAATTTTATAAAGTATAAAAACTGATTTATAAATAAAGAAATAAAACTGATTTGTAAATAAAGAAATAAAACTGATTTTGTTTTAAAAAAATGGTTTAAATATTAAATAGGAAAGGTTTAAACTTTAATGGAACAAGATCTGAACTTTAAATAGGAAAAGGCATATTTTTATATGTTGAAAGCAAAAGCAAAAATCATATTTTTTATATGTGAAAGCAAAAGCAAAAATCATATTTTTTATATGTGAAAGCAAAAGCAAAAATCATATTTTTTATATGTGAAAGCAAAAGCAAAAATCATATTTTTTATATGTGAAAGCAAAAATAAAAATCATATTTTTATATGTTGAAGTCAAAATAAAAATCATATTTTTATATGTTGAAAGTCGAAGTAAAAATCATATTTTTATATATTGAATAGCGAAGTCAAAATTCGATTTTTTATATATTAAATAGCATAGTAAAAATTCTATTTTTACATATGCAGAGAATACGGGTGAAAGCGACAAATAGGCGAAGATTTCTATTAAGAAGAGTCTCGCAGTTGGATAGCAATTGGTGAGATTTCTGATTTATAATTATATATATATGTGTTGAAAATAAAAGTGAATTGCTATATATAATATATATATATATATATATATATATATATATATACGCCCCTCGTCCACAAACCATGGACGATATTTATTGGTTGAAACTGTTGTGAAAATTGAATGATTGTTTGGGATTGTTTGAGATTGATATTGGTTGATTGAGGTTGAAAAATACCCATTTGTGGTTGTGAAATATTTGGTTGAAACCACTTAGGATTAGTTTGTAGAAATGAAATAAATATATACATGCCGCCTGCGTGCGAACTAGATGCATGAACCCCATTGTCAAAAACCGCGAGGTTTTAAGGTAGAGCGAGGAGCCGTACTAGGGACGGTGCCGGTGTAACTACCCTGCCGTTATGCTGCCGAAATTTTGAATAATATTTGTGTGTTTGAATTATTTTCATATGCTTAAACTATATTTATTCCTTATATAGAAAACATTCATGTGTTGAATTGATATTCATTCGTTGCTTAGAAATTCATGTGTTGAATGGTATTCATATTTTGAAATAAACTGTTAGATAATAAAAATCACATTTTTATCTATATATAAAAACTATTGAAAACATTCATGTGTTGAATTGATATTCATTCGTTGTTTAGAAATTCATGTGTTGAATGGTATTCATATTTTGAAATAAACTGTTAGATAATAAAAATCACATTTTTATCTATATCTAAAAACTATTGAAAACATTCATGTGTTGAATTGATATTCATTCGTTGTTTAGAAATTCATGTGTTGAATGGTATTCATATTTTGAAATAAATTGTTAGATAATAAAAATCACATTTTTATCTATATATAAAAACTATTGAAAACATTCATGTGTTGAATTGATATTCATTCGTTGTTTAGAAATTCATGTGTTGAATGGTATTCATATTTTGAAATAAACTGTTTGATAATAAAAATCACCTTTTATCGACTATATGAACTATATAGAAAAAAAAATATAGTGTTTTGAAATGAATTGTTTTACAATAAAAATCACATTTTTATTGTATGCATAAATCGTTGAAATGTGAAGTGTTAAAAATAGCCACTTGTTCAAAATAAACATATATGAGTTGAAATATTCATTAATTAGCTAATGAAATGATTTGCACCTATTTATGTAGCGTTAGAATGAATGGTGTTTTTAAACCAAATAGAAATCAAATATGAAGATGAATAGAAAATGAAAAATGATATGGACTATATATATATGTACATGCATATTCATTGAACAGGTTATAGCACAGGGGCTAGAGAAGAGGAATAAAATTTGTGCCCGACAAATAGGTACACATTTACTGATTTGTTTGGGTGATGATTTTGAGCCTGTTGGCTAGCCGCTTGGCTTTTTCTTTTTCTTTTTGAGATTAGAAGGACCGGGACGCTATTTGCGATTTCCCGACGCTCCCGGTGCAGGGGAGGTTATGGCGAAATTTTTCCAAAATTTAAGGAGTTAGAAAATTTTTTGAAGTAAAAACGATATTGAAATCGTTGAATGAACTATATTTATATAAATATATAAATATAAATAAAATTAAAACGAAACGAAGCCGTGCAGTTCGTATTTTGAAACGGTGATTTCAAACGACTAGTACGGGAAATCCGACCATTGGATTTTCCCGAAATCTCAACAGTCGGGTTCGCCTTGGAAATATCTTCCCAACGGCACCAACTTTGTAGAAATCCAACGGTTGGATTGTCTGGAATGTTTAATTCAAATCTGAAGAAAAACAGCGCCAGAAACGATTATATTTATTTATATATATAAATATAATTATATTTAATCGAATAACGACGCTGCAGTTCGTATTTTGAAATCGAAAATTCAAACGATTGTACCGGGAGATCCAACCGTCGGATTTTCCCGAAACTGGAACCGTTGGATTCGTTTTGAAAAGACCTTTCTAATGATGTAAATTTTGTGAAGATCCAACGGTTAGATTTTCAGATATGTGTAAATCAAATCTGAAGAAAAACAGCGCCACGGCCGCTTTATGGCCCGAAGCGTCGTTTTGAATAAAATGGCTATTTTAAAATAAATAAAAATAGCGATAAATAGTTATAAAATATCGTAAGCGATATGGAATGGAAATAAACTGAATTTGCTTGATTTATGTGATGTTTGATGGTTGAATGTGTTTGGTGTGAAAACTATATTAAAGAACACAATTGGTGTTGTTGAATAATTTAACCATTGAAATAAATCGATTTGAAATTCTAAATATACGTGAATTATTTGAAAAGGCCGAGTTAATTCTCATTTCGAATAATCGACCGACGATTGAAATTCGAAGATGAAGACGATGGTCGAAGACCGGAGATCTTCACCTCGTTTGGATGGTAACCGAGGTCCTGATTGGGAGGCATCCCGAAATATGGATAATGAGTGGTGATCGTCCAGACGTACGTGTTGGTCGATGGGTTTGCGAGGTATTTAGTGCCTCCGGTTTCGTTCAGACCCAGAACGGACTTGTAAATGGACTGTGTGTCCGACATAGGATTTATTCTGTGTGGCATGCTAAGATGCAGTGATCAGGGCTTCTGTTGAAAAGCAAAGTCTTGTGGTGATGATCAAAGCACCGCCTGAGTGGCGTAGCTTTGTGTATAACGTGAATTCGCGAGCCTCACATCCCGGTATGAACCTAAAACGGGAGAAGGACCTCAGGGGGGACGTGCGTTTTCTTTCTAGCTAGGGTGGTGTCAGTGACCTACCAGCCCTGACATTTATATACTTTTCACCTATGTGGTTGTTGCTGTTGCGAGGCGCCTCGGTTTGATCGGACGATCCGGGTCCGATGGAGTCATTCGTTGGCTCATTTACACCCCAAAGGGTGGAGAAACGCATTGTTCAGGCATTATAATCCACTTCGTGTGGACCGGCCCTGACGATCCAAGGTACGGTTGCGGCTGTACCTGAGGGGCGGGCTAGAGCGTCTCGAATTCGGTAAGGACTATCTTTTGCCTTGGTTCATGACGGAAATCCAATTTCCAAATACGAGACGATGCGGTTTCGATTGTATATATACATTTGGCGACATAGTGGCATGGGACGCTCATGTCGTCTATGATTGATAGTTATGATTTGAAATTGTTTTCAAAACATATAAACACTAGCAATAATATCAAATGCCTTTGTTTTATTCGTATCAAGCATATTTTGGCCGTTATAAGGTAAAAACTCTATCCTCCGGTTTGCGTTGCATTGTGTGATGGGAACTGAGTCTTATAACGGCTTCATTTTTATAAAAAGCATAGCGATGTTTAAAAGAAAGATTTGTTTTAAAGCACTGGCAATCCAATGGAGTAAACCCGTTCCACGAAAGTGGCGTGGTCCTGTGATTAGCCATATTATATATGTGTTGAGTAGATTTCTCATACCAGTCCCATGACTGACTCGTAGTTTGTTTCACTCTCAAACTCGGGTGCCCCTTTTTCTACACGGGCAGCCTTGTATTCAGGTTTAGCTGGTTCTTTCTGGATAGCTGGAGCTGAAGATGGATTCTATCATTTATTTCTTTTTATGCTGTTCAGCTCCTATTGTACATATTTTGTTTATTTCCGCTGTAGACATTTATGTATAGCTGAACTGTATTTGTACTAAGTAAGATCCTGTATACTGTGTAACTCTGATGATTACTTTTATCCAGTATATTTTGTTGTTCATTCTGGTGTATTTATTTAATTCTGTTCTGCTATTATATGTTTCTGTGTTATATTCCAAAAGAAAACCTTGTTTCCGTGAGAACGGGAAATCGGGTCGTCTCAAAGAATATAATGGCGCCATGACTTAAGCGCGAAAACAATAGCGGCCAACTCTAGGTCATGTGTAGGGTAATTTCTCTCATGCACTCTCAACTAACTTCCACTATAGGCTATTACCTTCCCTCTCACATTAAGACTGTGCCTAGTCCTGTCCCACAAGCATCGGTATAAACGGTAAATAGCTTACTCCCATCTGACAAAACAAAGACTGGGGCTGTGGTCAAAGCTCTCTTTAAACTTTGGAATGCATCATCACAATCTACGTTCCATGTGAAAACTAGGTTCTTCTTCGTCAAGCGTGTTAATGGAGCTGATATTTTTGCGAAGTCTTTAATAAACTTTCTATAGTAGTCAGCCAACCCTAAGAAACTCCTCACCTCGGTAGCATTTTTAGGAACTTTCCAATCTTGGATGGCCACTATCTTTGTGGGATCCGCAGCTATCCCTTCTTTGGAAACCACGTGCCCTAAGAATCGCACTTCCTTCCTTCAAAAGTGACATTTAGAAAATTTAGCTTTAAGGCTATGCGCTCGAAGGGTCTCCAACGCTTCCATAAGGTGTATGGCATGCTCTTCCTCGCTTTTAGAAAAGATCAAGATGTCATCCTCAAAGACTACCACAAATTTATTAAGGTAATCCCTAAACACCCTACTCATCAAGTCAACAAAGTATGCGGGGGCGTTTGTCAAACCGAAGGGCATCACAAGCCACTCGAAGAAACCGTCTGGAGTCCTAAAGGCAGTCTTGTCTATGCTATCCTCAGCCACTCTCAACTGATTGAAACCCGTGTCCAAGTCCAACTGCGAAAACACTGAGGCGCCAACTAACTGATCGAAGAGATCGTCAATGCTCGGCAGTGGGTGTCTATTCTTCTTAGTAAGCTTATTAAGTTCTCTATAGTCCACACAAAGTCTAAGGGACCCATCTTCCTTCGTGGCAAATACTACTGGAGCACCCCACTTCGATATACTACGTCTGATGAACCCCTTCTCAAGAAAATCCTTCACTTGCTTACTGAGTTCTCTTCTCTCTCTCGGAGCCATGTGGCGCACTGGCAGTGCAACTGGCTTTGCATTATCTACTAGATATATTCGAAAGTCTATCTCACATTTTGGGGTAAACCCCTCACCTCATCGAGGACATCAACATATTCACGGACTATACGAACAGAATGTAAATCATCATCGGATGCGTCAAGGGATTCTAGGTAGCTAAGCATTACTGGACCTCTAGGGTGACAAGAAATATCAAGGGTCTTTCCACCACAAGTCATCAATCTAACCACCCTTCTTTCACAATCTAGGATGGCCCCGTATCTAGTTAGCCAATCCATACCTAGAATCAAGCCGTAGCCAATGAAACCAGGAACAAAGGCGTTGCATTCAAAACCAACGCCCAAGATAAACACTCTCAAATCCCGACAAATCATAGAAAGATGAGCCGAACCAGCAATAGGATTTGAGACTACTAAGGGATCCGTAACTAGACTAGTATCTAGGTGCAGTGTTTCAACTAATGATGTAGAAATAAACAAATGTGATGCGCCAGAATCGAATAAAGTACGGACAGGATGATCAAACGGAAAATCTAAACTTTCAACCGAAATTGCTCTACCTCATTCTTGCAGCGGTGGGACCACGAGAACCTGAACTTGCACCCTTGCCTGCCCTGGTGCCATAAGAGCCTGCACCTGTCCTCCCGAGGTAGACCCTGCCTTCTGCCCTTTCTTTGGGCAGTCCTTAATTAGATGTCCCGCTTTGCCACAGTGGAAACAACCAGTCTTCTTTTTCTTCGTACAATCTTTGCTTAGATGGCCGAGTGTCCCACAGTTAAAGCATCTCTTCTTCCCCTTACCATTGTTGCCTTTTCCACCATTCTTGTTCTGTTGTTGCTGTTGCGGCTTCTTTTGATCCCTTTCTTCTCGGGTGCCTTATTATCATTGACGCCCTTCTCCTCTTCATGCATAAGCGCCATATCAACTAGTCTCTCAAAGGTAGCCCCCATAGGGATGTGGGTCACAGCTAACCCATGAAGCGGCTCGTTCAAACCCTTAACAAATCTCAGGGCCTTCTTTTCTGGAGTATTCACCAAGTCCAAGCCAAATCTCGCCAACTGATTGAACTTGTTGACGTATTCTTTCACCGATAGATTCCCTTACTTCAATGCCAAAAATCTTTCCATATATAAATTTTCTTTAGCCCGTGAGAGAAACTTTGCCTCAAACCTTCGCCTAAAATCTGGCCATGTATCGACTGGACGTTCTCCATTAGTGACCTCCCACCAAAACGAGGCCTCATCCTTCATTAGCCATGCAGCTAACTTGACTTTTCTTCCATCTTCCACTTCAAAGATCCCAAACAATTCTTCCACATCTTTAGCCAGTTTCGATCTTCAACAAATGTCTTCGTCCCGTGAAAATGTTTACCACCCATTGCCCTAAAGTCCTTTTATCTTTGCGAAGGTTTCGACGCGAGGAGGAGGAGGGGGAGGAGGAGGAGCATTTACTGGACCTACGGTGGCGGCTCTAGTCTCGAAATACCTCCTAAAACATCCTAGTATTGGTATCCCCTCGGGTATCTCGGGAATTCCGGACAAGCTGAAACGAAAAAGGAAAGATTCAATACAAAAGAACCGAAGGAAAGATATATGGCTCTGGGGTTATGCCTTCTAAAATAAGCTTTTCTCTTGAAAATACTTTCCTTAAAACATACTTTTGAAGGTACTTCTTTATAAAAGTTGTTTTCAAAAACACTTTTCAAAATTCATATATGTTCTGGTAACCTTCAGCTCTGATACCACGTGTAACACCCCACGTCCATTAATGTCACTCACAAAGGGAATCCATTAACTTTCATGGAGCATCTTAAGTGTGTATAGAACAGAAACTTAACAACAAGACAGATATTAACAGTACTAAAACTTTAAAACTTTATTTCAAGCAGCGGAAAATACATAAGTTTGATTACATCATCAAAACCAGAGTCAAAGTACACAATATCCATCTTGACTAAATCAAAGTACATAAATAGAAAGACATAATCCCCAATACAAAATAGCCATAAATAAGAGAGGCTGAACTTTACTTCAGAGATCCAAGCAATCTTCTAAAAGCAAGAAATACAGATGTCCAAAATCAAGCTCCACTGGTGCTAGTTCCAACCTGAGCACCTGGGGGAGGGGGGGGCGGAGGGGAAGGAAGAAAAGAGGAGGAAACAAAGGGGTCAGACATAAAGTCTAGCTAGTGCGATACCTTTAACAATATAATTACCCAAAATAACTAGGCCAAGGCATAAGTTGGAAAATAAGGAATTGACTGTGAACAATTGAGTAAGACATAGTAAACAAGGAAATAAGGTTGAACTAAGATAACGTTAAAGCGCACCTAAACCACTATAAGATAATTACTATACTGCACCACCACTACTATACTGCACCACCACTAGTCACCCTAAGGTTGATCCCGTCTATAGAACTTAATAACGATAATGGTAGTTTCGTGCACCCCTAGCTGCCTTCATAGGTGCCGCCTGCCCCTATCTCCACTAGGTGTACCCACTACCCCCATGCGATCGGCTCCCTAACTCGTAGATACCCGTGTTGGCCCCACAATGTGGAGTATCACTCCCCAAAGTGGCAACCCGATACCACCAATAATGCACGGCTTATACGTACACGATGCAACAACATCTTACCTAATAGCCAGGTCCACGCACGCATATGAACCCGATGGACTTGCGTTGCCATCGCTAACTCCGTTTGGCCTCTTACAGTCAAGCGAAGTATGCGTGTCCCATCCTCGACTTGGGTTGAGCCCACAAAGATACGTATGGGTTACTGGTTGAAACGGGCCCCCATTATTTGACACAAGCTATCCACCTAAGCTTGGTCCCCTCTAGTACATCCCATTTAACCCTCTTCTTATTCATGTTCACTTACATGTTTCAATTTTTGGTTAAGTATTTCTAATCGTATTTCAAATGCCACAAAAGGCACCCACCAGATTCCACATGCCACCCACTTAACCCCCTCATGTCCCACTACATGTTTATCTGGTTAAGTGTTTCTTAATTCATTTAGACCTTAACCTCATAAAGACCTCTCACATTAGACTGGCATTCATGGCAGCTGGATTTGCCGGACGGGTCCGGGCAATCTTACAACACAAACGAGCCTAACCTCGTGTCTTTACAACTGTTACGTATTTAGTTTATGCCTAAGACCTCCCACATTAGACTGGCATTTGTGGCAGCTGGATATGCTGGGAGGGTCCGGGCAATCTTACACCACAAAAACGCCTAACCTCGTGTCTTAGACGATTAATTACTCCTAATTAATCATTCCCCAATTTGAATTACTTTCCCTATTCAAGTTATCAATCAATTCCAAATTTAACTATGGCCATAATTCACTCAATTATGTCCATCCATTTATGGTATGCAAAATCATACCAATTTTCTTCACAAATTTATTTTATGCCATTTAAGGCATTAAGCCAATTCTTAATATTAAATCTTTTTAATATTATCCCATTACCCACGTTGTACGTTCGTTCGTTTAGCGTAAAATATACGTTAGACTCGAATAGTCTAACTCAAAGAATAAAGAGAAAACATCACAACATACATACAAATAAAACTAGATCTAAACATAGGGGTGAACTTGCATGTGTGAATGATGTTCTACATCTAGAACTTGCATAGGTCAAAATTACAACTTGCATAAAACTAAATATGTCATAGATCCAAATCTAAAGGTGTGAACTTGTTTAGATAATGGTCACAAACTTGCATAAATCATGTATGTCATGGATCTACATCTAAGGGTGTAAACTTGCATAGTCAATAACCACAAACTTGCATAACATGATTCATATTCCAAACTCATATATTTATATAAACTTGCATATGTGATTTATGCAACATAACAATGGTGTAAACTTACATCTAAACATGTAAACTAGCATGTAGAATTTATCATAGAACTTACACATGTCATAGCCTAACTTTAGATCAAATTTTCACATAAACTAGATGTCATGAAAACATGTAAGGTTACATATAATTTTCCCCAATTTGCATATTTGATTCATGTCTAAATCAAAATCTAAACTTGCATACATACATATGATTTATCATATGAATCAACATAACCAAACTAGCATATGAACAACATGATGATTTGATTATACATAAGCCAATCATAGAATTACAACATAGATGATAACATCGTAACTTTACATAGATGATCACAACATAACATCATAGAATTTACAACATGTATGATAACATCACAATTTTACGACATAAATAATAACATGCAGTCAATTATTCACATCATATCCAAATAATCCACATCATAACTCAATCCAATTAAATCGCTAATTATTTTATTAAAGAAATCGAACTCACAACTCAAAGAAGATCTTGAGTTCTGAATTCTGAGTTTTGAAGTTGTATTTGCTTTCCTTTGGAGAAGATTTGTTACTAGAGTTGAAAAGAATTGATTTAGACTAGCTTTCTTCCTCTCTAATTGGTGGCGGCTATTCTGAGTTGCTAGGTGACGGCATGGAGGCCATGACTCTAATTTTATTTTGATTTTAGGGTTTGAGTCTATAGGTGTTTTTATAGAGTTTAGGATTAGTTTAGGCCGTCTGATCAACCAAGAATTAATTCCAGCCAATTAGAGCAGATCAGAAACCCTAATGAGTCAGCATACAGTCATTAACAAAATCTGCCCGAGGGGGGCAGGTCGACCCCCAGGTCGGCCCTATGGTCGACCTGGTCAGGGAAGGTCGACCCCCAGGTCGACCCTATGGTCGACCTGGCCCTGGCGGGAATTTTTCCCGCTTAGCCTGTTTGATTCTGAAATTTGAATTTTCTGAAATCTGTTTTGAATTTTCTGAAACTTCCGATGACCATAACTTCTTCATACGAAGTCCAATTCACGCAAACTCGGACTCTATCTCAACCAGAATTCCGAGACAAATATAATGGCGCAACCCGTTTCCCTTAATTCTCACATCTTATATTAGTTATTCTTTAATTTGTGAACATTAATATCAACAGAAATACGGGGTGTTACACTACCAACAATCAATTTGTTGATTAACTTTTCAAATATATATAACTTTTATATATTCAAAAATCATATTTTCTAGTATGGGATTATATATATTATCACAAATACGTTAATTATAAACTTGTCACTCTTAACTCATTCAAGGGCATTTCTAACCCCATCTCTAATGAGTCGCTCATTCCAGAATGCTACTGATTCTATCTCTAACGAGGATTGTTCTATAAGATATTGCTAATCCTACCTCTGATGAGTCTTTTATTCTATTCTAAAGAATTGTACCCTAAAGATTTGAGTTTAAATAAAGCTCTGATACTAGCTGTAATGATACGGATTTCGCTCGAACCTAATCGATCGCTAAATCAACCAAGACCGTTCAAAACCCGGATATGTAACTCTGGGCATGCAACACATCAGAACAAATAACAGAAGACTTTTATAAACATCATAATAATGTTACATCAGAGTACAGAATAGCATAGTACATCGAAAATAATAATATAGCGGAAGTTTAATTTACAATAAATGTAATACAATGCAGTGAAAACAAGTAAACTACACAGCTGAATACTATCAATGATCTGGACATAGCTTAAAGCTTCAATCCAGAATCCTACTCAATAAATAAATACCTGCAAAACAAACCACTTGACTACCCATGTGGAAAATAGGGCACCCGAGTTTGGAAGGGAAAAGAAAACTACGAGTTAGTCATCGGACTGGTATGAGAACTCAAAACAGTTGTTAAACGTATTTAATAATAAGACAAATCACAGGACCACGCCGCTAACGCGGAACAGGTTTACCCTTATGAATGCCAGTGTATAAACAACAATCAGTAATAGAGATATGGATTTACTATGCATCAATCAACATTAAATATCCCAATCTACCCATTTAGATTAATTACCACACTTAGATTTCCGAAATCCAATTCAATTTACAGAAATTATTCCTTTGGACTTTATTTCCTGATTTCGATTTAAAATCATTTTAAATACATATCTAGCTTTTATATCAAAGTAGATTACACTTCGGGATCTCAAATAATACCGTTGGAAATATGAATTCCAAATCATAACAATGCCATAACCAAATATCGGGAATCTTCCCTCAAACAAGGCTGTACGCGCCTCTCCAACTCGATATATATATATATATGTGTGTATATATATATATATATATATATATATGCACCTCCCATAATGGAGCAGGCTACACACTGACCACTCACCCTATGGTCCTGGATCCAGCCCATACTTTTAGTCATCCAGGTCACCCGATCTTTAGCCACATACTTGCTAAATCATTTAATATCCCGAAGTAGGGAAAATCATTTCACAACATAATAATCGAAAGTACTTTCAGACTATATTACTTCACATAAGCAATTCACACATATGATCAGTCACTATTAATCACATAACATTTGAGCTCATACGTCTCAAAGAAGGGTGTTAAGCAAGAGAATAAATTCTCTGCCACCAAACAGATACATCATTAATAGCAACTAATCGAATACGTGATGAACTACAATGTAAAACCATAATGCATTTCCAAAACATTTCGAAATCATCAGGTAATAGCCCTCAAAATCCTTTCTATTTTATAAAACATTTTTATGAAACATTCCCCAACCAAAATCGGGAATAGTATATTCTTTTCATTTAAGAAATTTATCATTTCAATATCATTCATTAAATTTGAAATGAACACAACAACATCGCTACAGATCTCATAGTCAAATCGTGAAGTGTTTCACAAGATGTTAGCATACTAGTAATTCTACCAAACCCAATGCTAAATGTAAAAGGATATTCCACACATAAACTGGTCGAGCACCATCCACACAGTCAATCAATCACAATCAATATCAGCAACCAAGTGTATTTTGTTCAATCACATTTCATGTTTTGGTAATATACTTACCATCTACACATTCATAATCTAATTAAAGATTTATTCAAACTCCAATTGGTTTCAATCTCTAAAATCATTTCTTATTGATTGTCCAACTTTCTGGAAATTAATCCATCTTTAACTGGTTTAAAGAACCAATGTCATTTAAACACAGTTCACGACAACCCTAAAATCCGATTCGATATTAAATATAAGGCTCAGAATAGAAATTATATCGTCTTATATTCAATATCAAATTCTAAAACCAACGGATATCGTATTGGAATAACGATATCAAAATCTTCCAAATTCCCACAACAATATCCGTATAATCACAGAATCCTATATCGAAATATTCTGAAGATTATATTAACTCAAATACATTCCAATTTATATATTGGGAATTTCTGGTTATATTAAAACCCTTTCCAAATCCAATTTATTTATTTAAAACTTATTGGATTATTAATCTAGTTAATAACTAGTTCAATTTTGTAAAAATACATTTTTATCTTCACAAATGTGGAATTTTTCATCCAAATTATTTCCAAATCATTTATTATGATTTTACACAAATTATTAATATTTCAATAATTTTATCAAGGCCCTTTCAGTCAATTTCCACAAACGGTCATCAAACTGCATTTACAGTGACCTTTTCCAAATTTGATTTGGACATAATTCCAAATCCAACCAATAGATTTCAAATCTCTTATATTCGTTGGAAAGCTCTTGTAACGTCCCACTTTTCAGTACAATTTGAGCTGGCATCTAACCATCACAGTCAACCCAAATTATACAGAAAAGCTTAATGTTAAGAGAAAGAATCTAGAGGATGAGAGAGAAAGAAAGAAATATTAGAATAGAAGAAAGAAGAAGAACATCAGAAGCTCACAGCGGAACGAACAAAATATATAATATAACAACGTATCTTTATACAAATGAAAATCTTGTATACATTCCAATCATCAGAGTACAACTTGAATCACATACAGTGGAATAACTTTAATAACTAAGGGTGAAGCCTCCTGCTTCCAGCTTCTTAAACTCCAAGCGAAAACTATCCTGTCAAATATGTTCGGTCTGACCCGAGCGCATTTTGAAGCAAAGCAAAAACACACGGGTCAGTCTGAAATACTTTCAGTGCTAAGTTCACATCAATAATCGGTTTAACTTTAGAAATCCTTTTTTAAACAAAAGGATAATAGTAAGACCAGTCCACACATAAACACGGACGGTTTTTACCTTACTATAACCCAAACCATTTTTGAAGAACAATATTTTTCTGATATTATAATAGTGTCTATTAACCACAAATAAATAGTAATCTAGTGGAACGCTTGCATCTCATGCTCCACATATATAGTATATAATCCAAACCCCAGGCGCTTATTGGAATTTGGATTCCGACTATGACAAGGTATGGGACCACCTGCCAATAGTGAATCTCCAGAGGCAAATACACTGGATTCAACAGTAACATATTGCAACCCGGCCCATACATGATCGACCACTCATTTCGCTTGAGTGTATCGAATGTATATCACCAACGGTTGGGATCAGCAACCGTTTCTTGAACAGGGACAGCATCGTATATAGATTAAGAAACAAATGGAATTTCTCTAGATAGGTGATTATACACCCTAATCGGAGCGACCCACACAGCCATGCTGCCCGCCCGATTTCTGTCATTTCCCGGTTGATGAGGCTTCATGTTATAATCGACTTTTGTAGTCATCTGGACAGCATTCACTTTGAATGCCACATCGTCAGATCCAATAGATATCACTAATTGACATCCACAAAAATACTATAGTATTTAAGCTAAGAGAAATGCCCCTCTCCGCCACCAGCTATAGTACGTTTGAAGAAATTAACGTACGTAATCCCTTTAGAAATACTCTGTCAGACATTCGTCCATTCCAGTCATTCGGGAACAGGATGAACCAAAGGCACCATCCTACTGCATCTAAGGAATCACCCTATAGATCAGTATCGAGTAGTCCTTGCAAATCCTTAGATCTCAATTATGACAGAACCGCAGTATATCTTTGGCTGCAGACCAAAGATTATATGTAGTTCTTGCGTTATGAATATCCACGATCTTCACTTGCTTCATCTTCATTCCATCGCAAGTTAACCCAGTACGTAACGTTGAGCAAAGTGGTTTTGGGTCTAGTTCCCATCCCTGTCTCTTCGAAACAACATGTTAAAAAGGTCCAATAATATTTTATTGAAAGTTGGTGTTTTAACTATCAACGTCAATAAAACAATCATCCAATCCGATTGGTTAGACAGTACGATCAAGTGTGTTGGCAGCTCACGTCCTCATTAGTTAAAACCATTCATTAAAACTCTTTATCAAATCATTTAAATCATTTCCTTGACTTAAAGTCGATTACATTTAAATATCTTGCCAACTCAACTTTTGTTTCGTCACTTGGAACAATATCTCTCGTTTATTCTCACTTCGCTATATTCTTCTTTAATTCTGGAAATATTACTATATTTTCATCAACTACTTATTTCCTTAATTCTGGAAATATTAAAATATCGTTAATTTACTAATATAATTTCACTGCCAATTCTTATGCAATAAAACCTTATTAAGCGACACATGCCTTTGTTATTAAAACTCTATAGCTTTAAATACTTAAATTCCAATTATTTATTTCTGTTACAAAGTAAAACTCTTTCATTTTAATTATTTATTATTCCAAATAAATATACTTTATTCATATTATTACCATTTTCTAAAAACCAGTGTTATACAAATAGCCTATAGGCATAATTAAACTATATGTCTCCACTCGGACTAAACAATGTTAATGTACACTATTTAATTTCATACTTATTGTATTAAATTTCATCCAAACCTTAGAAATGATTTCAAATGCTTTAAGAAAATAATAACTCCTTTACAAACTCCCTTACCGTTACGAACTAATACCACTCCACGATATTGGTGAAGTCGGTCAAGTTGGGGTATTTTATTTACCTCTCAAACCTTAATCGACAACGTTCTTGTCTTATAGTAGATAGAAATTCGTAACTTAAAACACACGTTCTTACGATATCGATCAAATCTTACTTCCTATATTTTCATTTAAACTATGGTTTTATGAACCATATCCTTTTCTTTGAACCATCTCGATCAACCATCACCATTTTACTTAATATATTATTAAGTAAATCATTTACTCGAATATTAACCTCTTGCTTCTAACTTCTGTATAGTATTCGATTCATAACTTGGATTATATCACACTAATCCATTCAATAATATCTTTTATATATATATATATATATATCAAATTCCACTTTGATCCTGCCATCTACTTAATTTGGTTCTTAAGTAAATGTTTCATTAAAGCCCTCGCCTTAGTTTATAACTTCAAAACCACTTTTCTTTATAAACTTGGATTTTGTATACAAATACTTTACCCAAATCTCCTTTTAACATCGTTTAAAAAAATGGTTGAACTTTATAATTCAAACCCTTATTAACTTCTTTACTCAAAGTACTTCCTTTTACATGTTTTGCCATTCTTTCCTTTTTATTCCAATTAGAATACAAATCTTTATTTTAACCTCGAATTTTCTTTAAGAACTCGTTTATGGAATTCGTGTTATAAAATCCCTTTTCCATCAGCTCCTTTCAAATTTTATAGTCTCATTACATCTTAAATGAAATCCATTCAAGATGTTATTACTTTAAATTAATAATTAACTCAATCATTAACTTAATCATTTTTCGAACAAAAGTGTATTACTTTATCATTAACTAACTTGTTAGTTAATGTAATAAATTTTAAAAATAACCACCACTTATAATTTCTTTATTAAAGTCGAACTAAAAGTTTATTTAGCTTTTGAACCAATCATTAGGTTAAAATAATAAATCTCACTTAATTGTTTTCTTTTGGAACAATTAACTAAATTATTAACTGCTTGTTAATATATCACCATCCTATGTATTTAACATAAGTTGTTACTAAAAAAAATCATTTTAAACAATTCTTTATGAACAAAGTTATAATTGTCACTTTATTATAACTTTATATTTAAATAACTAAAATAAATTTAAAACTTCAATTTATTTATAAAAATAAATTTTATAACCTAAAATCCATTAATTTGCCTGACGATGAATTAATATCTCAAACAATGGATCCTAGACCATCCGTTGTCAATTTCTTAATCAATACTGAATATTGATTAAAACACAACTATTTGGTTCAATAATCAATACCCATGCCATCATAGATTTCTAAACATGGTATAATAATATTAATTGGGATAAACAAACAATAATATATATTGTATTTGAGGAATCCGGTTGGATTCCTCCAACCTGTTCTTCCCTGCGCAACGGTTTATAACATCGTTAACACTAATATAGGAAATGTCATGTACTTGAACGACCAATTTATAACCACAAACAAACAATCAAGAAATAAATAAATAAAAATCAACCATATCAACCATTCAGCCAATTTATACTTATTAATAATGAATATAAATAATACGGATTTAACACATCACAGTAATTCAGAAGTGTGAGAATTAACTCACCTGTTTTGTTTCTGACGAGGTTGCGTTCTTTTATATAGTTTCAAGCTGGCGTTTAAAACTACATAAATTTCTATGGTCTCAGAATCACTCAATTCTAGGTCTATATGTCGGCGCCATCGATACGATCCCATAGAATCCAGTTTCGTCCAATTCTATATACGTATGTGATAGATACATGAGATTCAAGTTTATATAAATTGCAGTTTAAAAATAATTAAATTAACTTATTAATTAATTAGTTCTAATTGCCCATTTACCTATCTATGTTGTAATCCACATCTTTGGTCAAAAAGTCAACACGTTCTTCTTCCCCTTTGCAAAGAAACCTGATCCCTTAAATCTCTATAACCCGATACCCTCTCCTTCCACCGACTTCACATCATTGTTGACAAACTACCGGCCACCACACCACCGTTCTCCATTTCAACTCCGTACAGCCTTCCACCAGAGACCGTCGCCTCCATCCCTGGTGCTCCATCATCCAATTTCCAATAAAAACCCAAAATAATTCAAAGAAATACCATACAGTAACACCGCTCCGTTCAACTCAACTGGCCATCCACCTTAGGTCATCGGACCACCCTGCACCACCGCCACGAAGACCGCCTGCCCTTCAGCTTTCACCTGAGATCAACATCACCCATACCGATGGCCCCACCATCAATCACGACTGTAAAATCGACCCCAGATCCAAAAAAACGACATCAGAACGCCTCCATTCATCCTTGAACTACTCCGCCCCCTCGCCACTAACCACCACCGCATCTCTTCCACAACGACCTATACGCCTCAGGCTTCCACCTCCCACTAACCGTACCTCCTCCGGTGTACCACAGCGTCTCCACCACTTCAAAAACCGCCAATACCCTAGTAGCCTGAAAACCCAATCAAAGACTTTGGTTGCTGACAAAACTCCACCTTCAGACATGTATTGAGTTCACTGAAAAGCCACGGGCTTGAAGGATTTTCTTCCAGCACTCCAAAGAACCAATTACTGAATTTTTCAATTAAATTTTGGATTTTAAATTGTTGTTTGAAATGGTTGATTTGCTTGTTGATGTATGCTAAGGGATAGAGGATCAGGAAAACAAAAAGAATGGGGATTAGGGATTGTATACGATTGGTATATTATATAGGATAAAAATATAATATTTTATTTTATTATTTTAATTATTTTATTTCTGATTTGACTGAAGATTTTTATCTGATGCGACTGACGATTTTTATTCGTACCTATCGCAATTTCCAGCCACTATTTATTGATTATTGTGATCACACACGAACTCCAATCATAATGAGAATGGACGGCATCATATAATTTGACGCTACGGTCCTAATGAATCTTGTTTCATCGAATTCCGAGTCTGTTTGTTCAAACGGTGCTCGTTCGAGCCCAAACAGTCGATTTATTTGCATTTTATTTTGCCATGCTCACAGAATAAACCCATTTGATGTGCAACTTGAAATATAACAATAATTTGCTGTTGCGGTCTCAATAAAATTAGTTTCGTTGAAAACAGGGATCGTTTGAATAAAGTCCCTTTTGAAAGGTCCAATTTGAATTAAAATAAACCAATTTTAAAATACCTCAATATAATAATGTAAAAATATTTCTGAAACGGCCAGAACTTTCCCGTTAAGGAAAGCACGGATTGAATTGAGAACAAGCCACATCAGAACGCAGACAGAAGAACATTTCATTGTATATTACAATTCATCAGATTACAAGAATATACAGAGTATAAATAAATATTACACAGCAGAAAAATATCAGAGATTACAATACATTACATAGCAGCGAAAAATAATACAAAACACAACTGAAGGAGATATGCGGATACAAAGCTTTCCGGATATCGTTCCAGCTGTAAACTAGTATCCTGTGAATATAAATATGCAAAACCAAAACTACTAGCTGCCCGTGTCAAAATAAAGGCACCAGAGTTTAGGTTAAAACAATAATCTCCAGGTCAGTCATGGGACTGGTGTGGGAACTAAAACAGTTATAAATCTTTATTTTAAAGTTAGGTAAATCAAGGGACCAGGCCGTATAACACAGAACGGGTTTCCTCCCAAGAACACCAGTGCATAAAACAACAGCGCAATGCTAAATAAAGAAAAAATGAAGCTATTATAAGACCCAGGTCCTATCACACAATGCAACACAAGCCGGGGGATAGGGTTTTCCCTTATAATAGCCAAACATGCTTAGTACGTTTAAAACAAATCATTTGATACTATTATAAGTGCATAGTGTATAAAACAACTTCAAATCATAAATATCAATCATAGACGGCATGGGTACCATATATCATGTCGTCATACTAGTTCTACAATTAAAACCGCAAAATCACGTATTAGGAAATTGGATTTCCGTCTGTGAACCGAGGCAAGGGATCGTCCTCACCGTCTTCGAGACTGTCTAGCCTGAGCCTAAGGGTCAGAGCGCATCGACCCTTGGATCGTCAGGGCCGGTCCACCGATGTGGATTAAAATGCCTGAATACTACGTTTCCCCGCCCTTTAGGGCATAAATGAGCCAACGAATGACACCATCGGTTCGAGAACGACTAATATATCTGAGGCGCCTTGCAATAGCAACAACCACATAAGTCAAACTCGTCAGGGCGTGTCAAACCACTGACGCCACTTCTAGCTAGAAAGAAACGCATGTCCTCCCTGAGGTCCTCTCCCGTTTCTGGTTCACAACCGGGGTGTGAGGCTCGCGAATCAACGCTACACAAAGCTATGCCACACAGGCCGTGCTTTGATCATCAACACAAGACTCTGCTTTTCAACAAAAGCCTTGATCATCTACCACTTAGGCATGCCACACAGGCAATTCACTCCATGCGTTTGATATCCATCAATATATAACCCCTGAGCTCGTACGTCTCAGAGAAGGGCGTTAAGCAAGAGAATAAATTCTCCGCCGCCAAACATATATATATTTAATAGAAATCAATCACACAGAATAAAATCCAATGTCAGACACACATTCCATTTACAAAATCGTTCTGGGTCTGAACGAAACCGGAGGCACCTAGTACCCCGCATATCCATCGATCTCCAAGTACATCTGGACGATCACCAACTGATTCCCTCCTCTTGGGTGTACGGCCCAATCAAGATCATCAGTAATTATCCAAACGACGTGAAGACCTCCAGTCTTCAACCACCGTCTTCACCTTTGACTTATCGTCGTATTAGTTATTCAGAATGGGATAAACCCAGTCTTTCCGAATAACTCGCATATATAATAAACAAGTGTTACACAAACACAACATATGCCTCATTCCAATTCATCAGTCACTAACCGTAAATTAATCAAGAGAATAATTCCACAAATATTAACCCCGAAGGCCGAAACCAACATCAGATCAATACCCAGGAAATCACTCTGCTTAGCCAACCACAGCTAGTTTCTAAATTTCACATTCTTAGGGAAAGGTTCCCATTACTTTTATCAAAGATAAATTCCTTAAATTGATTCTTTAATCTTCTTTTGAATATCACTTCAAACTAGTCGAGATTAGCAAACCATACCGAAGTAATTATTTATTTTATTTCCAAATCCCAACCTATTTATCCCATGAAGTAAAACTGGTAATACTTCATATCTAACACCACGGTGTTATCGGTAAATTCTATTACCATTTCACATTCAAATCTAATTAAAGATTTAACTATCCCTGAAGCAAAACTGGTGATACTCCATTCTCGATCTTTTCAATCTAATTAAAGATTCATTAAAACTCCACTTAGTTTTAATCTTTAACTGGGTTAAAGAATCAGTGTCATTTAAAACACGGTTCACGATAAACCCCCAAATCACATCACATTTCAATCAGCCCCTAACCGTAAAATAGCAAGTGAGCAATTCCCTAAGTATTAACCCCGAAGACCGAAACCAACATCAGATCAATACCCAAGAAACCATTCAACTTAACTAATCTCCAGTTAGTTTTTGATTTCCTTAACTCCTTTGGGTCTAAGAACAGTATTATTGAGGATACCATTCACAACAACCCCAAATCACATTCCATTAATTATCAGGTTAAAGAACAAGTGTTATTTAAAACACTGTTCACGACAAACCCAAAAATCAATACCAATTCAATTCTAATTAAATATTATTTAATTGGTACACTTTATTGAATCTAAATAAAAAGATTTAATCTTTTCTCAACTGGGCTTTAAGAACAGTGTTAATGAAGACACCATTCACGACAAACCCAAATCACATTCAATATTAAATACAAGGCTCTGAATAGAAAATATGTCGGCTTATATTCAATATCACATTCTACGACCAACAAATATCGTATTGGAAATAACGATATTAATATATCTTTCAAATTCCCATAACAATATCTTTATCATCACGAAATCCAACATCGAAATATGCCGAAGACAATTTCGATTCAAATCCATTCCAATTTAATTATTGGAAATTCTGGTTATTTTCAAAACCATTTCAAATCCAATTTATTTATTTAAAAATAAATAGAATTACAATTCTAGTTCAAAACTAGTTCATTTCGATAAAAATCTATTTTTATCTTTTCAAATATGGAGTTTTTCATCCCAATTCTTCCCAAATCATTTCTTATGATTTTACACAAATTATTTATATTTTTAATAATTTTATCAAGGCCCGTACAGTCGATTTCCATCAATGGCCATCGAACTGCACTTACAGCGACCTTTTCCAAATTTGATTTGGACATAATTCCAAATCCAACTGTTAGATTTCAAATTTCTAATATTCTTAGAAAGCTCTTTTCGATACGAACCCAACGGTTCCAGTTTTAGGAGAATCCGACGGTCGGATCGCCCGTAATATCCGTTTGAAGTCAATGGTCGAAATTCGTGAACTGCCGCTGTGCGGCGCGTTCTATTCAGGCCATTATATTATATATATAATATATACTTCGTCGATTTCCTTTTAAAACGTATTTTATAAATTGTTTTAAATTCGTTTTCAAAATGATTTCAACTTCATTTCAAATTCAAATCAAAATTGAATTTTTTTTCCTTATAGATTCATTTTAAATTCATTTCAAATTGATTTCAATTCAAATCGATTTTTAATTCAATTTCAGTTCGTTGTCAATTCAATTCAATTTCAATTCGAATTCATTTCTATTCAATTTCAGTACAAATTTATTTTTATTCAATTTCAATTCGAATTCATTTCTATTCAAAATATCAAATTTTGAAATCACTTTCGATGTTCATTATAAAATGAATAAAATCGATATAAATATCGTTCACGTCAAAATGGCGTAAATCTAATCAACACGGCTTCATATATTTCTATTTTCAAATATTCTATTTCAAATATTTCTTTTTCAAAACTGGAATGAGGCCCAATCAATTACCATATAATGTTAATTATATGGATTTTCTACAACATTTGTATAAAATAACAACGATAAATAATCAACCATCATCCAGAGTGCACCACACAATATAAGCATTAAATATAAATAATTAACGCTTACACAGTCTGTCGACCAATCGATCGACATACAACTAACAATCGGGATTAGTGTACGTCAAATATCATCCCAATACCCGTGTGGGGTTTCAAACAATCAAACAGAGGTTTTATTTGTGCAGTTGGGCGATGTGTAAAATTTATCGTCCCAATCAATATCAGTCAAATGTGTGTATATAAACAAATCGTCCAATTTGTTTATATTTATTTAATTTTAAATACACGTTAAAAATTCTATTTTCAACTATAAAATATTTTTAACTATATAAATATTTTATTTCATTTCACATCACATCACACAATCAACTACACATCAAAATCAAACAAACATGCATACAAGCCGTCCATGGTCTGTGGACGACGGGTGTCGGGTGCTACTAAACACCGTCTACATCCTAGTATATATTTTATCTAGAAAATTAAATTAAAAGTGAGAAGTTCTCGCCGAAAGCTAATCCAACGCCATGACTCTTCATATGTAGAAACTCTTCGTCGCTCGCCTTTTGTCAATTTCATTGTCCGTAGCCACTACATATATAAAAATCACATTTTTATATTCTCTATTATATAGAAATCATATTTTTATAACTAGGCTATATGGATAAAATTTCCATTTTTATACCGCTACTATATAGATAAAAATTCTATTTTTACAATGGTGTTCTTATAATAAAGATTATATTTTTATCACGCTAACTTGATAATAAAAATTATATTTTTATCACTTCATTTCAATAAGTAAAAATCATATTTTTACTTCTACTTTATATGCATTTACAACTCTTCTTTCTATATAAAAATTATATTTTTATATTTTTACTTCTTATATAAAGATCGAATTTTTAACTATCTATACAATATAAAAATCGTATTTTTACTTCATAAAAAGAAAACAAATCTTTTTCAAATCGAAGAATCGTATTTTCATAACTTAAAAACCCCCTCTTTATAAACTAAAAATTATATGTTATATAATCTAAAAATCATTACCATTATAAGCTGAAAATCATTAAATAAATTAGGGGAAATAAGAAAAAAAAACTTACAGGTGGTTTAGTGGGGGAAAATGGCGGTCTACTAACGTTGGTGGCGCTAGACGACTTGGGGGAGGGAGGAGCAAGCGACGCGGGCGGTGGGTGGATAGGTCGATGGTCTCGAGCTAGGGTTTGGGGAATCGAACGGGAAACGGGAGTGCAGTTTCTTCTTAGATGAGGGGAGGGGCGTCGGAGGGGACTGGAGGGCAGTGGGGCACTGCGGCGGTCGTGGATGTGGGTGGCGGCGTCAGGAGTATGGTCGGAGGTGGCTGGGGGTGTGCGGTGGTCGGGCTTCGGCGATTTGAAGGGGGCGTGGCTCGATTTGAAGAAGAGAGAGAGGAAGGAGAGAAGGAGAGGGGTGGCGAATCCGATGGACGGTGGAGCGGAGGGAGCGACAACGGTGATGGCGTCAGCCGCCATTCCCTTTCGATCGGGAGGAAGGAGAATTCTGATTGGGGGAAAATAGAAAAAAAATGAGGGTTTTTTTTACATTATATATAATTATATTTTATTATTTTTGTTTTCAATTTATGTTGACTTTTCATACGATCTCCAAACAACACCCAACGACTGTCTTTCCTAGCTAATTACTCCCATTCCGAACGCAATGGGATGTATCATAGGCCAATTCGTCTGTTACAATCAATTTCCATTGAATTTGAAATATAAATCTATGTATATTGAATTTGAACGCATATTTAAATTTACTGGGGCTACATACTGACTCTAAAAATTCCAGAAAAATTATTTCTAACTTCGTATTGACGATATAGTCCTAAAAAAACTAGTTTCGTCAAATTCTGAGACCGTTTGAAAAATGGCCATTTTCCAGTTGATTAAAAACAACTAAAACTAGTCAAATGCGTTTTCCTTCGCCACGCTCACATATTGAATCGGAAAATTACGAATTTTGGAATCTAGCAATAATTAGACATCACGGATCCAACAAAAGTGGTCTCGTCGAAATCCGATGTCATTTGCAAAATTTCCATTTTTAAGGGCCAGAATTCCTTAGCGACTATTCTGAAATTTCAACTGGGCATATCTTTTGATTCCCGCTATGAAATTTCATTTTTTCGGATTCGTTGGAAAGATATTCACAAATAGATTCAAATATTTTAGGTTTCAATAAAATCCGGTTTATTTTGCACCCGTTACATTCATTTGAAATTTGATATCGAATAATCGAACTACCACGCCATTTTCAATTCCTTTTATAATTTAAATAAATATTTATATTCTAATGATGATTCAAATAAATATATTCACTTTATTATATTCAAAATAAATTTCTCATCGTTATTATTTAAATTAATTCATTTTAAATAATCAAACTTCATTAAAATTACCAAAATAAAAATTTTAAATTGGCTCAGATTTCCGGGTTATTACAATTTCAATTGGGCATACCAGAGCAGAATTCTATATATTTTCAAAATAAAATAACCCAGGTTGAATTCGGAGCCAAAATGATATTTAATAAATTAAAAACCCGTTAATCTTATATAATAAATCGCTATATTATATTAATGAATTCCATAGCGATTATTTGAAAATTTGATTTGGCAATAAAACAAAATCTACACTATGAGAACTGGGCTTTTCTGCTTCATTAGAAAATTATCACCAAATTGGTTCGAGTGTTTCCTGTTTCGAAGAAATCCGACTAAAATTGGATCCTGTACAACCAATTGAAGTTCAAAACGCTATATTACGAGCTACCGCGTCGCTGCAGTTCGTTATATAATTAAAATTATAATTTAAACGTTCAAACAACATTTACTAAACGAAATCGTAAAATCAAATATAACTTAAATAAATCTTATTATATTACCAAATCGAACAACTTTGCAAATTCGATCATTTTGAAATTAAACTTATTAATTTATTATTTATATTAATAAACTAATATAATATTCAAATTTATTAAATTCAAACCATTTAAAAATCCAGATCGACATTTAAACCAAATTAAAATATTAAATCAAACGGTAAAATCTGGGTCTTACATTCCTTCCACCTTAAAATAATTTCGTCCTCGAAATTGCTAAGGTAAGAAGAATGCTACAAACCCATTTTATTTCAAAAATCTATTTTAGTTAAAATCACTACTTTCTAAATCTTTAATTAAAAACTAATCCAAATAAATTTAAATTATAAAAACAAGTTTATTCCTATAAACAAAAAAATTCAAAAATATTTGAAAATTTTCTAACAGCTTAAATTTTGGAAAAAAATTGGCAGAGTCTCCGCTGTATGAAGGACATCTGCAATATTGCAGGTACCACTAATATATATACCTCGACCAACACGGTTGGAAAAAGAAAAGAAAAAAAAATCCAATTTAAAACCCAAATCGAAAACAAAAATTCATATTTCGCGTAGGCATACCTTTTCGAGCGTTATTACGCGATAAGCGATAAATAATAAGCGAGCCTGCTCAATTTCTATGCAGCTCTAATCAAACTGGATTCAATTAACTGCATAATCTTCTTGGACATGTTTTAGAGATAAATTAGCTTTTCTGCACCTATTCTCAGTTCTAATGAACATCGTTAGTTTCAAAACAATACCAATCAAATTCAAATATCCATACCATCCTGGATTTATCTCAATAAATCGATTCATTCAAGACTGGTTTCAATCAAGTCCTTCCTACTTTAAATCCATGTCTATGTGATAAATCTCAACCATAGGATCCCAAAACTTCCATTTGGATATTCCTATTTCTCAACTCAAGTCAAATTAGTTTTGACTCAAGTTATATTTTAGTTCAATATTCAAGTTTAAATTAAATTTATACGATTATTTAACCCAACATGAGTTAAATTTTCATATTCCACATTTCAAATTTGAAATGTTCTTCGATTGATCCAATCTAACCTCATAACCAAACACATTCAAATCAATCAATCAAAGCAATACAAGTTTCAAACAATCAGTCAACAAATTAGGATAATTATCTCCTTTATTTATTTATACAAAATATAATTTAGGGAAAATTATTTCATTTAACCCATTTACAAAATAATTTAAAAATAATTTTATATTCACAATACAAATACGTATACTCATATGAATACACTCAAACTCAATCTAGGGTATTACCAACCCCATCTCCATCGAGTTACACCATAGAGCCATGGTTATCACTTAACCAATATCTCTGATACCAAGTCGTAACATCCCACTTTTCAGTACAATTTGAGCCGGCATCTAACCACCACAGTCAACCCAAATTATACAGAAAAGCAGAATGTTAAGAGAAAGAATCTAGAGGATGAGAGAGAAAGAAAGAAATATTAGAATAGAAGAAAGAAGAAGAACATCAAAAGCTCACAGCGGAACGAACAAAATATATAATTTAACAACATATCTTTATACAAATGAAAATCTTGTATACATACCAATCATCAGAGTACAACATGAATCACATACAGCGGAATAACTTTAATAACTAACGGTGAAGCCTCTTGCTTCCAGCTTCTGAAACTCCAAGCGAAAACTATCCTGTCAAATATGTTCGATCTGACCCGAGCACATTTTGAAGCAAAGCAAAAACACACGGGTCAGTCTGAAATACTTTCAGTGCTAAATTAACATCAATAATCAGTTTAACTTTAGAAATTCTTTTTGAAACAAAAGGATAATAGTAAGACCAGTCCACACATAAACACGGACGGTTTTTACCTTACTATAACCCAAACCATTTTTGAAGAACAATATTTTTCTGATATTATAATAGTGTCTATCAACCACAAATAAATAGTAATCTAGTGGAACGCTTGCATCTCACACTCCACATATATAGTACATAATCAAAACCCCGGGCGCTTATTGGAATTTGGATTCTGACTATGACAAGGTATGGGACCACCTTCCGATAGTGTATCTCTAGAGGCGAATAAACTGGTTTAAAAATAAAGTCTTGCAACCCGGCCCACACATGGCCAACCACTCATTTCGCTTGAGTGTATCGAATATATATCACCAACGGTTGGGATTAGCAACCGTTTGTCGAAAAGGGACCGCATCGAATATAGATTAAAGAAACAAATGGAATTTCTCTAAATAGGTGATTATACACCCTAATGGGGGAGACTCATATAGCCATGCTGCCTGCCCGATTTCTGTCATTTCCCGGTTGATGAGGCTTGAGGTTATAATCAACTTTTGTAGTCATCTGGCCACCATTCACTTTGAATGCCACATCATCAGATCCATTAGATATCACTAATTGACATCCACAAAAATACTCTAGTAGTTAAGCTAAGAGAGTGCCGCTCTCCGCCACCAACTATAGTACGTTTGAAGAAATCAACGTACGTAATCCATTTGGAAATACTCTGTCAGACATTTGTCCATTCCAGTCATCCAGGAACAGGATGAACCGAAGGCACCATCCTACTGCATCTAAGGAATCATCCTATAGATCAGTAGTGAGTAGTCCTTGGAAATCCATAGATCTCAATTATGACAGAACCGCAGTATATCTTTGGCTGCAGACCAAAGATTATAAGTAGTTCTTCGGTTATGGATATCCACTGTCTTCATTTGCTTCATCTTCATTCCATCGCAAGTTAACCCCGTACGTAACGTTGAGTCGAAGTGGTTTTGGGTCTAGTTCCATCCCAGTCTCTTTGAAACAACGCGTTAAAATGGTCCAATAATATTTTATTGATAGTTGGTGTTTTAACTATCAATGTCAATAAAACAATCATCCAATCCGATTGGTTAGACAGTACGATCAAGTATGTTAGCAGCTCACGTCCTCATTGGTTAAAATCGTTCATTAAAACTCTTTATCAAATCATTTAAATCATTTCCTTGACTTGAAGTCGATTACATTTAAATATCTTGCCAACTCAACTTTTGTTTCGTCACTTGGAACAATATCTCTCGTTTATTCTCACTTCTCTTTATTCTTCTTTAATTCTGGAAATATTACTATTTTTTCATCAACTACTTATTTCATTAACTCTGGAAATATTAATATATCGTTAATTTACTAATGTAATTTCACTGCCAATTCTTATGTGATAAAACCTTATTAAACGACACATGCCTTTGTTATTAAAATTCTATAGCTTTAAATACTTAAATTCCAATTATTTATTTCTGTTACAAAGTATAAATCTTCCATTTTAATTATTTATTATTCCAAATAAATATAATTTATTCATATTATTACCATTTTCTAAAAACCAGTGTTATACAAATAGCCAATAGGCATAATTAAACTATATGTCTCCACTCTGACTAAACAATGTTAATGTACACTGTTTAATTTCAAACTCATTGTATTAAATTTCATCCAAACCTTACAAATGGATTTCAAATTCTTTATGAAAATAATAACTCCTTTCCAAACCCCCTAACCATTATGAACTAATACCACTCCTCGATAATGGTGAAGTCGGTCAAGTTGGGGTATTTTATTTACCTCTCAGACCTTAATCGACAATGTTCTTGTCTTAGAGTAGATGGAAATTCATAACTTAAAACACACATTCTTATGATATCGATCAAATCTTACTTCCTATATTTTCATTTAAACTATGGTTTTATGAACCTTATCCTGTTCTTTGAACCATCTCGATCGACCATCACCATTTTACTTAATATATTATTAAGTAAATCATTTACTCGAATATTAGCCTCCTACTTCTAACTTCTGTATAGTATTTGATTCATAACTTGGATTATATCACACTAATCCATTCACTAATATCTTTTATATATATATATATATATATATATATAATTCAACTTCGATCCTGCCATCTACTTAATTTGGTTCTTAAGTAAATGTTTCATTAAAGCCCTCGCCTTTGTTTATAACTTCAAAACCACTTATCCTTATAAACTTGGATTTTGTATACAAATAGTTTACCCAAATCTCCTTTTAACATCGTTTAAACAAATGGTTGAACTTTATAATTCAAACCCTTATTAACTTCTTTACTCAAAGTACTTCCTTTTCCATGTTTTACCATTATTTCCTTTTTATTCTAATTAGAATAAAAATCTTTATTTTAATCTCGAATTTTCTTTCATAACTCGTTTATGAAATTCGTATTATAAAATCCCTTTTCCATCAGCTCCTTTCAAATTTTATAGTCTCATTACGTCTTAAATAAAATCCATTCAAGATGTTATTACTTTAAATTAATAATTAACTTAATCATTAACTTAATCATTTGTCGAACATAAGTGTATTACTTCCTCATTAACTAACTTGTTAGTTAATATAATAAATTTTATAAATAACCACTACTCAATAATTTCTTTATTAAAGTCGAAATAAAAGTTTATTCAGCTTTTGAACCATTAGGTTAAAATAATAAATCTCACTTAATTGTTTTCTTTTGCAAAAATTAACTAAATTATTAACTTCTTGTTAATATATCACCTTCCTATGTATTTAACATAAGTTGTTACTAAAAAAATCATTTTAAACATTTCTTTATAAACAAAGTTATAAATGTCACTTTATTAAAACTTTATATTTAAATAACTAAAATAAATTTAAAACTTCGATTTAGTTATAGAAATAAATTTTATAACTTAAAATCCGTTAATTCGCTTGACGACGAATTAATATCTCAAACGATTGATCCTAGACCATCCGCTGTCAATTTCTTAATCAATACTAAATATTGATTAAAACACGACCATTTGGTTCAATAACCAATACCCCTGCCATCATAGATTTCTAAACATGATGTAATAATATTAATTGGGATAAACAAACAATAATATATATTTTATTTGAGGAATCTAGTTGGTTTCCTACAACCTGTTCTTCCTTGCGCAACGGTTTATAACATCGTTAACACTAATATAGGAAATGTCATGTATTTGAATGGCCAATTTATAACCACAAACAAACAATCAACAAATAAATAAATAAAAATCAACCATACCAACCATTCAACCAATTTATACATATTAATAATAAATATAAATAATATGGATTTAACACATCACAGTATTTCAGAAGTGTGAGAATTAACTCACCTGTTTTGTTTCTGACAAGTTTGCGTTCTTTTATATAGTTTCAAACTGGCGTTTAAAACAACGTAAAATTCCACGGTCTTAGAATCACTCCGTTCTAGTTCGTATATGTCGGCACCGTCGAACCGATCCCATAGAATCCATTTTCGTCCAATTCTGTATACGTATGTGAAAGATACACGTGATTTAAGTGTATATAAATTGCGGTTTAAAAATAATAAAATTAACTTATTAATTAATTAGTTCTAATTGCCCATTTACCTATCTATGTTGTAATCTACGTCCTTGGTCAAAAATTCAACAAGTTCTTCTTCCCCTTTGCAAAGAAACCCGTTCCCTTAAATCTCTGTAACCCGATACACTCTCCTTCAACCGACTTCACATCATTGTTGACAAACTACCGGCCACCACACCACCGTTCTCCATTTCACCTCCGTACAGCCTTCCACCATAGACCATCGCCTCCATCCCTGTTGCTCCATCGTCCAATTTGCAATAAAAACCCAAACTAATTCAAAGAAATACCACACAGTAACACCGTTCCGTTCAATTCAACTGGCTGCCCACCTAAGGTCATCGTACCACCCTGCACCGCCACCACGAAGACTGCCCTTCAGCTTTCACTTGAGATCAACATCACCCATACCAATGGCCCCACGTTCAATCACAACAGGAAAACCGACCCCAGATCTAGAAAATAACCACATCAAAACGCCTCCATTCATCCTTGAGCTGCTCTGGCCCCTCGCCACTAACCACCACCACATTTCCACCTCCCACTTACTGTACCTCCTCCGGTGTACCACAGCGTCTCCACCACTTCAAAAACCGCCAATACCCCAACAACCTGAAAACCCAATCAAAGACTTTGGTTGCTGGAAAAACTCCACCTTCAAACATGTATTGAGTTCACTAAAAAGCCACGGGCTTAAAGGATTTCCTTCCAGCATTCCAAAGAACCAATTACTGAATTTTTCCATTAAATTTTGGATTTTAAATTGTTGTTTGAAATGGTTGATTTGCTTGTTGAAGTATGCTGAAGGATAGACGATCGGGAAAATAGAAAGAATAGGGATTAGGGATTGTATATGGTTGGTATATTATATAGGATAAAAATATAATATTTTATTTTATTATTTTAATTATTTTATTTTTGATTTGACTGAAGAATTTTATCTGATGCGACTGACGATTTTTATTCGTACCAATCGCAATTTCCAACCATTGTTTATTGATTATTGTGATCACACATGAACTCCAATTGTAGCGCCCCGCCTCTTTACCCACTATCGTCCGGTTCATTTCATAGAAATGTCGTAGACCATAATGGAGAATGAGGTTTGTGGAAGGCGACCGATTGTATAATTGCTCCATGTGAAGGAATGCAAATCGAATTCTGATACCGATTAAAATTTCATCATGACCATTCGGTACATAGGGCAACTACACAACGGCTATATGCAATCTGGAAAGCAGTATAAAATAGCCAACAACAACAATATAAATATGGTATATCTCAATGCCAGACATAGAATAATCATATCACAAAGGCGGAATAGATATGAATAAACCAAGAATGTGTACAACAAATAAGTGGCCAACAAAGATCCACTAATACATGTACCAAGATCTACATAAAAGAATATGTACACTACGATAGGTAATGTCATAGATACAAAAGTACATAAAACTGCAGAGATAGAGTAACAAGCTGAAAGTGGAAGATCAATCCTGCTATGAGTCCTAGAGGAGTACCTAAAATGACTCGGCCTGACCCGAGTATTATTTATAAGGAAATAAACAATAAACGGATCACTCTCGCTGTACTTATCAAATAAACGGAGATGACAAGAGATATAACACAGGATGACATGATTCTACTAATAACATCTAATCATAACTAAATATGAAACATAGCATGTCAACACAACTATCTCTAAATAATCTCCTAGCTAATGTGGAATACAACATTCCAATAATCATAAATCATCAAGAAATCATAAATCACCAAGAAATCATAAATCACCAAATAATCATAAATCATCAAGTAATCATAAATCACCAAGAAATCATAAATCATAAAGACATCATAAATCACCAAGACATCAAAGAAAACATCACCAAGAGGCAGGCCTGTTCACTAAGATGAGATACGATCTCTAGGTAGCGAACCCATAAGTTTGAGCCGAAGCTTTCCACGGTGCCGGGCTGCCGAAGCTCCCTACCGTGCCCGGGTTCTGTCCCTGGCCCCGGAGAGAGGAAATCATAAATCATAGAAAATCATATAAAGTTGGACCGAAGTCTCATAAATGAAGGTCACAAATCGTATATTCCCACTCGGGCAATCGCGTACCAAACAACTATGTGATAGAGGCGGAAACCATGGATCCGGGCGAACAGAAATTACTCCGAGCTAGTGAATATAAGAAAACAACAACATGTCCCATAACCACATGCTATTCTCGAATATTTACGAACCCATAATTGGTTTCTATTCAAAACAGAGAAAATCATAGAAGGAGCATTGCCACGGTTTTCGATCGAACATGTCCAAGAATTAACCATCAAAGCAAAATCAAGGGTTCATAATCCTTGATTTTACTAAGACATTTAATTAGATTTCTCATACGAACGAGAAAAAGGTTTATAAAATATATACTAGTATCTTTGGAGAAGGTTCATAAAACGATTTCGTAAATTAGCTTCGTATAATGAAGTAAGATTGGAAACCATTTTAGTACAAGAATTTGATATCTACTAAATAACATAAAACCTCTTTATATAGTTTCAAAGTGGTAATAAACAATAGTACGGTTGCCGAAGCAAATCGATTATGGGAATCCACATCACAATGACGTGAATTCAAATCATAAATCATAAACTCACATCACAACAACATACAGGAAATCAAGGGATAACGATTGTTATTTCGATCAACGAACGAATCGAAATCCCAAACTAACACCCGAAGATTTTAAACTACATCGGAATAGACTCGAAGGATATTGAGTCGATAATTCACGTTTTAGAGGCATGAATCATCTTAACAATAGTATAAGGGCTTTAGAATGATCACTTATTCAATTCACATCATAAACAAATGTGAATCGGCCAATAAGGATCAACATTGGAAGAATCACATGATAATCAAAGTCGAGGAATCGAGATGCAGAAATCTGCGAACCAGAGAAACTGACAAATCACAAACGAAGTCGAAATGGGCCGAAACTAGGCCGGGAATGAGCTCAAACGATACTAAACTATTGACCATGGCCCACCGGTTAATAGCAGTTTCAGGCAGACAGACGTCTGACCTGTAGTGACAGACGTATGTCACTGCAGGAAGCAGTTTTTTTATTTTTCCTGAGATCCGGGACAGACGTTTGACCCATTTTGGTCAGATGTCTAAGCTGTAGCAATTATTTATTTTCTCCCTCAAACATTGACAAACGTCTCTCCCCCTCCCGGACAGACGTCTGTGCTGTAGTATGGCCATTTTTGCTTAGGAAATGAGGTGCAAATGGTTCTCGCACGAGCTCGGATCAATGGTGATGGCTTATAACGTTTTCTAATTGAAAATGAAGCCTCCTTAGCACACCAAAAACACTCAAGAACACATACACACACATGCAAGCATTCATACAAGAGATTTGCGATGGTTTCGATCATAAGTTCAAAGGTGAACTAAATCTCAAACCAAAGCTATCAAACACGATTCAAACTAGAACAAGATGGTTTGGCAATACTAAAGGGAAGCTACAAGAGCATTGATGCACACAATAACTTCACCTATAACATATACAAACATTCACATAAGGTATTTGCAATGATTCTTGGTTATAAACTCCAAAACGACCAAATTATCTAACCAAAGCAATCAAATGCAATATAAGTGAATTGTGAAGTCTTATAACTTTGTCGGGGGACAATGGAGCTTCACAACCACGCCAAAACAACACGCAACATATGAATGGATCATATGAGCACTCCAAATCATAATTTTCCAACTCAATGAAACATGAATACATGAAATCAACTTAGTTACACTAGCTTAACCAATTCACTAGCATACACAAACTCAATGAACACTAAATTACACTTTTGCAAGCCATAAACTTGCGGCATAGATGTGAGTTCAATAAAGAACTCACCTTGGTCTCATTCGATGAAGAACAAGCTCCAATTCGAGCAAGAACCCACTTTTCTTCATTAGAAACAAAGAATCAACCCAAAAGCAAGCTAGAGCAACCTCTCTTTAACCAATACTCATGAATCTCCAATCTATGAGCATATCAACAAGATTCCTAAGAGTAAGGTCATAGGAATTATCACAAATCAAAGATGAGTGGAGTTGGAGAAGATGAAGAGGAAGATGGAGAAGCTTACCCAAGCTTTTGCACTTGATATCCTCTTGGATTGGATCCCTAAGACAAGCTAGGGCTTAAGGGAGTTTTAATTTCCCTTTACCTCTCCCATTTTCTATTTCTTTGTTGACGTGAGAATGAATGAAGAGGAGGAGGAGGATTTGGGTTTATACGGTGAGCTAGGTTAGCTCAACCAAGACCCAACCCAAAGTGCCAAATTTCCGAATCTCGGAACATATCGATGCTTATAGTCAAAAAGGTCGTAAACGATGATCCGGACTCAATGGAAGTCGTCTCGAGTCCTAATTTTATCGTTTGCGAAAAACCACTTTTTGAGCGACACATCGGATACGACGGTATATTTAAATAAAATAATTAAATCTATTATCATGGAATGAGCGGGTTGTTGCAGACTTCCCCCTTAAAAGAATTGCGTCCCCGCAATTCCTTAAGAATGAAGTAATAAGTAAAAACCAAAAATAATACCACAGAGTGGTACCACAAGAACCGACACGAAATGAAAAGATCACACCAACGGCTAGGTGAGATCCCAATTTCGTCTCGTAAGATCATGAAAGCTTGAGTTCAATCTCGAACTTCATTACCCATGAAGGTAGTCATCCCAAACGGGTAAAATAATTCTAGAAAAATTCATAAGCGCTATGAATTCAAATAGACTCGCCTTTCTTCGTATGATTCTCAAGGGTATGAGAATCAACAGAGTGCACAAAAACCAAGCGAATCTAATTTGGAATAATTTCAAGGAGCAACGGGACTGCGTCCTATAGACGCGAGATATCAATAGTAGATATTTCTCTTAGGATATGAAATGGGAAATTTCGGTGGTTGACTAATCCATTCCCAAACTCAATCACGACGATGTAGTGAACATCAAACCTGAGCACTTTAGTCCTGCGACAAGGTGGATGACACCAACAAAAGCATAACACAGAGATTCCAACGAGTTTAGCTAAGGAAAGCAATTTTCGAAGGAATAAACAATTTTAATATCAATGATTCAAGGTTGGTAACGGAATACCAACCAGCCAGAAACTTATAAACAAATATTGTTAACGGAATACCAATGAACTACAATCAAATATTGGTAACGGAATACCAATGAACTACTCGGGGAAATCGATTTCTAACCAGGTACTAAATCTCATTTAGCAGCCATAAGGACGAATCATTAGGAATTATATGAAATTCCCAAAATTCAGAAACTCGAGTATCAGTTCTAGAAAATCAGAATCATTGAGAAGATGATGGATAAGTAGTGCACAACTTATCACTTCGAAACAACATGATTCAAGATAATTTTTCCGCCAAAAATCTCAAATCGCAAAAACATCAGCAACTAATCAAAGAAGCAATAGACAATTTCTAAAATAAGATGAGATTAAACCAAAGAGGTCGTAATCCCAAAAAATTTTGATTCACAAGGGTTAACAAACGTGCGGAGACAATTGTCAATTCAAACGATTCAAACAAACGAGGGATGAGTACCAAAAGAGCTCATCCTTTCGATATTCATTTCTAAGGACAACGCAAGGCTAAGTCCATAAGTGGATTGACTATAGCACTTCCGGATGATCGGCTAGATCATAGACTCGAAGAAAGGAATTATTGAGTTTGTCGTGGATCGAAAAATCTCAAATTTCCCTCTCCAACGGGAACTCTCATTCTCTCGAGTGATTATTCACTAGAGAAAATAAGAAGGCCCATGGAATCACAAGAATACTAAATTCTCTTTAGCAAATCGAAACAAGGATTAAGAATTAGGCGAGATTCTCAATCACTAAGAATTCTCAAAAATCAAAGATCTGAAATCCAAAAACAAGAGACATAAATGAATAACTCTTTGGGTTGTTCCTGGAGTTATTTGATTTACTCAAAGAAAAGATTCAAGATAATTTCTAATTGAATATCTGGAACCACTCAAATTCTTGGAATTGTTCCAAGGGAATCTAGAAATAAATTATCTAGAAAAATAACAAACGACTACGAAGAATCGCAAAAATCCAAAATATTATTATTTTGATTAACTTATTAGAAGTGAATTTTAATTTTAGGAATCATTTCGAATGTCGGATTGTCACATAAAGGTGTTTAGGAATTCCGAACTACAACATGGCTTCCCACGTCTCATTCGAGATCCTTAACGTTCCCAACGGACAAGTTAACACAAGAAAGTCCTCACAATTTCTAACGTTCATGCAAATCTCGAGAAAAATATAAAAATTCAATAAATCATTCGTGATGGCATAAAGGAAATAAAATTCCTTTATCAACATACGAATAATACACAAATGATATACTTTGATAACGAAGAACACGGTCGATGTATATCAAAAGAACATAAATAAAATAATCTCTGAGCAAGGTAAATGACATTAAGGAATTAATGGCACGTACATTGACTCGAGAAGAGGGATCACAAGAAGCAGGATGCTTTCCCTCATTCTTAATCTTGAGTTTCGAACACAAAGAGGTAACAAATGAGTTGTTTTAGCCCGAAGGCTTGGTGATCTCACACCGAACTATGACTACATAGCTGACAACAAGGGAGTAGATTTAGTCACAACGACATGGTATCTCCATACAGATCGACAAGTGATCAATAGACCATGCTAGGTACATAACGACATACGAAACAATCTTAACTAGAAATCAAGAAATATTAGGATCAAAGGCGCTTACAACGTGCGTAATGACGCACGGGCAAGATATCCAATGATCAATCAACTACAGGATCATAAATGATCAACATGATAAGTGTGATACACAATAGTTTCCAAATGCACAGGTCCAGTAATTATCCGCCAAAGCAAACACAAGGGTCCATAGTCCTCATGTTTACTAAGGAATTTAATTAAATATCTCATACAATTGAAGTATTCATGAAAATGTGAAAATATGATCACCGAAGCGATCGACAACTTGAAACTTACATTTTAGTAACGTAATTTATACGAAGACAGACATCGATTAGCAACTCAAGTCAAAAGAATGAAACAGAAGCACCACTAGAGCACACGGGCCCTAGATGAACTATAGAACTCAACCCGAAAGAGAATGAGTCGATAACTATTCTACAAGACTAAAAACAGGAAACTTGAGACATAATCACCCCTCCGGTAGGAGGTACACTGGGTGAACCGGCACTTGCACGACTACGACCGACTATTTCACTTCTTTAAGGAAAAAGAAGGAGGAAAAAGTTAGCCTCAAGTTGAATTCAAACGACTCGAATTCAATCAAAATGGAATCGTATAGGAAGATAAGCTATGAAGGGTCTTAGGACTCTAACTAAAACCCTAAGGCACGATTCCCGAGAGAGGCTTAAGACAATACCATCGTTATGCTATCTTACACTGTTCCGAAAAGTTGCTCTGATACCAACTGCAGCGCCCTGCCTCTTTACCCACTATCATCCGGTTCATTTCATAGAAATGTCGCAGACCATAATGGAGAATGAGGTTTGTAGAGGGCGACCGATTGTATAATTGCTCCATGTGAGGAATGCACATTGAATTCTGATACCGATTAAAATTTCGTCATGACCATTCGGCACATAGGGCAACTACACAACGACTATATGCAATCCGGAAAGCAGTATAAAATAGCCAACAACAACAATATAAATATGGTATATCTCAAAGCCAGACACAGAATAATCATATCATAAAGGCGGAATAGATATGAATAAACTAAGAATGTGTACAACAAACAAGCGGTCAACAAAGATCCACTAATACATGTACCAAGATCTACATAAAAGAATATGTACACTACGATAGGTAATGTCATTAATACAAAAATACATAAAACTACAGAGATAGAGTAGCAAGATGAAAGCGGAAGATCAATCCTGCTATGAGTCCCAGAGGAGTACCTAAAATGACTCGGCCTGACCCAATATTATTTATAAGGAAATAAACAATAAACGGATCAGTCTAGCTGTACTTATAAAATAAACGAAGATAACAAGAGCTATCATACAGGATGACATGATTCTACTAATAAAATCTAATCATAACTAAATATGAAACATAGCATGTCAACACAACTATCTCTAAATAATCTCCTAGCTAATGTGGAATACAACATTCCAATAATCATAAATCATCAAGAAATCATAAATCACCAAGAAATCATAAATCACCAAATAATCATAAATCATCAAGTAATCATGAATCACCAAGAAATCATAAATCATCAAGACATCATAAATCACTAAGACATCATACAAAACATCACCAAGAGGCAGGCCTGTTCACCAAGATGAGATACGATCTCTAGGTAGCGAACCCATAAGTTTGAGCCGAAGATTTCCACGGTGCCGGGCTGCCGAAGCTCCCTACCGTACCCGGGTTGTGACCCCAGCCCCAGAGAGAGGAAATCATAAATCATAGAAAATCATATAAAGTTGGACCGAAGTCTCATAGATGAAGGTCACAAATCGTGTATTCCCACTCGGGCAATAGCGAACCAAACAACTATGTCATAGAGGCGGAAACCATGGATCCGGGCGAATAGAAATTACTCCGAGCTAGTGAATATAAGAAAACGACAATATGTCCCATAACCACACGCTGTTCTCGAATATTTATGAACCCGTAATTGGTTTCTATTCAAAACAGAGAAAATCATAGAAGGAGCATTGCCACGGTTTTCGATCGGACGAGTCCAAGAATTAACCATCGAAGCAAAAGCAAGGGTTCATAGTCCTTGATTTTACTAAGACATTTAATTAGATTTCTCATACGAACAAGAAAAAGGTTTATAAAATATATACTAGCAGCTTTGAAGAAGGTTCATAAAACGATTTCGTAAATTAACTTCGTATAATGAAGTAAGATTGGAAACCATTTTAGTACAAGAATTTGATATCTACTAAATAACATAAAACCTCTTTATATAGTTTCAAAGTGGTAATAAACAATAGTACAGTTGCCGAAGCAAATCGATCAAGGGAATTCACGTCACAATGACATGAATTCAAATCATAAATCATAAACTCACATCACAACAACATACAGGAAATCAAGGGATAACGGTTGTAATTTCGATCAACGAACGAATCAAAATCCCAAACTAGCACCTGAAGGTTTTAAACTACATCGGAATAGACTCGAAGGATATTGAGTCGATAATTCACGTTTTAGAGGCATGAATCATCTTACAAGAGTATACGACCTTTAGAATGATCACTTATTCAATTCACATCATAAACAAATGTGAATCGGCCAATAAGGATCAACATTGGAAGAATAACATGAGAATCTAAGTCAAGGAATTGAGATGTAGAAATCTGCGAACCAGAGAAACTGACAAGTCACAAACGAAGTCGAAATGGGCCGAAACTTGGCCGGGAATGAGCTCAAACGATACTAAACTATTGACCGTGGCCCACCGGTCAATTACAGTTTCAGGCAGACAGACGTCTGACCTGTAGTGACAGACGTCTGTCACTGCAGGAAGCAGTATTTTTATTTTTCCTGAGAGTCGAGACAGACGTTTGACCCATTTTGGTTAGACGTATGTGCTGTAGAAATTATTTATTTTCTCCCCCAAACATTGACAGACGTCTCTCCCCCTCCCAGACAGACGTCTGAGCTGTAGTATGGCCATTTTGCTTAGGAATTGAGGTGCAAATGGTTCTCGGACGAGCTCAGATCATTGGTGATGGCTTATAATGTTTTCTAATTGAAAATGAAGCCTCCTTAGCTCATCGAAAACACTCAATAACACATACATACACATGCAAGCATTCATACAAGAGATTTGCGATGGTTTCGATCATAAGTTCAAAGGTGAACTAAATCTCAAACCAAAGCTATCAAAAGCGATTCAAACTAGAACAAGATGGTATGGCAATACTAAAGGGAAGCTACAAGATCATGGGTGCACACAATAGCTTCACCTATAACATATACAAACATTCACACAAGGTATTTGCAATGGTTCTTGGTTATAAACTCCAAAACGACCAAATTATCTAACCAAAGCAATCAAATGCAATATAAGTGAATTGTGAAGTCTTAGAACTTTGTTGGGGGACAATAGAGCTTCACAACCATGCCAAAACAACACGCAATATATGAATGGATCATATGAGCACTCCAAATCATAATTTTCCAACTCAATGAAACATGAATACATGAAATCAACTTAGTTACACTAGCTTAACCAATTCACTAGCATACGCAAACTCAATGAACACTAAATTACACTTGTGAAAGCCATAAACTTGTGGCATAGATGTGAGTTCAACAAAGAACTCACCTTGGACTCATTCGATGAAGAACAAGCTCCAATTCAAGCAAGAACCCACTTTTCTTCATTAGAAACGAAGAATCAATCCAAAATCAAGCTAGAGCAACCTCTCTTCAACCAATACTCATGAATCTCCAATCTATGAGCATATCAACAAGATTCCTAAGTGTAAGGTCATAGGAATTATCACAAATCAAAGAGGAGTGGAGTTGGAGAAGATGAAGAGGAAGATGGAGAAGCTTACCCAAGCTTTTGCACTTGATTTCCTCTTGGATTGGATCCCTAAGACAAGCTAGGGCTTAGGGGAGTTCTAATTTCCCTTTCCCTCTCCCATTTTCTATTTCTTTGTTGAAGTGAGAATGAATGAGGAGGAGGAGGAGGATTTGGGGTTATATGGTGAGCTAGGTTAGCTCAACCAAGACCCAACCCAAAGTGCCAAATTTCCGAAATCTCGGAACATATCGATGCTTATAGTCAAAAAGGTCGTAAATGATGATCCGGACTAAGTGGAAGTGGTCTCGAATCCTAATTTTATCATGAAAAACCACTTTTTGAGCTACACATCGGATACGACCATATATTTAAATAAAACATTTAAATCTATTATCATGGAATGAGCGGGTAGTTACACCAATCATATCGAGAATGGACGGCATCATATAATTCGACGCTACGGTCCTAATGAATCTTGTTTCGTCGAATTCCGAGTCCGTTTGTTCAAACGGTGCTCGTTCGAGCCCAAACAGCTGATTTATTTGCATTTTATTTTTGTACAGTTGATTTATTTGCATTTTATTTTGTTCAGATGATGCCCGGTCTCAATAAAATTTGTTTTGTTGAAAATTGGGATCATTTGAATAAAGTCCCTTTTAAAAGGTCCAATTTGAATTAAAATAAACCAATTTTAAAATACCTCAATATAATAATATAAAAATATTTCAATTGGGCATACTAGAGCAGAGTTTCATATATTTTCAAAATAAAATAACCCAGGTTGAATTCTGAGCCAAAATGATATTTAATAAATTAAAAACCCCTTATTCTTATATAATAAATCGCTATATTATATTTACGAATTCCATAGCGATTATTTGAAAATTTGATTTGGCTGTAACACAAAATCTACACAATGAAAACTCGGCTTTTCTGTTTCATTAGAAAATTATCACCAAATGGTTTAGAGCTTTTCTTGTTTCGAAGAAATCCGACTAAAATTGGATCATGTACAACTAATTGAAGTTCAAAACACTATATTACGAACTACCGCGCCGCTACAGTTCGTTATATAATTAAAATTATAATTTAAATGTTCAAAAAGCATATAACTTAAATAAATCTTATTATATTGCCAAATCGAACAACTTTGCAAATTCGGCCAAATTCGATCATTTCGAAATTAAACTTATTAATTTATTATTTATATTAGTAAACTAATATAATATTTAAATTTATTAAATTCAAACCATTTAAAAATCCAGATCGACATTTAAACCAAATTTAAATATTAAATTAAATGGTAAAAATCTGGGTCGTTACAGCTCTTTTCGATACGAACCCAACAGTTCCGGTTTCGGATCTCCCGTTACGTCAATTCGAAGTCAACGGTCGAAATTCGCGAACGGTCGCGGCGCGGCGCATTCTATTCAAGCCATTAAATATATATAATATATATATATTATATTTTTCGTCGATTTCCATTTAAAAAGTATATTATAAATCGTTTAAAATTCTTTTTAAAAACGATTTCAACTTTCATTCCAATTTTTAATTCAAAATTGAATATTCCATTACATGACAATTTTATACATCCCATATTAATGTTAAAAATAATATTTTTAACCAACCAATATTTATTTCATTCACACTTCATGTATATAATATTCATATTTCATATATATATATATATATATTATTTTCATTTCATATATATATATATATATAATTCACATTTCATATATATATTAATTTCATTTCATTTATATATTATTTCCATTTCATTTATATATATTACTTTCATTTCATATATATATATATATTCATTTCATATATATATATATATATATAATATTTTCATTTCAAATATATATATTATTTTCATTTCATATATATATATTTCACATCGCAAATATATATTTTATACATCGCATATATATATTTTCACATCGTATATATATTATTTTCACATCATATATATATATATATTCTCATTGCATATATATATTTTCCACTTCGTATATATATTATTTTCACATCGTATATATATTATTCACATTCCATATATATATATATATTAATCACATTCCATATATATATATATATATTATTCACATTCCATATATATATATATTATTCACATTCCATATATATTTTATTTGTACATCACAATCAATTAATTCATCCATGGTCTGTGGATGACAAGGAGGTGATCTAACAAAAAATAAACAATTATACAACAATTTATAGTGAGAGAAGTTCTCACATTGACTGGTTTTGAAATCGTTGAATAACGATTATTTTAACAAAGTTAAGCAAGGCGTTTAATTTTTCCAAAATTCCAACAACTTCTGCTTCCAACCAGTCTATCGCACTGCGTAGTGCTCGAAAATGCGGTTCCAACGGTCTGAACCTCTCCAATTCTGTTTTAGTTTGCACAAGTTATGAAGGTTTAAAATTTAATTACATTTACAAAGATAATTAAATTTAATTAACTTAATGAAAATTTCCTTAATCTTAATTACCACAAAATTAGGCCATCCCCTCTCGTTTCTTCTTCCTATAACATCGAACCTATGCTCCCTTCGTTAAAACACTTTGCGCCTCCTCCTCATGATGCGGACCTCCATTAATGACCAGAGAACAACGCGCCTCGACGTCTGCTTCCTCCACCTACCACCTAGTCCAACTCGCACACTCCCTGAGCCCTAAAAACTTCTTCGAACGACGGTACTTCGAATGCCAATTTCCCCCAATCCAAAGTATTAGGGTTGATCTTGATCGTATGAATCTATAGATCTCGAAATGGTCTTTCATTTTTGTTTTATAATCCAATGCTAATTCAAAACTGAATTGGAGAATTTAAGGGATGTGTTTAGGAGGAGATGGGCCATTGATCGCCTAAAGAGGCGGCTCCAGGCAGTTGACCACGCTGGGATAATTTTGACCAAAATTAGGGTTGACCCCTTTTATAGACAATTCTATTTTTATTTTAATTTAATTCTGAAAAGTGAGATTCTCATTCGAACTCCAAATCAAACCCAACGATTGTCGCTCCTACCTATATACCCCCATTCTGGACACAATGGGATATGATTCGTAAGCCAATTCTATTGTTAAATCAGTTTTTATATAAATTAAAATATAAACTAATATATACTGGATTTAAACGTACATTTTAATTTACCAGGGCCACATACTGACTCCAAAAATTCCAGAAAAATAAATATAGCTATGTTTTGAAGATACGGTCCTTACAAAATTAATCTCATCGAATTTGGAGATCGTTTGAAAAATGGTCATTTTATAGTCGACCCATTTCAAACTTAAATTACCAAACATATTTAAATTTACTGCGCTCACATATTAATTCCAAAATTTATGAAATTTGAAACTTAGCAATAATTTGACACTGTAGATCCAATAAAAGTGGTCTCTTTGAAAAAAGAGGTCTTTTGCAAAATTGCTATTTTTAAGGGCTATATATTATATAATATATATATATATATTCTATAATGGCTATTCTGAATTTTAAACTGGACATAAATTTTTATTCCCTTTATGAAATCCGGATTTTTTTCACATTCCTTAGAAAGATATAATTAAATAGATTCAATTTTTTTTTCTGATTTTACTGAAATCCTATTTATTTTTAATCATATACATTCAATTAAAATTCAGAATCGAATTTTCAAACTGCCATGCCATTTCGAGTTCGTTTTGTAATTAAAATAAATTTATTTGTTCTAACTTCGATTAAAATAAATTTTCAGTCATTATTCTTTAAAATAAATCATTTTAAATATACAAAATCCATTAAAATTGCCAAAATAAATTTTTTTAATTAGTTCTGATTTTCCGGGTTATTACATAAGGCATCGCTTAATGTAACGACCCGCAAATTCAAACTCATTGAGTTAACTAAATATAGTACAAGTCCAACCCAAATTGCACGATATGAATCATTAATAGAAAGAATTTAGAGGATGAGAAATAGAAAAGATAGAAAATTAGCATAGAAGAAATATGATAGAAGAAAGAATTGAATAACACTGAATCTCATAATCGCAGCGGAATAAAATATAATATAGATATAAGTTTTGAAAAATACAAAACTGTATCTGAACTTACATAGAACATCAGAGTACATCATATATACATCACAACGGAAATAAACTCTATAAATATAATGCTGAAACCTCATGCTCAAGCTCCTTTCAGATTATCTGAAAAATCCTGAAATACTTGAGTACCCGTACAAATTTGGGCACCCAAGAGTTTAGGGAGAACATAGAAAAATAAACTCTGGGTTAGTCATGGGACTGGTGAGAGTAAACTATTTTAAATAGTTTGTTTAACTTGGAAAATTTCTTTCGAAAAAAAGATAATCGTAAGACCGATCCACACATAAACACGGATGGTTTTTACCTTACAATAACCCAAACGATTTTGAAATCATACTATTCTGATATTATAATAATGTCTAGGGTTTTCACAAATAAATTATAATCTAGCGGAACGCTTGCAAATCAGGCTCCACATATATAGTATACAAACAAAACTGCTTGGCACTTAAGGATAATGGATTTCCATCTATGACAAGGTATGGAACCACCTTCCGATAGTGTATCTCTAGAGAGGAATATACTGGGTTCAACAAGAACGTCTTGCAACCCAGCCACACATAACCAACCACTCATTTCTCTTGTGTGTATCGAATATATTATCACCTTACGGTTGCTAAAAATATAATCGTTCCTGGGAGATATAGAAGAAAAATAAGTAAAAAAATGAATATTCTCTAGATGGTGACAATACACCCTAATGAGAGCGACCCACATAGCCATGCTGTCTGCCCGATTTTTGTCATTTCCCGGTTATGAGGCTTGAGGTCAAAACTTACCATTTTGAACAACACATCTTTAGTCACTTTAAATGCCATATCGTCAGACCCGTCAAATTATAATTGACTTCCCAAAACCACATGTAAAAAAAAAAGCTAAGAGAAATGAATTTCTCCGCCACCAACATAGTTTTGAAGAGATCAACTTACATGATCTGTTGAGTATACTCTGTCAGACATTCTACCATACAAGTTATCCTGGGTCTGGACAAACCGAAGGCACTATCTGTAAACAGAATAGTCCTTGCATAAACTTCGTCTTCAATGGTCTTCAATTTGACTTCAAATTAACCAACGCCTAAGTCAAAACAAAGTGGTATTTGGATTTCATTTAGGAAACCAATCCCCGTCTCTTTGAACTGATGAATGTTAATATCTTTTAGGGCCAAATGATACTTAAAGGAATCATATCAATATATTTTATATGTGTTTCAATATCCTTAATTGATTCCCAGAACTTATCTACCCAAGTTATTTAACAAATACAAACTTCTGATTTAACAATAGTTGGATATTATCTAAAAAAGGCATGCAAATGATTTAGTTTAAACTACCAAGTTAATCGGGTCATGAATAAGTTTTAAAATAAATAAATTATCACAATAGATCTAGTCTACCACAATTCAACAATTCAAATAAACATCGATCATCATTGGTTGATCTTGGAAAGTAGTCATTTCCAAGTCATATCTATCGAACATTTAATTCCATTTAAGAATGCCATTTTTTATTTTATTTGATGATAACAGTATTGTTATCATCCATACTTTAATATAGATAGACATGTAAATATAATTACTATTTCATTTCCTTAGTGAATAATTAATTCAATATGTATTTATTAAATTAATTCTTTATTTAAAATGGGAAGTGAACAATATTTTTCCTTTAGTTCAACTTAATTGATTTCCAATTCAACATCTCCTTCCAATTCATCACCATTCCACTTATTTTCTGAACTTCAGAATAATCTCAACATTTATCGGTTAACCAAGTTTTCCTATCAAAACCTTCCACAACCATTCTTGTCTGCACAACTTTGCTTCTTGCATCATTCGCTTTGGATTGTGAATATTGTTCCTTCTGAACTAGTTTACCACATCTCTCGATTTCATTGATAAAAACTAGTATATTGTTAAATTCTATTAATTTGACTTTGACGTCATTTCTCGATTTTAGTTATATTTATCGACCTAAGTCGATTTAATTTAAAATAAAATTCCAATTCAAAACAATTGCGTTCATTATAACACAATGTTATTGATGATCAGTCATACTAATCATTACACTTAGTTGATTGCAGTTCAACTGATTCGACTCGAACTACCTATTTGGGTTTTAAATCCAAGTGAATCCATATTTTTATACGAAAAGAAATAAATTTAACTTTAAAATAAAGTAACTTCATTAAATTCTTACAAAGTCTAATTCAGTCACTCACGATCATTATTCGCTCATCTATTATTATCTACATTTTTGATCCATTCTCCATACCATCCTTTCTTTCATTTCCTTTAGAAATATTTCTTTTATTTTCATTTATTTATTCTTTCCTTTCTTTTATTAAATTTGTTTTTATTATCACTTACCTTCGCTTTTCTTTTGTTAAATTTGCTTTTATTATTACTTACCATTCCTTTTCTTTTATTGTCTCTATTCCCTTTCTTTTATATATTTTTCCCCAACAGCCCAATTTAGTTCCAAACCCAAGGATTTTCCCCTTCCTTTTATTCTTTACATTGGTATTTAAATTCTGTTCAGGCCCAAAGCCCATCCGCAGCAAGCCCACGCCCTTCTCTCTTTTCTATTTTCTCCTACGTTTTTTTTCCTTTAGCTTCCTAGATTTTCGTGAATTATTATACTGCTGCCTTCCATTTTCTTCTCCAACTTGTTTTCTTTCTTTTCCTTACCAGTGCGTCCCTTTTCTCCTTTCTTTGTTACTTCCGCCTTAGGGCATTCCTAGCAAAAAGCGTTGATTTGAGCGTTGATTCCCCATTATGAGGCTGAATTCCCCCCACCCATCCAGCAGCCAGTGGGGGGACGCTCTGTTGTTTTTATTTTATTTTTTGTTTTTACCGTAAACGGTTTTCTGAAAACCGTTTATGGGTTAAACGGTTTTAAGAAAACATTTTAACCCAAAAGGTTTTTAGAAAACCGTTTTCAAATTATTTTTTTCATAATTTTTAAAATACGGTCGAAAGGCAAAAACATAGTTAACGGGCATAAAAATTAAATAAAATTTAAAATATAATATATATATATATAGCCATTTTGAAATATTAGAATAAAATATGTCTAAATAAAGTCTGTGACGAATATTAAAATATAGTTTAAACAAATAACCATTGCTGAATAGTAAAATACAGTTCAAATTTATAGCCGTTGCAGAATATTATAATTCTGTTTGAATTTATAGCCGTTAACGAATATATTTTTATACATTATTCTTTATATAGCCGTTGCAACTGCGGATTGAAGAAGCTATAAAACTACTTCTGGTGTGCACATTTAGCTTCACAACACAAAATTGTCTCATAATGTCTACAACGACGATGCTGTTTACGAATCAGATGCGCAAACCGAAGATTTAATATACTATACCCAGAATGGTCTGGATGACACTGATTCCGATTTCGATGAAGGCGATGATTTGTTGGGGCATACAAAATTTCTTCAGTTTTCATCGGATAGCTCGACCATAGTGATAATTTACAGATTATGATGCAAGCTGTTGCCGTGCAACAAATAAAGATTAATCAACATTTCCTAACGGAAGGATCATCTAGGGGTACCCGAGGAGGCAGCATGTACGGTCGTGTAGACAAACGGAAGATGCAGGATCATAAAGGAGATACTTCAAGAATACTTAGCGATTATTTCAATAGCCCCTGTATGTATGGTCCTGACGACTTTAGATGCCGTTTTCGTATGAGCAAGAATATGTTTATGCGCATTTTCAATGGAGTTATTGAACATGATAATTATTTTGTTCAAAAACGTAATAGTGCTGGTACCTTAGGATGTTCGCCGTACCAAAAAAATATAGGCGCGTTACGTGTCATAGCTTATGGAATAGCTCCAGATGCGTTTGATGAGGTTGTTCGAATGGGTGAGAGTACTATTACCTTAAGTCTTGAAAGGTTTTGTGTAGCCATAATTGAAATGTATGTTGAGGAGTACCTATGAGCTCCGACGCAAAGCGATGCCAACAAATTGAAAAGGTTAGGAGTCAAAAGAGGATTTCCTAGCATGTTAGGCAATCCAGACTATACGCATTGGGAATGGAAAAACCGTCCTACAGTATGGCATGGTCAATTTATTGGACATTACCTTAAAGCGTCAATAATACTTGAATCTGTTGCTTCACATGATCTATGGTTTTGGCATGCATTTTTCAGATGTCCTGGCTCAATGAACGATATTAATGTACTTCACCAATCAAATTTATTTAAGAGCCTTGCACATGGAAAAGCACCTGCATGTGATTTTAATATTGCAGGAAATACGTACCACATGGGGTATTATTTAGCAGATGGAATCTATCCTTCTGGGGGTACGCTTGTCAAAACAATTTCATCTCCTCAAACAGAGAAAGAAAAATACTTTGCTAAAAGGCAAGAGGCAGCGAGATAAGACGTAGAACGTGCATTCGGGGTTATCCAAGCAAGGTTTGCCATTGTAAAAAAAACCTGTTAAATTATTTAAGCCACAGGTTTTGAGCAACATTATACGTGCTTGTACTATAATGCATAACATGATCACTGAAGAAGAAAGAGGAAAATTTCCGTTTTATTTTGGATATGATCCAGATAACACTGCAACTGTTGTTGCTGATAGAAATCCATCGACTCCTGAGGTATTTCTTAGGCAACTGCATAAAATTAGGTCTAGGGAGGTCCATAGTAAACTGCAGGACGACCTGGTTGAGCATTTATAGCATACGAAAGGTACTGCTTAGATATAGTCTATGCGGTTGTTGAGCTATTGTAACGTTGTAGTACTCAATTATTTTATTTTTTTATGTACTTTAAATATATCGCATATCTATGTTATAGTGTAGCTAATATGCAAAATGCACGTTTGATGAGGACGACCCAAAATGTATGTAACTCCTTAAACGCCTTAACTCTTTATTTTCACAATTCAAAAGAGGACGACCCAAACTGTATGTAACTCCTTAACTCCTTAAACGCCTTAAACTCTTTATTTTCACAATTCAAAAGAGGACGACCCAAACTGTACGTAACTCCTTAAACGCCTTAACTCTTTATTTTCACAGTTCGAAAGAGGACGACCCAAATCTTTAGCTCCTTGACTCATTCTTTCCAGCACGACTTTTAATGTTAATGGAGCACGACTTTTAATGTTAGTGGAGCATGACTTCTAATGTGAGTGGAGCACGACTTTTAATGTTCATGAAGCATGACTTATAGTGTCCATAGACTAGTCATTTCAGTTGAATAACACACATAATATAGTTATGAATTGAAATTGAACTCTACGGATACATCCACATTTTCCAACTACATAAACAAAACGATACATACTGAATACGACACAAAATATAACAATATACTACTCAAAACTGTATAATAAGATCGTAACATAACCCGTACGCTTTGTGGACGACGAAGTTTGAATGGTACTTGAAAAGATAGAGTGAGTCGTACGTCGACCGTTTCTCCTGAAAGACGCCATCCTTTTTTATCTCATCAATTACTTTGCGGTAATACATACAGTCAATAGTAAATAAGCAGAAAGCACTTCTGGTTGCTAAGTTGGGCCTCGGTATTCTACAACTATTATGATTGTTGTAAAAATCATTGAGGGTTGCCCAAAAATCTTGATCTACCTCTTCTTCCATATGTAGTACATCTGCTTTAATGTACGCCTTTATCAAAACAACGTAGTCTGAAGCAGTCCAGTTTTCGTTTTCCATTTCTAAGTGTGTAGTTAAACTACAATTCAAACGTTTAATATAGGCAAAGCAAAGCGAAGTAAAGTAAAGTAAAGTAAAGCATCATACCGTTCAAGGGGATCATTAAAGTTGATTTGATTAAACAACTTGACAGCGTCAGAGCAATTAAACTTACCCTGTTTTCTACAGTTGAATGGAAAACACATTGTAGAACATTGAATGGCTTATTGTAATTATCAATCCTACTTGCATCCTTTGTCTTCATAAATACGAGGGTACGGTAGTTTTCCTCATACTCACAAACAATTCCAATTCTAAGCAAACAACAATGGCTGATCCCAACAACAAAAATTTCTCTGGCTATACGGATGATAACACTGGTAATTTTACTAGTTTATTATCTCAAGCCGAACGCCCATCAATGATTCCTTCCCCCTTACTAACTCCAGAACAAACTCAATTTCTCCACCAATTAAAACTCACTCAGCAGTACGATAACATTTGACGGCGGACTTGAAAAGCCACCTATAGACGCTTTACGCCCAATCATTCTTGATAACGCTTGCATCCTCTGTCTTACCGCGGCTGCTGGCACAGAGTTAGCCGATGCTTATTGAGGTTCCCTATGAAATGAGGCATGGAACGGAGCCACAACGAAGAAGTTCCGGGAGTTACGAAGGAAGCTTCGGGATCATGGCTGTTTTTCTTCTAAACAAATACGATATGGCCAACTTCATAATCAAAACGTACACCAAGAGATGGTTGCTCCAACCCCGGTACCTGACAAAGGACAAACCAAGGCCAAACGGTCTTACACAGAGCGAAAAACAAAAGAAACTCTCGTTCAAAGTAGCACGGAAAAAAATGTAGCTATTGGTAAAATATGGAAAGCAACTGATTATAAAGTGCTAGCTAATGCATGGGTAAACGCGTCTGTCATTGTTGAAGGCCATTCTGGTGGTAAGTTTTTCTACCAGAGAGTTAATGATTTGTACAATGGAGATCCTGAATGCGTAACACGAAGATCAATTGAGAGCACGAAGACTGCATTGTATAATTTGAATACTATGTGTACTAGGTACAAAGGGATAAAAGCAATAAGGGGGGATTCGCTTAGAAGTGGTCAAACATTCAGAGATTTAATGGACGATTACGATAGCATCTATCATGACACCTGTAAAACTGAATTCATTGCTCATGAAGCATTGAAAATTCTTTCTTTTTGTCCACGTTGGGCCAATCTATGTGAAACAGATGATGTATACCTTGTAGATATTGAAGAATCTAACTTAAGAAATGTATCTTCTAGACTTTCGGTGGATTCATCCCCGGGAAGTACAACTGAACGTCCTATAGATATAGATGAGGATGGTAATAACAGTACGCCTGTGACTCCTAATTCGGGATTGATGTATGGTGGGGTTGAAACAAGGCCAGAATGAATAAAATCAAGCAAGAGAGCACTACTGAGAAATAAGGAAACAAAAGATTTGATAGCGTTTAGTGATAAACTAACTTCATTGTTAAGTGATATATCACTTGCATCCGTCTCCAACAAAGAAGACTTTGAAAAGCATAAAGATAAGAAGCTGCAGATCATGGAGATGTAACTACATCAAGATGCTGCTAGAACTACAGCTCTCATACAAAGAACTACTTATAAAGAAAAACGTGAAAGACGTTTGAAGGAAAAGGAAGAGGAGGAGTATCTATTAAGAGATATATCTCATTTGACTGGACTGCTCTTCTAGCAAAAAAAGATCATATATTGAGGGCTCAACAGAAACGATATCAGGAAGAAGAAGGAAGTTCTGAGATGTAGACACAGTCTATGTTGCTATTTCGAGTGTGTTGTATCCTAGCTTTAGTTTTCTAAGTTGGCTGTAATACTTTATTTCAAGGTTGCTATTTCTGGCTTGTTGTATCCTAGTTTTAGTTTTCTATGTTGGGTGTATTGTTTTGTAGGTTATTAAAAAAATTAACTAGTTTTAAGTAATTTATATATATTTTTCTAATGCGTATATGAGATTCAAACTTCTTTTACGTTGTTATCAAGTATGCGTACATAATTAAAATTATATTTAAAAGCTAAATAAAATTGTGCGGTAAGTGTTGGATACACAAACATAATCCGAACATTTAAAAAACACTTCAGAAATTTGAAAGCATATAGATTTTCAAAAATCCATATTTTAAATTAATTTGAAAATTTAAATTTAGATATTTAAAAATTAATTTACACATATTAAATTAACACATCAAAAATTGGATTATTTAAAAAAATCCATGTTTTATACGGTTCTCATAAAACCGTAAAAAACAAAAAGGGTTTTATGAAAACCGAAAATACACTAAACGGTTTTCATAAAACCGTTTATATCTTAAACGGTTTAATGAAAACTGTTTAGTGGTTATTCAGTTTTAATAAAACCATCCAGGTCTCGCCGCTCAAATTTGTGAAATGGCGAGCGTCGCCATTTCAGTTTCCTCCCCACGCCCTTCGCGCTGCTGTTGGAGAGCGTTGCAACACCTTTCATCCCCGTTACGTGATGAATCTCCACTATTGGGAATGCTCTTACCCTTTTCTTTCTGTTCCTTTTTCATACTGCTACAACAGCTCCCATGCTTTCTTCCTGTTTATTTGTTATTATAATTTTTTTTAAAGTTCCTGATACTTTCTTTCCCTCTTACTTTATATCAGCTGCCCATCCTCCCCAGCCCACGCGTCTCTCTCATGTTCTCCTTATTTCTTGCTTTCCATTTTGGCTACCAGCTTGCACTCATATTGATTAAAGAAAACTTCTTTTATACTCATTTGTTTAGTGCATTTTAGTTCGGTCCCATGTAACCTTAGGTGTGAGTTTGTGATAGTGATCACACAGACTGTCATTAGTCTGCCTAAGCAATGATGTAAGCATTATCGTATGGTCATGAGTTCCATGTTTTGCTGTGAAGTGCAACACAAGTACGAGCAAGAATGTAAGCGTCAGACCTTTCCATGATTCTATTCTTGTGAACTTTGATAAAAACCGTGTATTTTCGGATCCAATGCATTAAACATGGCCATCAACACTGGAACATACCATGGTCCTAAGCGGTGAGATCGAATGTCTTCAGATAAGAAACCTGGAAATGTAGACAGACTCACCGCAATTCAAATATCAGTCGATACCATAATCTAAGTTTTCTAGCAACAACTGTTTTATATTTAAATTCTCTAGATGCTTTGTTTAATCATCTGCATGTAACTAACAAAATTTTATGCGCATATTTGGTTATTACTTACAAATCTCCTCTGTTACTTGTTGGTTGACCTGAATAATCAGTCCACATTCCCATTCCAGACATGGTTGCTTCATTAGCTTATATATGTTGTCAAATTTCAAGCAATACACGTCATTTAACATGCATCAAAATATCCAGTTATACATTTTACTATCACCCTTGTTGTATCAATATAAACCTATATGGGTAGTGGCCCATACTATACTCAAAATGTTTGCAAATATTCAACTACATCCTACTAACCATTTGGTATGGGTGTATACCAAACATCAAACAATATAACAGTCAACGATTATCAACCGAGAAGATTTTAAATGGGTTATACTCACCAAACAATTCTCTGTTTTACAAATCTCAAATTAACATGTGTTAAACAATTTCAGTTATTATTTTATTTTGAACTACTTATCCATGCTTAGTTAACATAATTCGTGTGTATAATGAGCTATATACGGTTTAAGATTTACTAAAAAAACAAAAGGAATGTTTACTTCTATTCTTACATATTACTATACAATACTAGTGAGTACTTTTATTTTATCTAAGTACATCAGGTTGTAAAGAAAGGACGTTTCTACTCAAAATCCTCTCTTTAACATATGTGTTTCAGTTTAAGAAAGGTAAATATGGGTTAACCTATGTACATCTTCATATATATATATATATATATATATATATATTGTCCATACACATTTATACATATTATTTATATATATGATTCAACTATCCATAACAGGTACTCATACTCTCTATATATGTATAGCATACACTCCTGGGTATATTTAAATGAGCGTGAAAGTTAAGTTTACTTATAAAACAAAGCTCTTCTATTTTATTTGTGTCCAGATTCACTCAGTACTCCTTTCAAAATCATGATTTTATTCAGTCCGCACACAACCAGATGCATGTATGAGTACATATATAGGTTTTGAATTCAAGAAAATCACAATATGGAATACTTTTTAGAAAAGAGGGATCTTGTTGTGTTTACTCACTTATCATTTGTCGTGCCATTCCAGGTTTTTATTTTCTTTGTTTATATGCAGATTTCAATCAACTTCATTCATATACTCAAAGCATACAGACATACATATCCTAGCATCAAGCATATACTACCTGGAAGAGATTTAAATGGAAATGTTTACTCACATAGTTGTGCTGCCCATTTCCAGTTTTATAAAATGAACAACTGAAAGGCATCGGGTCTTTTCTAGTGAATCTGCATATGTATTATATTGTGCATGGGCTTGGGCTAAAGCCCAACCGCTACTTTTGTTTTTCATGTTATTCTGTGTATATAAATACACGTTATCTGTACAACCATTCTTCAATATAGAGAAATATTCTTTAGTCCATGTTCACTTACAATTCTTTACAATTAATCTTACATGGTATCAGAGCCATCAAGTCTTAATAGCAATCAAGAATCCTGAATCAGAAAAAAAAAGTTCATGAGCAGCTGAAATTCTGTTTTTTTTTAACAGAAGATTCGTCAGTTTATTCATCATCATCTGAATCCCTCCTATTAGAGACAGAATTCTATCTCATCATTTAGGAGTTGCTACTTGATCACAATAGCTTGTGCCTTGCCATACTATTTCAAGCAGGCTGCATCAAACTACTATATCAAGTCTTGCCGAGGGACTTTGAAATTCTCAAAATCGATCAAGAAATTCAAGAATGAAAAAACAGCTACAACAAAGTGCCATACCAGAGTGCTTCATCAGAAATTTAACCACGCAGCAGTATAACAATCATCATCTGAAGCACCTAAGGTTGCAACAGTGTTAGCCGTGTAAGTTCTTCAAAAATTCCTCAATTCCAAAGTTTCAAGAATCAGTTTGATATCTGGTCAACATTATGGTGGATGATCGAAATTCTTCATCAATACCCCCTGGAAATCAACCAATTCTTCTAGGAGATTCATCTGCAAATCAAAATCAAGCAACATCAGTGAGTCAAAACATTTCTAGTGCAGAATCTCTTGTTAAAACAGGTATAAATCCGCAATCTCAATTAATTACCATTCATCTTGAAGAGAATAATTACTTGCTATGGAAATTGCAAGTAGAAACAGCCATTCAAGGCTATGGTCTAGAAGGGTACATTCTTGGTACTATTGCTATTCCATCTAAGTTCATAACTGATGCTGATAATAGGGTAGTTAGCAATGATGAATATGTCAAATATCATAGGCAGGATAGATTGATTTGTGCATGGTTATTGTCATCTATAAGCGAAAAGATTTTATCTCAAGTAATTGGATGCAAAACAGCCAATGATATTTGGACAACCATAGAAAAATCCTTTAATAGTCAATCATCAGCCAAGACAATGTTCTATAGAAATCAACTACAGACTGCTAGAAAGGATAATCTGTCCATGAGAGAATATTTAACAAAAGTTAAAGGTATTTGTGATCATCTTGAGGCAGCAGGTCAAAAGATTAGTGATTTTGAGCACATTTTATCAATTTTAAATGGATTGGGTGATGAATATGAAGCTGTTGTGGCAGTTATTACATCTCAAAAGGTGACCAGTTCTATGGAGGATGTACACTCTATTCTTCTTGCTCATGAAGCAAGAATTGAAACAAAAAAGTCACAATTAAATGAACTATCTGCTAATGTTGTTGAAACCAAGAACAAGAATCAAAACAGAGGAGATTTTTCTAATCAAAGAGGAGGTTCATCTAGTAGAGGCAGAGGCAGAGGAAGATGGAGCAATAACAATAACATACCCAAATGTCAAATTTGTGAAAAAGTGGGCCATACTGCTGTGAAGTGTTATTTCAGATTTAATAACAACTATGTGGCTGGTCAGACACAAAATAATCAGAGAAGATCAAATCCTAGAGCAAACCTAGTTAATGTTGAAACTGATAGTCAAAGCAATATATCAAGAAACAATCAAACTGATGATATTGGTGATGATAACTGGTATCCAGACTCAGGTGCCACCAATCATATTACAAACAATCTCAATAATCTCAATCTAGGTCAAAGAGAGTACAAAGGTATGAATTCTTTACTCATGGGTAATGGTAACAGTGTAAATATTACACATATTGGCTTTGGCAGCATAAAAGGTAAAAAGCAACTATACCTCAACAACTTACTTATGGTTCCTCATATAAAAAAGAATTTACTCAGTGTATCACAGTTTGCTAAAGACAATAATGTGTATTTTGAGTTTCATCCATATCATTGCTTAGTTAAAGATTTATTGACTAATGAAGTTATTTTGCAGGGTAAAACATGCAAAGGGCTGTACAAATTCAGTACTGTGAATTCTCCAAACAATGATCAAGAGAGAAGTAGTTGCCACTTATCAGAAATTAATGATAAGATCAGTGTATTTGATCTATGGCATATTAAACTTGGTCATGCTAATGTGAATGTTGTCAAGAAAGTTTTAGCCACTAATAATATTTCATATGATAATATTCCTATGCCATATGTATGTACTTTCTGTCAAATGGGCAAAAGCCACAAGCTACCATTCACAAACTCTTTAACTAATTATTCTAAACCTCTTGAGCTTGTTGCTGCAGACCTATGGGGTCCAGCTTCAACAAATTCTGACTATGGATTCAACTACTATATTTCTTTTGTTGATTCCTATTCTAGATATACATGGATATACTTTCTAAAATCAAAGTCAGAAACTAGCAAAGTTGTTATTCATTTCATTAATCAAGCTGAAAAACAAACAGGTGAAAATTTAAAGATTTTGCAGACTGATGGAGGTACAGAATTTAGACCTTTAAGTGAATATTTCAAAAAGAAAGGTATAATTCATAGATTAAGTTGCCCATACACTTCTGAGCAAAATGGGTTAGTTGAACGAAAACACAGACACATTGTGGAGTGTGGTCTCACTTTATTAGCTCAGAGTAATTTAACTATGAAGTTCTAGCCTGATGCTTTCAATACCTCTGTGTATTTAATAAATAGACTGCCTACTAAAACTTTGAATAATAAATGTCCTCTAGAAATCTTGTATAATATTAAACCTGATTATGATAGACTCAAAGTTTTTGGCTGTCTATGCTATCCATATCTAAGGCCATATAATGCTCATAAGTTAAATTTTAGATCATCAGCATGTACTTTTATAGGGTATGCCAGTGACCAGAAAGGATATAAATGTCTTCATGACAAAGGTAAAGTCTATGTTAGCAGACATGTTGTATTTAACGAAAAGGTATTTCCTTTCAATAGCAAAGACATTGTTACTACACAAAAAGTATACAATCCAATTAAACCAATACCAGGAATACCTCTTTATTCTGATAGTTTTATAAAAGATACAGGTGATGGTAGCTCAGGCTCATCTCAACTGACTGCATCATCATCAAGCAGTGAGTCACTTGAGCCTTCCAATCAGCCAATTACCAATCAACAACATGAGCATCAGCAGCATGACTCAAGTTCAGAAGCTAGAAGTAATCAATCAAACATTATAAATGATAATATTGAAACTCATGAACAACAAAGTATGCAAGCTCAAAGAGGTCATCCAATGATTACTAGATCAAAAAGGGGTATATTTAAGCCCAAAGTCTATAATGTCATAAGTGATTTTGACGAACCAGTAAATTACAATCAAGCTATTAGTAATCAAAACTGGAAACAAGCTATGGATGATGAGTATCAAGCATTGATGAAGAATAAAACATGGACACTTGTCAAGGCTCCAACAGACAAGAATATAATAGACAGCAAGTGGACATATAGGTTAAAAAGGAATGCTGATGGATCTATACATAAATATAAGGCCAGGCTTGTTGCAAGGGGTTTCACACAACAATATGGCTTTGATTTTGAAGAAACATTCTCTCCAGTTGTTAAACCAACAACTATAAGAGTAATTCTTACTATAGCTCTTCACAATAACTGGAAAATACAACAATTGGATGTCAACAATGCATTTCAGAACAGTGATCTAAAGGAAGAAGTGTATATGAGTCAACCTCAAGGATATCAAAAAAATAAAGAGCTTGTTTGTAAATTAAATAAAGCCATTTATGGGCTTAAGCAAGCTCCTAGAGCCTGGTTTGATAAATTGAAAATTGTCTTGACAAGACTAAAGTTTCAATCTACTAAATCAGATAATTCATTGTTTGTCAAGTTTACTGATACAATAACTATCTTTATTTTGATATATGTTGATGATCTGATCATTACAGGAAATAGTGAAGGTGAAATCGGAAGGCTTATTCAAATTTTAGACAAACAATTCTCAATTAAAGACTTGGGGGAACTCAATTATTTTCTTGGAATTGAAGTAATAAAAACATCTAAATCAGAGTTGTTTTTAAATCAAAAGAAGTATATCAATGAAATTCTTGTAAGATCAAACATGGAGGCAGCCAATGCTTTACCTACACCCATGATTACAAGTCAGCAATTATCCAGGCACAGGGGAGAAAACATAGTCAACATTAGACAATATAGAAGTCTAGTGGGAGCATTACAATATGCTACCATCACTAGGCCTGAAAAAACCTATTGTGTTAACAAACTCTCACAATTTATGCAGGAACCAAAAGAGGATCACTGGAAAGCCATGAAGAGAGTGCTAAGATATCTAAAGGGAATAGTGAACTATGGTTTACATTTCACAAAAGGCAATCAACTAAACATTACTGGATATAGTGACGCAGACTGGGCAACTAATCCTGATGACAGAAGATCAACGTCAGGCTACTGTATCTACTTAGGAAATAATCCTATATCATGGTGTACTAAGAAACAACCCACAGTCTCTAGATCTAGCACTGAATCTGAGTTCAGAAGCATTGCATACGCTACTGCCGAAATCATGTGGGTACAGTCACTTCTTAGTGAACTCAAAGTATCAATTCAAAGGCTGCCGATATTATAGTGTGACAATTTAAGTGCAGTATCATTGTCTTCTAACCCTATTTTGCACTCAAGGACTAAACACATGGAGATTGATCTATATATCGTTCGAGAACAAGTAATCAAGGGTAAATTACAAATAAATCATGTTCCAGCTAATTATCAGATAGCAGACATACTTACAAAGCCATTATCAAGTAAAAACTTCACTAGGCTTAGATCTGAACTTAAAGTAACTGAAAGATCAAACCTTGGAGATGAAGAAAGGCATATAAGTTCAGATCTGAAACCTTCAACATCCAAGAAATCTGAATGGAGGCCAACTGTGAAAACCCGTAACTTCCCCGTAAAGGAAAGCGCCGGATAGTTCGAGAACAAGCCACAAAATAGAACGCAGACGGAAGAACATTTCATTGTATATTACAACAATGCATCAGATTACAAGAATATACAGAGTACAAATGAATATTACACAGAAATATCAGAGATTTAAATTACATTTAAATACAACGCAGCGGAAAATAATACAATACACAACTAGAAGGAGATATACGGATACAAAGCTTTCCGGATATCGTTCCAGCTGTAAACCAGGATCCTGTGAATATAAATCTGCAAAACCAAAACTACTAGCTGCCCGTGTCAAAATAAGGGCACCCAGAGTTTAGGTCAAAACAATAAACTCCAGGTCAGTCATGTGACTGGTGTGAGAACTAAAATAGTTAATCTTTATTTTTAAAGTTAGGTAAATCAAGAGACCACGCCGTATAACACGGAACGGGTTTCCTCCCAAGAATACCAGTGCATAAAACAAACAGCGCAATGCTAAATAAAGAAAAATGAAGCTGTTATAAGACCCAGGTCCTATCACACAATGCAACGCAAGCCGGGGGATAGGGTTTTCCCTTATAACAGCCAAAGAATGATTGATACGTTTAAAACAAATCATTTGATACTATTATAAGTGTATAGTGTATAAAACAATTTCAAATCATAAGTATCAATCATAGGCGACATGAGCGTCCCATGCCACTATGTCGCCATATATAGGTTTACAAATAAAACCGCAATGTCACGTATTTGGAAATTGGATTTCCGTCTGTGAACCGAGGCTAGGGATCGTCCTCTACCGATTCGAGACAATCTAGCCCATGTCTCCGGAACAGCCGCAACTGCCCCTTGGAGCGACAGGGCCGGTACACCGATGTGGATTATAGTGCCTGAACAATACGTTTCTCCGCCCTTTGGGGCGTAAATGAGCCAACGAATGACTCCATCGGACCCGGATCGTCCGATCTAACCGAGGCGCCTCGCAACAGCAACAACCACACAGGTGAAAAGTATATAAATGTCAGGGCTGGTAGGTCACTGACACCACCCTAGCTAGAAAGAAACGCATGCCCTCCCTGAGGTCCTCTCCCGTTTTTGGTTCACAACCGGGGTGCGAAACTCGCGAAGCAAACGTTACACAAAGCTACGCCACAAAGGTCGTGCTTCGATCATCAACCACAAGACTTTGCTTTTCAACAGAAGCCTCGATCAATTGCCACTTAGGCATGCCACACAGGCAATTCACTCCATGCGTTTGATATCCATCAATATATAACCCATGAGCTCGTACGTCTCAGAGAAGGGCGTTAAGCAAGAGAATAAATTCTCCGCCGCCAAACAGATATATATTTAATAGAGATAAATCACACGGACTAAAATCCAGTGTCAGACACACAGTCCATTTACAAGTCCGTTCTGGGTCTGAACGAAACCGAAGGCACCTAGTACCCCGCATATCCATCGATCTCCAAGTACGTCTGGACGATCACCAACTGTTTCCATCTTCTTGGGTGTACAGCCCAATCAAGATCATCAGTAATCACCCAGACGACGTGAAGACTTCTGGTCTTCGACCACCGTCTTCATCTTCGACTTATCGTCGTATCAGTTATTCAGAATGGGATAAACCCGGTCTTTCCAAATAACTCGCGTATATTTTAAATAAGTGTTACAAAAACACAACATACGCCTCATTCCAATTCATCAGTCACTAACCATAAATTAATCAAGAGAATAATTCTCCAATTATTAACCCCGAAGGCCGAAACCAACATCAGATCAATGTTTAGAAAACCATTCTACTTGGCTATCCGACAGTTAGTTTCTAAATTTCACATTCATAGGGAAAGGTTCCAATTAATTTTATCCAAGATAAATTTCTTGAATTTATTCTTTAATCTATTTTTGAATATCAATTCAAAACTAGTCGGGATTAGCGAACCTTACCGAAGTAATCATTTGTTTTAATTTCCCAATCCCAACCTATTCATCCCATGAAGTAAAACTGGTAGTACTTCATATCTAACACCACGGTGTTATCGGTAAATTCAATTACCATTTCACGTTCAAATCTAATTAAAGATTTAACTATCGCCTGGAGCAAAACTGGTGATACTCCATTCTCGATCATTTCAATCTAATTAAAGATTCATTAAAACTCCACTTAGTTTTAATCGTTAACTGGGTTAAAGAATCAGTGTCATTTAAAACACGGTTCACGATAAACCCAAAATCACATTCCATTAATTATTGGGTTAAAGAACGAGTGTTATTTAAAAACACTGTCCACGATAAACCCAAAAATCAATATCAATTCAATTCCAATTAAATATTATTTAATTGGTACACTTCATTAAATCTAAATAAAAGATTTAATCTTTTCTCAACTGGGTTCAAGAACAGTGTTAATGAAGACACCATTCACGACAAACCCAAATCACATTTGATATTCAATACAAGGCTCTGAATAGAAAATATATCGGCTTATATTCAATATCAAATTCTACGATTAACAAATGTCGTATTGGAAATAACGATATAAATATATATCTTTCAAATTTCCATAACAACATCTGTATAATCACGAATTCCAATATCGAAATATTCCGAAGACAATTTCGATTCAAATCCACTCCAATGCAATCATTGGAAATTCTGGTTATTTTTAAAACCCTTTTTAAATTCAATTTATTTATTTAAAAATAAATAGAATTATAATTCTAGTTCAAAACTAGTTCATTTCGATAAAAATTTATTTTTATCTTTTCAAATACGGAGTTTTTCATCCCAATTCTTTCTAAATCATTTCTTATGATTTTACACAAATTATTACTATTTTTAATAATTTTATCAAGGCCCGTACAGTCGATTTCCATCAACGGCCATCGAACTGCACTTATAGCGACCTCTTCCAAATTTGATTTGGACATAATTCCAAATCCAACCGTTAGATTTTGAATTTCTAATATTCGTAACAAAGCTCTTTTCGATACGAACCCAACGGTTCCGGTTTTAGGAGAATCCGACGGTCGGATCTCCCGTAATGTCCGTTTGAAATAAATGGTCGAAATTCACGAACTGCCGCGGCGCGTTCTATTCAGGCCATTATATTATATATATAATATATATAATATATTTTTCGTCGATTTCTATTTAAAACGAATTATATAAATAGTTTTAAATTCATTTCAAAAGCAATTTCAACTTCCATTTCAATTCAAATCAAAATTGAATTCTTCTTTATAAATTCGTTTTAAAATTCATTTCTATTCAATTCAAATTTCAATTCAATTTGAATTCATTTCAATTCGCTTTCAATTCAATTTGAATTCATTTTCAATTCAATTCATTTCGAAATCGTTTTCAATTCAATTCATTTCAAAATGAATAAAATCGATATAAATATCGTTCATGTCAAAATGGCGTCAATCTAATCAACACGGCTTCATAAATTTCTATTTTCAAATATTCTATTTCAAATATTTCTTTTTCAAAATAGTTGTTATTATCAAAATATTTCGTTCAACACATGACCAATCTCAATGGATGAGTACTGTCAACACATGAACCTTTATTTTATATTGATAAAGATGTAAATTTTATTACTAAAATATTTCGTTCAACACATGACCAATCTCAACGGATGAGTACTGTCAACACATGAACCTTTATTTTATAATATTCTTTATTTTCTAAATTGGAATGAGGCCCAATCAATCACCATATAAAGTTAATTATATGGATTTTCATACATCACACGTATATAATAGCATTAAAAAATAATCAACCATCAACTAAAGTGCATTACACTGTATAAGCATCAAATATAGATATCTAACGCTTATAACAGCCTGTCGATCAATCGATCGACATATTTAATCAATCAGGATGAGTGAACTTCAAATTTCATCCCAACACCCATGTGGGGTTTCAAACAATCAAACACAGATTTTATTTGTGCAGTTGGGCGATGTGTAAAATTTATCGACCCAATCAATGTCAGTCAAATCGATGTACATAAACAAACCGTCCGGTTTGTAAATGAATATTTATTTATTCACATTTACTGTATTCATATTCACGTTAAAAATTATATTTTTAACGATAAAACATTTTATTTTAACATATGAATTTCAATTCAGTTTATTCTTTAAATAAAATGATATTTTTATTTTCTAACTTATTTTAGAAAATTTCGGCGGCATAACGGCACGATACTAGAAACGGGACGAGACCTAGCCTTATCCCCGGTCTAGTGAAGGCCCACGCCATTCACACATCAATCAAAATCACCAAACAACCAAATTCAAATCAAATCATATAACTAATCTATGCAACCAAACAAACAAGTCCATGGTCTGTGGACCATTGTGTCGGGTGCTACTAAGCACCGTCTGCATCCTAGTATATATATATAACTAGAAAAAGAAATTGAAAGGTGAGAAGTTCTCACAAATAGCTATCCAATCATCTTGACTCTTCATTGATAGAAATCTTCATCGTTTTCGCATCTTCGTCAGCTTCGTCGCCCGTAGCCACTACATATATAAAAATCGAATTTTTACCCCGCTATTCAATATATAAAAATCGAATTTTTACTTCGCTATTCAATATATAAAAATCACATTTTTACTTCGATGTTCAATATATAAAAATCACATTTTTACTTCGATGTTCAATATATAAAAATCACATTTTTACTTCGATGTTCAATATATAAAAATCACATTTTTACTTCGATGTTCAATATATAAAAATCACATTTTTACTTCGATGTTAAATATATAAAAATCACATTTTTACTTCGATGTTCAATATATAAAAATCATAGCTTTAACTATTAAAAATCTAATCTTTCTATTATGAAAAATCTAATTTTTTTTCTTCGCTTATCTATATGGAAAAATCCTTTTTTTTTTCTTTGCTAATCTATATGGAAAAAATCCATTTTTATCTTCGCTAATCTATAAAGAAATCACATTTCAAATACTGTGTTTATATGTTAAAGATCATGTTTTGATGGTGTTAAAAATCATATCTTTCTAAAGGCAAAAATTATAACTTTTTATAAATAAAAAAAAACCCAATTTTTATATGTTAAAAATACTAACTTTCATATGTTAACAATTTCAGATCTTAACAATGATGTTCTACTCAAGAACTGATTTTTATTTTACTTAAAACTGATTACATTAAATAATTAAGAGTAAACAAATAGAAACCATCAAAGAAAAAAAAACTTACAGGCTGAAATGTGGGAGGGGATGGCGGTCTGAGGTGGCGGCGAGGCGAGGTGGAGGAGGTCAGACGGTGGTGGGTGCGGATTTGGGCGGTGGCGGCTCAATTTGTGGCTAGGGTTAACTGAAATCGGGTTTAGCAGGAGATGAGAGAGAGGAGAGCGAATAGGGAGAGGGAAGGTCGGGGGCGGCGGCGTCAGGCCATTCACGTCGTCGGAGGTCGGCGATGGAGAAGCTCCAGGCGGCGGCGGTTTTGTTTGCAGCGCGTCGTTGTTTTTTTTTTCTCTATTCTAAATGAAATCGGGGGGGGGGGGCAACGTATAAGGGAAGGGGAGAGAGAAGGAATTTTATTTTATAATTATTTAATTATTTTATTTTCCACCAAAAACCAACTTCTATTTTTGACCTCAAAACGAGGCCCACCGCCTGTCGTCCATGGCGTATTACCCCCATTCCGAACACAATGGGACATGTTTCGTAGGTTGATTTGATCTTTTGCATCAGTTTCCGTTGAATTTACATTTAAATCACTATATTGAATTTTAAACGTACATTTCAAATTACCGGGGTCACATACTGTCTCTAAAAATTCTAGAAAAATATTTTTTAGCTTCGTATTGACGATACGGTCCTAACAAAACTAATTTCGTCGAATTCTGAGACCGTTTGAAAAATGACCATTTTCCAGTCGATTAAATTCAACTGAAACTGGTCAAACGCGTTTAACTGCGCCACGCTCACATATTGATTCGAAAAATTATGAAATTTGAAACGTAGCAATAATTTAACATCACGGACCCAACAAAACTGGTTTCGCTGAAATCCGAAGTCGCTTGCAAAATTCCCATTTTTAAGGGCCTGAATTCCATAGCGACTATTTAGAATTTTCAACTGGACATATCTTTTGATTCCCGCTATGAAATTTCGATTGGTCGAATTCGCTGGAAAGATATTATCAATTAGATCCTAATGTTTTTGGTTTCACTAAAATCCGGATTGTTTTGCACCCGATATGTTCAATTGAAGTTTGAAATCGAATTATCGAACTACCGCGCCATTTTCAATTCTATTTATAATTATATATAATTATTTATATTCTAACGACGACGTATATAATATATACGTTGGATTATATTCAAAATAAATCTTCTCGTCGATATTATTTAAAATAATTCATTTTAAATGTTCAAAATTCATTAAAATAGCCAATTTAAAAATTTCAAACTGGCTCGCATTTTCCGGGTTATTACAATCTCCCCCACTTAAAACTTTTCGTCCCCGAAAAGGAACAAAGTCGAAAGTGGTTTGATCTATCAACTCTACATTCGATTTGGCTTCCATTCTCTAACTTTTCAGTTTCTGAGAATTTTCAAAATTTCAAAAATTTGGCTAACACCCTAAATTTTCGAAAAATTTCGCCATAACCTCCCCTACACCGGGAGCCACGGGAAAATCCCGAAATTTCCATATAGGCCTTCTGATCTCAAAAAGAAAAAGAAAAAGCCAAGCGGCTAGCCAATAGGCTCATAAAATCATCATCACCCAAACAAAATAGGAAATTATGTAGTAAACATGTACCTATTTGTCGGGCAAACAAATTTTATTCTCTGCTCTAGCCTCCTTGCTATGACCTGTTCAATGTAAGTACAAGTGTATGCAAGCAAACACGACTAATTTTCAATACAATTCAATATTTGATTCAATTAGGCATAATGGATCAAAATTATCAAACAAATAAACAAACAACTCAAACATCAATCAATTAGTGGATTAGAGTTTTCAAATTCATAATTTTGATACATAGACAAAAAATCAGATTTTTGATGCCAAATCACAACAATAGGCCTTATCTAATTTTTGGTTCTCACACCAGTCAATAGGAAATATATAGATATTACACGTTCGTCACTCGAATATAAATTCTGATGATGATATATCAACCATCAGAATCACCCCCGGGTGACTAGAGTGTAACTCTATATCTATCCAATATATCAAAACTTCGAATACACGCTAGCTAGGCGCATACGAAAAATCTTTATATATTGGATTGTCCTAATCAATATGAAATAAATAATCAAATACGAATAATTGATTTTAAATTTTCAAACAAAATTATTTTCATTATAAAAATATACTCTTTACACCCGTTCTAGGATACTATTGATCCTATCTCTAACGAGTCATTCTAATTGGATATTACTAATCCAATATCTGTTGAATTCTTTCGTATGGTTCTAATATGTCTTGTTCTCAAGCTCTGTAAACCAAAGCTCTGATACCAACCGTGAAAACCCGTAACTTCCCCGTAAAGGAAAGCGCCGGATAGTTCGAGAACAAGCCGCAAAATAGAACGCAGACAGAAGAACATTTCATTGTATATTACAACAATGCATCAGATTACAAGAATATACATAGTACAAATGAATATTACACAGAAATATCAGAGATTTAAATTACATTTAAATACAACGCAGCGGAAAATAATACAATACACAACTAGAAGGAGATATACGGATACAAAGCTTTCCGGATATCGTTCCAGCTGTAAACCAGGATCCTATGAATATAAATCTGCAAAACCAAAACTACTAGCTGCCCATGTCAAAATAAGGGCACCCAGAGTTTAGGTCAAAACAATAAACTCCAGGTCAGTCATGTGACTAGTGTGAGAACTAAAACAGTTAATCTTTATTTTTAAAGTTAGGTAAATCAAGGGACCACGCCGTATAACACGGAACGGGTTTCCTCCCAAGAATACCAGTGCATAAAACAAACAGCGCAATGCTAAATAAAGAAAAATGAAGCTGTTATAAGACCCAGGTCCTATCACACAATGCAACGCAAGCCGGGGGATAGGGTTTTCCCTTATAACAGCCAAAGAATGCTTGATACGTTTAAAACAAACCATTTGATACTATTATAAGTGTATAGTGTATAAAACAATTTCAAATCATAAGTATCAATCATAGGCGACATGAGTGTCCCATGCCACTATGTCGCCATATATAGGTTTACAAATAAAACCGCAATGTCACGTATTTGGAAATTGGATTTCCGTCTGTGAACCGAGGCTAGGGATCGTCCTCTACCGATTCGAGACAATCTAGCCCATGTCTCCGGAACAGCCGCAACTGCCCCTTGGAGCGACAGGGCCGGTCCACCGATGTGGATTATAGTGCCTGAACAATACGTTTCTCCGCCCTTTGGGGCGTAAATGAGCCAACGAATGACTCCATCGGACCCGGATCGTCCGATCTAACCGAGGCGCCTCGCAACAGCAACAACCACACAGGTGAAAAGTATATAAATGTCAGGGCTGGTAGGTCAGTGACACCACCCTAGCTAGAAAGAAACGCATGCCCTCCCTGAGGTCCTCTCCCGTTTTTGGTTCACAACCGGGGTGCGAAACTCGCGAAGCAAACGTTACACAAAGCTACGCCACAAAGGCCGTGCTTCGATCATCAACCACAAGACTTTGCTTTTCAACAGAAGCCTCGATCAATTGCCACCTAGGCATGCCACACAGGCAATTCACTCCATGCGTTTGATATCCATCAATATATAACCCCTGAGCTCGTACATCTCAGGGAAGGGCGTTAAGCAAGAGAATAAATTCTCCGCCGCCAAACAGATATATATTTAATAGAGATCAATCACACGGACTAAAATCCAGTGTCAGACACACAGTCCATTTACAAGTCCGTTCTGGGTCTGAACGAAACCGAAGGCACCTAGTACCCCGCATATCCATCGATCTCCAAGTACGTCTGGACGATCACCAACTGTTTCCATCTTCTTGGGTGTACAGCCCAATCAAGATCATCAGTAATCACCCAGACGACGTGAAGACTTCTGGTCTTCGACCACCGTCTTCATCTTCGACTTATCGTCGTATCAGTTATTCAGAATGGGATAAACCCGGTCTTTCCGAATAACTCGCGTATATTTTAAATAAGTGTTACACAAACACAACATACGCCTCATTCCAATTCATCAGTCACTAACCGTAAATTAATCAAGAGAATAATTCTCCAATTATTAACCCCGAAGGCCGAAACCAACATCAGATCAATGTTTGGAAAACCATTCTACTAAGCTAACCGACAGTTAGTTTCTAAATTTCACATTCATAGGGAAAGGTTCCCATTAATTTTATCCAAGATAAATTTCTTGAATTTATTCTTTAATCTATTTTTGAATATCAATTCAAAACTAGTCGGGATTAGCGAACCTTACCGAAGTAATCATTTGTTTTAATTTCCCAATCCCAACCTATTCATCCCATGAAGTAAAACTGGTAGTACTTCATATCTAACACCACGGTGTTATCGGTAAATTCAATTACCATTTCACGTTCAAATCTAATTAAAGATTTAACTATCGCCTAGAGAAAAACTGGTGATACTCCATTCTCGATCATTTCAATCTAATTAAAGATTCATTAAAACTCCACTTAGTTTTAATCGTTAACTGGGTTAAAGAATCAGTGTCATTTAAAACACGGTTCACGATAAACCCAAAATCACATTCCATTAATTATCGGGTTAAAGAACGAGTGTTATTTAAAAACACTGTCCGCGATAAACCCAAAAATCAATATCAATTCAATTCCAATTAAATATTATTTAATTGGTACACTTCATTAAATCTAAATAAAAGATTTAATCTTTTCTCAACTGGGTTCAAGAACAGTGTTAATGAAGACACCATTCACGACAAACCCAAATCACATTTGATATTCAATACAAGGCTCTGAATAGAAAATATATCGGCTTATATTCAATATCAAATTCTACGATTAACAAATGTCGTATTGGAAATAACGATATAAATATATATCTTTCAAATTTCCATAACAACATCCGTATAATCACGAATTCCAATATCGAAATATTCCGAAGACAATTTCGATTCAAATCCACTCCAATGCAATCATTGGAAATTCTGGTTATTTTTAAAACCCTTTTTAAATTCAATTTATTTATTTAAAAATAAATAGAATTATAATTCTAGTTCAAAACTAGTTCATTTCGATAAAAATCTATTTTTATCTTTTCAAATACGGAGTTTTTCATCCCAATTCTTTCTAAATCATTTCTTATGATTTTACACAAATTATTACTATTTTTAATAATTTTATCAAGGCCCGTACAGTCGATTTCCATCAACGGCCATGGAACTGCACTTATAGCGACCTCTTCCAAATTTGATTTGGACATAATTCCAAATCCAACCGTTAGATTTTGAATTTCTAATATTCGTTACAAAGCTCTTTTCGATACGAACCCAACGGTTCCGGTTTTAGGAGAATCCGACGGTCGGATCTCCCGTAATGTCCGTTTGAAATAAATGGTCGAAATTCACGAACTGCCGCGGCGCGGCGTGTTCTATTCAGGCCATTATATTATATATATAATATATTTTTCGTCGATTTCTATTTAAAACGAATTATATAAATAGTTTTAAATTCATTTCAAAAGCAATTTCAACTTCCATTTCAATTCAAATCAAAATTGAATTCTTCTTTATAAATTCGTTTTAAAATTCATTTCTATTCAATTCAAATTTCAATTCAATTTGAATTCATTTCAATTCGCTTTCAATTCAATTTGAATTCGTTTTCAATTCAATTCATTTCGAAATCGTTTTCAATTCAATTCATTTCAAAATGAATAAAATCGATATAAATATCGTTCACGTCAAAATGGCGTCAATCTAATCAACACGGCTTCATAAATTTCTATTTTCAAATATTCTATTTCAAATATTTCTTTTTCAAAATAGTTGTTATTATCAAAATATTTCGTTCAACACATGACCAATCTCAATGGATGAGTACTGTCAACACATGAACCTTTATTTTATATTGATAAAGATGTAAATTTTATTACTAAAATATTTCGTTCAACACATGACCAATCTCAACGGATGAGTACTGTCAACACATGAACCTTTATTTTATAATATTCTTTATTTTCTAAATTGGAATGAGGCCCAATCAATCACCATATAAAGTTAATTATATGGATTTTCATACATCACACGTATATAATAGCATTGAAAAATAATCAACCATCAACCAAAGTGCATTACACTGTATAAGCATCAAATATAGATATCTAACGCTTATAACAGCCTGTCGATCAATCGATCGACATATTTAATCAATCAGGATGAGTGAACTTCAAATTTCATCCCAACACCCGTGTGGGGTTTCAAACAATCAAACACCGATTTTATTTGTGCAGTTGGGCGATGTGTAAAATTTATCGACCCAATCAATGTCAGTCAAATCGATGTACATAAACAAACCGTCCGGTTTGTAAATGAATATTTATTTATTCACATTTACTGTATTCATATTCACGTTAAAAATTATATTTTTAACGATAAAACATTTTATTTTAACATATGAATTTCTATTCAGTTTATTCTTTAAATAAAATGATATTTTTATTTTCTAACTTATTTTAGAAAATTTCGGCGGCATAACGGCACGATACTAGAAACAGGACGAGGCCTAGCCTTATCCCCGGTCTAGTGAAGGCCCACGCCATTCACACATCAATCAAAATCACCAAACAACCAAATTCAAATCAAATCATATAACTAATCTATGCAACCAAACAAACAAGTCCATGGTCTGTGGACGATTGTGTCGGGTGCTACTAAGCACCGTCTGCATCCTAGTATATATATATAACTAGAAAAAGAAATTGAAAGGTGAGAAGTTCTCACAAATAGCTATCCAATCATCTTGACTCTTCATTGATAGAAATCTTCATCGTTTTCGCATCTTCGTCAGCTTCGTCGCCCGTAGCCACTACATATATAAAAATCGAATTTTTACCCCGCTATTCAATATATAAAAATCGAATTTTTACTTCGCTATTCAATATATAAAAATCACATTTTTACTTCGATGTTCAATATATAAAAATCACATTTTTACTTCGATGTTCAATTTATAAAAATCACATTTTTACTTCGATGTTCAATATATAAAAATCACATTTTTACTTCGATGTTCAATATATAAAAATCACATTTTTACTTCGATGTTCAATATATAAAAATCACATTTTTACTTCGATGTTCAATATATAAAAATCATAGCTTTAACTATTAAAAATCTAATCTTTCTATTATGAAAAATCTAATTTTTTTTCTTCGCTTATCTATATGGAAAAATGCTTTTTTTTCTTTGCTAATCTATATGGAAAAAATCCATTTTTGTCTTCGCTAATCTATAAAGAAATCACATTTCAAATACGATGTTTATATTTTAAAGATCATGTTTTGATGGTGTTAAAAATCATATCTTTCTAAAGGCAAAAATTATAACTTTTTATAAATAAAAAAAAACCCAATTTTTATATGTTAAAAATACTAACTTTCATATGTTAACAATTTCAGATCTTAACAATGATGTTCTACTCAAGAACTGATTTTTATTTTACTTAAAACTGATTACATTAAATAATTAAGAGTAAATAAATAGAAACCATCAAAGAAAAAAAACTTACAGGCTGAAATGTGGGAGGGGATGGTGGTCTGAGGTGGCGGCGAGGCGAGGTGGAGGAGGTCAGACGGTGGTGGGTGCGGATTTGGGCGGTGGCGGCTCAATTTGTGGCTAGGATTAACTGAAATCGGGTTTAGCAGGAGATGAGAGAGAGGAGAGCGAATAGGGAGAGGGAAGGTCGGGGGCGGCGGCGTCAGGCCATTCACGTCGTCGGAGGTCGGCGATGGAGAAGCTCCAGGCGGCGGCGGTTTTGTTTGCAGCGCGTCGTTGTTGTTTTTTTTTCTCTGTTCTAAATGAAATCGGGGGGGGCAACGTATAAGCGAAGGGGAGAGAGAAGGAATTTTATTTTATAATTATTTAATTATTTTATTTTCCACCAAAAAGAAACTTCTATTTTTGACCTCAAAACGAGGCCCACCGCCTGTCGTCCATAGCGTATTACCCCCATTCCGAACACAATAGGACATGTTTCGTAGGTTGATTTGATCTTTTGCATCAGTTTCCGTTGAATTTACATTTAAATCACTATATTGAATTTTAAACGTACATTTCAAATTACCGGGTTCACATACTGTCTCTAAAAATTCTAGAAAAATATTTTTTAGCTTCGTATTGACGATACGGTCCTAACCAAACTAATTTCGTCGAATTCTGAGACCGTTTGAAAAATGACCATTTTCCAGTCGATTAAATTCAACTAAAACTGGTCAAACGCGTTTAACTGCGCCACGCTCACATATTGATTCGAAAAATTATGAAATTTGAAACCTAGCAATAATTTAACATCACGGACCCAACAAAACTGGTTTCGCCGAAATCCGAAGTCGCTTGCAAAATTCCCATTTTTAAGGGCCTGAATTCCATAGCGACTATTTAGAATTTTCAACTGGACATATCTTTTGATTCCCGCTATGAAATTTCGATTGGTCGAATTCGCTGGAAAGATATTATCAATTAGATCCTAATGTTTTTGGTTTCACTAAAATCCGGATTGTTTTGCACCCGATATGTTCAATTGAAGTTTGAAATCGAATTATCGAACTACCGCGCCATTTTCAATTCTATTTATAATTATATATAATTATTTATATTCTAACGACGACGTATATAATATATACGTTGGATTATATTCAAAATAAATCTTCTCGTCGATATTATTTAAAATAATTCATTTTAAATGTTCAAAATTCATTAAAATAGCCAATTTAAAAATTTCAAACTGGCTCGCATTTTCCGGGTTATTACAATCTCCCCCACTTAAAACTTTTCGTCCCCGAAAAGGAACAAAGTCGAAAGTGGTTTGATCTATCAACTCTACGTTCGATTTGGCTTCCATTCTCCAACTTTTCAGTTTCTGAGAATTTTCAAAATTTCAAAAATTTGGCTAACACCCTAAATTTTCGAAAAATTTCGCCATAACCTCCCCTGCACCGGGAGCCACGGGAAAATCCCGAAATTGCCATATAGGCCTTCTGATCTCAAAAAGAAAAAGAAAAAGCCAAGCGGCTAGCCAATAGGCTCATAAAATCATCATCACCCAAACAAAATAGAAAATTATGTAGTAAACATGTACCTATTTGTCGGGCAAACAAATTTTATTCTCTGCTCTAGCCTCCTTGCTATGACCTGTTCAATGTAAGTACAAGTGTATGCAAGCAAATGCGACTAATTTTCAATACAATTCAATATTTGATTCAATTAGGCATAATGGTTCAAAATTATCAAACAAATAAACAAACAACTCAAACATCAATCAATTAGTGGATTAGAGTTTTCAAATTCATAACTTTGATACATAGACAAAAAATCAGATTTTTGATGCCAAATCACAACAATAGGCCTTATCTAATTTTTGGTTCTCACACCAGTCAATAGGAAATATATAGATATTACACGTTCGTCACTCGAATATAATTTCTGATGATGATATATCAACCATCAGAATCACCCCCGGGTGACTAGAGTGTAACTCTATATCTATCCAATATATCAAAACTTCGAATACACGCTAGCTAGGCGCATACGAAAAATCTTTATATATTGGATTGTCCTAATCAATATGAAATAAATAATCAAATACGAATAATTGATTTTAAATTTTCAAACAAAATTATTTTCATTATAAAAATATACTCTTCACACCCGTTCTAGGATACTATTGATCCTATCTCTAACGAGTCATTCTAATTGGATATTACTAATCCAATATCTGTTGAATTCTTTCGTATGGTTCTAATATGTCTTGTTCTCGAGCTCTGTAAACCAAAGCTCTGATACCAACTGTGAAACCCGTAACTTCCCCGTAAAGGAAAGCGCCGGATAGTTCGAGAACAAGCCGCAAAATAGAACGCAGACAGAAGAACATTTCATTGTATATTACAACAATGCATCAGATTACAAGAATATACAGAGTACAAATGAATATTACACAGAAATATCAGAGATTTAAATTACATTTAAATACAACGCAGCGGAAAATAATACAATACACAACTAGAAGGAGATATACGGATACAAAGCTTTCCGGATATCGTTCCAGCTGTAAACCAGGATCCTGTGAATATAAATCTGCAAAACCAAAACTACTAGCTGCCCGTGTCAAAATAAGGGCACCCAGAGTTTAGGTCAAAACAATAAACTCCAGGTCAGTCATGTGACTAGTGTGAGAACTAAAACAGTTAATCTTTATTTTTAAAGTTAGGTAAATCAAGGGACCACGCCGTATAACACGGAACGGGTTTCCTCCCAAGAATACCAGTGCATAAAACAAACAGCGCAATGCTAAATAAAGAAAAATGAAGCTGTTATAAGACCCAGGTCCTATCACACAATGCAACGCAAGCCGGGGGATAGGGTTTTCCCTTATAACAGCCAAAGAATGCTTGATACGTTTAAAACAAATCATTTGATACTATTATATGTGTATAGTGTATAAAACAATTTCAAATCATAAGTATCAATCATAGGCGACATGAGCGTCCCATGCCACTATGTCGCCATATATAGGTTGACAAATAAAACCGCAACGTCACGTATTTGGAAATTGGATTTCCGTCTGTGAACCGAGGCTAGGGATCGTCCTCTACCGATTCGAGACAATCTAGCCCATGTCTCCGGAACAGCCGCAACTGCCCCTTGGAGCGACAGGGCCGGTCCACCGATGTGGATTATAGTGCCTGAACAATACGTTTCTCCGCCCTTTGGGGCGTAAATGAGCCAACGAATGACTCCATCGGACCCGGATCGTCCGATCTAACCGAGGCGCCTCGCAACAGCAACAACCACACAGGTGAAAAGTATATAAATGTCAGGGCTGGTAGGTCACTGACACCACCCTAGCTAGAAAGAAACGCATGCCCTCCATAAGGTCCTCTCCCGTTTTTGGTTCACAACCGGGGTGCGAAACTCGCGAAGCAAACGTTACACAAAGCTACGCCACAAAGGCCGTGCTTCGATCATCAACCACAAGACTTTGCTTTTCAACAGAAGCCTCGATCAATTGCCACTTAGGCATGCCACACAGGCAATTCACTCCATGCGTTTGATATCCATCAATATATAACCCCTGAGCTCGTACATCTCAGAGAAGGGCGTTAAGCAAGAGAATAAATTCTCCGCCGCCAAACAGATATATATTTAATAGAGATCAATCACACGGACTAAAATCCAGTGTCAGACACACAGTCCATTTACAAGTCCGTTCTGGGTCTGAACGAAACCGGAGGCACCTAGTACCCCGCATATCCATCGATCTCCAAGTACGTCTAGACGATCACCAACTGTTTCCATCTTCTTGGGTGTACAGCCCAATCAAGATCATCAGTAATCACCCAGACGACGTGAAGACTTCTGGTCTTCGACCACCGTCTTCATCTTCGACTTATCGTCGTATCAGTTATTCAGAATGGGATAAACCCGGTCTTTCCGAATAACTCGCGTATACTTTAAATAAGTGTTACACAAACACAACATACGCCTCATTCCAATTCATCAGTCACTAACCGTAAATTAATCAAGAGAATAATTCTCCAATTATTAACCCCGAAGGCCGAAACCAACATCAGATCAATGTTTGGAAAACCATTCTACTTGGCTAACCGACAGTTAGTTTCTAAATTTCACATTCATAGGGAAAGGTTCCCATTAATTTTATCCAAGATAAATTTCTTGAATTTATTCTTTAATCTATTTTTGAATATCAATTCAAAACTAGTCAGGATTAGCGAACCTTACCGAAGTAATCATTTGTTTTAATTTCCCAATCCCAACCTATTCATCCCATGAAGTAAAACTGGTAGTACTTCATATCTAACACCACGGTGTTATCGGTAAATTCAATTACCATTTCACGTTCAAATCTAATTAAAGATTTAACTATCGCCTAGAGCAAAACTGGTGATACTCCATTCTCGATCATTTCAATCTAATTAAAGATTCATTAAAACTCCACTTAGTTTTAATCGTTAACTGGGTTAAAGAATCAGTGTCATTTAAAACACGGTTCACGATAAACCCAAAATCACATTCCATTAATTATCGGGTTAAAGAACGAGTGTTATTTAAAAACACTGTCCACGATAAACCCAAAAACCAATATCAATTCAATTCCAATTAAATATTATTTAATTGGTACACTTCATTAAATCTAAATAAAAGATTTAATCTTTTCTCAACTGGGTTCAAGAACAGTGTTAATGAAGACACCATTCACGACAAACCCAAATCACATTTGATATTCAATACAAGGCTCTGAATAGAAAATATATCGGCTTATATTCAATATCAAATTCTACGATTAACAAATGTCGTATTGGAAATAACGATATAAATATATATCTTTCAAATTTCCATAACAACATCCGTATAATCACGAATTCCAATATCGAAATATTCCGAAGACAATTTCGATTCAAATCCACTCCAATGCAATCATTGGAAATTCTGGTTATTTTTAAAACCCTTTTTAAATTCAATTTATTTATTTAAAAATAAATAGAATTATAATTCTAGTTCAAAACTAGTTCATTTCGATAAAAATATATTTTTATCTTTTCAAATACGGATTTTTTCATCCCAATTCTTTCTAAATCATTTCTTATGATTTTACACAAATTATTACTATTTTTAATAATTTTATCAAGGCCCGTACAGTCGATTTCCATCAACGGCCATCGAACTGCACTTATAGCGACCTCTTCCAAATTTGATTTGGACATAATTCCAAATCCAACCGTTAGATTTTGAATTTCCAATATTCGTTAGAAATCTCTTTTCGATACGAACCCAACGGTTCCGGTTTTAGGAGAATCCGATGGTCGGATCTCCCGTAATGTCCGTTTGAAATAAATGGTCGAAATTCACGAACTGCCGCGGCGCGGCGCGTTCTATTCAGGCCATTATATAATATATATAATATATATAATATATTTTTCATCGATTTCTATTTAAAACGAATTATATAATCAGTTTTAAATTCGTTTCAAAAGCAATTTCAACTTCCATTTCAATTCAAATCAAAATTGAATTCTTCTTTATAAATTCGTTTTAAAATTCATTTCTATTCAATTCAAATTTCAATTCAATTTGAATTCATTTCAATTCGCTTTCAATTCAATTTGAATTCATTTTCATTTCAATTCATTTCGAAATCGTTTTCAATTCAATTCATTTCAAAATGAATAAAATCGATATAAATATCGTTCACGTCAAAATGGCGTCAATCTAATCAACACGGCTTCATAAATTTCTATTTTCAAATATTCTATTTCAAATATTTCTTTTTCAAAATAGTTGTTATTATCAAAATATTTCGTTCAACACATGACCAATCTCAATGGATGAGTACTGTCAACATATGAACCTTTATTTTATATTGATAAAGATGTAAATTTTATTACTAAAATATTTCGTTCAACACATGACCAATCTCAACGGATGAGTACTGTCAACACATGAACCTTTATTTTATAATATTCTTTATTTTCTAAATTGGAATAAGGCCCAATCAATCACCATATAAAGTTAATTATATGGATTTTCATACATCACACGTATATAATAGCATTGAAAAATAATCAACCATCAACCAAAGTGCATTACACTGTATAAGCATCAAATATAGATATCTAACGCTTATAACAGCCTGTCAATCAATCGATCGACATATTTAATCAATCAGGATGAGTGAACTTCAAATTTCATCCCAACACCCATGTGGGGTTTCAAACAATCAAACACAGATTTTATTTGTGCAGTTGGGCGATGTGTAAAATTTATCGACCCAATCAATGTCAGTCAAATCGGTGTACATAAACAAACCGTCCGGTTTGTAAATGAATATTTATTTATTCACATTTACTGTATTCATATTCACGTTAAAAATTATATTTTTAACGATAAAACATTTTATTTTAACATATGAATTTCTATTCAGTTCATTCTTTAAATAAAATGATATTTTTATTTTCTAACTTATTTTAGAAAATTTCGGCGGCATAACGGCACGATACTAGAAACGGGACGAGGCCTAGCCTTATCCCCGGTCTAGTGAAGGCCCACGCCATTCACACATCAATCAAAATCACCAAACAACCAAATTCAAATCAAATCATATAACTAATCTATGCAACCAAACAAACAAGTCCATGGTCTGTGGACGATTGTGTCGGTTGCTACTAAGCACCGTCTGCATCCTAGTATATATATATAACTAGAAAAAGAAATTGAAAGGTGAGAAGTTCTCACAAATAGCAATCCAATCATCTTGACTCTTCATTGATAGAAATCTTCATCGTTTTCGCATCTTCGTCAGTTTCGTCGCCCGTAGCCACTACATATATAAAAATCGAATTTTTACCCCGCTATTCAATATATAAAAATCGAATTTTCACTTCGCTATTCAATATATAAAAATCACATTTTTACTTCGATGTTCAATATATAAAAATCACATTTTTACTTCGATGTTCAATATATAAAAATCACATTTTTACTTCGATGTTCAATATATAAAAATCACATTTTTACTTCGATGTTCAATATATAAAAATCACATTTTTACTTCGATGTTCAATATATAAAAATCACATTTTTACTTCGATGTTCAATATATAAAAATCATAGCTTTAACTATTAAAAATCTAATCTTTCTATTATGAAAAATCTAATTTTTTTCTTCGCTTATCTATATGGAAAAATCCATTTTTTTTCTTTGCTAATCTATATGGAAAAAATCCATTTTTGTCTTCGCTAATCTGTAAAGAAATCACATTTCAAATACGGTGTTTATATTTTAAAGATCATGTTTTGATGGTGTTAAAAATCATATCTTTCTAAAGGCAAAAATTATAACTTTTTATAAATAAATAAAAACCCAATTTTTATATGTTAAAAATACTAACTTTCATATGTTAACAATTTCAGATCTTAACAATGATGTTCTACTCAAGAACTGATTTTTATTTTACTTAAAACTGATTACATTAAATAATTAAGAGTAAATAAATAGAAACCATCAAAGAAAAAAAAACTTACAGGCTGAAATGTGGGAGGGGATGGCGGTCTGAGGTGGCGACGAGGCGAGGTGGAGGAGGTCAGACGGTGGTGGGTGCGGATTTGGGCGGTGGCGGCTCAATTTGTGGATAGGGTTAACTGAAATCGGGTTTAGCAGGAGATGAGAGAGAGGAGAGCGAATCGGGAGAGGGAAGGTCGGGGGCGGCGGCGTCATGCCATTCACGGCGTCGGAGGTCGGCGATGGAGAAGCTCCAAGCGGCGGCGGTTTTGTTTGCAGCGCGTCGTTGTTGTTTTTTTTTTCTCTGTTCGAAATGAAATCGAGGGGGGGGCAACATATAAGGGAAGGGGAGAGAGAAGGAATTTTATTTTATAATTATTTAATTATTTTATTTTCCACCAAAAAGCAACTTCTATTTTTGACCTCAAAACGAGGCCCACTGCCTGTCGTCCATAGCGTATTACCCCCATTCCGAACACAATGGGACATGTTTCGTAGGTTGATTTGATCGTTTGCATCAGTTTCCGTTGAATTTACATTTAAATCACTATATTGAATTTTAAACGTACATTTCAAATTACCGGGGTCACATACTGTCTCTAAAAATTCTAGAAAAATATTTTTTTAGCTTTGTATTGACGATACGGTCCTAACAAAACTAATTTCGTCGAATTCTGAGACCGTTTGAAAAATGATCATTTTCCAGTCGATTAAATTCAACTGAAACTGGTCAAACGCGTTTAACTGCGCCACGCTCACATATTGATTCGAAAAATTATGAAATTTGAAACCTAGCAATAATTTAACATCACGGACCCAACAAAACTGGTTTCGCCGAAATCCGAAGTCGCTTGCAAAATTTCCATTTTTAAGGGCCTGAATTCCATAGCAACTATTTAGAATTTTCAACTGGACATATCTTTTGATTTCCGCTATGAAATTTCGATTGGTCGAATTCGCTGGAAAGATATTATCAATTAGATCCTAATGTTTTTGGTTTCACTAAAATCTGGATTGTTTTGCACCCGGTATGTTCAATTGAAGTTTGAAATCGAATTATCGAACTACCGCGCCATTTTCAATTCTATTTATAATTATATATAATTATTTATATTCTAACGACGACGTATATAATATATACGTTGGATTATATTCAAAATAAATCTTCTCGTCGATATTATTTAAAATAATTCATTTTAAATGTTCAAAATTCATTAAAATAGCCAATTTAAAATTTTCAAACTGGCTCGCATTTTCCGGGTTATTACACCAAAGCACACTGATAATCTGACCACTGAAGTATTCAAGCTTGCAAGAAGCTCAGCACCTCTCATGTCAGGAGCCGAGAACAATTTGAAGCAGATAACACTCAAGCAAAGCAAGAACAATCCTTCATAAGCTCAAATCCTCGCCCTCGAGTGCTACTTTAGTAGAATCGAGGCTGATTAAAGCTCAAATCCTCGCCATCAAGTGCTACTTTAGTAGAATCGAAGCTGATTAAAACATTATTTTGAAGATTTTCTCGGATTTATCATTTCAATTTGTGGCAGCGAAGACATAAAGAAACCCTAGCTTTCAATTACGGGGAGATATTAAATGGACAACTGAAAGGCATCGGGTCTTTTCTAGTGAATCTGCATATGTATTATATTGTGCATGGGCTTGGGCTAAAGCCCAACCGCTACTTTTGTTTTTCATGTTATTCTGTGTATATAAACACACGTTATTTGTACAGCCATTCTTCAATATAGAGAAATATTCTTTAGTCCATGTTCACTTACAATTCTTTACAATTAATCTTACAAGTTTCTATTTTCTTCTCTGTTTTAAGTTGGTCTCGGCTACTCCTCTTTCCAGTTTAAAGCATTCAAGCCTTCCATTTCTAAGGTATGGATTCATATAGAAAAATAAAGTATATTTATAAGTGAAGATGGTGTCTATTTTGATAGGGTAGTGTATGGGCTTGTCTTAGCCTTGATGGGGAAAAGTGACTATATATCGATATGTATCTTTGTACATACAGGTTCCTGCATCTATGATTGATGGGAAAATAAAACTGTCTAGCTGCGTCTATGTCCTTAGCATAACAGGTTATTGATGTGCATATATGATGTATACATCCATGTGCAAAACTAGGGGTATAGAGTATACTTGGTCTGGTTGAAAAGAAATGTTGACAAGGCTTTATAATTAAGTCACGACTGAATTTAGATTTAGGGGACAAGCACATGTGCGGATCCTTACATACTTGGCCATTAAGTAAATTAAACTATACATATATTTAGTGTCATGAAGTCCCCATTCATGTACAAGATATCTTTCCATTTAATGTTCTGATCCTAGGTCTCCATGCTATTAATTAATAGCTATACTCTATTCTAAGCAATCATCCTATGATACAAAGATCTAGTTTGAACACACAATAGCTAGTGTATTTTCCTGAATTAATAGTTGCAAATCAATGTACAAATAAATACGTTCTCATTACGTTGATATGATTGGCTCTTACTTAACTTTGTTACATGACATGTTCTTGTCATATTATCTTATATGCACATATGAGAAGTTACATAAGTTACTATTATGATTTACACACATATATATACTAAAGATCATATATATGTATACAGATAAATTTTACTGTTTCTCAAATTAAAAAAAAACTAATTTTACTTAAGCAATTTATAAATAAAAATAAGTTTTAAATGTAAAATAAAATGTTAAAATGACATTTACCCATGTATATATGAAATACAAGTCAGCAACATACATATAGGATTTAAAACTAAAGATTATTCCAAATTATATATAATATTCAAAGTAAATATTCTTAACTAAATTTAATTATCAGTAAAAATCTAATATTTAGATCATAAAGTTATCCGAAATCCGGGACATTACACTTAACTAACCTAATCCCAAGATGAACTCTAACCCAATTGCATGAGACCTTCAAGAAGCGGACCCTTATAGAGATTTCTCTATTAACCCATAAACGTGACCATTTTATACTTCAGTATTGGGGAGAGGCAGACCCAAAGATCACTAATAACTTTGAGGGATGATTCCATGACTTATGATCGTATTTCTTAGGATATACCCATAAAGAAAGGGACAAGTCCTAATAACTTAATACCCCCTAAGGTTGATCAACAGCTTTGTACCTAACCCTTGAAGTAGGTCATCTCTTCACTAAATAACCTATGACACTAAACATCTAACATTAACCTACCATTGTTTAGTTGTTGGTAGACAGGTTGTCTGGGCAAACTTCTACAAGAAAAGGAGTTAACCTGGCATCAATATGTCATTAAATATACAATAAAGTTTGTTTACTCACACAATACGCAAAGGCACACATATAGACTGTAATAACCCAGAAATCTGGGCCAATTTAAAATTTTTATTTTGGCAATTTTAGCGAATTTTGATTATTTAAAATGAATTATTTTAAATAATATCGACGAGGAATTTATTTTGAGTATAAATCGAACGTATATATACTATAGATCGTCGATAGAATATAAATATTTATTTATATTTATAAAAGGAATTGAAAATGGCGCGGTAGTTCGATAATTCGATTTCAAACTTCAATTGAATGTACCGGGTGCAAAATAAACTGGATTTTAGTGAAACCAAAAATAATAGGATCTAATTGTGAATATATTTCCAACGAACCCGAAAAATCAAAATTTCATAGCGGGGATAAAAAGATATGTCCAGTTGAAAATTCTGAATAGTCGCTATGGAATTCAGGCCCTTAAAAATAGCCATTTTGCAAACGACCTCGGATTTCGACGAAACCACTTTTGTTGGATCCGTGATGTCAAGTTATTGCTAGATTCCAATTTTCATAATTTTTCGAATCAATATGTGAGTGTGGAAAAGGAAAACGCGTTTGACCAGTTTCAGTTGATTTTAATCGACTGGAAAATGGCCATTTTTCAAATGGTCTCAGAATTTGACGAAACTAGTTTTGTTAGGACCGTATCTTCAATACAAAGCTAGAAATAATTTTTCTGGAATTTTTAGAGTCCGTATGTGGGCCCGGTAAATTAAAATGTGCGTTTAAATTGAATATATAAAGATATATATTTTAAATTCAACGGAAACTGATCGTAACGGTCGAATTGGCCTACGATACATATCCCATTGTGTTCGGAATGGCGGTATTACGCTAGGGACGACTCTCGTTTGGTTCGATTTGGAGTTTGGAGACTAAACGGATCATGTTTGAGTTAAATAAAAATAAAATATTTATATAAATAGGGGGGTCAAAATTGGTCAAAGGAAACCCTAGACCCGCTCAATTCAGCCGCCTCTATCTCTAAACAATCGAACGGCTGAGGGCTCCCAACAAAAATCGCCTCCGATCTACTCCTGGACGTGATGGCAGGGGGTGCGTTCAACGTGAAATGGGTTCGGCTTGGCGAGTTCTTCCAATGGCCAGCGCCGCTTGGAGTTCGGTGGCCCCGTTCGCCACTGGCGATCTCGAGAAAGGCCCGCAGTCTTTGCGCGATACAAGGCGATAGGAGGGGTGTTAGGGGATGGGATGGTCGGCGCCGGAGGAGTGTTCAGTGGCGGTTCAAGGGGTATATTCCGATCTGGCTCAGGTCCCTCCGATTTGCGTGCGCAAGGAGGATTGAGGGGGGGAGCAGTTACGATCTGAAGATGTTGAACAGGGAGGTATTAAAACAGAGAAGGTTTTGTTCTTGTTTTTTTTATTTATTTATCTATTTTATTTAAAGTATACTCAGTTTAAAAACATAGAATTGTTTATAGAATGAAAACACGCCATTGTTTTATAAATAAAGATTAGCACTGATTTTTAAAATAAGAATTAGCATTTCTTTTAAATTAAAATGGGATTTTTGTAAATATAATCGCTTCTATAAAAATATATGATTTAGCTTCTATAAAAATATATGATTTTTAAAAATAAAAATCATTGTTTTAAATTTAATACCTAGCATTGTTTTTAAATCATATATACTAGGATGGTTTTAGAAAGATGAAGATGGGATTTTTATCTAAAGTAAGTATATGATTTTCCTTTGTGTCTAAAGTAAAAATACAATTTTTATAAAGTAAAAGATCGATAGAAAATGTGATTCTTATTTGGTAGAATCACGTTATAAAAAAACATGATTTTCTATATAGCATCGTAGATAAAAATATAATTTTTATAACGAAGTAGCGAATTAAAAGTATGATTTTTATACAATAAAGAAAATAAAATTGTGATTTTTATATATGTAGCGAATACGAATGACGAAAGTGACGAAAGAAGAAACGGCGGAGATTTTCCACATAACAAGAGTCGTGGCGTTGGATTAGCTATTCGGTGAGAACTTCTCACCTTTTAAATTTAATTTTTCTAGTTATAAATATATACTAGGATGCAGACGGTGTTTAGTAGCACCCGACACCCGTCGTCGACAGACCATGGACGGCTTGTATGCTTGTTTGTTTGATTTTGATGTGTAGTTGATTGTGTGATGTGAGGTGAAATGAAATAAAACATTTATATAGTTGAAATAAAAATATTTTATAGTGGAAAATATTTTATAGTTAAAAATAGAATTTTTAACGTGTATATGAAATGAAATAAATTAATATAAATAAATCGAACGATTTGTTTATATACACACATTTGACTGATATTGATTGGGACGATAAATTTTACACATCGCCCAACTGCACAAATAAAATCTGTGTTTGATTGTTTGAAACCCCACACGGGTATTGGGATGATATTTGACGTACACTAATCCCGATTGTTTAGTTGTATATCGATCGATTGATTGACAGACTGTTATGAGCGTTAAATATTTATATTCGATGCTTATACAGTGTAGAATGCACTTTGGATGATGGTTGATTTTTCATCGTTGTTATTGTATACATGTGTTGTAGAAAATCCATATAATTAACATTATATGGTAATTGATTGGGCTTCATTCAATATTTGAATAGAAATATTTGAATAGAAATATTTGAAATAGAAATATTTGAAAAATAAATATTTGAAAAGAAATATTTGAATAGAAATATTTGAATAGAAATATTTGAAAAGAAATATTTGAAAAAGAAATATTTGAAAGGAAATATTTGAAAAAGAAATATTTGAAATAGAATATTTGAAAATAGAAATATATGAAGCCGTGTTGATTAGATTGACGCCATTTTGACGTGAATGATATTTATATCGATTTTATTTATTTTATAATGAATATCGAAAGTGATTTCAAAATATGATATTTTGAAAAGAATTGAAATTCATACCGAATTCGAATTTAATTGAATAGAAAACGAATTTGAATTGAATAGAAAACGAATTCGAATTGAATTGAATAGAAAATGAATTCGAATTGAATTGAATAGAAAACGAATTTGAATTGATTGAATAGAAAACGAATTCGAATTTAATTGAATAGAAAACGAATTCGAACATAATTGAATAGAAAACAAATTCGAATTGAATTGAATAGAAAACGAATTTGAATTGAATAGAAAACGAATTCGAATTGAATCGAATAGAAAGCAAATCTGAATTGAATTGAATTCAATTGAAAACGAATTGAAAAAGAATTGAAATCAATTTGAATTGAAATCAAATAGAAGTGAATGTAGAAAGAATTTATAAGGGAAAATTCAATTTTGATTTGAATTTGAAATAAAGGTTGAAATTGTTTTTGAAACAAATTTGAAATGATTTATAAAATTCGTTTTAAAAAGGAAATCGATGAAATATATATAATATATATATTATATATGTAATGGCCTGAATAGAACGCGCCGCGCCACGGCAGTTCGTGAATTTCGACCATTGACTTCGAACGGACATTGCGGGAGATCCGACCGTCGGATTCTCCTAAAACTGGAACCGTTGGGTTCGTATCGAAAAGAGCTTTCTAACGAATATTAGAAATTTGAAATCTAACGGTTGGATTTGGAGATACGTCCAAATCAAATTTGGAAAAGGTCGATGTAAGTGCAGTTCGATGGCCGTTGATGGAAATCGAATGTACGGGCCTTGATAAAATTATTAAAAATATCAATAATTTGTGTAAAATCATAAGAAATGATTTAGGAAAAATTGGGATGAAAAACTCCATATTTGAAAAGATAAAAATAGATTTTTATCGAAATGAACTAGTTTTGAACTAGAATAATAATTTATTTATTTTTAAAATAAATAAAGTGGATTTGAAATGGTTTTGAAAATAACCAGGATTTCCAATATATTGATTGGAAATGGATTTGAATCGAAATTGTCTACGGAATATTTCGATGTGGGATTTTGTGATTATACAGGTAATGTTATGGGAAATTCGAAAGATATATTTATATCGTTATTTCCAATACGATATTTGTTGGTCGTAGAATTTGATATTGAATATAAGCCGATATATTTTCTATTCAGAGCCTTGTATTTAATATCAAATGTGATTTGGGTTTGTCGTGAATGGTGTCTTCATTAACACTGTTCTTAAGCCCAGTTAAGTAAAAGATTAAATCTTTTATTTAGATTTAATGAAGTGTACCAATTAAATAATATTTAATTGGAATTGAATTGGTATTGATTTTTGGGTTTATCGTGAATAGTGTTTTAAATAACACTTGTTCCTTAACCCGATAATTAATAGAATGTGATTTTGGGTTGTCGTGAACGGTATCTTCAATAATACTGTTCTTAGATCCAAAGGAGTTAAGAAAATCAGAAACTAACAGGAGATTAGTTAAGTTGAATAGTTTCTGGTGTATTGATCTGATGTTGGTTTCGGCCTTCGGGGTTAATACTTAGGGAATTGCTCCCTTGCTAATTTATGGTTAGGGTCTGATTGAAATGTAATATGATTTTGGGTTTATAGTGAACCGTGTTTTAAATGACACTGATTCTTTAACCCAGTTAAAGATTAAAACTAAGTGGAGTTTTAATGAATCTTTAATTAGATTGAAAAGATCGAGAATGGAGTATCACCAGTTTTGCTCCAAAGCGATAGTTAAATCTTTAATTAGATTTGGACGTGGAATGGTAATTGAATTTACCGATAACACCGTGGTGTTAGATATGAAGTATTACCAGTTTTGCTTCATGGGATGAATAGGTTGGGATTGGGAAATAAAATAAATAATTACTTCGGTGTGGTTCGCTAATCCCGACTAGTTTGGAAAACCATAATTTGGTTTGAAATGATATCCAAAGGAAGATTAAAGAATAAATTTTAAAGAATTTATCTTGGATAAAATTAATGGGAACCTTTCCATAAGAACGTGAAATTTAGAAACTAACTGTAGGTTAGCTAAGAAGGATGGTTTCCTGGGTATTAATATGATGTTGGTTTCGGCCTTCGGGGTTAATATTTGGGGAATTTTTCTCTTGCTAATTTACGGTTAGTGACTGATGAATTGGAATGAGGCGTATGTTGTGTTTGTGTAACATTTGTTTATAATATACGCGGGTTGTTCAGAAAGGCCGGGGTTATACCCATTCTGAATAACCGATTCGACGATAAGTCGAAGATGATGACGGTGGTCGAAGACCGAAAGTCTTCACATCGTTTGGGTGATTACTGATGATCTTGATTGGGCTGTACACCCAAGATGAAGGAATCAGTTGGTGATCGTCCAGACGTACTTGGAGATCGACGGATATGCGAGGAAAGTGCCTCCGGTTTCGTTCAGACCTAGAACGGACTTGTAAATGGATGGTGTGTCTGACATTGTATTCCTTTATATTGTATTCGTTGATCTCTGCTAAATATATATCTGTTTGGCGGCGGGGAATTTATTCTCTTGCTTAACACCCTTCTCTGAGACATACGAGCTCAGAGGTTATATATTGGCAGAAATCAGTGGTACGATATGGATTGATAGTGTGGCATGATGAGATGTATTGATCCAGACTTTTGTTGAAAAGCAAAGTTTGGTGGATGATGATCAAAGTGCAGCTTTAATACAGCATGGCTTTGTGTATAGCGTTGATTCGCGAGCCTCACATCCCGGTATGGTGGTAAACTGATGGTTTGATCAGTATGATTTTTAGTGAATGGGCACCTTAGTGGTGTCGTGGATTCGGTCGACCGAGATGAGCTTAGTGCTCCGGGATATATAGAGTAAGCGGTGTTTTCTCTCGCTGGGACGTAAGCCGCGGTGATACTCTGGTCCCAAAAGTGCGGATGTGCAGACGGTGTTTTCTCTTGCTGGGACGTAAGCCGTGGGGAATTGCATTACGTGATCGATCTTTTGAATCAGGAGCCACCATGATGGAAATCCAATTTCCAATACGCAATATTGCAGTTTTAATTGTAGAACTATGTAACGACCCAGAAAATCTGAACCAATTAAAAAAATTTAAATTGGCTAAAATAATGGATTTTAAATATTTAAAATAAATATTTTAAATAATGGCAATGAAAACTGAGTTTGAATCGACAATTGAAAACGAATATAATTAATTATAATTATAAACAAGACTTGAAAAGGCGCAACAGTTTCAAAAATTGAATTCAAACTTCATCGGACTGTACCGGGTGCAAAATAAAACAGATTTTAGCGAAACCAAAAATATTTAAATCTGTTAGTGAATACCTTTCTAACGAATCTGAAAAATCGAATTTTCATAGCGGAAAGCAAAAGTTATGGCCGAATGAATTTTCGGAACGGTCGCTATGGAAATTATATAGCCCGTGAAATTGGCCATTTTGCATACGACCTCGGAATTCGACGAAACCATTTTGTTGGATCCGGGATGTGAAGTTATTGCTAGGTTTCAAATTTCATAATTTTTGAAGCTAGTATGTGAGCATGGCAAAAGAAAATGTGTTTTGGTCAATTACAGTTAAATTGGATCGACCAAAAATGGGCCTTTTTGCAAACGGTCTCAGAATTCGATGAAACTAGTTTTGTTGGGACCGTATCGTCAAAACATAGCTAGCTATATTTTTCTCTAATTTTTCGAATCAGTTTGTGACCTTGGCAAATTGAAATGTACGTTCAAATTAAATATTGAATGTTTTATATTTTAATTTGAAAGAAAACTAACTGAAACCGTCGAATGGGCCTACGAAACATATCCCATTGTGTTCGGAATGGGGGTATTTAGCTAGGGGTGTCACTCGTTCGGTTCGATTTGAAGTACATATTGAAAAGCAAGTATTTTTGAAATAAAATAATATTAAATTATATATTATAAAACCCTAACCCTCATCCTTACAACAGCCGCCATCATCTTCCATTCAACGGCCGTCCCTGCTCCAATCTTTTCCTCCAAAAAACTCACAAACCGTTCAACGATTTTAACAACTACATAAGGGAAAATTAAAGCACTTCGTGAGAGCTTCAAATCAAGGGTGGTTTCACGCATTATCGTCGAGTGTTCAGTTGGGATTTTAGCCAGAAAGTGGCGCCGTTAGGTGGCGTTTTCTAACGCCGTGGGGGGATCGAGCTCGACGCCTTTGGGGGCACGGGGAGGTGAGCGAGCGGCGCTCCTGGTGGTCACAGCCGATCGACGTCCGGTGTATCGAGGTTCAAGAAAATTCGAACCCTAGGGATCGAGCTGTTTATCTGAGCGTCGGCCTTTAAATACTGAAGGGAGAATGGTAGCGTTTTCTAACGCTATAAATTTAATTAACTACGTTTTTAAATTGTTTGATATTTAAAATTACATATCTTTTTGCTATGTTGACGAAATCCAGTGAAACAAGAGACAGTGGACTCGTGTGGACGCCTTCTACATTTTAGAAGAGACCGCGTATTTTTCTGAGCCTTCTGCTATTTTTGGTGGAGTGGAACCCAATGTGAGAACTCTGATTTAAAAACAATATGGAAAACGACGATGTATAAATTATATAGTCGATGTATGAGTTATATAAGCGTTGTACACCTCATGTATAAGCGTTGTATAAGTTGTACGTTCGATGTATAAGTTATATATGCATTGTAAAAATTATATATGTGTTGAAATAAAAGTGAATTGCTATATATATATATATATATATATATATATATATATATACGCCCCTCGTCCACAAACCATGGACGATATTTATTGATTGTGATTGGTGTGAAAATTGATTGATAGCGAATGGTTGTTTGGGATTGTTTGTGGTGTGAATATTGATTGATTGTGGTTGATATTGATTGATTGTGGTTGAAAAATACCCGTTTGTGGTTGAGAAATATTTGGTTGAAACCACAGAGGATTAGTTTGTGGAAATGAAATAAATATATACATGCCGCCTGCGTGCGAACTAGATGCATGATCCCCATTGTCAAAAACCGCGAGGTTTTAAGGTAGAGCGAGGAGTCGTACTAGGGACGGTCCCGGTTTTAACTACCCTGCCGTTATGCTGCCGAAATTTTGAATAATACTCATGTGTTTGAATTATTTTCATTTGCTAAAACTATATTTATTCATTGAATAGAAAACCTTCATGTGTTGAATTGATATTCATTCGTTGATTAGAAATTCATGTGTTGAATGGTATTCGCGTTTTAAATATAAAAATCACATTTCTATCTATATATAGAAACTATAGAAAACCTTCGTGTGTTGAATCGATATTCATTCGTTGAATTGAAATTCATGTGTTGAATGGTATTCATATTTTGAAATAAATTGTTTGATAATAAAAATCACCTTTTATCGACTATATGAACTGTGTAAAATAATCTCGTTTTGAAAGAAATTGTTTTATAAGAAAAATCCTATTTTTATCACCGATATAAACTATATAAAATAATAGTGTTTTGAAATGAATTGTTTTACAATAAAAATCACATTTTTATTATGTGCATGAATCGTTGAAATGTGAAGTGTTAAAAATAGCCACTCGTTCAAATAAATATATATGAGTTGAAATATTCATTAATTAGCTAATGATATGATTTGTGCCTATACATGCAACATTAGAATGAATGGTGTTTTTAAACCAAAAGAAATCGAATATGAAGTTGAATAGAAAATGATAAGTGATAAGAACTATATATATGTACATGTATATTTATTGAACAGGTTATAGCGAAGGGGCTAGAGAAGAGGAATAAAATTTTGTGCCCAACTAATAGGTACACATTTACTGTTTTGTTTGGGTGATGATTTTATGAGCCTGTTGGCTAGCCGCTTGGCTTTTCCTTTTTTTCTTTTTGACCTGAGACGCCCGTGTGGCTATTTGGGAATTTTCCCAGCCCCTCCCGTACAAAGGAGGTTATGGCGAAATTTTCCAAAATTTTAAGGCGTTAGTGAAATATTTGAAGTAAAAACGATATTGAAATTGTTGAATGAACTATATTTATATAAATATATAAATATAAATAAAATTAAAACGAAACATGGCCGTGCAGTTCGTATTTTGAAACCGTGAATTCAAACAACTAGTGCGGGAAATCCGACCAATGGATTTTCCCGAAACCGCAACCGTCGGGTTCGCCTTGGAAAAATCTTTCCAACGGCACCAACTTTGTAAAAATCCAACGGTTGGATTGTCTGGAATGTTTAATTCAAATCTGAAGAAAAACAGCGCCAGAAACGATTATATTTATTTATATATATAAATATAATTATATTTAATCGAATAACGACGCGGCAGTTCGTATTTTGAAATCGAAACTTCAAACGATTGTACCGGGAGATCCGACCGTCGGATTTTCCCGAAACTGGAACCGTAAGATTCGTTTTGAAAAGACCTTTCTAATGATGTAAATTTTGTGAAGATCCAACGGTTAGATTTTCAGATATGTGTAAATCAAATCTGAAGAAAAACAGCGCCACGGCCGCGATATGGCCCGAAGCGTCGTTTTGAGTAAATAGGCTATTTTAAAATAAATAAAAATAGCGATAAATCGTTATAAAATATCATAAGCGATATGGAACGGAAATAAACTGAATTTGCTCGATTTATGTGGCTTTTGATGGTTGAATGTGTTTGGTGTGAAAATTACATTAAAGAACAAGATTGGTGTTGTCAAATAGTTTAACCATTGAAATAAATTGATTTGAAATTCTAAATATACGTGAATTATTTGAAAAGGCCGAGTTAATTCTCATTTCAAATAATTGACCGACGATTGAAATTCGAAGATGAAGACGATGGTCGAAGACCGGAGATCTTCACCTCGTTTGGATGGTAACCGAGGTCCTGATTGGGAGGCATCCCGAAATATGGATAATGAGTGGTGATCGTCCAGACGTACGTGGTGATCGAAGGGTTTGCGAGGTATTTAGTGCCTCCGGTTTCGTACAGACCCAGAACGGACTTGTAAATGGACTGTGTGTCTGACATTAGATTTTATTCTGTGTTGATTGATCTCTATTAAATATACATCTGTTTGGCGGTGGAGAATTTATTCTTTTGCTTAACGCCCTTCTCTGAGACGCACGAGCTCAGGGGTTGTATATCGAAGGACATCAGTCGCATGGCATGAATTGCTAGTGTGGCATGCCTAAGTGGCAAATGATCAGGACTTCTGTTGGAAAGCAAAGTCTTGTGGTGATGATCAAAGCACCGCCTGTGTGGCGTAGCTTTGTGTATAATGTGAATTCGCGAGCCTCACACCTCGGTATGAACCAGAAACGGGAGAAGGACCTCAGGGAGGGCATGCGTTTCTTCCTTGCTAGGGTGGTGTCAGTGACCTACCAGCCCTGACATTTATATACTTTTCACCTATGTGGTTGTTGCTGTTGCGAGGCGCCTCGGTTTGATCGGACGATCCGGGTCCGATGGAGTCATTCGTTGGCTCATTTACGCCCCAAAGGGCGGGGAAACGTATTGTTCAGGCATAATAATCCACATCGGTGGACCGGCCCTGTCGCTCCAAGGGGCAGTTGCGGCTGTTCCTGAGGCTCGGGCTAGGCAGTCTCGAATTCGGTAAGGACTATCTTTTGCCTTGGTTCATGACGGAAATCCATTTTCCAAATACGACATCGTGCGGTTTTGATTGTATATATTTATGGCGACATGATATATGGTACCCATGCCGTCTATGATTGATAGTTATGATTTGAAATTGTTTTCAAAACATATAAACACTAGCAATAATATCAAATGCCTTTGTTTTATTCGTATCAAGCATATTTTGGCCGTTATAAGGTAAAAACTCTATCCTCCGGTTTGCGTTGCATTGTGTGATGGGAACTGAGTCTTATAATGGCTTCATTTTTACAAAATGCATAGCGATGTTTAAAAGAAAGATTTGTTTTAAAGTACTGGCAATCCAATGGAGTAAACCCGTTCCACGAAAGTGGCGTGGTCCTGTGATTGGCCAAATTATATATGTGTTGAGTAGATTTCTCATACCAGTCCCATGACTGACTCGTAGTTTGTTTCACTTTCAAACTCGGGTGCCCCTTTTTCTACACGGGCAGCCTTGTTTTCAGATTTAGCTGGTTCTTTCTGGATAGCTGGAGCTGAAGATGGATTCTATCATTTATCTCCTTTTATGCTGTTCAGCTCCTATTGTACATATTATGTTTGTTTTCCGCTGTACACATTTATGTATAGCTGAACTGTATTTGTACTAAGTAAGATCCTGTATACTGTGTAACTCTGATGATTTCATTTATCCAGTATATTCTATTGTTCATATTCTGGTGTATTTATTTAATTCTGTTCTGCTATTATATGTTTCTGTGTTATATTCCAAAGATTACCCTTGTCTCCGTCAGTACGGGATTTGGGGTCGTCTCAAACTAGTATGGCGACATGATATATGGTACCCATGCCATCTATGATTGATACTTATGATTTGAAGTTGTTTTACAAGCTATGCACTTATAGTACTATCAAATGACTTGTTGTACTAAGCATGTTTGGCTATTATAAGGGAAAACACTATCCCCCGGCTTGCGTTGCATTGTGTGATAGGACCTGGGTCTTATAATAGCTTCATTTTTTTCCAAAAAACATTGCGCTGTTTTGTTATATGCACTGGTATTCTTGGGAGGAAACCCGTTTCGTGTTATACGGCGTGGTCCCTTGATTTACCTAACTTTGAAAATAAAGATAAATAACTGTTTTAGTTTTCACACCAGTCACATGACTGACCTGGAGTTTATTGTTTTAACCTAAACTCTGGGTGCCCTTATTTTCGACACGGGCAGCTAGTATTTTTGGTTTTGCAGATTTATATTCACAGGATCCTGGTTTACAGCTGGAATGATATCCGGAAAGCTTTGTATCCGTATATCTCTTCTAGTTGTGTATTGTATTATTTTCCGCTGCTATGTAATTTATTGTAATCTCTGATAATTTGTGATATATATTATTTATTCATACTCTGTATATTCTTGTATTCTGATGGTGCATTGTTGTAATATACAATGAAATGTTCTTTCGTCTACGTTTTGTTGTGGCTTGTTCTCGAACTATCCACGCTTTCCTCACCGGGGAAGTTATGGGTTTTCGCAGTTGGTATCAGAGCTTGGGTTTTACAAAGCTCAGAGAATAAGACACATTAGAACCATACGAAAGGATTCATCAGAAATTGGATTAGTAATATCCAACGAGAATGACTCGTTAGAGATAAGATCAGTAGTATCCTAGAACGAGTGTGAAGAGTGTATTTTTAAAATGAAAACAATTTTTGTTTTGAAATTTAAATCAATTATTCGTATTTGATTATTTATTTTAAATTGATTTGGACAATCCAATATATATAGATTTTGCATATACGTCTGATCCATGTGTATTCGAAGTTTTAATATATTGGGTAGATATAGAATCACACTCTAGTCGCCCAGACATTGTCCTGATGATGAAGTATACCATCACCAGTATTTATTTTCGAGTTTCGAAAGTGAGATTTCTATATATTTCCATTAGACTGGTGTGAGAACCAAAAATAAATAGGGCTTGTTGTTGTGATTTTGCATCAAAAATCTGATTTGTTGACTATATATCAAAATTATGAATTTGAAATGATAATTCACTAATTGATTGTTGGTTGTGTTGTTTGATTATTGTTTGAATAATTAAATGTTGAACCTTTAACAAAATTGGTCAAATATTGAACTCAATTGAAAATTTGGTCGCATTTGCTTGCATATACATGTACTTACATTGAACAGGTCATAGCAAAGAGGCTAGAGCAGAAGAATAAAATTGTTTGCCCGACAAATAGGTACATGTTTATCATAATTTACTGTTTTGTTTGGGTGATGATGATTTTATGAGCCGATTGGCTAGCCGCTTGGCTTTTTCTTTTTCTTTTTGAGATCAGAAGGCCTGTATGGCAATTTCGGGATTTTCCTGTGCTTCCGGTGCAGGGGAGGTTATGGCGAAATTTTTTGAAAATTTAGGGTGTTAGCCAAATTTTTGAAAAATTTGAAAAGTTCTTAGAAACTGAAAAGTTGAAGAACTTAAGCCGTAATCAAAACAATGAAAGTTGAGTTGGTATTTAAAACAACTTTCGGCTTCGTTCCTTTTCGGGGACGAAAAGTTTTAAGTGGGGGAGATTGTAATAACCCGGAAATCTGGGCCAATTTAAAATTTTTATTTTGGCAATTTTAGCGAATTTTGATTATTTAAAATGAATTAAATTAAATAATATCGACGAGAAATTTATTTTGAATATAAATCGAACGTATATATATATTATAGATCGTCGATAGAATATAAATATTCATTTATATTTATAAAAGGAATTGAAAATGGCGCGGTAGTTCGATAATTCGATTTCAAACTTCAATTGAATGTACCAGGTGCAAAATAAACCGGATTTTAGTGAAACCAAAAATAATAGGATCTAATTGTGAATATCTTTCCAACGAACCCGAAAAATCAAAATTTCATAGCGGGGATAAAAAGATGTCCAGTTGAAAATTCTGAATAGTAGCTATGGAATTCAGGCCCTTAAAAATAGCCATTTTGCAAACGACCTCGGATTTCGACGAAACCACTTTTGTTCGATCCGTGATGTCAAGTTATTGCTAGATTCCAATTTTCATAATTTTTCGAATCAATATGTGAGTGTGGCAAAGGAAAACGCGTTTGACCAGTTTTAGTTGATTTTAATCGACTGGAAAATGGCCATTTTTCAGACGGTCTCAGAATTTGATGAAACTAGTTTTGTTAGAACCGTATCGTCAATACAAAGCTAGAAATAATTTTTCTGGAATTTTTAGAGTCCGTATGTGGGCCCGGTAAATTAAAATGTGCGTTTAAATTGAATATATAAAGATATATATTTTAAATTCAACGGAAACTGATCGTAATTGTCGAATTGGACTGCGATACATATCCCATTGTGTTCGGAATGGGGGTATTACGCTAGGGACGACTCTCGTTTGGTTCGATTTGGAATTTGGAGACTAAACGGATCATGTTTGAATTAAATAAAAATAAAATATTTATATAAATAAGGGGGTCAAAATTGGTCAAAGGAAACCCTAGACCCGCTCAACTCAGCCGCCTCTATCTCTAAACAATCGAACGGCTGAGGGCTCCCAAAAAAAATCGCCTCCGAACTACTCCTGGACGTGATGGCAGGGGGTGCGTTCAACGTGAAATGGGTTCGGCTTGGCGAGTTCTTCCAATGGCCAGCGCCGCTTGGAGTTCGGTGGCCCCGTTCGCCACTGGCGATCTCGAGAAAGGCCCACAGTCTTTGCGTGATACAAGACGATAGGAGGGGTGTTAGGGGATGGGATGGTCGGCGCCGGAGGAGTGTTCAGTGGCGGTACAAGGGGTATATTCCGATCTGGCTCAGGTCCCTCCGATTTGCGTGCGCAAGGAGGATTGAGGGGGGGAGCAGTTACGATCTGAAGATTTTGAACAGGGAGGTATTAAAACAGAGAAGGTTTTGTTCTTGTTTTTCCTATTTATTTACCTACTTTATTTAAAGTATACTCAGTTTAAAAACATATAATTGTTTATAGAATGAAAACACGCCATTGTTTTATAAATAAAGATTAGCACTGATTTTTAAAATAAGAATTAGCATTTCTTTTAAATTAAAATGGGATTTTTGTAAATATAATCGCTTCTATAAAAATATATGATTTAGCTTCTATAAAAATATATGATTTTTAAAAATAAAAATCATTGTTTTAAATTTAATACCTAGCATTGTTTTTAAATCATATATACTAGGATGGTTTTAGAAAGATAAAGATGGGATTTTTATCTAAAGTAAGTATATGATTTTCCTTTGTGTCTAAAGTAAAAATACAATTTTTATAAAGCAAAAGATCGATAGAAAATGTGATTCTTATTTGGTAGAATCACGTTATAAAAAAACATGATTTTCTATATAGCAGCGTAGATAAAAATATAATTTTTATAACGAAGTAGCGAATTAAAAGTATGATTTTTATATAATAGAGAAAATAAAAATGTGATTATTATATATGTAGCGAATGCGAATGACGGAAGTGATGAAAGAAGAAACGGCGGAGATTTTCCACATAAGAAGAGTCGTGGCGTTGGATTAGCTATTCGGTGAGAACTTCTCACCTTTTAAATTTAATTTTTCTAATTATAAATATATACTAGGATGCAGACGGTGTTTAGTAGCACCCGACACCCGTCGTCCACAGACCATGGATGGCTTGTATGCTTGTTTGTTTGATTTTGATGTGTAGTTGATTGTGTGATGTGATGTGAAATGAAATAAAACATTTATATAGTTGAAATAAAAATATTTTATAGTGGAAAATATTTTATAGTTAAAAATAGAATTTTTAACGTGTATATGAAATGAAATAAATTAATATAAACAAATCGAACGATTTGTTTATATACACACATTTGACTGATATTGATTGGGACGATAAATTTTACACATCGCCCAACTGCACAAATAAAATCTGTGTTTGATTGTTTGAAACCCCACACGGGTATTGGGATGATATTTGGTTTAGTTGTATGTCGATCGATTAATTGACAGACTGTTATGAGCGTTAAATATTTATATTCGATGCTTATACAGTGTAGAATGCACTTTGGATGATGGTTGATTTTTCATCGTTGTTATTGTATACATGTGTTGTAGAAAATCCATATAATTAACATTATATGGTAATTGATTGGGCTTCATTCAATATTTGAATAGAAATATTTGAAATAGAAATATTTGAAAAAGAAATATTTGAAAAGAAATATTTGAATAGAAATATTTGAATAGAAATATTTGAAAAGAAATATTTGAAAAAGAAATATTTGAAAGGAAATATTTGAAAAAGAAATATTTGAAATAGAATATTTGAAAATAGAAATATATGAAGCTGTGTTGATTAGATTGACGCCATTTTGACGTGAACGATATTTATATCGATTTTATTCATTTTATAATGAATATCGAAAGTGATTTCAAAATCTGATATTTTGAAAAGAATTGAAATTCAAACCGAATTCGAGTTTAATTGAATAGAAAACGAATTCGAATTTGAATTGAATAGAAAACGAATTCGAATTGAATTGAATAGAAAACGAATTCGAATTGAATTGAATAGAGAACGAATTTGAATTGAATTGAACAGAAAACGAATTCGAATTTAATTGAATAGAAAATGAATTCGAACTTAATTGAATAGAAAACGAATTCGAATTGAATTGAATAGAAAACGAATTCGAATTGAATCGAATAGAAAACAAATATGAATTGAATTGAATTCAATTGAAAACGAATAGAAATAGAATTGAAATCAAATAGAAGTGAATGTAGAAAGAATTTATAAGGGAAAATTCAATTTTGATTTGAATTTGATATAAAGGCTGAAATTGTTTTTGAAACAAATTTGAAATGATTTATAAAATTCGTTTTAAAAAGGAAATCGACGAAATATATATAATATATATATTATATATATAATGGCCTGAATAGAACGCGCCGCGGTAGTTCGTGAATTTCGACCATTGACTTCGAACGGACATTGCGAGAGATCCGATCGTCGGATTCTCCTAAAACTGGAACCGTTGGGTTCGTATCGAAAAGAGCTTTCTAATGAATATTAGAAATTTGAAATCTAATTGTTGGATTTGGAGATACGTCCAAATCAAATTTGGAAAAGGTCGCTGTAAGTGCAGTTCGATGGCCGTTGATGGAAATCGATTGTACGGGCCTTGATAAAATTATTAAAAATATCAATAATTTGTGTAAAATCATAAGAAATGATTTGGGAAAAATTGGGATGAAAAACTCCATATTTGAAAAGATAAAAATAGATTTTTATCGAAATGAACTAGTTTTGAACTAGAATAATAATTTATTTATTTTTAAAATAAATAAAGTGGATTTGAAATGGTTTTGAAAATAACTAGGATTTCCAATATATTGATTGGAAATGGATTTGAATCAAAATTGTCTTCGGAATATTTCAATGTGGGATTTTATGATTATACAGGTATTGTTATGGGAAATTTGAAAGATATATTTATATCGTTATTTCCAATACGATATTTGTTGGTCGTAGAATTTGATATTGAATATAAGCCGATATATTTTCTATTCAGAGCCTTGTATTTAATATCAAATGTGATTTGGGTTTGTCGTGAATGGTGTCTTCATTAACACTGTTCTTAAGCCCAGTTGAGTAAAAGATTAAAACTTTTATTTAGATTTAATGAAGTGTACCAATTAAATAATATTTAATTGGAATTGAATTGGTATTGATTTTTGGGTTTATCGTGAATAGTGTTTTAAATAACACTTGTTCTTTAACCCGATAATTAATAGAATGTGATTTTGGGTTGTCGTGAACGGTATCTTCAATAATACTGTTCTTAGATACAAAGGAGTTAAGAAAATCAGAAACTAACAGGAGATTAGTTAAGTTGAATGGTTTCTGGGGTATTGATCTGATGTTGGTTTCGGCCTTCGGGGTTAATACTTAGGGAATTGCTCACTTGCTAATTTATGGTTAGGGTCTGATTGAAATTTAATATGATTTTGGGTTTATAGTGAACCGTGTTTTAAATGACACTGATTCTTTAACCCAGTTAAAGATTAAAACTAAGTGGAGTTTTAATGAATCTTTAATTAGATTGAAAAGATCGAGAATGGAGTATCACCAGTTTTGCTCCAAAGCGATAGTTAAATCTTTAATTAGATTTGGACGTGGAATGGTAATTGAATTTACCGATAACACCGTGGTGTTAGATATGAAGTATTACCAGTTTTGCTTCATGGGATGAATAGGTTGGGATTGGGAAATAAAATAAATAATTACTTCGGTGTGGTTCGCTAATCCCGACTAGTTTGGAAAACCATAATTTGGTTTGAAATGATATCCAAAAGTAGATTAAAGAATAAATTTTAAAGAATTTATCTTGGATAAAATTAATGGGAACCTTTCCCTAAGAACGTGATATTTAGAAACTAACTGTAGGTTAGCTAAGAAGGATGGTTTCCTGGGTATTAATCTGATGTTGGTTTCGGCCTTCGGGGTTAATATTTGGGGAATTGTTCTCTTGCTAATTTACGGTTAGTGACTGATGAATTGGAATGAGGCGTATGTTGTGTTTGTGTAACATTTGTTTATAACATACGCGGGTTGTTCGAAAAGGCCGGGGTTATACCCATTCTGAATAACCGATTCGGTGATAAGTCGAAGATGATGACGGTGGTCGAAGACCGAAAGTCTTCACATCGTTTGGGTGATTACTGATGATCTTGATTGTGCTGTACACCCAAGATGAGGGAATCAGTTGGTGGTCGTCCAGACGTACTTGGAGATCGACGGATATGCGAGGAAAGTGCCTCCGGTTTCGTTCAGACCTAGAACAGACTTGTAAATGGATGGTGTGTCTGACATTGTATTCCCCTTTATATTGTATTCGTTGATCTCTGCTAAATATATATCTGTTTGGTGGCAGGGAATTTATTCTCTTGCTTAACGCCCTTCTCTGAGACATACGAGCTCAGAGGTTATATATTGGCAGAAATCAGTGGTACGATATGGATTGATAGTGTGGCATGCTGAGAAGCAGTGATCCAGACTTTTGTTGAAAAGCAAAGTTTGGTGGATGATGATCAAAGCGCAGCTTTAATACAGCATGGCTTTGTGTATAGCGTTGATTCGCGAGCCTCACATCCCAGTATGGTGGTAAACTGATGGTTTGATCAGTATGCTTTTTAGTGGATGGGCACCTTAGTGGTGTCGTGGATTTGGTCGACCGAGATGAGCTTAGTGCTTAGGGATATATAGAGTAAGCGGTGTTTTCTCTCGCTGGGACATAAGCCGCGGTGATACTCTCGTCCCAAAAGTGCAGATGTGCAGACGGTGTTTTCTCTTGCTGTGACGTAAGCCGTGGGGAATTGCATTACGCGATCGATCTTTCGAATCAGGAGCCACCATGACGGAAATCCAATTTCCAATACGCAATATTGCGGTTTTAATTGTAGTACTAGTATGGCGACATGATATATGGTACCCATGCCGTCTATGATTGATACTTATGATTTGAAGTTTTTTTACACGCTATGCACTTATAGTAGTATTAAATGACTTGTTTTAAACGTACTAAGCATGTTTGGCTATTATAAGGGAAAACCCTATCCCCCAGCTTGCGTTGCATTGTGTGATAGGACCTGGGTTTTATAATAGCTTCATTTTTTCCAAAAAACATTGTGCTGTTTTGTTATATGCACTGGTATTCTTGGGAGGAAACCCGTTCCGTGTTATACGGCGTGGTCCCTTGATTTACCTAACTTTGAAAATAAAGATAAATAACTATTTTAGTTCTCACACCAGTCACATGACTGACCTGGAGTTTATTGTTTTAACCTTAACTCTGGGTGCCCTTATTTTCGACACGGGCAGCTAGTAGTTTTGGTTTTGCAGATTTATATTCACAGGATCCTGGTTTACAGCTGGAATGATATCCGGAAAGCTTTGTATCCGTATATCTCTTCTAGTTGTGTATTGTATTATTTTACGCTGCTATGTAATTTATTGTAATCTCTGATAATTTGTGATGTATATTATTTATTCATACTCTGTATATTCTTGTATTCTGATGGTGCATTGTTGTAATATACAATGAAATGTTCTTTCGTCTACGTTTTGTTGTGGCTTGTTCTCGAACTATCCACGCTTTCCTCACCGGGGAAGTTACGGGTTTTCACATATACATAAATTACTAATGGGAGTTTTCAAATTCAAAATTAAAGATACTAATTAATATGCATTTTATGTGTATTTATTATACATTGGTTATGTTATATAATAAGTGATCATTCCACATTTAATAATGTAAGTTAAATAACGTCTTAACGTGAGAAATATAATACTCACTCAAGATATAGAATTACAAGCCTTACTCCCTTTGATTCACACCACTATCACAGCATATCTAAAAAAGGGATATTCACATATTCATTCTTAGAGGTGAAAGTAGGGAAACAATATACATCTACCAATATAGGACATGTAACTTCAAATTCCAGTACTTATGTGAATAAAAAGACTTTTTTTTGCAAATAAATTATATAATTTTCCTACTTATTTTACTATCCTTTATAATTGTTATAAACTTGGATTAAAATAGAATATTTGAATCATATATAATTTTACAGCCCTTAAATCAGCTATTTATATAATAATATAAACTTTGATAAAAATAAAGGATTTGAATCATATAAATTTTACTACCTTAAATCCACCATTTTTTATGACAATACAAGATCTAAAGGAAACGGAGGAAAGTAAGTGAAATACACTAGGTTTATATGGGGTTTTAGAAAAAAGTAGAATCCCATTTGATTTACTTTCATAATAAAATCCACGTACACAAAAGATCAAAACACCTAAATTTATAGAGTTTTAGGGGAGTTTTGTTTTATTTTCATATAAACCCAAAACCCATTAGGCATGCACAAATCCAATATTGCAATTGATCGGCTATAAACAAATTGTAAACTTTAAGATTCCATTGACGACCTTGAAAATTTAAATTGTTTCCTCTCCTATTTGGAATCCTCTTTGGATTTATTTACCTTGATATATGTACCCAATATTCTTCCCTTTCAATTTTATTTATGTATATAAAGAAGAGGATTGCATATGTATATAAGTGTCGGATACAGAATAAATTAATATAATAGAAAATTGGAGGATAAAGAGGAGAAAACTAATTTTAACCCTAACTGGATCTGAGAACAAAGAGACAGAATTAGATAGCATTGCCACATTTATTAAGAATGAGAGCGAGGGGATTAGGATCTTATTTATGGTTGCTCAAGCTAATGTGAATTGTCATATTTTTAGAATAAAATCTAATTTGTTAAACATTAACCTTTTCTCTAAGAAGATCCTAATTGCCACAATTCCTATTCATACGAAGAGGTCAACCACATAGTCCTAAGGGTGGTTGATGCCCTTCTCATGGTTATGTAGGATGTGGTTCGATATGAAATGTGGTATGGAATCGAATACATGGAAGGCTATTTTGAATGTTTCCGGTACATGCAAGATAACATCTCCAAGGCCTGTTTTCTTAATTCAGAATGCTAGTTTACAGTCAGGAGATCGGACGCATGGGTATAAGGGAACGCATGGGTACGAGGGAACGCAAGGGTATGAAACATATATTTTTCTTTTACTTTGGGAAAACTAATCTATTTATTTTTTATGTTAATTACCAAAATTTGGAAGTGAAACAATGTAGTTTGTGGAGATCTTGCAAACTTATAGTTGTTCTTCCAATCTATATACAAACTGATATATATAGTTATCCTTCCAATATATATTACAACACAAATCGAGTGGTCGTTTATTATTTTCAAAAACCTATTTGTCATCATCTTCTTCCCTGCCTCACTTATTTCTATGCCCAACAGAGGAATAAAACCCTAACTGCCTTCTAACTCATCCCATTCAAATGCATCTTCTTCAATAATCTCATACATACGATATATATATATATATATATATATATATAAGATCTGCCAGCAAAATGTGCCCACCTTTCATAGAGATGAGAAGGAGATATACCATAAAATCCAGGTCGTTGGATCATCACTTCCGGCGTTTCAAGTCGTGACCGCTAACGTTTCCAGTCGCATTTGATTCGGGGTCCGGGACGTACGAACTGCGACGTCGCAAATCGTGGCCACGTCCCACATTCCTTGTTTCCATGGTTCTTCTAATTCGGGCATCATTATGACTATTGCACGTTATGTATAATAAATATTATGGATGCTAATTTAATGCTCATTAATTGTTAATTACGTTCGTTAACGTTTATTCTCAACTAATCTTCATAGATAATTTTGTTAAGTTTGAATTTTAACCTTGAAATAATTTTAATTTGTTTTAATTTAAATTCAAATCCAAACTATATTCATTTTGAATTTGTAAACTTTAATTATTTTTAGCTCTTTCATATAGACTCCATTTTTAGCGTACTTTATATGGAAACAAATCATATTATCATACAAATGGAATGGTATAAATTTCTTGGTCAAATTCTAAAAATGTTAATTTCATATTTTGACATATTATTAATTTTAAATTCTTACGTTTTCTATGTCTATTTATAATAGATCTTACGGGTGTTATGATAAGTTTACTGAGACGTGCAGAAGGCATTTAGAAATTTAGAGTTTACTTGTGTTATGTTATGTCTGTTTGAATGTATGTAATAGAGAGATTGTTTATTGCTTGTTATTTAGCCTGATCAACAAAGGAGAGCATCTTCATATGATGCACTAGGAGATATATTTTGTAATAATCATATTTGATCTAAACATCGGTTTTGCATAGAGGAAAATATAATGAATGATCGTTGGTGAATGTTGCTTTGAATTTTTTTCATATTCCTATGTTCTTTAATGTTATGATTCATTAACATATATGTTCTTTACCTTCTAAAGTTAATATGTAGATGACTGAAGCATTTGTAGCGCTGAGCTTTGGACCTTTGAATGGGGGATGCTTGTAACAACCCAGAAAATCAGAACCAATTCAAAATTTCTATTTCTGCTATTTTATTGAATTTTGAATAGTTGAAATAATTGATTTTAAATAATAACAATTAAAAATTTGTTCAAATCGAAGTTTTGACTAATATATTTAACTCTAACTCTAAAAGGAGTTAGAAATAGCACGGTAGTTTGAACAATTGCGTTCAAACTTTAACCGACTATACAGGATGCAAAATAGATCGGATTTTAGTCAAACAAAAATATTTAAATCTGTTTAAATATATCTTACCAACGAATCCGAAAATTCGAAATTTCATAGTGGGGATCAAAAGTTATGGTCAGTTAAATTTTCAGAATAGTCGCTATGGAATTTAATAGAATATATGGCCCTTATAAATACCCATTTTTCAAATGACCTCCATTTTCTATAAAACCACTTTAGTTGGATCCGGAATGTCAAATTATTGCAGGATACGAATTTTGGTAATTTTTGGGATCAATATGTGAGCGTGGCAAAAGAAACTGCGTTTTGACAATTTTAGTCAATTTCGATCGAGCAGAAAATGGCCTTTTTTCCAACGGTCTCCAAATTCGATGAAATTAGTCTTGTTGGGACCGTATCGTCAAAACATAGCCAGATTTATTTTTCAGGAATTTTTAGAGTGAGTATGTGGCCCCGGTAAATTAAAATGCTCGATCAAATTAAATAGTTAAATGCTTTATTATTTAATTTGATGAATAACTGACTGAAACAGTTGAATGGGCCTACGAGACATATACCATTGTGACCGGAATAGGGGTACATAGTTCGGGACGTCACTCTCTGGGTTTGATTTGGAGTTAGTAGAGATATAGAAATTTAAATGAATTAAGTAAATAAAATTAAAATGGAAATACGCCTATAAATACAAATACACCGTATAACCCTAATGCACCTCTTCCAGCCGCCGTATCTAAATTCCAATGGCCACGGTTCTCAGGATTTAGATTCCTAATTCCTCCCGATCAAATTCGAAATAGAACTCGAACTCAGGGACAAAATTGTAGAGCACGTCACGATCTTACTAATCAACGGTAGAGATTTGTTTACGTACCCTGTATTGGCCGAATCAACTTGCCAAACCATCGCCGTTCATTGGCACACCACGCCACCAGGTCAGCATCGCACGGGGCCCTACTTCCAGCGTCGGTGCTCCGCTGGTGTGAAAACCCGTAACTTCCCCGTAAAGGAAAGCGACGGATAGTTCGAGAACAAGCCACAACAGAACACATACAGAAGAACATTTCACTGTTATTACAACAATGCATCAGATTACAAGAATATACCGAGTATAAAAGAATAAATATTACACAGAAATTATCAGAGATTTAAATTACATTTAAATACATCGCAGCGGAAAATAATAAAATACACAACTAGAAGAGATATACGGATACAAAGCTTTCCGGATATCATTCCAGCTGTAAACCAGGATCCTATGAATATAAATCTGCAAAACCAAAACTACTAGCTGCCCGTGTCAAAATAGGGGCACCCAGAGTTTAGGTTAAAACAATAAACTCCAGGTCAGTCATGGGACTGGTGTGAGAACTAAAACAGTTAATCTTTATTTTCAAAGCTCGGTAAATCAAGGGACCACGCCGTATAACACGGAACGGGTTTCCTCCCAAGAATACCAGTGCATAAAACAAACAGCGCAATGCTAAATAAAGAAAATGAAGCTGTTATAAGACCCAGGTCCTATCACACAATGCAACGCAAGCCGGGGGATAGGGTTTTCCCTTATAACAGCCAAAGAATGCTTGATACGTTTAAAACAAATCATTTGATACTATAATAAGTGTACAGTGTTTAAAACAATTTCAAATCATAAGTATCAATCATAGGCGGCATGAATGGCCCATAACACTATGTCGCCATATATAAGTTTACAATCAAAACCGCAAATGTCGTATTGGAAGTTGGGTTATCATTTATGGTATGAACCGAGGCTAGGGGCAAGATCCTCACCGATTCAAGACGCTCTAGTCCGCCCCTCAGGACCCAGACTCAGGTGGGCCCTTGGATCGTCAGGGTCGGTCCACCGATGTGGATTAAAATGCCTGAACATGCGTTTCCCCGCCCTTTGGGGCGTAAGCCTGGCCCGTCAGCCGACCAGAAGCATCGGCCGAAACCGATATCACGAGGCGCCTCGCTTTTCAGCAAGTAATAATAAGTAACATCCACATGAGTCAAACTTGTCAGCCAGTTCAAGCACTGACGCCACTCCTAACTAGAAAGAAACGCATGCCCTCCCTGAGGTCCGTCTCCCGTTTTTGATTCATACCGGGTGTGATACTCGCGAATCAACGTTACACAAAGCTACGCCACAAAGGCCGTGCTTTGATCATCACCACAAGACTTTGCTTTTCAACAGAAGCCTCGATCATTTGCATCTTAGCATGCCACACAGGCAATTCACTCCATGCGATTGATATCCATCAATATATAACCCCTGAGCTCGTACGTCTCAGAGAAGGGCGTTAAGCAAGAGAATAAATTCTCCGCCGCCAAACAGATATATATTTAGTAGAGATCAATCACACGGACTAAAATCCAATGTCAGACACACAGTCCATTTACAAGTCCGTTCTGGGTCTGAACGAAACCGGAGGCACCTAGTACCCCGCATATCCATCGATCTCCAAGTACGTCTGGACGATCACTAACTGTTTCCATCTTCTTGGGTGTACAGCCCAATCAAGATCATCAGTAATTACCCAAACGACGTGAAGACCTCCGGTCTTCGACCATCGTCTTCATCTTCGACTTATCGTCGTATCAGTTATTCAGAATGGGATAAACCCGGTCTTTCCGAATAACTCGCGTATAATTTAAATAAGTGTTACACAAACACAACATACGCCTCATTCCAATTCATCAGTCACTAACCGTAAATTAATCAAGAGAATAATTTCCCAAATATTAACCCCGAAGGCCGAAACCAACATCAGATCAATATCCAGAAAACCATTCTGCCTAGCTAACCGACAGTTAGTTTCTAATTCCACATTCATAGGGAAAGGTTCCCATTAATTTTATCCAAGATAAATTTCTTGAATTTATTCTTCTTTTGAATTTCGATTCAACTAGTCGAGATTAACGAACCTTACCGAAGTAATCATTGGTTTTAATTTCCCAATCCCAACCTATTTATCCCATGAAGTAAAACTGGTAATACTTCATATCTAACACCACAGTGTTATCGGTAAATCCAATTACCATTTCACGTTCAAATCTAATTAAAGATTTAACTATCGCCTGGAGTAAAACTGGTGGTAACTCCATTCTCGATTATTTCAATCTAATTAAAGATTCATTAAAACTCCACTTAGTTTTAATCGTTAACTGGGTTAAAGAATCAGTGTCAATTAAAACACGGTTCACGGTAAACCCTAAATATCATTCCATTAATTATCAGGTTAAAGAACAAGTGTTATTTAAAACACTGTCCACGATAAACCCAAAAATCAATATCAATTCTATTCCAATTAAATATTGTTTAATTGGTACACTTCATTAAATCTAAATAAAAAGATTTAATCTTTTCTCAACTGGGTTCAAGAACGGTGTTAGTGAAGACACCATTCACGACAAACCCAAATCACATTTGATATTCAATATAAGGCTCTGAATAGAAAATATATCGGCTTATATTCAATATCAAATTCTACGATTAACAAATGTCGTATTGGAAATAACGATATAAATATATATCTTTCAAATTTCCGTAACAACATTCGTATAATCACGAATTCCAACATCGAAATATTCCGAAGACAATTTCGATTCAAATCCACTCCAATGCAATCATTGGAAATTCTGGTTATTTTTAAAACCCTTTTTAAATTCAATTTATTTACTTAAAAATAAATAGAATTATAATTCTAGTTCAAAACTAGTTCATTTCGATAAAAATCTATTTTTATCTTTTCAAATATGGAGTTTTTCATCCCAATTCTTTCTAAATCATTTCTCATGATTTTACACTAATTATTACTATTTTTAAAAATTTTATCAAGGCCCGTACAGTCGATTTCCATCAATGGCCATCGAACTGCACTTACAGCGACCTTTTTCAAATTTGATTTGGACGTAACTCCAAATCCAACCGTTAGATTTCAAATTTCAAATATCCGTTAGAAAGCTCTTTTCGATACGAACCCAACGGTTCCGGTTTTAGGAGAATCCGACGGTCGGATCTCCCGCAATGTCCATTTGAAATAAATGGTCGAAATTCACGAACTGCCGCGGCGCGGCGCGTTCTATTCAGGCCATTATATTATATATATATAATATATATAATATATACTTCGTCGATTTCTATTTAAAACGAATTATATAAATAGTTTTAAAATCGTTTCAAAAGCAATTTCAACTTCCATTTCAATTCAAATCAAAATTGAATTCTTCTTTATAAATTCGTTTTAAAATTCATTTCTATTCAATTCAAATTTCAATTCAATTTGAATTCATTTCAATTCGCTTTCAATTAAATTTGAATTCGTATTCAATTTAGTTCATTTCGAAATCGTTTTCAATTCAATTCATTTCGAAATCGTTTTCAATTCAATTCATTTCGAAATCGTTTTCAATTCAATTCATTTCGAAATCGTTTTCAATTCAATTCATTTCGAAATCGTTTTCAATTCAATTCATTTCGAAATCGTTTTCAATTCAATTCATTTCGAAATCGTTTTCAATTCAATTCATTTCGAAATCGTTTTAAAATCGATATAAATATCGTTCACGTCAAAATGGCGTCTATCTAATCAACACGGCTTCATAAATTTCTATTTCTCAAATATTCTATTTCAAATATTTCTTTTTTTCAAAATAGTTGTTATTATCAAAATATTTCGTTCAACACATGACCAATCTCAATAGATGAAACTGTCAACACATGAACCTTTATTTTTTATTATAAAGATGTAAATTTTATTACTAAAATATTTCGTTCAACACATGACCAATCTCAATAGATGAGTACTGTCAACACATGAACCTTTATTTTATATTATAAAGATGTAAATTTTATTACTAAAATATTTCGTTCAACACATGACCAATCTCAATAGATGAAACTGTCAACACATGAACCTTTATTTTATATTATAAAGATGTAAATTTTATTACTAAAATATTTCGTTCAACACATGACCAATCTCAATAGATGAAACTGTCAACACATGAACCTTTATTTTATATTATTCTTTATTTTTCAAATTGGAATGAGGCCCAATCAATTACCATATAAAGTTAATTATATGGATTTTCATACAACACATGTATATAATAGCAACGATAGATAATCAACCATCAACCAAAGTGCACTACACTGTATAAGCATCAAATATAGATATCTAACGCTTATAACAGCCTGTCAATCAATCGATCGACATATTTAATCAGTCAGGATGAGTGAACTTCATATTTCATCCCAACACCCGTGTGGGGTTTTCAAACAATCAAACACAGATTTTAGTTGTGCAGTTGGGCGATGTGTAAAATTTATCGACCTAATCAATATCAGTCAAATCAGTGTATATAAACTAATCGGCCGATTTGTTTATAAATATTTATCTATTCACTTTCACGTTAAAAATTATATTTTTAACGATAAAACATTTTATTCAACCTATGAATATTCTATTCGGTTCATTTATTCAATAAAATGATATTTTTATTTTTCTAACATATTTTAGAAAATTTCGGCGGCATAACGGCATGATACTAGAAACGGGACGAGGCCTAGCCTTATCCCCGGTCTAGTGAAGGCCCACGCCATTCACACATCAATCAAATCAATTTCATCTCACCAAATAATTCAATTCAAACAAATAATTCAACTAATCTACGCAACCAAACAAACAAGTCCATGGTCTGTGGACGATTGTGTCGGGTGCTACTAAGCACCGTCTGCATCCTAGTATATATATATATAACTAGAAAAAGAAATTGAAAGGTGAGAAATTCTCACATATAGCTATCCTAGCTCCACGGCACTTCATTGATAGAAAACTTCATCGCTATCGCATCTTCGTCATCTTCGTTGCCCGTAGCCACTACATATATAAAAATCGAATTTTTACTTCGCTATTCAATATATAAAAATCATATTTTTAATCCGAAGTTCAATATAAAAAAAAATCATATTTTTAATCCGATGGCTACTAAAAAAAAATCAAACCTTTCTATATATGAAAATCAAGTCTTTCTATATATGAAAATCTAGTTTTTCTATTTTAAAAATCTAATCTTTCCATTTTAGAAATAATCCGATCTTTTCATATTTAAAAATCCGTTCTTTGCATATTTAAAATCTTGCAATTTTATATTCCAAAAATCATGCCATTTTATATTTCAAAAACTGATTTTTTTAAAACAATGTATCAATATTTTTAAACTGATTTTAAAATTTGTATAAATATTTTTAAACTAATTTTAAACAATGGAAATTTATATAATAAAAACTGTTTTAAACAATGTAGGTTTATATAAATCTGCACCTCAGTTAATTGATTCGAGACTTGGTTTCGAAATTCTGTTCAATCGGTGAATCTTGGCCGAGATCAGACCGCTCCACGTTGTCGAGCGTCGAAGGAGCTTCCAGGCGCTTGCTCGATGGTGAACTCGGAGTCCTGGTGGCGGCGGAATCCCATTCGACGCGGAGGAAGTTTTGAAGCTCGAATCTCGAGATTTACTCCACGAAAAAATACAATACTTGTATAGATTTGAAGCTGAAGGGATTCTCCACCAAATCTTCAACTAGGTTGATCGGTTTTATTGAGCCGGTGGAGAGATAAAGAGGAGAGAAGCTTTGAACTGGTTTTCGCCGTCGGTTTCAGCAGTTGTCGGGTTTGGGAAGAAAAGGAGTGGGTCAACGTTGAAATCCTATTGGTTAATATATTATATAATTTATTTTTAATTCATTTAAATACAAAAATACCCGTTTCTCCATACGATCTCCAATTCAAACCCAACGACTGTCACCCCTAGCTAAATACCCCTATTCCGATCGCAATAGGATATGTATCGCAAGCTGATTTGACCGTTTCGATCAGTTTCCTTTGAATTTACATTTAAATCACTATATTGAATTTTAAACGTACATTTTAAATTACCGGGGTCACATACTAACTCTAAAAATTCTCGAAAAATATTTTCTAGCTTCGTATTGACGATGCGGTCCTAACAAAACTAGTTTCGTCGAATTCTGAGACCATTTGAAAAATGGCCAATTTCCAGTCGATTAAAATCAACTGAAACCGGTCAAACGCGTTTTCCTTTGCCACGCTCACATATTGATTCGAAAAATTATGAAATTTGGAATCTAGCAATAATTCGACATCACGGACCCAACAAAACTGGTTTCGTCGAAATCCGAGGTCGTTTGCAAAATGTCCATTTTTAAGGGCCTGAATTCCATAGCGACTATTCAGAATTTTCAACTGGACATATCTTTTGATCCCCGCTATGAAAATTTGATTATTCGGATTCGTTGGAAAAATATTATCAATTATTTCCTAATATTTTTGGTTTCACTAAAATCCGGATTGTTTTGCACCCGGTACATTCAATTGAAGTTTGAAATCGAATTATCGAACTACCGCGCCATTTTCAATTCTATTTATAATTATATATAAATATTTATATTCTAACGACGACGCGTATAATATATACGTTCGAATTCTATTAAAAATAATTTTTCTCGTCGATATTATTTAAAATAATTCATTTTAAATAATCAAAATTCGCTAAAATTGCCAAAATAAAAATTTTAAACTGGCCCAGATTTTCGGGTTGTTACAATCTCCCCCACTTAAAACTTTTCGTCCCCGAAAAGGAACAAAGTCGAAAGTGGTTTGATTAATCAACTCTACGCTCGATTTGGCTTCCATTCTCCAACTTTTCAGTTTCTGAGAATTTTCAAAATTTCAAAAATTTGGCTAACACCCTAAATTTTCGAAAAATTTCGCCATAACCTCCCCTGCACCGGGAGCATCGGGGAATTTCAAATAGCTTCCCCGGTCCTTCAGATCTCAAAAAGAAAAAGAAAAAGCCAAGCGGCTAGCCAATAGGCTCACAAAATCATCATCACCCAAACAAAACAGGAAATTATGTAGTAAACATGTACCTATTTGTCGGGCAAACAAATTTTATTCTTCGGCTCTAGCCTCCTTGCTATGACCTGTTCAATGATATACATGTATGCAAGCAAATGCAACCAATTTTCAATATAATTCAATATTTGATTCAATTAGGCTAAATGGTTCAAAATTATCAAACAATTAAACAAGCAACACAAACATCAATCCATTAGTGAATTAGAGTTTCAAATTCATAATTTTGATACATATACAAAAATCATGTTTTTGATGCCAAATCACAACAATGTATTCTAACTATATAAGTTTTGGTTCTCACACCAGTCTAATGGAAATATATAGAAATCACACCTTCGAAACTCGAACATAAATGTTGATGATGCGATCGCTATCATCAATATCATCTTCGGGCGACTAGAGTGTGATGCTATATCTATCCAATATATTAAAATTTCAAATACACGCGGATCAGACGTATACGCAAAATCTATATATACTGGATTGTCCAACTCAATATAAATAGATAATCAAATACGAATAATTGATTTAAATTTTCAAAACAAAAATTTGTTTTCACTTTAAAAATATACTCTTCACACTCGTTCTAGGATACTACTGACCCCATCTCTAACGAGTCATCCTCGTTGGATATTACTAATCCAATATCTGATGAATTCTTTCGTATGGTTCTAATGTGTCTTGTTCTCTGAGCTTTGTAAACCAAAGCTCTGATACCAACTGTGAAAACCCGTAACTTCCCCGTAAAGGAAAGCGACGGATAGTTCGAGAACAAGCCACAACAGAACACATACAGAAGAACATTTCACTGTTATTACAACAATGCATCAGATTACAAGAATATACCGAGTATAAAAGAATAAATATTACACAGAAATTATCAGAGATTTAAATTACATTTAAATACATCGCAGCGGAAAATAATAAAATACACAACTAGAAGAGATATACGGATACAAAGCTTTCCGGATATCATTCCAGCTGTAAACCAGGATCCTGTGAATATAAATCTGCAAAACCAAAACTACTAGCTGCCCGTGTCAAAATAGGGGCACCCAGAGTTTAGGTTAAAACAATAAACTCCAGGTCAGTCATGGGACTGGTGTGAGAACTAAAACAGTTAATCTTTATTTTCAAAGCTCGGTAAATCAAGGGACCACGCCGTATAACACGGAACGGGTTTCCTCCCAAGAATACCAGTGCATAAAACAAACAGCGCAATGCTAAATAAAGAAAATGAAGCTGTTATAAGACCCAGGTCCTATCACACAATGCAACGCAAGCCGGGGGATAGGGTTTTCCCTTATAACAGCCAAAGAATGCTTGATACGTTTAAAACAAATCATTTGATACTATAATAAGTGTACAGTGTTTAAAACAATTTCAAATCATAAGTATCAATCATAGGCGGCATGAATGGCCCATAACACTATGTCGCCATATATAAGTTTACAATCAAAACCGCAAATGTCGTATTGGAAGTTGGGTTATCATTTATGGTATGAACCGAGGCTAGGGGCAAGATCCTCACCGATTCGAGACGCTCTAGTCCGCCCCTCAGGACCCAGACTCAGGTGGGCCCTTGGACGTCAGGGTCGGTCCACCGATGTGGATTAAAATGCCTGAACATGCGTTTCCCCGCCCTTTGGGGCGTAAGCCTGGCCCGTCAGCCGACCAGAAGCATCGGCCGAAACCGATATCACGAGGCGCCTCGCTTTTCAGCAAGTAATAATAAGTAACATCCACATGAGTCAAACTCGTCAGCCAGTTCAAGCACTGACGCCACTCCTAACTAGAAAGAAACGCATGCCCTCCCTGAGGTCCGTCTCCCGTTTTTGATTCATACCGGGTGTGATACTCGCGAATCAACGTTACACAAAGCTACGCCACAAAGGCCGTGCTTTGATCATCACCACAAGACTTTGCTTTTCAACAGAAGCCTCGATCATTTGCATCTTAGCATGCCACACAGGCAATTCACTCCATGCGATTGATATCCATCAATATATAACCCCTGAGCTCGTACGTCTCAGAGAAGGGCGTTAAGCAAGAGAATAAATTCTCCGCCGCCAAACAGATATATATTTAGTAGAGATCAATCACACGGACTAAAATCCAATGTCAGACACACAGTCCATTTACAAGTCCGTTCTGGGTCTGAACGAAACCGGAGGCACCTAGTACCCCGCATATCCATCGATCTCCAAGTACGTCTGGACGATCACTAACTGTTTCCATCTTCTTGGGTGTACAGCCCAATCAAGATCATCAGTAATTACCCAAACGACGTGAAGACCTCCGGTCTTCGACCATCGTCTTCATCTTCGACTTATCGTCGTATCAGTTATTCAGAATGGGATAAACCCGGTCTTTCCGAATAACTCGCGTATAATTTAAATAAGTGTTACACAAACACAACATACGCCTCATTCCAATTCATCAGTCACTAACCGTAAATTAATCAAGAGAATAATTTCCCAAATATTAACCCCGAAGGCCGAAACCAACATCAGATCAATATCCAGAAAACCATTCTGCCTAGCTAACCGACAGTTAGTTTCTGATTCCACATTCATAGGGAAAGGTTCCCATTAATTTTATCCAAGATAAATTTCTTGAATTTATTCTTCTTTTGAATTTCGATTCAACTAGTCGAGATTAACGAACCTTACCGAAGTAATCATTGGTTTTAATTTCCCAATCCCAACCTATTTATCCCATGAAGTAAAACTGGTAATACTTCATATCTAACACCACAGTGTTATCGGTAAATCCAATTACCATTTCACATTCAAATCTAATTAAAGATTTAACTATCGCCTGGAGTAAAACTGGTGGTAACTCCATTCTCGATTATTTCAATCTAATTAAAGATTCATTAAAGCTCCACTTAGTTTTAATCGTTAACTGGGTTAAAGAATCAGTGTCATTTAAAACACGGTTCACGGTAAACCCTAAATATCATTCCATTAATTATCAGGTTAAAGAACAAGTGTTATTTAAAACACTGTCCACGATAAACCCAAAAATCAATATCAATTCTATTCCAATTAAATATTGTTTAATTGGTACACTTCATTAAATCTAAATAAAAAGATTTAATCTTTTCTCAACTGGGTTCAAGAACGGTGTTAGTGAAGACACCATTCACGACAAACCCAAATCACATTTGATATTCAATATAAGGCTCTGAATAGAAAATATATCGGCTTATATTCAATATCAAATTCTACGATTAACAAATGTCGTATTGGAAATAACGATATAAATATATATCTTTCAAATTTCCGTAACAACATTCGTATAATCACGAATTCCAACATCGAAATATTCCGAAGACAATTTCGATTCAAATCCACTCCAATGCAATCATTGGAAATTCTGGTTATTTTTAAAACCCTTTTTAAATTCAATTTATTTACTTAAAAATAAATAGAATTATAATTCTAGTTCAAAACTAGTTCATTTCGATAAAAATCTATTTTTATCTTTTCAAATATGGAGTTTTTCATCCCAATTTTTTCTAAATCATTTCTCATGATTTTACACTAATTATTACTATTTTTAATAATTTTATCAAGGCCCGTACAGTCGATTTCCATCAATGGCCATCGAACTGCATTTACAGCGACCTTTTTCAAATTTGATTTGGACGTAACTCCAAATCCAACCGTTAGATTTCAAATTTCAAATATCCGTTAGAAAGCTCTTTTCGATACGAACCCAACGGTTCCGGTTTTAGGAGAATCCGACGGTCGGATCTCCCGCAATGTCCATTTGAAATAAATGGTCGAAATTCACGAACTGCCGCGGCGCGGCGCGTTCTATTCAGGCCATTATATTATATATATAATATATATAATATATACTTCATCGATTTCTATTTAAAACGAATTATATAAATAGTTTTAAAATCGTTTCAAAAGCAATTTCAACTTCCATTTCAATTCAAATCAAAATTGAATTCTTCTTTATAAATTCGTTTTAAAATTCATTTCTATTCAATTCAAATTTCAATTCAATTTGAATTCATTTCAATTCGCTTTCAATTAAATTTGAATTCGTATTCAATTTAGTTCATTTCGAAATCGTTTTCAATTCAATTCATTTCGAAATCGTTTTCAATTCAATTCATTTCGAAATCGTTTTCAATTCAATTCATTTCGAAATCGTTTTCAATTCAATTCATTTCGAAATCGTTTTCAATTCAATTCATTTCGAAATCGTTTTCAATTCAATTCATTTCGAAATCGTTTTAAAATCGATATAAATATCGTTCACGTCAAAATGGCGTCTATCTAATCAACACGGCTTCATAAATTTCTATTTCTCAAATATTCTATTTCAAATATTTCTTTTTTTCAAAATAGTTGTTATTATCAAAATATTTCGTTCAACACATGACCAATCTCAATAGATGAAACTGTCAACACATGAACCTTTATTTTTTATTATAAAGATGTAAATTTTATTACTAAAATATTTCGTTTAACACATGACCAATCTCAATAGATGAGTACTGTCAACACATGAACCTTTATTTTATATTATAAAGATGTAAATTTTATTACTAAAATATTTCGTTCAACACATGACCAATCTCAATAGATGAAACTGTCAACACATGAACCTTTATTTTATATTATAAAGATGTAAATTTTATTACTAAAATATTTCGTTCAACACATGACCAATCTCAATAGATGAAACTGTCAACACATGAACCTTTATTTTATATTATTCTTTATTTTTCAAATTGGAATGAGGCCCAATCAATTACCATATAAAGTTAATTATATGGATTTTCATACAACACATGTATATAATAGCAACGATAGATAATCAACCATCAACCAAAGTGCACTACACTGTATAAGCATCAAATATAGATATCTAACGCTTATAACAGCCTGTCAATCAATCGATCGACATATTTAATCAGTCAGGATGAGTGAACTTCATATTTCATCCCAACACCCGTGTGGGGTTTTCAAACAATCAAACACAGATTTTAGTTGTGCAGTTGGGCGATGTGTAAAATTTATCGACCCAATCAATATCAGTCAAATCAGTGTATATAAACACATCGGCCGATTTGTTTATAAATATTTATCTATTCACTTTCACGTTAAAAATTATATTTTTAACGATAAAACATTTTATTCAACCTATGAATATTCTATTCGGTTCATTTATTCAATAAAATGATATTTTTATTTTTCTAACATATTTTAGAAAATTTCGGCGGCATAACGGCACGATACTAGAAACGGGACGAGGCCTAGCCTTATCCCCGGTCTAGTGAAGGCCCACGCCATTCACACATCAATCAAATCAATTTCATCTCACCAAATAATTCAATTCAAACAAATAATTCAACTAATCTACGCAACCAAACAAACAAGTCCATGGTCTGTGGACGATTGTGTCGGGTGCTACTAAGCACCGTCTGCATCCTAGTATATATATATAACTAGAAAAAGAAATTGAAAGGTGAGAAATTCTCACATATAGCTATCCTAGCTCCACGGCACTTCATTGATAGAAAACTTCATCGCTATCGCATCTTCGTCATCTTCGTTGCCCGTAGCCACTACATATATAAAAATCGAATTTTTACTTCGCTATTCAATATATAAAAATCATATTTTTAATCCGAAGTTCAATATAAAAAAAATCATATTTTTAATCCGATGACTACTAAAAAAAATCAAACCTTTCTATATATGAAAATCAAGTCTTTCTATATATGAAAATCTAGTTTTTCTATTTTAAAAATCTAATCTTTCCATTTTAGAAATAATCCGATCTTTTCATATTTAAAAATCCGTTCTTTGCATATTTAAAATCTTGCAATTTTATATTCCAAAAATCATGCCATTTTATATTTCAAAAACTGATTTTTTTAAAACAATGTATCAATATTTTTAAACTGATTTTAAAATTTGTATAAATATTTTTAAACTAATTTTAAACAATGGAAATTTATATAATAAAAACTGTTTTAAACAATGTAGGTTTATATAAATATGCACCTCAGTTAATTGATTCGAGACTTGGTTTCGAAATTCTGTTCAATCGGTGAATCTTGGCCGAGATCAGACCGCTCCACGTTGTCGAGCGTCGAAGGAGCTTCCAGGCGCTTGCTCGATAATGAACTCGGAGTCCTGGTGGCGGTGGAATCCCATTCGACGCGGAGGAAGTTTTGAAGCTCGAATCTCGAGATTTACTCCACGAAAAAAATACAATACTTGTATAGATTTGAAGCTGAAGGGATTCTCCACCAAATCTTCAACTAGGTTGATCGGTTTTATTGAGCCGGTGGAGAGATAAAGAGGAGAGAAGCTTTGAACTGGTTTTCGCCGTCGGTTTCAGCAGTTGTCGGGTTTGGGAAGAAAAGGAGTGGGTCAACGTTGAAATCCTATTGGTTAATATATTATATAATTTATTTTTAATTCATTTAAATACAAAAATACCCGTTTCTCCATACGATCTCCAATTCAAACCCAACGACTATCACCCCTAGCTAAATACCCCTATTCCGATCGCAATAGGATATGTATCGCAAGCTGATTTGACCGTTTCGATCAGTTTCCTTTGAATTTACATTTAAATCACTATATTGAATTTTAAACGTACATTTTAAATTATCGGGGTCACATACTAACTCTAAAAATTCTCGAAAAATATTTTCTAGCTTCGTATTGACGATGCGGTCCTAACAAAACTAGTTTCGTCGAATTCTGAGACCATTTGAAAAATGGCCAATTTCCAGTCGATTAAAATCAACTGAAACCGGTCAAACGCGTTTTCCTTTGCCACGCTCACATATTGATTCGAAAAATTATGAAATTTGGAATCTAGCAATAATTCGACATCACGGACCCAACAAAACTGGTTTCGTCGAAATCCGAGGTCGTTTGCAAAATGTCCATTTTTAAGGGCCTGAATTCCATAGTGACTATTCAGAATTTTCAACTGGACATATCTTTTGATCCCCGCTATGAAAATTTGATTATTCAGATTCGTTGGAAAAATATTATCAATTATTTCCTAATATTTTTGGTTTCACTAAAATCCGGATTGTTTTGCACCCGGTACATTCAATTGAAGTTTGAAATCGAATTATCGAACTACCGCGCCATTTTCAATTCTATTTATAATTATATATAAATATTTATATTCTAACGACGACGCGTATAATATATACGTTCGAATTCTATTAAAAATAAATTTTCTCGTCGATATTATTTAAAATAATTCATTTTAAATAATCAAAATTCGCTAAAATTGCCAAAATAAAAATTTTAAACTGGCCCAGATTTTCGGGTTGTTACAACTGGTCTCTCTCCGGCATGGCGGTCACCGATCGTCACGAAGCTCAAGGGTTTGGATGCAAAACCGAGCCCTAAAATTGAACCCATCCGTGAATACTGTCGGCCTTAACTGTAGTGGGGAAGAAAAGGTTAATTTTTATATTAAATTACATAACTAATTAATCTCCAATTATTGTTAACCTTTAAAAATTCATATCTTTCTCATACGAAATCGAAATCTGTTGAAATAGGAACCGTTGGACTCGTGACGTCGAGATCTACACTATAGAAGAGAATTCAGTATTTTTGGAGCTTGTTACAATTTTTAGCGTCATCAAATTGATGTGAGATATCTGAATTCAGAAATAAAATAAATAAATTATATTAGGATGTAGACGGAGTTTACAAACTCCCGACAACTGCCGTCCACAGACCATGGACGACTTGATTGATTTGTGATATGTGATTGGTTGGATTTTTGTGATTGTTTATGATTGAAAAAGAAAAAAGAAAAAAGAAATTGATTGATATTGTAAAAAAAATCGTATGCGTACGAAATAGATTATAGAAATCCCCCTTCTTAAAAGCTGCGAGGCTTTAAGGTTGAGCGAGGAGCCATACATCGGGACGGTGCCGGTTTTAATAACCCTGCCGCTATGCTGCTAAAATTTTCTGAAATATTTTTGTGTTGTAAAATATTTATGTTATTATGTAAAATTGTTCAATAGTATGAAAATTAGGCCATATATATATATATATATATGTATATATATGAACATGAAAGGATACATTATAAATTTGACATATTGATATAAAATGTATAACATTGGGATTTATATCTCCAATATAAATTTACATTTGAAAATATACATTTTGGTAAAAATTGTATTTGCATTTGGAAATTCCATTTTTTATGAAAATTTAGAATGTATGAAATTTTTTCATGTTTTTAAAATAAAACTCGATTACATTGATATCCCATTTTTAATGTTAAGATAGAATCTGGTGAAATTGTTCGTTGTCTTAAGTTAAAACATGTTTACATCAAGAATTACATTTTTAATGTAATAAAAATAAAGGAAAAATAGAAAGACTATTCATGTTTAAAAAATAAGAAAAATCATGTACATTAAAGCTATACTTTAACTTCATGAATAATAAAATTGTTCATGTTTTGAAATTGTAAACATATTTACAATAAAAACATTATTTTAATGTAAATACAGGATATGTGAAAGTGTTCATATATTAAAATAATTAGTTATATTTTATTTGCATTTTTTGAAGCAAATAAAACATTGCAATAAAAAGTTGAATTTTGATCTACATTCTTTGATGCAACTAAACATACAAATAAATAGTTATTCTTTTATTTGCACTCTTTGATGCAAATAAACATTGAATTAAAAAGTTATTCTTTTATTTGCATTATTTGATGCAAATAAACGAAGAAATAAAAAGTTATACTTTTATTTGCATTCTTTGATGCAAATTTGCATTGAAATAAAAAGTTATACCTTTATTTGCATTCTTTGATACAGATAAAATGTAGAAATTGGGAGTTAAATTCTTATTTGCACTTCTTGATGCAAATAAGATATAGCTTTAAAAAGGTTATATTTTATTTGTAATTTAGATACAAATTATAAACAAAACATTAAAATTAAAGTTACATTTTTGTTTGCAATTTTAGATGCAAACAAATCATTAAAATTAAAATTACATTTTTTGTTTGCAATTTTAGATGCAAACAAAACACTAAAATAAAGATTATATTTTTATTTGCATATTTAGATGCAAATATACATTGTAGTTAAAAGATTATATCTTTGTTTGCATATTTAGATGCAAATAATCATTTTAGTTAAAAGATTGTATTTTTATTTGCATATTTAGATGCAAATAAACATTGTAGTTAAAATATTATATTTTTATTTGCATATTTTGATGCAAATAAACATTGTAGTTAAAAGATTATATTTTTTATTTGCATATTTAGATGCAAATAAACATCGTAGTTAAAAGATTATATTTTTATTTGCATATTAAGATGCAAATAAACATCGTAGTTAAAAGATTATATTTTTATTTACATATTTAGATGCAAATAAACACCGTAGGAAGAAGTGGCATTTTTTTGTTTGCAAATGTAGTTACAAACAAAACATTTAATAAAGACTGCATTTTTCGTTCGTTGTTCTGATGCAAATAAAAGCATTATAATAAAAGTTACATTTTGTTTACAATTTAGATGTAAATAAGGAAAAGAATTAAAATAATACATTTTATTTGTAATTTTAATATAAAAGAAAACATAGAATAAACAGCCATATTTTTATTTACATTTTAAATGAAAAAAATAAAAAAGAATAAATTACAAGGGTCACATTTTTATCGACATTTCTATGAAATATAAGAATTGATTTAAATGTCAAAATGTTTATTGTTACTTTAGATACAATAAAAATAGTAGGAATCGCCAAATGATTTATATTTATATTTATATATAAATATATTTTAAATTTAAACGAATCGCGCGCAGTAGTTCGCGTTACGGTAGTCGTAACTTCAAACTATTATACCGTAAGATCCAACCGTTGGATTTTCCCAAAACCGAAACCGTAGGGTTTGTTTTGGAAAGATCTTTCCAATGATATAAATTTTTTTAAGATCCAATGTTTAGATTTTGAGGAATGTGTAAATCTAAATTCTGATGAAAACAGCGCCAGGGACGTCCATCGACCTGAAGCGTCGTTTAATTATATTGAGCTATTTTTAAATAAATAAAAATAGCGATAAATCATTATAAAATATTATAAAGATATGGAATGGAAAGATTGATTTAAACTATATATATTCGAGAATTATTTGAAAAGGCCGAGTTAAATCTTATTTCAAATAATTATACGATGATTGGAAGTCGAAGATTTGAAGACGGTGATTGAAGACCGGCGATCTTCAATATCGAATGGATGACTACTGATGCCCTGGATCGGTTAGCTCCAAGGAGGGGTTACAATGGTAGTTGTCCGGACGTGCTTGTTGATTGTCCGAGTATGCTAAGTGCCTCCAGTCTCGTTCAGACTCAGAACGGACTTGTAAATGGAAGTATGTCTGACATTGGATTTCGTTCCGTGTTGAGTGATCTCTATTAATATTTATCCATTGGTGGTAGATAATTTATTCTCTTGCATAACACCCTTAGAAGGTATATATTAATAGACATCAGTCGCATGGCGTGAATTGTCAGTGGGGCATGCCAAGATGCAAATGATCGAGGCTTATTGTTGAAAAGCAGAGCCTTGTGGTTGATGATCAAAGCACATCTTTTAATAGCATAGCTTTGTGTATAGCGTTATTTCCGAGCCTCACACCCCGGTATGAACCGGAAACGGGAGAAGGATTCAGGGAGGACTGTAAAGACCCGTAACTTCCCCAGTGAGGAAAGCACGGATAGTTCGAGAACAAGCCACAAAAGAACGCGGACGTGAGAACATTTCATTGTATATTACAACAATTCCATCAGAATACAAGAATATACAGAGTATAAATGAATATTACACAGAAATATCAGAGATTTAAATTACATTTAAAAACATCGCAGCGGAAATAATACAAAACACAACTAGAAGGAGATATACGGATACAAAGCTTTCCAGATATCATTCCAGCTGTAAACCAGGATCCTGTGAATATAAATCTGCAAAACCAAAACTACTAGCTGCCCGTGCCAAAGTAAGGGCACCCAGAGTTTAGGTTAAAACAATAAACTCCAGGTCAGTCATGGGACTGGTGTGAGAACTAAAACAGTTATTAATCTTTATTTTAAAGTTCGGTAAATCAAGGACCACGCCGTATAACACGGAACGGGTTTCCTCCCAAGAATACCAGTGCATAAAACAACAGCGCAATGCTAAATAAAGAAGAATGAAGCTATTATAAGACCCAGGTCCTATCACACAATGCAACGCAAGCCGGGGGATAGGGTTTTCCCTTATAATAGCCAAACATGCTTGGTATGTTTAAAACAAATCATTTGATACTATTATAAGTGTATAGTGTATAAAACAACTTCAAATCATAAGTATCAATCATAGGCGGCATGGGTACCATATATCATGTCGCCACACTAGTTCTACAATTAAAACCGCAAATGTCACGTATTTGGAAATTGGATTTCCATCTATGAACCGAGGCCAGGGATCGTCCTCAACCGATTCGAGACAATCTAGCCCATGTATCAGGCAAGCGTGCAGGCAAGCCTTGGATCGTCAGGGCCAGTCCACCGATGTGGATTATTATACCTGAACAATACGTCTCTCCGCCCTATGGGGCGTAAATGAGCCAACAAATGACTCCATCGGACCCGGATCGTCCGATCAAACCGAGGCGCCTCGCAACAGCAACAACCACATAAGTCAAACTCGTCAGGGCGTGTAAAACCACTGACGCCACTTCTACCTAGAAAGAAATGCATGTCCTCCCTGAGGTCCTCTCCCGTTTTTGCTTCATACCGGGTGTGAAACTCGCGAAGTAAACATTACACAAAGCTACGCCGCAAAGGCCGTGCTTCGATCATCAACCACAAGACTCTGCTTTTCAACAGAAGCCTTGATCATTTGCATCTTAGCATGCCACACAGGCAAACCATTCTATGTAACCGATATCAGTCACACAGAATGAAATCCGATGTCAGACACACAGTCCATTTACAAGTCCGTTCTGGGTCTGAACGAAACCGGAGGCACCTAGTACCCCGCATATCCATCGATCTCCAAGTTCGTCTGGACGATCACCAACTGTTTCCATCTTCTTAGGTGTACATCCCAATCAAGATCATCAGTAATCACCCAAACGACGTGAAGACCTCCGGTCTTCGACCACCGTCTTCATCTTCGACTTATCGTCATATCAGTTATTCAGAATGGGATAAACCCAGTCTTTCCGAATAACTCGCGTAAATTATAAACAAGTGTTACACAAACACAACATACGCCTCATTCCAATTCACCAGTCACTAACCATAAATTAACAAGAGAATAATTCCCCAAATACTAACCCCGAAGGCCGAAACCAACATCAGATCAATATCCAGAAAACCATTCTGCTTAGCTAACCGACAGTTAGTTTCTAAATTTCACATTCATAGGGAAAGGTTCCCATTAATTTTATCAAAGATAAATCCCTTGAATTTATTCTTTAATCTTCTTTTGAATTTCGATTCAACTAGTCGGGTTTAACGAACCTTACCGAAGTAATCTTTTGTTTTAATTTCCCAATCCCAACCTATTCATCCCATGAAGTAAAACTGGTTATACTTCATATCTAACACCACGGTGTTATCGGTAAATTCAATTACCATTTCACGTTCAAATCTAATTAAATATTTAACTAACGCCTGGAGCGAAACTGGTGATACTCCATCCTCGACCATTTCAATCTAATTAAAGATCCATTAAAACTCCACTTAGTTTTAATCTGTGACTGGGTTAAAGAATCAGTGTCATTTAAAACACGGTTCACGATAAACCCAAAATCACATCATATTTCAATCAGTCCCTAACCGTAAATTAGCAAGTGAGCAGTTCCCTAAGTATTAACCCCGAAGGCCGAAACCAACATCAGATCAATACCTCAGAAACCATTCATCTTAACTAATCTCCAGTTAGTTTCTGATTTTCTTAATTCCTTTGGGTCTAAGAACGGTATTATTGAAGATACCGTTCACGACAACCCAAAATCACATTTCATTAATTATCGGGTTAAAGAACAAGTGTTATATAAAACACTATTCACGATAAACCCAAGAATCAATACGAATTCAATTCCAATTAAATATTATTTAATTGGTACACTTCATTAAATCTAACTAAAAAGATTTAATCATTTTCTCAACTGGGATTAAGAACAGTGTTAATGAAGACACCATTCATGACAAACCCAAATCACATTTGATATTAAATACAAGGCTTTGAATAGAAAATATATCGGCTTATATTCAATATCAAATTCTACGACCAACAATTATCATATTGGAAATAACGATATAAATACATCTTTCAAATTTCCATAACAATATCTGTGTAATCACGAAATCCAACATTGAAATAATCCAAAGACAATTTCGATTCAAATCCATTTCCAATTCAATTATTGGAAATTCTGTTTACTTTTAAAACCCTTTTCAAATTCAATTTATTTATTTAAAAATAAATAGAATTATAATTCTTGTTCAAAACTAGTTCATTTCGATAAAATCTATTTTTATCTTTTCAAATATGGAGTTTTTCATCCCGATTCTTCACAAATCATTTCTTATGATTTTACACAAATTACTGATATTTTTAATTATTTTATCAAGCCCCGTACAGTCGATTTCCATCAATGGCCATCGAACTGCACTTACAGCGACCTTTTCCAAATTTGATTTGGACATAATTCCCAATCCAACCGTTATATTTCTAATTTCTAATATTCTTTAGAAATCTCTTTTCGATATGAACCCAACGGTTCCGGTTTTAGGAGAATCCGACGGTCAGATCTCCCGTAATATCCGTTCGAAGTCAATGGTCGAAATTCGCGAACTACCGTGGCGCATTCTATTTAGGCCATTATATAATATATATATATATATAATATATACTTCATCGATTTCCTTTTAAAACGTATTATATAAATCGTTTTAAATTCGTTTTCAAAATGATTTCAACTTCATTTCTAATTCAAATAAAAATTGAATTTTTCCTTATAAATTCGTTTTAAATTCATTTCAAATTGATTTCAATTCAAATTGATTTCTAATTCAATTTCAGTTCGTTTTCAATTCAATTTCAATTCGAATCCATTTCTATTCAATTTCAATTTGAATTCATTTCTATTCAGCTTCAATTCGAATTCATTTCTATTCAGCTTCAGTTTGAATTTCAATTCTTTTCAAAATATCAGATTTTGAAATCACTTTCGATATTCATTATAAAATGAATAAAATCGATATAAATATCGTTCACGTCAAAATGACGTCAATCTAATCGACACGGCTTCATATATTTCTATTTTCAAATATTTATTTTTCAAATATTTCTATTCCAAATATTTCTTTTTCAAATATTTCTTTTTCAAATATTTCTTTTTCAAATATTTCTATTTCAAATATTTCTTTTTCAAATATTTCTATTTCAAATATTTCTTTTTCAAATATTTCTTTTTCAAATATTTCTATTTCAAATATTTCTACTTCTAAACTGGAATGAGGCCCAATCAATTACCATATAATGTTAATTATATGGGTTTTCTACAACACATGTATACACTAACAACGATGAATAATCAACCATCATCCAAAGTGCATTCTACACTGTATAAGCATCAAATATAAGTATTCAACGCTCATAACAGTCTGTCAATCAATCGATCGACATACAACCAAACAATCGGGATTAGTGTACGTCAAATATCATCCCAATACCCGTGTGTGGTTTTCAAACCATCAAGCGTAGATTTTATTTGTGCAGTTGGGCGATGTGTAAAATTTATCGACCCAATCAATATCAGTCAAATGTGTGTATATAACAAATCGTCCGATTTGTTTATATTAATTCCATTTCATATACACGTTAAAAATTCTATTTTTAACTATAAAATATTTTCAACTATATGAATAATTTATTCCATTTCACATCACACAATCAACTACACATCAAAATCAAACAACCAAGCATACAAGCCGTCCATGGTCTGTGGACGACGGGTGTCGGGTGCTACTAAACACCGCCTGCATCCTAGTATATATTTTAACTAGAAAAATTAAATTAAAGGTGAGAAGTTCTCACTGATTAGCTAAATCCAACGCCTTGGCTCTTCTTATGTAGAAATCTTCGCCTTTTCTTCTTTCATCACTTTCGTCATCCGTATTCACTACATATATAAAAATCACATTTTTACTTCGCTATTCGATATATAAAAATCGAATTTTTACTTCACTATTTGATATATCGAAATCGAATTTTACTTCGCTATTCAATATATAAAAATCAAATTTTTACTTCGCTATTCAATATAGAAAAATCGAATTTTTACTTCGCTATTCAATATAGAAAAATCGAATTTTTGCTTCGCTATTCAATATAGAAAAATCGAATTTTTACTTCGTTATTCAATATAGAAAAATCGAATTTTTACTTCGCTATTTAATATATAAAAATCGAATTTTTACTTCGCTATTCAATATAGAAAAATCGAATATTTACTTCGCTATTCAATATAGAAAAATCGAATTTTTACTTCGTTATTCAATATAGAAAAATCGAATTTTTACTTCGCTATTCAATATATAAAAATCGAATTTTTACTTCGCTATTCAATATATAAAAATCGAATTTTTTCTATTCCTATAAAGATAATATTTTTATATCCTCTACTATATAAAAATCATATTTTTAATACTTCTACTTTATAAAAATCGTATTTTTAACCTTTCTATAATAATAAAATCTCGTCTTTCTATCATTAAAAATTGAACTTTTCTATATTAAAAATATGAACTTTCCTATTCAAAATCACCGCCTCTTCCTATACAAAAATCGTAGCTCTTTGCTTTATAAATTATAAAAATCATACCTTTATAAAATATAAAAATCATATATTTAAAATACTAAACTATATATATGTGAAAATTATGTTTTTATCATGCTAATGTTACATTAAAAAAAGAAATAAGACTGAAAATAAATGAGAAGAAATAAAAAATATGAACAAACTCACTGTTGGAATCGAAGGGGGTGGAGGAGGCACTGGAGCGGGGTCTGGGAGGGGTAGGCGGTCGCGGCCAGGTGGTGTGGGGCAATGGTGGCCGGTGGCGCGGCCTAGGGTTTCGGGTAGCGCTTGATTTGGGCGGATTTGGGGGTCTCGGCTGCGGAGGAGAGAGGAAGGGAGGAGAACGGGGCTGGAGCAGTTTGGGGAGGGGGCGGCGGTTCCCCCTGGTGGCGGCGCGAAGGCGCGCCAGCCTCCGTTTGTCGCGACGACGGAATCCCCCCTAGTCGCGGTTTTTTTTCCTCAGAGGGTTGACTGATTTTGAAGAGAAAGGAGGCTAGGGTTTTTTTATATTTTTTTTTTTCAAAAAGCAACTTTTTATTTCGACTTCGAAATCGAACCCACCGCCTGTAGTCCATAGCTAACTACCCCCATTCCGAACACAATGGGATATGTAACGTAAGCTGATTCGATCGTTTCGATCAGTTTTCGTCAAAATCAACATATAACTTTATATATTGAATTTGAAAGCGCATTTCAATTTACTGGGGTCACATACTAACTCGAAAAATTCCAGAAAAATATTTTCTAGCTTCGTATTTATGATACGGTCCTAACAAAACTAATTTCGTCGAATTCTGAGACCGTTTGAAAAATGGCCATTTTCCAGTCGATTAAAATCAACTGAAACTGGTCAAACGCGTTTTCCTTTGCCACGCTCACATTTTGATTTGAAAAATTATGAAATTTGAAACCTAGCAATAACTTTACATGCCAGATCCAACAAAAGTGGTTTCGTCGAAATCCGAGGTCGTTTGCAAAATTTCCATTTTTAAGGGCCTGAATTCTATAGCGACTATTCAGAATTTTCAACTGGACATATCTTTTGATTCCCGCTATGAAATTTCAATTTTTTGGATTCGTTGGAAAGATATTCTCAAATAGATTCTAATATTTTTGATTTCACTAAAATCCGGTTTATTTTGCACCCGGTATGTTCAATTGAAGTTTGAAATCGAATTATCGAACTACCACGCCATTTTCAATTCTATTTATAATTATAAAATAAATATTCTATTCTAACGACAACGTATATAAATATATACGTTCGAATTCTATTCAAAATAAATTTCTCGTCGATATTATTTAAAATAATTCGTTTTAAATAATCAAAATTCGCTAAAATTGCCAAAATAAAAATTTTAAATTGGCCCAGATTTCCGGGTTATTACCATGACATACATTTCTTTCTAGCTAGAAGTGGTGTCAGTGACTTACCAACCTCGGCATTTTTACTTATGCGGATGATGGAATGAGGCGCCTCGGTTATTTGAGTCCATTGTGGCTCTATTTACTCCCCATAGGGCGGGGAGACGTATTGTTCAGGAATTTATATATAATCAACCAACGTAAGTTGGGAACCGGCCCTGTGGCTCCTAGATGCAGTTTCGGCTTATCCGGAGGCACGGGCTAGAGTGTCTCGAATTCGGTAAGGACTATCTTTTTCCTTGGTTCATGATGGAAATCCAATTTCCAATACGACCCATGCGGTTTTGATTGTATTACTAGTACGGCGACATAGTATATGGTAGCTATGTTGTCTATGATTGATATATTATGATTGAAATGTTTTAAAACGTATGTACACTAATAATAACATAAAATCTGTTTTATCGTATCAAGCATATTTTGACCATTATAAGGTAAAACTCTATCCTCCAGTTTGCGTTGCATTATGTGATGGGACTTGAGTCTTATAATGGTTTAATTTTTATAAAAAGCATTGCGTTGTTTAATGGTTTACTTTACTTATGCACTGGCAATCCAATGGAGTAAACCCGTTCCGTATTAGCGGCGCGGTCTTGTGATTAGCCTTATTATCAAATAGATTAAATAAGATTTCTCATACCAGTCCCATGACTGACTCGTAGTTTGTTTCACTTTGCAAACTCCGTGGCCTCCGTTCCATATGGGTAGCCTTGTATACAGGTTTAACAGATTCATTCTGGATAGCAATGGAGCTGAAGATGGATGTTATCATTTCTATTTTGCTGTTCAGAATTCACTTAGTATATTATGTTTTTATTCCGCTGCAGACATTTTATATTAAGCTGAAACTGTACTCTATGCTAAGTACGATCCAATTATGTTGTGTAACTCTGATGATGTATTATTTCCAGTGTAATTTGATGAACATTATCTGGTGTAATTCTCTATTTATGTTCTGCTGTTTTTCTTATGTGTTATATTCCAATGATTATCCTTACTTCCGTATACGCGGTAGTTTGGGGTCATCACATTTAGGATCAGAGCTTTGGTTAAACTTAGCACGGAATATAACATTTTAACAAACTCATCATAGATAGAATCAGCAGAATCCCAAAAGGAATAACTCATCATAGATAGGGCTAGTATTGTCCTAGCATGAGTAAAAATACCCCTCATAGATTCACATATATTTGAATGTGTGTCTCTATGTTTTACAATATCTATTCTGTTGGCCTGACTCTTTGTCTGCTATTTGCAGACATAGTAGAAAGGAGTGGCAGAAACAGAAGAAGTAAATCTTTGGTTCAGCAATCTAATGAGCCAGTCGTGCTCCCACAATCATAACGAGATCTAGAAGCTATAGTTAAGAGGTATTGAAATTTGGGTGGAGAACCATTCTTCGGCAAGGATTCCATTATTGAAACACAAACAAGGATGTGTTCTTCTGAGAGAATTTTTGAAGGCTTAAAGTTGAAAGATGATCAGAAAAGGCAAATAGCATCTTGGGTACTCAAAGGCGAAGCTTTATTCTGGTGGGAAGCTGTTACAAAGGAGAACCCAGAAGGTAATATTACCTGGGATAAATTCAAAGAAATTTTCACCGAAATGTTTATTCCTCCAGGAGAAATTGATCGGCTATATGATGAGTTCTATAATCTGAAACAAGGTGATATGACCATTTCGGAGTATCAGAAGAAATTCGAAGAACTTTCTCGCTTTGCACCACAACTAATTCAAGATCCTTTGAGGAAGAATCGGAGATTTATCAAAGGACATCAAAGCAAATACCTAAATTTGTTAACTGCACATATTCACCTCCCTTTTTCTGAAATGATAGAAATGGCTTGTCGCTATGAGGATCTTGATAAGCAACATGGTTGGGAAGGTGAAGAAGAAGGCTGCTCTAGTAGCAAAAGGAAGTTCGAAACTGACAGTCCTGAGGCAAGTACTAAGCCTGAGGCCAGCAAGAAGCCTAAAGCCAATTAGAAAAGGCCAAGATCTCAGAAAAAACGTTAACGACTGCCACATGCTCTAACTGCAATAGACAAGGACATTTGGCGATAAATTGCAGATCTCTAAAGAAACAGAGAAAGGATGGATCTAAATCCAACAAGAAGTCTCCAGAGACCAGGGATTGCCATAAGTCAGGTCACGTAAGGCAAGATTGATGGCTTTTGAAAGCGACTAAGGTAGCTTAAGTCAATAACACGACAGATGCTGCAATGCCCTCAACTAGTCAGTAAAGGCCAGATGTTTTGGAAGGCACTCTCGATGTCCATAGTATCCCTGTTACAATATTATTTGATACGGGCACGTCTCAAAGCTTTATCTCAAGCAATACAGTTAAGAAGCTGAAATTAAAACTGAGGAATCTTAAAGAATCGGTCAGATTTCATAATCCAATAGGAGGTTCTCTTATTCTCGGTGTGTATGGTAAAGTGCCTGTCTCTTTTTCGCATTATCGGTTTCCTTGTACCTTGGTCGTTATGCATTTTTGTGAATTTGATATCATTCTTGGGCTGGATTGGTTAATCAAATATGAAGCCGAAGTTAAATGCACAGAAAGAGTTGTCAAAATTAAAACGAAGCTTGCCAACATTGTTATACCTTGCGTAGGCTCAGATTCAAACATAAAAGAATCTTGGGCTACTCTTGAGGTTTTCCCCCAGTGATCTTAAAATATTCCTGTCGTAAAAAATTATGCGGATGTGTTCGAAGAAGTTGATCGCTTACCTCCGCGTAGAGAAATTGACTTCAGAACTGATTTGGTTCCAAACTCAAGGCCAGTTGTACATCCTATTCGGAGAATGTCGCCAAAAGAAATAGAAGAACTAAGGAATCAAACAAAACAACTTTTGTGGAAAGGTCTGATCAGACCCAGTTTCTCAAAATGGGGTGCAGTAGTGGTATTTGTTCCTAAGTCATACAGTACTCTCAGACTATGTGTGGATTACCGAGAACTCAATAAATCGTCACTCAAGAATAAGTATCCCTTGCCAGTATAGATGATTTGTTGGATCGTTTAAATGGAGCGAAAGTGTTTTCAAAGATGGACCTAGCTACAGGTTTCCATTAGTTGCGTATTGCTGAAGATTGTGTTCCTTTGATAGCTTTCAGAGGTCCAGACATATTTTATGAATGGTTAGTAATGTCGTTCGACTTATGCAACGATCCAGCCTTTTTTGTCGATTTGATGAATCGAGTACTCCAGGATGTTTTGAACAAATTTTTGCTGGTCTTCATTATGACATCTTGATCTTTTCTAAGTCAAATACCGAGCATGAAAAACATTTAGAACAAGTTATGGAAATTCTGAGGAAGGATGTATTAAAATCCAAATTTTTAAAATGTGTATTCTGGCAAGAAGAAGTGAAGTTCCTCGATCATGTAGTATCGAAGGAAGGAATTTTAGTGGATCCTAGCAAAATCACAGCCATTCAAAATTGGAAGCAGCGTAGCACTCCAACCGATGTCAGAAGTTTTCTAGGATTGGCTAGCTATTATCGGAAATTCGTTAAAGATTTTTCGAGGATAGCTTGTCCATTGACAAAGCTTACAAAGAAGCATACAAAGTTCATTTGGATCCCCGAATGCGAGGCAGCTTTCCAAGAGTTGAAACAGAAGTTGATCACTGCTCCGGTGTTGACCAACATAGATGGCAATCAGGATCTGAAAGTTTGGACCAATGCTTCTAGAGAAGGTATCGGTGTGGTGCTAATGCAAAGGGACAAAGTGGTCGCATATGCTAGCCGTCAGTTAAAACTGCATGAGAAGAATTACGCCACTCAAGATCTTGAGACAATGGCCATCGTATTTGCTCTAAAGATATGGAGGCACTATCTCTTGGGTGAAAATTTCGAACTGTATACTGATCACAAATCTTTAAAGTATCTGTTTACCCAGAGAGATTTGAACATGAGACAACAACTTTGGGTTGAATTCCTTGCACCCTATGATCTGGACATCTTGTATACTCTAGGAAAATCCAATGTTATGGCAGAAGCACTTAGCAGAAAGAATGTGGGCGTCGCCAATCTTATCCTCGCCAATCTCATTATTACACCTACATTGATTGACAAAATCTCTGCTCTTCAGAAGGAAGACGAATTTATTCAGAGGATTAGCAAAAGAGTTAGGGAAGGCGAACCCATAAGTTTCCAGATTGATGACAAAGGGGTTCCGAGGCTAAAAGGCCGAATTTGTGTTCCAAATATTCCCGAGCTCAGAAGAGAAGTGATGGATGAATGTCATAAGTCCAAACTTTTTATTCATCCAAAGGGTGAGCAAGATGTATCATGATCTCAAGCGCATGTTCTGGTAGAAATCTATAAAAAGAGACATCTCCATTTATGTCAGCAGGTGTTCTATTGCCAACAAGTCAAAAGCGATCAGCAAAAACCTGCCGGTTTGTTACAACCACTACCAGTTCCAAGTATGAAATGGGATCAAATTTCCATGGATTTTATCGATGGCTTGCCCTGATCTAGAAAAGGCAATGATAGTATATGGGTGATTGTTGATCGTCTCACAAAAACCGCCCATTTTATTCCTGTCAAATCGACCAGAACAACACAAAGTTTGGCGAAGATATATTACAAAGAGATTGTCCGACTACATGGAGTGCCCAGTAGCATTGTAAGTGATTGTGACCCTATATTTGCTAGTTAATTCTAGAAATCTTTCCAAATAGAGCTGGGGGAAACATTAAATCTGAGCACCGCTTATCATCCTCAAACAGATGGCCAGACTGAGAGGGTGAACCGTATACTGGAAGACTTATTGCGGGCTTGTATTCTTGACTTTGGCGGATCATGGGAAGACCACTTGCATTTGGTCGAATTCTCTTATAATAACAGTTACCAAGTAAGCTTGGTCATGTCGCCATTTGCAGCATTATATTGCAGGCCTTGTAAATCTCCCGCAAGTTGGGTTGAACCAGGAAATAGGCTAGTGTTGGGTCCTGACATGATCCGTGTAGCTTCGGAAAAAGTTGATTTTATTAAGAAGAGATTACTAGCAGCTCAGAGCCAGCAGAAAAGTTATGCAGATTCAAGAAGAAGAGATTTAGAAATTTCTGTCGGCGATTATGTGTACTTGAGAGTTTCTCCATTGAGAGGAGTTGTCCGCTTTGGGAAGACTGGGAAGTTGGCTCCTAGATTCATTTGTCCATTCCCTATTCTAGAAAGAATTGGTACTCTCGCTTACAGGGTTCAGTTGCCTGATTGGTTGCCAGGGGTACATGATGTATTCCATGTGTCTCAACTTCGGAAGCATGTCCATGATCCAGATTTGATGGTGGAGGAAGCTGCACGGTAAGATTTGGAGATTACCCCGAATTTAGCAGTAAGAAGGGAGCCGGTAAAGATCATTGGCCAAGAAACCCAAGTTCAGAGGAACAAAAGAATTCACCTAGTCAAAATGTAGTGGAGCGGAGATCCAAGAGACTGTACATGGGGGACAAAGGATAGCATCGAACAAGCTTATCCCTAGTGCAGAGTGGATATCTCTGACTAGCTCTAGTGCAAGGTACATTTACCATATTTACATTTTCCGTTTTGTTTCCTACTTTACTACAGTTTCCTCTTTAGGACGAAAAGTCCTTAAGTGGAGGAGATTGTAACAACCCGAAAAATCAGAACCAATTTAAATTTTTTTATTTCGGCTATTTTATTGGATTTTGAATAGTTGAAATAATTGATTTAAATATTAACGATTAAAAATTTGTTCAAATCGAAGTTTTGACTAATATATTTCATTCTAACTCTAAAAGGAGTTAGAAATAGCACAGTAGTTTGAAATTTGCATTCAAACTTTAACAAACTGTACAGGATGCAAAATAGATTGGATTTTAGTGAAACTGAAAATATTTTAATTTGTTTAAATATATCTTTTCAACGAATCCGAAAAATTGCAATTTCATAGCGAGAATCAAAAGTTATGTTCAGTTAAATTTTTAGAATAGTCGCTATGGAATATAATAAAATATATGGCCTGTATAAATAGCCATTTTTCAAATGACCTCCATTTTCGATGAAACCACTTTTGTTGGATCTGGAATGTCAAATTATTGCAGTATTCCAATTTTCATAATTTTTGGGATCAATATGTGAGCGTTGCAAAAGAAAATGCGTTTTAACAATTTCAGTCAATTTCAATCGACCAGAAAATGGTCATTTTTCCAACTGTCTCCAAATTCGATGAAATTAGTCTTGTTAGGACCGTATCATCAAAACATAGCCAGATTTATTTTTCGCGAATTTTTAGAGTCAGTATGTGGCCCCGGTAAATTAAAATGCTCGATCAAATTAAATAATTAAATGTTTTATTATTTAATTTAATGAATAACTGACTGAAACAGTCGAGTGGGCCTACAAAACATATCCCATTATGTCCGGAATAGGGGTATTTAGCTGGTAACATCACTCGCTGGGTTTGATTTGGAGTTAGTTGATATATAGAAATTTAAATGTATTAAGTAAATAAAATCAAAATGGAAATACTATAAATACGAGTACACCATATAACCCTAGTGCACCTCTTCCAGTCACCATATCTGAATTCCAATGGCCACGGTTCTCAGGATTTAGATTCCTCATTGCTCCCAATCCAATTCAAAATAGAACTCCAACTCAAGGACAAAATCGTATAGCACCTCACAATCTTTCTAATCAACGGTAGAGATTTGTTTTCGTATCCTGTATTGGCTGAATCACCATGCCAAACCGTCCCCGTTCATTGGGAAAATGCGCCACCAGGTCAGCATCGCACGGGGCCCCACTTCCAGTGTCGGTGCGCCGTTGGTCTCTCTCCAGCGTGGCGGTTACCGATCGTCACAAAGCTCAAGGGTTTGGAAGCAAAACAGAGCCCTAGAATTGAACCCATCCTTGAATACTATCGGCCTTAACTATAGTGAGGAAGAAAAGGTTAATTTTTATATTAAATTACATGACTAATTAATCTCCAATTGTTGTTAACCTTTAAAAATTCATATCTTTCCTATACGAAAGCGAATTCTGATGAAAGAGGAAGCGTTGGACTCGTGACGTCGAGATCTACATTGCAGAAGAGACAGCAGAATTTTTGGAGCTTGTTACAATTTTTAGCGTCATCAAATCGATGTGAGATATCTGAATTCAGAAATAAAATAAATAAATTATATTAGGATGCAAACGGAGTTTAGAAACTCCTAACACTCGTCGTCCACAGACCACGGACGACTTGATTGATTTGTGATATGTGATTGGTTGGATTTTTGTGTTTGTTTGTGATTGAAAAAGAAAAAAGAAATTGAAATTGATTGATATTGTAAAAATAAAATTGTCTGCGTACGAAATAGATTATTGATATCCCCCTTGTTAAAAGCTGCGAGGCTTTAAGGTAGAGCGAGGAGCCGTACAACGGGATGGTGCCGGTTTTAATTTCCCTGCCGTTATGCTACCAAAATTTCCTTAAATATTTTTGTGTTGTAAAATATTGATGTTATTATATAAAATAGTTAAACAGTATGAAAATTAGGCCATATATATATATATATGAACATGAAAGGATATATTAAAAATTTGACATTTTGATATAAAATGTATAACATTGGGATTTATATCTCCAATATAAATTTACATTAGAAAATATACATTTCGGTACAAATTGTATTTGCATTTGGAAATTCCATTTTTTATGAAAATTTAGAATGTATGAATTTTTTTCATGTTTTTAAAATAAAACGTGATTACATTGAAATCCCATTTTTAATGTAAAGATAGAATCTGGTGAAATTGTTCATTGTCTTAAGTTAAAACATGTTTACATCAAGAATTACATTTTTAATGTAATAAAAATAAAGGAAAAATAGAAAGACTATTCATGTTCAAAAAATAAGAAAAAACATGTTACATTAAAGCTATACTTTAATGTCATGAATAATAAAATTGTTCATGTTTTGAAATTGTAAACATATTTACATTAAAAACATTATTTTAATGTATATATAGGATATGTGAAAGTGTTCATACACTGAAATAAATAGTTATATTTTATTTGCATTCTTTGATGCAAATATAACATTACAATAAAAAGTTGAATTTTGATCTGCATTCTTTGATGCAACTAAACATAAAAATAAATAGTTATTCTTTTATTTGCACTCTTTGATGCAAATAAACATTGAATTAAAAAGTTATTCTTTTATTTGCATTTTTGATGCAAATACACGATGAAATATAAAGTTATACTTTTATTTGCATTCCTTGATGCAAATATATATTGAAATAAAAGTTATACCTTTATTTGCATTCTTTGATATAGATAAAATGTTGAAATTGGAAGTTAAATTCTTATTTTCATTTCTTGATGCAAATAAGATATAGTTTTAAAAAGGTTATATTTTTATTTGTAATTTAGATACGAATTACAAACAAAACATTAAAATTAAAGTTACATTTTTGTTTGCAATTTTAGATGCAAACAAATCATTAAAATTAAAATTACATTTTTTGTTTGCAATTTTAGATGCAAACAAAACACTAAAATAAAGATTATATTTTTTATTTGCAAATTTAGATGCAAATAAACATTGCAGTTAAAAGATTGTATATTTATTTGCATATTTAGATGCAAATAAGCATTGTAGTTAAAAGATTATATTTTTATTTGCATATTTAGATGCAAATAAACATTGTAGTTAAAAGATTATATTTTTATTTGCATATTTAGATGCAAATAAACATTATAGTTAAAAGATTATATTTTTATTTGCATATTTAGATGCAAAAAAACATTGTAGTTAAAATATTATATTTTTTATTCGCATATTTAGATGCAAATAAACATCGTAGTTAAAATATTATATTTTTATTTGCATATTAAGATGCAAATAAACGTCGTAGTTAAAAGATTATATATTTATTTGCATATTTAGATGCAAATAAACACCGTAGGAAGAAGTGGCATTTTTTTGTTTGCAAATGTAGTTACAAACAAAACATTTAATAAAGGTTGCATTTTTTGTTTGCTGTTCTGATGCAAATAAAAACATTATAATAAAAGTTACATTTTGTTTACAATTTAGATGTAAATAAGGATAGGAATTAAAAGGACACATTTTATTTGTAATTTTAATATAAATGAAAACATAGAATAAACATTCATATTTTTATTTACATTTTAAATGAAAAAAATTAAAAAGAATAAAATTCAAAGGTCACATTTTTATCGATATTTCACATAAAATAAAAGAATTGATTTAAATGTCAAAATGTTTATTGTTACTTTAGATACAATAAAAATAGTAGGAATCACCAAATGATTTATATTTATATTTATATATAAATATAAATTAAAATTTAAACGAATCGCGCGTGGTAGTTCGCGTTACGGTAGTCGTAACTTCAAACGATTATACCGTAAGATCCAACCGTCGGATTTTCCAAAAACTAAAACCATTGGGTTCGTTTTGGAAACAACTTTCCAAAGATATAAAACATGTTAAGATCCAACGGGTAAATCAAATTTTGATAAAAACAGCGTCAGGGCTGCCCATCGACACAAAGCATCGTTTAATTATATTGAGCTATTTTTAAATAAATAAAAATAGCGATAAATTGTTATAAAATATTATTAATGATATAGAATGGAAAGATTGATTTAAAGTATATATATTCGAGAATTATTTGAAAAGTCCGAGTTAAATCTCATTTCAAATAATTATACGACGATGGGAAGTCGAAAATTTGAATATGGTGACTGAAGACTGGCGATCTTCAACATCGAATGGATGAATACTGATGCCTTGGATCGGTTAGCTCCCAGGAGGGGTTACAGTGGTACTTGTCCGGACGTACTTGTTGATTTTCCGGATATGCTCGGTGCCTCTAGTCTCGTTCAGACCTAGAACGGACTTGTAAATGGAAGTATGTCTGACATTGGATTTCGTTCCATGTTGAGTGATCTCTATTAATATTTATCCGTTGGTGGCGGAGAATTTATTCTCTTGCATAACACCCTTAGAGGGTATATATTAATAGACATCAGTCGCATGGCGTGATTTGTCAGTAGGGCATGCTAAGATGCAAATGATCAAGGCTTATTGCTGAAAAGCAGAGCCTTGTGCTTGATGATCACAGCACAGCTTTTAATAGCATAGCTTTGTGTATAGCGTTACTTCGCGAGCCTCACACCCCGGTATGAACCAGAAACGGGAGAAGGATTTAGGGAGGACATACGTTTCTTTCTAGCTAGAAGTGGTGTCAGTGACTTACCAGCCTTGGGATTTTTACTTATGTGGATGATGGAATGAGGCGCCTTAGTTATTTGAGTCCCCTATAGCCCTATTTACGCACCATAGGGCGGGGAGACGTATTGTTCAGGAATTTATATATAATCCACCAACGTAAGTTAGGGACCGGCCCTGTGGCTCCTAGGTGCAGTTGCGGCTGATCCTAAGGCATGGGCTAGAGTGTCTTGAATTCGGTAAGGACTATCTTTTGCCTTGGTTCATGATGGAAATCCAACTTCCAATACGACCCATGTGGTTTTGATTGTATTACTAGTACGACGACATAGTATATGGTAGCTATGCCATCTATGATTGATATATTGTGATTGAAATGTTTTAAAACATATATACACTAATAATAACATAAAATCCGTTTTATCGTATCAAGCATATTTTGACCATTATAAGGTAAAACTCTATCCTCTGGTTTGCGTTGCATTGTGTGATGGAACTTGAGTCTTATAATGGTTTCATTTTTATAAAAAGCATTGCGTTGTTCAACGATTTACTTTGCTTACGCACTGGCAATCCAATGGAGTAAATATGTTCCGCATTAGCGGCATGGTCATGTGATTAGGCTTATTATCAAATAGGTTAAATAAGATTTATCATACCAGTCTCATGACTAACTCGTAGTTTGTTTCACTTTGCAAACTCGGGTGCCCTCCTTTCCACATGGGCAGCCTTGTATACAGGTTTAGCAGATTCATTCTGGATAGCAATGGAGCTGAAGATGGATGTTATCAATTCTATTTTGCTGTTCAGACTTTACTTAGTATATTATGTTTTTATTCCGCTGCAAACATTTTATATTAAGCTGAAACTGTACTCTATGCTAAGTATGATCCAATTATGCTATGTAACTCTGATGACGTATTATTTCCAGTGTAATTTGATGAACATTATCTGCTGTAATTCTCTATTTCTGTTCTGCTGTTTTTGTTATGTGTTATATTCCAATGATTATCCTTACTTCCGTATATGCAGGAGTTTGGGGTCATCACAATGCTACATAGAGATAGTTTGATTTCTTATATGTTTGGATGATTTGATGTAATTATTATGAAATGTATGATATACAATACATAACACTCATCGAATCAAATCTAAGCTACATAGGAATCCTTCATAATCTAATTTCTTATATTCATTTGGTTTGATAAAATTATAAAATAACAAATCTCTTTTGGAGATATTTTATAATCACTTCTTTTTGAATGTTATATTTTACTGCAAGAGACGCTTTATATGCACTACTTTTAGAATGTTATGTCAAAACACAATATCATTTTCTATATGAATTACATAACTTGTGCTTTTATTGTACTATAAAATATCTCTACTGAAGATTTTAGTCATAACTATGTTTGAAATGTTATACCAAATTTTAAATACAATAAAAAATATATATGTCTAAATAAAAACCAGATGTGGGAGAACAAGCCACTTCTTTTGTTGTGTAGTATGGCTACATAATATCTGTTTTGGAAATGAATTAAGATCACTGCTTCAAGAATGTAATATTGATATATATTATCTCTCTTAGAGATGAATTAGTATCACAACTTCTGGAATTTCATATGACACTGGTTCAGGGAATATAACACTTTCCTTGTAAGAATTACATTTAACAAAAATATTTTTTTGGGCATACATTTAACAAAAATATGATATCTATACATCTGTATTGGGATGTTGAACTTTGCAATATCAATTTAAACAAAACTCTAAAATATATATTTAAGATTTTAATATTTATACACACCTTTACGGAATAAGAATATTCTCTTTCAAAGAATACTAAAATGCTTTTTATAAATATCTATGCATATATACATAGAAGTTTAAAAATAATTCAAGTTTTCACAACATAATGTAATTAGTATAAATCAAATCTCCTAATCTCTTTTTTGTAGTACACTCAAAGTTCAAGTTTGAGCTATGTTAAAGCATTAGGATAATAGTTATACAAATTCAAATGAAATTAGATATTGCATTATGCAAAACCTATGAATTGACCATGTATACTTTTACATAGTTTGAAATAAACAATGGAGAGAAACACTTTGAACTAACTCAAATATATAAACTGAAATAAAATTGGAGAAACATGAACTAAAACGTCATTTTATTTCATATTTCAAAAATAATGAATGCCCTTTCTAGGGCTAAATTAAAAAATTCAACTCAAGAAATGTTTAATAATTTGTACGACATAATATCTTTAGGAAAATTGGTTAATATAGTATATAAAAGTAACGATGTAAGTAAGATACAATTCATTTTGAGATTTTGAAATCTCTTGAATGCATCATCCTTACCTCATATGATGATTTGTTATTCTCTTTTATCCATTTCAAAAAGTAAATTTTTATCGTTTCAAATAGTTTTCGTAGATCTTTGGGATTCTAATTTATGAATTTCTTTAACTTCCTTATTTGATAAACTTCATGTTTTCGTAATGCATATATATATATCAAGTTTATTAGTTTATAATGAACTTATGATTCTAAAACATTTGGAAAACTTCTAGTTTAGAAGTTTTTTACTTTTGGCTAATTAGAAAATTACTAATAAGATTACAAACTAGTAAACTGTATCAAAAAGTTTCTCATAATTCAAGACTTCAAGTCTCAGACTTTGAGTTATATATCTTCTAGTTCCAAAACAAAAGTCTTTAGATTATTGTTAAAACTTATGTCTTCCATTATATCAAATATTATTTGTCAAATTAAATACACCAAATAATAACCACATGTATTTTCTTATTCCAAACACGAATATACAACGTAATTTACAATAACCAATGCACTTGATGCATTAATGATAAATTAATTTAATTCAATATAATAACAACAATTAATGCATTTAATAAAATCGAATGCAATAAATTGCTATATGATTTGAAATAAAAATTACATTCATAACATAGTGACATCTTCACAAATGTTACATAAATTAATAAAACTTCATTTGGACCTAACTACAATATTACTCAACAACAAAATTAAAACAGAATGCCAAAAGTGAAACTTTACTTCTCAGTAATCAGAAATTTCTAGGATAAATAAAATACCTCTTATATATAATGCTCAATAAAAAATTGAGAAAATATTGTACAATCACAAAATCAAAATTTTGTATTATATTATATAAATGGTTCTAAATTATGTAGATCTATCCAAACCATGCACAAACATAAATTAAAATATTTACAACTCTCAAATCCAATATGTTTCACTTATAAAAACCGCGTGATTCTTTACCAAACATATTAAAATAAAGACGTAGATAATCAAAATAAATATAAATTGTAAACTTTACATATCGGTGGACCGTAAAATAACTCTATTTAATCCATATGTAGTCATATTATTTTAATATTTTGAAATATAGTTCTTTGGGATGCTTGCTTGTCCACGATTTTTCAGAATTCTTTTTTGATTGAGTTACCATTGGAAAGTCATGCTCCAGCCATAATTCATGGTAAAAGCCAAATCAGGTGCTTTAATCTATCTTACTACATTGAGATGATGGTTTCCCTTTTTGAAAGTTAGTCATATTAAGAAATCAGAAAAGTAATTTGATAGAAATTCCAATTTTAAGTTTCTAAAGCTGTTGGCCATAATCAGGTTAGGCCAATTGGCTAAAACTAGCAAACCCATTAGTCCAGTCACCTTTATTTATAAATAGGGGTAGGAGATTCGTTTGATGTTTTCATTCTCATTCTCCTATCAATCATATACCTAAATCTAGTCTAGTTCTTCCTTAAATTCACAAATTTGCATCAATTTTTCACTAAATCATCTCTAATTATTATTTAGATCTATATTGTTTGAATAGATTTATCCACTTTGATCAAGAATTCTCATGACTATTGATGTCCAGATTGAATCTCCAGTTAAATTCATTGATTTAGTAGATTATATAATTGATTTTGATATCTCGTATATTTATATTTGATCATATATTTCAGTTGGTATATTTTTATCATTTATATGTTAATTAAATCCAAAACTTAATCTAAAAATTCGTATCTAAATACCTTAGGATAATCAAATTATGTAAAATGGTGATTAGTATGTTAGATCCAACATATTCAATGGGTAAGTATCTATGTTTTACGTTACATCAATGATTATGTTTAATTGATTCATGGTTATGTGCACTTGAATGATTATGTATGGTTAATTATTTGTTAAATCATTATATGAATGGTTGAGTTTCTTGTTATGCTTGATCCTATGTGCTAGAGTTGTGCATCTTTTATGATATGGATGAATGATTAGAGTAGATCTGGTGTTGACTTAACCATACCCAAAGTGAATTTGAGACTCTGAAAGAATTTTGAATTCAAGAGTTAGACTCGAAGCCAATATGTAGGTTCGAATCCATTTGCTTCAAGTATGCTTGAAGGCTCGAAGCCAAAGGAATTGCTTTGAAGGTGGTAAGCAAGCTTTGAATCAATGCAAGTAGGTAATACGTAACTAGGTTCAAAATAGGTCCAGTTGATTCCAAGCACTATGAAGCAGTTGGGTTAGAATGGAATATAGTTCTTTGAATCAATTCAGAGATTCAAAGAAAATCATATGGATTCGTGACAAGTCCAGATAAGTTTAAAGTTATACAAGGTGGATTCGAAGCAATACCAGGCAGGTTGGCAGCATAATAAGGTGGATTCAAAGCACAACAATTATGAGCTTGAAGTAAAGGAGAATTCGAAGCATAACAAAACGAAGAGGTGATTCGAAGTGACTTTAGGATAGGTGCTTTGATTCAAAGCAAAGAACTTTTGACTGAAACAAAATGAAGAAGCAACCGATACATGCATAGCAGTGGTTCAAAGGGAGGTATTGGTTCGAAGAAAGGGAGCGCTTTAAATTAGTGACTCGAAGGGAGGTATATTAGTGTTCAAAGAAAAATGGATTTGTGATTCAAAGATTTTATTTCGAGCCAGTCAAAACAAAATGATTATTCTCCATTCGAAGCATTGTGCCTTAAAGCTCGAAGAACAGTGTTTCGAGGCTCAAAGCGGAGTGTTTCATAGCCCAAAGTAGAATGGTTCAAAGATTAAAACAAGTGTCTCAAAGCCTAAAGCATAAAGCTTTGAGATAGAAGTTTAATGTTTCAAAGCTCATACCAATGTGTTTCAGGTGTATTATGATATCTTTATTCCATGTTTTTACTATAAGTGTTTGACATAATTTCAAGTTTCTTTGAAGAAAAATTGTAATCTAGTTTGAAGCATAGTGGTCAATTCTTCTAGAGGCAAGAGAAGATTGTGTGATCAAGGGGATGGGTTGGTGAGGTCATTTGAGTTGTATTGGAGCTTGTGGCTTGTGGCTTGTTGATTGCTAGGTGAATTTGTGACTCTTAGATTTGATACTGGATGGGAATGTAGTGGAAAGAATATGGCATGCAACTTAAGATGCAATGAGGCTGCATGATAATGGATTGGTTTGAGGGTAAGTAAAAACTAAAGATGAGGTTGTGGATTGCTCTTGTGTTTGGATACCAAGGTATCATTGATAACTTGGAGTGCTCAAACTGGCTTAAAGTAAGGGTATCGTGGAGACGCCCATTAGGATTGGTAGTGATGATTGTGTACCTTGCAGAAGGAGACCAGTGCTAGTGGTGGTAATGTCCTAGTGTAAACACAAAGTATGATTAGAAGCGGGATTTTTCCATTAGGAAGTAAGGATAGTCATACAAGTTATCAATGTATTCGATACTTTGGAAGTGGTAGTCAGGTTTCATTTGATAGATGTTATGGTTGTTATGGGTGCACTTTTTCTTTATCTATGTAGTATATCACTTATAAGATTCTGGAGAAGGGATAAGAAATGAAGCCGATGATGTGGGTTGTTTAGATTATTCTATCCCGATCAGTATCATTCATTTTTTGTTTACTGAGTAGCATATATCACTTAGTTATTATGTTATTTAGTTGTAGGGGAAGACCAGGTATGAGATTTAAACCTTTATAGTAGCATATTTTTCAATATGGCTTTTGATAGTCATTTATCGCTCACACTAGACTATCATTTAACCTAAGGTTTAAGTTTTCCTCTTATTATCATGGAATGCTTATCAACATCATTGATGAGTAGACTAAATATAAGTTTATGGTGGTGAGGAAGTTGTTTCAGAGATGAGATGAGGGAGATAGGCATATTACTCTGTAATCATAGATATTTTGCTTATGTTGTTTGCTTATTTACTTTAAGAGAAATTTATAGAGGACTCGGTGTACAAAATATCATGCTTTGATGTACATAACTCAATGGCTTTATGGAAATCATGTTTCCACTTTGTTATTCTCACTACTAGTTTTTGTATATTTTCTTGTCATATTTTATCCATGAGCCATACGATATATGATAGATTGGTTTTGTTTCTTTATCGATGCTCATCCCATATCTTCATGACTTATGTGCAGTGTAACATTTTCTCTTTTATGCACGGGGAATGAGGAGGACGTCACATTTAATATTAAAGCTTTGGTTATCCGATTGACAAAAGTTCATAGAGAGTATACGTTAAAGAGAGAACACATTTGTAAAAGTTAAAGTTTAGTTTTATAGTAGTACATAGTATTTTTTCACTAACTTGAGTCACCATTGTGGCTTTTCTTTTGAAGAGACTGGTCATTCTTATTAAGATAAAGAATGAATCGAAATACAGAAAATGTTGCAAGGAAGAACTCTGCTTTGGGAGTGGTTAGAGAAGGTATATTTTGCGTTGTAATATGTGATTACTAAGCTATGTTTGAAGCCATGATGGTAGCGATGATGAGAAGAGCTCAACCGGCTCTAAGAGTAGTGATAGATAATGGTGGTATTCCTATGTAGGCAACTAGTACAAACTTTGCAAACTTGTGTAAGAACTTCTCTTTTTTGGGAGAAAAACCATTCATAGGGATTGAGTCCGTTGACGAAGTCCAAGAGTGGTTGAATACTTGTAGTCACATCTTTAGTGATCTTAGTTTAGGTTCTTTTTTCTTTTTCTTTTTCTTTTTCAAAAATATAAGTATATACCAAAAAAGGAGAAAAACGACCTTTCTCCCGTGGCTCACAAAAAACAGAACACCAATGTTGAACGCTTTTGGGTCTGACTACCCAAATACAACACAACACAGAGAAACACCACATGAAAACAAACAAAAACCCAACACCGCTCTAGCAGCAACAACTCCTGAAGTAAGTCAAAGAAAAAACAATAGAGCAGTAGACCATAAAAAGGCAGAAGAACTGCAAACTTCACAACGACTGGAGGATGTGAGGCCTTCCATCTGACACCTAACAGAAAGAACCTTAATGAACAACAAGGTCCTGCCTTATACCAGAAGCTAACCTGCAAATCTAAGCACACCACAAGCTGCCACTGAGACTACCGCCAAAATCCAGCTACCCAAGACTCCCAAAGCATATGCGCCGCAACAAACCTAAACAAAAGTGTCACTCCACCCCCTCATGGGGGAAAGCCCCTTGTGTGACAGACAAAGCACACACTAGGGAAGGATAAAGAGACTTCAGGTTACCAATAAAGGGCCTACCTCAAAAAGAAAAAAAAAGATCATCTGACACCTTGAGAATGGTAGTCAAAACCACAATAGGAGACTCGTTAAAGATAGCCTAGTTCCTGGCAGACTAGAGATGCCAACAAATGAGACAAGTAATAAGCCTGAAGAGGACCGATCTAAGATCCTTTCCCAATCTCCTAAGCAACCAAGCACGGAGACGAGAAATCAACATGTATGGACTGCTTGAAGGCTAATCATACCTCTAAAGGATGACCAAACAGATCGAGCACACTTTTCGTCAAAGAGTAAATGAGCGATAGACTCCTCAGAACTATAACTGCAGCACCGACAACGAGTCACGGAAGGGATATGATTCTTTTAAGGTCATCGTCCAAGGGGAGTCTGACATAGAAAATTTTCCACATAAAGATGGAGACCTTCGGAGGGATGCGAGAATCCCATATGAAGGATAATTTTGGAACCCTAAGGACTGGAATTCTAATAGAATTCCAAGTCACACAAAGGGATAAAGCATTCTCATTCCAATTGAGGCCTAGTCTATCAGGATCGAAAAAAAAATTTGATCGACTGCATCCGGTTCTACGTCTCACCTGCATAAGAAAGGGGACCAGGGTAGTCCGTCGAGGATAGACGATGATACTTTGCATGAAGGAAAGAAGCCCAATCTGATGACCCCAAACCCCCGTGCCACGGAAGCAAGGATAATCTTTGGAATATAACACATAAACAATAACAACAGAACAGAAATATATCATTACACCAGATAATGTACAAAAATTATACTGGAACAAATATAATCATCAGAGTTACTTAGCATAACAGGATCATACTTAGTACAAAATACAATTTCAGCTTTATATAAAATGTCTGCAGCGGAATCAAACTTAATATACATAAGAAAGTCTGAATAGAATAAAAGAAATGATAGAATCCATCTTCAGCTCCATAGCTATCCAAAGTGAGCTTGCTAAAACCTGAATACAAGGCTGCCCATGTAGAAAATAGGGGCATCCGAGTTTGCAAACTGAAACAAACTACGAGTCAGTCATGGGACTGGTATGAGAAATCTTACATAACCTATTTAACAATAAGGCCAATCATAGGACCACGCTGCTAACGCGGAATGGGTTTACCCATTGGATTGCCAGTGCATAAATAAAGTAAATCATTTAAATAACACAATGCTTTTTTGTAACGACCCGAAAATCCGTACCAATTTGAGCTGACTAATATACTACACATTCAACTCAAAGTGCATGAAAGTTAGATCGTTATTAGAAAGAATTTAGAGGATGAGAGAGATAAGATAGAACTAATAGAATAGAAGAAGAAGAATAACTCACTGAACAGAATCAGAGTAAACACGAACTCACAGCGGAACGAATAAAATGTTTTATATAACATAACTCTGACATACAAATCTGAATTTTTATACTTACATATCATATCAGAGTATAATTCATATACATCACAGCGGAAATAATCTCTAAATAACTAGCAGTGAAGCCTCCTGCTTCGAGCTCCTCCAAGTGAATCTGCAAAGCCTGAAACACTTGACTGCCCGTACAAGTTTGGGCACCCAAGAGTTTAGGAGAAACAAAATAAACTCTGGGTCAGTCATGGGACTGGTGTGAGTAAATTCCAACCATACTGTTTAACTTTGAAAATCCTTTTGGAAACAAAAGGATAATAGTAAGACCAGCCCACACATAAACATGGATGGTTTTTACCTTACTATAACCCAAAATATTTTGATATTAAAATCCAGTGATATTATAATAATGTCTAATCAAGTAAATAACCAAATAGCGGAATGCTTGCATCTCACGCTCTACATACATGGAATAAAATCAAAAACCGCAGGGCGCTTATTGGAGATTGGATTCCAACTATGACAAGGTATGGGACTACCTGCCGATAGTGTATCTCTAGAGGCGAATACACTGGGTTCAACAAGAACGTCTTGCAACCCAGCCCACACATGACCGACCACTCATTTCGCTTGAGTGTATCGAAAGTATATCACCAACGGTTGGGCTCAAACCACCATTTCCCAAAAAAGGACAGCATCAAAATAGATTCAAGAAGTAAAAGTAATTTCTCTAGATAGGTGATTATACACCCTAATGGGAGCGACCCATATAGCCATGTTGCCTGCCCGATTTTTGTCATTTCCCGGTTGTGAAGCTTGAGGCTACGTCTATTTTCTAGAACATATGGCCATCATACACTTTGAATGCCACATCGTCAAACCCATCAAATCACTAGTTGATCTTTCCAAAAATATCACGGGTATAAAATCTAAGAGAAACGAATTTCTCCGCCACCAGACATAATATCTTGAAAAGATCGCCTTATGTGACCGTTAGGAATACTCTGTCGGACATTCGTCCATACAAGTTGTCCTGGGACTGGACAAACATAACAACTCTTGAATTTCAGTCCGTCTTTGATTATCTTAAGTAAAACTTAATTCGCAACGTCTATGTCTATACGGAGTGGTTTTTCGGATATTAAATCCAACCGGTCTCCCCGTATTGACAACGATGGTCAAAACACTTCGATAGTCGGTTATTTAACTATCGAAGTAAAAACAACATCCATTCTAAAGTATAACTAAACATCACACAACCACGACGTTTCTTTATTTAACATTCGTTTTTCTTATTCGCATTCTCGTATCTTACTAGATATTTCTCAAACCCTGTTTTAGCACTTTCACACTTCTTGGAATACATTCTCAGTTATTATAAACTCTTATTCTTGTATTTCTTTGGACAACATCGTTACTTATTACTTTAGAAGAAGTAGATTTCAAACCAAATTGTTTCCATTCACTAGGGAGTAGCATATAAAAATCATGTTTAAGCTTGGTTAACAACGTTAATTTATCGTTATAGTTCAAACTTGTCATACGCTGTAATATTCCCCTTTTATACTAATCTTGACATCTCTTACCGTTACAAAAATCTTGACATCTCTAATTCAATAACATTTTAAATGAGGCCCACTTAAGAAACAATTAAAAGTAATTAACTAATATTTTAAACTATAAAATGAACTATAAATTACCAGTTTATAATAGAACTTCTATTACAGTTTAAAACTTCACTTTAATTATAAAAATTAAAAATTTTATAATTAACTTCGTCGATTTGCCTGACGACCAATCAACTTCTTAATCAAACGATGGATTTATGGTCAGTTGTTGCTACTTTCTTAATCAACATCATCTATTGATTTCATCGATATCCATACTAGGTTTAATGTCATTTAGGTTCAAAATAGTGCATACAAAACAAACAGTACATATAAATATTGAGGAATCCGGTTGGATTCCCCCAACCAGTTTCCTACATCCACAGATGTTATTCAAATCAGTATCCAACCAATGATGTGTACATATGCAACGATATATATCTATTACAACCAATTTAACTATAATTTACCTAAACGACCATCACACAGCATTCAACCAATATTTAAAATATAATTAAAATAATTTAAAATATATATCAGAGTTAGTGAATTTACTCACCTTGGCACGTTAACCGTTAAATAACGATTTGCGTCAACCGATTATACCCGGCGCTTTAATTTCCTAAAACTGTAATGTGCTCAAAAACTATTCCGGATCGACTTCAGTATGTAGTCTGCGACCCTCATATCCAATGCACTATTTTTTTTACTACTTCAACCGCTCCTCCAATTACCATCGTTCGACCTTCCAATTTCACCTTCTCTACAACTTGATTACCACAAAGCTGAACGCAACTTGGTTGCCCACAGGAGATGCTTCTCCTTTTAATACCGATTCACATTTCTCCTCATATACTAATTTTACTTTTCCTTTTTATTACATGGGCTTCCCGCAAATCTTGGCCCACCACCAAATAATCAACCCAAAACCGCTACTGTGGCTTCTACTTCCCAGGAAAATGCCGCACCTCAGACATCACCGTTTTCCCCCTTTCCAGAAACAAATACCCTCAATGCTTCATATATATTTTTTTATCGCAAGCCTCTTTCCAGTATATTTTGAACAACCCTTCAGTCTGATTGCATAGGTTTGAAGCCGCCTGTTACTTGCTTCTCGTTCCTTTATTTTCACTTCTCAGTCCTTACAATCGGCCCTTGTACACTTGTATTTCTACTCCACTCATGAGTCCACCCAGTCTACGCCACCATGCATTTTATCCCATCAAAACTCAACACAATCATCCCCCCTTGCTCCACTAGAACGTCCAACTTCCAACGTCGCCTCGCACCGCTGCAGTCCGAACAGTCCTTCCCTTTAGCCACCACTGTTCCTTTCAAATCTCGCCAACTCCGCCGAACTGCACTGCTACCTTCCATCTTCTCCATCTAAATACAATAATCGCTGCTACTATATGCACCACCATTTCATACGTATCTCAAGCCTTCCACCAACTGTTGCTGTCCTCCAATGAATGACTTCCGTAACCTTATGCATTATTTTTTCACGTCCTTCCACTTGATCCTTATCTCAACACTGCAGACACCCTTTTAAAAAGAAAAACATCCCAACGTGAATACCATTTCCTTTCACTGCTTTTTGACAGCTTTCGCCTCCCCATGCCTCATGTTCTTTCGCCTCACATACCATTTCCCTTTACTGTTTCTCGCTTTTACAAAAAAAAATTTGATTGCTATTGAAGGCCCTTCCGTTTGCTTGGAGAAGGAAGCACCTAAGTACCCAGTATTTATAGTTGAGGATTTCTTAACCATGAAGCTTTCATAGACCATAGGTTTGCAGTGATTAGTCGGTTGAGATGGTAGAGTGGTTTTCATGTTGATTAGAAAACACACTGTTGTGCCATTCCTTGGTTGCCAAGGGATAGGTTGGCTATGGCGTTTAGGACAGGTCGCCATGTTGTATGTTGGGTGGAGTGCCATTGAAATGAAAAGACATTCTGTGAAATGATCAATAGCTGGGACTCTAAGGGTATTTTCCTATTTAGCTGGAAAGTTATGCATTGGTTTTTACTACACGTCATTGGATTCACACTGTCCCGTAAGTGGATACTACATGCTGCATGCCCCATGTTCCAGAATCTTAATACTACTGACTTTGTGGATTTTCTTTTGGAAGATATGTCGATATCATAAAGGATTCGATTTAGATATTTTTCCAGTTAGTACCGTATAGGAGAGTAAATTTCAACAATTGGATAGGCTAGAGTATGGTTTGTTTTAGGATAGGCATGCCATTCATTTAATGTTTGATAAGGACTATACAGGTTTGCTTGATTTAAGACTACTCAGTGTGTGATCTTTTCCTTAAGTATGAAGTCTTTGGAGAAGGACGCTTTACTGTTTGGAAGTGATATTCTATGTGCTGCGAGCCTTAGCTATGAAGCATCCAAAAATTTCAAAGTACACATTATAATTGTTTGTAATAGTAGTGTACCATGTTATGTAGAATGTTGTTCATGTCCGCGCAGACACGGACAGAAATAAAATTACGGTCATATTCAGCGAGGCGCCACGATCCCAAAAGTATAATAATATCAGTAGGTTGACTCATATTTTGAAATCCTAAAATATTGATATAGGGTGCAAAATATTCCAAATAAAAAAGTTGCGTATTTAATTATTTAAAAATTACAGTAAAATTCTAAAAATTAAATTATCACTACGTCTCAAAAGAACCTTATCTAAATTTGAAACTGATATCCAGTTATATCAAATAAATCGTTATGGTCGATAAACAATTCTATAGCGACTATTCGAAAATTTTATTTGAATATAACTCGCAAATCTATACGACGAAAGTTTCATTTTTCACTTTCATTATAAAAATATTGTTTAGCAAATTCCAACGTTTCTTGTTTCACAGAAATCCGACTTATAACGAGTCATGTATACTCAGTTGAAGTTCAGAACGTTAAATTACGAACTGCAGCGTCGTTATGAGCTCATTTATATTTAATATGTATTTTATACGTTCAACTTCATTTTCAATGAATATATAAATCCACTTATATTACGAATTCAATGTTTAAACTAATTTAAAAATTCAAATACAAACCGATAAAAATGCGGGACGTTACATTCCTTCCCCCTTAAAATAATTTCGTCCTCGAAATTGCTAAGATGGGGAAAATGCTACAATCTCTGTTGTAAACGGGTTAAAAATCCTTTTGGCTTACCTAATAATTTCAGTTTCAAATGAACTGATTAATTCCAATTAAATCTTAATTACTTCTTATTTCGAATATTTTTTATTTAAATTCTGAAAATTCCCTAACAACTCAAATTTTCGGAGAATTTTTTTTTGCCAGCATCTCCTCTACACGACTTATTCAGTACTACAACAACTTTCCACCCTGGGCCTTCTCCAATCCAATAGAAAATCAAATAGCCAAACGGCTTGCCCAAATCGACTCATAAAAATCTCATACTCGTATATAAACGTGTACCTTCTCTGTCGGGCATTCAACTCTGAACTCTGTCTCTGCCATCTGCTATCAAATCAGCATATATCCAAACATTATTGGTTGATCTTCATCAATACATTCTCAAACCAATCTTTCACTTTTTACCCAACCAAATTCTATTTCAACTCCAATTTCATTTACAGGTTTATTTCTCAAATCAGCTATCTTCATCTCCAAATTCAAAATTCAATTCTTATTCTCCAAGAAGCAATTCATTTTAATAACTCGAATCTCCCATATTTCTCTTTTACAATTTCCATTCTGGATCGTTCCAGATTCAGTCCAATTTTGTTATCTATGTTTAAGTTCCTCTTTTACCATTTTAACTCCATAAATTAAATCTTTTATTTCCGAATTCAAATTCCTCGGATTTATTTCAAATCAATTTGAAATCATATATTTATTCAAAACATTTGAATTTCTGACAACTTGTTTTCCCAAAACACTTCAAAAACAAAATCTTTTGGTAGTAGTCCGTCACTCTGAAACTCGAAAATGACACTGATGATGTGGCCAGCATCATCAGAATTATTTTCCAGTAGTAGAAGTGAGTTCAATACTACATCATCTTCAAAACATGTTTTCCAAAGTTTCTATTTTGAAATTTCCTTCCGTATATCTTTCACAGCACTTAGAAAACAATTTCAAATCACCCAGGATTTTAAAATTCCCATATATTCAATTCAAAATTCATTTACAAAACCTTTCTAAGTTTCTAGAGTTTTATTTCAATCCTGGTTTTCAAATTCAGATTTAGTTCATCTGAGTTCGCATATTATACTTATATAATATTTCGATTGGTTATTTATATAACTAACTCAATTATAAATCTTGTTCGATTATAATAACGATCAACACATCTAATATACTATAATAATCTCAAGATATATATACTTTTATATCAAAATATATTTCGGGTAAAATTATTTTACTTACCTAGCTTTAGAAACAATACTGTGTCGAAATACTCTGTTCAAGAGTTTTGAAACACCTATCGATATGGTTTGCATTACCGCATCGACCAGAATTCATAAACCACTCGACAAACCAATCAACACAATATAAAACAGTTTTTATAACAATTTACAAATACGCACTCAAAAATATACACTTAAACTCAATCTAGAGTATTACTAACTCCATCTCTATTGAGTTACGCCACAGGGCCAAGGCAATCACTTAACCTTCAACTCTGATACCAACTGTAACGACCCAAAAATCCGTACCAATTTGAGCTGACTAATATACTACACATTCAACTCAAAGTGCACGAAAGTTCAGATCATTAATAGAAAGAATTTAGAGGATGAGAGAGATAAGATAGAACTAATAGAATAGAAGAAGAAGAATAACTCACTTAACATAATCATAGTAAACCAGAACCCAAAGCGGAAAGAATAAAATGTTTTATATAACATAACTTTGAAATACAAATCTGAATTTTAATACTTACATATCATATCAGAGTATAATTCATATACATCATAGTGGAAATAATCTCTAAATAACTTGCAGTGAAGCCTCCTGCTTCGAGCTCCTCCAAGTGAATCTGCAAAGCCTGAAACACTTGACTGCCCGTACAAATTTGGACACCCAAGAGTTTAGGAAACTGTGGGTCAGTCATGGGACTGGTGTGACTAAATTCCAACCATACAGTTTAACTTTGAAAATCCTTTTGGAAACAAAAGGATAATAGTAAAACCAGCCCACACATAAACATGGACGGTTTTTACCTTACTATAACCCAAAATATTTTGATATTAAAATCCAGTGATATTATAATAATGTCTAATCAAGTAAATAACCAAATAGCAGAACGCTTGCATCTCACGCTCTACATACATAGTATAAAATCAAAAACCGTAGGGCGCTTATTGGAGATTGGATTCCAACTATGAAAAGGTATGGGATTACCTGCCGATAGTGTATCTCTAGAGGCGAATACACTGGGTTCAACAAGAACGTCTTGCAACCCGACCCACACATGACCGACCACTCATTTCGCTTGAGTGTATCGAATGTATATCACCAACGGTTGGGCTCAAACCACCGTTTCCCAAAAAAGGACAGCATAGAAATAGATTCAAGAAGTAAAAGGAATTTCTCTAGATAGGTGATTATACACCCTAATGGGAGCGACCAACATAGCCATGCTGCCTGCCCGATTTTTGTCATTTCCCGGTTGTGAAGCTTGAGGCTATGTCTATTTTCTAGAACATCTGGCCATCATACACTTTGAATGCCACATCGTTAAACCCATCAAATCAGTAGTTGATCTTTCCAAAAATATCACGGGTATAAAATCTAAGAGAAACGATTTTCTCCGCCACCAGACGTAATATCTTGAAAAGATCGCCTTATGTGACCGTTAGGAATACTCTATCAGACATTCGTCCATTCAAGTTGTCCTGGGACTGGACAAACATAACAACTCTTGAATTTCAATCCGTCTTTGATTATCTTCAGTATAATTTAAATCGCAATGTCTATGCCTATACGGAGTGGTTTTTCGGATATTAAATCCAACCGGTCTCTCGGTATTGACAATGATGGTCAAAACACTTCGATAGTCGGTTATTTAACTATCGAAGTAAAAATAACATCCATTCTAATGTATAACTAAACATTACACAACCACGACGTTTCTTTATTTAACATTCGTTTTTCTTAATCGCATTCCCGTATCTTACCAGATATTTCTCAAACCCTGTTTTAGCACTTTCACACTTCTTGGAATACATTCTCAGTTATTATAAACTCTTATTCTTATATTTCATTGGACAACATCGTTACTTATTACTTTAGAATAAGTGGATTTCAAACCAAATTGTTTCCATTCACTAGCGAGTAGTGTTATATATAAAAATCACGCTTAAGCTTGGTTAACAGCGCTAATTTATCATTATAGTTCAAACTTGTCATACGCTATAATATTCCACTTTTATACTAATCTTGACATCTCTTACCGTTACAAAAATCTTGACATCTCTAATTCAATAACATTTTAAATGAGGTCCACTTAAGAAACAATTAAAAGTAATTAACTAATATTTTAAACTATAAAATGAGCTATAAATTACCAGTTTATAATAGAACTTCTATTACAGTTTAAAACTTCACTTTAATTATAGAAATTAAATTTTTTATAATTAACTTCGTCGATTTGCCTGACGACCAATCAACTTCTTAATCAAACGATGGATTTATGGTCAGTTGTTGCCACTTTCTTAATCAACATCATCTATTGATTTAATCGATATCCATACAAGGTTTAAATGTCATTTGGGTTCAAACAGTGCATATAAAACAAACAGTACATATAAATATTGAGGAATCCGGTTGTATTCCCCCAACCGGTTTCCTACATCCACTGATGTTAGTCAAATCAGTATCCAAACAATGATGTGTACATATGCAACGATATATATCTATTTCAACCAATTTAACTGTAATTTACCTAATCGACCATCACACTGCATTCAACCAATATTTAAAATATAATTAAAATAATTTAAAATAGATCAGAGTTAGTGAATTTACTCACCTTGGCGCGTTAACTGTTAAATAATGATTTGTGTCAATCGAATATACCCGGCGCTTTAATTGCCTAAAACTGTAATGTGCTCCAAAACTGTTCTGAGTCGACTTCAGTATGTAGTCTGCGACCCTCGTATCCAATGCACTATTTTTATATTTTTCTTTATATTTCCTTGTGCGAGTTTTTCTCACTCTGGTTCACCAGACTGACCTGGTGTTTTGTAAATGCTCGGGTTAGCCCGGGGTGTACAGGTTCAGGTTATCGAATGCTGTGAAGAGACGAGCTGGAAGAGTTCAGACGTATGTTATTATATAGCTACTATTCCGCTGTGTGTTGTATATGGGAACAGGTTATTATAACTGTCCCGTTGTGTGATGTACTCTGATATCATAAGTATTTTTAAAGCTCTCGGTAAAGATTTATTTCGGTATTATATCTTGTTCCGCTACGATGTGAGACTCTGTGTTGTGTTGTTTCTTCTTCTCCTTCTATTCTAATATTTCTTTCTTTCTTTTCTCACCCTCTAATTTCTTCCTATAAAACGTTCCAGTGTTTTTGGTGTTTGGAAGGTCGGCATGAGTTACGGTAAAGATATTTATGTCGATTTTCAGGGACGAATTCCTTGGGTCGTTACAGTGACTCATATTTTGAAACCCCAAAATTATTGATATAGTGTGCAAAATACTCCAAATAAAAAGTTGTGTATTTATTTAATTAAAATTTACAATAAAATTCTAAAAATTTAATTATCACTATGTCTCAAAATATACTGAAAAATTAATTATCACCACTCAATTTTTTTTACTACTTCAACCGCTCCTCCAATAACCATCGTTCGACCTTCCAATTTCACCTTCTCTACAACTTGATTGCCACAAAGCTAAATGCAACTTGGTTGCCTACAGGAGATGCTTCTCCTTTTAATACCGATTCACGTTTCTCCTCATATACTAATTTTCCTTTTCCTTTTTATTACATGGGCTTCCCCCAAATCTTGGCTTACCACCAAATAATCAACTCTAAACCGCTAATGTGGCTTCTACTTCCCAGGAAAATGCCGCACCTCAGACATCACCGTTTGCCCCCTTTCCAGAAACAAACACCCTCAATGCTTAATGTATTATTTATTTATTTATTTGTTTTGACGCAAGCCTCTTTCCAGTATATTTTGAACAACCGTTCAGTCTGACTGCATAGGTTTGAAGCCGCCTATTACTTGCTTCTCGTTCCTTTATTTTCACTTCTTAGTCCTTACGTCCGCCCCTTGTACACTTGTATTTCTACTCCACTCATGAGTCCACCCAGTCTACGCCACCATGCATTTTATCCCATCAAAACTCTACCCAATCATCCCCTCCTTTCTCCACTAGAACATCCAACTTCCAACGCCGCCTCGCACCGCTGCAGTCCGATCAATTCTTCCATTTGGCCACCATTATTCCTTTAAGATCTCGCCAACTCCACCGAACTGCACTGCTACCTTCCATCTTCTCCCTCTTAATACAACAATCGCTGCTACTATATGCACCACCAGTTCATACGTATCTCAAGCCTTCCACCAAGTGTTGTTGTCCTCCAGTGAATGACTTCCGTAACCTCATGCATTATGTCTTCCTGTCCTTCCACTTGAGCCTTATCTCAACACTCCAGACACCATTTTAAAAAGAAAAACATCCCAACGTGAATACCATTTCCTTTCACTGCTTTTTGACAGCTTGCGCCTCCCCATGCCTCACGTTCTTTCGCCTCACATACCATTTCCCTTCATTGTTTCTTGCTTTAAAAATTTTTGTTTTTTGTTTTTGATTGCTATTGAAGGCCCTTCCGTTTGCTTGGAGAAGGAAGCACCTAAGTACCCAGTATTTATAGTTGAGGATTTCTTAACCATGAAGCTTTCATAGACCATAGGTTTGCAGTGATTAGTCGGTTGAGATGGTAGGCTGGTTTTCCTGTTGATTAGAAAACACAGTGTTGCGCCATTCCTTGGTTGCCAAGGGATAGGTTGGCTATGGTGTTTAGGACAGGTCGCCATGTTGTACGTTGGGTGGAGTGCCATTGAAATGAAAACACATTCTGTGAAATGATCAATAGCTAGGACTCTAAGGGTATTTTCCTATTTAGCTGGAAAGTTATGCATTGGTTTTAACTACACGTCATTGGATTCACACCGTCCCTTATGTGGATACTACATGCTGCATGCCCCATGTTCCAGAATCTTAATACTACTGACTTTGTGGATTTTCTTTTGGAAGATATGTCGATATCATAAAGGACTCGGTTCAGATCTTTTTCCAGTTAGTACCGTATAGGATAGAAAATTTCAACGATTGGATAGGCTAGAGTATGGTTTGTTTTAGGATAGGCATGCCATTCATTTAATGTTTGATAAGGACTATAAAGGTTTGCTTGATTTAAAACTACTCAGTATGTGAACTTTTCCTTAAGTATGAAGTCTTTGGAGAAGGACGCTCTACTGTTTCAAAGTGATATTCTAAGTGCTGCGAGCCTTAGCTATGAAGCATCCCAAATTTTCAAAGTACACATTATAACTGTTTGTAATAGTAGTGTACCATGTTATGTTGAATTCTGTTCATGTCCGCGCAGACACGGACATAAATAAAATTATGGTCGTGTTCAGCGAGGTGCCATGATCCCAAAAATATAATAATATCGGTAGGTTGACTCATATTGTGAAATCCCAAAATATCGATATAGGGTGCAAAATACTCCAAATAAAAAAGTTGCGTATTTAATTATTTATAAATTACAGTCAAATTCTAAAAATTAAATTATCACTACGTCTCAAAAGAACTTTATCTAAATTTGAAACCGGTATCTAGTTATATCAAATAAACCGTTATGGTCGATAAACAATTCTATAGCGACTATTCGAAAATTTGATTTGAATATAATCGCAAATCTATATGACAAAAGTTTCATTTTACACTTTCATTATAAAAATACTGTTTAACAGATTCCAACGTTTCTTGTTTCACAGAAATCCGACTTATAATGAGTCCTGTATACTCAGTTGAAGTTAAGAACGTTAAATTACAAACTGCGGCGTCGTTATGAGCTCGTTTATATTTAATATGTATTTTATACGTTCAACTTTGTTTTTAATTAATATATAAATCCACTTATATTACGACAATGTTTAAACTGATTTAAATATTCAAATACAAACCAATAAAAATGCGGGACGTTACATTTTTATAGAAAATGAAGCCATTATAAGACTCAAGTCCCATCACACAATGCAACACAAACCGAAGGATAGAGTTTTACCTTATAGTGGCCAAAATATGCTTGATACATGTAAAACAAAATCATTTGATATTATTACTAGTGCATATATGTTTCAAAAATAATTTCAATCATAATGTATCAATCATAGACGACATGAGCGTCCCATGCCACTATGCCGCCACATATAGGTTTACAATCAAAACCGCACAATGTCGTATTGGATGTTGGATTTCCATCATGAACTAAGGCAAGGGATCGTCATTACTGAATTCGAGACAATCTATCCTATCATGTCTAAGGATACAGTCGCAACTGCACTTGGAGCGACAGGGCCGGTCCACACTAAATGGATTATAATGCCTGAACAATACATTTCCCCACCCTATGGGGTGAATTGGTCAATACGTCAACCATAACATCCATCGACCCCGTAGTGACCGATAAAACTGAGCCGCCTCGCTTTCCATCATCCGCATAAGTATAAATGTCTGGGCTCCATACCATGACACCACTCCTAGCAAGAAGGAAATGCATGTCCTCCCTGAGGCCCTCTCCCGTTTCTGGCTCATACCGGGGTGTGAGGCTTGCAAATTAACGTTATACACAAAGCTATGTTATATTAAAGTCATTTTTTGATCATCAAGCAAAAGGCTCTACATTTCAACAAAAGTCCTGATCATTGCATCTCAACATGCCACATTGACCTTCCACGCCATGTGACTGATGTCTATCGATATATAACCTCTAAGCTCGTATGTCTTAGAGAAGGGTGTTAAGCAAGAGAATAAATTCTCCGCCACAAAAAAAAAATATTTCATAGAAATCAATCGGCACAGAATAAAATCCAATGTCAGACACACATCCATTTACTAGTTTTTTCTGGGTCTGAACGAAACCAGAGGCACCTTATTCGTCATCCCATACGTCCAATACAGGAGAGAGGCCCTCGCACATCCGGATAATCAACAAATACGCCTGGATCACTACCACTATAATCCCTTCCTTGGAGCTGACCAATCCAAGGCATCAGTAGTAATCCTTTCGATGTTGTTAGACCAAAAAATGGCACTAACACCCAATTGTCTAGGATTTGTGAAGAATAATAATCTAAAACGTAAAAAATCAAGTAGAGACACGAGATTTATAGTGGTTCGGCGTTAACAAGCCTACATCCACTTCATAGTTTTTCATTTCATTCATGGATTACAATTACAATGAATTTACTCACTCAATCGCTCAAATTCAACGAATAATTCTCTCTGAATTCATTGAGAAGTTGGTCATTTTCAGTAGAGGAATCCGGAAATAGAAGCCATGAAGAAGATAACTGCCAAAAAGCCCTCCAAAATGGCTGTGAATTCATGTATTTATAGGCAGAAATTTGGTTAGGGCTGAGTGGCCACATGGCAGCTTCAGAGCAAATCTCGAAAGTAGTGGAGTGAGTGGAGACTTGGTAACCGCTTCTGCTGTGTGGACACGGGATCAGGTCAGCCTTTATTCAATCTAACCGAAAGCAATCGGCAAATGATGAAGCAGTGAAGCCATCTGACCTGAATGGTCCAATCCGATCCGGATATGTATGCCAGAGAATCATGTCATATTCATTTGTACAGGTGGATCGGATGTGAGTTAATCCGACCCGAACCGGTGTTATTGTTCCTATCTGATCCGAATTCTTTTCCACTAAAGGAGAGGTAGAAGTACCTCGAACCAATCCGACCCGAGGCAAGGACCGATCCGAGGAAAGAATCTGACCCCGAGGCCTCCATGTATATATGAACCAAGTTTTTTCCAAGCCATTATTACTTCATTCAAGTGATCGTTGATCCCTTAAGCTTTGGGTAGCTTGGTCACAAAGCAAGCTAATATTTTGCCCCCCCAAAGTACATCTTATCGCAGAGGAGCTGTGCTTTGTATTGGTCGAGCTGAATCTTTTTGAAACTTCATCCACTATTGAGGAAGCTTTACCAGATTGTTGTGTACTATTGAGTCGTCCCATCATATTGGTTTTTTCCTATATAAATGGCTTGTCATATATCGCACTACTTCCGTTGATGCTTACCGGGCCAAATTCCATGGCTAGAGTGGTTAAGATGATCAAGTAATCGTCTAAATCTCGTCAAATCAAGAGATTGAATTCCTTCATCATAAGTCAAGTAGGATCGTTGGCTTCCGTGTGAGATCATACATGCACAAGTTAATGCCAACCGACGTTGTCTTCCTATGCAAGTCAAGTGTATTACTGAGTCAGTCTTTCTTTAACGGTCAAGACGAATCATATCATATTCCGGAGATACAGTTTATATGTTCTGAATCAAGTGTCGAGTAAGGATCATGTTCAAAATTTGTCTGTCAGTTGAAGCTCATGCTCCCAGCATCAATGGAAGACGAGCGAAGTTAGCGCTTATGCTACCATCTTTGTTTAGGGTTAGACAAAGTCAATCGGACATCCAGTCTTCTAGCCTTTAAACTTTCTTTCTTCACATCGGGTTAGAGCTGTAGGTTCAGCAATCTTAGCCAATCTATGTCATTCGGTGCACTTTCTCAATTCGTCAAGGGTTGGAATTGTATACATTGATAGTTGAATCACATTCGCTTCGGTGTCATCCCATTTCTTTAGTTAGAAAGCAAGTATTGCCTCATCGAGTGTCAGTGAACTTAGATACTCTCCTTGCATTAGCCACAGAGTTAAGTAAGCTCGTCAATCATGCAATCGAGTGAACGTCGTTAGGGAGATATTCGAGCTCTTTCGTTCATCTTCGCATAATATGAAATAGCCATCATTGTCTTGTTGATTCTATTTCTCATGCTTGGTTCCATTGAGCTTGACAATCAAGATTGGGGGCTCGATCAATGAAATTGGTCCTTCCTGGAATTCTTCATTCATGTTAGTCTTTTTCGGGGCTTTTCTTTTGTCTTGATCGTTTCAGGAGTCAGATGACGCTCCCTTCTTTGTCATGAAAACATTGAGAACATCCATTTCAATATAGATATCCTCTTGTTGCAGGAATTTGTCTGTCTCCGGATAGAATTCATCAACGTTTCAGGGAAATTCTCATGATATAAAGATCCTGAGGTGTGTTCCAGAGGTGAATCTGCCAAGGCCTTTTAATGGTCTCTTTACGGAGAGACTTCGAAGTCTGAGTTATCCAGAATATCGGGTATTGCTGCTATCAACATCATAGATGGTCCAGGTCGATCTACAGATGCTGTTGCTGCATTGAATCTTTTGGGGAATGAATGTAGGGTCTCGCTAAACCTTTGTTTGAATAAATTGAGTAAATGACCAATGCATTTCAGCGGTTGATCAATTCGGAAGTACACCACCAAAAATTCTATGACAATGTAAGTCAAGATCCAGAAATGGTAGCTTGAAGTGCAGGGAATTGCTGAAATCCCTGATGGCTCATGTAAAAGATTTTGATTGATGTTGCTCATGTCGCCTTTGAGGTGTGCTGCCTCTAGTGAAGCATCAATTAATATTGGAATTTGGCCTTCATCTTTAAGAAGTTGTTTTCAATTGTCCAATTTAGCGCTGGTGCCCCCAGTATGAACTCTTAAAGTGAATGGAAGCTGGTGTCCAACTTCTTGGTTCCATATATATTATAGCCGTCAATTAGGCTTCTGTCTGTTAATTTTGGATGGTGATCCACTACTTGGACTTATGTAGGTTAATCTTGATGAGTCATTCTTTCAGTCACAGTCTGGGATCTTGCGGAACTTCGATGATAGTGAATGCGCATAAAGTCGGAGGATAGTCGAATTACGTTACTCGAAACCTGAATCCCATGTCCCCATCCATGGGGACTTTGCTATGGAGTGATCAATAAATCCATGTCTTCTCTGAATTCATACTCCCTCATCAAGCTGTAAGTTATAGTTCAAAACAAAATGATTTGTTCATGTTGAGCTCAAGGTATTCTTTGGTCTCCCCTCCAAGCTATAAGGATCGATGTCAGGTGGTTGTAAGTTCAAATTATAGTCACCTCGAATGCTTCCACTTTCCCCTAACAATAAGGAATGGAAAGCTTCATATGGGAGTTGAGTTGGATTTGAAGCATTCATCTTAATTGGAGAAGAGGCCGGTCATGCTCCATTTAAGTTTGTAGTGGCTCTTACGTTGCCGCCGTTTTCATCCAAAATGTTACGGTCAGAAGTTGCACGCTGCACATGTCTAGGATGAGGCTGATTGTACCTTGTTTCATTCAAAACGACGCTGCCAACTTGTCCAAGGGTCTTATGTGATCTGAGTCACGAAGCAGGGAGTTTTTGAGCCAAGTTCATTGTTACTTGAATTCCCATAGTGCTCGCTCCAGTGAGCAAATCATATTTGCTCAACCTTCCATCTATTCGAGTAAGGAAATTGTCCATCATTTTCTATCGTTCCCGGAGAAGTTCATCTTGCCGAGCATCTAGGTTCTCAATTCAACAATGGCACCATCCATTTCATATCTAGTCTGACATGCTACGGAATCATTGTAAGAAGAAGTCTGCTTACTTCTTTTGTTCCTAGCACCTTCTACGCCAATATCCTTAGCATGAAAATTTTCTATTTCTTCTTAGCCCTTGAGTAGAAGTATCAGGAGATTCACTTCCTTGCAAGCTAGAAGTCAAAGTAATGGCGTCCCCCTTATCTGGGGTCTTTCAATAGGGAAGTCGGTCAGGACTAGAAAATGGACGTTCACTCTGCATCCATTTCGTGGTCCTCAAGTAGCCTTTTAAATTTAGACATGGATGCATGTAAAAGAAACATTTCTTTCAAAGCTTAAGCGATTGAGTTATCCAAGTGCTCGAGTCATCGCATTTTCCATTTAGTGTATTTGCGAGGTGGCACTCGTCGTTGCACTGGGGCTATGGTCAGTCACACATGGGTGTGTATGCTGATTTGATATATCACTCTTAGGGCCTCCTTTCGGTCGTCGCCTTGAGTCGCATGAGAAGTTTAGCATTGGGCATCAGCTTCAGCCTTCTGGACGTGGACCTTCGTTTGTTTTCCACTGGCCTGCTGCGATTGTTGCGAGTGCGACCCTCGCATTCTTGTCCTGTTATTTTGTACAAGCCTGCACTCTGTAAACAAAGTGAATCTCTAAGTAATAAGTAATAAAGCACATCACAATCTAGTAAGGGTTCCAATTCAGAACCCATGCAATCAAATAATATCTAGCAAATCATATAGAATTTATCTGTGGGGCGATGTGTGTGTGCCCCCAATCAAACTTGAATAAAGTGCCTAGTCAGGGCTCGTTCGACATTGTGTTGCCCCCAATCTTTCCATGGGGGTGTCGGCTCAGCTTTCAATCTTATCCCCATTCCTTCAGTGGGGTAGGAGCCTGTTGTCTTCGGTGCATATTCTTAGCACCTTTATACTCTCCTGACGTATGCCCAGGATAGTGTTCGAACTCAGCTTTCAGTCTACTCCCAGATCCTCCAGCAGGGTAGGAGTTCTTGTAGCGCCAGTCCCTAGCGCCTTTATACTCTCCCGCCGAATGCCAAGGGTAGAGTGTGGTCAATGTGGTCTTTAGTCGTGGTGCACCTTCACGCCCTGTGGACGTCGTCTTCCCGTCCTTTATACTCTTCCTCAAGTCATGGGGTTAGAGTTATTTAGGCGAATAGGCGTATCATTCGCCCCGGCGCTCCTTCTACACTCTATTTCCAAGAGCGAGAGTCCACCGTGTCGAATGTCATTCTCAAATCGGTTTTAATCCTTACTCTGCACTTCACTCTAGCGGATGGAGTTTTTTCGGGCAAGCGCTCGGATCACACTCGCCGAGGCGCTACCTCATAATCCTTGATTCATGGGTAGAGGTGGCCATTTGCAATAATCAAGTCTCTCTCGTCCCGTCGACTTGTGGGATGGAGTTCGGTTGGACACTACAATATCGTCCTTCAAATGTTCCCTCAAATCACTAAAGCCAGAGCCATGGATCGAGTGGTCTTCAATCATGGCGCGCCCATCACATTCATCCTAGATGGGTATTTCTGTCGAAAAATGTTTGTAGAAGCTTTGCGTTCCTCCGATCATTCTAAGGGAGGAGTGATTGGCACCGACCTTCGGGTACCTGCATCATTCATATTGCATGAATTAGTCATGTCCATAATTCAGGAAGCATGTAAGAGTAAATTGCATGATTAAAAAGTAAGCATATCAAGGGGCAATGCTGCCTCCTTTATTTGGATTCATGTAATCTGATGGCGTCAGACATAGGACTGAGCCATGTAAACGGTCGAATTGCATCTATCTGAAATCGAATTCCAACTTTAAAATGCAAAAGTCGATGTATAATTATCTTTAGCTCTTCCACGTATGATTCTAGGAATGGATTTCATCTCAGATCCACCTTCAGCTATACAACCCCTTTTAGGCGGAGAGTGTGACCTTTTAAACGAGCAGTTCAGTCAAGCTTGTCATGATATTGCTCCATAACTCTATGTGTGGGTGTTAGAAGTCTGATCGGTATCAAATCCTAGGTACCTACATGATCCACATATTATTTCATCTGAGTTAATTACATCAATAACTCATAAAGGATGCAAATATAAGAGTCATGGTTAAAGAGTAGTCCTGTTAAAGGAATGAACATGATTCTGTGTGAAAATGGCATTGCATGCCATCTGCATGTCCATTTTGCCTCGCCCAATCTCTGCCATGGATGGCTTGATTGTTGTCTTGGAGTGACAAAGGCAACTAGGAAAATACTGTAAGCGAATGACATGGTCATGTCTCCTTTAAATCGCCTTTTTGCCCCCATGCTAAGGGCAAGTGTTGAATGTCAGGGAGTCATGCAAGCCTATCATGTATCAGCTTTGAATTAGATGATGTAATCATGAGCAATCGACGTTCGAATCTCCGGTTGCACCCAATGTCTGGGACACAATTTACTTGACTAATCCTCGATGAATGGAGTGAAATTGTAAATCTTCACTTTCTAACTCCAAAACGTCGTTTGTCAAAAGTTTCAATCGCGTTCATCTCCCATCTAGTGGAAGGCTGATTAGTGATTTTGTCCAAACATTCAGGGCGGTGAATTCAGCAACGAGTCTCATTGGTGTCTGTCTTGGGACAACCTTCCAAGGGAAATAAGCATTGTCGCCTTGCATGTCATATCTTGAGGCATAAAGAGCGATGGCATGCCTTTCACTTCTCCTTACTAAATGCATTCCGTGAGGCAGGAAGTTCATCATGGAGTTGTCTATGACTCTCTTCTGAGTTGTCAGAACTGTCTAACTTGGCCGGATTATTGACCTTTTGATTTTCTGTTCGTAGGATGTAAGATATGCTATAACTTTCTAATCTATCCAACAGCTCTTCTACCTGTTCTAGGAAAGCTACGAGTTATAGTCCCTTCATCTGGAATTTCCTTTGAGTCAATACATCTCCAACACCGGGTCATCGATCATTCATTGCACCGTCGGTATACAGTAATGGGTGCTTGTATTCATTTTTCGTTTTGAAGGTCCATCTTCTTCATCTAACACATCCTCTTCGGGAATGGTAAATTTAGCGATGGATTCGGCTAATGTTTGGGAATTGAGCAGTAGACACTAGGGTGAAATGTAAGCTCTGAATTCTGCTGGAGCTGGTCGGTCTAGACCTTAATCAGATAAACTTGAGTATGATAGCACAACTTGCGAGAATTTAAGTAATAATCGTGTGTTATGTCACAACTGAAATAAGAAGTAGAGAGCTAATGGTTGATTCATATTTTCTTTAATCTTGAGCCCTCATCATTTGACCAAGGTCGTATGGTGGCTCGTGAGCAGTCAAGTTGCCATAATCCAGGAAAGGATCCATAGGTCCACTCGTGGCGTGTGGTGGTTCAACTAGTACCTAACTATGGGTTCCAAAGTATGTTGACTTAACCCTTATTCGATGGAAATCAGTCTTCCTCGATGCAGTTGACAGCAAACATCAATTGCAAAGGTTCGCCAAGTTCTTCAGAAGGCTAACCGCAGGACATATTTCATTCATCACATCATATAATTGAAGTGTAGCTTCGGGACATTAAGGTCCTTAGCTGCTTTCTGGTATCCCATTATTGACAATCATAGTCAATAAGATCATATGAATCATCTTAGGATTAGTTCTCAGACTGTTCTACTAACCGTCATTCGATGCTCCGCCGATTGGATAGGTTTAAGTCACATAAATAAGGTAGTCACTGCTCGTTAGAGAACAACATCAGCTGTGTTGGTGAAATCTATACACCATCGGAACTATGGAAGAGGAAGCTGCTATGAGACAGTCGCTGTCTCGTATACTGTTGTTGACAGCAAGTTGAATCTGATCGATAGCTCCTGGCATTGGCTTACTATTGTAAGTAGGTGTCATGACTCTGGGAAGACTCCCAATCGTTGCCATCTACTGGGATATTCACAGACTATCCATTTAATATTCATTGATAAGCTTTGATAACTTCTATTGGCTAAAATGTACATCGAGCCGAAGGCGAGCCGTGCTCCGAGCCGAAGGCGAGGCCGTCAACGGGTCCGGGCGCAGCGCCGGTGGGGGTCCGGTGCCCTACAGTCCTGGCGGCGATCGACCTAACCAGTTAGGTCGAAAATGTGGGCACCGCACGATTTTTTCGATTTTGGAAGATGGAGCCTTTTCTGAAATGATCTGAAAAATGTATTTTTTCCCAAAAACAGCCATACCGGGTCGGATCGGAATTTGCCTTCAAGTTGCGCTTCGGAGATGTCATCGGATCGTGTCGGGGGAACATCAATAGCTGGTTGTAGATTTGGATCTGCCCTCCGGTTATGTTCGGATCTCCCCTTCGGTTCGGGTCAGAGGTTCTTGTTCGGGTCGGATAGTCCTCGATCCGACCCCTCAGGTATATTGGCCTACACTTTGTCTACATCTGATCCGAGGGCTCAATTTGCATCCGACCAGGTCATTTCATCTACATCCGATCCGAAGCTCATTTGAACTGTAAACACATCCGATCCGATCCAGAAGCTTTACAGGACACTATTTCCAATCTCTAGCGATTTCTGCTATATGGCACGGAAGTAACTTCACATCTGGTGATCTCCACAATTGCAAAATCAATAGAATTTATAGGATTTCCTCATCGGACTTGGCGATCCAATAAGTAGATTGGAGAATCCTTAAACGCTGAGAGTCTTCATCTCTCAGTGAAAGCACCAAAATGGTAGACCAAAAAAAGGCACTAACACCTAATTGTCTAGGATTTGTGAAGAATAATAATCTAAAACGTAAAAAATCAAGTAGAGACACGAGATTTATAGTGGTTCGACGTTAACAAGCCTACATCAACTTCATAGTTTCTCATTTCATTCATGGATTACAATTACAATGAATTTACTCACTCAATCGCTCAAATTCAACGAATAATTCTCTCTGAATTCATTGAATCTATTGAAGAAGTTGGTCATTTTCAGTAGAGGAATCCGGCCATAGAAGCCATGAAGAAGATAACTGCCAAAAAGCCCTCCAAAATGGCTGCGAATTCATGTATTTATAGGCAGAAATTTGGTTAGGGCTGAGTGGCCACATGGCAGCTTCAGAGTAAATCTCGAAAGTAGTGGAGTGAGTGGAGACTTGGTAACCGCTTCTGCTGTGTGGACACGGGATCAGGTCAGCCTTTATTCAATCCGAACCGAAAGCAATCGGCAAATGATGAAGCAGTGATTCCATCTAACCTGAATGGTCCAATCCGATCCGGATATGTATGCCAGTGAATCATGTCATATTCATTTCTACAGGTGGATCGGATGTGAGTTAATCCGACCCGAACCAGTGTTATTGTTCCTATCCGATCCGAATTCTTTTCCACTGAAGAAGAGGTAGAAGTACCTTGAACCAATCCGACCCCAAGCTCCGACCTAGGGCTGTTGCTTTGAGCCACACAGTTAGATCCGAACCGAGGCAAGGACCGATCCGAGGAAAGAATCTGACCCCGAGGCCTCCATGTATATATGAACCAAGTTTTTTCCGAGCCTTTATTACTTCATTCAAGTGATCGTTGATCCCTTAAGCTTTGGGTAGTTTGGTCACAAAGCAAGCAAACAGATGTGAAGATCACCGGTCTTGCACCGTCTTCATATCTTCAATTCTAGTCGTCGTCTAATTATTTGAAATGGGAATCAACTCGGCCTTTTCAAATATTCCACGCATATATAGAATTCAAACTAATTCTTTCCTTGATTAGATTATTTGATACCCACGTTTCAATTCAATATAATTATTTCATGTCAAATATATCTAACCATCAGAATATCCAATAAACCAAGTAAAATCGGTATATTTCCATTCAATATAGTTTATAATATTTTATAATGATTTTTCCCTATTCTTATGTATATAAAAATAGTCCATTTTCATCGAATGACGTTTCAGGTCATTCGATGGCACTGGCGCTGCTCTCATCCAAATTTGAATTTAACATTTCACAAAATATAACCATTGGATCTTAACAAATTTTGTATCGTTGGAAAGGTCTTTCCAAAGCGAACCCAACAGTTTTAGTTTCGGGAAAATCCGACAGTCGGATCTTCCGTAATAATCGTTAAAAATTACGATTTCAAAACACGAATTGTAGTGCCGTTATTCGTTTTATTTTAATTTGTATTTATATATATAAATATAATTCATTCGACGATTTCCAAACCATTTTCACTTCAAAATTTTGGCTAATGCCTATAAATTTCAAAAAATTTCGCCATAACCTCCTTTGTGCGGAGAGGGGTTTGGAAATTTATTCGGTCGTATTAGGCACCCAATAAATCCGGTATAAGCAAACACAATTTTTAGTGTTCTATCTATGCCTAAGGGAGCGTGTATAATAACTCCAGAGATAAATCTCGTCACCTTATCCAGTGTTGGAAATAAATAATCCGTGTGTCGTATCTAATAATTAGAGAGACGTGATTATTGTCTACTCCACACCCGTATGGGGTTTTTATTTAATCGGGCAATTTACTATTATATTTATTTTGTCTATATTAGTCCTCAGTTCAACCTGTAATTCAATCAACGGCATACAAGCGTCTTGCCCGTATGGTAATCCCAACCTCGTCACATTAGCTCCAAATGCTGATGTGGTATATGATGAAGTATGCTCTCTTCACGTAGCATGCCATGTAGTGTAGTTCAAAATTAATTGTTGCTATTCTATGGCGACGTTTATAATCTCACACAGAAAAACTAGCACACCGCATCCAATGGCATTCACAGGAGTTGATATATAAATAAAATTGCACAGCCAACTCATTAAGATTTACCTATTTGTCGGGCATGCAAATAAATTCTTTACTCAACAGCAAATCCATTTACCTGCTCAGCACATGTATATATATGCATATCTAAGCAAAAAATAATATTTTTAGCGAACCAATAGTTATTTCTATACATGATGATATTTAACGCTTCATATACATGTTAAAAATATTATTTTCAATCAACAAACATTTATTTCAACCTATGGTTAATTTTAACAGTTCATATACATGTTAAAAATATTATTTTCAATCAACAAATATTTATTTCAACCTTTGGTTATTTTTAACAGTTCATATACATGTTAAAAATATTATTTTAAATTTACAAATATTTATTTCAACCTTTGGTTATTTTTAACAATTCATATATGTGTTAAAAATATTATTTTCAATCAACAATTTTTTTTTTCAACCTTTGGTTATTTTTAACAGTTCATATACATGTTAAAAATATTATTTTCAATCAACAAATATTTATTTCTACCTTTGGTTATTTTTAAAGGTTTATATACATGTTAAAAATATTATTTTAAATCAACAAATACTTATTTCAACCTTTGGTTATTTTTAAAGGTCCATATACACGTTAAAAATATTATTTTCAGTCTACAAATATTTATTTAAAATTTTGGTTATTTTTAAAGGTTCATACATATAATAAAAATGTGATTTTTATTGTTCAAACAATTTATTTCAAACATGAATATTTTACAACACATGAATATTTTAGAAAATTTCGACATTATAGCAGCAGGGTAATTAAAACCGACACCGTCCCTAGTAAGGCTCCTCTGCTATCCTAGGCCTCGCGGCGATACAAGGGGTTTATAATTTCCAAAATACAATTCATTTTCACATCCCAATGAATATAACACAAACACAACCAATTTTGTTGCAACCACAATCAATTATTCACCGTCACAATCCAAACAAGTTATATCGTCCATGGTCTGTGGACGAGGGGAGTATATATATATATATATATATATATATATATATATATATATTTCATTTCCATTTCAATTTCATTCCAATTCCATTCTACGCATATATGATTTTTACAACGCATGTATAATTTATACATCGCTTATATAATTTATACAACGCCTATATATGAGATATACAACGTGTATATAATTTATACATCACTTATATAATTTATACAACGCGTATACATTTCAATTTGAATTTAAAAATCTCACATTGGCTTCCACTCCTTCTAGAATTGTAGTGAGCTCCAAAAATTCTCCGGTCTCTTCTAGAATGTAGAAGACGTTGCCATGAGTCCAATGTCCCTTGTTTCTATGGATTTTGACAACATACAAAAAGATATGATTTTATTCGATAAAATGAATTTGAAATGTTTTAAAGTGTTATAGCCTTCAGAAATTAAATAGGTCGTTACCTTCAGCTACACGTTCAAAACTAGGTTTTGATTTAACTTCCAATCCGCTGCACGAGGGAACGATCGACTTGCACCATGTTCTAGTGCATGGAGGCGCACGAAGATCGACGGTGGCGGGGTCAGGTGCGACGGCGGATCGAAGGGGATAAACGGCAGCGAACGTCGCCACTTCCTGGTGTTGAAATTCGATGAATACACAACAATAATTGGAGAGATGGGTATGGATTTAAAGCTGGAGGTGAGATCTACAAAAACTTCTAAAGGTCCATTAAATTTTATAGCGAGGATCGGAAGAAATCAAGGAGAAAAGGTGGGGGAAAACAACCTCCGTCATTCTAAAGGGTGTCGGGGGGGTTTGCGATTTTTAGAAAATTAAATAATGAAAGGAATTTTTCTACTGGCCGATATATATATAAATTCCAAAATTGGTTTTTTCCTACTCGAACTCCAAACCAAACCCAACAAGTGCCGCCCCTAGCTAAATACCCACATTCCAGACACAATGAATATGTTTCGTAGGTCTATTCAACTGATTCAGTCAGTTTTTCTTCAAATTAAAATACAAAACATTCAAATTTGGATTTGAACATACATTTTAATTTGCCGGGGCCACATACTGATTCCAAAAATTCTCGAAAAATAAATCTAGCTATGTTGGGACGATATTGTCCCAACAAAACTAATTTCTTCAAATTTGTAGACCATTTTAAAAATGGACTTTTTCTGGTCGATCCAATTCAAACAGAAATTACCAAATGCGTTTTCCTTTGCCAATGAATTTTAAACCCAGCAATAAATTGACATTCCGGATCCAACCAAAGTGGTTTTGTCACAAAACAGTGGTCGTTTGCAAAATGTTTATTTTTAAGGAATATATTTATATTAAATTTCATAGCGACTATTCTGAATATTTAATTGGCCATAACTTTTTATTCCAGCTATGAAATTTCAATTTTTCAGATCTTTTAAAAAGATATTTTTAAATAGACTTAAATATTTTTGGTTTTACCGAAATCCGATTTATTTTGAATCCTGTATATTCAGTCAAAGTTCTTTAAAACTATCGCACCATTTAAGGCTCGTTATATAATTAAAATAAATTTATTCGTTCTAACTTCATTTAAAATAAATTTTTAGTCGTTATTATTTAAAAGAAATTATTTTAAATATTCTAAATACATTAAAATAGCTCAAATAAAAAAATTAAATTGGTTCTGATTTTATGGGTTGTTACACCTAAAGAGAATCATTCGCTCTGTACCAAACCCAAAGCTTACAAGCGTAGCCTTGCATATATCCCTCAGATTGTGCAATCTAAACCATCTTCTCTTCTAAGACAACAAATCGTATCTCAAGAAATTCACTGATGCCTTTGCTCTTCATCCCTTTTACACCATAAGGAGGACAAAGCCAAAGATTGTTACAACCAAAAAAGGACGTAGTAGGAGCTATGGCAGCGAAGACATGAGAACCAAGGAAATCGAGAACTGATTTAGTACCAGCTAACCGGCCTGGGAGATGAGGGAAGAATTCCACTTTAGGATCTTCCTCTAGCTTTGTTTGTTAGGGGATCATAAATCACATTAAGTTTGCGACCACAATACAGAAGGATACCCAAATAAGAAAGAGGAAGGGACACAATCTGAAAACCCGAAAGAGACTCGTTCTATGACATCCTTCTAGGATCTATGGATTTAGCTGAACAAATTTAAGGAGGAAGCTTAGTTCTTAACAACTTTAAGAAAGAGCCATAAATTAGTGAGCGCCATAACCAAAGATACTCCATAAGATTAAATTTCATAGGATTAGTTCGAAGCAAGGTTGAGAATAAATTCATTCCTATTTCATTTTAAGAGATTTTAAGAGCTTAAGCAAGGCAACATGTCTATTTCTGAATATGTTGCTAAGTTTGAAGCCCTCTGGAATATGGTACGTCATCCATAAATACTCCCTTAGGAAAGAATAAGAAATTCATAATTGGTCTCTATGAGAACTTTAGTGCAAAGTTAGAGGGTCATAATTAATATCCTTTTAAAAAGTAGGTTGAGAAAGCTCTAGTGCATGAGCACATGTGAAACGATAAGGAATTCCGCTCGATCCGAATCGATCGCTAAACCGACCATGACCGTTCAAAACCCCAGATTATTTTGAGAACACGACAAATCGGAATGCAAACAGAAGAACATTTCATTGTCAATTACAACAATTCCATCAGAATACAAGAATATACAGATTATGAATGAATATTACACATTATACATCAGAAAAATATCATATATTAAATTTACATTACATAGCAGCGGAAAATAATACAAAACACAACTGAAAGAGAAATACGGATATAGAGCTTTCTAGATATCGTTCCAGCTGTAAATCAGGATCCTGTGAATATAAATCTGCAAAACCAAAACTACTAGCTGCCTGTGTCAAAATAAGGGCACCCAGAGTTTAGGTTAAAACAATAAACTCCTGGTCAGTCGTGTGACTGGTGTGAGAACTAAAACAGTTATTTAAAACTTTACTTTAAAATAAAGTAAATCAAGGGACCACGCCGTATAACACGAAACGGGTTTCCTCCCAAGAATACCAGTGCATATAACAAAACAACGCAATGTTTTTGAAAAAATGAAGCTATTATAAGACCCAGGTCCCATCACACAATGCAACACAAGCCGGAGGATAGGGTTTTCCCTTATAATAGCCAAACATGCTTGGTACGTTAAAAAAAATCATTTGATACTATTATAAGTGCATAATGTATAAAACAACTTCAAATATAAATGTATCAATCCTAGACGGCATTGGTACCATATATCATGTCGCCATACTAGGCTCTACAATCAAAACCGCAAAGTCACGTATTTGGAAGTTGGATTTCCATCTGTGAACTGAGGCAAGGGATCATCCTCACCAAATTCGAGACTCTCTAGCCCGAGCCTCAGGATAAGTACTCAGTCAAGCCCTTGGATCGTCAGGGCCGGTCTACCGATCTGGATTAAAATGCCTGAACACTGCGTTTCCCCACCATTTGGGGCGTAAATGAGCCAAATGACTCCATCGGCTCCACATAGTCACCGATATATCCGAGGCGCCTCGCAATCCAACAACCACACAAGTGAAAATAATATAAATGTCAGGGCTGGTAGGTCACTGACACCACCCTAGCTAGAAAGAAATGCATGCCCTCCCTAAGGTCCTCTACCATTTCTTGTTCACAACTGGGGTGTGAGACTCGCGAATTAACGCTACACAAAGCTATGCCACACAGGCGGTGTTTTGATCATCAACCACAAGGCTTTTCTTTTCAACAAAAGCCTTGATCATTTGCATCTTAGCATGCCACACAGGCAAACCACTCCATGCAACCAATATCCATCAATCACACAAAATGATGTCCAATGTCAGACACATAGTCCATTTACAAGTCCGTTCTGGGTCTAAACGAAACCGGAGGCACCTTGTACCTCGCATATACATCGATCTCCAAGTACGTCTGGACGATCACCAACTGATTCCCTCCTCTTGAGTGAACAACCCAATCGAGATGATAAATAATCACCCAAACGATGTAAAGACCTCCGTCTTCGACCACCGTCTTCAACCTCGACACATCGTCGAATCAGTTATTAAGAATGGGACAAACCCGGTCTTTCTGAATAACTCGCGTATATAATAAACCAGTGTTACACAAACACAACATACGCCTCATTCCACTTCAGAATATTCTTTTATTCAAATATTCTTATACTTTGGTAAAGGTTCCCATTAATTTGATCAAAGACAAATTCTTTAAATTTATTCTTTAATCATCTTTTGAATATCAATTCAAATTAGTCGGGATTAGCGAACCGCACCGAAGTAATCATTTATTTTATTTTCCAATCCCAACCTATTCGTCTCACGAAGTAAAACTGGTCATACTTCATATCTAACACCACGATGTTATCGTTAAATTCAATTACCATTTCACGTTCAAATCTATTTAAAGATTTAACTATTGCTTGGAGCAAAACTGGTGATACTCCATTCTCAAATATTTCAATATAATTAAAGATTCATTAAAACTCCACTTGGTTTTAATCTTCCCAATAATCACTATTAATGATTATTTAACTTGGGAAATCATATCCTGTCTTTAACTGGGTTAAAGAACCAATGTCATTTAAAACACTATTCACGATAAACTCAAAATCACATTCTATTCCATCAGCCTTAAACCGTAAATTAGCAAGTGAACAATTCCCTAAGTAATAACCCCGAGGGCCGAAACCAACATAAGATCAATACCCAAGAAACCATTCAACTTAACTAATCTTCAGTTAGTTTTTGATTTCTTAACTCCGTTGGGTCTAAGAACAGTATTATTAAAGATACCGTTCACGACAACCGAAAATCACATTCCACTAATTATCGGGTTAAAGAACAAGTGTTATTTAAAATGTTGTTCACGATGAACCCAAAAATCAATTTAAATTCAATTCCAATTAAATACCATTTAATTGGTATAATTTATTAAATCTAAATAAAAAGATTTAATCTTTTTCTCAACTGGGTTTAGAACAGTGTAAATGAAGACACCATTCACAACAAACCCAAATCCCATTTGATATTAAATACAAGGCTCTGAATAGAAAATAAATCGGCTTATATTCAATATCAAATTCTACGACCAACAAATATCGTATTGGAAATAACGATATAAATATATCTTTCAAATTTCCATAACAATATCTGTATAATCACGAAATCCAACATCGAAATATTCCAAAGACAATTTCGATTCAAATCCATTTCCACTTTATATATTGGAAATTCTTGTTATTTTCAAAACCATTTCAAATCCACTTTATTTATTTTAAAAATAAATGAGATTATAATTCTAGTTCAAAACTAGTTCATTTCGAAAAAAATGTACCTTTATCTTTTCAAATTTGGATTTTTTCATCCCAATTCCTCACAAATCATTTCTTATGATTTTACACAAATTATTACTATTTTTAATAATTTTATCAAGGCCCGTACAGTCGATTTCCATCAACGGCTATCGAACTGCACTTACAAGGACCTTTTCCAAATTTGATTTGGACATAATTCCAGATCCAACCACTAGATTTAAAATCTCTAATATTTGTTAGAAAGCTCTTTTCGATACGAACCCAACGGTTCCGGTTTTAGGAGAATCCGACGGTCGGATCTTCCGTAACGTCCATTCGAAGTCAATGGTCTAAATTCGCGAACTGCCGCAGCGCGACGCGTTCTATTCAGGCCATTATATATGTATATATATATATATATATTATATTACGTCGATTTCTTTTTAAAATGCATTTTATAAGTCGTTTTAAATTCGTTTTCAAAACGATTTCAACTTCCTATTCAATTTCAAATCAAAATTGAATATTCCATATCATCGATATACAATTGATAATATTTTCAAAACGTTATATTTTGAAATCACTTCCTTTTCTATAATCATTATAAAAATGAATAAAATCGATATAGATATCGTTCACATCAAAATGGCGCATACCTAATCAACACGACTTTATATATTTCAATAACTTCGTTATTTTATTCAACACATGAATTTTTTTTATTCAACACATGAATATATATATTTTATTTAACACATGAATTTTCTTTTATTCAACACATGAATATATATTTTATTCAACACATAAATTTTCTTTCATTCAACACATGAATATTCTTTTTATTCAACACAGGAATATATATTTTATCTTCTAAATTGGAATGAGACCCACTCAATTACCATATAATGTTATTTATATGGATTCTATACAACACATGTATATAATAGCAATGATAAATAATCAACCATCATCCAATGTGCACCACACAACTGCATATGCATTGAATATAGATAAGTAATGCTTACATAGTATGTCAACCCATCGGTCGACATACTACTAAACAATTGGGATTAGTGTACGTCAATATCACCCCAACACCCGTGTGGGGTTTCAATCAATCAAACACATATTTTATTTGTGCAGTTGGGCGATGTGTAAAATTTATCATCCCAATCTATGTCAGTCAAATAGATGTACATAAACAAATCATTCTGATTTGTAAATGAATAACTATTTTATTCATATCAACATTAAAAATTATATTTTTAACTACAAAATATTTTATTCCATTCCACATCACACAATCAACTTTCACAACACATCAATCAAACAAACAAGTCATCCATGGTCTGTGGGCGACGGGTATCGGGTGCTGCTAAGCACCGTCTGCATCCTAGTATATATTTCAACTAGAAAACAAATTAAAAGTGAGAAGTTCTCACCTTGGAGTTCCACTCCGCCATTTCATTTTTGAATTTCTGAATAGCTTGGTTTAGTCCAATATTCAACGCAGTCCTTTCCTACACTGTTCATATTAAAAATCACATTTTTATCTCACTATATATATAATAAAAATCATATTTTTATTTCGCTATATAAATAAAAATCATAGTTTTATATTCTCTATTATATAAAAATTCTATTTTTTTTAATTTACTACTCATATAAAAAATATTTTTATATTCTCTTTTATATAAGCAAAATCATATCTTTCTATATAAACATTATATTTTTATACACCTACTTCTTATATAAAGATCGAATTTTTATTTCGCTACAACATATATAAAAACGTATTTTTATCATCTCTATAATATAAAAATTATATTTTTATTATCTCTATATTATAAAAATTATATTTTTATCCTTTTCAAAAATCACTACTTTATATGTTATCCATATAAATAAAAATCAAATCTTTATATTATTACATATATATAAAAGATCCTACTTTTACAATGCTCTTCATATGAAAAAATCCAATTTTTAACCCTACTTCATATTGATAAAAATCATATTTTCCTCTATGTCTTTATACATAAAAATCATATTTTCTATCAAGGAAAAATCGTATTTTTAATCCAAGAAAAATCACCTTTTTAATCAAAGAAAAATCACATTTTACTTTCTCTAAAAATCAAAGAAAACTCACAATCTCCGATCGTTGGAGTCTGCTAGTGGGTGGTGCGGCCTCCTATGCGGTGGCGGCAGCGCGGTGCAGATCTCGGTGGGCGGTGGCGGCTCTGCGAAGGGGGTGCGGTCGCTTTTGTTTGTGAGTTATGGGGCGTCAGATGCAAGAGGAAAGGGAGGAGAGACAAGTGGAAGGGAGGAGGAGGTGGTCGGATGTCAGGGGAGGTGCGGCGATGATGGGGAGGGCACGATGGAGGCGGCGACATCCAGAAAGGCGGTCCGCCATTTTTTTATTTTTTATTTTCTTTCATTGAACATCTGAGAGAGAGAGAGAAGGATATATAAATAAATATATATTTAATTAATTTAATTTTCAAAAAGCAACTTTTTATTTTGAACTCGAAATCAAACCCACCGACTGCCTTTCATAACTAATTACCTTCATTCCGAACACAATGGGATATGTATCGTAAGCCAGTTCAGCTGTTTCGATCTGTTTCCATCAAAATCAAAATATAAATCTATATTTTGAATTTGAATGCACATTTTAATTTATCGGAGCTACATACGGACTCTAAAAATTCTCGAAAAATATTTTCTAGCTTCGTATTGACGATACGGTCCTAAAGAAACTAATTTCGTCAAATTATGAAACCATTTGAAAAATGGCCATTTCCTGGTCGATAGAAATTGACTAAAACTGTTAAAACATGTTTTACTTCGCCACGCTCACATATTGATTCGAAAAATTATGAACTTTGGAATCTAGCAATAACTCAACATCCCGGATCAAACAAAATCGGTTTCGTCAAAAACAGATGCAAAATTTCCATTTTTAAGGGCCAGAATTCCATAGTGACTATCCTAAATTTTCAACTGGGCATAACTTTATATTCCCGCTATGAAATTTCAATTTTTCGGATTCGTTAGAAAGATATTTCCAATTAGATTCTAATATTTTTGATTTCGCCAAAATCCGGTTTATTTTGAATCCTGGATATTCAGTTGAAATTTGAAATCGAATTTTCAAACTACCGCGCCATTTTCAATTCCTTTTATAATTAAAATAAATATTTATATTCTAACGACGATTCAAATAAATATATACGTTCTAATTCTATTCAAAATAAATTTCTCCTCGTTATTATTTAAAATAATTCATTTAAAATATTCCAGAATCATCAAAATTGCCAAAATAAATTTTTTAAATTGGCTCAGATTTCCGGGATATTACAATCTCCTCCACTTAAAATTTTTCATCCCCATAAAGGAACGAAGCTGAAAGTTGTTTAACAAATCAACTCAACTTTCATTATTTTCATTACTTTCATTATGGCCTAAGTTCTTCAACTTTTCAGTTTCTAAGTACTTTTCAAATTTTTCAAAAATTTGGCTAACACCCTAAATTTTCGAAAAATTTCGCCATAACCTATCCTGCACCGGGAGCATCGGGATATTTCAAACAGCCTCCCATGGCCCTCACCAATCCAAAAAGAAAAAGAAACAGCCAAGCGGCTAGCCAATTGGCTCATAAAATCATCAAAATCCCAAGAAATACAATAAACATGTACCTGTTTGTCGGACAAACAATTTTATTCCTCTTCTCTAGCCTCTTTGCAATGACCTATTCAATGTAAGTACATGTATATGCATGCAAATGCGACTAATTTTCAATACAACTCACTATTTGGTGCGATCTGGCTAAATGGTTCAAATTTTAGTTAATCAACCAATAATCAAACAACACAATCAACAATCAATTTGTTGATTATCATTTCAAACTCATAACTTTGATATATAGTTAAAAATCATGTTTTTGATGCCAAGTCACAACAATATATTCTAAGTATATTTTGGCTCTCACACCAGTCTAATGGAAATAAAAAGAGATCCCATTTCGAAACTCGAACATAAATCCAATGATGATGCAGCTGCTATCATCGGTGTCATCTCCAGGCGACTAGAGTGTGATTCTATATCTACCCAATATATTAAAACATCGAATACCCGTGGATTAGACGTATATGCCAAAAATTTATATATTAGATTGCCAGAATTCAATACAAATAAATATTCAAATACGTTGAATAAGGTTTAATTTTTCAAAACAAAATTTGTTTTCATTTTAAAAATATACTCTTCACACTCGTTCTAGGATACTACTGATCCTATCTCTAACGAGTTATTCTTATTGGATATTTCTAATCCAACCTTTGATGAATTCTTTTATTCGGTTCTAATGTGTCTTGTTCTCAAGCTCTGTAAACCAATAGCTCTGATACCAAATGAAACGATAAGGAATTCCGCTTGATCCGAATCGATCGCTAAACCGACCAAGACCATTCGAAACCCCTGATTGTTTTGAGAACATGACAAATCGGAATGCAAACAGAAGAACATTTCATTGTCAATTACAACAATTCCATCAAAATACAAGAATATACAGAGTATGAATGAATATTACACATTATACATCAGAAAAATATCAGAGATTCAATTTACATTACATAGCAGCGGAAAATAACACAAAACACAATTGAAAGAGATATACGGATACAGAGCTTTCCGGATATCGTTCCAGCTGTAAATCAGGATCCTGTGAATATAAATATGCAAAACCAAAACTACTAGCTGCCCGTGTCAAAATAAGGGCACCCAGCGTTTTGGTTAAAACAATAAACTCCAGGTCAGTCATGTGACTGGTGTGAGAACTAAAACAGTTATTTAAAACTTTACTTTAAAATAAGGTAAATCAAGGGACCATGCCGTATAACACGGAACGGGTTTCCTCCCAAGAATACCGGTGCATATAACAAAACAGCGCAATGCTTTTGAAAAAATGAAGCTATTATAAGACCCAGGTCCCATCACACAATGCAACACAAGCCGGAGGATAGTGTTTTCCCTTATAATAGCCAAACATGCTTGGTACGTTAAAAACAAATCATTTGATAGTATTATAAGTGCATAGTGTATAAAACAACTTCAAATATAAATGTATCAATCCTAGACGGCATGGGTACCATATATCATGTCGCCATACTAGGCTCTACAATCAAAACCGGAAAGTCACGTATTTGGAAGTTGGATTTCCATCTGTGAACCGACGCAAGGTATTGTCCTCACCAAACTCGAGACTCTCTGGCCCGAGCCTCAGGACAAGTACTCAATCAAGCCCTTGGATCGTCAGGGCTGGTCTACCGATGTGGATTAAAATACTTGAACACTGGGTTTCCCCATGCTTTGGGGGCGTAAATGAGCCAAATGACTCCATCGGCTCCACATAGTCACTGATGTACCCGAGGCGCCTCGCAATCCAACAACCACACAGGTGAAAATAATATAATTGTCAGGGCTGGTAGGTCACTTACACTACCCTAGATAGAAAGAAATGCATGCCCTCCCTGAGGTCCTCCCCCGTTTCTAGTTCACAACCGGGGTGTGAGGCTCACGAATTGACGCTACACAAAGCTATGCCACACAGGCGGTGCTTTGATCATCAACCACAAAACTTTTCTTTTCAACAAAAGCCTTGATCATTTGCATCTTAGCATGCCACACAGGCAAAACACTCCATGCAACTGATATCCATCAATCACAAAAATGATATCCAATGTCAGACACACAGTCCATTTACAAGTCCGTTCTGGGTCTGAACGAAACCGGAGGCACCTTGTACCTCGCATATCCATCGATCTCCAAGTACGTCTAGACGATCACCAATTAATTCCCTCCTCTTGGGTGTACAGCCCAATTAAGATCATCAGTAATCACCAAAATGATGTGAAGACCTCCGGTATTTGACCACCGTCTTCATCCTCGACACATCGTCGAATCAGTTTTTCAGAATGGGATAAACCCGATCTTTCTAAATAACTCGTATATATAATAAACACGTGTTACACAAACACAACATACGCCTCATTCCAATTCAGAATATTCTTTTATTCAAATATTCTTATACTTTGGGAAAGGTATCCATTAATTTTATCAAAGATAAATTCTTTAGATTTATTCTTTAATCTTCTTTTGAATATCAATTCAAATTAGTTGGGATTAGCGAACCACACCGAAGTAATCATTTATTTTATTTCCCAATCCCAACCTATTCATCCCATGAAGTACAACTGGTCATACTTCAGTTCTAACACCTCGGTGTTATTGGTAAATTCAATTACCATTTCACGTTCAAATCTAATTAAAGATTTAACTATCGCTTGGAGCAAAACTGGTGATACTCCATTCTCGATTATTTCGATCTAATTAAAGATTCATTAAAACTCCACTTGGTTTTAATCTTCCCAATAATCACTATTAATTATTATTTAACTTGGGAAATCATATCCTGTCCTTAATTGGGTTAAAGCACCAATGCATTTAAAACACGGTTCACGATAAACCCAAATCACATTATATTCCATCAGCCTTTAACCGTAAATTAGCAATTGAACAATTCCCTAAGTAATAACCCCGAAGGCCGAAACTGTAACGACCCGGATTTCTTATCGATTTATTTTAAATATTTAATATGCTTTTAAATATTGAGTTGATAATATAAACGAATTTTTATATTATGTTATCAATTTAATAATCAATTTCGATTTAATATCGAATATATTAAATTGTCATAAAACGAAATATAATTGAAATCAAAGTTAAAAACTGAATCAAAACAATTCAGATGATCAATATTTATTGTTTTTGAATATAGACGATATTAAAAATAATTTAGTACTGGTGAATTGATTAGTTCTAAATTTAAATTATATTATATTAATTTAATAAGGTATGTATGTTGAAATTAAATTTCAGAATATATACTGTTCAGTTCAGAATAACGCTATAATATCAAAACGTAGGTCGGAGCGTTAAAATAGCAGTTCACGATCTCAAGTTGCGAACCCCGAGATACTGGATTGTGGATAGGATCGAAATCAAATCGATATCTGTCTAAAAAGAATAAGAATCGCTTTATATCAAATCAGAATCTGTTTAAAATAAATAAAGATCTCTTTATTTCAAATCGCATTAAATATAAATCACATCGAATTAAATCAATATAACTCGCAGAGCTATTCCTTAAGGCTTAAGCATTCATCACCTATATAATCGCCCCTCCCTTTTCACTTTCTCTACTGATCTTCGTTCCTCTTGGTTCATTCTCTAGGAAGGGAAACAAAATATAAAACAATCGGTTATATAAATAAATAGTAAAAGAAACATTCCCTTCTTCTAATCTAAATCGAAGAACACAAACTTGAATCCATTCTGCTCACTCAAACCAAAATCGAAGATGTCATAAATAAAATGGCGGCCTCTCAAAATAAAACCCTCAGTAGAATTAAAATGGTGATTGGAAATCGCAAGACCCAGAGCTCGACTCAACTAGGGACACTTGCGACTTTGGAAAGGTGGGAATTAGGTATCGTGGTTTAAAGCTCGAGATTTCCTAAAGGTTGAACAAGTCAGAAACGCTTGCGTGAAAGAGGGAATTTCGTTGGGTTTTTTCTGAGCTCGACGTTGGGAAGAAGCTACGAGTGGGACGGCGAAGTGATAAATGAGCAAAGAGAGATCAGATTTGATGCCAGAGGATCAGTGCTGGATAAGAGATTGGTAGGCTTTGAATTTGTCTGTAAGAACGTGAAGGGCGATTGAATTTTGAGGGCGGACGAGGTATATTTATGTATGAATTGGGTATTGATTTGAGGTATTGAAGCAGGCTTCCAATGGCTAGTACGGTGATGACAAGGTGGAATATTTCCTGCGAAGTTGAAAGGCGTAGGCAAATGATCGATGGATTTTGGGTGCTGAGTCAAGTAACGTGGTTGTAAGGTCATTTGATGATGGATGCAGTGGCGAAGGCCTGTAGAAGTATAGGGTCAAGACAAAGTTTTGATGTGAACAGTAGGTGGTTTTAGAAATTCATCAGGGAAGAAGGATAAGGCACAGTTTAGTTAAGGTATAATTTGTCAATTAATTTAACTAATTCGTTAATATTGTATAGTCTAAAATTTATAATATGGTATATTAAATTTATACAAGGAAAATGGGAAGAGTAGGTGCTTGCTGTTTTAGTAAAAGGGAAACCGTGATTTTTATTTGGGGAAGTAGGATGTTGGAGCATGTTACTAATCCGATTGAGTCGCAATACTGAATATTGGATAAGAAACTGTGTTTGTATAGCTGGTGCAATGATTAAGGTACTCATTTTAAAATTTACTTATCTAAAATAATTTATTTAATTAGTTTAAATTAGTATTAGCTTAATCATTAAACAAAATTAATTAATCGTAGGTACATAGAAAATTCATTCGAGTAGTTTTGCAACCAACGATACAAAATTGAACTGGATATTTGGCAATGGAAAAACCACGATGAGTAAATCTCACTCACCGCTTTATTTAGAATTATTTTTATTCGTTAGAAATAATTGTCTATTGTTTGTTTGGTTGCTTTCTGATTGTTTTAAATATATTAGATATTTAGGGTTGACTATTATATATATATATATATTGGGTGATTGGTTGGATTCCCACAGTCTCATTAGCGGATGCCCGCGGTTTCATTAGCAGATGATTTCCCTATGCGCCCCACAAATATATATTAGTGGATGACCTTCATACCGCGATATCCTGCCTCGAAGAAGGATGGGTATTACTATGTTGACTAACGTCTGTGGATGCAGGAAAACAGGTTGGAGGAATCCGACTGGATTCCCCAAAAATATATTATCTGTTTGTTTATTTGTTTGCATATATAGTGTCATATATGATGTGTTAGAAAACCCAAAATAAATAATTGGTTGTTTGGTGTTTAAATATCACTGGGCCTAAATGTTGATATTTTGAAATATCGTAAAAAGGAAATTTCCAAAGTTAAAAAGGGATATTCTATTTTTCTAAAATAGAATTTGAAATTCAAATAGAATAGAAATATTAACTTGTTTTAAAAAATAAAAACAAGTAGTTCATTTATAAACGAAGCTTATAAATAAAGTGAAATTAATTGTCAGTGGATAATTCAGAAAATAGAAATATAAGTGTGACTTTGGGAAGGGAAATATATTTTTTTTCCAAAGAAGAAATATTTTATTTGAAAGCGAGACTTGGTTAATAATGGTGTTTGTAAATAGAAAGGTGAAAAAAAATTATCATTTGGATAATTTAAATATTTTACATTCAAATGTGAATTTAAAATAAGAACTTAGAATCGTTTTAAATAATAAACAATTAACTTTATTCGGATATTCGGAATATAAGTGAAGTTGAATAAATCCTTAGGATTTATGTTTGAAATTCTACTATATCGGATTTATAAAAATAGACTTATCCCAGACGAGATATTAAAATTAATTTAAATAGAAACTGAGACAGGACATGAAAATAAGTTCTATATCTATATAGATAAGTTAAATGAAGGGAATACCTCAAAAAAATTGAGATTTTGATTTCGAAATAGACAGGTTTAATTAAAACAAGGAAATTTATAAAATGGTGTTTATAAAAAAAATGAATAAATTATCAAGAGATAATTTGAATATAGAAATTCAAATGGAATTTGAATATAGAAATTCAAATGGAAATTGAATATAGAATTTGAATAAAGAAAATTCAAATAGAATTTGAATATAGAAATTTAAAATAGAAAGTTGAAATCATTTCGAAATGGGAAGGACGAAATATATATCAGAATGCGGATTTTGTAAACAGAATAGGAAATAAATCCAAAGTATTTATAACTTGTCAAAGGAATTGGAATTTAATATAGAAGATCGAGGTATAAATAAATACATTACCGAGTAAGGAAAAAAATCGACAATTATAGATAATCGAAAATATTATGTTGAATTGGGAAACCGATTTGATATATATTAAAAATATATTAGAATGGAGTTGGGATTTATATATAAACGAAGTTTAAAACATTTATATATATAAATATAATTAAAATGAACTCGCCGCTGCGCGATAGTTTGTAAATTGGCGTTTCGAACTTCAATTGAGTATATAGAACTCAATTCAAGTCGGAATTCTTTGAAATAAGAAACGTCAGGACCAATTTGATAATAGTTTTCTAATTGAGGAGAACAATCTGGATTTTGTAGAATTGATTTTGAGTTATGTCAAAATCAAATTTTCAGAAAAACAGCGCCAGAACCATTATAAAATTATAAATGTTTATTTAAATAAATAAAATGATTTTGAGCAAAAAAAATCCAAATTTCATTTAGGAAAAATCCAGATTTGAGTTATAAATAATATATGAGCTCGAGTGAAGTAATGAAATGATTTTTGAAAAAAAAATCAAAGATGTTTAATTGTTGAGTAGAATTAACTAATGTAAGTAAAAAAATTAGTTAATGGAATTTTAAATCGAAATTAGACTTTGGATTAGAAAAAAAGGGTTTGTAAATTCATATTCGAAATCGAATATGAAACTTGAATTTGAAATGGCATTCGATTGTTTTGAAAATAAATTAATTTATATTTGAACGTGATATGTTCAAATAACAAGTGAAATAGGCTAAGAAGCTAATTAAAGAATAAATGGGCGGAACTGAATTCAAACGAATGGATTGAGTTGAATTGAAAACAGGTGAACATGTGTTAGACAGGTATGGGATGAAGTACATGAAGATTTTAATTTATGTGCCCAACAAAAAGGTACACGTTTAAATTCCATATGAGGTTTTATGCGCCGTATCGGCTAGCTGCTTAGCTTTTTCTTTTTCTTTTTGATTGGAGAGGCCTGTGTGGCTGTTTGGGGATTTTTCCGATGCTCCCAGTACAAAGGAGGTTATGGCGAAATTTCCGGAAATTTAAGGAGTTAGAATATTTTTAATAAATTTTTGTAACTTGAAATCAATGTATCGATATATATATAGAATTCGATAATGAAACAAATTTAAATTAGAATATTATAAACAAAAGGAAATCTATAGTCTGGTAACAGAAAGGGAAATGTATATACATTTTAAAAATGAATAATTGGCTTTATATGAGGTGGATTATTCGAGGTAAGTAGTCTTGTCTGTTTGAAGTTAATAATAGTTTCCATCAAGGTCTGAGAGGTAATAATACATCAACTCGATTGATTTCATTATTAGCCGATAAATAGCAAGACTCAGTCTCGAAGAGAAATGTTTAAAGAAATTTAGTAGAATGCAGTGTTTTGGGTTGTTATAACGATGTTTTATACAACATTCATTTTAACCCAAGTAAGTGGAAATTTTGGAAATATAATAAATAAATATTTCTTGAGTGTAGAAATGAACGGATGTGAGTGAGACTAGTAATTGGAATATTTTCCAATTATTAATAGAAGATATTTTCTAAATATAGAAAATATAAGAAGTCGATATATGGAAATGTTTTCCAAATAGCGTAAGAGGCCGATATGATTATTGAAAATATTTGGTTAACAAATATTGTACAAAAATATGGAGAAATGATGTAATTAATGAAATATTAATTAAGAGGCCCAGTGTTTGTTTGATGTTGTGAATGGGTGTTTGTTTTTCTTTGATAGTTAAATAACCGACTATCGAAGTGTTTGCCAATATCGTTGTCAATATGGAGAGACTGGTTGGATTATTATCCGAGAACCACTCCGTATTGGCAGTAGCATTGTGAATCAGTTTATATGAAGATAATCGAAGATGGAGTAAAGTACAAGGGCTTTTTCTATTAACAGAAATTGTGCCTTCGTTTTTGTTCAGTCCCAGAACGAATGTTATGGACGAATGTCAGACAGAGTATTTCCAATGATTGAATATTTTGGTCTGTATAAATATACATGGTGGCAACGGATTTATTCCCTTACCATAATATCTAGAATATATTTGTGCAAATTAATTAATGATTAACGGATTTGACAATGTGGCATTCAATGTGATTGTGTTATAAATGAATGGCAAGTAATCGTATCCTCAGGCCTCAACAACCGTGAAATGACAAAAATCGGGCAGGCAGCATGGCTATGTGGGTCGCTCCCATTAGGGTGTATAATCACCTATCTAGAGATTCATTTAATTCCTTTTCTATTCGATGTTGTCCCATTCTGGAAACGGTTGCTGATCCCAACCATTGGTGATATACATTTGATACACTCAAGCGAAATGAGTGGTCGGTCATGTGTGGCCGGGTTGCAAGACATTCTTGTTGAACCCAGTGTATTCGTCTCTAAAGATACACTATCGGAAGGTGGTTCCATACCTTGTCATGTTGGAAATCCAATCTCTAATAAGCGCCATGCGGTTTTTGATTTTATATTATATATGGAGCGTGAGATGCAAGCGTTCCGCTAGATTCTATTTATTTGATGTAGACATTATTATAATATCACTGGATTTGATATCAAAAATATTTTGGGTTATCGTAAGATAAAAATCATCTGTGTTTATGTGTGGATCGGTCTTACGATTATCATTTCTTTCGAAAGGATTTTGAAAGTTAAACAAATGGTTGGAGTTTACTTACACCAGTCCCAGACTGACCCAGTGTTTATTTTGTTTGTTTTCCCTAAGCTCTTGGGTGCCCAAATTTGTATGGGCAGTCAAGTAGTCGGGATTTTACAGATTCACTCGGAGGAGTTTAAAGCACGAGGCTTCACCAGTTAGCTATAGAATCATATATTCCACTGTGTACTATGTGGTATCTGGAAACAGGTGTTTATAACTGTTCCAGGAATAACTGTTGTGCTCTGATGATGGTATGTATATAAAGTTACTGATTTGTATTTCAAAAGTTATGTTATATAATATATTTTATTCGTTCCGCTGGGAGATTTGTCTTCTTTGTTTTCTTCTATTCTAATATTTCTTTCTTTCTATTTCTCATCCTCTAACTTCTTTCTAATAATGATTCGTATTTCCATGCAATTCGGGTTGGACGTATGTTGTTATTCGTCAACTCAGATGGTACGGATTTACGGGCTGTTACAGTTGGTATCAGAGCTTAGGTTGAGCAAATACCTAGGCTTCGGTGGAATTGTGCTCATTAGAAATAGGATCAGTAGTACCCTAGAATGAGTTGAGTATATATATACGAGAGAGCGTATTTTTTAATTGATATAAAATTTATTTTATATTGTGTTGACTTGTCTGTTGAGTGGTTTATGAATTCTGGTTGAATCATGGGATGCCACGATGTCGATAAGAGTTTGTAAATACTTGAACAGAAGATTGGACACGATATTGTTTTAGGTGGGTAAATTAAATAATTTTACTCAAAATTCTATTTTGATAGAAAAGGAATAATTTTCTGAAATTATTAGAATATATGGATGTGTTGGATGTTAAAATTTTAATCTAATATGATTATAAGATTGAAATGGCTATGTATAACCAGTTATAAATTGTATAAGAATCGAATACACAAATGAGATGAATTAAAATTGAATTCAAACCAGAATTTGGAATTTAAATCCTGGGAAGTTTGAAAATATTTTTGAAGAATATTGAAATAATATAACTTTATTTTGAAAGGATTTTTGATTAGAAACATTTTAAATGGATTTTGAAAGTAATAAAGCACTGAATTCACTTCAGTGGCTGGAAAATAATTCTGATGATGACTGCAGCATTATCAGTGTTCATTTTCGAGTTTCTAGGTGATGAATTGCTACCTTAGAAAAGTTTTTATGGTAATTTGTTAGAAAGAAAACAAGTTGGTTTGAATATTCAAATGTTTTGAATTTGTGATAGAAATAAATATATGTATATATTTATGTGATTTCAGAAAGATTTGAAATATAAATCAGGGGATTTGAATTCTGGAATTTAAAATTTAACTTAAGAAAGTTAAATAAATTGAAGAGAATAAATTGACTAAAATCAAATTGAATAGATTAACGGAATACAGATGGAACATGAATTGATTGTAAATCATTCAAACTAAATGAATGCAAACACATATGGGATGCCATATGAATGAAAAACCAAATGTTTTGGTGAAATAAAATTTGTTGAAATATGAGGTGTTGAGTTAAATTAAGCGGTTTTTGAAGACTAATGGGTTTGAAGCATTTTTCCTACCTTAGTAATTTTGGGGACGTAGTTCTTTTAAGGGGGGAAGAATGTAACGACCCGGATTTCTTATCGAGTTATTTTAAATATTTAATATGCTTTTAAATATTGAGTTGATAATATAAACGAATTTTTATATTATGTTATCAATTTAATAATCCATTTCGATTTAATATTGAATATATTTAATTATCGTAATATGAAATATAATTGAAATCAAAGTTAAAAACTGAATCAAAACAATTCAGATGATCAATATTTATTGTGTTTGAATATAGACGATAATAAAAATAATTTAGTCCCGGCGAATTGATTAGTTCTGATTTTAAATTATATTACATTAATTTAATAAGGTATGTATGTTGAAATTAAATTTCAGAATATATACTGTTCAGTTTTATATAACGCTATAATATCGAAACGTCGGTCCATGCGTTAAAATAGTTGTTCACGATCTCAAGTTGCGAACCCCGAGATACTGGATTGTGGATAGGTTCGAAATCAAATCGATATCTATCTAAAAAGAATAAGAATTGCTTTATATCAAATCAGAATCTGTTCAAAATAAATAAAGATCTCTATATTTCAAATCGCATTAAATATAAATCACATCGAATTTAAATTAATATAACGCGCAGACCTATTCCTTAAGGCTTAAGCATTCATCACCTATATAATCACGCCTCCCTTTTCACTTTCTCTATATTCTTTCCTCTTGGTTCATTCTCTAGGAAAGGGAAACAAAATATAAAACAACCGGTTATATAAATAAATAGAAAACGAAACATTCCCTTCTTCTAATCTAAATCGAAGAACACAAACTTCAATCCATTCTGCTCACTCAAACCAAAATCGAAGATGTCATAAATAAAATGGCGGCCTTTTAAAATAAAATCCTTAGTAGAATTAAAATAGTGATCGGAAATCGCAAGACCCGGAGCTCGACTCAACTGGGGACACTTGGGACTTTGGAAAGGTGGGAATTGGGTATCACGGTTTGAAGCTCAAGATTTCCTGAAGGTTGAACAAGCCAGAAATGCTTGCGTGAAAGAGGGGATTTCGTTGGGTTTTTGCTAAGCTCGACGTTGGGAAGAAGCAACGAGTGGGACCGCAAAGTGATAAATGAGCAGAGAGAGGTCAGATTTGATGCCAGAGGATCAGTGCTGGATAAGAGATTGGTAGGCTTTGAATCTGTCTGTAGGAACGTGAAGGGCGATTGAAGTTTGAGGGAGGACGAGGGATATTTATGTTCGAATTGGGTATTGATTTGAGGTATTGAAGCAGGCTTCCAATGGCTAGTACGGTGATGACAAGGTGGAATATTTCCTGCGAAGTTGAAAGGTGTAGGCAAATGATCGATGGGTTTTGGGTGCTGAGTCAAGTAACGTGGTTGTTAGGTCATTTGATGATGGATGCAGTGGTGAAGGCCTGTAGAAGTATAGGGTCAAGACATGGTTTTGATGTGAATAGTAGGTGGTTTCAGAAATTCATCAGGGAAGAAGGATAAGGCACAGTTTAGTTAAGGTATAATTTGTAAATTAATTTATTTAATTCGTTAATATTATAGTCTAAAATTCATAATATGGTATATTCAATTTATACTAGGAAAAAATGGGAAGAGTGGGTGCTTTCTGTTTCAGTAAAAGGGAAACCGTGATTTTTATTTGGGGAAGTAGGATGTTGGAGCATGTTACTAATCTGATTGAGTCGCAATACTGAATATTGGATAAGAAACTGTGTTTGTATAGCTGGTGCAATGATTAAGGTACTCATATTAAAATTTACTTATCTAAAATAATTTATTTAATTAATTTAAATTAATATTAGCTTAATCATTAAACAAAATTAATTAATCGTAGGTACATAGAAAATTCAGTCGAGTAGTTTTGCAACCAACGATACAAAATTGAACTGGATATTTGGCAATCAAAAAACCACGGTGAGTAAATCTCACTCACCGCTTTATTTAGAATTATTTTTATTCGTTTGAAATAATTGTCTGTTGTTTGTTTGGATGCTTTCTGATTATTTTAAATATATTAGTTATTTAGGGTTGACTATTATATATATATATATATTTGGTGATTGGTTGGATTCCCGTAGTCTCATTAGCGGATGCCCGCGGTTTCATTAGCGGATGATTTCCCTATGCGCCCCACAAATATAAATTAGTGGATGATCTTCATACTTCGATATCTTGCCCCGAAGCATGACGGGTATTACTATGTTGACTAACGTCTGTGGATGAAGGAAAACAGGTTGGAGGAATCCGATTGGATTCCTCAAAAATATATTATCGGTTTGTTTATTTATTTGCATATATACTGTCATATATGATGTGATAGAAATCCTGAAATAAATGATTGGTTGTTTGGTGTTTAAATATCAATGGGCCTAAATGTTGATAGTTTAAAATATTGTAAAAAGGAAATTTCCAAAGTTAAAAAGGGAAATTTAATTTTTCTAAAATAGAATTTGAAATTCAAATAGAATAGAAATATTAACTTGTTTTAAAGAATAAAAACAAGTAGTTCATTTATAAACGAAGATTATAAATAAAGTGAAATTAATTGTCATTTGATAATTCAGAAAATAGAAATACAAGTGTGACTTTGGGAAGGGAAATATTTTTTTTTCCAAAGAAGAAATATTTTATTTGAAAGCGAGACTTGGTTAATAATGGTGTTTGTAAATAGAAAGGTGAAAAAAATTTATCATTTGGATAATTTAGTTATTTTAAATTCAAATGTGAATTTAAAATAAGAACTTAGAATTGTTTTAAATAATAAACGATTAACTTTATTCGGATATTCGGAATATAAGTGAAGTTGAATAAATCCTTAGGATTTATGTTTGAAATTCGACTATATCGGATTTATAAAAATGACTATTCCCAGAAGAGATATTTAAATTTAATTTAAATAGAAACTGAGACAGGACATGAAAATAAGTCCTATATTTATATAGATAAGTTAAATGAAGGGAATACTCCAAAAAAATGAGATTTTAATTTCGAAATAGACTTGTTTAATTAAAACAAGGATATTTATAAAATGGTGTTTATAAATAAAATGAATAAATTATCAAGAGATAATTTGAATATAGAATTTGAATATAGAAATTCAAATTGAAATTGAATATAGAATTTGAATAAAGAAAATTCAAATAGAATTTGAATATAGAAATTTAAAATAGAAAGTTGAAATCATTTCGAAATGGGAACGACGAAATATATTTCAGAATGTGGGTTTTGTAAACTGAATAGGAAATAAATCCAAAGGATTTATAACTTGTCAAAGGAATTGGAATTTAATATAGAAGATCGAGGTATAAATAAATATATTACCGAGTAACGAAAAAAATCAACAAAAATAGATAATCGAAAATATTATGTTGAATTGGGAAACCGATTTGATATGTATTAAAAAATATATAAGAATGGAGTTTGGATTTATATATAAACAAAGTTTAAAACGTTTATATATATAAATATAATTAAAACGAACTCGCCGCTGCGCGGCAGTTCGTAAATTGGCGTCTCGAACTTCAATTAAGTATACAGAACTCAATTGAAGTCGGAATTCTTTGAAACAAGAAACGTCAGGATTGATTTGATAATAGTTTTCTAATGGCGGAGAAAAATCTGGATTTCATAGAATAGATTATGAGTTATGTCAAAATCAAATTTTCAAAAAAACAGCACCTGAACCATTATAAAATTATAACGGTTTATTTAAATAAATAAAATGATTTTGAGCAAATAAAATTCTAATTTCATTTAGGAAAAATCCAGATTTGCGTTATAAATAATATCTAAACTCGAGTGAAGTAATGAAATGATTTTCGAAACAAAATAAAACTAGATGTTTAATTGTTGAGTAGAATTAACTAATGTAAGGAAAAAAATTAGTTAATGGAATTTTAAATCGAAATTGGACTTTGGATCAGAAAAAAAGGTTTGTAAATTCATATTCGAAATCGAATATGAAACTTGAATTTGAAATGGCACTCGATTGTTTTGAAAATAAATTAATTTACTGTAACACCCCGTATGTTGAATAACTTGCTATAATATAAAACAGGGCAGAATTAAATTTTAAAGTCTGAATCAGGGGAAACGGGCTGTGCCACTGCGTTCGTCTCGGAAAAATACGCGAAATAGAGTCTGAGTTTTCGAAAATCGGAGTCCGTATGACCCAGTTAAGGCCCGAAGAAGTTTCAGAAAATTTAAAACATATTTTAAATATGAAAATTTCAAATTTCAGAAGTGGCGGGAAAATTCCCGCCAGACCCAGGGAGTCGACCTGGGGGTCGACTGGGGAGTCGACCTGCCCACCAGGTCGACTAGGGTGTCGACCCTAGTGTCGACCTGGGGGTCGACCTCCCTGGTCGAGCCCAGGTGACCTGGGTGCACCAGTTTGGCTTTTGGGCTGTGTCTGGTGGCTGGTGACGAGATCTGACGGCTCTAACCTAATCTAGGGTTAATCTAAGGGCCTAAACTACATCCTAATTCTATAAATACACCCTAAGACTACCCTAATTCATACTAAAATTGGAGACAACGTCGTTATGCCGTCAAAATGCAACTAGGAGGAGCCACCAACAAATTAAAGAGGAGGAAAGCTTCTCAAATCAACTTCTAATCAACTCTAGCAACTTAATCTTCTTCATTGAAGTGCTAATCAACAAGTTGTGAGTTTTCTATAGCCTTAATGACCAATTGTTGAAATGATTATGATAGGATATAATGAGGTTATGGCTATGAATGTGGATCAATGCAAGATTGTGTTATCATATGCTATGTGTTTGTGATGTTATGCAAGTTATGCAAGTTATGTGTTATGTGTTTATGAAGTTATGCAAGTCATATGCTATGTGATCATGATGTTATGCAAGTTATGCAAGTCATATGCTACATGTTCATGATGTTATGCAAGTTATGCAAGTTATATGCTACATGATCATGATGTTATGCAAGTTATGCAAGTGTTAGGCTGTGTGTTCATGATGCTAGTTATGCAAATTGCTATGATAAACATTGATCCATTATGACACCATGATTATGCAAGCTCATATATGATATGTTATGCAAGTTTGGTGTATGATTATATGCAAGTTCATATATGACATGTTATGCAAGTTGGGTGTATGATTATATGCAAGTTCATATATGACATGTTATGCAAGTTTGGTGTATGATTATATGCAAGTTCATATATGATATGTTATGCAAGTTTGGTGTATGATTATATGCAAGTTCATATATGACATGTTATGCAAGTTGGGTATATGATTATATGCAAGTTGGGTATATGATTATATGCAAGTTCATATATGATATGTTATGCAAGTTTGGTGTTTGATTATATGCATGTTCATATATGACATGTTTTGCAAGTTTGGTGTTTGATGATATGCAAGTAACATGTGCAAGTTTACACCTTAGTATGATATGCATACATATGCAAGTTAACCCCTTTGTATGTCATACATACATATGCAAGTTTACCCCTTTGTATGACATAAATAACTTATGCAAGTTAACCTCTTTATGACATATGTGATTCATGCAAGTTTGGGTTGATTATTTATGCTAGTTGGGTTGATGCTATATGCATGTTGACACATTTAAACCCATGTTGATGCTAATGTTATGCAAGTTGAACCCATTGTATTTGTGATGAATCTTCCCTTTTATGTCATGTTGGCGAATTACGTGGGGAACGATGGGGTTAAAATACATGTTAATGAAATGGTGTGAAGTTGGTATGATTATGCATACCATAAAGTGGATGGACATAATTGAGTCAATTATGTACATTGTTAAAATTGGAATTAATTAGGGAAAATTAATTCGAAATATGGGGGTGATTAATTAGGTGTAATTAATCGACTAAGACACGAGGTTGGACCCTTTTGTAGCGTAAGACTGCCCGGACCCGACCGGCGAATCCAGCGGCTACAAATGATTAGCCCAATGTGAGAAGTCTTAGGCACAAACTTAATACGTGACAAGTGTAAAGACACGAGGTTAGACTCGGTTATGGCGTAAGGCTGCCCGGACCCGACCGGCAAATCCAGCTGCCATAAAAGATAGTCTAATGTGAGAGGTCTTTACAACGGTTACGTTCTTAATCAATTAAGAAACACTTAACAATATTAGCATGTAGAGGGACATGAGGGGTTAAGTGGGTGCCTTGGGTGGCATGTGGAAAAATCTAGTGGTTGCCTTGGGTGGCAATAGAAGATACGATTAGAATACTTAACCAAAGTGGAACATGTAATTAAACATGATTAAAGTGTTAAGTAAGTGCCTTGGGTGGCATGGGGAAAATCTAGTGGTTGCCTTGGGTGGCAATGGAAGATAAGATTAAAATACTTAACCAAAGTAGAACATGTAATTAAACATTATTAAAGGGTTAAGTAAGTGCCTTGGGTGGCATGTGGAAATCAAGTAAGTGCCTTGGGTGGCATGGGGAAATCTAGTGGGTGCCTTGAGTGGCAATTGAAATATGAGTAGATGACTTAACAAAACTTTAAACATGTAAGTGGACATGATTATTAAAAAGGGTTAAGTGGGATGCACTAGAAAAAAAATGACAAGCTTAGGTGGGTAGCTTGTGGGGGCCCATTTCAACCAGTAACCCATATGTATCTTAGTGGGCTCGACCCATGTCGAGGACGGGACACGCGTACTGGGCTTGACTATAAGAGGCCAAAAACGGGTTAGCGGTGGCAACGCAAGTCCAACGGGTTTCATATGCGTGTGTGGACCCGGGCTGGTAGGTAAGACGTTATTGCATCGTGTAGGTATAAGCCATGCACCATTGATTGTATCGGGTTGCCACTTTGGGGAGTGATACACCCCACTGTGGGGCCAGCACGGGTATCTACGTTAGGGAGCCGATCGAATGGGAGTAGTGGGTACACCTAGTGGAGATAGGGGCAGACGGCACATATGTAGTCAGCTAGGGGTACACGAGACTACTAATAAAATTACTAAGTTGTGGGTACACCAAGTGGAGATAGGGGCAGACGGCACCTATGTAGTCAGCTATAGGTACACAAAACTACTATTAAAAATTACTAAGTACACTTAGTGGGATCGACCTTTAAGTAGGAATTACCCTTGGGTGGGTAGATCTGGTGTGGTGCAGTGTAGGAATTACCCTTGGGTGGGTAGATCTGGTGTGGTGCAGAGTAGTATTTATCCTTAGGTGGATAGGCGCGTCTTTACCGTTATCTTAGTTTATCCTAAGTCTAGTTGGCTGCTTAGTGTAGTCATTTATCCCCAGTCGTACCGTACCAGGTTTATATCATACCCTAATTACTTTAATGATTGTATTGTTAAAGTTATAGGGCTCACTCAGACTTATGTCTGACCCCGTTGTTTTTATCTTTTTCCCCAACCCTCAGGTTCTTAGAGTGGGCCTAGCACTAGTGGGCTTTGATCAGATTGCTTTATCTATCTTTTGGAGCTTGGACCGTGATGTAAAGCCCAGCTTATCTTTTCTATTATGGCTATTAGTAATTAGTGGAATTATGTACTTTTGTTTTATCAAGATGGATATTATGTACTTGACTCTTGTTTATGGTTTAGTGATGTAACCAAACATGTTTTACTTTCCGCTGAAATGAAATGATGTTTTTAAATTCTCAAGTATTGCTTATATCTGTCTTGTTGTAATTTTTCTGTTCTATATTCACTTAAGAAACTCCACCGAAGTTAAGGCATTCCCATAGTGAGTGACCTTAACGGGTATGGGGTGTTACACGTGGTATCAGAGCTTAAGGTTACCAGAACAGATAAAACTTTTAGAAATTATTTTTCTAAAAACATTTTTGGAAGAAGTATTGTCAAAAACATGTTTTTAAGAGAAAAGTTTTTGAAAGAAAAGAACATAATCCCCAAGAGCCATATATCCTTCCTTCGATTCTCCGTTTTGAATCTCTTCCTCTTTCTCTTTTTGAATTTCCCCTCCGCGAATAGATGTCTTTTTAAGATAAATAAGGACTTCCGTATGAAGGACGGAAGAACCACTTCAAGGGACTAAGTCGTTTGCCAGGCTAAGAAGTTAGTCCAAGGAGGTGGAGGGCTTATGGGTACCTTTAAGATGGACGAGAGAGGAAGGTTCAAATAGCTGTTAGGTAAATAAAGGACGAAACCTTATCGTGGTAAGAAGGCCACGAAAGGGAAATGTGAAGGGGAAGGCTAGTTGTCTTGGAGAAATTGGACACCTTATTAGGGTTGTCCAAAGAGGTAAGGACGAAGTACAGGATCTTCTGGAGGGTAGGACCGTTTAAGTTGAAATTTGGTTCTCTCGATCATCCTGTTCGAACTTTATTCGACTCTGGCGCATCACATTCGTTTATCTCATCATCATTAGTTGAGTCACTGCACCTAGACACCAGTTTAGTAGATGATCCCGTGGTTGTTTCAAACCCAATTGGGGGCTCCACTTATTTTTCCATGATATGTTTGGGTTTGAAGATCCTCATACTTAGCGTTGAGTTTAGGTGTGATGCTTTTGTTTTGGGCTTCACGGGCTATGGGTTGATTTTGGGCATGGACTGGTTATCCAGTAATGGTGCCGTTCTTGATTGCGAAAGGAGAGTTGTTGGGCTCATGACCCGCTTGGGTAACACTCTCGAGATCTCTTGTAATCCCATAGATTTTGTTATGCTAAGTTATCTTGAATCGCCTGACGCTTCGGTCGAGAGTTTGCGATCTGTTACAGTAGTCCGGGAATACTCGGATGTGTTTGAGGAGGTGAAGGGCTTACCTCCGAAGCGGGAGATAGACCTCTGAATATATCTGGTAGACGATGCTAAACCAGTATCTTTTTCAGTGCGCCGCATGGCTCCTCATGAGAGGAGGGAACTCCATAAGCAAGTAGGGGAGTTGCTTGAGAAGGGGTTCATAAGACGAAGTATATCGGAGTGGGGTGCTCCAGTAGTTTTTGCCACGAAGGCGGATGGGTCCCTCAGACTTTGTGTAGACTATAGAGAACTCAACAAGCTCACAAAGAAGAATAGACACCCATTGCCGAGGATTGATGATCTCTTTGATCAATTGGTGGGCGCTTCAGTATTTTCGCAATTAGACTTGGCCACGGGGTTTCATCAGTTGGGAGTGACTGAGGATAGTATAGAGAAGACCGCCTTTAGGGCTCCGGATGGTTTCTATGAGTGGCTGGTGATGCCATTTGGTTTGACGAACGCCCCCGCATACTTTGTTGATTTGATGAGTAGGGTGTTCAGGGAGTACCTAAACAACTTCGTAGTGGTCTTTGTGGATGACATCTTGGTCTTTCCTAAAAGCGAAATAAGTTTTCGTGCGTGCTTAATAGGTTAAGCAAAGCCAGTTATTTGATCAAAGGTGGTTTTGGAGCGAGATTGGCAAGGACATCCAGAGTTGGACAAGGGCTTAATTATTTAGCCGTTTTTACTAGTATCATCTCACGTAGGTCGTCTGAATTCGAAGGTGGTATCCCTTGGGTGTTTGTCAGATATTGGTTTAGGCCTTTGGGGCTTGCACTTGGGGGATGTCGAGTTCGACTAGGATGGTCTGCGTGAGAGATGGATAGTTGTGACGATTTTGTATGGGAGAATATCCTGGTTTTCTCCAGAAGCGGAGAAAAGCATGCCCTATATCTTAGGGAAGTGTTGGAGACTCTTCGAGTGCATAGTCTTGAGACAACAAAGGTGGATGGAGTTCTTAGCATCCTATGATTTCGAGATAGCGTATACCCCTGGCAAGCGTAACATGGTGGCAGACATCTTGAGCAGAAAAAGGTTGTCCTTGAGTCCATTGTTCGTGGAACGACGAAGCTTGGAATTTATCTCGATGTTTGATTTCAGACCTTCCGTTGACTTTATACCCGGTTTTCTAGCATCCTTGGAGGTCAGACCTACTCTTTTGAGACGGATTGGCGAGGCACAGCGGGACGACCCACAGTTAGTTGAGTTGGTATAGAGGCTCATAAGGGGGGGGGGGGAGTCGTCCAGCCATTTGAGTAGGTACACCCTAGACGATAGGGGGTGCTTGCGTACAGACGGTAGACTTTGTGTACCGAAAAAAAAAACGAGGGTTTGAGGAAGGCTATTCTTGATGATGCGCATCGTTTAAAGATGACCATTCATCCCGGTGGGGACAAGATGTACCAAGACATGAAGCGAGTTTTCTTTTGGGCCGGTATGAAGAACGTGGTGGTCGAGCATGTCGTTAGATGCTTGGTGTGCCAACAAGTGAAAGCGGAGCAAAAGAAATCTGGTGGGTTGCTTCACCCACTGGAAGTTCCGCAATGGAAGTAGGATAGTGTCTCGATGGATTTTATTAATGGGTTACCGAGATCAAGGAAAGGTGATACGGGAATTTGGGTTGTGGTAGACAGACTTACTAAGAGTGCCCATTTCATACCCGTGAAGAGCAAGAGGACTGCTCCATGGCTAACTTCGGTTTATCTTCGAGAGATAATTCAGTTGCATAGGGAACATGACGTATTCCATGTGTCACATTTGAGGAAGTGCCTACATGAGACCGCAGAGGTGGTGGAGCCGAGCTTGCTTAGAGAAGTGGGGTAGAGCGTGATGCGACTATTCGACGAGCTCCTACCCGCATCCTTGGGTCAGAGATTAGGAAGTTGAGAAACAGAGAGGTTCGACTAGTCAAAGTGCAAAGGGGAGAAGATGTGAACAATGCTGCTGGGGAGACAGAAGCGAAGATGCGTTCATTGTACCCATTCCTTTTTTTGAGGGTATGTTTTTTGACTTCTCCTTTATCGTTTGTCTAGTACTTATCTTATCTTTAGTATGTCCTCTCATTAGTACCTTTGACCTTTAGATAGGGTAAACCTATGGTTGAAACATGTGTTTGAGACATGTTATATTTGATGGATGCGTGTGGATGCAAGTGGTTGCTAGTGGTTGCTCGTGGATGCATATACACACACTCTAGGCACTAGATCGGCTCAATCACTTCATATTGCATATTGCATATAATTGCGTGTAGGTAGCTATATTAATGGATGTATAACGGTTGTGTTATCACATGGATGATGCATTTTGGTGAATGATTGTGCACTCATGTAGAGATAGTATGTGTCGATAGGGTTCTTTCGCATACATATTGGATGCATGACACTATCATGGTTTGCATTAAGGAGGTCAACTAAATCAGTAGACCGCCTGATTTTGTATTAGACAGGGAACATATACACACACTTTTTGCATATGTTCATACAAGCATTAGAAACTCTAAGGACAATGGAAGCTAGTGTTTGATGGTTGAGTAGATGGTTGTTTGGTTGGTAGGATACGTTCTTCTTGACTTAGAGATTTCGGGGATGAAATCCTTTAAGTAGGGGAGAATGTAACACCCCGTATGTTGAATAACTTGCTATAATATAAAACAGGGCAGAATTAAATTTTAAAATCTGTATCAGGGGAAACGGTCTATGCCATTGCGTTCGTCTCGGAAAAATACGCGAAATAGAGTCCGAGTTTTCGAAAATCGGAGTCCGTATGACCCAGTTAAAGCCCGAAGAAGTTTCAGAAAATTTAAAACAGATTTTAAATATGAAAATTTCAAATTTCAGAAGTGGCGGGAAAATTCCCGCCAGACCCAGGGAGTCGACCTGGGGGTCGACTGGGGAGTCGACCTGCCCACCAGGTCGACTAGGGTGTCGATCCTAGTGTCGACCTGGGGGTCGACCTCCCTGGTCGAGCCCAGGTGACCTGGGTGCACCAGTTTGGCTTGTGGGCTGTGTCTGGTGGCTGGTGACGAGATCTGACGGCTCTAACCTAATCTATGGTTAATCTAAGGGCCTAAACTACATCCTAATTCTATAAATACACCCTAAGACTACCCTAATTCATACTAAAATTGGAGACAACATCGTTATGCCATCAAAATGCAACTAGGAGGAGCCACCAACAAATTAAAGAGGAGGAAAGCTTCTCAAATCAACTTCTAATCAACTCTAGCAACTTAATCTTCTTCATTGAAGTGCTAATCAACAAGTTGTGAGTTTTCTATAGCCTTAATGACCAATTGTTGAAATGATTATGATAGGATATAATGAGGTTATGGCTATGAATGTGGATCAATGCAAGATTGTGTTATCATATGCTATGTGTTTGTGATGTTATGCAAGTTATGTGTTATGTGTTTATGAAGTTATGCAAGTCACATGCTATGTGATCATGATGTTATGCAAGTTATGCAAGTCATATGCTACATGTTCATGATGTTATGCAAGTTATGCAAGTTATATGCTACATGATCATGATGTTATGCAAGTTATGCAAGTGTCAGGCTATGTGTTCATGATGCTAGTTATGCAAATTGCTATGATAAACATTGATCCATTATGACACCATGATTATGCAAGCTCATATATGATATGTTATGCAAGTTCGGTGTATGATTATATGCAAGTTCATATATGACATGTTATGCAAGTTGGGTGTATGATTATATGCAAGTTCATATATGACATGTTATGCAAGTTGGGTGTATGATTATATGCAAGTTCATATATGATATGTTATGCAAGTTTGGTGTATGATTATATGCAAGTTCATATATGACATGTTATGCAAGTTGGGTATATGATTATATGCAAGTTGGGTATATGATTATATGCAAGTTCATATATGATATGTTATGCAAGTTTGGTGTTTGATTATATGCATGTTCATATATGACATGTTATGCAAGTTTGGTGCTTGATGATATGCAAGTAACATGTGCAAGTTTACACCTTAGTATGATATGCATACATATGCAAGTTAACCCCTTTGTATGTCATACATACATATGCAAGTTTACCCCTTTGTATGACATAAATAACTTATGCAAGTTAACCTCTTTATGACATATGTGATTCATGCAAGTTTGGGTTGATTATTTTTGCTAGTTGGGTTGATGCTATATGCATGTTGACACCTTTAAACCCATGTTGATGCTAATGTTATGCAAGTTGAACCCATTGTATTTGTGATGAATCTTCCCTTTTATGTCATGTTGGCGAATTACGTGGGGAACGATGGGGTTAATATACATGTTAATGAAATGGTGTGAAGTTGGTATGATTATGCATACCATAATTGGATGGACATAATTGAGTCAATTATGTACATCGTTAAAATTGGAATTAATTAGGGAAAATTAATTCGAAATATGGGGGTGATTAATTAGGTGTAATTAATCGACTAAGACACGAGGTTGGACCCTTTTGTAGCGTAAGACTGCCCGGACCCGACCGGCGAATCCAGCGGCTACAAATGATTGGCCCAATGTGAGAGGTCTTAGGCACAAACTTAATACGTGACAAGTGTAAAGACACGAGGTTAGACTCGGTTATGGCGTAAGGCTGCCCGGACCCGACCGGCAAATCCAGCTGCCATAAAAGATAGTCTAATGTGAGAGGTCTTTACAACGGTTACGTTCTTAATCAATTAAGAAATACTTAACCATATTAGCATGTAGAGGGACATGAGGGGTTAAGTGGGTGCCTTGGGTGGCATGTGGAAAAATCTAGTGGTTGCCTTGGGTGGCAATAGAAGATACGATTAGAATACTTAACCAAAGTGGAACATGTAATTAAACATGATTAAAGGGCTAAGTAAGTGCCTTGGGTGGCATGGGGAAAATCTAGTGGTTGCCTTGGGTGGCAATGGAAGATAAGATTAAAATACTTAACCAAAGTAGAACATGTAATTAAACATGATTAAAGGGTTAAGTAAGTGCCTTGGGTGGCATGTGGAAATCAAGTAAGTGCCTTGGGTGGCATGGGGAAATCTAGTGGGTGCCTTGAGTGGCAATTGAAATATGAGTAGATGACTTAACCAAACTTTAAACATGTAAGTGGACATGATTATTAAAAAGGGTTAAGTGGGATGCACTAGAAAAAAAATGACAAGCTTAGGTGGGTAGCTTGTGGGGGCCCATTTCAACCAGTAACTCATATGTATCTTAGTGGGCTCGACCCATGTCGAGGACGGGACACGCGTACTGGGCTTGACTATAAGAGGCCAAAAACGGGTTAGCGGTGGCAACACAAGTCTAACGGGTTTCATATGCGTGTGTGGACCAGGGCTGGTAGGTAAAACGTTGTTGCATCGTGTAGGTATAAGCCGTGCACCATTGATTATATCGGGTTTCCACTTTGGGGAGTGATACACCCCACTGTGGGGCCAGCACGGGTATCTACGTTAGGGAGCCGATCGAATGGGAGTAGTGGGTACACCTAGTGGAGATAGGGGCAGACGACACCTATGTAGTCAGCTAGGGGTACACGAGACTACTAATAAAATTATTAAGTTGTGGGTTCACCTAGTGGAGATAGGGGCAGACGACACCTATGTAGTCAGCTAGGGGTACACGAAACTACTATTAAAAATTACTAAGTACACTTAGTGGGATCAACCTTTAAGTAGGAATTACCCTTGGGTGGGTAGATCTGGTGTGGTGCAGTGTAGGAATTACCCTTGGGTGGGTAGATCTGGTGTGGTGCAGAGTAGTATTTATCCTTAGGTGGATAGGCGCGTCTTTACCGTTATCTTAGTTTATCCTAAGTCTAGTTGGCTGCTTAGTGTAGTCATTTATCCCCAGTCGTACCGTACCAGGTTTATATCATACCCTAATTACTTTAATGATTGTATTGTTAAAGTTATAGGGCTCACTCAGACTTATGTCTGACCCCGTTGTTTTTATCTTTTTCCCCAACCCTCAGGTTCTCAGAGTGGGCCTAGCACTAGTGGGCTTTGATCAGATTGCTTTATCTATCTTTTGGAGCTTGGACCGTGATGTAAAGCCCAGCTTATCTTTTCTATTATGGCTATTAGTAATTAGTGGGATTATGTACTTTTGTTTTATCAAGATGGATATTATGTACTTGACTCTTGTTTATGGTTTAGTGATGTAACCAAACATGTTTTACTTTCTGCTGAAATGAAATGATGTTTTTAAATTCTCAAGTATTGCTTATATCTGTCTTGTTGTAATTTTTCTGTTCTATATTCACTTAAGATACTCCACCGAAGTTAAGGCATTCCCATAGTGAGTGACCTTAACGGGTGTGGGGTGTTACATTTACATTTGAACGTGATATGTTCAAATAACAAGTGAAATAGGCTAAGAAGCTAATTAAACAATAAATAGCCGAAACTGAATTCGAACGAATGGATTGAGTTGAATTGAATTGAAAACAGGTGAACATGTGTTAGACAGGCATGGGATGAAGTATATGAAGATTTTAATTTATGTGCCCGACAAAAAGGTACACGTTTAAATTCCATATGAGGTTTTATGCGCCGTATCAGCTAGCAGCTTGGCTTTTTCTTTTTCTTTTTGATTGGAGAGGCCTTTGTGGCGGTTTGGGGATTTTCCCGATGCTCCCGGTACAAAGGAGGTTATGGCGAAATTTTCCGGAAATTTGAGGAGTTAGAACATTTTTTAGAAATTTTGATAAGTGGAAATCAATGTATCGATATATATAGAATTCGATAATGAAACAAATTTAAATTAGAATATTATAAACAGAAGGAAATCTATAGTCTGGTAATATAAAGAGAAATGTATATACGTTTTAAAAAGGAATAATTGGCTTTATATGAGGTGTATTATTCGAGGTAAGTAGTTTGGTCTGTTTGAAGTTAATAATATTTTTTGTCAAGGTCTGAGAGGTAATAATGCCCCAAAGTCTCGAAGAGAAATGTTTAAAAAAAATTAGTCGAATGTAGTGTTTTGGGTTGTTATAACGATGTTTTACACAACATTCCTTTTAACCCAAGTAAGTGGAACACGACCCGAACTTCCCCGTGAAGGAAAGCACGGATTGAGTTGAGAACACGACAAATCAGACTGCAAACATAAGAACATTTCATTGTCTATTACAACAATTCCAACAGAATACAAGAATATACAGAGTATGAAAAAATATTACACATTCGATAAATATCAGAGATTAAAATAATTTACATAGGAGCGGAAAATAATACAAAACACAACTGAAAGGAGATACACGGATATAGAGCTTTCCGAGTATCGTTCCAGCTGTAAATCAGGATCCTGTGAATATAAATCTGCAAAACCAAAACTACTAGCTGCCCATGTGGAAAATAGGGGCACTGTAACAACCCGAAAATGCGAGCCAGTTTAAAATTTTTATTTTGGCAATTTTAATGAATTTTGAACATTTGAAATGGATTATTTTAAATAATATCGACGAGAAATATATTTTGAATGGAATTCGAACGTATATATTATATACGTCGTCGTTAGAATATAAATAATTATATATAATTATAAATAGAATTGAAAATGGCGCGGTAGTTCGATAATTCGATTTCAAACTTCAATTGAATGTACCGGGTGCAAAACAAACCGGATTTTAGTGAAACCAAAAATAATGGAATCTATTTGTGAATATCTTTCCAACGAATCCGAAAAATTGAAATTTCATAGCGGAAATCAAAAGATACGTCCAGTTGAAAATTCTGAATAGTCGCTATGGAATTCAGGCCCTTAAAAATGGAAATTTTGCAAACGACCTCGGATTTCGACGAAATCACTTTTGTTGGATCCGTGATGTCAAATTATTGCTAGATTACAAATTTCATAATTTTTCGAATCAATATGTGACCGTGGCAAAGGAAAATGCGTTTGACCAGGTTCAGTTGATTTTAATCGACTGGAAAATGACCATTTTTCCAACGATCTCAGAATTCGACGAAACTAGTTTTGTTAGGACCGTATCGTCAATACAAAGCTAGAAAATATTTTTCGGGAATTTTTAGGGTTAGTATGTGACCCCGGTAAAACGAAATGCGCGTTTAAATTTAATATATAAAGTTATATGTTGATTTTGACGAAAACTGATCGAAGCGATCGAACTAGCTTATGGTACATATCCCATTGTGTTCGGAATGGGGGTAAAACACTACGGACGACAGGCGGTGGGTCCCGTTTCGAGTTCAAAAATAAAAGTACCTTTTTGAAAGTAAATTAATTAAATAAATAAAAAATAATATCCCCCCTTTCTCTCCTACACCCACGATCAGGCCCCCCTTTTCGTTCTAAATCAGATCGGAAAAAAAATGATGGAACTCGCCTCCTCCTCCAGGGCAACCACCTCTGGCCAAGGCACCGCCTCCAACCGACCACCCGCCCCTCGCGCCTCTGCTCCCTCTCTTCTCCGTTCCCTCTTCTTCCCCCAAGACCGAACGAAGCCCCCCTTCTCGCGAGGACCCACAGCCGCCACCTCGACTCCGAAGCGCACCGCCCTCCTCTTCCTGAAGCGCATCAGCCCCCCTTCTCCTCTACAAAACACTGTAAGCTCCCTTCTATTTTATTTATTGATTTAGGTTCTATAAATTTTAGTTTAATAAAATAAAAAAAATCAGTTTTATATAAATTACCATGATAGAAAAATTGGATCTTTTAGTATATGATTTGAATTAAAGACCAAATTTTTATATAGACGAAAGACGAAAATTTTAATATAGTAAAGACAGGACTTTTTAATTAGTAAAAATATAATTTTTATAATATAGAAAGGTTAAAAATATAATTTTTATATAATATAGATAATAAAAATTCGATCTTTATTATGCAGAAGTAATAAAAATATGATTTTTATAAAGTAGAAGTAATAAATATATGATTTTTATATAATAGAGAATATAAAAATATTACCTTTATATATGTAGTAAAATAAAAATCTGATTTTTATTTATATATATGTCGAGATAAAAATGTGATCTTTGTAGCGATGTAAAAATAGAATTTTTATCTATATAGTAGCGATGTAAAAATAGAATTTTTATCTATATAGTAGCGATGTAAAAATAGAATTTTTATCCATATGGAGTGATTATAAAAATATGATTTTTAAATTGAAAGTGAACAAATAAAAATGTGATTTTTATTTTAAAGACAACAGTATAAAATTGTGATTTTTATATATGTAGTGGCTACGGGCAAAGAAAGTGACAAGAGGCGAGAACGGCGGAGATTTTCTACTTAAGAAGAGTCGTGGCATTGGATTAGCTAGTCGGTGAGAACTTCTCACTCTAAATTTCTTTTTCTAGTTATATATATATATACTAGGATGCAGACGGTGCTTAGCAGCACCCGATACCCGTCATCCACAGACCATGGATGGCTTGTTTATTTGATTGATGTGTTGTGAAAATTTGTTTGTGTTGTTGATGTGAAATCGATAATATAAATTAATGTGGTGAAAGGAAATAAAATATTTATATAGTTAAAAATATTTTATCGTTAAAAATATAATTTTTAACGTGAAAGTGAATAAATAAATAATTATAAACAAATCGGCCGATTTGTTTATATACACTGATTTGATTGATATTGATTGGGTCGATAAATTTTACACATCGCCCAACTGCACAAATAAAAATCTGTGTTTGTTGATTTGAAACCCCACAAGGGTGTTGGGATGATATTTGGCGTACACTAATCCTAATTAATTCATTGTATGTCGATCGATTGGTCGACAGGCTGTGTAAGCGTTGATTATTTATATTTGATGCTTATGCAGTTGAGTGGTGCACTTTGGATGATGGTTGATTATTTATCATTGCTATTATATACATGTGTTGTATGGAATCCATATAATTAACATTATATGGTGATTGATTGGGCCTCATTCCAATCGGGAAAATAATGAATATTATAAAAGAAAATTCATGTGTTGAATATAAAAATAGTCATGTGTTGACGATGTTCATGAGTTGAAACTATTGATGTGTTGAGTGAAATATTTTATACAATAAAATTTACATCTTTATCATATTTAAAATTAGAACTACTTCACGGTGGAGTCTAATTAAAATCAAACGATAGATACAATAGTTTTATAAAATATTTTACATAAAAAAATAGTGATGTGTTGACAGTACTCATGTGTTGAGATTAGTCGTGTGTTGAAAGAAATATAGATTCATGTGTTGAATGGAATATATATATATTCATTTGTTGAATAGAATAACGAATTTATTGAAATATATATAGCCGTGTTGATTAGGGTTGCGCTATTTTGGACGTGAACGATATTTATATCGATTTTATTCGTTTTATAATGAATATTGAAAAGTGATTTCAAAATTTAATATTTTGAAATGAAATTCAAATTAAATTAGATTAAAAATTCAAATTGAAATTTTATTGAATCAATTTGAAATGAATTCGAATCGAATAGAAAATGAATTCGATTCGAATTGAATAGAAATGAATTTGAATTCAAATTGAATAGAAATGAATTCAAATTGAATTGAAATCAATTTGAAATGAATTCGAATTGAATTAAATAGAAGGTAAATTTAAAACGAACTGAAATTGAATTGAAATCAATTTGAAATGAATTCGAATTGAATTAAATAGAAGGTAAATTCAAATTGAATTGAATTGAAATGAAATAGAGTTTGAATTGAATTGAAATGAATTTGAATTCGAATTAAATAAAATTTAAATGAATTCGAATTGAATTGAAATCAAATCGATTTGAAAATTGAAGATGAAGTTGAAATTGTTTTTGAAACGAATTTAGAACTATTTATAAAATTCGTTTGAAAAAGTAAATCGACGAAATATATAATATATATATATTATATATATATAATGGCCTGAATAGAACGCGCCGCGCCGCGGCAGTTCGTGAATTTCGACCATTGACTTCGAATTGACATTACGGGAGATCCGACCATCGGATTCTCCTAAACCCAAAACCGTTGGGTTCATATCGAAAAGAGCTTTCCAATGAATATTAGAAATTTGAAATCTAACGGTTGGATTTGGAATTATGTCCAAATCAAATTTGGAAAAGGTCGCTGTAAGTGCAGTTCGATGGCCGTTGATGGAAATCGACTGTACGGGCCTTGATAAAATTATTAAAAATATCTATAATTCGTGTAAAATCATAGGAAATGATTTGGGAAAAATTGGGCTGAAAAATTCCACATTTGAAAGGGTAAAAATAGATTTTTATCGAAATGAACTAGTTTTGAACTAGAATTAAAATCAATTTATTTTTGAAATAAATAAATTGAATTTGAAAGTGATTTTAAAAATAATCAATATTCCCAACACGTGGATTGGACTGGAGTTGAATCGAAATTATCTTCGGAATATTTCGATGTTGGATTTCGTGACTATACAGATATTATTATGGGAATTTGAAAGATATATTTTATATCGTTATTTCCAATACGATATTTGTTGGTTTCAGAATTTGATATTGAATATAAGACGGTATATTTTCTATTCAGAGCCTTGTATTTAATATCAAATGTGATTTGGGTTTATCGTGAATCGGGTTTCATATGACATTGGTTCTTTAACCCAGTTAAAGACAGGATGTTGATTTTTGAAAAGATTAAAACTAAGTGGAGTTTTAATGAATCTTTAATTAGATTGAAATGTGAATCGATAATTTAAATTATCAAATCTGAAAGGTGATCGAGAATGGAGTACCACCAGTTTTGCTCCAAAGCGATAGTTAAATCTTTAATTAGATTTGAGCGTGAAATGGTAATTAATTTTACCGATAACACCGTGGTGTTAGATATGGAGTATTACCAGTTTTGCTCCACGTGATGAATAGGTTGGGATTGGGAAATAAAATAAATAATTACTTCGGTGTGGTTCGCTAATCCCGACTAGTTTGAAATGATATCTAAAGGAAGATTAAAGAATAAATTTAGAAGAATTTATCTTGGATAAAATTAATTGGAACCTTTCCCTAAGAATGCGATTTTGTGAATAAAAGAATATTCTGAATTGGAATGAGGCGTTTGATGTGTCAGTATAACATTTGTTTATCATATACGTGGGTTATTAAGAAAGGCCGGGTTTATACCCATTCTGAATAACCGATTCGACGAGATGTCGAAGATGAAGACGGTGGTTGAAGACCGGAAGTCTTCACATCGTTTGGGTGATTACTGATGATCTCGATTGGGCTGTACACCCAAGATGAGGGAAACAGTTGGTGATCGTCCAGACGTACTTGGAGATGGATGGATATGCGAGGAAAGTGCCTCCGGTTTCGTTCAGACCCAGAACGAACTTGTAAATGGATTGTGTGTCTGACATTGGATTTTATTATGTGTTGATTGATCTCTATTAAATATACATTTGTTTGGCGACGGAGAATTTATTCTCTTGCTTAACGCCCTTCTCTGAGACATACGAGCTTAGAGGTTGTATATCGATGGACATCAGTCGCATGGAGTGAATTGCCAGTGTGGCACGCGTAAGTGACAATTGATCAGGGCTTCTGTTGAAAAGCAACGTCTTGTGGTTGATGATCAAAGCACGACCTGTGAGGCGTAGCTTTGTGTATAACGTGAATTCGCGAGCCTCACACCTCGGTATGAGTCAAAAACGGGATACAGACCCAAGGAGTGCACGACGTTTCTTTCTAGCTATGGTGGTGTCAGTGACCTACCAGCCCTGACATTTATATACTTTTCACCTGTGTAGTTGTTGGATACGAGGCGCCTCGGATATAGGTCTGTATGGACCGGAAAACGTGTGTTCAGGAATTGCCAATCCTCAAAAGTAAGAGAGGACCGGCCTTGGAGGTTCCAAAGGATCATAGTGGGGTCCTGAGGCATTTGCTAGAGTGTCTCGAATGCGGAGAGGTGCTTGCCCCTTGCCTCGACTCATGATGGAAATCCAATTTCCAATACGTGTAATTCGGTTTTATTTGTAGAACCTAGTATGGCGAGATAGTGGTATGGGTCATTCATGCCGCCTATGATTGATATGAATGATTGAAATTGTTTTGACACTATACACATATTATAGTATCAAATAATGTGTTTTTAACGTATCAAGCATGCTTTGGCTGTTATAAGGTAAAAACCCTATCCTTCGGCTTGCGTTGCATTGTGTGATGGGACCTGGGTCTTATAACAGCTTCATTTTTCTTTATTTAGCATTGCGGTGTTTGTTCTACGCACTGGTATTCTTGGGAGAAAACCCGTTCCATGTTATACGGCGTGGTCCCTTGATTTACCAAACTTTAAAACCAATATTAATAAATGTTTTAGTTCTTACACCAGTCACATGACTGACCTGGAGTTTATTGTTTTAACCTAAACTCTGGGTGCCCATACTTTCGACACGGACAGCTAGTAGTTTTGGTTTTGCAGATTTATATTCACAGGGTCCTGATTTACAGCTGGAATGATGCTCGGAAAGCTCTGTATCCGTGTATCACTTTCAGTTGTGTTTTGTATATTTTTCCGCTGCTATGTAATTTATTGTAATCTCTGATATTTGTTGCAATGTAATTTATTCATTTATGCTCTGTATATTCCTGTATCTGATGGAATTGTTGTAATAACAATGAAATGTTCTTCCGTCTGCGTTCTATTTTGTCTTGTACTCAATTCTATCCGTGCTTTCCTTCACGGGGGAAGTTCGGGTCATCTCAGAGTGGTATCAGAGCTTTAGTTTACAGAGCTCGAGAACAAGACACGTTAGAACTATACGAAAGAATTCATCAGATATTGGATTAGTAATATCCAATTAGAATGACTCGTTAGAGATAGGATAGGTAGTATCCTAGAACGAGTGTGAAGAGTATATTTTTCAAATGAAAATAATTTTGTTTTGAAAATTTAAATTGCTTTATACGTATTTGAATATTTATTTATTTTGAATATGGACAATCGAGTATATAAAGATTTCGCGTATATGCGTCATGAACGTATATTCGAAGTTTTAATATACTGGATAGATATAGAATCACATTCTAGACACCGGGGATAATTCTGATGATGGTGCATCATCATCAATATTTATGTTCGTGTTTCGAAGGTGTGATTTCTATATATTTCCATTAGACTGGTGTGAGAACCAAAACTAATATAGATAGATTTATTTGTTGTGAATTGGCATCATAAACATGATTTTCTGAATATATGTATCAAAATTATGAATTTGAAACTCTAATTCACTAATTGATTGATGTTTGTGTTGTTTGTTTATTTGTTTGATAATTTTGAACCATTTAGCCTAATAGAATCACATATTGAATTGTATTGAAAATTGGTCGCATTTGCTTGCATATACATATACTTACATTGAACAGGTCATAGCAAGGAGGCTAGAGCAGAGGAATAAAATTTGTTTGCCCGACAAATTGGTACATATTTACTATAATTTACTGTTTTGTTTGGGTGATGATGATTTTATGAGCCTATTGGCTACCCGCTTGGCTTTTTCTTTTTCTTTTTGAGATCAGAAGGCCTGTATGGCAATTTCGGGATTTTCCCGTGGCTCCCGGTGCAGGGGAGGTTATGGCGAATTTTTTTGAAAATTTAGGGTGTTAGCCAAATTTTTGAAGAATTTGAAAACTCTCATAAACTGAAAAGTTGGAGAATGGAAGCCAGATCGAACGTAGAGTTGATTAATCAAACCACTTTCGACTTTGTTCCTTTTCGGGGACGAAAAGTTTTAAGTGGGGGAGATTGTAACAACCCGAAAATGCGAGCAAGTTTAAAATTTTTATTTTGGCAATTTTAATGAATTTTGAACATTTAAAATGGATTATTTTAAATAATATCGACGAGAAATATATTTTGAATGGAATTTGAACGTATATATTATATACGTCGTCGTTAGAATATAAATAATTATATATAATTATAAATAGAATTGAAAATGGCGTGGTAGTTCGATAATTCGATTTCAAACTTCAATTGAATGTACCGGGTGCAAAACAAACCGGATTTTAGTGAAACCAAAAATAATGGAATCTAATTGTGAATATCTTTCCAACGAATCCGAAAAATTGAAATTTCATAGCGGGAATCAAAAGATACGTCCAGTTGACTATTCTGAATAGTCGCTATGGATTTCAGGCCCTTAAAAATGGAAATTTTGCAAACGACCTCGGATTTCGACGAAACCACTTTTGTTGGATCCATGATGTCATGTTATTGCTAGATTTCAAATTTCATAATTTTTCGAATCAATATGTGAGCGTGGCAAAGGAAAACGCGTTTGACCAGGTTCAGTTGATTTTAATCGACTGGAAAATGACCATTTTTCCAACGGTCTCATAATTCGACGAAACTAGTTTTGTTAGGACCGTATCGTCAATACGAAGCAAGAAAATATTTTTCGGGAATTTTTAGGGTTAGTATGTGACCCCGGTAAAATGAAATGCGCGTTCAAATTCAATATATAGAGTTATATGTTGATTTTGATGAAAACTGATCGAAGCGATCGAACCAGCTTATGGTACATATCCCATTGTGTTCGGAATGGGGGTAAAACGCTACGGACGACAGGCGGTGGGTCCCGTTTCGAGTTCAAAAATAAAAGTACCTTTTTGAAAGTAAATTAATTAAATAAATAAAAAATAATATCCCCCCTTCTCTCCTACACCCACGATCAGGTCCCCCCCCTTTCGTTCTAAATCAGATCGAAAAAAAAACGATGGAACTCGCCGCCTCCTCCAGGGCAACCGCCGCTGCCTCTAGCCAAGGCTCCGCCTCCAACCGACCACCCGCCCCTCGCGCCTCTGCTCCCTCTCTCCTCCGTTCCCTCTTCTTCCCCCAAGACCGAACGATGCCCCCCTTCTCGCGAGGACCCACAGCCGCTACCTCGACTCCGAAGCGTACCGCCCTCCTCTTCCTGAAGCGCATCAGCCCCCCCCCCTCTCCTCCGCAAAACACTGTAAGCTCCCTTCTATTTAATTTATTTATTTAGGTTCTATAAATTTTAGTTTAATAAAATAAAAAAAATCAGTTTTATATAAATTACCATGATAGAAAAATTGGATCTTTTAGTATATGATTTGAATTAAAGACCAAATTTTTATATAGACGAAAGATGAAATTTTTAATATAGTAAAGACGGGACTTTTTAATTAGTAAAAATATAATTTTTATAATATAGAAAGGTTAAAAATATAATTTTTATATAATATAGATAATAAAACTTCGATCTTTATTATGTAGAAGTAATAAAAATATGATTTTTATAAAGTAGAAGTAATAAAATGTGATTTTTATATAATAGAGAATATAAAAATATTACCTTTATATATGTAGCGAAATAAAAATCTGATTTTAATTTATATATATGTTGAGATAAAAATGTGATCTATGTAGCGATGTAAAAATAGAATTTTTATCTATATAGTAGCGTTGTAAAAATAGAATTTTTATCTGTATAGTAGCGATGTAAAAATAGAATTTTTATCCATATGGAGTGATTATAAAAATATGATTTTTAAATTGAAAGTGAACAAATAAAAATGTGAATTTTATTTTAAAGACAACAGTATAAAATTGTGACTTTATATATGTAGTGGCTACGGGCAAAGAAAGTGACAAGAGGCGAGAACGGCGGAGATTTTCTACTTAAGAAGAGTCGTGGCGTTGGATTATCTAGTCGGTGAGAACTTCTCACTCTAAATTTCTTTTTCTAGTTATATATATACTAGGATGCAGACGGTGCTTAGCAGCACCCGACACCCGTCATCCACAGACCATGGATGGCTTGTGTTGTGAAAATTTGTTTGTGTTGTTGATGTGAAATCGATAATATAAATTAATGTGTTGAAAGGAAATAAAATATTTATATAGTTAAAAATATTTGATCGTTAAAAATATATTTTTTAACGTGAAAGTGAATAAATAAATAATTATAAACAAATCAGCAGATTTGTTTATATACACTGATTTGACTGATATTGATTGGGTCGATAAATTTTACACATCGCCCAACTGCACAAATAAAAATCTGTGTTTGTTGATTTGAAACCCCACAAGGGTGTTGGGATGATATTTGGCGTACACTAATCCCAATTAATTCATTGTATGTCGATCGATTGGTCGACAGGCTGTGTAAGCGTTGATTATTTATATTTGATGCTTATGCAGTTGAGTGGTGCACTTTGGATGATGGTTGATTATTTATCATTGCTATTATATACATGTGTTGTATGGAATCCATATAATTAACATTATATGGTGATTGATTGGGCCTCATTCCAGTCGGGAAAATAATGAATATTATAAAAGAAAATTCATGTGTTGAATATAAAAATAGTCATGTGTTGACGATGTTCATGAGTTGAAACTATTGATGTGTTGAGTGAAATATTTTATACAATAAAATTTACATCTTTATCATATTTAAAATTAGAACTACTTCACGGTGGAGTCTAATTAAAATCAAACGATAGATACCATAGTTTTATAAAATATTTTACATAACAAAAATAGTGATGTGTTGACACTACTCATGTGTTGAGATTAGTCGTGTGTTGGAAGAAATATAGATTCATGTGTTGAATGGAATATATATATTCATTTGTTGAATAGAATAACAAATTTATTGAAATATATATAGCCGTGTTGATTAGGGTTGCGCTATTTTGGACGTGAACGATATTTATATTGATTTTATTCGTTTTATAATGAATATTGAAAAGTGATTTCAAAATTTAATATTTTGAAATGAAATTCAAATTAAAAATTCAAATTGAAATTTTATTGAATCAATTTGAAATGAATTCGAATCGAATAGAAAATGAATTCGATTCGAATTGAATAGAAATGAATTGGAATTCAAATTGAATAGAAATGAATTCAAATTGAATTAAACTGAAATTGAATTGAAATCAATTTGAAATGAATTCGAATTGAATTAAATAGAAGGTAAATTTAAAACGAACTGAAATTGAATTGAAATCAATTTGAAATGAATTCGAATTGAATTAAATAGAAGGTAAATTCAAATTGAATTGAATTGAAATGAAATAGAGTTTGAATTGAATTGAAACGAATTTGAATTCGAATTAAATAAAATTGAAATGAATTCGAATTGAATTGAAATCAAATCGATTTGAAAATTGAAGATGAAGTTGAAATTGTTTTTGAAACGAATTTAGAACTATTTATAAAATTCGTTTGAAAAAGTAAATTGACGAAATATATATATATTATATATATAATGGCCTGAATAGAATGCGCCGCGCCGCGGCAGTTCGTGAATTTCGACCATTGACTTCGAATTGACATTACGGGAGATCCGACCGTCGGATTCTCCTAAAACCGAAACCGTTGGGTTCGTATCGAAAAGAGCTTTCCAATGAATATTAGAAATTTGAAATCTAACGGTTGGATTTGGAATTATGTCCAAATCAAATTTGGAAAAGGTCGTTGTAAGTGCAGTTCGAATGTCGTTGATGGAAATCGACTGTACGGGCCTTGATAAAATTATTAAAAATATCTATAATTCGTGTAAAATCATAAGAAATGATTTGGGAAAAATTGGGCTGAAAAATTCCACATTTGAAAGGGTAAAAATAGATTTTTATCGAAATGAACTAGTTTTGAACTAGAATTAAAATCAATTTATTTTTGAAATAAATAAATTGAATTTGAAAGTGATTTTAAAAATAATCAATATTCCCAACACGTGGATTGGACTGGAGTTGAATCGAAATTATCTTCGGAATATTTCGATGTTGGATTTCGTGACTATACAGATATTGTTATGGGAATTTGAAAGATATATTTTATATCGTTATTTCCAATACGATATTTGTTAGTTTCAGAATTTGATATTGAATATAAGCCGGTATATTTTCTATTCAGAACCTTGTATTTAATATCAAATGTGATTTGGGTTTATCGTGAATCGGGTTTCATATGACATTGGTTCTTTAACCCAGTTAAAGACAGGATGTTGATTTTTGAAAAGATTAAAACTAAGTGGAGTTTTAATGAATCTTTAATTAGATTGAAATGTGAATCGATAATTTAAATTATCAAATCTGAAAGGTGATCGAGAATGGAGTACCACCTGTTTTGCTCCAAAGCGATAGTTAAATCTTTAATTAGATTTGAGCGTGAAATGGTAATTAATTTTACCGATAACACCGTGGTGTTAGATATGGAGCATTACCAGTTTTGCTCCATGGGATGAATAGGTTGGGATTGGGAAATAAAATAAATAATTACTTCGGTGTGGTTCGCTAATCCCGACTAGTTTGAAATGATATCAAAAGGAAGATTAAAGAATAAATTTAGAAGAATTTATCTTGGATAAAATTAATGGGAACCTTTCCCTAAGAATGCGATTTTGTGAAAAAAAGAATATTCTGAATTGGAATGAGGCGTTTGATGTGTCAGTATAACATTTGTTTATCATATACGTGGGTTATTAAGAAAGGCCGGGTTTATACCCATTCTGAATAACCGATTCGACGAGATGTCGAAGATGAAGACGGTGGTTGAAGACCGGAAGTCTTCACATCGTTTGGGTGATTACTGATGATCTCGATTGGGTTGTACACCCAAGATGAGGGAAACAGTTGGTGATCGTCCAGACGTACTTGTAGATGGATGGATATGCGAGGAAAGTGCCTCCGGTTTCGTTCAGACCCACAACGAACTTGTAAATGGATTGTGTGTCTGACATTGGATTTTGTTCTGTGTTGATTGATCTCTATTAAATATACATCTGTTTGGCGGTGGAGAATTTATTCTCTTGCTTAACGCCCTTCTCTAAGACATACGAGCTTAGAGGTTATATATCGATGGACATCAGTCGCATGGAGTGAATTGCCAGTGTGGCACGCGTAAGTGGCAATTGATCAGGGCTTCTGTTGAAAAGCAAAGTCTTGTGGTTGATGATCAAAGCACGGCCTGTGTGGCATAGCTTTGTGTATAACGTGAATTCGCGAGCCTCACACCTAGGTATGATTCAAAAAGGTGATACGGACCCAAGGAGTGCACGACGTTTCTTTCTAGCTATGGTGGTGTCAGTGACCTACCAACCCTGACATTTATATACTTTTCACCTATGTGGTTGTTGGATACGAGGCGCCTCAGATATAGTTCTGTAAGGACCGGGAAATGTGTGTTCAGGAATTGCCAATCCTCAAAAGTAAGAGAGGACCGGCCTTGGAGGTTCCAAAGGGTCATAGTGGGGTCCTGAGGCATTTGCTAGAGTGTCTCGAACGCGGAGAGGAGCTTGCCCCTTGCCTCGACTCATGACGGAAATCCAATTTCCAATACGTGTAATTCAGTTTTATTTGTAGAACCTAGTATGGCGACATAGTGGTATGGGTCATTCATGCCGCCTATGATTGATATGAATGATTGAAATTGTTTTGACACTATACACTTATTATAGTATCAAATAATGTGTTTTTAACGTATCAAGCATGCTTTGGCTGTTATAAGGTAAAAATCCTATCCTCCGGCTTGCGTTGCATTGTGCGATGGGACCTGGGTCTTATAACAGCTTCATTTTTCTTTATTTAGCATTGCGCTGTTTGATCTATGCACTGGTATTCTTGGGAGAAAACCCGTTCCTTGTTATACGGTGTGGTCCCTTGATTTACCAAACTTTAAAACCAATATTAATAACTGTTTTAGTTCTCACACCAGTCACATGACTGACCTGGAGTTTATTGTTTTAACCTAAACTCTGGGTGCCCCTACTTTCGACACGGGCAGCTAGTAGCTTTGGTTTTGCAGATTTATATTCACAGGGTCCTGATTTACAGCTGGAACGATGCTCGGAAAGCTCTGTATCCGTGTATCACTTTCTGTTGTGTTTTGTATATTTTTCCGCTGTTATGTAATTTATTGTAATCTCTGATATTTGTTGCAATGTAATTTATTCATTTATGCTCTGTATATTCCTGTATCTGATGGAATTGTTGTAATAACAATGAAATGTTCTTCCGTCTGCGTTCTATTTTGTCTTGTACTCAATTCTATCCGTGCTTTCCTTCACGGGGAAGTTCGGGTCATCTCAGAGATATTATAGTATCAAATAATGTGTTTTTAACGTATCAAGCATGCTTTGGCTGTTATAAGGTAAAAACCCTATCCTCCGGCTTGCGTTGCATTGTGTGATGGGACCTGGGTCTTATAACAGCTTCATTTTTCTTTATTTAGCATTGCGCTGTTTGTTCTATGCACTGGTATTCTTGGGAGAAAACCCGTTCCGTGTTATACGGCGTGGTCCCTTGATTTACCAAACTTTAAAACCAATATTAATAATTGTTTTAGTTCTCACACCAGTCACATGACTAACTTGGAGTTTATTGTTTTAACCTAAACTCTGGGTGCCCCTACTTTCGACATGGGCAGCTAGTAGTTTTGGTTTTGCAGATTTATATTCACAGGGTCCTGATTTACAGCTGGAACGATGCTCGGAAAGCTCTGTATCCGTGTATCACTTTCAGTTGTGTTTTGTATATTTTTCCGCTGCTATGTAATTTATTGTAATCTCTGATATTTGTTGAAATGTAATTTATTCATTTATGCTCTGTATATTCTTGTATCTGATGGAATTGTTGCTATAACAATGAAATGTTCTTCCGTCTGCGTTCTATTTTGTCTTGTACTCAATTCTATCCGTGCTTTCCTTCACGGGGAAGTTCGAGTCGTCTCAGGCACCCAGAGTTTAGGTTAAAACAATAAACTCTAGGTTAGTCATGTGACTGGTGTGAGAACTAAAACAGTTATTAATCTTTATTTTTAAAGTTAGGTAAATCAAGGGACCACGCCGTATAACACGGAACAGGTTTCCTCCCAAGAATACCAGTGCATAAAACAAACAGCGCAATGCTAAATAAAGAAAAATGAAGCTATTATAAGACCCAGGTCCAATTACACAATGCAACGCAAGCCGGAGGATAGGTTTTTTACCTTATAATAGCCAAAGAATGCTTGATACGCTAAAAACAAATCATTTGATGCTATTATAAGTGCATAGTGTATAAAATAATTTCAATCATAAGTATCAATCATAGGCGGCATGAGTGCCCCATCCTACTATGTCGCCATAGTAGGCTCTACAAATAAAACCACAAAGTCACGTATTGGAAGTTGGATTTCCATCCACGAACCGAGGCAAAAGATAGTCCTCTACCGAATTGGAGACTCTCTAGCCCGAGCCTCGGGACCCAGACACAGGTGAGCCCTTGGATCGTCAGGGCCGGTCCACAGATGTGGATTAAAATGCCTGAACACTGCGTTTCCCCACCCTTTGGGGCGTAAATGTGCCAACAAATGACTCCATCGGCTTCACATAGTCACCAATATATCTGAGGCACCTCGCAACATCAACAACCACATAAGTCAAACTCGTCAGGGCGTGTAAAACCACTGACGCCACTTCTAGCTAGAAGGAAACGCATGCCCTCCCTGATGTCCTCTCCCGTTTCTGGTTCACAACTGGGGTGTGAGGCTCGCGAATCAACGCTACACAAAGCTATGCCACACAAGCCGTGCTTTGATCATCAACCACAAGACTCTGCTTTCCAACAGAAGCCTTGATCATATTGCCACTTAGGCATGCCACACAGGCAATTCACTCCATGCGTTTGATATCCATGAATATATAACCTCTGAGCTCGTATGTCTCAGAGAAGGGCGTTGTAATGACCCGCATTTGCAGAGGTATTATAATTAATTTATATAATTATATAAATAGTGAAATAGTGAATTAAATGGTCGTGGAATTAAATAATGGAGAATATTTAATTAAAATAATAAATTAAATAATATATTTAATTCTGAAATAATCAGAATTGGCTGAAATGGCGATATGGTGTGAACTGGATCATTTGTGATATTTAATTCAGTTAGAATTGAGTTAGAATAACGAATATATTATTTGAACGAAGTTTGAATGTATAATTATATTATAATTAAAATCGAGCTTGAAATGGTGATGCAGTTCGCTGTTTGGAGATTTGAACTTCAACTAAATGTACAAGATTCGTTTTAAGCCGAATTTCTATGAAACAAGAAACGTGTGGAGCTGGTGGAGTATATCTTTCTAATGGAAGAGAAAATTCGGGATTTCGCCATGTAGATTTTGATTTACGTCGAAATCAAATTCTATAAAAGTCGATGTGGAATTCCTTTGTAATTTATAAAGGAATTATTTATATTTTTAAAAGGAATTTCAATATAAATCGAATATCGGGTTGACCCAGAAATGAATATCAAGTTAGAAATTCATATAGGAATATTCTAGAGCTGTATGGTATTCCACTATGAATATAAACGATAATATATATTTTTAAATATTTAATTTAATTATATTTAAATATATTTATATATTTAAATAGGCTATTTAGGGGTTTAAAAATAGCCACTTTTGCAAACGAAGTAGGAATTCGATGAAACTAATTTTGTTGGATCCGCAATGTCAAATAGTTGTTAGATTTCCAGTTCCATGGTTTTTAGGGTCACTGTGTGGCCGAACGGGTTTTTAGAGTGGAAAACAGTCGATATTTTGACGGTTAAAAATACGTTGTGCAAGCTTACGGAGTCGGAATTCGACGAAACCAGTTTCATTGGGAACATAATGTCGAGCTGTAGCTGCATGTCCAGTTTGGTGATTTTTGGGTATCGTGTGTGAGCACAAGAATTTTTAGAAAGCAAATATATATAAAAGAAATATCTAAAATAAAATATGTAAACAAAAAGGAGCCACCTCCTTCAAATTTGCAGCCACACACACACATATGATTCCCTATATATCGTTCTTTTGAGCCATCGTGTTCTTCGTTGTTCAAAGAAAATCATCCATCTTTCTAAAATAAAAAAACAAATGAAAGAAAAATCCTTAAATCCTATAATATTCAATTTCGAGTTGCCATCGCTATTCTCTTCATTTCTACACCTATATTGATGAGTTCGACGTTCAGTTCTGGGGTCGGGTTTTTCACAGTGGGTACTAGGGTTGGGGTTCGATCGCGATACAAGGGGTTTTGGCTCGAGTGGATAATGGATTTGGGTTCAGCATCAAGAATCGCACCTTGTGTATTGATTTGGGAGGGTTCGGTTTCAAAAAGTAACGTTGGTCTGTACAGGTTGGAGGAAGTTACGCATTGAATATGGTGTTCGAGTTGTATAGTTTGGGTAAGGGTGGATGGAGAGGTGCGAAGGAGATTGTAATGGTGGAGTTGCTTTGAATTTCAGTTGAAAATGGAAGGGGGAAGGAGCTCTAAAACACGGTAATGGTTTACTGAGATGATGAGGAGCAGCTACAGATGTGGATCGGTGAAGAACACGTAGACGAGTATGGGTAGTGGCTGTATGGGCTTGAAGTAGATGGGCTCGAATGTGGGTGAGGCCCGACGTATTACTTAAATTAGTTTAATTCTTATTTAAATGTGTATAATCAAACTTGAAATTATCATATCGTGCTCATACATTATCATAATTTCGAACGGTCTAATCCGTTGGGATCGTATGGACGGGAGCAACACAATGGAACTGACTAGGAGTGGATTGGTGCTCGTTTGAATTTATGGCGAAATAAATTGTTTGATTCAAATCAAACAACAGTTTATCGTTCTTTAACGATGAACTGCCAGAGTGAGTAAAACTCACCAACTCTGAACAGTTATATTTTTACAACATACTGTTAGAACTGTTAATCATCTGTTTATTGCTGTGTGTTAACTGTTTGGTTGAGTTGCTTGTGTATTGGTTGAAATTATAGATAACGATATATATATATATATATCGTTAATCAAATAGTGATTCTGTTTCACAGAATATTTCATATTGAGATGAAATCGATGTTAATCATATTGTCTAACATCTGTGATGCAGGTAAACAGGTTGGAGGAATCCAACTGGATTCCTCAACATTTATCTCTTGTTTTTCATATATTGTGTATATGATGTCATATATAATCTGTTGTTGATTATATGTGTTTGAATGATGTTGATCATTGTTATTAGATATTTTTAATATCATAAGGAACCCTATGATGTAAAAAGAAATATTTCAATGTATATTGAAATAAATGAATTTTATAAAATCAATCGATTTTATAAAAGGAAATATTTTGAAATAAAGTATTTATAAAATCATAGGATTTTATAAAGGAGAACATTTATTTAGAAAATAATAGAAGTATAAGAGGATTATTTATTTAGAAAATAAATAGAGAAATATAGGAAGAGAAATAATTGTAGAACATTTACAAGTAAAGGTTATAAAAGGAATTATTTATTTATGAAATAAATAGAGTTATAAAAGGGAAATTTTAAATAAGACCTAAGTTTTAGAAACGTAATGGATTATATAAAGGAATTAATCGAGTTAGAATTAGCCGATTAGAGTTGATTGAATATAAAGTTATTTGAAATAGAATTTATCGAATATTAGTTATTCGAAATAGAGTAAATCAAATAGAGTTAAGCAAAAATTAGAAACTGACTAGAGATTAATAAGTTGAATGGCTTTCTAAGTATCGATCTGATGTCGGTTTCGGCCTTCGGGATTTATATTTAGGAAGTTGTTCTCTTGTTAGTTTATAGTTAGAGTCTGACAGATGTGGAAGAATAGTGATACGTAATTAAGCCAAGGAAATGTTTTCCAGCGTTAATAACATATATTTTCTGATTATAGAGAATAAGGAAATACGAATATATATATATATATGATTGATGATTGATTTGATAGAATTTCCATCTGGAAATAATATCGTTGTTTGCACATGTGTTTTTCTTTGATAGTTAACTCATCGACTATCGAAGTTTTTGACCATTTTAGCGTTGTTAATATGGAGAGACCGGTTGGATTATTATCCGAAGAACCACTCCGTATTGGCATAAGCGTTGCGAATCATATATGCCAAAGAAAATTGAAGACGGAGTAAAGTGCAAGGGCTGTTGTATAAATCTTAGATAACAGTGCCTAAGATGGATATACTGAATAGTGCCTTCGGTTCATCCTATTCCTGGATGACTTGTATGGATGAATGTCTGATAGAGTATTTCCAGAAAGGTCACGTACATTGATTTCTTAAACTGTACCAAGAGTGGAAGCGGAGAAGGAAACTTCTTTAGCTAATGCGTAATGTACTGTTGTAGAAGTCAATAAGTGATTTTCGATGGATATGACAATGTGGCATTTGAAGTGAATCTAATGCGATGATGAAGCATAACCTCAAGCCTCATTAACCGGTAAATGACAGAAATCGGGCAGGCAGCATGGCTAAGTCGGTCGCTCCGAAGTAGGGTATATAATCACTTGATCTAGAGTTTCATTTACTTCTAAAAATCTATTGTTGATGCTTTCCCATTCGGGAAACGGTTGCTGATCCAACCCGTTGGTGATATACATTTGATACACTCAAGCGAAATGAGTGGTCGGTCATGTGTGGCCGGGTTGCAAGACGTTCTTGTTGAACCCAGTGTATTCCTCTCTAGAGATACACTATCGGAAGGTGGTTTCATACCTTGTCATGTTGGAAATCCAATCTCCAATAAGCGCCATGCGGTTTTTGATTTTATATTATATATGGAGCGTGAGATGCAAGCGTTCCGGTAGATTCTATTTATTTGTTGTAGACATTATTATAATATCACTGGATTTGATATCAAAAATATTTTTGGTTAACGTAAGATAAAAACCAATATCAGATCAATACCCAAGAAACCATTCAACATAACTAATCTTCAGTTAGTTTCTGATTTTCTTAACTCCGTTGGGTCTAAGAACAATATTATTGAAGATACCATTCACGACAACCCAAAATCACATTCCATTAATTATCGGGTTAAAGAACAAGTGTTATTTAAATCACCGTTCACGATAAACCCAAAAATAAATTCAAATTCAATTCCAATTAAATACCATTTAATTGGTATACTTCATTAAATCTAAATAAAAAGATTTACTCTTTTTCTCAACTGGGTTTAAGATCAGTGTAAATGAAGACACCATTCACAACAAACCCAAATCCCATTTGGTATTAAATACAAGGCTCTAAATAGAAAATATATCGGCTTATATTCAATATCAAATTCTACGACAAACAAATATCGTATTGGAAATAATGATATAAATATATCTTTCAAATTTCCATAACAATATCTGCATAATCACGAAATTCAACATCGAAATATTCCAAAGACAATTTCGATTCAAATCCATTTCCACTTTATATATTGGAAATTCTGGTTATTTTCAAAACCATTTCAAATCCACTTTATTTATTTATTTATTTATTTTTAGAAAATTGGTTCACTTTATTTATTTTAAAAATAAATGCTATTATAATTCTAGTTCAAAACTAGTTCATTTCGATAAAAATCTATTTTTATCTTTTTAAATTTTGAATTTTTCATCCCAATTCTTCACAAATCATTTCTTATGATTTTACACGAATTATTTCTATTTTTAATAATTTTATCAGGGCTCGTACAGTTGATTTCCATCAACGGCCATCGAACTGCACTTACGGCGACCTTTTCCAAATTTGATTTGGACATAATTCCAAATCCAACCGTTAGATTTCAAATCTCTAATACTCATTAGAAAGCTCTTTTCGATACGAACCCAACGGTTCCGGTTTTAGGAGAATCCGACGGTCGGATCTCCCGTAACGTCCATTCGAAGTCAATGGCCGAAATTCGCGAACTGCCGCAGCGCGGCGTGTTCTATTCAGGCCATTATATACATATAATATATATATATATTATATTACGTCGATTTCCTTTTAAAACGCATTTTATCATTTTAAATTCATTTTCAAAACGATTTCAACTTCCTATTCAATTTCAAATCAAAATTGGATATTCCATATCATCGATATACAATTGATAGTATTTTCAAAACGTTATATTTTGAAATCACTTCCTTTTCTATATTCATTATAAAAATGTATAAAATTGATATAGATATCGTTCACGTCAAAATGGTGCATATCTAATCAACACGGCTTTATATATTTCAATAACTTCATTATTTTATTCAACACATGAATATTTTCCTCAACACATGAATTTTCTTTTATTCAACACATGAATATATATTTTATTCAACACATGAATTTTCTTTTATTCAACACACGAATATATATTTTGTTCAACACATAAATTTTCTTTCATTCAACACATGAATATTCTTTTTATTCAACATGAATATATATTTTATCTTCTAAATTGGAATGAGACCCACTCAATTACCATATAATGTTATTTATATGGATTGTATACAACACATGTATATAATAGAAATGATAAATAATCAACCATCATCCAAAGTGCACAACACAACTGCATAAGCATTAAATATAGATAAGTAATGCTTACACAGTCTGTTAACCCGTCGGTCGACATACTACTAAACAATTGGGATTAGTGTATGTCAATATCATCCCAACACTTGTGTGGGGTTTCAATCAATTAAACACATATTTATTTGTGTAGTTGGGCGATGTGTAAAATTTATCGTCCCAATCTATGTCAGTCAAATAGGTGTATATAAACAAATCGTTCTGATTTGTAATTGAATGTCCATTTTATTCACATCAACGTTAAAAATTATATTTTTAACTATAAAATATTTTATTCCATTCCACATCACATAATCAACTTTCACAACACATTAATCAAACAAACAAGTCATCCATGGTCTGTGGACGATGGGTGTCAGGTGCTGCTAAGCACCATCTGCCTCCTAGTATATATTTCAACTAGAAAAAGTGAGAATTTCTCACCTAGGAGTTCCACTCCGCCATTTCATTTTTTAATTTCTGAATAGCTTGGTTTAGCCCGATATTCAACGCATTCCTTTTCTACACTGGTCGTATTAAAAATCAAATTTTTATCTCACTATATATATAATAAAAATCAGATTTTTATTTCGCTACATAAATAAATATCATATTTTTATATTCTCTATTATATAAAAATTCTATTTTTTTTAATTCGCTACTCATATAAAAATAATATTTTTATATTCTCTTTTATATAAACAAAATCATATCTTTCTATATAAACATTATATTTTTATATTCCTACTTCTTATATAAAGATCAATTTTTATTTCGTTGCACTATATATAAAAATCATATTTTTATCATCTCTATAATATAAAAATTATATTTTTATTATCTCTATAGTATAAAAATTATATTTTTATCCTTTTCAAAAATCTCCACTTTATATTTTTTCCATATAAATAAAAATCAAATCTTTATATCGTTACATATATATAAAAGATTCTATTTTTACAATGGTCTTCATATGATAAAAATCCAATTTTTAACCCTACTTCATATTGATAACAATCATATTTTCCTCTAAAAATCACCTTTTTAATCAAAGAAAAATCACATTTTACTTTCTCTAAAAATCAAAGAAAACTCACAATCTCCGATCGTTGGAGTTTGCTAGTGGGTGGTGCGGCCTCCTGTGTGGTGGCAGCAGCGCGGTGCGGATCTCGATGGCCGGTGATGGCTCTGCGAAGGGGGTGTGGTCGCTACTGTTTGTGGGTTATGGGGCATCGGATGCAAGAGGAAAGGGAGGAGAGAGAAGGGGAAGGGAGGAGAAGGAGGTGGTCGGATGTCAGGGGAGGTGCAGCGCTGATGGGGAGGGCATGATGGAGGCGGTGACATCCAGAAAGGCAGTCCGCCATTATATTGTTATTATTTTTCTTTCATTGAAAATCTAAGTGAGAGAGAGAGAAGTAAGGATATATATACACAAAAATATATTAAATTAATTTAATTTTCAAAAAGCAACTTCTTATTTCGAACTTGAAATCAAACCCACTGACTGCCGTTCATAACTAATTACCCCCATTCCGAACACAATGAGATATGAATCGTAAGCCAGTTCGGCTGTTTCGATCTGTTTCCATCAAAATAAAAATAAAAATATATTTTTTAAATTTGAATGCACATTTTAATTTACCGGAGCCACATACGGACTCTAAAAATTCTCGAAAAATAGTTTCTAGCTTCATATAGACGATACGGTCCTAACGAAACTAATGTCGTCAAATTCTGAGACCGTTTGAAAAATTGCCATTTCCTGGTTGATCGAAATTGACTGAAACTGTTATAACATGTTTTACTTCACCACGCTCACATATTGATTCAAAAAATTATGAACTTTGGAATCTAGAAATTACTCGACATCCCGGATCTAACAAAAATGGTTTCGTTGAAAGCAGAGGTCGTTTGCAAAATTTTCATTTTTAAGGGCCAGAATACATAGCGTCTATCCTGAATTTTCAACTGGGCATTACTTTTTATTCCCGCTATGAAATTTCAATTTTTCGGATTCGTTAGAAAGATATTACCAACTATATTCTAATATTTTTGGTTTTGCCAAAATCCGGTTTATTTTGAATCCTGGGCATTCATTTGAAATTTGAAATCAATTTTTCAAACTACCGCGCCATTTTCAGTTCCTTTTATAATTAAAATAGATATTTATATTCTAACGACGATTCAAATAAATATATACATTCTAATTCTATTCAAAATAAATTTCTTGTTGTTATTATTTAAAATGATTCATTTTAAATATTCAAAATTCATCAAAATTGCCAAAATAAAAATTTTAAATTGTCTCCGATTTTCGGGTTATTACAGATTGTTTTCCAAAAAGGTTGTTGTTGCAATTGATGCTACTTGTAAGGGGAATCTTAAACGCAGCAGAGTGGTGAAGGTGAAAAGAAATGGAATGGAAAGAGGAAGAAAAAACAACATGTAAGGATTAAATAAAAAGAAGGATAAGAGAGACATTGTCTGCGCTAATTGTGATAAGAAGGGTTATTTTGCTAATGAGCGTAAAGCTGCTAAAGTGGTGAAGAAGTTCTTTAGCTATGATAAGCATGAAAGTTTGAAGAAGGATTGTTCATAACTTATTAAGAATAAGCAGATTATATAGGCACATGCTAGGGATATTGTGCCTACTTGTATTGCTCCCGCACTAAGGATAATAGTAAGGGAGTCATAGTGCAAGGTACGCCTTCTACTCATGATCCTTCTGTTGGAGTTCTATTTGATACTGGAGTTTCACATTCTTTTATCTGTAGTGATCTGGTATGCAGATTTGAATTGGAACCTAGGATAGTAGATAGACCATTGACTGTGACTAAGCTCGCAGGAGGATCTGCTAGTTTTCGCATGATTTGGCACAATTCATGTTTTATCGAGTTATGGTTGCTCTTTGCTTTGTTAAAAACATTGCTTGGTTCGGAATCATTTTGGGTATCGACTGGTTTAAGGAGTATGTTGCTAGAGTAGATTTCAAGAATCTCGAGGTGACAATGGAAGCATGGAAGGGTGAACAGTTGTGACATGTTTCCCACCATATGATGCGGTTTAGTCAACTTCTTATATTCGCTTGAGATTTCACAGAATAAGCTTTTATATATGCTTATCATTATTGACTATCTCGGTGTCTTTGAGGAAATGAAAGGATTACCGCTACATTAGGAGACTGAGATTTGAATTGGTTTAGTAAATAGAGCAAAACCTATATTTATGCCTTTAAGGAAGATGACACCTTGTAACAACCCAAATTCCAGTGGGTATTGTAACACCCCATAAAAATATAACTAAATAGGATTAAGATAATCTAATTCAAAATAAATAATAATGAGTAATGAAAATCAGCAATATAATAATAATAAGTTAATAAGATGAAAAATGGAATTTTGCAACAATAGGAATTTTGGTCACGAAAATATCATAATTGTATTCGTGCCAACATTCTGGTCGAATTTCATATGTAATATGTCAGAATCCGAGCCCGTATGAAAGAATTACACATAAAAGAAGTTGTATGTTAAATACATATGCAATAGTGTTTGAAATTCAAATTAAAATTAAAATATATGGAATAATATATGACCAAAAAATAAGTGATATGAATATTCCATCCAATTTGAATCCGTGTGCATATATAAGCATATAATAGGCGACAACAATTACGTTCAAAGGAAAATTATAAATGAAATAAATAATGTAATATAATAAAATCTTTTCAGCCTTCAAATATGTTCACCTGCCAAATATACAACCAGAAGGTCAACCGCCTCCCTAGAAGGGGTGTCGACCACCAGTCGACCACTAATCGACCGGTTTTCTAGGGAAGCGATCGACCGCTTGGTGCGGTCAGTGTCCAATTCGGCCTGGTTTGGGTTGGGTTTTTGGCGTTTGTATATAAATTAACAGCCAGGATTTAATCTAATTAATCATGTGGCTATTATTCACAAACACACACACCCCTATAAATAACACCCTAAACCTTAAACCTGAACCTTGTCTTCTTCTCCTTCCTTGCCTCCACTCTGCCGTTGATTCCGAAGAAAATATATTTTAGGTTTTCTTCTTCCTCTCATAAATCTATTTTCTTTTCTATTTCCTATTCTTATAGAGTTTACATTGGATTTGAATCTGGAATCATATGATATATAATAATTCTAACTTTTTAATTCATATATATATATATATATACGTATATATATTTCTAAGGGACTGAAGTTCGCATTCGTGCCCGTTCTTGAAGGTTTTCACATCTAATAGGCAAACACCATCAAATCTGCGACCTTTTCATACGTTCAAATCATTGTGAGTGAAAATAATAATTGTTTAGATATATTATACATTTCATAGATTTTTATATTAATTAGTATGCCTAGGGAGATTTGGATTAATGATAACATCAAATTATAAAAACCCAAATCTCCTATTTTTAAATATGTTTCGCAAAGTTGTCAATAAATGTTTGGGTTTGTGAATTTGATTGGGTTATGGATGAAGAACACTTTGGGTGATTTACATTTGTTTGATATTTTTTATCTCTTTTCATATAAAATTGTTTCTGATGTAAAATGGTTCGGATTTGATTTAGTTTTATTATTTTAGTAGATTTGGATTTCCAATATAATGGATAATTTGAACGTATTCAGAATTGAAACAAATCATATGTCAATGTTTTTATGTACCACATAGAAAAGGGTAAGTTGGATTAAATAGAGGTCTATGTATATATGTATGCGTATATGTTGTATGAAATTTACACCTTGTTCTTGATTCACTGCCTGAATATTTCTACCAAGCCTAGGATGGAAGTTTCGATAGTTATGTTGTTATTTTCCCCATTACTGCGATCTTTAATTATGTCATTATGCCATGTATTTAGCGGTTTGATGTGGGAATTAACTTGTGTACCTTAATGTAGACTGAATTGACAATTTACACTGTTAAAACGTTTCTTCATTCAAACGGAAATTAACGCTTATTATACGCATTAATTTTTCTATTTATATAATATAGTTAACGTAATTCAACGAAATAATGGTGTAATAAATACGTTAGAATAAGGTAAGAAATTTGTAATGTCCTCAAATAATTTTTTGTTTGGGTGTGTGTATATATTGGCTTATTTATATATAATGACACACATGTTAGAGTTTATGCCCTAGAGGCATGTAACGGCAAAGAATCTCGCTCGGTCCGAATCAGTCGCTAAACCGACCCAGACCGTTCGAAACGCCCTATCGTTTGAGAACACGACAAAACAGGACGCATACAGAAGAACATTTCACTGTATATTACAACAATGCACCAGATTACAAGAATATACAGAGTATAAATCGAAGAAGGGCGGTGCCTCGCTACGTCGGAGGTTGGTGGAGGCTGCTCTGGTCGGAGGCGCACGGAGGAGGGACGTCGGTCAGTGGCGGATGTGGGAGGTGGACAGGCGTTGAACGGAGGGGGGTCTGGAGGTCTCGGGTTTTAGGGCGTGGGCTCGTGGGTACGGTCGCGAGAGGGAGTTGGTGGCGAGGAGGTGGCAGACATCGACGGAGGAGGGTGGGGCGGCGGCGATGCGGCCTTAATCGCCTCGAGCGATTTGGGTTTTTGCGTTTTTTTTTTTCTCTTTTCTGAAATGTATTCGAAGGGGGGCCAGAGGAAAATAAGGGGAGGAGAGAGTAATATTTTTTTTTTTTATTATTATTAATTAATTAATTTATTTTATCCTAAAGAGTTGACTTTCACATACGACCTCGAAACGAGGCCCACCGCCTGTCGTCCCTAGCTTATTACCCCCATTCCGAACACAATGGGATATGTATCGCAAGCTGATTCGATAGTTACAATCAGTTTCCATCAAAATCAAAATATAAATCTATATATTGAATTTTAAACGTACATTTCAAATTACCGGGGTCACATACTAACTAGAAAAATTCCAGAAAAATATTTTCTAGCTTCGCATTGACGATACGGTCCTAACAAAACTAGTTTCGTCGAATTCTGAGACCGTTAGAAAAATGGCCATTTTCCAGTCGATTAAAATCAACTGAAACTGGTCAAACGCGTTTTCCTTTGCCACACTCACATACTGATTCGAAAAATTATGAAATTTGGAATCTAGCAATAACTTTACATCCCGGACCCAACAAAACTGGTTTCGTCGAAATCCGAGGTCGTTTGCAAAATTGCTATTTTTAAGGGCCTGAATTCCATAGCGACTATTCAGAATTTTCAACTGGACATATCTTTTGATTTCCGCTATGAAATCTCTATTTCCCGGATTCGTTGGAAAGATATTCACTATTAGATTCCATTATTTTTGGTTTCACTAAAATCCGGAATGTTTTGCACCCGGTACATTCAATTGAAGTTTGAAATCGAATTATCGAACTACCGCGCCATTTTCAATTCTATTTATAATTATATATAAATATTTATATTCTAACAACGACGTATATATAATATATACGTCGAATTCTATTTAAAATAAATTTTCTCGTCGATATTATTTAAAATAATTCATTTTAAATAATCGAAATTCGCTAAAATCGCCAAAATAAAATTTTTAAACTGGCCCAGATTTTACGGGTTGTTACAATCTCCCCCACTTAAAACTTTTCGTCCCCGAAAAGGAACAAAGTCGAAAGTGGTTTGATTAATTAGCTCTACAATCGATCTGGCTTCCATTCTCCAACTCTTTAGTTTCTGAGAATTTTCAAAATTTCAAAAATTTGGCTAACACCCTAAATTTTTGAAAAATTTCGCCATAACCTCCCCTGCACCGGGAGCATCGGGGAATTTCAAATAGCTTCCCCGGTCCTTCAGAACTCAAAAAGAAAAAGAAAAAGCCAAGCGGCTAGCCAATAGGCTCACAAAATCATCATCACCCAAACAAAACAGGAAATTATGTAGTAAACATGTACCTATTTGTCGGGCAAACAAATTTTATTCTCTGCTCTAGCCTCCTTGCTATGACCTGTTCAATGTAAGCACATGTATATGCAAGCAAATGCGACCAATTTTCAATACAATTCAATATTTGATCAAATTAGGCATAATGGTTCAAAATTATCAAACAAATAAACAAACAACACAAACATCAATCAATTAGTGAATTAGAGTTTCAAATTCATAATTTTGATACATATACGAAAATCATGTTTTTGATGCCAATTCACAACAATGTATTCTAGCTATATATAAGTTTTGGTTCTCACACCAGCCTAATGGAAATATATAGAAAATCACACCTTCGAAACACGAACATAAACACTGATGATGAGATCTCAATCATCAGTATCATCTCCGGGCGACTAGAGTGTGATTCCATATCTATCCGATATATTAAAACCTCGAATACACGTGGATCAAACGTATACGCAAAATCTATATATACTGGATTGTCCAACTCAATATAAATAGATAATCAAATACGAATAATTGAATTAAATTTTCAAAACAAAAATTGTTTTCATTTGAAAAATATACTCTTCACACTCGTTCTAGGATACTACTGATCCCATCTCTAACGAGTACTTCTAATTGGATATTGCTAATCCAATATCTGATGAATTCTTTCGTATGTTTCTAATGTGCCTTGTTCTCTAGCTTTGTAAACCAAAGCTCTGATACCAACTGTAACGGCAAAGAATCTCGCTCGGTCCGAATCAGTCGCTAAACCGACCCAGACCGTTCGAAACGCCCTATCGTTTGAGAACACGACAAAACAGGACGCATACAGAAGAACATTTCACTGTATATTACAACAATGCACCAGATTACAAGAATATACAGAGTATAAATCGAAGAAGGGCGGTGCCTCGCTACGTCGGAGGTTGGTGGAGGCTGCTCTGGTCGGAGGCGCACGGAGGAGGGACGTCGGTCAGTGGCGGATGTGGGAGGTGGACAGGCGTTGAACGGAGGGGGGTCTGGAGGTCTCGGGTTTTAGGGCGTGGGCTCGTGGGTACGGTCGCGAGAGGGAGTTGGTGGCGAGGAGGTGGCAGACATCGACGGAGGAGGGTGGGGCGGCGGCGATGCGGCCTTAATCGCCTCGAGCGATTTGGGTTTTTGCGTTTTTTTTTTTCTCTTTTCTGAAATGTATTCGAAGGGGGGCCAGAGGAAAATAAGGGGAGGAGAGAGTAATATTTTTTTTTTTATTATTATTAATTAATTAATTTATTTTATCCTAAAGAGTTGACTTTCACATACGACCTCGAAACGAGGCCCACCGCCTGTCGTCCCTAGCTAATTACCCCCATTCCGAACACAATGGGATATGTATCGCAAGCTGATTCGATAGTTACAATCAGTTTCCGTCAAAATCAAAATATAAATCTATATATTGAATTTTAAACGTACATTTCAAATTACCGGGGTCACATACTAACTAGAAAAATTCCAGAAAAATATTTTCTAGCTTCGCATTGACGATACGGTCCTAACAAAACTAGTTTCGTCGAATTCTGAGACCGTTAGAAAAATGGCCATTTTCCAGTCGATTAAAATCAACTGAAACTGGTCAAACGCGTTTTCCTTTGCCACACTCACATACTGATTCGAAAAATTATGAAATTTGGAATCTAGCAATAACTTTACATCCCGGACCCAACAAAACTGGTTTCGTCGAAATCCGAGGTCGTTTGCAAAATTGCTATTTTTAAGGGCCTGAATTCCATAGCGACTATTCAGAATTTTCAACTGGACATATCTTTTGATTTCCGCTATGAAATCTCTATTTCCCGGATTCGTTGGAAAGATATTCACTATTAGATTCCATTATTTTTGGTTTCACTAAAATCCGGAATGTTTTGCACCCGGTACATTCAATTGAAGTTTGAAATCGAATTATCGAACTACCGCGCCATTTTCAATTCTATTTATAATTATATATAAATATTTATATTCTAACAACGACGTATATATAATATATACGTCGAATTCTATTTAAAATAAATTTTCTCGTCGATATTATTTAAAATAATTCATTTTAAATAATCGAAATTCGCTAAAATCGCCAAAATAAAAATTTTAAACTGGCCCAGATTTTATGGGTTGTTACAAGGCAATCCATTTGATGTGATTAGTAACATCGTTGATGTTACTTTATTTGAAATAAAATAATTTGTTATGTTATATTTATTGTGTGATACAAATATTAACATAATATAAGTCCTTAATTAATAATACGGATTTATGTAGTTTAAGTAAGTGACTTGAATTTGTGATTATATAATATATTAAGTATTATAATTTTTAAATGTCCCCAGTCAAGTTTTATTGTTTATATAGGACAACAATAGAACATTGAGATTTGTATGTTTGTTGACTGATGATCACATCTCGCTAATCATTAATTTACGTGATATTAATGTCAAGACATAAATACGTATTGGAGAATATCATATTGGGCTGGTCCAATGTGAGAAAACTACATAGAATATAATTAACAATATCATAAGTTATTCTCATAGTGACAGCGATGTAATGGTCCTCGGACCTTAAATCATTATAAGTTTATTCGAGGATATTTGTGTTTTGATATCATCTAAAGTTACTTATGACAAAGTAGACGATAACAGTGATTATTGGATACATCTCAAATCGAATGAAAATTATGAATGATCTAAATGGAATTTATCCTTACAATATATTTGTAGTGATGTCCATGGGCCTCTTGATTGAGTGAGACTGTGAAATGCATGGTCGTGCTCAAATGTTGGTTTGTTTTAAATAGTCTACTCATCAGTCAAGATAAAATAATTAAATTATAACGAGGGTGATATGATCCATGCCTCGAGTTGGATTCGGGATATACTGGTTAAACGGATTATATTACATTGATAAACTGATCACAAAAGGTTGCATCAAATCGTTGATCTTATTATAACTTAGGTAGCAGCGACATATTGCAACAAGCCAATCACTGTTTAAAATTTAAATATAATTTAAATTATTGCAAATGTTGTAATAACCTATAAGGTCACACACTTAGAACGTAATAAGGAGGATATCATTATTTTGGTAAATAAAATATCAATCTATTGATATTTTATTTAGGGTTGAAAGGGTATACCGGTTGATTCCATATTTGATGGTACACATATGGTTTCAAAGTGGCTAAACGTTCCTTTGAGTAAAATATATATAAATGGATGATAGTTAATAAGATATGAGGCCGTCTAAAAAGAAAAACAAAATCCCCTTTTAATTAAAACCCCAAAAACGATGGCTGCTAGCACCTTTGTTCCTCCTTTTTCTTCTTCAATTGGATTGAAAAGGAAAGCTTTCCTGTAGGTACCACTGGAGACATAGCGACTTGTTGTGTTTTGCTATTTGCTTCTTCCAGATTTTAACAACATTCCAGAATCAAAAGAAAAGGATCCAACTTGGTTTCGTGAAATCGCAATAAACTCCCAAGGTACAATTCTCAATTTATAGATTATCATGTAGATCCAGTAGAAATTTGGTTGAAATTTTATTTATTTGCCATGAATTCGTACTAAAATTTCTTACAATGGTATTAGAGTTAGTGTTTATGGTAATCTGTATTTTGAGTATAATTTGGGTTTCGATCTATTTGATCGTATCAAACCCAACAGTATTATGAACTCAATTGATAGACTAATTTAAATTAAATCCAGTCAAAATGAAATTATTTCATTTGATTTTTTTTATATATGATACGAATATTAAATAAATATCTAGATTAAAATTGGTTGTCTTATTCTGGTTTAAAAAGTTTAAACCATCCCATGTTTAAAATTCTAGTATGTTATAATTTAAGAATAAACCTAGATTTGAAATTACAGTAAATCTGAGATGGATTATAAATTAATATATGATATTAATTTTAGACAAAGCTCATATCCTATTTATCATATTGGATGACATGATATACATTTATATCTAGATTAAACAACTGACTTTGTTTAATTTATCAAACAGATTTGTAAACAATTTTAGTATTATCTACATATAAATAATACTTATTGTATTTTTCTAGTATCCAAAACTATTGTACTATGTTTGTTTCATGACTTGGCAAGTATGATTCATCAAGAAGAATTACTTAAACAAAGTTTTTTAAACTTTTGTTGATTCAATCAGATTAATCACAATCGTAATAAAACCAGATATGCTTGTGATCAAAAGAAACAATATTGATTGTTGATCAAAATGATTGAATAATAGATTCAAGTTAAGTCCAATTTTGATTTTGCATCATCGCGATATTGGTTATGAATAAATGATGAATTCTAGGTGACAATGCAAATATAATGTTTAAAGTAAATTCATTTATTATGATGAAACTGTTTCAATGAGATTAAAATATGTGTTAGATACAAAATTAAAATTGTTTATAGAAAACAATTCTGATTTGTGATACAAGATTTTTGATAAATTGGTTTCATGCTGTTTATATATAAAGTTGGATCTAAAAATCATAAACTGGTTTTGAGTTCATTTGAAATATTGATGCATTTCAAACATGAAGTTTAACAGGTTTTATATGTATTTGTCTGGGTTTTAAATAAATTTCGAAATCTGGATTTTAACTACGCACCAAATTAATTTTGTAAGCTACCCTGTATACTTCTGTTTTAGATCTAGAACTGGTAATTTACGATTTAAGTGTTTAAATCTGAACCTGTAACGACCCAGAAAATCTGAACCAATTTAAAAATTTTAAATTGGCTAAAATAGTGGATTATAAATATTTAAAATAAATATTTTAAATAATAGCGATGAAAAGTAAGTTTGAATCGACATTTGAAAACGAATATAATTAATTCTAATTATAAACAAGGCCTGAAAAGGCGCTGTAGTTTCAAAAACTGAATTCAAACTTTGTTCGACTGTACTAGGTGCAAAACAAAACGGATTTGAGTGAGACCTAAAATATTTAAATCTGTTAGTGTATACCTTTCTAACGAATCTGAAAATTCGAAGTTTCATAGCGGGAAGCAAAAGTTATGGCCAAATGAATTTTCAGAAAGGTCGCTACGGAATTTATATAGCCCGTGAAATTGGCCATTTTGCATACGACCTCGGAATTCAACGAAACCACTTTTGTTGGATCCGAGATGTGAAGTTATTGCTAGGTTTCAAATTTCATAATTTTTGAAGCTAGTATGTGAGCGTGGCAAAGGAAAACATGTTTTGGTCGATTATAGTTAAATTGGATCGACCAGAAATGGGCCTTTTTGCAAACGGTCTCAGAATTCAACGAAACTAGTTTTGTTGGGACCGTATCGTCAAAACATAGCTAGATTTATTTTTCTGAAATTTTTCGAATCAGTTTGTGGCCCGGCAAATTGAAATGTACGTTCAAATCGAATATTGAATATTCTATATTTTAATTTGAAGGAAAACTGACTGAAACGTTTGAATGGGCCTTCGAAACATATCCCATTGTGTTCGGGATGGGGGTAAAACGCTAGGGATGACAGTCGTTGGGTTTGATTTCGAGTTCATGGGAGAAAACCCTAATTTTCGAATAAATATAAATATCGGCCAATAGAAAATTTTCATTCATTAATTAAAAATATAAAAAAAATCCGTAACCCCCCCATATCAGCCGATCTCGATGGCGGAAATTGCTCAGAACTTCCAGGCCAGATCGCCGCCGCTACAGGCGTTTTCGCCACCCCCTCCAGTTGACTTTTCCGTTCGTCTACCTCCCCTCTTCAAATCAGAACCAACCTCGACCTCACTCGTCCCGTAATCATTGTGAACGAAGGGCTCGAAGTCGAAGACTTCATCGCGCCGCCACCGCTGCTACACGAGATCGAACTAGGCCCCACCTGGCTCTTCGGGTGCGCGCTTCGTAGCTCTCCGTCGTGGTGAAGGCCGATCATCACCTCGAGCAGCGGATTGGAAGTATTTGCCAACCCTAGTTTCAAACATTCGAAGGAAGGTGCGGCTGTTTTTATTTTAAAACATTTAATAGCAGTTTAAAGCGCTACCGTTTCTGATTTCACTATAAAAATCATATCTTTTTCGTGTGTTGACGAAATTCAGTGAAACAAGAGATAGTGGACTCGTTTGGACGTCTTCTACATTCTAGAAGAGACTGCATATTCTGCTATTTTTGGTGGAGTGGAACCCAAGGTGAGATTTCTAAAATATAAACGATATGGAAAACGACGATGTATAAATTATATAGTCGATGTATGGGTTATATAAGCGTTGTACACCTCATGTATAAGCGTTGTATAAGTTGTACGTTCGATGTATAAGTTATATATGCGTTGTAAAAATTATATATGTGTTGAAATAGAAGTGAATTGCTATATATAAATATAAATATGTATACATATATATATATATATATATATATATATATACGCCCCTCGTCCACAAACCATGGACGATATTTATTGGTTGTGATTGGTGTGAAAATTGATTGATAGCGAATGGTTGATTGAAATTTTTTGTGATTGGAATTGATTGATTGTGGTTGAAAAATACCCATTTGTGGTTGAGAAATATTTGGTTGAAACCACATAGGATTAGTTTGTGGAAATGAAATAAATATATACATGCCGCCTGCGTGCGAACTAGATGCATGATTACCCATTGTCAAAAACCGCGAGGTTTTAAGGTAGAGCGAGGAGTCGTACTAGGGACTGTCCCGGTTTTAACTACCCTGCCGTTATGCTGCCGAAATTTTGAATAATATTCATGTGTTTGAATTATTTTCATCTGTTGAAACTATATTTATTCATTGAATAGAAAACCTTCATGTGTTGAATCGATATTCATTCGTTGGATAGAAATTCATGTGTTGAATTGTATTCGTGTTTTAAATATAAAAATCACATTTTTTATCTATATATATAAACTATAGAAAACCTTCATGTGTTGAATCGAAATTCATTCGTTGAATTGAAATTCATGTGTTGAATGGTATTCGTGTTTTAAACATAAAAATCACATTTTTTATCTATATATATAAACTATAGAAAACCTTCATGTGTTGAATCGAAATTCATTCGTTGGATTGAAATTCATGTATTGAATGGTATTCATGTTTTAAAATATAAAAATCACATTTTTATCTATATATATAAATTATAGAAAACCTTCATGTGTTGAATCGAAATTCATTCGTTGAATTGAAATTCATGTGTTGAATGGTATTCATATTTTGAAATAAATTGTTTTATAATAAAAATCACATTTTTATCATCTATACGAACTATAGAAAATAGTCGTGTTTTGAAATAAATGATTTTATAATAAAAATCATATTTTTATCACCTATATGAACTATAGAAAATAATCGTGTTTTGAAATGAATTGTTTTATAATAAAATTCACATTTTTATTATACAAATGAATTGTTAAAAATAGTGAAGTGTTGAAATAGAAGCCAGTTAGATAAAAATATCGTTTTTATCAAATGTATGAAAAGAATATAGTTTGAAATCGAAGAATCGATATATATATATATATAGAATTGAAATATATCGAATAACGACGCTGTAGTTCATATTTTGAAACCGTAACTTCAAACGATTATACCGGGAGATCCGACCATCTGCTTTTCCTGAAATCGCAACCGTTGGGTTCGCTTTGGAAATATCTTTCCAACGGCACCAACTTTGTAAAAATCCAACGGTTGGATTGTCTGGAATGTTTAATTCAAATATGAAGAAAAACAGCGCCAAAATCGATTATATTTATATATATATATAATTTTATTTAATCGAATAACGATGCTGTAGTTCGTATTTTGAAATCGAAACTTCAAATGCTTATACCGGGAGATCCGACCGTCGGAATTTCCCGAAACTGGAACCGTTGGATTCGTTTTGAAAAGATCTTTCTAATGATGTAAAATTTGTGAAGATCCAACGGTTAGATTTTCAGAAATGTGTAAATCAAATCTGAAGAAAAACAGCGCCACGGCCGCGTTATGGCCCGAAGCGTCGTTTTGAATAAATTGGCTATTTTAAAATAAATAAAAATAGCGATAAATCGTTATAAAATATTATAAACGATATGGAGGTGAAATTTAGAAATTAACTGAAGGTTGGCTAAGTTGAATGGTTTCCTAGGTGTTGATCTGATGTTGGTTTCGGCCTTCGGGGTTAATATTTGGGAAATCGTTCTCTTACTAATTGACGGTTAGTGACTAATGAATTGAAATGATGCATGTGTATGTTAGTGTTGCACTTGTTTATTATATACGCGAGTTGCTCAGAAAGACCGGGGTTATCCCATTCTGAATAACTGAATCGACGATAAGAAATCGAAGATAAAGACGGTGGTCGAAGACCGGAGATCTTCACCTCGTTTTGATGGTAACCGAGGTCCTGATTGGGAGGCATCCCGAAATATGGATAATGAGTGGTGATCGTCCTGACGTACGTGGTGATCGATGGGTTTGCGAGGTATATAGTGCCTTTGGATTCGTTCAGACCCAGAACGGACTTGCAAATGGACAGTGTGTCTGACATTGGAATTTATTCTGTGTGATTGATATCTATCAGTTGCACGGTGTGAATTGTCTGTGTGGCATGCTAAGATGCAGTGATCAGGGCTTCTGTAGAAAAGCAAAGTCTTGTGGTGATGATCAAAGCACTGCCTGTGTGGCGTAGCTTTGTGTAGAACGTGAATTCGCGAACCTCACAGCCGGTATGAACCAGAAACGGGAGGAAGGACCTCAGGGAGGGCATGCATTTCCTTCTAGCTAGAAGTGGCGTTAGTGGTTTTACAAGCCTTGACGAGTTTGACTTATGTGGTTGTTACTGTTGCGAGGCGCCTCAGTTTGGTCGGACGATCCGGGTCCGATGGAATCATTCGTTGGCTCATTTACGCCCCATAGGGCGGGGAAACGCATTATTCAGGAATTTTAATCCACATCGGTGGACCGGCCCTGACGATCCAAGGGTCACTCGAGCTCTGATCCTGAGACATGGGCTAGATTGTCACGAAGTCGGTAAGGACTATCTTTTGCCTTGGTTCATGACGGAAATCCAATTTCCAAATACGTGACTGTGCGGTTTTGATTGTATACCTATATATGGCGACATAGTGGTATGGGGCATTAATGCCGTCTATGATTGATACTTATGATTTGAAACTGTTTTTGAAATATATAAACACTAGAAATAATATCAAATGCTTTTGTTTTATTCGTATCAAGCATATCTTGGCCATTATAAGGTAAAAACTCTATCCTCCGGTTTGCGTTGCATTGTGTGATGGGAACTGAGTCTTATAATGGCCTCATTTTTATAAAAAGCATTGCGATGTTTAAAAGAAAGATTTGTTTTTTAAAGCACTGGCAATCCAATGGAGTAAACCCGTTCCACGAAAGTGGCGTGGTCCTGTGATTAGCCATATTTTGAGCGTGTTGAGTAGATTTCTCATACCAGTCCGATGACTGACCCGTAGTTTGTTTCACTTTCAAACTTGGGTGCCCCTTTTTCTACACGGGTAGCCTTGTATTCAGGTTTAGCAGGATTTATCCAGATAGCTGGAGCTGAAGATGGATTCTATCATTTATCTCTTTTTATGCTGTTTAGCTCCTGTTGTACATATTATGTTTGTTTCCGCTGTAGACATTTATGTATAGTTGAATTGTATTTGCACTAAGTATGATCCTGTATACTGTGTAACTCTAGTGTTTATGTTTATCCTGTATATTATTTGTTCATTATCTGGTGTATTTATTTAATTATGTTCTGCTGTTATCTGTTTCTGTGTTATATTCCAAAGATTACCCTTGTCTCCGTCTGTATGGGAAATGGGGTCGTCTCAACGTGGTATCAGAGCTTTGGTTAAGCTTAGTTCTGGAGTATAACATATTAACGAACTCGTCAGAAATAGAACCAGTAGTGTTCTAGGACGGGTAACTCAATACAGATAGGATCAGTAATATCCTAGTATGAGTAAAGCAGAATGAAATTACACCTCGATAGACGCATTTACATTGAAGTATATGTTTCTATATTTTAAATTATCTTTTCTGTGACCTGACACTTGATCTGCTGTTTGCAGAAGTACTAGAAAAATGAGTGTCAGAAACAGGAGAAATGCAGAACCCGATCTACAGGCTCTATTAAAGCGATATCGAAATCTGAACGGAGCACAGTTCTCGGGCAATGAATCTATTATTCAAACTCAAGCTTGGGTGAGCTCTGCAGAAAGAATATTTGAGCGTATCCAGTTGAGAGACGATCAGAAAAGATTAGTAGCATCTTGGGCGCTTAAAGAAGAAGCTTTAATCTGGTGGGAAACAATCATCAAAGATAATCCAGAAGGTGATATCACCTGGGATAGATTCAAAGAGATTTTCCTAGAAAGATTTACTCCTCCTAATGCGACGGAGCGATTATGTGATGAATTTTCTTATCTGATACAAGGTGATATGACCATCCCAGAATACCATAAGAAATTCAACGAACTTGCTCACTTTGCTCCTCATCTGATTCAAGATCCAAAGAGGAAGAATCTGAGATTTATTCATGGCCTGCAAAGGTGATATCAGAATAGTGTAATGAGGAATGTGAAGCTTCCTTTTTCAGAAATGATATACCTGGCTTATCAGTATGAAGATCTCCATAAGAAAGGAATGTTGCGCGATGAAGAAGAAGTCTATTCTAGTGACAAAGAAGAGTCTGAAACTGATCGTCCTAAGATCGGTATGGTGTCTGAGGTGAGTAGGAAGCCCAAAGTAAATCAGAAAAGGGCCAGATCGGAAAAAGAACCAGCAACGACTGCCATATGCAATAATTGCCACAAGCAGGGGCATTTTCAGGGGAATTGCAAATCCTCGAAAAAGAGAAAAAAGAGTGGATCTAAATCCAAGGAGAGATTTCAAGAGAATATAAAATGTGGTGGATGTCATCAGACGGGTCATCTTTTAAAGGCCTGCCCGCTATTCCGAAAACCTGAAACAATACATGTAAATGAAGTGGCAGAATTTCCTACATCTTCGTCTGCTCAAGAGAGGCCAGATGTTTTAGAAGGCACGCTAACTGTCAAAGATATTCCAGTTAAAGTACTGTTTGACACAGGCATGTCACGAAGCTTCATTGCAAAGGATGCAGCTAAGAAACTAGATTTGAATTTGAAAAAGCTCAAGGAACCAATGACTGTCCAGAATCCGGTTGGGGGTTCCATTGATCTCAGTTGAGTTTGTGGAGTGCCGGTTTCTTTTTCTCGTTATCGGTTTCCTACCATCGCGGTCGTCATGAATTTTAAAGAGTTTGATCTTATCTTGGGGTTAGACTGGTTGACCAAATATGAAGCTGAAGTTAAATGCGCCGATAGAGTCGTAAAGGCGAAGATTAAACTAGGTGATTATATTACCATTCCCTGTGAAGGTCAGAATGCTAATAAAAAAGATTTCTGGGCAGCTCTCGATGTTTCTCTAGTCCAAATAGAAAATATCGCTGAAATCACAGAGAATATTCCCGACCTAGTGAAAGATATTCCTGTCATCAAGAACTATGCGGATGTGTAACACCCCGTGTATTCTATAACAGTGAGATTCACAAATTAAAGTATAACTAATTTCAAATCAAAGAATTAATGGAAACGGGACATGCCATTGCGTTCGTCTCAGAATTCTTCTTGAGATAGAGTCCGAGTTTGCGTAAAACGGGTATCGTATGAAGAAGATATGGACGAACGAAATTGGGCGAAAAACCAAAAAAGGGTCAGAATGCACTGGCGCACTTGGGAAGTGAGCCAAAACAAAAATGAACTGGCGCACTTGGGAAGTGCGCCAGTACATTTTTTAGCCTGGCGCACCTTCCAAGTGCGCCCAGGTCAGAATGACCTGCTGGTCAGGTCTTGGCTGGCCTGGTCTGTGTTTGGTCGATTTTATGAGCCTTGCCTTGTCACTAGGGCTAGGTGTCAGCTCCTGGTTGGTCTCCCCTTCAAACGAACGGCTATTATTGAACCAAGCTCCATCGACGGTCTAAATTAACTCACAAACTCTATAAAAAGGACCTAAGACTAACCCTAATTCACACAAACTAAAATGGAGATGAGACCGTCATGCTGCTGAGGAGAGACTAAGGATAGCCGTCAGAAATAAAGAGAAAATTAGGAGATAATTCAAAGATTAAAGCAACGTCAAATCAATCAAAACAACGCCTACAACAAAGGATAGCATCTCCAAATTCAGAATTCAGATTCCTGAATTAAAAATTCGTCATACGTTGTAAGTAGAGTGCTATTCCGATGTGAATTAAATAATTGTGTTGATTTGTGTAAAGTAAGAAATGGAATTGTGGCAATAATAATCTATATTTGTATGTTGCTTTGATTCTAAACGATTTGGGAATGTTGTGGTATACGATTTGATATTCGCAAGCATATGATTCATATTGAAAACTACATGTTTGTGGTAGTTATTTACAACACCCATTTGATAATTGCAAGTATATGATTCATGTTGAAAGTAACAACTATATGTTGTAATTGTTTATTTGAGATTCATGCAAGTATATGATTTACTGTTATGCCAACATGATGTATAATTTTATGGTCATCTTTAGTGTAATTTGATCCACTTGAGTATTATGATTCATATGAAGTTATGTTGGAATTGGCATCATAGTACAAGTATAAAAATCATGCTTTTGTGATAGTGACAAAAGCAAGCATCTTTGTGAACTTGTGTTAATTTTATGAACATGACTAAACTAAGTTCGTTATTATTCCTAGTTGAAAACATGTTTTTAGGCTTATGTTGTTATCATAATCATATGATAATATATGTGACACAATTAAGTTAGATTTACATCCCAATTGCAAATTTACAATGATTCATGTATTATTTATGCCATGATTACATGAGTAGAATGATTCATGTTTAAGTATTATTTATGCCATGATTATATGAATAGAACGATTCATGTTTAAGTATTATTTATGCCATGATTATATGAATAGAATGATTCATGTTCAAGTATTGTTTATGCTGTAATTATATGAATAGAATGATTCATGTTTAAGTATTGTTTATGCCATGATTATATGAATAAAATGATTCATGTTATGCCATGATAATATGATGTTACAATTGCAAGTTCACATGTGCCTACTTTATGTTAATTGAATCGTTCGTTGCAAGTTCATGCATTCACACTCCCCTTTTTCATGTTACCTTATAAACACCATGTTATAAGCCTCCCCTTTTCATTTGGCTAAATTGGGTTTAAGTATTAAACCCAACACACCTTACATTGGAGCGAACATGTAAAACGGGGGTAATGACGTTTGGGCTAAAATGTAGAACATATGTGTTGGCATGTTTGACGCATGCCAACAATCTTGAAAAGCAATTAAGTGGCATAAATAAATTTTAATCAATAAAGATGAATTTGAATAATGGGCCGCAAATATTTACATATAAAAAGAAAAGAGACAAAATATGTAAATGTAGAAAATACGATGTGTTTAACCCGAGGTTGGATTGAGTTGTGATGTAAACCTGCCCGGAACCGCCCGGCTGTCCAGTAGTCACAACAATACCTATCCAATGTGGGTGGTTAAACACGAAGCCCAATAAGGACCCGAGGTTAGACTGAGTTGTGGCGTAAGACTGCCCGGACCCAACCGGCAACAGGCAGCCACAATAATACCTGTCTAATGTGAGAGGTTGAGGCTTTAATAAGACAATTAAGGCTGAGTCAGGATTGATAGGATTAAGTAAATTATATTAATAATTAATCAAAATGGAACATGCTAAACTATACAGACTGATTAGGGGTTAGGTTTTTAAAACACTTAACCAACTTAGCATGTTGGCTAGAAATAGAAAACCTAGTAGCGGGGGACCCTTTTCAGCAGTAACCCTACAAGGTGTATCAGGATACCCTGAACTAGGCAGGGTGGGGCACGATTACTGGGCTGACTGTAAGAGGTCAAATCGACGACGGTGGTGCAGCAGTGTAGGTTCTAACGGGGTGCGGGCGTGCACACACTCCGGCGCAGAAAAACAAGGCACTAGGCACCAGTAGCGTACCTGTGCATTCTAGAGTTGTGTCGGGCCGCCACCATGGGACTTGATACACCCCATGGTGGGACCGGCATAGGTAACTACAACATCGAGGGCCGTAAGACACATGTAACTATGCGAGTAGGATCCGATCATCAGAAATGGATCACTTCACCCCGATTATGGGGTGCCTGTTGGGAACTAGTTTATATGGGTACAGAGATTAATATAGGGTACGATAGTATATTCAACCCTAGACAACTTAACTTAGTTTATGGTGCTTTCCCATTTCCAGTTTATACTTATCATACCCAGTTCTTTATTCATAGACTGAATAGTCCTAGACTTACTCAGGCTTTATGTCTGACTCTACTTTTCTTTCACCTTCTTTTCTTTCGTTTCCCCACCCAGGTCCACAGGGAGGGAACACCGCAGCTTGACCAGGTTTCACATCCAGCTTGAAGAGAAAGAATGTATTGCTTGGATCTTTTCCGTTTTGGACTATGGCTTTGGACAGCAATTATGGGACTTTTGCAGTTTATTTATGTTTTCTTTATGCTTCTTTAAATAATGTAATCAAGACAGTTATGATTTTGGAAGTATTGTAAGACAATTACGGCATGGTTTGTGTAACACGTATTTTGATGAAATAAAAGTTGTTGTTTTCCGCTGTTCAAAAATATGTGTTATTATATCTGTCTTGTATATCTGTGACTTATACTTATAAACCTCCACCAAAATTAGGGCATTCCCTTTGAGAGTGACCCAAACGGAGATGGGGTGTTTCAGGATGTGTTCGAAGAAGTTGTTCGCTTACCTCCGCAGAGAGAAATAGATTTCAAGATCGCTTTGATTCCCAATGCAAGCCCGGTAGTTCACGCTATTCGAAGAATGTCCTTGAAAGAGAAAGAAGAACTGGACAATCAAACATGACAGCTGGTATGGAAGGGTCTGATCAGGCCTAGTTTCTCTGATTGGGGTGCAACAGTGGTGTTTGTTCCAAAATCCGATGGTACTCTACGGCTATTTGTGGATTATCGTGATCTGAACAAACAGACAATAAAGAATAAATATCCATTGCCGCGGATTGATGATTTGTTAGATCGATTAAATGGCGCACAAGTATTTTCACGAATGGACCTAGATACAGGTTTCCATCAGCTTCGTATCGCTGAGGAGTGTGTTCCAATGCCAGCATTCAGAGGCTCAGACTTATTCTACGAGTGGTTAGTAATGATGTTCGGCTTATGTAATGCTCCAGCCTATTTCGTCGATCTAATGAACAGAGTATTCAGAGGAGTATTGAATAAATTTGTTCTGGTTTTCATTGATGATATCGTTATCTTCTCCAAGTCAGAAAGCGAGCACGAAAAACATTTGGAACAAGTGTTAGAAATCCTCAGAAGGAATGTATTAAAAGCAAAGTTTTCCAAATGTTATTCTGGCAAGAAGAAGTCAAATTTCTAGGCCACGTCGTGTCTAAAGAAGGAATTGCGGTGGATCCCAGTAAAATCACCGTTATTCAGAATTGGAAACAGCCTCGTACGCCAACAGAAGTTAGAAGTTTTCTTGGGTTAGCCAGTTATTATCGGAAATTCATTAAGGATTTCGCGAAGACATCTAGTTCCTTAACAAAACTGACTAAGAAACATTCGAGATTCAATTGGACTCCGGTATGTGAGGAAGCTTTCCAAGAGCTGAAGCTGAAACTGATAACTGCCCCAGTGTTAACAATAATAGATGGCAATGAGGATTTGAAAGTCTGGACTGACGCTTCTAGAGAAGGCCTTGGCGCAGTGCTAATGTAAAGAGGTCAAGTGATTGTGTACGCTAGCCGTCAGTTAAAACCACACGAGAAGAACTATGTAACTCATGATCTTGAGTTGTTGGCTATCGTATTCTCTTTGAAAATCTGGAGACACTATCTTCTGGGTGAGAAATTCGAGCTGTATACAGACCATCAGTCGTTAAAATATCTGTTCATCCAAAAAGACCTGGATTTGAGGCAGTAACGTTGGCTAGAGTTCCTTGCAGCATATGATTTTGAGATTCTATACACTCCAGGGAAAGCCAATGTCGTGGCCGATGCACTGAGCCGAAAGAATGTAATGATCACCAGCTTTATTATTACGACTTCCTTGATTGACAAAATATCTATTCTTCAGAAGGAGGATAACTTTACTAAGGATATGATCAAAAGGATTCCGAAAGGCGAACCCTCGTGTTTTCAAATAGATAACGACGGAATCCTGAGATTGAAAGGAAGGATTTGTGTTCCTGGCATCCCCGAGCTAAAAAAGGAAGTGTTAGATGAGTGTTACAAGTCCAAGATGAGTATCCATCCTGGTGTGGCCAAAATGTATAACAATCTCAAATGAACATTCTGGTGGAAGGCTATGAAAAGAGACGTTTCAATATATGTTAGCCAATGCCTACTTGCCAACTAGTCAAGAGCGACCAACAGAAACTGGCTGGATTGTTACAACCGCTAGACGTTCCTGGTTGGAAGTGGGAACACATTTCCATGGACTTCATTGATGGTTTGCCCAGAACCAGAAAAGGAAATGATAGTATTTGGGTGATCGTAGATCGCTTCACGAAGACCGCCCATTTCATACCTGTTAGATCAAACAGAACTGCTCAGAGTCTGGCGCAGATATATTTCAAGGAAATAGTTAGACTACATGGATTGCCGCTCAGTATAGTCAGTGATAGAGACACAATATTCACTAGCAAATTCTGGGAGGCATTTCGAGTCGAGCTGGGAACGAAGTTGAACTTGAGCACCGCTTATCATCATCAGACAGACGGTCAAACTGAGAGGGTGAATCGTATACTAGAAGATCTATTGCGGGTTTGTGTTCTAGATTTCGGTGGATCATGGGAAGACCATCTGCATTTGGCTGAATTCTCATATAATAACAGCTACCAGGCAAGCCTGACAATGTCGCCATTCGAAGCATTATAGGTAGACCGTGCCGATCTCCTGCTTGTTGGGTCGAACCCGGTAATAGACTTGTGTTGGGGCCAGATATGATTTGAGAAGCTCCCGACAAAGTCGATTTTATTAAGAAACGATTACTGGCTGCTCAAAGCCGACAAAAGAGCCATGCCGATGGAAGAAGAAGAGATATATCATTTGTTGTTGGCGACTATGTATATTTGAAAGTATCGCCGATGAGAGGAGTTATCCGGTTCGGTAAAACTAGGAAGTTGGCGCCTAAATTCATTGGTTCGTTTCCTATTCTGGAACGGATCGGAACTCTTGCTTATAGGGTTAAATTGCTAGATCGGTTCCCTGGAGTGCATGACGTATTTCATATATCTCAACTTCGAAAGCACGTTCATGATCCAGACTTGATCGTGGAAGAAGCAACTCAACAGGATATTGAAATTACTCCAGAATTAGCTGTGAGAAGAGAGCCACTCAAGATCATTGGCAAAGAAACCAAAGAACTGAGGAACAAGAAGGTTCACTTAGTCAAAGTGCAATGGAGTGGAGATCCACAAGATTGTACTTGGGAAACTGAGGAGAGCATTTAGAAAGCCTATCCTAGATGCCGAGTGGATATCTCTGATTGACTCCGGTGCAAGGTACATTTACCATACTTTGCATTATCAATTAGTTCTCTACTCTGTAGTTATTTTCTTTCCATGGATGTGCACTTTTAATTCTATAGTCTGAATGATTTTAAAAGAGTATAGAAATTGATTAGTATGTTTTTGAAAAGTTAAAAACAATTTCATTGTTGTTTGTGTTGTGTGATAGTAAATTTGATTAATTAAATAATTGAAACGATAGTTAATTTAATCAATATTAGAATGAAGGGGAGAATTTATTCGATTATATCATCCATTGAATTGATTAGAAAATAGAAAGAAATATATACTTGTGCATTATATATGTTTGAACAGGTAAATGGATTAGCTGTTTAGTAAAGATTTTATTTGTGTGCCCGACAAATAGGTAAACCTTAATGAGTTGGATGCGAAATATTATTATATCAACTCCTGTGAATGTCATTGGATGCGGAGTGCTGGTTATTCTGTGTGTAATAATAAACGTCGCTATAGGATAGTAACAATTAATTTTGAACTACATTACATGGCATACTTCTGATGATAGGCATACTTCATCATATACCACATGAGCATTTGGAGCTTGTGTGACGAGGTGGAAGATTTCCCATATGAGCGAGAGGCTTGTATGGCGATGACTATATTATACAGGTTGAACTGATGACTGATATGGACTATTTAAATTGTAACGATAAAATTGCCAGATTAATAAAAACCCCACATGGGTCTGGAGTTGACAATAATCACGTCTCTCTAGTTATTAGATACGGCACATGGACTATTTATTTCCCACACGGGGTGAGGTGACGAGGATTTATCCTCTGGAGCAATTAAAATACACACTCCCTCAGGCTTTGACAGGGTGAAGAGAATTTATTCTCTGGAGTTATTATCAATACACGCTCCCCTATAAACACCAGAATATATCACTATAAACATGTGTATGCTTATTAGGATTTATTGGGTACCTTATACGGCCCAATAAATTCCCAAACCTCTCCCCGTACAAAGGAGGTTATGGCGAAATTTTTCGAAAATTCCGGGTGTTAGCCAAATTTTTGAAGAATTTGAAAATTCTCAGAAACTGAAAAGTTGGAGAATGGAAGCCAGATCGAACGTAGAGTTGATTAATCAAACCACTTTCGACTCTGTTCCTTTTCGAGGACGAAAAGTTTTAAGTGGGGGAGATTGTAACGACCCAGAAAATCTGAACCAATTTAAAAATTTTAAATTGGCTAAAATAGTGGATTATAAATATTTAAAATAAATATTTCAAATAATAGCGATGAAAAGTAAGTTTGAATCGACATTTGAAAATGAATATAATTAATTCTAATTATAAACAAGGCCTGAAAAAGCGCTGCAGTTTCAAAAATTGAATTCAAACTTTGTTGGACTGTACCAGGTGCAAAACAAAACGTATTTGAGTAAAACCAAAAATATTTAAATCTGTTAGTGTATACCTTTCTAACGAATCTGAAAAATCGAAGTTTTATAGCAGGAAGCAAAAGTTATGGCCAAATGAATTTTCAGAAAGGTCGCTATGGAATTTATATAGCCCGTGAAATTGGCCATTTTGCAAACGACCTCGGAATTCGACGAAACCACTTTTGTTGGATCCGAGATGTGAAGTTATTGCTAGGTTTCAAATTTCATAATTTTTGAAGCTAGTATGTGAGCGTGGCAAAGGAAAACGCGTTTTGGTCAATTATAGTTAAATTGGATCGACCAGAAATGGGCCTTTTTGCAAACGGTCTCAGAATTTGACGAAACTAGTTTTTTTGGGACCGTATCGTCAAAACATAGCTAGATTTATTTTTCTAGAATTTTTCGAATCAGTTTGTGGCCCTGGCAAATTGAAATGTACGTTCAAATCGAATATTGAATATACTATATTTTAATTTGAAGGAAAACTGACTGAAACGTTCGATTGGGCCTTCGAAACATATCCCATTTTGTTCGGGATGGGGGTAAAACGCTAGGGTCGACAGTCGTTGGGTTTGATTTCGAGTTCGTGGGAGAAAACCCTAATTTTCGAATAAATATAAATATCAGCCAATAGAAAATATGTGTTATTATATCTGTCTTGTATATCTGTGACTTATACTTATAAACCTCCACCAAAATTAGGGCATTCCCTTTGAGAGTGACCCTAACGGAGGTGGGGTGTTTCACTTGGTATCAGAGCATAGGTTTACCAGATAAGATAAAAAGTTTTGAAAATTTATTTTCAAAAAGGAAATTTAAAGAAGCATTTTTAAAAGATAAAATATTATTTTATTTTAAAAGGCAAAGTCCCCTCCAAAGCCATAGGTACTATCTCTTATCCTTCGTTTTGAATCTATCCTTTTTGTTTCAGCATGTCCGAAGAACTTAACTTGCCAGAGGGTGTACCAATACCTGGTTGGTTTAGAGGTTCTTAGAAGCAAGGGCCACTCAGCCAGGCCCTACCGTTCCTCCTCCACCAGCTGCAGGAAATCATCCAGCTGCAGCAGCACCTCTTCCTCCACCTCCTCCGCGGGGAAACACTTTTGCTAAGATATGTAAATAATTTAAAGCTATGGGAGGAAAGGATTTTCATGGAACTGAGTCCTTCGTGGCAGCTAGAAATTGGCTGAAAGAAACCGAGGACTTATTCGTCATCTTTGAGGTAGAAGATAGGCAGAAAGTACAACTGGCAGTGTGGGTACTAAAGGGCGAGGCTTCCTACTGGTGGGAAATCACTAATGCAGAAAGACCAGTAGAAACGTGGGAGGACTTTAGGGCAAGGTTTGAGGCTAAATTTCTCTCAGACGCAGAAAGGAGTTTGCAGTTGGAGAAATTCTTATTTCTTAAGCAAGGGAACAAGACAGTCAAAGAGTATGTTAATCAGTTCGATGAGCTGGCTAGGTTCGGACTGGACCTAGTCAACACCCCACACAAGAAGGCTCTCCGTTTTGTCAAAGGGTTGAATGAGCCATTACACAGTTTGGCCATGACCCATATACCCATGGGAGCTACGTATGAAAGATTGGTACAGATGGCATTGCTGAACGAAGAGGATAAGGGCAAGAAGGAGACAAAGGCAGAAAGCTCTCAAGGGAAGAAAGAGGGTTTACGGCCTAAGAAGACAGACTTTAAGAAGGGCGGGAAAGACAACAAAGAGAAGAGGAAGTGTAATTTCTGTGGCAAAGTGGGGCACTTAGTGAAAGATTGCCGGAAAAAGAAGGCCAAGATGAATGGTGGGTGCTTTTCTTGCGGTGAGACAGGCCACATGGCTAAGGACTGCCCAAAGAAACGAGGACAGGGGCAGAGGGCTCGATCCACCTCGGGGGCGCAGGTTCATGTGCTAGAAACGCTACCTCTGCAACAGCGAGGTATAAATACTTCTGTAGAAAGTGTAGTTTATCTTTATGATCACCCCGTTCGCACTTTATTTGATTCCGGCGCATCACACTCCTTTATCTCGTCTGCTTTAGTAGAATCTCTGCACCTAAAAACAAGTATGGTAGAGGACCCCTTAATTGTTTCAAAGCCAATTGGGGGCCCAGCTCATTTGTCTATGATCTGTGTGGGATTGAAAATTTCTATTCTAAGCGTAGAATTTAAATGTAGTGCCTTTGTTTTGGGCTTTTCGGGATATGGTTTGATTTTGGGCATGGATTGGCTATCCAGTAATGGGGCCATCCTTGATTGTGAGAAAAGGGTTGTTAGGCTCCTGACCTAGCTCGGTAACACTTTGGAAATTTCTTGTAATCCCTCGTATGCGGTTATGCTTAGTTATCTTGAATCACTAGATGCCTCTGTTGAAAATTTGCAATCAGTTAGAGTGGTCCGGGAATATCCGGATGTCTTCGAAGAGGTGAAGGGCTTGCCTCTGAAGCGGGAGATAGACTTCCGCATATATCTTGTAGATAATGCAAAGCCCGTTGCATTTCCTGTTAGAAGCATGGCTCCACGGGAAAGGAAAGAGCTCAGTAAACAGATTAAAGAGCTTCTAGAGAAGGGGTTCATTAGAAGGAGCATTTCAGAATGGGGCGCTCCAGTGGTGTTCGCTACAAAGGCGGATGGTTCACTCCGTCTATGTGTTGACTATAGGGAGCTCAACAAGCTAACGAAAAAGAATAGGCACCCTCTTCCCAGAATTGACGATCTGTTTGATCAGCTTGTAGGGGCGTCTGTTTTCTCCCAACTCGATTTAGCGACCGGTTTTCATCAGCTAAGGGTGGCTGAAGATAGCATCGATAAAACGGCATTCAGAACCCCAGACGGCTTCTTTGAATGGCTTGTCATGCCTTTCGGCTTGACAAATGCACCTGCTTACTTCGTGGACCTGATGAGTAGGGTATTCAGAGATTTCCTCAATAAGTTCGTAGTGGTCTTTGTAGACGATATCCTTATCTTCTCAAAAGAGTGAAGAGGAACATGCTCAGCACTTAAGGGCAATCATGGAAACTCTGCGAGTCCATCAGCTAAAAGCCAAATTCTCCAAATGCCACTTTTGGAGAGAAGAAGTGAGGTTCCTTGGGCACATAGTATCCAAACAAGGGTTAGCTATGGACCCTGCTAAGGTAGTGGCGGTACAGGATTGGAAGACACCAAGGAATGCAACTGAGGTCTGAAGTTTTCTAGGACTAGCAGGTTTCTATCGAAAGTTCATAAGGGATTTTGCGAAAATCTCAGCTCCGCTCACAAAGTTGACCAAGAAGAATCTAGTGTTCAATTGGGACTTGGATTGCGAGTTTGCTTTCCAGCGACTGAAAAGGGCTCTTACAACAGCCCCAGTTTTGACGTTGCCAGATGGAAGCAAGATGTTCACCGTTTATACAGATGCATGTGGGAAAGGGCTAGGCGCCGTCTTAATGCAGGAAGGAAGGGTAGTAGCTTATGGCGGGAGGCAGTTGAAAGTGCACGAAAAGAACTACCCGACCCACGATCTTGAATTAGCCGCCATCGTCTTTGCACTCAAGTCTTGGCGACACTATCTCCTAGGTGAGAAGTTCGAACTTTACACTGATCATAAATCATTGAAATACCTTTTCTCGCAGAAGGACCTTAACTTGAGGCAACAGAGGTGGATGGAGTTTCTTGCCTCGTATGATTTCGAGATCTCCTACACTCCGGGCAAAGGCAACGTAGTGGCAGACGCGTTGAGCCGAAAGAAACTGACCCTAAGCCCGCTGTTTGTTGAAAGACAAAGCCTAGAGTTTATAGCCAGCTTTGACTTTAGGCCCTCCTCTGATTTTGTATCGGGCTTACTAGCATCTCTCGAAGTACGCCCAACTTTAGTGGACTTAATAGGGACAGCACAACGCGAAGACCCTCAGCTTGTGGAAACGATTGATAGGCTAATTAGGGGTGAGACTTCAAGTCACCTCAACAGATACTCCATCGACGATAAGGGTTGGCTAAGGCGAGATGGAAGATTATGCGTCCCACAGACAAGGGATTTAGTAAAGACGGTTCTCGAGGAAGCACATCACTCCAAGATGACGATACACCCAGGCGGAGATAAAATGTACAAGGACATAAAAAGAACTTTCTTTTGGAACGGCATGAAGAAAGACGTGGCAGAATTCATTTCTAAGTGTGTGGTGTGCCAACAGGTTAAGGCGGAACAGAAAAAGCCTGGCGGTCTTCTACATCCTCTAGAGGTCCCGCAGTGGAAGTGGGATAGCATCTCAATGGACTTCATCGATGGGCTGCCTAGGTCTAGGAGAGGCAACACTAGTATTTGGGTAATAGTGGATAGGCTTACTAAAAGCGCCCACTTTTTACCTATCAAAAGTAAAAGAACTGCCTGATCCCTAGCATCTCTTTACCTCAAGGAAATTGTTCGACTCCATGGAATACCATCCAGCATTGTTATTGACCGAGACCCTATCTTCACAAGTGAGTTTTGGCGAAGTCTGCAAGAAGCGGTAGGCACACAGTTATGCTTGAGCACAGCCTATCATCCCCAAACTGACGGCCAAACAGAAAGAGTGAACAGAGTTTTGGAGGACCTCTTAAGACTGTGCGTCCTTGACTTCGGAGGGACATGGGAAGACCATCTCCCTTTGGTGGAATTTGCCTACAACAACAGCTATCAAGCAACCATCGGAATGGCGCCCTTTGAAGCTTTATATGGAAGACCGTGTCGATCACCCACTTATTGGTGGGAGTCTACTGATAAACTCATACTTGGACCAGATATGATCCGAGAGACTTCAGAGAAAGTAGACTTAATACGAAGAAGGATGAAGACAACCCAAGACAGACAAAAGTCCTACGCCGACAAGAGAAGGACCGACCTTGAATTTGAGGTTGGGAATAGAGTTTTTCTGAAGGTATCTCCGCTAAGGAACGTTGTTCGTTTTGGAACCACAGGAAAGCTAGCACCAAGGTTCGTAGGACCATTTCCTATTATTGAGAAAATTGGGAAAATGGCCTATAGATTAGAGCTACCCGAAAAGCTGGCCGGAATCCACAACCTCTTTCACGTTTCGCACCTCCGAAAATGTCTACATGAGTCTGCTGAAGTGGTAGAGCCAAATATCCTAGAAGAAGCTGAAGTGGAACGCGAAGCAACCGTAAGGAAAGTTCCAACCCGCATATTAGGAACGGAAGTGAAGAAGCTACGCAACCGCGAAGTCAAGCTCGTCAAAGTTCAGTGGAGCGACGCCGAGGGAGACGCAACTTGGGAAACTGAAGCTAGAATATGCGCTGCCTACCCTTTTCTTTTCGAGGGTACATCTTTGATCTTTCTTTTTCCTTAAGTTGCGCTTTTATCTATCTTTTTAGGTACATCTCCTCGACCTTATCTTTTAGGTAGAAACTCTTTGGATGAAAACATGTAATTGAAACATGTTATGGATGATGGTTGCAAGTGGTTGCAAGTGGTTGCTAGTGGTTGCTCGTGGTTGCATATACACACACAATTTAGGTTTTAGATCGGCTCAGTCACTTCATATTGCATATGCATATATGTTTGCATTCGTATATGGTTGAAATTTAATGTGTTGTCATATGGATGTTGCATTTATATGAATGGTTGAGCACTCATGTAGAATCATGAATAGGAGAATTTGCATACATAATGGATTGATGGCACTTACATAATTTGCATTAAGGAGGTCAACTGAATCAGTAGACCGCCTGATTTTGCATTAGATAAGTACATGTACACACACACCTCGCATATGATCATATAGCATTAGAAGTCTTTTAAGGACAATGGATGCTCGTGTTTGATGGATGAGTAGATGGATGTTTGGATGTTAGGATGTACATGCTTCCTGAACTTGAAGATTTCGGGGACGAAATCCTTTTAAGTGGAGGAGAATGTAACACCCCGTGTATTCTATAACAGTGAGATTCACAAATTAAAGTATAACTAATTTCAAATCAAAGAATTAAGGGAAACGGGATACGCCATTGCGTTCGTCTCGGAATTCTGCTTGAGATAGAGTCCGAGTTTGCGTAAAACGGGTATCGTATGAAGAAGATATGGACGAACGAAATTGGGCGAAAAACCAAAAAACGGGTCAGAATGCACTGGCGCACTTGGGAAGTACGCCAGAACAAAAATGAACTGGCGCACTTGGGAAGTGCGCCAGTACATTTTTTAGCCTAGCGCACCTGCCAAGTGCGCCCAGGTCAGAATGACCTGCTGGTCAGGTCTTGGCTGGCCTGGTCTGTGTTTGGTCGATTTTATGAGCCTTGCCTTGTCACTAGGGCTAGGTGTCAGCTCCTGGTTGGTCTCCCCTTCAAACGAACGACTATTATTGAACCAAGCTCCATCGACGGTCTAAATTAACTCACAAACTCTATAAAAAGGACCTAAGACTAACCTAAATTCACACAAACTAAAATGGAGATGAGACCGTCATGCTGCTGAGGAGAGACTAAGGATAGCCGTCAGAAATAGAGAGAAAATTAGGAGATAATTCAAAGCTTAAAGCAACGTCAAGTCAATCAAAACAACGCCTACAACAAAGGATAGCATCTCCAAATTCAGAATTCAGATTCCTGAATTGAAGATTCGTCATACGTTGTAAGTAGAGTGCTATTCCGATGTGAATTAAATAATTGTGTTGATTTGTGTAAAGTAAGAAATGGAATTGTGGCGATAATAATCTATATTTGTATGTTGCTTTGATTCTAAACGATTTGGGAATGTTGTGGTATACGATTTGATATTCGCAAGCATATGATTCATATTGAAAACTACATGTTTGTGGTAGTTATTTACAACACCCATTTGATAATTGCAAGTATATGATTCATGTTGAAAGTAACAACTATATGTTGTAATAGTTTATTTGAGATTCATGCAAGTATATGATTTACTGTTATGCCAACATGATGTATAATTTTATGGTCATCTTTAGTGTAATTTGATCCACTTGAGTATTATGATTCATATGAAGTTATGTTGGAATTGGCATCATAGTTCAAGTATAAAAATCATGCTTTTGTGATAGTGACAAAAGCAAGCATCTTTGTGAACTTGTGTTAATTTTATGAACATGACTAAACTATGTTCGTTATTATTCCTAGTTGAAAACATGTTTTTAGGCTTATGTTGTTATCATAATCATATGATAATATATGTGACACAATTAAGTTAGATTTACATCCCAATTGCAAATTTACAATGATTCATGTATTATTTATGCCATGATTACATGAGTAGAATGATTGATGTTTAAGTATTATTTATGCCATGATTATATGAATAGAATGATTCATGTTTAAATATTATTGTAATGACCCGGGATTTCGACCAACTAATTTTAAATATTTAGAATGGATTTAAATATTTAGTTGATAATATAAATGAATTTTTATATTTATGTTATCGATTTAAATATCGATTTCGATTTAATATCGTATATATTAAATTATCAAAATAAGGAATCAGCGAATAACTGAATTCGAAGTGAAAACTGATTTGAAAACAGTTCAAATAATTAATATGAAATTTTAACAGTAATAATATTTTCATATCATCAAGGAGAATAAATAGTTTGAAATTTAAATTATATCAATTTAAATTAATATATTCATAGACGATCGAATCAGACTTCGTGACCTATCCCAGTGTGTCCGGAATACGGGTATTCCCCTAGAATTGTCAGTTGTTGGATTCAGAAAGGAGTTCGACATAAACGTGATGATTTAAATTTGATATCCGTTCAAAAATCAAATTAAATTAATTAAATGAATGTGTGCTTGTGGCCCTTTCTTCACCATAAAATAAAACAAGCCGTGCTCCCTTCATTACCACACACCAGAACAGAGTTGTGTCCCCTTCCTCACCACCCAGAAAATGAACGGAGAAAAATTGGACCTTGTTGTTCAATTCAAAGCCGTGCCCTTCTTCTATATATTCATGCGTATACCTTCCCTCATCTCTCCCTTCTGAAAACCCAAATCACGTTACCCCGTCCATTTCATAAATCGAACCCGAAGCCTCTCGAGAATTGATCGGAAATTTGATCCAATACCTCACCAAATTAAACAATTTTTGATTTGATTCTGGGAGCAAGAACTTCAACTCGACACCCTCAGTTTTCGATGCCATAGGATGTGAGTCCGCTACCATTCGAACTCGCGATGCGAGTTAGGGATTTCGAAGTTATGGGCTTCGATTTACAGTTGCTCGAGGTAGAGGATGGGCACTCACGAATCACTGAGCAGATGGATTGAGGATCGAAGAAACAGACACCTACAAATGGATCTGGAGGCGACGCGGGTCACTTGGGGTCAACTGTAGAAGTCGCGATGATGGAGAAACCGAGGAAGGAACAGTGGCGATTGTCGGAGGTGAGTTCGAGGGTCAAATTTCAAGCGAACAGTTCGTTGTAGCTTGGATAGGGCACGGATTTTGGGGATGGTTAAGGCAATGCGATATCAAGGGAGATCGATGAAATCCTTGGTTTCTACCGGAGGAGGCTGCCTACTTTTTGATGAGAATAAAAGCAGAGTTCAATTAAATTTAAGGTAATTAATTCTAAAATTTGTTTACTTAATATTTTCTTATAAGAATTTAATTAGTAAATGGCTAGAATTTAACTAGTATATCAATTTAGATTTAATTAATTGATGTGTTAATAGTTAATTAAATTAATTCATTGTTTAATTGTTAAATTAAATTAAATAAATCGTAGGTACAAAGAGATTTGTCCGAGACAATTCGTAGCAGCGGTAACATGGAAATTAACTGGGATATTCAAGAAAATAAAAATCATCGGTGAGTAAATCTCACCTTTTATTTAGAATTTATTTTTATATAGTTAAAAATAATTGCTATGCTTGTTTGAATGTTGTCTGATGGTTTTAAAATATATATTAGTTATTTAGGACTATTATATATATATATTGGGTTGATTGATTGGTTGGATTCCCGCAGTCTCATTAGCGGATGCCCGCGGTACCATAGCGGATGATTGCCCTATACGCCCCACGCTATGATTAGTGGATGACCTTCATACCGCGATATCCTGCCTCGAAGCAGGATGGGTATTACTATGTTGACTAACGTCTGTGGATGCAGGAAAACAGGTTGGAGGAATCCAACTGGATTCCTCAAAAATATATATTATCTGTTGTTTGTTTGATTTCATATATATTCATATATGATGTGTTAAAAAAATCGAATGATTGAAAATTGGTTGATTTGATTGTTTAAAATATCAATGGGGCTTGAATATTGATCTATAAAAATATCGAAAGGGTATTTGAAATTTAAAAGGGGAATTCTATTTTTATAAATAGAATTTGAATTTTTAAATGAAGTATAGAAACATTAACTTGTTTTGAATATATATATAAACAAGTAACTAAATTTATAAAGTTGTTTATAAATGGAAATATGGAATTTGAATCGAATTTATAAAGTTGTTTATAAATGGAAATATGGAATTTGAATTGAATTTATAAAGTTGTTTATAAATGGAAAGGTGGGATTTGAATTGAAGTTATAAACGTTGTTTATAAATAATGCAGAGAATTCAAATAGACTTTGAATATAGAATTTGAAAAGAGAATTCATATAGATTTGAATATAGTATTTCAAATGGAATTTGCAAAGAGAAATTTAAATAGATTTGAATATAGAAATTCAAATGGACTTAAAACTATAGATTTGAATATAGAAATTCAAATGGACTTTAAACTATAGATTTGAATATAGAAATTCAAATGGACTTTAAACTATAGATTTGAATATAGAAATTCAAATGGACTTTAAACTATAGATTTGAATATAGAAATTCAAATGGACTTTAAACTATAGATTTGAATATAGAAATTCAAATGGACTTTAAACTATAGATTTGAATATAGAAATTCAAATGGACTTTAAACTATAGATTTGAATATAGAAATTCAAATGGACTTTAAACTATAGAATTTGAAAATAGAATTCAAATGAAGTTTAAATCAAAAGAATTCAAATAGAATTGAATTGGAATTTGAATAGAGAAGTCGATAAGGGAACGAGAGTATGAGTATAATTAGAATTTGTCAATATGCAGTTAAATTATATTTGAACATGTCATGTTCAAATATGAAGGTGAAATAGACTGAAAACTTAAGTAACAGATTTAATTAACGAATTGAGTTAAAACGATTTGGTATAGTTAAATAGATTGGGCAGGTATAGATACAGGAGACAGGTTTGGAATAAAGTATAGAAGTGAAATAAATAGAATGCCCGACAAAAAGGTACGTATTTAATTCATATATGAGATTTTATGCGCCGTATCGGCTAGCCGCTTGGCTTTTTCTTTTTCTTTTTGAGATAAGAAGGACGGGGAAAGCTATTTGAAATTTCCCGATGCTCCCGGTACAAAGGAGGTTATGGCGAATTTTTCCGGGAATTTAAGGAGATAGAATATTTTTAAGATAATTTGATAGTTAGAAATTAACATATCAAAATATATAGAAGTCGATAAGAAAACGAACTTAGAAATAGGATAGTATAATCAAAAAAGGAAGTATAAGAATAAAATTGTGAAAACCCATAACTTCCCCGTAAAGGAAAGCGTCGGATAGTTCGAGAACAAACCACAACAGAACGCATATAAAAGAACATTTCATTGTACATTACAACAATGCATCAGATTACAAGAATATACAGAGTATAAAAGAATATTACACAGAAATATCAGAGATTTAAATTACATTTAAATACTTAGCAGCGGAAAATAATACAATACACAACTAGAAGGAGATATACGGATACAAAGCTTTCCGGATATCGTTCCAGCTGTAAACCAGGATCCTGTGAATATAAATCTGCAAAACCGAAACTACTAGCTGCCCGTGTCAAAAATAGGGGCACCCAGAGTTTAGGTTAAAACAATAAACTCCAGATCAGTCATGTGACTGGTGTGAGAACTAAAACAGTTAATCTTTATTTTTAAAGCTAGGTAAATCAAGGGACCACGCCGTATAACACGGAACGGGTTTCCTCCCAAGAATACCAGTGCATAAAACAAACAGCGCAATGCTAAATAAAGAAAAATGAAGCTGTTATAAGACCCAGGTCCTATCACACAATGCAACGCAAGCCGGGGGATAGAGTTTTCCCTTATAACAGCCAAAGAATGCTTGATACGTTTAAAACAAATCATTTGATACCATAGTAAGTGCATAGTGTATAAACAACTTCAAATCATAAGTATCAATCATAGGCGGCATGGGTACCATATATCATGTCGCCATATATAGGTTTACAAATAAAACCGCAAATGTCACGTATTTGGAAATTGGATTTCCGTCTATGAACCGAGGCAAAAGATAGTCCTCAACCGATTCGAGACGCTCTAGTCCGTGTCTCAGGACCCAGACACAGGTGGGCCCTTAGATCGTCAGGGCCGGTCCACCGATGTGGATTAAAATGCCTGAACACTACGTTTCCCCACCCTATGGGGTGTAAGTCTGGTCCGTCAGCCGACCAGAATGCATCGGCCGAAACCGATATAACCGAGGCGCCTCGCAACAGCAACAACCACATAAGTCAAACTCGTCAGGGCGTGTAAAACCACTGACGCCACTTCTAACTAGAAAGAAACGCAAGTCCTCCCTGAGGTCCGTCTCCCGTTTTTGGTTCATACCTGGTGTGAAACACGCGAGGTAAACGTTACACAAAGCTACGCCACAAAGGCCGTGCTTTGATCATCACCACAAGACTTTGCTTTTCAACAGAAGCCTTGATCATTTGCATCTTAGCATGCCACACAGGCAAACCATCCTATGCAACCGATATCAGTCACACAGAATGAAATCCGATGTCAGACACACAGTCCATTTACAAGTCCGTTCTGGGTCTGAACGAAACCGGAGGCACCTAGTACCCCGCATATCCATCGATCTCCAAGTACGTCTGGACGATCACTAACTGTTTCCATCTTCTTGGGTGTACAGCCCAATCAAGATCATCAGTTATCACCCAAACGACGTGAAGACCTCCGGTCTTCGACCATCGTCTTCATCTTCGACTTATCGTCGTATCAGTTATTCAGAATGGGATAAACCCGGTCTTTCCGAATAACTCGCGTATATTTTAAATAAGTGTTACACAAACACACATACGCCTCATTCCAATTCATTAGTCACTAACCGTAAATTAATCAAGAGAATAATTCCCCAAATATTAACCCCGAAGGCCGAAACCAACATCAGATCAATATCCAGAAAACCATTCTGCTTGGCTAACCGACAGTTAGTTTCTAAATTTCACGTTCAAATCTAATTAAAGATTTAACTATCGCCTGGAGCAAAACTGGTGATACTCCATTCTCGATCTTTTCAATCTAATTAAAGATTCATTAAAACTCCACTTAGTTTTAATCATTATCTGGGTTAAAGAATCAGTGTCATTTAAAACACGATTCACGATAAACCCAAAATCACATTCCATTAATTATCGGGTTAAAGAACAAGTGTTATTTAAAACACTGTTCACGATAAACCCAAAAATCAATACCAATTCAATTCCAATTAAATATCATTTAATTGGTACACTTCATTAAATCTAAATAAAAAGATTTAATCTTTTCTCAACTGGGTTCAAGAACAGTGTTAGTGAAGACACCATTCACGACAAACCCAAATCACATTCGATATTCAATACAAGGCTCTGAATAGAAAATATATCGGCTTATATTCAATATCGAGTTCTACGACTAACAAATGTCGTATTGGAAATAACGATATCAATATATATCTTTCAAATTTCCATAACAACACCTGTGTAATCACGAATTCCAACATCGAAATATTCCGAAGACAATTTCGATTCAAATCCACTCCAATGCAATCATTGGAAATTTTGGTTATTTTTAAAACCCTTTTCGAATTCAATTTATTTATTTAAAAATAAATAGAATTATAATTCTAGTTCAAAACTAGTTCATTTCGATAAAAATCTATTTTTATCTTTTCAAATATGGAGTTTACATCCCAATTCTACTCAAATCATTTCTTATGATTTTACACAAATTATTACTATTTTTAATAATTTTATCAAGGCCCGTACAGTCGATTTCCATCAATGGCCATCGAACTGCACTTATAGCGACCTTTTTCAAATTTGATTTGGACATAATTCCAAATCCAACCGTTAGATTTCTAATTTCTAACATTCGCTAGAAAGCTCTTTTCGATACGAACCCAACGGTTCCGGTTTTAGGAGAATCCGACGGTCGGATCTCCCGCAATGTCCGTTTGAAATAAATGGTCGAAATTCACGAACTGCCGCGGCGCGGCGCGTTCTATTCAGGCCATTATATTATATATAATATATATAATATATATTTCGTCGATTTCTATTCAAAACGAATTATATAAATAGTTTTAAATTTGTTTCAAAAGCAATTTCAACTTCCTTTTCAATTCAAATCAAAATTGAATTCTTCTTTATAAAATCGTTTCAAAATTCATTTCTATTCAATTCAAATTTCAATTCAATTTGAATTCATTTCAATTCGTTTTCAATTCAATTTGAATTCGTTTTCAATTCAATTCATTTCGAAATCGTTTTATATTCAATTCATTTCGAAATCGTTTTATATTCAATTCATTTCGAAATCGTTTTCAATTCAATTCATTTCGAAATCGTTTTCAATTCAATTCATTTCGAAATCGTTTTCAATTCAATTCATTTCGAAATCGTTTTATATTCAATTCATTTCGAAATCGTTTTTAAAATCGATATAAATATCGTTCACGTCAAAATGGCGTCAATCTAATCAACACGGCTTCATATATTCCTTTATTTTCAAATATTCTATTTCAAATATTTCTTTTTCAAATATTTCTTTTTCAAAACTGGAATGAGGCCCAATCAATTACCATATAAAGTTAATTATATGGATTTTCATACAACACATGTATATAATGACATTGAAAATAATCAACCATCCACCAAAGTGCACTACACTGTATAAGCATCAAATATAGATATTCAACGCTTATAACAGCCTGTCAATCAATCGATCGACATATTTAATCAATCAGGATGAGTGAACTTCAAATTTCATCCTAACACCCGTGTGGGGTTTCAAACAATCAAACACATATTTTATTTGTGCAGTTAGGCGATGTGTAAAATTTATCGACCCAATCAACGTCATTCAAATAGGTGTACATAAACAAACCGTCTGGTTTGTAAATGAATATTTATTTATTCACATTCACGTTAAAAATTATATTTTTAACGATAACACATTTTATTTTAACATATGAATTTCTATTCAGTTCATTCTTTAAATAAAATGCTATTTTTATTTTTCTAACTTATTTTAGAAAATTTCGGCGGCATAACGGCACGATACTAGAAACGGGACGAGGTCTAGCCTTATCCCCGGTCTAGTGAAGGCCCACGCCATTCACTCATCAATCAAATCAATTTCATTTTGCAAACCACAAAATTTGGAGTAAGAGTCTAACCTAGCCTCACTCCTTCGCCTTATAACGGCGCACGTCTAATCCTAACCAATTTATCGATTCGATTTTTCACACCACAAACCACATTCAAACCAATATCACAATCAATAACCAAACAGCCAAACAAACAAGTCCATGGTCTGTGGACGATTGTGTCGGGTGCTACTAAGCACCGTCTGCATCCTAGTATATATATATATAACTAGAAAAATAAATTGAAAGGTGAGAAATTCTCACATATAGCTATCCTAGCTCCACGGCTCTTCTAATGCAGGAAATCTTCGCCAACTCGCCTTTCGTCGCTTTCGCCCGCATTCTCTACATATGTAAAAATCGAATTTTTACTATGTTATTCAATATATAAAAATCGAATTTTTATTATGTTATTCAATATATAAAAATCGAATTTTTATTATGTTATTCAATATATAAAAATCGAATTTTTATTATGTTATTCAATATATAAAAATCGAATTTTTATTCTACTAAAAAATCTTATCATTATATTTTGCTTTCTAAAACAAAATATAATTTTCTTTCAAAACACATGTATATTTTCTCCTTTCAAAACAATGTTTCTTTTATATAGAAAATCCTCCTTTTGAAACAATATATATCCATATATAATTTCTGATCTTCGTGACTCAAAATGTCATCTTTATATGATAAAAATATCATTTTTATCATATTATAAAAATATAATCTTTTAACTTATAAAGTTTAAATCTTTTCAAAAGTTAGTTTTTAAACTTTTTAAAAAAATCAGTTTAAAAATCATTTTTAAAAATCATTTTTCAAAATCAGCTTTTAACATTAAATAAAAATCAGTTTTTAACTTAAAAAAAACAAAATCAGTTTTCTATTTTAAGAACAAAATCAGTTTTCTGTTTTTTTTTTTTTTTTTTTTTTTAAATCTAAAATCAGTTTTTAACATTTCTGTTTTTAAATCTAAAATCAGTTTTTAACATTTCTGTTTTTAAATCTAAAATCAGTTTTTAACATTTCTGTTTTTAAATCTAAAATCAGTTTTTAACATGCTTTTAAAATCAGTTTTTAAAATGCTTTAAAATCAGTTTTTAAAATGTAAAAATCAGTTTTTTTAACAAAAATAAAAACAGTTTTTTTTAACAAAAATAAAATCAGTTTTCTAACAAAAATAAAAAAGTTTTTTTTTTTTTACCTTTAACCCTAATTAAAATATAAAACAAAAATAAAATATTAATAATAAAACTTACAGGGGGCTCGGGGATGGTTGGTGGCGCGCTAGGGAGGGGTTGTCGGCCTTCAGGTGGGAGGCGCGGAGGTAGTTGAGGGGGGGTGCGGTGCTCGAAAGGGTCGGGGGGGGGCTCTGTGGCTAGCCGATCGAAGAGGGGTCTGAGGGGGGGGGCCTCTGTGGCTACTGGCGGCACGGTGGTCTCGAGGGGGGGGGGGCGCGGTGCTCCCTAGGCGCGGCGGCGCTGCTGCGCTCCTCCCTTCTTCTTCTTTTTTTTTTTTTTTATTTTTCTGAAAAATGAATTTGATCGTGGGGGGGGGGGGGGCCAGCGTATATAGAGGAGAAAGATATTTTTTTTTTATTATTATTAATTAATTTATTTATTTTATCCTAAAGAGTTGACTTTCACATACGACCTCGAAACGAGGCCCACCGCCTGTCGTCCATAGCGTTTTACCCCCATTCCGAACACAATGGGATATGTATCGTAGGCTGATTCGATCGTTTCGATCAGTTTCCGTTAAGTTTACATTTAAATCACTTCATTGAATTTTAAACGTACATTTCAAATTACCGGGGCCGCATACTAACTAGAAAAATTCCAGAAAAATATTTTCTAGCTTCGTATTGACGATACGGTCCTAACAAAACTAGTTTCGTCGAATTCTGAGACCGTTAGAAAAATGGCCAATTTCCAGTCGATTAAAATCAACTGAAACCGGTCAAACGCGTTTTCCTTTACCACGCTCACATATCGATTCGAAAAATTATGAAATTTGAAACCTAGCAATAACTTGACCCTGCGGACCCAACAAAACTGGTTTCGTCGAAATCCGAGGTCGTTTGCAAAATTTCCATTTTTAAGGAACTGAATTTCATAGCGACTATTCAGGATTTCCAACTGGACATATCTTTTGATCCCCGCTATGAAATTTCAATTATTCGGATTCGTTGGAAAGATATTCACAATTAGATCCTATTATTTTTGGTTTCACTAAAATCCGGATTGTTTTGCACCTGGTACATTCAATTGAAGTTTGAAATCGAATTATCGAACTACCGCGCCATTTTCAATTCTATTTATAATTATATATAAATATTTATATTCTAACGACGGCGCGTATAATATATACGTTCTAATTCTATTCAAAATAAATTTCTCGTCGATATTATTTAAAATAATTCATTTTAAATAATCAAAATTCGATAAAATTGCCAAAATAAAAATTTTAAACTGGCCCAGATTTTCGGGTTGTTACAATCTCCCCCACTTAAAACTTTTCGTCCCCGAAAAGGAACAAAGTCGAAAGTGGTTTGATTAATCAACTCTACGCTCGATCCGGCTTCCGTTCTCCAACTCTTTAGTTTCTGAGAATTTTCAAAACTTCAAAAATTTGGCTAACACCCTAAATTTTCGAAAAATTTCGCCATAACCTCCCCTGCAATGGGAGCATCGGGGAATTCCAAATAGCTTCCCCGGTCCTTCAGATCTCAAAAAGAAAAAGAAAAAGCCAAGCGGCTAGCCAATAGGCTCACAAAATCATCATCACCCAAACAAAACAGGAAATTATGTAGTAAACATGTACCTATTTGTCGGGCAAACAAATTTTATTCTCTGGCTCTAGCCTCCTTGCTATGACCTGTTCAATATAAGTATATGTATATGCAAGCGAATGCGACCAATTTTCAATATAATTCAATATTCGGTTCAATTAGGCTAAATGGCTAAAAATTAGCAAACAAATAACCAAACAACATAAACATCAATCAATTAGTGAATTAGAGTTTCAAATTCATAATTTTGATACATATACAAAAATCAGATTTTTGATGCCAAATCACAACAATATGCCCTATCTAATTTTGGTTCTCACACCAGTCAATAGGAAATATATAAATACCGCATCTTCAAAACACGAACATAGATTCTGATGATGATCGATCAATCATCAGAACCATCTCCGGGTGTCTAGAATGTGATTCTATATCTATCCAGTATATTAAAACTTCAAATATACGTTTGCAAGGCGTATATGCAAAATCTTTATATACTGGACTGTCCAAATCAATATAAATAAATAATCAAATACGAATAATTGATTTAAATTTTCAAAACAAAATTTGTTTTCACTTTCAAAAATATACTCTTCACACTCGTTCTAGGATACTACTGATCCCATCTCTAACGAGTCATTCTCATTGGATATTGCTAATCCAATATCTGATGAATTCTTTCGTATGTTTCTAATGTGTCTTGTTCTCTAGCTTTGTAAACCAAAGCTCCGATACCAACTGTGAAAACCCATAACTTCCCCGTAAAGGAAAGCGTCGGATAGTTCGAGAACAAACCACAACAGAACGCATATAAAAGAACATTTCATTGTACATTACAACAATGCATCAGATTACAAGAATATACAGAGTATAAAAGAATATTACACAGAAATATCAGAGATTTAAATTACATTTAAATACTTAGCAGCGGAAAATAATACAATACACAACTAGAAGGAGATATACGGATACAAAGCTTTCCGGATATCGTTCCAGCTGTAAACCAGGATCCTGTGAATATAAATCTGCAAAACCGAAACTACTAGCTGCCCGTGTCAAAAATAGGGGCACCCAGAGTTTAGGTTAAAACAATAAACTCCAGATCAGTCATGTGACTGGTGTGAGAACTAAAACAGTTAATCTTTATTTTTAAAGCTAGGTAAATCAAGGGACCACGCCGTATAACACGGAACGGGTTTCCTCCCAAGAATACCAGTGCATAAAACAAACAGCGCAATGCTAAATAAAGAAAAATGAAGCTGTTATAAGACCCAGGTCCTATCACACAATGCAACGCAAGCCGGGGGATAGAGTTTTCCCTTATAACAGCCAAAGAATGCTTGATACGTTTAAAACAAATCATTTGATACCATAGTAAGTGCATAGTGTATAAACAACTTCAAATCATAAGTATCAATCATAGGCGGCATGGGTACCATATATCATGTCGCCATATATAGGTTTACAAATAAAACCGCAAATGTCACGTATTTGGAAATTGGATTTCCGTCTATGAACCGAGGCAAAAGATAGTCCTCAACCGATTCGAGACGCTCTAGTCCGTGTCTCAGGACCCAGACACAGGTGGGCCCTTGGATCGTCAGGGCCGGTCCACCGATGTGGATTAAAATGCCTGAACACTACGTTTCCCCACCCTATGGGGTGTAAGTCTGGTCCGTCAGCCGACCAGAATGCATCGGCCGAAACCGATATAACCGAGGCGCCTCGCAACAGCAACAACCACATAAGTCAAACTCGTCAGGGCGTGTAAAACCACTGACGCCACTTCTAACTAGAAAGAAACGCAAGTCCTCCCTGAGGTCCGTCTCCCGTTTTTGGTTCATACCTGGTGTGAAACACGCGAGGTAAACGTTACACAAAGCTACGCCACAAAGGCCGTGCTTTGATCATCACCACAAGACTTTGCTTTTCAACAGAAGCCTTGATCATTTGCATCTTAGCATGCCACACAGGCAAACCATCCTATGCAACCGATATCAGTCACACAGAATGAAATCCGATGTCAGACACACAGTCCATTTACAAGTCCGTTCTGGGTCTGAACGAAACCGGAGGCACCTAGTACCCCGCATATCCATCGATCTCCAAGTACGTCTGGACGATCACTAACTGTTTCCATCTTCTTGGGTGTACAGCCCAATCAAGATCATCAGTTATCACCCAAACGACGTGAAGACCTCCGGTCTTCGACCATCGTCTTCATCTTCGACTTATCGTCGTATCAGTTATTCAGAATGGGATAAACCCGGTCTTTCCGAATAACTCGCGTATATTTTAAATAAGTGTTACACAAACACACATACGCCTCATTCCAATTCATTAGTCACTAACCGTAAATTAATCAAGAGAATAATTCCCCAAATATTAACCCCGAAGGCCGAAACCAACATCAGATCAATATCCAGAAAACCATTCTGCTTGGCTAACCGACAGTTAGTTTCTAAATTTCACGTTCAAATCTAATTAAAGATTTAACTATCGCCTGGAGCAAAACTGGTGATACTCCATTCTCGATCTTTTCAATCTAATTAAAGATTCATTAAAACTCCACTTAGTTTTAATCATTATCTGGGTTAAAGAATCAGTGTCATTTAAAACACGATTCACGATAAACCCAAAATCACATTCCATTAATTATCGGGTTAAAGAACAAGTGTTATTTAAAACACTGTTCACGATAAACCCAAAAATCAATACCAATTCAATTCCAATTAAATATCATTTAATTGGTACACTTCATTAAATCTAAATAAAAAGATTTAATCTTTTCTCAACTGGGTTCAAGAACAGTGTTAGTGAAGACACCATTCACGACAAACCCAAATCACATTCGATATTCAATACAAGGCTCTGAATAGAAAATATATCGGCTTATATTCAATATCGAGTTCTACGACTAACAAATGTCGTATTGGAAATAACGATATCAATATATATCTTTCAAATTTCCATAACAACACCTGTGTAATCACGAATTCCAACATCGAAATATTCCGAAGACAATTTCGATTCAAATCCACTCCAATGCAATCATTGGAAATTTTGGTTATTTTTAAAACCCTTTTCGAATTCAATTTATTTATTTAAAAATAAATAGAATTATAATTCTAGTTCAAAACTAGTTCATTTCGATAAAAATCTATTTTTATCTTTTCAAATATGGAGTTTACATCCCAATTCTACTCAAATCATTTCTTATGATTTTACACAAATTATTACTATTTTTAATAATTTTATCAAGGCCCGTACAGTCGATTTCCATCAATGGCCATCGAACTGCACTTATAGCGACCTTTTTCAAATTTGATTTGGACATAATTCCAAATCCAACCGTTAGATTTCTAATTTCTAACATTCGCTAGAAAGCTCTTTTCGATACGAACCCAACGGTTCCGGTTTTAGGAGAATCCGACGGTCGGATCTCCCGCAATGTCCGTTTGAAATAAATGGTCGAAATTCACGAACTGCCGCGGCGCGGCGCGTTCTATTCAGGCCATTATATTATATATAATATATATAATATATATTTCGTCGATTTCTATTCAAAACGAATTATATAAATAGTTTTAAATTTGTTTCAAAAGCAATTTCAACTTCCTTTTCAATTCAAATCAAAATTGAATTCTTCTTTATAAAATCATTTCAAAATTCATTTCTATTCAATTCAAATTTCAATTCAATTTGAATTCATTTCAATTCGTTTTCAATTCAATTTGAATTCGTTTTCAATTCAATTCATTTCGAAATCGTTTTATATTCAATTCATTTCGAAATCGTTTTATATTCAATTCATTTCGAAATCGTTTTCAATTCAATTCATTTCGAAATCGTTTTCAATTCAATTCATTTCGAAATCGTTTTCAATTCAATTCATTTCGAAATCGTTTTATATTCAATTCATTTCGAAATCGTTTTTAAAATCGATATAAATATCGTTCACGTCAAAATGGCGTCAATCTAATCAACACGGCTTCATATATTCCTTTATTTTCAAATATTCTATTTCAAATATTTCTTTTTCAAATATTTCTTTTTCAAAACTGGAATGAGGCCCAATCAATTACCATATAAAGTTAATTATATGGATTTTCATACAACACATGTATATAATGACATTGAAAATAATCAACCATCCACCAAAGTGCACTACACTGTATAAGCATCAAATATAGATATTCAACGCTTATAACAGCCTGTCAATCAATCGATCGACATATTTAATCAATCAGGATGAGTGAACTTCAAATTTCATCCTAACACCCGTGTGGGGTTTCAAACAATCAAACACATATTTTATTTGTGCAGTTAGGCGATGTGTAAAATTTATCGACCCAATCAACGTCATTCAAATAGGTGTACATAAACAAACCGTCTGGTTTGTAAATGAATATTTATTTATTCACATTCACGTTAAAAATTATATTTTTAACGATAACACATTTTATTTTAACATATGAATTTCTATTCAGTTCATTCTTTAAATAAAATGCTATTTTTATTTTTCTAACTTATTTTAGAAAATTTCGGCGGCATAACGGCACGATACTAGAAACGGGACGAGGTCTAGCCTTATCCCCGGTCTAGTGAAGGCCCACGCCATTCACTCATCAATCAAATCAATTTCATTTTGCAAACCACAAAATTTGGAGTAAGAGTCTAACCTAGCCTCACTCCTTCGCCTTATAACGGCGCACGTCTAATCCTAACCAATTTATCGATTCGATTTTTCACACCACAAACCACATTCAAACCAATATCACAATCAATAACCAAACAGCCAAACAAACAAGTCCATGGTCTGTGGACGATTGTGTCGGGTGCTACTAAGCACCGTCTGCATCCTAGTATATATATATATATATATAACTAGAAAAATAAATTGAAAGGTGAGAAATTCTCACATATAGCTATCCTAGCTCCACGGCTCTTCTAATGCAGGAAATCTTCGCCAACTCGCCTTTCGTCGCTTTCGCCCGCATTCTCTACATATGTAAAAATCGAATTTTTACTATGTTATTCAATATATAAAAATCGAATTTTTATTATGTTATTCAATATATAAAAATCGAATTTTTATTATGTTATTCAATATATAAAAATCGAATTTTTATTATGTTATTCAATATATAAAAATCGAATTTTTATTCTACTAAAAAATCTTATCATTATATTTTGCTTTCTAAAACAAAATATAATTTTCTTTCAAAACACATGTATATTTTCTCCTTTCAAAACAATGTTTCTTTTATATAGAAAATCCTCCTTTTGAAACAATATATATCCATATATAATTTCTGATCTTCGTGACTCAAAATGTCATCTTTATATGATAAAAATATCATTTTTATCATATTATAAAAATATAATCTTTTAACTTATAAAGTTTAAATCTTTTCAAAAGTTAGTTTTTAAACTTTTTAAAAAAATCAGTTTAAAAATCATTTTTAAAAATCATTTTTCAAAATCAGCTTTTAACATTAAATAAAAATCAGTTTTTAACTTAAAAAAAACAAAATCAGTTTTCTATTTTAAGAACAAAATCAGTTTTCTGTTTTTTTTTTTTTTTTTTTATAAATCTAAAATCAGTTTTTAACATTTCTGTTTTTAAATCTAAAATCAGTTTTTAACATTTCTGTTTTTAAATCTAAAATCAGTTTTTAACATTTCTGTTTTTAAATCTAAAATCAGTTTTTAACATGCTTTTAAAATCAGTTTTTAAAATGCTTTAAAATCAGTTTTTAAAATGTAAAAATCAGTTTTTTTAACAAAAATAAAAACAGTTTTTTTTAACAAAAATAAAATCAGTTTTGTAACAAAAATAAAAACAGTTTTTTTTTTTACCTTTAACCCTAATTAAAATATAAAACAAAAATAAAATATTAATAATAAAACTTACAGGGGGCTCGGGGATGGTTGGTGGCGCGCTAGGGAGGGGTTGTCGGCCTTCAGGTGGGAGGCGCGGAGGTAGTTGAGGGGGGGGTGCGGTGCTCGAAAGGGTCGGGGGGGGCTCTGTGGCTAGCCGATCGAAGAGGGGTCTGAGGGGGGGGGCCTCTGTGGCTACTGGCGGCACGGTGGTCTCGAGGGGGGGGGGGGCGCGGTGCTCCCTAGGCGCGGCGGCGCTGCTGCGCTCCTCCCTTCTTCTTCTTCTTTTTTTTTTTTATTTTTCTGAAAAATGAATTTGATCGTGGGGGGGGGGGGGGGGGGCCAGCGTATATAGAGGAGAAAGATATTTTTTTTTATTATTATTAATTTATTTATTTATTTTATCCTAAAGAGTTGACTTTCACATACGACCTCGAAACGAGGCCCACCGCCTGTCGTCCATAGCGTTTTACCCCCATTCCGAACACAATGGGATATGTATCGTAGGCTGATTCGATCGTTTCGATCAGTTTCCGTTAAGTTTACATTTAAATCACTTCATTGAATTTTAAACGTACATTTCAAATTACCGGGGCCGCATACTAACTAGAAAAATTCCAGAAAAATATTTTCTAGCTTCGTATTGACGATACGGTCCTAACAAAACTAGTTTCGTCGAATTCTGAGACCGTTAGAAAAATGGCCAATTTCCAGTCGATTAAAATCAACTGAAACCGGTCAAACGCGTTTTCCTTTACCACGCTCACATATCGATTCGAAAAATTATGAAATTTGAAACCTAGCAATAACTTGACCCTGCGGACCCAACAAAACTGGTTTCGTCGAAATCCGAGGTCGTTTGCAAAATTTCCATTTTTAAGGGCCTGAATTTCATAGCGACTATTCAGGATTTCCAACTGGACATATCTTTTGATCCCCGCTATGAAATTTCAATTATTCGGATTCGTTGGAAAGATATTCACAATTAGATCCTATTATTTTTGGTTTCACTAAAATCCGGATTGTTTTGCACCCGGTACATTCAATTGAAGTTTGAAATCGAATTATCGAACTACCGCGCCATTTTCAATTCTATTTATAATTATATATAAATATTTATATTCTAACGACGGCGCGTATAATATATACGTTCTAATTCTATTCAAAATAAATTTCTCGTCGATATTATTTAAAATAATTCATTTTAAATAATCAAAATTCGATAAAATTGCCAAAATAAAAATTTTAAACTGGCCCAGATTTTCGGGTTGTTACAAAAATCTCGTAGGAATAGAAAGAGAAAGTATATATGTGTTTAAAAGTGAAAAAGTAGTGGTATGGTATTGGTTATTCGAGTAAGTAGTCTTGTCTGTTTTGACGTTAAATGTTATTCAGTCAAGGTCTGAGAGGTAATTATACCCCAACTTGATTGATTTCATGATATACCGATAAGTAGCAAGTTTCAGGCTCGAAGATCAATGTGGAATAAGGATTAGTTGAATACTGTATTTGGGTTGTCGTAACGATGTTTTACACAACATCTGTTTTAACCCAAATATGTGCAAAGCTTGGAAATAGAATAATGAATATTTCCTAGTATAGAAAATAAAAGAAGGCGATATATGGAAATGTTTTCCAAATAACGTAAAAGGCCAATATGGTTATTGAAAATATTTGATTAACAAATATTGATAAAGAAATAGAAAAGAGATTTAATTAATGGAATATTAATTAAAGGTTCAGTGATTATTGGATGTTTGGATGAACACTTGTTTTATTCGATAGTTAAATCATCGACTATCGAAACACTTGTTTTTATTCGATAGTTAAATCACAGACTATCGAAGTTTTGACCATCGTTGTCAATATGGAGAGACCGGTTGGATTATTATCCGAAGAACCACTCCATATCGGCAGTAGCGTGCGAATCAGATTATATAAAGATAAATCGAAGACGGAGTAGAGTGCAAGGACTTTTTCTATAAATAGAAATAGTGCCTTCAGTTCATCCTGTTCCTGGGTGACGTGTATGGATGAATGTCTGACAGAGTATTTCCAGAAAGGTCACGTACATTGATTTCTTCAACTGTACCAAGAGTGGAAGCGGAGGAGGAAACTTCTTTTAGCTGACACGTAATGTACTGTTGTAGACGTCAATTAGTGATTTTCGATGGATCTGACGATGTGACATTCGAAGTGAATGTGGTGAGATGATAAAGCGTAGCTTCTAGCCTCATCAACCGGTAAATGACAGAAATCGGGCAAGCAGCATGGCTATGTAGGTCGCACCTATTAGGGTGTATAATCACCTGATCTAGAGTTTCATTTACTTCTAAAAATCTATTGTCGATGCTGTCCCATTCGGGAAACGGTTGCTGATCCCAATCGTTGGTGATATACATTCGATACACTCAAGCGAAATGAGTGGTCGGTCATGTGTGGCTGAGTTGCAAGATGTTCTTGTTGAACTCGGTGTATTCTCCTCTAGAGATATACCAGCGGAAGGTGGTTCCATACCTTGTCATAGTTGGAAATCCATTACCCAATACGTGCTTGCGGTTTTGATTGTAGTTATATATGTGGAACGTGAGATGCAAACGTTCCACTAGATTGTTATTTACTTGATTTAGACATTATTATAATATCAAAAGAGCTTTGATATAAAGATAAGTCAAGTGTTTGGATTCTCATAAGGGAAAAACCCGTTCCGTGTTATACGGCGTGGTCTTATGAGATATCATTTAGTTTTCTGAAACTGTTTTAAACTGTTTACTCATACCAGTCCCAAGACTGACCCGGAGTTTATTTGTTTTGTTCTACCTAAACTCTTGGGTGCCTAAATTTGTACGGGCAGTCAAGTAGTTCAGGATTTTTCAGATATATCCAAAGGAGCTTGGAGCAGGAGTCTTCAGCGTTATCCAGTTATAGTTGTTCCGTTATGTTGTAAGTGTTGTACTCTGATAAGTGTATGATATACAGTTAAGATTTTTGTATTTCAAAGATGTGATATATTATATTTTGTTCCGCTGCGATGTGAGATTCTGTGTTGTTATTTCTGTTCTTCTTCTACCTCTTTCTTCTAAAAAAAAAATGTTTCGTATTTTCGTGATATTTGGGTTGGACGTATGATGTATATAGTCAACTCCGATGTTATGGAAATCTGGGTCATTACAGTTGGTATCAGAGCTTAGGTTGAGCGAATACCTAGGCTGTGTGGAAATGTGCTCATTAGAGATAGGATCAGTAGTATCCTAGAATGAGTTGAGTGTATATACGAGAGAGCGTATTTGTTATTTGATATAAAAACTGTTTTATATTGTGTTGACTAGTCTGTTGAGTGGATTATAAATTTTGGTCGAATCGTGGGACGCCACGAGGTCGATAGGGGTTTATAAACACTTGAACAGAAGATTGGACACGATATTGTTTTCAAATAGTTAAGTTGATTGTTTGGATTATAATCAAATTAGATTATAAAACAGGAATAGTTATATATATAACCAATGGAATTTGTATATGAAATCAAATATACAAATGTGATAAATTGAAATTTGAATTCCAACCAGAATTCAGAATTTAAAATCCTGGGAGTTTGGAAAATGTTTTTCTAAATGGAGTTTGAAAGAAATATAGCACTGGACTCATTCAGTAGCTGGGAAATAATTCTGATGATGGTCGCAACATCATCAGTGTTCATTTTCGAGTTTCTAAGTGATGAATTGCTGCCTTAGAAAAGTTTTGATGGAAATTTGTTTGAAAAGAAACAAGTTGTTTGAAAATTCAAATGTTTTGAATTTGAGATAGATAAATATATGTATATATTTATATTACTTCAAAGGAATTTTGAAACGGGAATTGGAATATAGATTTCAAATAGAAATTGAACAAAGGATTTCAGATAGAAATAGAACAAAGGATTTCAAATAGAAGTAAAATAAAGGAATTTGAATATATATATAATTCAAATGGAAGTGAAATAGAATTTGAATTCAAAGGAATTCAAATAAGTTTGAATAAAGAAAATTCAGATGGAAATCTGTTTTTAACAGATAAATAGAAAAGATTTATTTAGAAATAACAGTTTATAAATTAAATTGAACATTTATCATTCGATAAATGGAATATATAAGTCTGAACTTATATAGAGAAGAGATATTGGTTTTCAACACCGATAGTTTTGCATAGAGGGGGGTACACAACACTTGTATAAGTGAAGTAACGTTATTAAAGAGAACATTTATAAAGTGAAGAACCGTTACTAAAAGTAAATCTTTTTAAATGAATAAACGCTATCGAATAGGAGTTATTCGAACAGGAGAAGTCGAATAGAGTTAGAAATAATCGATTAGAGTTAGAATAAATCGATTAGAGAAAGAGTTAACCAGATAGAGTTAATTGAACATAGTTAAATCGAATTAGGATTTAATTGAATGTTACTTATTCAATTAAAGTTGATCGAATATAGTTATTGAGATAGAGTTAGCCAAATATAGTTACTCAGGATAAGTTGCCATTTCGTACGACTGCTAGCGAAATTCGCAGGGCTGCAGATAGCCTAGGATGGTCGGATGTTTCCTGGGGGAATCAGGCGTAACCATTGTGATCGCTGTGATCTAGATTCAAGCGAATGGAGTTAAATCAAATATTAGTTAATCGAAGGAGTTATCGATTATTAGTAAATCGAAGGAGTTATCGATTATTTGTTAATCGAAATGAGTTATCGATTATAGTTTAATCTAAAAGAGTTATCGATTAGTTTAATCAAAGTGAGTTATAGAATATTGGTTATTCAAAGGAGTTATCAAATTTTTTTATTCGATGGAGTAAATCGAAAAGAGTTAAATCCAATAGAGTTAATTGATAAGAGTAAATCGAATATAGTTTATTCGAAGAAAGGTTTTCGAATCTAGTTACTGGATAGAGAGATTATCGAATATAGTTATTCGAAGGGAGGAGTTATCGAATAGGGATCTATTCGAAAGAGAGTTATGAAAGGAAGTTTGAAATGTTGAGTATCAACATAAATAAGTTTTGGAAAAGTTAATGGGTTTGTAGCACTTTTTCTACCTTAGCAATTTCGAGGACGAAATTATTTTAAGCGGGGAAGATTGTAATGACCCGGGATTTCGACCAACTAATTTTAAATATTTAGAATGGATTTAAATATTTAGTTGATAATATAAATGAATTTTTATATTTATGTTATCGATTTAAATATCGATTTCGATTTAATATCGTATATATTAAATTATCAAAATAAGGAATCAGCGAATAACTGAATTCGAAGTGAAAACTGATTTGAAAACAGTTCAAATAATTAATATGAAATTTTAACAGTAATAATATTTGCATATCATCAAGGAGAATAAATAGTTTGAAATTTAAATTATATCAATTTAAATTAATATATTCATAGACGATCGAATCAGACTTCGTGACCTATCCCAATGTGTCCGGAATACGGGTATTCCCCTAGAATTGTCAGTTGTTGGGTTCAGAAAGGAGTTCGACATAAACGTGATGATTTAAATTTGATATCCGTACAAAAATCAAATTAAATTAATTAAATGAATGTGTGCTTGTGGCCCTTTCTTCACCATAAAATAAAACAAGCCGTGCTCCCTTCATTACCACACACCAGAACAGAGTTGTGTCCCCTTCCTCACCACCCAGAAAATGAACGGAGAAAAATTGGACCTTGTTGTTCAATTCAAACCCGCACCCTTCTTCTATATATTCATGCGTATACCTTCCCTCATCTCTCCCTTCTGAAAACCCAAATCACGTTACCCCGTCCATTTCATAAATCGAACCCGAAGCCTCTCGAGAATTGATCGGAAATTTGATCCAATACCTCACCAAATTAAACAATTTTTGATTTGATTCTGGGAGCAAGAACTTCAACTCGACACCCTCAGTTTTCGATGCCATAGGATGTGAGTCCGCCACCATTCGAACTCGCGATGCGAGTTAGGGATTTCGAAGTTATGGGCTTCGATTTACAGTTGCTCGAGGTAGAGGATGGGCACTCACGAATCACTGAGCAGATGGATTGAGGATCGAAGAAACAGACACCTACAAATGGATCTGGAGGCGACGCGGGTCACTTGGGGTCAACTGTAGAAGTCGCGATGATGGAGAAACCGAGGAAGGAACAGTGGCGATTGTCGGAGGTGAGTTCGAGGGTCAAATTTCAAGCGAACAGTTCGCTGTAGCTTGGATAGGGCACGGATTTTGGGGATGGTTAAGGCAATGCGATATCAAGGGAGATCGATGAAATCCTTGGTTTCTACCGGAGGAGGCTGCCTACTTTTTGATGAGAATAAAAGCAGAGTTCAATTAAATTTAAGGTAATTAATTCTAAAATTTGTTTACTTAATATTTTCTTATAAGAATTTAATTAGTAAATGGCTAGAATTTAACTAGTATATCAATTTAGATTTAATTAATTGATGTGTTAATAGTTAATTAAATTAATTCATTGTTTAATTGTTAAATTAAATTAAATAAATAGTAGGTACAAAGAGATTTGTCCGAGACAATTCGTAGCAGCGGTAACATGGAAATTAACTGGGATATTCAAGAAAATAAAAATCATCGGTGAGTAAATCTCACCTTTTATTTAGAATTTATTTTTATATAGTTAAAAATAATTGCTATGCTTGTTTGAATGTTGTCTGATGGTTTTAAAATATATATTAGTTATTTAGGACTATTATATATATATATTGGGTTGATTGATTGGTTGGATTCCCGCAGTCTCATTAGCGGATGCCCGCGGTACCATAGCGGATGATTACCTTATACGCCCCACGCTATGATTAGTGGATGACCTTCATACCGCGATATCCTGCCTCGAAGCAGGATGGGTATTACTATGTTGACTAACGTCTGTGGATGCAGGAAAACAGGTTGGAGGAATCCAACTGGATTCCTCAAAAATATATATTATCTGTTGTTTGTTTGATTTCATATATATTCATATATGATGTGTTAAAAAAATCGAATGATTGAAAATTGGTTGATTTGATTGTTTAAAATATCAATGGGGCTTGAATATTGATCTATAAAAATATCGAAAGGGTATTTGAAATTTAAAAGGGGAATTCTATTTTTATAAATAGAATTTGAATTTTTAAATGAAGTATAGAAACATTAACTTGTTTTGAATATATATATAAACAAGTAACTAAATTTATAAAGTTGTTTATAAATGGAAATATGGAATTTGAATCGAATTTATAAAGTTGTTTATAAATGGAAATATGGAATTTGAATTGAATTTATAAAGTTGTTTATAAATGGAAAGGTGGGATTTGAATTGAAGTTATAAACGTTGTTTATAAATAATGCAGAGAATTCAAATAGACTTTGAATATAGAATTTGAAAAGAGAATTCAAATAGATTTGAATATAGTATTTCAAATGGAATTTGCAAAGAGAAATTTAAATAGATTTGAATATAGAAATTCAAATGGACTTAAAACTATAGATTTGAATATAGAAATTCAAATGGACTTTAAACTATAGATTTGAATATAGAAATTCAAATGGACTTTAAACTATAGATTTGAATATAGAAATTCAAATGGACTTTAAACTATAGATTTGAATATAGAAATTCAAATGGACTTTAAACTATAGATTTGAATATAGAAATTCAAATGGACTTTAAACTATAGATTTGAATATAGAAATTCAAATGGACTTTAAACTATAGATTTGAATATAGAAATTCAAATGGACTTTAAACTATAGAATTTGAATAGAGAATTCAAATGGATTTTAAACTATAGAATTTGAAAATTGAATTCAAATGAAGTTTAAATCAAAAGAATTCAAATAGAATTGAATTGGAATTTGAATAGAGAAGTCGATAAGGGAACGAGAGTATGAGTATAATTAGAATTTGTTAATATGCAGTTAAATTATATTTGAACATGTCATGTTCAAATATGAAGGTGAAATAGACTGAAAACTTAAGTAACAGATTTAATTAACGAATTGAGTTAAAATGATTTGGTATAGTTAAATAGATTAGGCAGGTATAGATACAGGAGACAGGTTTGGAATAAAGTATAGAAGTGAAATAAATAGAATGCTCGACAAAAAGGTACGTATTTAATTCATATATGAGATTTTATGCGCCGTATCGGCTAGCCGCTTGGCTTTTTCTTTTTCTTTTTGAGATAAGAAGGACCGGGAAAGCTATTTGAAATTTCCCGATGCTCCCGGTACAAAGGAGGTTATGGCGAATTTTTCCGGGAATTTAAGGAGATAGAATTTTTTTAAGATAATTTGATAGTTAGAAATTAACATATCAAAATATATAGAAGTCGATAAGAAAACGAACTTAGAAATAGGATAGTATAATCAAAAAAGGAAGTATAAGAATAAAATCTCGTAGGAATAGAAAGAGAAAGTATATATGTGTTTAAAAGTGAAAAAGTAGTGGTATGGTATTGGTTATTCGAGTAAGTAGTCTTGTCTGTTTTGACGTTAAATGTTATTCAGTCAAGGTCTGAGAGGTAATTATACCCCAACTTGATTGATTTCATGATATACCGATAAGTAGCAAGTTTCAGGCTCGAAGATCAATGTGGAATAAGGATTAGTTGAATACTGTATTTGGGTTGTCGTAACGATGTTTTACACAACATCTGTTTTAACCCAAATATGTGCAAAGCTTGGAAATAGAATAATGAATATTTCCTAGTATAGAAAATAAAAGAAGGCGATATATGGAAATGTTTTCCAAATAACGTAAAAGGCCAATATGGTTATTGAAAATATTTGATTAACAAATATTGATAAAGAAATAGAAAAGAGATTTAATTAATGGAATATTAATTAAAGGTTCAGTGATTGTTGGATGTTTGGATGAACACTTGTTTTATTCGATAGTTAAATCATCGACTATCGAAACACTTGTTTTTATTCGATAGTTAAATCACAGACTATCGAAGTTTTGACCATCGTTGTCAATATGGAGAGACCGGTTGGATTATTATCCGAAGAACCACTCCATATCGGTAGTAGCGTGCGAATCAGATTATATAAAGATAAATCGAAGATGGAGTAGAGTGCAAGGACTTTTTCTATAAATAGAAATAGTGCCTTCAGTTCATCCTGTTCCTGGGTGACGTGTATGGATGAATGTCTGACAGAGTATTTCCAGAAAGGTCACGTACATTGATTTCTTCAACTGTACCAAGAGTGGAAGCGGAGGAGGAAACTTCTTTTAGCTGACACGTAATGTACTGTTGTAGACGTCAATTAGTGATTTTCGATGGATCTGACGATGTGACATTCGAAGTGAATGTGGTGAGATGATAAAGCGTAGCTTCTAGCCTCATCAACCGGTAAATGACAGAAATCGGGCAAGCAGCATGGCTATGTAGGTTGCACCTATTAGGGTGTATAATCACCTGATCTAGAGTTTCATTTACTTCTAAAAATCTATTGTCGATGCTGTCCCATTCGGGAAACGGTTGCTGATCCCAATCGTTGGTGATATACATTCGATACACTCAAGCGAAATGAGTGGTCGGTCATGTGTGGCTGAGTTGCAAGATGTTCTTGTTGAACTCGGTGTATTCTCCTCTAGAGATATACCAGCGGAAGGTGGTTCCATACCTTGTCATAGTTGGAAATCCATTACCCAATACGTGCTTGCGGTTTTGATTGTAGTTATATATGTGGAACGTGAGATGCAAACGTTCCACTAGATTGTTATTTACTTGATTTAGACATTATTATAATATCAAAAGAGTTTTGATATAAAGATAAGTCAAGTGTTTTGGATTCTCATAAGGGAAAAACCCGTTCCGTGTTATACGGCGTGGTCTTATGAGATATCATTTAGTTTTCTGAAACTGTTTTAAACTGTTTACTCATACCAGTCCCATGACTGACCCGGAGTTTATTTGTTTTGTTCTACCTAAACTCTTGGGTGCCTAAATTTGTACGGGCAGTCAAGTAGTTCAGGATTTTTCAGATATATCCAAAGGAGCTTGGAGCAGGAGGCTTCAGCGTTATCCAGTTATAGTTGTTCCGTTATGTTGTAAGTGTTGTACTCTGATAAGTGTATGATATACAGTTAAGATTTTTGTATTTCAAAGATGTGATATATTATATTTTGTTCCGCTGCGATGTGAGATTCTGTGTTGTTATTTCTGTTCTTCTTCTACCTCTTTCTTCTAAAAAAAAAATGTTTCGTATTTTCGTGATATTTGGGTTGGACGTATGATGTATATAGTCAACTCTGATGTTATGGAATTGCGGGTCATCACAATTATTTATGCCATGATTATATGAGTAGAATGATTCATGTTTAAGTATTGTTTATGCCGTAATTATATGAATAGAATGATTCATGTTTAAGTATTGTTTATGCCATGATTATATGAATAAAATGATTCATGTTATGCCATGATTATATGATGTTACAATTGCAAGTTCACATGTGCCTACTTTATGTTAATTGAATCGTTCGATGCAAGTTCATACGTTCACAGTCCCCTTTATCATGTTACCTTATAAACACCATGTTATAAGCCTCCCCTTTTCATTTGGCTAAATTGGGTTTAAGTATTAAAGCCAACACACCTTACATTGGAGCAAACGTGTAAAACGGGGGTAATGACGTTTGGGCTAAAATGTAGAAAATATGTGTTGGCATGTTTGACGCATGCCAACAATCTTGAAAAGCAATTAAGTGGCATAAATAAATTTTAATCAATAAAGATGAATTTGAATAATGGGCCGCAAATATTTACATATAAAAAGAAAAGAGACAAAATATGTAAATGTAGAAAATACGATGTGTTTAACCCGAGGTTGGATTGAGTTGTGATGTAAACCTGCCCGGAACCGCCCGGCTGTCCAGTAGTCACAACAATACCTATCCAATGTGGTTGGTTAAACACGAAGCCCAATAAGGACCCGAGGTTAGACTGAGTTATGGCGTAAGACTGCCCGGACCCAACCGGCAACAGGCAGCCACAACAATACCTGTCTAATGTGAGAGGTTGAGGCTTTAATAAGACAATTAAGGATGAGTCAGGATTGATAGGATTAAGTAAATTATATTAATACTTAATCAAAATGGAACATGCTAAACTATACAGACTGATTGGGGGTTAGGTTTATAAAACACTTAACCAACTTAGTAGCGGGGGACCCTTTTCAGCAGTAACCCTACAAGGTGTATCAGGATACCCTGAACTAGGCAGGGTGGGGCACGATCACTGGGCTGACTGTAAGAGGTCAAATCGACGGCGGTGGTGCAGCAGTGTAGGTTCTAACGGGATGCGGGCGTGCACACACTCCGGCGCAGAAAAATAAGGCACTGGGCACCAGTAGCATACCTGTGCATTCTAGAGTTGTGTCGGGCCGCCACCATGGGACTTGATACAACCCATGGTGGGACCAGCATAGGTAACTACAACATCGAGGGCCGTAAGACACATGTAACTATGCGAGTAGGAGCCGATCATCAGAAATGGATCACTTCACCCTGATTATGGGGTGCATGTTGGGAACTAGTTTATATGGGTATAGAGATTAATATGGGGTACGATAGTATATTCAACCCTAGACAACTTAACTTAGTTTATGGTGCTTTCCCATTTCCAGTTTATACTTATCATACCCAGTTCTTTATTCATAGATTGAATAGTCCTAGACTTACTCAGGCTTTATGTCTGACTCTACTTTTCTTTCACCTTCTTTTCTTTCGTTTCCCCACCCAGGTCCACAGGGAGGGAACACCGCAGCTTGACCAGGTTTCACATCCATCTTGAAGAGAAAGAATGTATTGCTTGGATCTTTTCCGTTTTGGACTATGGCTTTGGACAGCAATTATGGGACTTTTGCAGTTTATTTATGTTTTCTTTATGCTTCTTTAAATAATGTAATCAAGACAGTTATGATTTTGGAAGTATTGTAAGACAATTATGGCATGGTTTGTGTAACACGTATTTTGATGAAATAAAAGTTGTTGTTTTCCGCTGTTCAAAAATATGTGTTATTATATCTGTCTTGTATATCTGTGACTTATACTTATAAACCTCCACCAAAATTAGGGCATTCCCTTTGAGAGTGACCCTAACGGAGGTGGGGTGTTTCAGGATGTGTTCAAAGAAGTTGTTCGCTTACCTCCGCAGAGAGAAATTTATTTCAAGATCGCTTTGATTCCCAATGCAAGGCTAGTAGTTCACGCTATTCGAAGAATGTCCTTGAAAGAGAAAGAAGAACTGGACAATCAAACATGACAGCTGGTATGGAAGGGTCTGATCAGGCCTAGTTTCTCTGATTGGGGTGCAACAGTGGTGTTTGTTCCAAAATCCGATGGTACTCTACGGCTATTTGTGGATTATCGTGATCTGAACAAATAGACAATAAAGAATAAATATCCATTGCCGCGGATTGATGATTTGTTGGATCGATTAAATGGCGCACAAGTATTTTCGTGAATGGACCTAGCTACAGGTTTCCATCAGCTTCGTATCGCTGAGGAGTGTGTTCCAATGACAGCATTCAGAGGCTCAGACTTATTCTACGAGTGGTTAGTAATGCTGTTCGGCTTATGTAATGCTCCAGCCTATTTCGTCGATCTAATGAACAGAGTATTCAGAGGAGTATTGAATAAATTTGTTCTGGTTTTCATTGATGATATCGTTATCTTCTCCAAGTCAGAAAGCGAGCACGAAAAACATTTGGAACAAGTGTTAGAAATCCTCAGAAGGAATGTTTTAAAAGCAAAGTTTTCCAAATGTATATTCTGGCAAGAAGAAGTCAAATTTCTAGGCCACGTCGTGTCTAAAGAAGGAATTGCAGTGGATCCCAGTAAAATCACTGCTATTCAGAATTGGAAACAGCCTCGTACGCCAACAGAAGTTAGAAGTTTTCTCGGGTTAGCAAGTTATTATCGGAAATTCATTAAGGATTTCGCGAAGACATCTAGTTCCTTAACAAAACTGACTAAGAAACATTCGAGATTCAATTGGACTCTGGTATGTGAGGAAGCTTTCCAAGAGCTGAAGCTAAAACTGATAACTGCCCCAGTGTTAACAATAATAGATGGCAATGAGGATTTGAAAGTCTGGACTGACGCTTCTAGAGAAAGCCTTGGCGCAGTGCTAATGCAAAGAGGTCAAGTGATTGCGTACGCTAGCCGTCAGTTAAAACCACACGAGAAGAACTATGTTACTCATGATCTTGAGTTGTTGGCTATCGTATTCTCTTTGAAAATCTGGAGACACTATCTTCTGGGTGAGAAATTCGAGCTGTATACAGACCATCAGTCGTTAAAGTATCTGTTCACCCAAAAAGACCTGGATTTGAGGCAGTAACGTTGGCTAGAGTTCCTTGCAGCATATGATTTTGAGATTCTATACACTCCAGGGAAAGCCAATGTCGTGGCCGATGCACTGAGCCGAAAGAATGTAATGATCACCAGCTTCATTATTACGACTTCATTGATTGACAAAATATCTATTCTTCAGAAGGAGGATAACTTTACTAAGGATGTGATCAAAAGGATTCAGAAAGGCGAACCCTCGTGTTTTCAAATAGATAACGACGGAATCCTGAGATTGAAAGGAAGGATTTGTGTTCCTGGCATCCCCGAGCTAAAAAAGGAAGTGTTAGATGAGTGTTACAAGTCCGAGCTGAGTATCCATCCTGGTGTGGCCAAAATGTATAACAATCTGAAACGAACATTCTGGTGGAAGGCTATGAAAAGAGACGTTTCAATATATGTTAGCCGATGCCTACTTGCCAACTAGTCAAGAGCGACCAACAGAAACTGGCTGGATTGTTACAACCGCTAGACGTTCCTGGTTGGAAGTGGGAACATATTTCCATGGACTTCATTGATGGTTTTCCCAGAACCAGAAAAGGAAATGATAGTATTTGGGTGATCGTAGATCGCTTCACGAAGACCGCCCATTTCATACCTGTCAGGTCAAACAGAACTGCTCAGAGTCTGGCGCAGATATATTTCAAGGAAATAGTTAGACTACATGGAGTGCCGCTCAGTATAGTCAGTGATAGAGACACAATATTCACGAGCAAATTCTGGGAGGCATTTCAAGTCGAGCTGGGAACAAAGTTGAACTTGAGCACCGCTTATCATCCTCAGACAGACGGTCAAACTGAGAGGGTGAATCGTATACTAGAAGATCTATTGCGGGCTTGTGTTCTAGATTTCGGTGGATCATGGGAAGACCATCTGCATTTGGCTGAATTCTCATATAATAACAGCTACCAGGCGAGCCTGACAATGTCGCCATTCGAAGCATTATAGGTAGACCGTGCCGATCTCCTGCTTGTTGGGTCGAACCCGGTAATAGACTTGTGTTGGGGCCAGATATGATTCGAGAAGCTCCTGACAAAGTCGAATTTATTAAGAAACGATTACTGGCTGCTCAAAGCCGACAAAAGAGCCATGCCGATGGAAGAAGAAGAGATATATCATTTGTTGTTGGCGACTATGTATATTTGAAAGTATCGCCGATGAGAGGAGTTATCCGGTTCGGTAAAACTGGGAAGTTGGCGCCTAAATTCATTGGTCCGTTTCCTATTCTGGAATGGATCGGAACTCTTGCTTATAGGGTTAAATTGCTAGATCGGTTCCCTGGAGTGCATGACGTATTTCATATATCTCAACTTCGAAAGCACGTTCATGATCCAGACTTGATCATAGAAGAAGCAGCTCAACAGGATATTGAAATTACTCCAGAATTAGCTGTGAGAAGAGAGCCGCTCAAGATCATTGGCAAAGAAACCAAAGAACTGAGGAACAAGAAGGTTCACTTAGTCAAAGTGCAATGGAGTGGAGATCCACAAGATTGTACTTGGGAAACTGAGGAGAGCATTTAGAAAGCCTATCCTAGATGCCGAGTGGATATCTCTGATTGACTCCGGTACAAGGTACATTTACCATACTTTGCATTATCAATTAGTTCTCTACTCTGTTGTTATTTTCTTTCCATGGATGTGCACTTTTAATTCTATAGTCTGAATGATTTTAAAAGAGTATAGAAATTGATTAGTATGTTTTTGAAAAGTTAAAAACAATTTCATTGTTGTTTGTGTTGTGTGATAGTAAATTCGATTAATTAAATAATTGAAACGATAGTTAATTTAATCAATATTAGAATGAAGGGTAGAATTTATTCGATTATATCACCCATTGAACTGATTAGAAAATAGACAGAAATATATACTTGTGCATTATATATGTTTGAACAGGTAAATGGATTAGTTGTTTAGTAAAGATTTTATTTGTGTGCCCGACAAATAGGTAAACCTTAATGAGTTGGATGCGAAATATTATTATATCAACTCCTGTGAATGAATTGGATGCGGAGTGCTGGTTATTCTGTGTGTAATAATAAACGTCGCCATAGGATAGTAACAATTAATTTTGAACTACATTACATGGCATACTTCTGACGATAGGCATACTTCATCATATACCACATGAGCATTTGGAGCTTGTGTGACGAGGTGGAAGATTTCCCATATGAGCGAGAGGCTTGTATGGCGATGACTATATTATACAGGTTGAACTGATGACTGATATGGACTATTTAAATTGTAACGAAAAAATTGCCAGATTAATAAAAACCCCACATGGGTCTGGAGTTGACAATAATCACGTCTCTCTAGTTATTAGATACGACACATGGACTATTTATTTCCCACACGGGGCGAGGTGACGAGGATTTATCCTCTGGAGCAATTAAAATACACACTCCCTCAGGCTTTGACAGGGTGACGAGAATTTATTCTCTGGAGTTATTATCAATGCACGCTCCCCTATAAGCACCAGAATATATCACTATAAACATGTGTATGCTTATTAGGATTTATAGGGTACCTTATACGGCCCAATAAATTTCCAAACCTCTCCCCGTACAAAGGAGGTTATGGCGAAATTTTTCGAAAATTCCGGGTGTTAGCCAAATTTTTGAAGAATTTGAAAATTCTCAGAAACTGAAAAGTTGGAGAATGGAAGCCAGATCGAACATAGAGTTGATTAATCAAACCACTTTCGACTCTGTTCCTTTTCGAGGACGAAAAGTTTTAAGTGGGGGAGATTGTAACGACCAAGAAAATCTGAACCAATTTAAAAATTTTAAATTGGCTAAAATAGTGGATTATAAATATTTAAAATAAATATTTCAAATAATAGCGATGAAAAGTAAGTTTGAATCGACATTTGAAAATGAATATAATTAATTCTAATTATAAACAAGGCCTGAAAAAGCGCTGCAGTTTCAAAAATTGAATTCAAACTTTGTTGGACTGTACCAGGTGCAAAACAAAACATATTTAAGTAAAACCAAAAATATTTAAATCTGTTAGTGTATACCTTTCTAACGAATCTGAAAAATCGAAGTTTTATAGCGGGAAGCAAAAGTTATGGCCAAATGAATTTTCAGAAAGGTCGCTATGGAATTTATATAGCCCGTAAAATTGGCCATTTTGCATACGACCTCGGAATTAGACAAAACCACTTTTGTTGGATCCGGGATGTGAAGTTATTGCTAGGTTTCAAATTTCATAATTTTTGAAGCTAGTATGTGAGCGTGGCAAAGGAAAACGTGTTTTGGTCAATTACAGTTAAATTAGATCGACCAGAAATGGGCCTTTTTGCAAACGGTCTCAGAATTCGACGAAACTAGTTTTGTTGGGACTGTATCATCAAAACATAGCTAGATTTATTTTTCTGGAATTTTTCGAATCAGTTTGGGGCCCCAGCAAATTGAAATGTATGTTCAAATCGAATATTGAATATTCTATATTTTAATTTGAAGGAAAACTGACTGAAACGTTCGATTGGGCCTTCGAAACATATCCCATTTTGTTCGGGATGGGGGTAAAACGCTAGGGTCGATAGTCGTTGGGTTTGATTTCGAGTTCGTGGGAGAAAACCCTAATTTTCGAATAAATATAAATATCAGCCAATAGAAAATTTTCATTCATTAATTAAAAATATAAAAAAAATCTGTAACCCCCCCCCCCGTATCAGCCGATCTCGACGGGGGAAATTGCTCAGAACTTCCAGGCCAAATCGTCGCCGCCACAGGCGTTTTCGCCACCCCCTCCAGTTGACTTTTCCGTTCGTCTACCTCCCCTCTGCAAATCAGAACCAACCTCGACCTCCCTCGTCCCGTAATCGTTGTGAACGAAGGGCTCGAAGTCGAAGACTTCATCGCGCCACCACCGCTGCTACATGAGATCGAACTGGGCCCCACCTGGCTCTTCGGGTGCGCGCTTCGTAGCTCTCCGTCGTGGTGAAGGCCGATCATCACCTCGAGCAGCGGATTGGAAGTATTTGCCAACCCTAGTTTCGAACATTCGAAGGAAGGTACGGCTGTTTTTATTTTAAAACATTTAATAGCAGTTTAAAGCGCTACCGTTTCTAATTTCACTATAAAAATCATATCTTTTTCGTGTGTTGACGAAATTCAGTGAAACAAGAGACAGTGGACTCGTGTGGACGTCTTCTACATTCTAGAAGAGACCGCATATTTTTTTGAGCCTTCTGCTATTTTTGGTGGAGTGGAACCCAAGATGAGATTTCTAAATTACAAACGATATGGAAAATGACGATGTATAAATTATATAGTCGATGTATGGGTTATATAAGCGTTTTACACCTCATGCATAAGCGTTGTATAAGTTGTACGTTCGATGTATAAGTTATATATGCGTTGTAAAAATTATATATGTGTTGAAATAGAAGTGAATTGCTATATATATATATATATATATATACGCCCCTCGTCCACAAACCATGGATGATATTTATTGGCTGTGATTGGTGTGAAAATTGATTGATAGCGAATGGTTGATTGAAATTGTTTGCGATTGGAATTGATTTATTGTGGTTGAAAAATATCCATTTGTGGTTGAGAAATATTTGGTTGGAACCACATAGGATTAGTTTGTGGAAATGAAATAAATCTATACATGCCGCCTGCGTGCGAACTAGATGCATGATTCTCCATTGTCAAAAACCGCGAGGTTTTAAGGTAGAGCGAGGAGCCGTACTAGGGACGGTCCCGGTTTAACTACCCTACCGTTATGCTGCCGAAATTTTGAATAATATTCATGTGTTTGAATTATTTTCATCCGTTGAAACTATATTTATTCGTTGAATAGAAAACCTTCATGTGTTGAATCGATATTCATTCGTTGGATAGAAATTCATGTGTTGAATGGTATTCGTGTTTTAAATATAAAAATCACATTTTTTATCTATATATATAAACTATAGAAAACCTTCATGTGTTGAATCGAAATTCATTCGTTGAATTGAAATTCATGTGTTGAATGGTATTCATGTTTTAAATATAAAAATCACATTTTTTATCTATATATATAAACTATAGAAAACCTTCATGTGTTGAATCGAAATTCATTCGTTGGATTGAAATTCATGTGTTGAATGGTATTCGTGTTTTAAAATATAAAAATCACATTTTTATCTATATATATATAATATAGAAAACCTTCATGTGTTGAATCGAAATTCATTCGTTGAATTGAAATTCATGTGTTGAATGGTATTCATATTTTGAAATAAATTGTTTTATAATAAAAATCACATTTTTATCATCTATACGAACTATAGAAAATAGTCGTGTTTTGAAATAAATGGTTTTATAATAAAAATCATATTTTTATCACCTATATGAACTATAGAAAATAATCGTGTTTTGAAATGAATTGTTTTATAATAAAAATCACATTTTTATTATACAAATGAATTGTTAAAAATAGTGAAGTGTTGAAATAGAAGCCAGTTAGACAAAAATAACATTTTTATCAAATGTATGAAAAGAATATAGTTTGAAATCGAAGAATCGATATACATATATATATAAATAGAATTGAAATATATTGCCTAACGACGCTGCAGTTCGTATTTTGAAACCGTAACTTCAAACGATTATACCGGGAGATCCGACCATCGGATTTTCCTGAAATCGCAACCGTTGGGTTCGCTTTGGAAATATCTTTCCAACGGCACCAACTTTGTAAAAATCCAACGGTTGGATTGCCTGGAATGTTTAATTCAAATCTGAAGAAAAACAGCGCCAGAATCGATTATATATTTATATATATATATATATATATATATGTAAATATAATTATATTTAATCGAATAACGACGCTGCAGTTCGTATTTTGAAATCGAAACTTCAAACGATTATACCGGGAGATCCGACCGTCGGAATTTCCCGAAACTGGAACCGATGGATTCGTTTTGAAAAGATCTTTCTAATGATGTAAAATTTGTGAAGATCCAACGGTTAGATTTTCAGAAATGTGTAAATCAAATCTGAAGGAAAACAGCGCCACGGCCGCGTTATGGCCCGAAGCGTCGTTTTGAATAAATTGGCTATTTTAAAATAAATAAAAATAGCGACAAATCGTTATAAAATATTATAAACGATATGGATGTGAAATTTAGAAATTAACTGAAGGTTGGCTAAGTCGAATGGTTTCTTGGGTGTTGATCTGATGTTGGTTTCGGCCTTCGGGGTTAATATTTGGGAAATCGTTCTCTTACTGATTGACGGTTAGTGACTAATGAATTGAAATGATGCGTGTGTATGTTAGTGTTGCACTTGTTTATTATATACGCGAGTTGCTCAGAAAGACCGGGGTTATCCCATTCTGAATAACTGAATCGAAGATAAAGACGGTGGTCGAAGACCGGAGATCTTCACCTCGTTTGGATGGTAACCGAGGTCCTGACTGGGAGGCATCCTGAAATATGGATAATGAGTGGTGATCGTCCTGACGTACGTGGTGATCGATTGGTTTGCGAGGTATATAGTGCCTCCGGATTCGTTCACACCTAGAACGGACTTGCAAATGGACAGTGTGTCTGACATTGGAATTTATTCTGTGTGATTGACATCTATCAGTTGCACGGTGTGAATTTTCTGTGTGGCATGCTAAGATGCAGTGATTAGGGCTTCTGTTGAAAAGCAAAGTCTTGTGGTGATTATCAAAGCACCGCCTGTGTGGCGTAGCTTTGTGTAGAACGTGAATTCGCGAACCTCACAGTCGGTGTGAACCAGAAACGGGAGGAAGGACCTCAGGGAGGGCATGCGTTTCCTTCTAGCTAGAAGTGGCGTCAGTGGTTTTACACGCCCTGACGAGTTTGACTTAAGTGGTTGTTACTGTTGCGAGGAGCCTCGGTTTGATCGGACGATCCGGGTCCGATGGAGTCATTCGTTGGCTCATTTACGCCCCATAGGGCGGGGAAACGCATTGTTAAGGAATTTTAATCCACATCGGTGGACCGGCCCTGACGATCCAAGGGTCACTCGAGCTCTGATCCTGAGACATGGGCTATATTGTCTCGAAGTCGGTAAGGACTATCTTTTGCCTTGGTTCATGATGGAAATCCAATTTCCAAATACATGAATGTGCGGTTTTGATTGTATACCTATATATGGCGACATAGTGGTATGGGGCATTAATGCCGTCTATGATTGATACTTATGATTTGAAACTGTTTTTGAAATATATAAACACTAGTAATAATATCAAATGCTTTTGTTTTATTCGTATCAAGCATATCTTGGCCATTATAAGGTAAAAACTCTATCCTCCGGTTTTCGTTGCATTGTGTGATGGGAACTGAGTCTTATAATGGCCTCATTTTTATAAAAAGCATTGCGATCTTTAAAAGAAAGATTTTTTTTAAAGCACTGGCAATCCAATGGAGTAAACCCGTTCCACGAAAGTGGCGTGGTCCTGTGATTAGCCATATTTTGAGCGTGTTGAGTAGATTTCTCATACCAGTCCCATGACTGACTCGTAGTTTGTTTCACTTTCAAACTCGGGTGCCCCTTTTTCTACACGGGCAGCCTTGTATTCAAGTTTAGCAGGCTTTATTCGGATAGCTGGAGCTGAAGATGGATTCTATCATTTATATCTTTTTATGTTGTTCAGCTCCTATTGTACATATTATGTTTGTTTCCGCTGTAGACATTTATATATAGTTGAACTGTATTTGTACTAAGTATGATCCTGTATACTGTGTAACTCTGATGTTTATGTTTATCCTGTATATTATTTGTTCATTATCTGGTGTATTTATTTAATTCTGTTTTGCTGTTATCTGTTTCTGTGTTATATTCCAAAGATTACCCTTGTCTCCGTCTATACGGGAAATGGGGTCATCTCAGAACCATTTATATGTATTGTGTGATTAATGTCAGAAAGATTTCAAATTATTAAGGAGGCTGTGTATGATAAATCAGTATTATGAATACTGATAGTAGCGATAAATGGGATGTTACAAGGACTAGATTCTGATATAAAATTGTTTCAAGGTGAACAAAATTTTTGTTTTGTTATCGATAATATATATATATATATATATATATATATATATATCCAAAATTAATATTTGATATTAATTCGGTTTTCTATATTTAAAATTTAAAGTTTTACTTCTTAAGGCATATGATATGGTTTAATCAATGAAACTGTTTCATTGTAATATAAACTGTATATGATGCATGATGTAAATTGTTTTACTACAAATGAAATGTTTCATATTTGATTTAAAATTTTAAAATTGAATTATTTGTCAATTCTGGATAAGGACTCTATTCCATATTGTTAGCTGATTAATAAATTAACTTATTTTCATATTGCCATTTGATGAACTATTGAACCCAGTAGGTTGATCAAAAACTTGTTTTAATTAACCAAAGATGACGAATTAATTTTGGGTCAAATTTTGTATTATTTTTTTAAATTTGTAAAACTGTGTACTAACAACATTTGATTGAATTTTCTTAAATATTATATGTATGCAAATCAATTTGATAGATTTTGTATAATTGTTTAAGATATGAAATGTATGCAGATTGGTTTATAATATGATTATAAATGCCAAACCATTATTTTGTCAATTATGGTGGGCCTGTATTGTATATAAAGATATGCATTCCTATTAACTATGCTACTAGGCATAGAACTATTTTCGAAACTGGTTTATACCATCATACCTGAATTTATTTATATGATCATATTATGTATGTAGATGTAATGATGATTAATACTACAAATCTGATTTGTAAACTTTATTATCAAACATCTCGTCATTTTACTGAAAATACCTTTTACAATTGATATAAATAATGTATTGAATCTATGGATTCAAATTTGATATTGATTCATGTTTATAATGCTTATTTTCATCGTGATAGGATTTTTATAACTGGGATAATTACTGGTAGGATAGTATACAGTGTTGAACGTTTGACTTTCGAATTGTGGTTCCTATTGTTGAAATCAAACTAAGAACATTTCATAGTCTAGTTTGGTAACCCATGTTGATATATGTATAATTAAACGGGACTAATTCAAACTGAAATGATTAGTTGTATAACAAATATGATTCAATATTAACATCTGGAATTGTTCCATTTTTAGAAATCATTTTTATATTTGATATAGAATGGAACCTGAAATGATATACATATAATTATATATATAATCATAGATACATATATGTATATGTATATGTTTAGGATCTATTTTATTTGTTGCTTATAAAAATTGTATACATATACACTTTTAAATCTGGGAATTAAACCATTTATAAATGTTGATTTATAAAAAAGGCTGCCTAAATTATATAGACATGCTTATCCAATAATCTAAAGAATAGTGAATCAGAATGTGAGCTGGTAATTAACTACATATGTGTAAATATTTGATTGTCATTAAAGTCGTGCACTATTAAGTACACTAAACATATTTATGTGAGCCTGACCTATGATTTAAAACTTTTTTTTATGGTAGGTTAGCCATAATGGTTTCTGAAATTGTTATCACTAGCTTATCCTTGAATGCTGAAAGTGTTTCAGCATGGGGAGCCATAAACTAGCTAAAAGCTGGCTGAAAGGAGCAAGTGAGACTTGTTATAATTTTGAAGATGTATGTGTATAATGTATACATTTTGATAAATGTGTATATGTATAAACAATAGGACAATGAGATAATGTATGATTTTTTCTAAGAGTTATGTACGTAGGAGTTAGCATGTAATCTCTTATATATATATATATATATATGTGTGTGTGTGTGTGTGTGTGTGTGTGTGTGTGTGTCTATATATATATATATTGTAATCAATTAAATGACTTGGCAGGATACTAACATATATTAATACAATGTTTACTTGGTACGAGTAATTATATGTTTGTATGTATGTGTAGAATATTTCTGTTGATGTGATGAAGTTTGGCTAATGCATTATGAACAGTCCTGAAATATTTGTATAGTATGACTGCATATATATATGCAATTTTAGTACCTGTTTGTATGAAACTAAGGTATGAAAGGCAGAATTGAATAATTAGACTTTAATTGTAGGCTATAAAATTCTGTTTTATGCCTGACCTTTTGCTTCCTTTTAATTATGGTAATTTGATAAGATCGTTTTATATATGCATTAGCTCTAAAGATTACCGCAGGTTAAATTAATTATTGTTTTGATAACTAAATTATGGAACTATCCAAAACACAATAAGGCATCTTTTCTTTAAAAAATAATATTGGATTCACATATACATGTATTACTTACAAATTTTATTGCAGTTTGTATTACCAATAAAACTTACATGTATTTATAATATGTATAAATAACTCTAATATTGTTTTCCACTACGAGTAATAAATACCCTTTAAAGAAAATTTTGTTATATTAAGTCATGCTGAGTTCTTCCAATAATACATTCATCAATGTCCAATCTCATTGGATGTAGGTAAGGTCAAAGCATTGTGCATCCTTTTATTTTGGTTATATGCAACATAGTAAAAGTGATATTTGAATTGTATTATTGGTTCTGACTTAACTGAGCTGCATAATAAGATTATGGCTTAGAGAAAATAGCATAAATTATTCTATATTTTGAGCAAATGAATAATATTGAACAAAATGTTCATCATGCGATCCAAGAATAATATACACATTGGAAGATTGAAAACTTAGTAAGAGGAATGGCTTCCAGCAATGGCTTCCTTCACTTCGCTGATCCCCCGACCGTGCCGTCAGTTCATCCTTCCATTCATCCTCCTGCCCCTCCTCCTACATCTGCGACCACCTCTATTCCTGTCACCTCCTCTGCACTGCCTGATTCGTAAATCCTGAATCTGATGATCAGGGAGTCCCTCAACACCAGCAAACCTCTATCGCAGGGACACCATTAGCTCCTCCACCCTCTCTTCAACCACCTCTAGTTCCTCCAGCCAAACTTCCACCCCTTTTTCCAACGCCGCCAGAGTCCCAGTGGTTGTCATACGCGGTAATGTTGTCGCATCGTGCTAGAGAGTACTTTACCTTTGGCAATGTCCTTCATAATGGGTCTCCTTCCTTTGTTCAAATCGTTCTCGTGCACAGTTCAATTTTTAAAAAACAACCAAAAACGCTGTCACTGTGAGTTTAAGGGACATGTGGCAAAGAACTATAAGAACGCAAGGATATGCTATAGATGTGAATTTTGGATATGACAATAAAAGCTGCACATGAATGGTTAACAGTATACAAACCAAAGGCAACTTCAATTCCTTCAAAAACCCTTGCGCATTCCTCTGATAGAAATCTTTTGTCCTTCACTTCTTAGCCTCTCTCCTCACACATTCCAGAGTTCGAAGCGCCACATTCTCTCCCCATCAAATCAGCTCCCCTCGTTAAATCACCCATTCCTTCCCCAAACCCCACTTCTCCAGAAAAATCCAATTTTCAACTTTCTTCATCTGAAATGGCACTGCCAGCGAATGCCTCCCACCTCATCAAAGCCTCTGTTCTCGTTGTCTACTGGAACCTCAATAACATTTGTGCCACCCTGTCCGACCTCTTCTTCCATTACGAATTGAACGTCTAAATCATCGGCGACCATAACTACCTCATCCAGTTCCCGACGGCAGATCTCTACCACGTAGCCCTCAACCGACAATTTCTCAACAAACCAGGTGCTACCCTTGCGCTTGAAGCTTGGACTCCATCTTTTAAAACCATTATTAGAGAATTCAAGCCAACTACTTAGGTCAGAAGAAGGGGTTTTCCTATCCACCCCCGCCATCTTCATGAGTGCCTCACAGCCGTCGTTTACCCAGTAGGCATCTTCCCCCATGCCGACGACTATGGTTGGGCACAAGTAGATTTTAGGTTTTTTTTTGCTAGAGTATGGCCCCTCAAAGCGGTGAACTTCCTTTGTATGTACTGTGTCTATCTCAAAAATGTCCACTATGTCATCACCGTGGAAGATTGGGACCATTTCCACACCACCCTGAACCCCAACGACTGGCTTCTCGGTAATGCATGGGAGAACAATAGACAATTTATCATGGAACCTTTTCAGCTACCCTTTGTTGATCATTCCTACTCTGTTGAGCCTGACTGTCGTTTTGATGTTATGCTTGTTGAATCCACCATCGCTGAGCCCATTGTGCCTATTCCAACCAACCCAACTCCCTCCGCCACTGTAGAAAGCTCTTTCGAGGTCATCGGACCCATGGGGTGGGACCCTTGGCTTTCACCAGAACCCGGGTGGTACCCCCTTGCAGACATAGAATTTTCAGATCTGGTTCCGTAGGCAGTTAACTCCGGCCTCTACGACATGCAGATTGTTCCCTAGGTTGCAATTCCACCGTTTCCACCTCCTCCACTCAACAGTGATATTTCCCCAATGATCGCACCAACTCTTTCCATTTCAGCTGTCAGACGCAGTGCCAAACTTCACGCCTCCTCGACTGGTACCTAGATCCAGCCTTTCTTGCCTGTCATCATGGACACCTCGCATATTTGGAATGAATCGGTTGGCATCATTTAGACTGATGGCTAGCACTAGCGTCGTCAATTCCCTCGTCCATGGTAACATCTTCCTGCTCTAGCTACTTGCATAGTTCCATTAATTATCACTGGTTTTTTGGTTAGTGGGTGTTAGACACCTCGTGTGTGTTCATTATGGCTTATGTTATTGTTTTGCTAGGGTGGTGGTTGGCTAGATTGTATCGTACTTGTGTATTTACGCTCAGCGCTACGTACTACCTTTGCATGCAAGTCGCATGCATATTTTGTCGTCTTTTGGCTAGTGATCTGGCTTGTTGATTACTTTTAACTCTATATATATATATGTATATATATATATATATATATATACAGGTATGTAGATCCGCTCTACACAACCATTAAGATTAAAAAGAAAAGAATTATATACACGATGCAATTGACATAAGATGTAACAACCCCGAATTTCTTAACCAATTTAAAATTTTTATTTTGGTTATTTTAACGGGTTTTGAATATTTAAAATGATTTATTTTAAATAATAAAAATTTATTTTAAATCTAAGTTAGAAAGTATGAATTTATTTTAATTATAAAACGAGCCTGAAATGGCACGGTAGTTTGAAAAATTCGATTTTAAATTTCAAATGAATGTATAGGATTTAAAATAAATCAGATTTCAGTAAAACAAGAAACATTAGGATCCATTTAGTTATATCTTTCCAACGAATGTAAGGAATTGAGATTTCACTTTATAAACTGAAAGTTATGTACAGTTTAAAATTCAAAATAGTCGTTATGGAATTTATATATATTTTAATATAATATATAGCCCTTAAAAATAGCCATTTTGTAAACGACATCCGTTTTCGATGAAACCACTTTTGTTGGATCGGAATGTCAAATTATTGTCAGGTTTAAAATTTCATAATTTTTGGAATTAATATGTGAGCGTGATGAATTTAAATGTGTTTTGTAATTTTAGTTTGAATTTAATCGACTGGAAAAAGGCCATTTTTCAAACGACCTCCAAGTTTGACAAATTTGTTTTCTTAGGACTGTATCGTCAAAACATAGCTAGATTTATTTTTCTGTAATTTTCAGGATCAATATGAGGCCCCAGTAAATTAAAATGTTCGTTAAAATTCAATATACATTAATTTATATTTTAATTTTGATGAAAACTAATCAAAACAGTCGAATTGGCTTACGAAACATATCCCATTGTGCCTGAAATGAAGGTATTTAGCTAGAAACGATAGTTGTTGGGTTCGGTTTGGAGTTAGAGTGCAAAATCTCGTTTTGTAGAATTTAATATTAATTAAAATATTATATATATATAGGCTAAATACCTAACTCCCTCTTTAACAAATTTGCGCAGCCGCCTTTGAAGAAATCGATGGCGATTGTTGCTCCAAACATTCTTCCTCCCAATCTCCAAATCCACGCAACAATTTCGAAATCTCCCAAAGATAAAATCAAAGAGCAACTCAAGCTCTACGCAGTGAACGGTCGTGATTGCCTATGGTATTGTGAATCACATGAATTTATGCCTCAAACGCAAACCTGTTCGATCACGGTTTGGGGGCCAACCGGGGTTTAGAATTTCGAGGGAGCAGAGCTGGAGGGCGGCGGTGGTGAGCTCTTCGACGTGGCGCCTCCTGATCGGCCGGTAGTGGCTTGGATGTGCGTGCATGGGTGGAGATTTGAATAGACGATGGGTTATAAGGGGTTTTGAATGAAAAAGATAAAGGGGAGTAAAGTTTTTTTTAGTTTAATTATTAAACTAATTATCTCGTTTAATTATTCAATGTAATAAAATCCATAACTTCTTCATACGAGGTCGGAATCTGATGATTTCAATAGCGTTGGGATCATGGGATCAAACTCTACAACATGGAACTAACCAGAACGGAAGCGGAGCACATTGAATTTTTGAGCTAAATTAAATGATTGTTTAATTTAGTTCAAAAACAAGATTCAAAAATAAAGAATGACAGAGTGGAGCACAACGTGAGAACTCCTTCTCACTTTATATTTTATCATGTAGTTATTTATTTTGGAATTTAACACATGAATTCCCACAAATAACATATTATTGAAAGCGATGTATGGATATTAGCGACACACGCATTTCATACTCCGTAGAGGACACTTCTGGCACCGTAAAAGGCATTGGGTAGTTAAGTATTTATTTATATGGACGATTTGGTGATTTGTGTATTGTGATTGTGATGATTAACATATTAAAATAATGTTAATATTATTGTGGTAGTTGAAATTAAAATAATAAATATCCACTTATAACTTAAGCGGTAAAAATGGGAATAAATATCCTTTTACAAGTCTAACGACTTGTTTATGTACACCGATTTAAGTGATATTGATGAAACGATAATTTTTACACATCGCCTAAGTACACAAATAATAATCAGTATTTGTTGTTTGAAAGCCCCACATGGGTATTGGGGTGATATTTGACATACACTAATCCCAATATTTAGTTGTATGTCAATCGATGGGTTGACAGGCTATGATGAACGTTATTTATTTATTTTAACGCTTACACAGTTGTAAATTGCACTTTGGATGATGTTTGAATGATTAATGATTATTTATCATTATTGTTACAATGTATGAAATCCATATAACTGAAATTGTATGGTAATTAATTGAGTCGCATTCAGATTTAGAAAAAAGAATACTTTAAAATAATGAATATTTTAATATAATGAATATTTTAAAATAATATCCAATGAAGAATCAAAATGTGATTTTGATGTCCAATTTCGGATGGACACGAAAATACTAAAGTGAGTGAAGCCGAGTTAAGTAGATTTGCGCCATTTTAAATCAAACGGATTATTATATCGATTTTATTTATTTTATAATGAATATCGAAAAGGGAAATGTGTAACAACCCAGAAAATCAGAACCAATTTAAAAATTTTATTTTGGCAATTTTAATGAATTTAGAATATTTAAAATTATTTTAAATAATAACGACTAGAAATTTATTTTTAATAGAATTAGAACGTATAAATTTATTTGAATGAAATAAGAATATAAAAATTTATTCTAATTATAAAAGGAATTGGAAACGGCGCGGTAGTTTCAAATTTCAATTTCAAATTTCAAATGAATGTACAGGATTCAAAATAAACCGAATTTTAGTGAAACCAAAAATATTCGAATCTGTTCGAAAATATCTTTCTAATGAATCTGAAAAATTGAAATTTCATAGCAGGAATAAAAAGTTATGTCCAGTTGAAAATTCAGAATAGTCGCTATGGAATTATAGCCCTTAAAAATAGCGATTTTGCAAACGACCTCCGTTTTCGACAAGACAACTTTTGTTGGAAACGGAATGTCAAGTTATTACTAGATTCCAATTTTCATAATTTTTGGAATCAATATGTGAGTGTGGTGAATTTGAACGTGTTTGGTAATTTCAATTAGAATTTAATCGACTGGAAAATGACCGTTTTTCAAACGGTCTACAAATTCGACGAAATTAGTTTTGTCAGGACCGTATCATCAAAACAAAGCTAGAATTATTTTTTGGAAATTTTTGGAGTCAGTATGTGGCCCCAGTAAATTAAAATGTGTGTTCAAATTCAATATATATTAATATAAATTTAAATTTAAAGAAAAACTGATCGTAACAGCCGAGTTGTGTTACGAAACATATCCCATTGTGTTCGGAATGGGGGTAATTAGCTAGGGGCGACAGTTGATGGATCCGATTCAGAGTTCGAATGGAAAATCTTGCTTTTCGGAATTAAATAATAATTTAATTAATATATATATTCCTTTCATTGGTCAAAAGCCCTATTTCTGTGGTCAAAGAGAAATTCCGTGGTCAACAATAAATGGAGCCACCACCTTCAAAAATAGCACGCATCCTTTTTCCTCCATTATTTTCTCCAAATCCCCTCATTAAATCGAAGACTTCTCAATCGAAATATTGTTCATCTCAACGAGATCTCATCGATCAATGGTTGTGATGGAATTTTTTTTTAGAAATGGAGGCGTAGGAAGCCCACAGTTTGCTGCTGTTCGGGCGCACCTTACGAGGCGATTTGATGAACGAACCGGGCATAGCTCACAGCAATGATGGAGCAGGCAGTGATCTTCGACATGGCGTGGAGATGATGAAGTATCGTTGACAGATGGAAGGCTAGGAGCAGCCCTAGGCATGCGTTTGTGAAGGGAGAAAGGGTTCGAAGGTCCAAGCAAATTGAAGACGATGGAATAATAGTGATTAACCGACCTAATTTTCCCTAAAGAAAAGTAATTGACTTGTAATTATTTTATTTAAATTTAATTCAGTGATTAACATGTAAACCATTGTAACTTCTTCGAATGACATCAGAATTCAACAATCTTGGATTCGTTGGAACCGTGAAGATGTGATCTACGCTATGGAATTGGTTAGAATAATAACAGAGCTAACTACGAATTTAGATGGAGTGGAACCCAAAGTGAGAACTACTCACTGTAAAATTATTTATGTACAGTTATTTATTTTATAATTGCATATATGAACTGTTCCCCGTTGTCCACAGACCATGGACGACTTGTTCGATTATATTGTGTTGCGATTGTAGTATGAGTGAAATATATATTTGCGATGTGAAAATTATATATATTGTAACGACCAAATTTTTGAACAGTTTATTTTAAATATTTAGTATGGTTTTAAATATTGAATATATAATATAAATGAATTTTTATTGAATTTATCGATTTAATAATCGATATGTGGTTTAATATCAAATATATTGAATAATCGTATACGAAGAAGAAACCAATCGGATTTAGAGTTAAAACTATATTGAAAACAATTTAGCCGATTTATATAAATTTTATATTGAATTAGAATGATAATGATATTTTGTTATCGACGAATTTAATTGTTTGGAATTGATTTATATTTTAAATCAAATTTAAATTAAATTGTTAATTTAAATTGTATCTCTTATATACAAGTCGAATTAAAATTCAGAATGGGTTCCATTGGGTTCAGAATGACATTTTAATCTTGTAACGTCGGTCATTGCGACTAGATAGCAGTTTAAGACATTAAGCTAGGGGACTGCGAGATATTTTAGTTATTTAATAAAAATAAAATCAAATAAATTACCTAATCTAATCATGGCCACCCTATGTTTAAAATCAGCCGACCTAAATGTTTTCACATCGCAGACCTAGTTTTCTTCGAGCAGTAAGAATGGTCTCCCTTCTTCTTGACAAAGTAAAACAAGAATTAATGGCGTGTTGGTTTGTCTCCTGTACACCCCATATTGCCGACCTCTTCTTCCTATATGCAGACCTAAACCATTACATCACACAGATTATTTTCTCCTCGAGCTGTAAAACATGTCTTTCTTGTTCGGTATCAAAGAAACAACAAATTAATGGGTTCGCACTTTTGGTTCCCTATCATCCTCTATAAATCAAGTCGTGCCTTCATCTGTCCTTACCTCGAAATCACAGAAGCTTTTCAAAGCCATCCCAATTTCCTTTTCTCCCTTATTCAAATTAAAATCGAATTCGCTATAATAAAAAAAAAAAGAATTGGAACTTGCGATTTCATTCGGCGTCGCTATCAGAACCCGCGAGACCAAGATGGAGCCTCGTGATTTAGAGAGGAAGGAGAGGGGTCGTCGTTGGTTTGTTTTGGGTGTTCGACAGTCGCTCTGGTAGATGAACTAGGGTTCGATGGTGGGACAGTTGAACTCGGGGATCCGTTACTTCAAAGGTGGTCGGTCTGGGTATTAGCGCGATGGGATGGGAAGGAGTTTTGGTGATGTCGAGTGTTGAAAAATCGATGGGGGGAATGGAAAGCGCGATGTATTGAGGGATTTCGACGCTGAAGGGGTTTGAATGTTCTGATATAGTTTGAACCAAGGGGATAGGGAAAGCGACAGTGAAGAATAGGAGATCGAAGTGGGTGATTTTCTGAAATTCGAACTTGGCAATCCGAGGATAGGGATGGGGGCTGATATGCTGAAATCTGACCTTGGGTTTTTGGGAGGAACTAAGTTTGGTTGGGATGATTTAATAGGGATTGAACTATGTACGGAGTTGGTTGGTCAACTAGGATATGCAGGGGGAAGATATGTGGGATTTGGATTCAATAGTAAGGGTTGGCATTGTTTAAGGAAATGCTATGGGAACTGGGGTAGAAGTGTCTCCCGCCGGGATTAAGGTATACGTTTTATTTAATTTAAAATACATAGGATAAATCGTTTATTTATTGTAAAAGTTAATTAAAATTAATAAGATGTTTAATCGTTAAATAAAATCCAATACTCGTAGGTACTAGTTAGGCAATTCGAGATGATTCGCCATGCAACAATACAGGAATTAACAAGATATTCAGTGCTAAGAAAATCACAGTGAGTAAATCTCACTCACTTTTTATTTATAATTATTTTATTCGTTAAAATAATTGTTTGTTGCTTGTGTGAATGCTTTCTGGTTGTTATATATATATATTAGTTATTTAGGCTATTATATATATTGGGTTGATTGATTGGTTGGATTCCCGCAGTCTCATTAGCGGATGCCCGCAGTTTCATAGCGGATGATTACCCTATACGCCCCACGCTATGATTAGTGGATGACCTTCTATACCACGATATTCTGCCACGAAGCAGAATGGGTATTATTTATGTGCTAACATCTGTGGATGCAGGAAAACAGGTTGGAGGAATCCAACTGGATTCCTCAAAAATATATTATCTGTTTGTTTGTTGTTTGTTTGATTCCATATATATTTTTCATATATGACGTGTTAAAAATCAAATGATTGAAAATTGGATGATTTGATTGTTTAAATATCACTGGGCTAAGTGTTAATGTATTTAAGATATCGTGGAAAGATATTTGAGATTTTAAAAGGGAAAATTCCATTTTTAAATAGAATTTGAATTTTTAAATGGAATAAAAATATAAAACTTGTTTTTGAAAAATATAACAGGTAGTTCCTTTATAAACGAAGTTTATAAATAGTTCTTTTATAACGAAGTTATAAAATGAAGAGAAAAGAATTATCATTTGATAATTCAGAAACAGAAATACAAGTGTGAAATTGGAATGAGAAATCTATCTTCAAAAGAAAAATAGAAATATCGATTTCAAAAGGAATTGAAGTCGAGACTTGTTTAAAGAAATTGGATATAAGAGTTCAAATAGAAAACAGACTTTGAAATGTAGAATTTCAAAGAAGAATAGAAAATAGAATTTGAAATATAGATTTTCAAAGAAGAATTCAAATGTGAAATTTGAATAGAGATTTGAATGGAATTCAAACATGAAATTTGAATAGAGATTTGAATAGAAATTCAAGTATTAAATTTGAACAGGGAATTGAATATAGAAATTCAAGTAGAAATTTGAATATAGAATTTCAAAATAGAATTCGAAATAAACTTTAAAAATAGGATTTCAAAGTAGGATTGAAATAGGATTTCAAAATAGGAAATCCAAATGGTTTTGAAATAGAATTTGAATTCAAGGGAATTGAAATAAAATTTGAATTTGAAGGAATTCAAATGGGATGGGAATAAAGGAAATTCAAAAATGGAATTTCAAATAAAAGAAAATGTAATTTGAAATATTGGGAGTTTCAAATAAGAGAAAAATGGAATTTGAAACATTTAGAATTTCAAATAGAAATTTAAATGGAGTTTGGATATTTAAATTCAAGTATGAATTTCAAATATAGAAATTCAAAAAGGATTTGAATTAAAGTGGAAATTAAATAAAGGATTTGAAATGGAATTCGAATAAAGGATTTCAAATGGGATTTGAATACAGGATTTAAAACTATGGAATTTGAAATGTAAAGATTCAAATGGAATTTGGAATATATATATATATATATATATATATATATATATATATTAGAAGGGAGTTGAATTCATTTAACGAAGTTTAAAAGTTTATATATATATAAATATAATTAAAACGAACTCGCCGCAGCGCTGCAGTTCGTAAATTGGCGACTCGAACTTCAATTGAGTATACAGAACTCAATTGGGGTCGGAATTCTTCTAAACAAGAAACGTCAGGACCGATTTGATAATAGTTTTCTAATGGAAGAGAAAAATCTGGATTTCGTCGAATAGATTTTGAGTTATGTCAAAATCAAATTTTTAAAAGTGCAGCGCCAGAAACCATTAAAACCATAATGGATTTTATATAATAAATATAGGGATTTTTAAGCAAATAAAAATCCGAATTTCCATTTAAAATCCTGGTCTTGAGTTAGAAGATAAAGGTGAACTCAAGCAAAGCAAGTAAAGTGATTTTTGAAACAATAATCATATTTTTGATTATCGGACAGAATTAACTAAGTCAAAGAAAATTAGTTAATCGAGTGTTGAATTGAAGTCGAACCTTGAAAGGAGGATTTGGAATTGTAAATATATATTCGAAATCGAATATAGAACCTAAATTGAAATTTTAATTCAGTTAGTTGATAAGCAAGTTGAAATATATTTCAAACGTGTTATATTCAAAGATACAAGCGAAATAGGCAAAGAGATAGTTAACGAGTGGAGCCAAAACGAGTGTATGGGGTTGAAATAAATTGGACAGGTATAAACACACTGGAGACAGATATGGGATAAAGTGATGAAAGTATATAATTAGTGTGCTCGACAAAAAGGTACACGTTTAATTTCCATATGAGATTTTATGCGCCGTATCGGCAAGCCGCTTGGCTTTTTCTTTTTCTTTTTGAAATGAGAAGGTACCGGGAAGCTATTTGAAATTTCCCGATGTTCCCGATACAGGGGAGGTTATGGCGAATTTTTCCGGGAATTTAATGAGTTAGAATATTTTTAAGAAATTTGACAATTAGAAATCTATATATCGATATATATAGAATTCGATAAGGAAACGAAATCAAAAATAGAATATTGTAAACAAAAAAGGGAAATCTATAAATTAGAAATAGAAAGAAAACCATACACGTGTTTTAGAATGAACAATTGGGTTTTATAGTGTGTTTATTCGAGGTTAGTGGTTTTGCCGTTTTGAAGTTGAGGATGTTTTCAGTCAAGGTCTGAGAGGTAATTTTACCCCAACTTGATTGATTTCATTTTAAATAGAGAAATAGCAAGATCCAATCTCGAAGAGAAGTGTTGGATAATAGTTAGTTGAATAGAATATTTTGGGTTGCCGTACGATGTTTTATACCGCTTTCGTTTTAACCCAAAAAAATGTTATTTTGGAAATATAAAAGTAAATATTTCCTGAGGACAGTTAAAGTAGTCGAGAAAGAGATAAGTGATTGAAATTGTTTTCAATTTCAAATAAAATATATTTCCTAAGTATAGGAAATAAGAGAAGGCGATATATGGAAATGTTTCCAAATAGCGTAAGAAGCCGAGATGATTATTGAAAATATTTGGGTAACAAATATTGATAAGGAAATGGAGAAGAGATTTAATTAATGAAATATTAATTAAAGAGCCCAGTGATTTGTTGATATGTTTGGATGAACACTTGTTTTTATTCGATAGTTAAATCACAGACTATCGAAGTTTTGACCATCGTTGTCAATATGGAGAGACCGGTTGGATTATTATCCGAAGAACCACTCCGTATCGGCATAAGCGTTGCGAACCAAGTATGCTGAATATATTGAAGACGGAGTAAAGTGCAAAGGCTTTTCTATTTATAGAAATAGTGCTTTCGGCTTCGTTCAATCCCAGAACGAACGTAAATGGACGAATGTCTGACAGAGTATTTCCAATGATCAAATGGGTTGGTCTGTATAAATATATATGGTTGCAACGGATTTATTCCCTTAGCATAACATCCAGAATATTTGTGCAAACTCAACTAGTGATCAACGGATCTGACAATGTGGCATTCAAAGTGATCGTGCTATCAACGAATGGTAAGTATTCGTAGCCTCAGGCCTCAACAACCGGGAAAGGACAAAAATCGGGCAGGCAGCATGGCTATGTGGGTCGCACCCATTAGGATGTATAATCACCTATCTAGAGGTTCATTTAATTTCTTATTCTATTCGATGCTGTCCCAGTCGGGAGGCGGTTGCTGATCCCAACCGTTGGTGATATACATTCGATACACTCAAGCGAAATGAGTGGTCGGTCATGTGTGGGCCGGGTTGCAAGATGTTCTTGTTGAACCCAGTGTATTCCTCTCTAGAGATACACTAGCGGAAGGTGGTTCCATACCTTGTCATGTTGGAAACCCAATCTCCAATAAGCGCCATGCGGTTTTTGATTTTATAATATATATATGGAGCGTGAGATGCAAGCGTTCTGCTATTTGGTTATTTACTTGATGTAGACATTATTATAATATCACTGGATTGTCGTATCAAAGTGTTTTGGGTTATAGTAAGGTAAAAACCATACATGTTTATGTGTGGGCTGGTCTTACTATTATCTTTTCTTTGAAAGGATTTTTAAAGTTAAACAAGTGGTTGGAGTTTACTCACACCAGTCCCATGACTGACCCAGAGTTTATTTTGTTTTGTTTCCCTAAACTCTTGGGTGCCCAAATTTGTACGGGCAGTCAAGTAGTCGGGATTTCACAGATTCAATTGGAGGAGCTGGAAGCAGGAGGCTTCACCGGTTAGCTATAGGCTATCATATATTCCGCTGTGGACCTTGTTGTATCTGGAAACAGGTGTTTATAACTGTTCCAGAAATGACTGTTGTGCTCTGATGATGGTATGTATATAAAGTTACTGATTTGTATTTCAAAAGTTATGTTATATAATATATTTTATTCATTCCGCTGTGAGTTTGTGATCTTCGTTTTTCTTCTATTCTAATATTTCTTTCTTTCTAATTCTCACCCTCTAACTTCTTTCTAATAATGATTCGTATTTCTGTGCAATTTGGGTTGGACGTGTGGTATATTTAGTCAACTCAGATAGTACGGATTTGCGGGCCATTACAGTTGGTATCAGAGCTTAGGTTGAGCGAACACCTAGGCTTTGGTGGGATGTGCTCATTAGAGATAGGGTCAGTAGCACCCTAGAATGAGTTGAGTGTATATATATGAGAGAACGTATATGTAAGTTGAAAAAAAAATTGTTTTATATTGTGTTGGCTTGTCTGTTGGGTAATTTATGAATTCTGGTCGAATCGTGGGACGCCACGACGTCGATAGGAATTTCTAAACACTTGAACAGAAGATTGAACACGATATAGTTTTAAAATGGGTAGATGAAATAATTTTACCCAAAATTCTATTTTGATATAAAATTAATAATTTTCTGAAATTATTGGATGTGTTGATTGTTATCGTTATAATCAAATTTGATTATAAAAATTGGAATGGTTATATATAACCAAAATAAAACTTGTATATAACATATACAAATGAAATGAATTGAAATTGAATTCAAACCAGAATTTGAAAATTTAATCCTGGGAAGTTTGAAAATATTTTTCAAAGTATATTAAAATAATATAGCTTTGTTTTGAAAAGGATTTTGAATGAATTTTGAAAGTGATAAAGCACTGAACTCACTTCAGTAGCTGGGAAATAATTCCGATGATGGTCGCGACATCATCAGTATTCATTTTCGAGTTTCTAAGTGATGGATTGCTACCTTAGAAAGTTTTTGATGGAAATTTGCTTGAAAGGAAACAAGTTGATTTGGAAAATTCAAATGTTTTGAATTTAAGATGGAAATAAATATATGTATATATTTATGTGATTTCAGAAGTGATTTGAAATCAAAAACCCGGGGATTTGAATTCTGGAATTAAAATTTAACTTGAAGCAAGTTAAATGAATCAAAGTGGATAAATTGATTTTGATCAATTTGAATGGGTATGAATGAAAACTAAAGGTTTTGGTTGAAATAAAAATTAGTTAGAATATAAAGTGGTGAGTTTCAGCATAAGATGAGTTTTCGGAAAATAATGGGTTTGTACCATTTTTCCTACCTTAGCAATTTCGAGGACGAAATTATTTTAAGGGGGAGAGAATGTAACGACCCAGATTTTTGAACAGTTTATTTTAAATATTTAGTATGGTTTTAAATATTGAATATATAATATAAATGAATTTTTATTGGATTTATCGATTTAATAATCGATATGTGGTTTAATATCAAATATATTGAATAATCGTATACGAAGAAGAAACCAATCGGATTTAGAGTTAAAACTATATTGAAAACAATTTAGCCGATTTATATAAATTTTATATTGAATTAGAATGATAATGATATTTTGTTATCGACGAATTTAATTGTTTGGAATTGATTTATATTTTAAATCAAATTTAAATTAAATTGTTAATTTAAATTGTATCTCTTATATACAAGTCAAATTAAAATTCAGAATGGGTTCCATTGGGTTCAGAATGACATTTTAATCTTGTAACGTCGGTCATTGCAACTAGATAGCAGTTTAGGACATTAAGCTAGGGGACTGCGAGATATTTTAGTTATTTAATAAAAATAAAATCAAATAAATTACCTAATCTAATCATGGCCACCCTATGTTTAAAATCAGCCGACCTAAATGTTTTCACATCGCAGACCTAGTTTTCTTCGAGCAGTAAGAATGGTCTCCCTTCTTCTTGACAAAGTAAAACAAGAATTAATGGCGTGTTGGTTTGTCTCCTGTACACCCTATATTGCCGACCTCTTCTTCCTATATGCAAACCTAAACCATTACATCACACAGATTATTTTCTCCTCGAGCTGTAAAACATGTCTTTCTTGTTCGGTATCAAAGAAACAACAAATTAATGGGTTCACACTTTTGGTTCCCTATCATCCTCTATAAATCAAGTCGCGCCTTCATCTGTCCTTACCTCGAAATCACAGAAGCTTTTCAAAGCCATCCCAATTTCCTTTTCTCCCTTATTCAAATTAAAATCGAATTCGCTATAATAATAAAAAAAAAGAATTGGAACTTGCGATTTCATTTGGCGTAGCTATCAGAACCCGCGAGACCAAGATGGAGCCTCGTGATTTAGAGAGGAAGGAGAGGGGTCGTCGTTGGTTTGTTTTGGGTGTTCGACAGTCGCTCTGGTAGATGAACTAGGGTTCGATGGTGGGACAGTTGAACTCGGGGATCCGTTACTTCAAAGGTGGTCTGTCTGGGTATTAGCGCGATGGGATGGGAAGGAGTTTTGGTGATGTCGAGTGTTGAAAAATCGATGGGGGGAATGGAAAGCGCGATGTATTGAGGGATTTCGACGCTGAAGGGGTTTGAATGTTCTGATATAGTTTGAACCAAGGGGATAGGGAAAGCGACAGTGAAGAATAGGAGATCGAATTGGGTTATTTTCTGAAATTCGAACTTGGCAATCCGAGGATAGGGATGGGGGCTGATATGCTGAAATCTGACCTTGGGTTTTTGGGAGGAACTAAGTTTGGTTGGGATGATTTAATAGGGATTGAACTATGTACGGAGTTGGTTGGTCAACTTGGATATGCAGGGGGAAGATATGTGGGATTTGGATTCAATAGTAAGGGTTGGCATTGTTTAAGGAAATGCTATGGGAACTGGGGTAGAAGTGTCTCACGCCGGGATTAAGGTATACGTTTTATTTAATTTAAAATACATAGGATAAATCGTTTATTTATTGTAAAAGTTAATTAAAATTAATAAGATGTTTAATCGTTAAATAAAATCCAATACTCGTAGGTACTAGTTAGGCAATTCGAGATGATTCGCCATGCAACAATACAGGAATTAACAAGATATTCAGTGCTAAGAAAATCACAGTGAGTAAATCTCACTCACTTTTTATTTATAATTATTTTATTCGTTAAAATAATTGTTTGTTGCTTGTGTGAATGCTTTCTGGTTGTTATATATATATATATATATTAGTTATTTAGGCTATTATATATATTGGGTTGATTGATTGGTTGGATTCCCGCAGTCTCATTAGCGGATGCCCGCAGTTTCATAGCGGATGATTACCCTATACGCCCCACGCTATGATTAGTGGATGACCTTCTATACCACGATATTCTGCCACGAAGCAGAATGGGTATTATTTATGTGCTAACATCTGTGGATGCAGGAAAACAGGTTGGAGGAATCCAACTGGATTCCTCAAAAATATATTATCTGTTTGTTTGTTGTTTGTTTGATTCCATATATATTTTTCATATATGACGTGTTAAAAATCAAATGATTGAAAATTGGATGAATTGATTGTTTAAATATCACTGGGCTAAGTGTTAATGTATTTAAGATATCGTGGAAAGATATTTGAGATTTTAAAAGGGAAAATTCCATTTTTAAATAGAATTTGAATTTTTAAATGGAATAAAAATATAAAACTTGTTTTTGAAAAATATAACAGGTAGTTCCTTTATAAACGAAGTTTATAAATAGTTCTTTTATAACGAAGTTATAAAATGAAGAGAAAAGAATTATCATTTGATAATTCAGAAATAGAAATACAAGTGTGAAATTGGAATGAGAAATCTATCTTCAAAAGAAAAATAGAAATATCGATTTCAAAAGGAATTGAAGTCGAGACTTGTTTAAAGAAATTGGATATAAGAGTTCAAATAGAAAACAGACTTTGAAATATAGAATTCCAAGAAGAATAGAAAATAGAATTTGAAATATAGAATTTCAAAGAAGAATTCAAATGTGAAATTTGAATAGAGATTTGAATGGAATTCAAACATGAAATTTGAATAGAGATTTGAATAGAAATTCAAGTATTAAATTTGAACAGGGAATTGAATATAGAAATTCAAGTAGAAATTTGAATATAGAATTTCAAAATAGAATTCGAAATAAACTTTAAAAATAGGATTTCAAAGTAGGATTGAAATAGGATTTCAAAATAGGAAATCCAAATAGTTTTGAAATAGAATTTGAATTCAAGGGAATTGAAATAAAATTTGAATTTGAAGGAATTCAAATGGGATGGGAATAATTGAAATTCAAAAATGGAATTTCAAATAAAAGAAAATGTAATTTGAAATATTGGGAGTTTCAAATAAGAGAAAAATGGAATTTGAAACATTTAGAATTTCAAATAGAAATTTAAATGGAGTTTGGATATTTAAATTCAAGTATGAATTTCAAATATAGAAATTCAAAAAGGAGTTGAATTAAAGTGGAAATTAAATAAAGGATTTGAAATGGAATTCGAATAAAGGATTTCAAATGGGATTTGAATACAGGATTTAAAACTATGGAATTTGAAATGTAAAGATTCAAATGGAATTTGGAATATATATATATATATATATATTAGAAGGGAGTTGAATTCATTTAACGAAGTTTAAAAGTTTATATATATATAAATATAATTAAAACGAACTCGCCGCAGCGCTGCAGTTCGTAAATTGGCGACTCGAACTTCAATTGAGTATACAGAACTCAATTGGGGTCGGAATTCTTCGAAACAAGAAACGTCAGGACCGATTTGATAATAGTTTTCTAATGGAAGAGAAAAATCTGGATTTCGTCGAATAGATTTTGAGTTATGTCAAAATCAAATTTTTAAAAGTGCAGCGCCAGAAACCATTAAAACCATAATGGATTTTATATAATAAATATAGGGATTTTTAAGCAAATAAAAATCCGAATTTCCATTTAAAATCCTGGTCTTGAGTTAGAAGATAAAGGTGAACTCAAGCAAAGCAAGTAAAGTGATTTTTGAAACAATAATCATATTTTTGATTATCGGACAGAATTAACTAAGTCAAAGAAAATTAGTTAATCGAGTGTTGAATTGAAGTCGAACCTTGAAAGGCGGATTTGGAATTGTAAATATATATTCGAAATCGAATATAGAACCTAAATTGAAATTTTAATTCAGTTAGTTGATAAGCAAGTTGAAATATATTTCAAACGTGTTATATTCAAAGATACAAGCGAAATAGGCAAAGAGATAGTTAACGAGTGGAGCCAAAACGAGTGTATGGGGTTGAAATAAATTGGACAGGTATAAACACACTGGAGACAGATATGGGATAAAGTGATGAAAGTATATAATTAGTGTGCTCGACAAAAAGGTACACGTTTAATTTCCATATGAGATTTTATGCGCCGTATCGGCAAGCCGCTTGGCTTTTTCTTTTTCTTTTTGAAATGAGAAGGTACCGGGAAGCTATTTGAAATTTCCCGATGCTCCCGATACAGGGGAGGTTATGGCGAATTTTTCCGGGAATTTAATGAGTTAGAATATTTTTAAGAAATTTGACAATTAGAAATCTATATATCGATATATATAGAATTCGATAAGGAAACGAAATCAAAAATAGAATATTGTAAACAAAAAAGGGAAATCTAAAAATTAGAAATAGAAAGAAAACCATACACGTGTTTTAGAATGAACAATTGGGTTTTATAGTGTGTTTATTCGAGGTTAGTGGTTTTGCCGTTTTGAAGTTGAGGATGTTTTCAGTCAAGGTCTGAGAGGTAATTTTACCCCAACTTGATTGATTTCATTTTAAATAGAGAAATAGCAAGATCCAATCTCGAAGAGAAGTGTTGGATAATAGTTAGTTAAATAGAATATTTTGGGTTGCCGTACGATGTTTTATACCGCTTTCGTTTTAACCCAAAAAAATGTTATTTTGGAAATATAAAAGTAAATATTTCCTGAGGACAGTTAAAGTAGTCGAGAAAGAGATAAGTGATTGAAATTGTTTTCAATTTCAAATAAAATATATTTCCTAAGTATAGGAAATAAGAGAAGGCGATATATGGAAATGTTTCCAAATAGCGTAAGAAGCCGAGATGATTATTGAAAATATTTGGGTAACAAATATTGATAAGGAAATGGAGAAGAGATTTAATTAATGAAATATTAATTAAAGAGCCCAGTGATTTGTTGATATGTTTGGATGAACACTTGTTTTTATTCGATAGTTAAATCACAGACTATCGAAGTTTTGACCATCGTTGTCAATATGGAGAGACCGGTTGGATTATTATCCGAAGAACCACTCCGTATCGGCATAAGCGTTGCGGACCAAGTATGCTGAATATATTGAAGACGGAGTAAAGTGCAAAGGCTTTTCTATTTATAGAAATAGTGCTTTCGGCTTCGTTCAATCCCAGAACGAACGTAAATGGACGAATGTCTGACAGAGTATTTCCAATGATCAAATGGGTTGGTCTGTATAAATATATATGGTTGCAACGGATTTATTCCCTTAGCATAACATCCAGAATATTTGTGCAAACTCAACTAGTGATCAACGGATCTGACAATGTGGCATTCAAAGTGATCGTGCTATCAACGAATGGTAAGTATTCGTAGCCTCAGGCCTCAACAACCGGGAAAGGACAAAAATCGGGCAGGCAGCATGGCTATGTGGGTCGCACCCATTAGGATGTATAATCACCTATCTAGAGGTTCATTTAATTTCTTATTCTATTCGATGCTGTCCCAGTCGGGAGGCGGTTGCTGATCCCAACCGTTGGTGATATACATTCGATACACTCAAGCGAAATGAGTGGTCGGTCATGTGTGGGCCGGGTTGCAAGATGTTCTTGTTGAACCCAGTGTATTCCTCTCTAGAGATACACTAGCGGAAGGTGGTTCCATACCTTGTCATGTTGGAAATCCAATCTCCAATAAGCGCCATGCGGTTTTTGATTTTATAATATATATGTGGAGCGTGAGATGCAAGCGTTCTGCTATTTGGTTATTTACTTGATGTAGACATTATTATAATATCACTGGATTGTCGTATCAAAGTGTTTTGGGTTATAGTAAGGTAAAAACCATCCATGTTTATGTGTGGGCTGGTCTTACTATTATCTTTTCTTTGAAAGGATTTTTAAAGTTAAACAAGTGGTTGGAGTTTACTCACACCAGTCCCATGACTGACCCAGAGTTTATTTTGTTTTGTTTCCCTAAACTCTTGGGTGCCCAAATTTGTACGGGCAGTCAAGTAGTCGGGATTTCACAGATTCAATTGGAGGAGCTGGAAGCAGGAGGCTTCACCGGTTAGCTATAGGCTATCATATATTCCGTTGTGGACCTTGTTGTATCTGGAAACAGGTGTTTATAACTGTTCCAGAAATGACTGTTGTGCTCTGATGATGGTATGTATATAAAGTTACTGATTTGTATTTCAAAAGTTATGTTATATAATATATTTTATTCATTCCGCTGTGAGTTTTTGATCTTCGTTTTTCTTCTATTCTAATATTTCTTTCTTTCTAATTCTCACCCTCTAACTTCTTTCTAATAATGATTCGTATTTCTGTGCAATTTGGGTTGGACGTGTGGTATATTTAGTCAACTCAGATAGTACGGATTTGCGGGCCATTACATATATGTACGATGTGAATAAAATATATATTTGCAATGAAAATAATACATATATGAAATGAATTATATATATATGAAGTGAAAAATAATATATATATATATATATGAAATGAATAATATATATATATGAATAGAAAATAATATATTTATATGTATATGAAATGTAATATATATATATATATATATATGAAGTGGAAAATAATATATATATATATATAGGAAATGTGAATAATCTATATCTATATAATAAAATTCCTTGGTTAGACAAACAGGAGAAAAAGAGTAGCTGTGATTCAGTTTTACATTGGACATCGAAGCGACAGAATTTTGCCACGTCTACTCTAATGGAACTGTAACACCCCGTATATTCTATAACAGTAAAATTCACAAATTAAAGTATAATTAACTTCAAATCAAAGAATTAAGGGAAATGGGATACACCATTGCGTTCATCTCGGAATTCTTCTTGAAATAGAGTCCGAGTTTGCGTAAAACGGACTCCGTATGAGGGAGATATGACCTCCGGAAGTTTCAGAATTCAGTTTAAAATTCAAATAGACAGAAACAGTTCAGAAACAACTTCATAATTCAAAAATCGGACCCAGATTGGGCTGGACGGGAATTTTCCCGCCTAAGGCACCCAGGTCGACTGGGTAGTCGACCTGGGGCACCCAGGTCGACTGGGTAGTCGACCTGGGGGTCGACTGGGTAGTCGACCTGGCCCCTGAGCCAGGTCGAACCCAGTCCCTCCTGGCTGGCCTGGTCTGTGCTTGGCCGAATTTCTGAGCTTTGTCTTGTCACTAGGGCTAGGTGTCAGCTCCTGATTGGTTTCTCTTTGAAACGAACGGCTAATATTAATCTAAGCTCCATCGACGGCTCTAATCAATTCACAAACTCTATAAAAAGGACCTAAGACTCCACCTAATTCACACAAATAAAAATGAGAATGAGACCGTCATGCTGCTGAAGAAAGACTAGGAATAGACGTCGAGTCAGGAGTTAATTCAAAAGCTTAAAGCAACGACAATTAAATCAAAACAACAACTACAACAAAGGATAGCATCTCCAAATTCAGAATTCAGAATTCAGAATCCTGAATTGAAGATTCGTCATACGTTGTAAGTAGAGGGCTATTCCAATGTGAATGAATAATTGAGATTTGATTTGTGTGAAATGAGAAATGGAATTGTACTTAATTTGTGGTGACGATAATTCATAATTGTATGTTGCTATGATTCTAATTATGAATAGATTTGGGATGTTGTGGTATAATGATGTTAGACCTATTGGATATTTGCAAGTATACGATTCATGTTGAAAGTTAACGACTATATGTTTGTGGTAGTTTATTTCAACACCTATTGGATATTTGCAAGTATATGATTCATGTTGAAAGTTAACGACTATATGTTTGTGGTAGTTTATTACAACAAAGTTGATATTCATGCAAGTATATGATTCACTATTATGCCAACATGATGTATATTTTTATGATCATTTTTAGTGTAGTTGGATCCATTTGGGTATTATGATTCATATGAATTTATGTTGGAATTGGCATCATGATTCAAGTGTAAAACCATACTTTTGTATTAGTGACAAAAGTAAGCATCTTTGTGAACTTGTGTTGACTTTATGAACATGGCTAGTTTATGTTTAACTTTATGCCCAAACAAAATATGTTTTAGGCTTAGGTTGTTGTTAAGAAACATATGATAATATATGTGGCACATAATTAAGTTAGATTCATGCTTTAAATAAGAGTTTACATGATTAGATTAAAACCATAATTCATGTTTAGGTATGTTTTATGCCAAGATTTCATGCTATTACAATGCAAGTTCACAAGCGCCTAATTTATGTTAATTAGACCGCTATGTTGCAAGTTCATGCGTTTACACACCCCTTTTTGATGTTACTTAGAATATATATACATCATGTTCTAAGCCTCCCCTTTTCCATGTGGCTAAGTTGGGCTTAAATGTTAAACCCAACATATGTTATGATATTGCGAACGTATAAAACGGAGGAAATGACGTTGGGTTAAAAATATAAAACATATGTGTTGGCATGTTTGACGCAAGCCAACGACCTTGAGAACATTTAAGTGGTACAAAGTAATTTTACCCAATAAAAGATGAATTTGAATAATGGGCCGCAAATATTTACATATAAAAAGAAAAGAGACAAAATATGTAAACTTAGAAAATACGATGTGTTTAACCCGAGGTTGGATTGCGTTGTGACATAAACCTGCCCGGAACCGCCCGGCTGTCCAGTAGTCACAACAAAACCTATCCAATGTGGGTGGTTAAACACTAAGCCAAATAAAGACCCGAGGTTAGACTGAGTTGTGACGTAAGACTGCCCGGACCCAACCGGCAACAGGCAGTCACAACAATACCTGTCTAATGTGAGTGGTCGAGGCTTTAATAAGACAATTAAGGCTGAGTCAGGATTAATAGGATTAAGTAAATTGAATTAATACTTAATCAAATTTAACATGCTAAACTATACAGACTGATTGGGGGTTAGGTTTATACAGAATACTTAACCAACTTAGCATGTTGGCCAGAAATAGAAAACCTAGTAGGGGGGACCCTTTTCAGCAGTAACCCTACGAGGTGTATCAGGATACCTTGAACTAGGCAGGGTGGGGCACGATTACTGGGCTGACTGTAAGAGGTCAAATCGACGACGGTGGTGCAGCAGTGTAGGTTCTAACGAGGTGCGGGCGTGCACACACTCCGGCGCAGAAAAATTAGGCATTGGGCACCAGTAGTATACCTGTGCATTCTAGAATTGTGTCGGGCCACCACCATGGGACTTGATACACCCCATGGTGGGACCAGCATAAGTAGCTACAACATCGGGGGCCGTAAGACACATGTAACTATGCGAGTAGGAGCCGATCATTAGAAATGGATCACTTCACCCTGATTATGGGGTGCCTGTTGGGAACTAGTTTATAGGGGTGCAGAGATTAATATGGGGTACGATAGTATATTCGACTCTAGACAACTTAACTTAGTTTATCGTGCTTCCCCATTTCCAGTTTATACTTATCATGCTCATTTACTTATTCATAGACTGAATAGTCCTAGACTTACTCAGGCTTTATGTCTGACTCTACTTTCTTTCGTTTTCTTTTCTTCCGTTCCCCCTCCCCCCCAAGGTCCACAGGGAGGGAATACCGCAGTTTGACCAGTTTTCACATCCAGCTTGAAGAGGAAGAATGTATTGCTTGGATCTCTTTCATTTTGGACTATGGCTTTGGATATCAATTATGGGGACTTATGCAGTTTACTTATGTTTTTATGCTTCTTTAAGTTATGAAATCAAGACATTTATGAAAATGTAATGTTTTTGGTAGTATTGTAAGACAATTATGGCATGGTTTGTGTAACACGTATTTTGATGAAATAAAAGTTGCTGTTGTTTTCCGTTGTTCAAAAATATGTGTATTTATATCTGTCTTGTGTATCTGTGACTTATACTTATAAACCTCCATCAAAATTAGGGCATTCCCTTTGAGAGTGACCCTAACGGAGGTGGGGTGTTTCACTTGGTATCAGAGCATAGGTTTACCAGATAAGATAAAAAGTTTTGAAAACTTATTTTCAAAAAAAAAAAGAAGAAGAAAACTTAAAGAAGCATTTTTAAAGATAAAATGTTATTTTTAAAAGGCATAGTCCCCCAAAGCCATAGGTACTATCTTTTATCCTTCGGTTTGAATCTGTCCTTTTTGTTTCAGCATGTCCGAAGAACTTAACTTGCCTGAGGGTGCACCAATACCTGGTTGGTTCAGACGATTCTTAGAAGCAAGGGCCAATCAGCCAGGTCCCATCATTCCTCCTCCCCCAGCTGCAGGAAATCACCCAGCTGTAGTAAATCATCCAGCTGCAGCAGCACCTCCTCTTCCACCTCCTCCGCGTGGTAGTGCTTTTGCCAAGACATGTAAAGATTTCAAAGATATGGAAGGGAAGGACTTTCATGGAACCGAGTCCTTCGTGGCAGCCAGGAACTGGCTGAAGGAAACCGAGGACTTATTCGTCATCTTTGAGGTAGAAGATAGGCAGAAGGTACAACTGGCAATATGGCTACTTAAAGGCGAGGCTTCCTACTGGTGGGAAGTTACCAATGCAGAACAGACTTGTAAATGGACTGTGTGTCTGAAATTGGATATTATTCTGTGTTGATTGATCTCTGTTAAATATACATCTGTTTGGCGGTGGAGAATTTATTCTTTTGCTTAACGCCCTTCTCTGAAACGCATGAGCTCAGAGGTTGTGCATCGATAGACATCAGTCGCATGGCATGAATTGCTAATGTGGCATGCCTAAGTGGCAAATGATCAGGGCTTCTGTTGAAAAGCAAAGTCTTGTGGTGATGATCAAAGCACCGCCTGTGTGGCGTAGCTTTGTGTATAACGTAAAATCGCGAGCCTCACACCCCGGTATGAACCAGAAACGGGAGAGGACATCAGGGAGGGCATGCGTTTCTTTCTAGCTAGGGTGGTGTCAATGACCTACCAGCCCTGACATTTATATACTTTTCACCTATGTGGTTGTTGCTGTTGCGAGGCGCCTTGGTTAGATCGGACGATCCGGGTCCGATGGAGTCATTCGTTGGCTCGTTTACGCCCCAAAGGGCGGGGAGACGTATTGTTCAGGCATTTTAATCCACATCGGTGGACCGGCCCTGATGATCCAAAGGCTTGACTGAGTACTTGCCTGTGGCTCGGGCTAGAGAGTCACGAATTCGGTAAGGACTATCTTTTGCCTTGGTTCATGACAGAAATCCAATTTCCAAATACGACATCGTGCGGTTTTGATTGTATACCTATATATGACGACATAGTGGTATGAGGCATTAATCCCGTCTATGATTGATAGTTATGATTTGAAATTGTTTTCAAAACATATAAACACTAGCAATAATAACAAATGCCTTTGTTTTATTCGTATCAAGCATATTTTGACCGTTATAAGGTAAAAACTCTATCCTCCGGTTTGCATTGCATTGTGTGATGGGAACTGAGTCTTATAACGGCTTCATTTTTAGAAAAGCATTGCGATGTTTTAAAGCACTGGCAATCCAATGGAGTAAACCCGTTCCACGAAAGTGGCGTGGCCCTGTGATTAGCCATATTATAAATAGGTTGAGTAGATTTCTCATACCAGTCCCATGACTGACTCGTAGTTTGTTTCACTTTCAAACTCAGGTGCCCCTTTTTCTACATGGGCAGCCTTGTATTCAGGTTTAGCTGGTTCTTTCTGGATAGCTGGAGCTGAAGATGGATTCTATCGTTTATCTCTTTTTATGCTGTTCAGCTCCTATTCTACATATTTTGTTTGTTTTCCGCTGTAGACATTTATGTATAGTTGAACTGTATTTGTATTAAGTAAGATCCTGTATACTGTGTAACTCTGATGATTACTTTTATCCAGTATATTCTATTGTTCATTATCTGGTATATTTATTTTAATTATGTTCTTCTATTATCTGTTTCTGTGTTATATTCCAAAGATTACCCTTGTCTCCGTCTGTACGGGAAATGGGGTCGTCTCACTTATGCAGTTTACTTATGTTTTTATGCTTCTTTAAGTTATGAAATTAAGACAGTTATGAAAATGTAATGTTTTTGGAAGTATTGTAAGACAATTATGGCATGGTTTGTGTAACACGTATTTTGATGAAATAAAAGTTACTGTTGTTTTCCGCTGTTCAAAAATATGTGTATTTAAATCTGTCTTGTGTATCTGTGACTTACACTTATAAAACTCCACCAAAATTAGGGCATTCCCTTTGAGAGTGACCCTAACGGAGGTGGGGTGTTTCAGGAACCATAATAAAATTTCCATTACATTCGATATTATTTTCCATGTTTCCACGTACACTTCCTCCATTTTCCCTCATGTTACGACCTGAACTTCCCCGGTAAGGAAAGAACGGATTGTACTGAGGACAAGCCACATCGGAACACAAACAGAAGAACATTTCATTGCTTATTACAACAATTCCATCAGAATACAAGAATATACAGAGTATAAACAAATAATATACAGTCGATAAATATCAGAGATTCAAATTACATTAAATAGATAGCAGCGGAAAAATAATACAAAAACACAACTGAAAGGAATACGCGGATACAGAGCTTTACGAGTATAATTCCAGCTCTAAATCAGGATCCTGTGAATATAAATCTACAAAACCAAAACTACTAGCTTCTTGTGTGGAAAATAGGGGCACCCAGAGTTTAGGTTAAAACAATAAACTCCAGGTCAGTCATGTGACTAGTGTGAGAACTAAAATAGTTATCAATCTTTATTTTACAGTTAGGTAAATCCAGGGACCACGCCGTATAACACGGAATGGGTTTCCTCCTAAGAATACTAGTGCATAAAACAACAGTGCAATGCTAAATAAAGAACAATGAAGCTATTATAAGACATAGGTCCCAGCACACAATGCAACACAAGCCGAAGGATAGGGTTTTTACCTTATAATAGCCAATAATGCTTGGTATGTTAAATTTCAGGTTTTATTATTACTATAAGTGTAAAGTGTCAAAACAATTTCAATCATAAGTATCAATCATAGATGGCATAAGTGCCCCATACCACTATGTCGCCATATATAGGTTCTACAATCAAAACCGTAAAGTCACGTATTGGAAGTTGGATTTCCATCTGTGAATCGAGGCAAGGGATCGTCCTCACTGAATTCGAGACTCTCTAGCCTGAGCCTTAGGCAAGTACTCTGTCAAGCCTTAGGAGCCACAGGGCCGTTCCACTTGATGTGGATTAAAAATCCCTGAACACTACGTTTTCCTGCCCTTTGGGGCGTAAATGAGTCATATGACTCCATCGGCTCCACATAGTCACCGATATATCCCAGACGCCTCACAATCCAACAACCACACAGGAGAAAATAATATAAATGTCAGGGATGGTAGGTCACTGACACCACCTTAGCTAGAAGGAAACACATGTTCTCCCAAGATCCTTCTCCCGTTTCTGGTTCACACTAGGGTGTGAGGCTCGCGAATCAACGCCATACAAAAAGTGTAACACCCCATAATTCTGTAACGTTAAGTTTCACAAATTAAAGTATAAATAATTTTTAGAAGAAGAATAAAGGGAAATGGGTTACGCCATTGCGTTCGCCTTGAAATTCTGCTTGAGATAGAGTCTGAGTTTGCGTAAATCGGACTCAGTATGAAGAAGCTATGGCCTTCAGAAGTTTCAAGAATTTAAATAAATTAAAACAGATTCAAAATTCGAATTCAAAACAGATTCAAAATTTCCCACCCAGGACCCATGTCGACCAGGGGGTCGACCAGGGGGTCGACCTCCCTCCTATAGGTCAATCTGGGGGTCGACCTGCCCTGTTTTTTCAAATCTGGACTGCAACGATTTTGACCTATTCTGGACGGACCGGATGGCTTCTAGGGCGATCTAATGGCTCTAAAACACTCTCTACACCTATAAAAGAATGCCTAGACCTAAGGTTTCTCCACACAAATTCTTTGAGGCCTCTACATGTTGTTTCTCTCTATTCTAGCCACCACCATTAAAATAAATCTTATTGTCCACTAAAACAAGTTAAAGTTCTTCTTTAGATTGGAGATTCAAATCAAGTTAAAGCTTCGAGAAGGGAATCGAAGGCTAATTCAATGGCTTCGAGCAACGTCACGCGAATCATAGAAAATCACCACAACGCTATCTTATTATCCTTTTTTAAGCCAATCACTATAAGTTTGGTTATTCCTCAGATTTGAACGTTTAATTGCAATTGTGAATGTAATGAATCAAAATATAAAACTATACCAATTTGCAAGTTAATTATCTTTGATTCGTGCTTATGTCAAGTCGAAAGTTATCTATGCCTTTGGATCTGATTTACAACTATGACTATAAGACTTTTGCCTAAGACTATGACTATGAGACTTTTGCCTAAGACTATGACTATTAAACTATTGCCTATGAAGCTACTGCCTATGACTATGACTATGACTATGAGACCTTTGTCTAAGACTACGGCCATGAACTGTCGCCAATGAAATTATTGCCTACGACTATGAATCATAACAATGGGACTATTGCCTATGACATTTGTTAAGAAATTATTATGATTAGTCGCCCATGACTTTTGTGGTTAATTGCCTATGACTATTGTAGTTAGTCGCTTATGACTATTCCCATGGTTACAATTAACCGATCATGTTGTACCTTGAACTGGCATTATGTTGGACCAAATCACCTATGCATATTCCCTTGATTATGTGATCTCATATTTAGTGTGTAACTTGGCTATTTTATTCCTATTCACTATTATGTACATCGAACATGTAGGAGCCATTATTTTCGCATGCCTAATCTTTTATATCAATTCCTGTGCTTATCCCCTATTCCTTTTGATTAGTGTCATTTCATGAGTACATAGAAAACTTGTGAAATCATGTTATACGTACGATTATGATGCAGGGATTGGGCGTAGCTTAATTAAGTTAATTTGGCATAATAAATATGTTGGCATAATCTAAATTTGCTATAATAGTGAATGATTTACATGCATATTAGACTTAGGCCTAAGTTGATAAATTTAATTGGCCGCAAAGTGTGTAATTGGCGTGTAAACCAAGTTTGGGACATAAATGGTAAACTAGAATATTAAATCTAGTTTTGACATGAACCGTAAATTGGAATATTAATCTAGATTGGGAATGAATTGTAAAAGGGGAATATTAAATCTAAATTGGTATAAACTGCAAGTTGGGCTGATTGATAGGTAAATCAAGTTTTGGGCATAGAATATAAATATGCTAATTTGCATGACAAATGAATATGATCTTGGCTAAATTGATTTACGGAAAATTTACATAAATAGAAAATATGTAAATTTAGTAAAAGACGAATATGCCTAACCTGAGGTTAGACTGAGTTGTGGTGTAAAACTGCCCGGAACCGACCGGCACATCTAGTGACCACAACAATACCTATCTAATGTGGGTGGTTAGTGCATCAAGCCCAGAAAGACCCGAGGAAAGACTGAGTTGTGGTGTAAACCTGCCCGGAACCGACCGGCACATCCAGTAATCACAACAATGACATGAGAGTGGTTGGTGCTTTAATTAATTAATTAATTAAGGCTCATGAATAAATCAAGCTAGAAATGGTGAGGTTAAATAATTAGGGAAACACTTAACCATAATAACATGATAACTAGGCAAGTGGGCGAGGTTAAGTAAATTTAGAACACTTAACCGTAATAACATGTTAACTAGGCAAGTGGGTGAGGTTAAGTAAAATTAGAACATTTAACCATTACAACATGTTAATTAGACAAGTGGGTGAGGTTAAGTAAATTTAGAACACTTAACCTTTGTAACATGTTAATTAAGAAGATGACAGGGTTAAGTTAACTATGGTAACACTTAACCAAAATATATAATGACATATGGTGGGGTTAAGTAATACAAGAGGAAAACACTTAACCAATTGTATAACATGATGTATGGGAAGGGTTGGGTTAACACGAGAACAACACTTAACCAGTATAACATGATTTGAGATAGGGTCAAGTCAACACCAGAAGGAAACACTTAACCAACATGACGTGACGGGTGGATGGGTTAACTTGAATTGATTAATGACACTTGACCAATATAACTTGATGAGCGAATGGGGATAAGTTAAATGGGAAATACTTAACCAATATAACCTGGTGAATGAACAGGGCTAATGTAACACCTTGTAATTCTGTAACACTAAGATTCAAAATCAAGGAAGAATTAGAATTTAAATTCAAAATCAAGGGAAACGGGGTGTGCCATTGCGTTCGTCTCGTAATTCTGCATGAAAACGAGTCCGAGTTTACGTAAATCGGAGTCCGTATGAGAAAAATATGGCCTCCGGAAGTTTCAGCGAAGTTCAAATTTCAAAACAGACCCAGAAGCGGGCTGGGCGGGAAATTTCCCGCCCAGGACCCAGGTCGACCAGGGGGTCGACCTGGGAGTCGACCTGGGTATCCAGGTCGACCAGGGTGTCGACCTGGGGGTCGACCTCCCCTGACCAGGTCGACTGGGTAGTCGACCTGGGGGTCGACCTGCTCCCGAAATCCAGGTTTTGAACCTGGGTTCATTTTGATGTATTCAGACGCCATTCTAACCAGATTCGTCCGCCTAATCCTATATAAACAGCCTTAGTCTCCTTCTCTATTCACAATTCTCTTCTATCCTTATGCTGCCTCTGAGAAAATGTATAAATAAATAAAAATAAGAAAATAATACGAAAATCCAAGACAAGGTTATGCTGCTCAAGTTTGTCAAGAAGAGATTCGAATCAAAGTTAAAGCTTCAAGATAAGAATCAAAGGCTAACTCAAACGGTGTCGAGCAACGTCGCACGAATCATAACAACGCCATCTTTCTATTCTAAAACCCGATCAATGTAAGTCGGTTACTTTTTAGATTTGAACGATTTCTCTATTCGTGACATGAAATTAAAGGAATAAAAGAATATGTCAAATCTTTCTATTCGAATTTGTGCTTATATCGTTGGACCTAATTAAGAACTGTTATGATTCGATGACCAATAAGACTATGACTATGAAACTATGGACTTTAAAACCTTATGCCTTTTTTACTATGAACATTGACTATGACTATGAACACTGCCTATGACTGTGACTGTGACTATGAGAATTATTCCCTTTGACTATGAACACAAGTCTGTGCCTTTGATTAGGAAACATAAACTATTGCCTACGACATAACAAGGACAACTGTGACTAAAAATGTAACACCCCACCTCCGCTAGGGTCACTCTTCCGGGGGCACTAGCTTCTGGGGGGCGTTAGAACTGGGTAAGCATGCATAATGATATATCAAGGCAGAACAAGAATATAAATATATATGTAAAACAGAGTAAGTGAGAATAAAACAGCGGAATATCTCAAACCATCTCAAAACAAGTTTAGTACATCATAAAGTCAACTGCCAAAATAAACATGTCTAGTACATCGTAAACAGAAATACTGAAATACATAGTGCTATCCCCAAAATAAAGATGATAAACCATAGCGAGCTCAATGTCCAGACATACATGAGCTATCCAGCAAACAAGCAAGCGATCCAAGCTAAGCACCACTATTCCCTCCCTGAGAACCTGGGGGTGGGGGGGAAACGGAAGAAAAGAAGCGAAAGAAAACAGGTCAGTCAAAAAGACTGGTAAACCCTACTACGATCAGTCTATAAACTAATAAAGTTAGCATCATGATGGAAACTGAGATGAACATACTGGCAATAGATAAAGGTGTCATCACATAAAGAAGATTAAGCTTTGCACCACAGTGTACTAGCAAACTAACATAACAGGTATTGATCCCTCAGCCCAAACTTTGGCCCAATAACATGAGGTGACCTTAATACAAGGTCCAGCCCAACGGTATAGTCGATCGGCTCCCTATAAACCTAACACGTCAAGTGTTGGTGTCCATACGGCCCACATATGGTTGTAGTCAGACTGTGCTGGGTCCACCTTCGGGTGTATCAAGCCCTCGGGTGTCAACCCCAGACACCTAAGCAATAATGCACAGTCTAAACCTACTGGTACCCGTGCCTCGAGTTTGTCCAACACCGGACTACGTGCACGTCCGTAGCCCGCCTGGACCCGCACCGCTGTACCACTCAGCCATCGCTTTGGTCGCTTACATCAGTCCAGTAATCGTGCCCCGCCCTAGCCTAGCCTCTAGGGTTGTGAATGATACCAAACTGGGATTACTGCTAGAACAGACCACGTTGCTAGGGTTTTCTAAGAGGGTTAAGTGTGGTTTAACCCCTCACTAATCATGGATTAAATTAGTTAAGTGTAACCAACAGTTCACCACTTAACCCCATTTAATCCCTCGTATCCCCAAAATTGGTTAAGTATTAGTGGGCCATGACTTAACCCTAATCATGAGGCATTAGTTAATTTTATGCACCCAACCTCTCACATTAGACCTTGTTGTGGTTACTAGTTAGGCCGGGCGGGTCCGGGTAGGTTTACACCACAACTTAGTCTAACCTCGGGTTTCACGTGCAACATGACCAACTACTCACATTGGGTCCTATCGCTTGTAGCCACTAGTTAAGCCGGTCGGTTCCGGGTAGGTTTATGCTACAAACTCAACCCAACCTCGAGTTGGCCACACTTATGTTTTCTAAGTGTCATGTCCACTTTAATTTCAAAACATAATTACAAGTTTAACAAATACTTGGGTAGACCTAACTTAATAGGTAAATTCCCAAGGGGTAGACCTAAATTAATAGGTAAATTCCCAATCTTATATTTTCATGTATTTTAAGTTTTACCCAAAACCCCCCAACGTCATTCTATCGCTTACATATTCGTCATAACGCATAAAGGATAAAAAGAGGGAACTTGGCCCAACATTCATGATGAATCTTACATATCATAATAAACATGCATAACATGTTGGACTTGCATAACTTAGCATAGTGAACTTGCATAAACATGCATAACTTGTTAAACTTGCAAATCATGGCATAGTGAACTTGCATCAACATGCATAACTTATTAAACTTGCAAATCATGGCATAGTGAACTTGCATAAACATGCATAACTTGTTAAACTTGCAAATCATGGCATAGTGGACTCGCATAAGCATGCATAACTTATTAAACATGCATAAATCCCAACTTTCATCACATATTAACTTTAGAGTTTCAAAAATGAAGGTAAGAGGGCTTACAAATATTATGAAGACACAAATCTACAAGTAAAGATTGAGAAGCCCTTTATGCAAGCATAAAAACCCAAAACAAAGCTCCAATAAGAAACACTTTTAACAAAAAATCCCAAAACTCTAGCTTAGCAAATAAAACTTGCAACTTGATGATGTATGCAAGCTAATGATCATTCATACAACTTGGAAATGCTTGTATGAACATCATAACCTTCATAGGAATGATTTATGAAGAGGGTGGAGGCTAGGGTTTTTAAGTGGAGGCCATTTGAGAAATCTATTTGACATAGTTTGGTTGCTAGAATGAATAATGAGGTTTTAGGGTAGGATTAGTGTCTTATTTATAGAAGATTAAAGTGTTTTTAGCCCAAGGATTAACCCTAGGTTGAATTAGGTCCATCAGATTTCGGAATTCTCCAGAACCAAGCCACACAACCAAGCCCAGATCAAAATTGGTGCGCCAGGCAAAACTGCCCGGCCACCCCGTGTCGACAGGGCTGTCGACAGGGCAGTCGACACCCTTAGACCCCTGTCGACATGCCTGTCGACTTGGGGGTCTTGGCGGGACTTTTCCCGCTGACGCCAGTTGTGCCCTAACCCTTGGTTTTAACTTTAAAATTTAAATCTGTTTTTAATATGGAAATTTCTGAAAACTTCAACGGGCCTTAACTGGGTCATACGGACTCCGATTTTCGAAAACTCGGACTCTATTTCGCGTATTTTTCCGAGGCGAACGCAATGGCATAGCCCGTTTCCCTTGATTCAGATCTTAGAATTAATTTCTGCCTCGATTTATGTTATAACAGGTTATTGAAAATACGGGTTGTTACATTCTCCCCTCCTTAAAGGATTTCATCCCCGAAATCTTCAAGTTAGGAAGAACATATCCTACCATCCAACATCCATTTACTCAAAACATCATCCACGAGCACCCATTGTCCTTAAAAGATTCTAAATGCTGTATGAACATATGCAAAAGTGTGTGTATATGTACTTATCTAATGCAAAGATCAATGCAAAATATGTTAGTGAAATGTATCCATGTGTATGCAAATCCCTAACATAATGTATAATATCTACATGCGTGCTCAATCATACATCCATATGCAACATCCATGTGATAGCATACAAATTTCATCCAAGAATAAGCATAAACACTCATGCACATGCAATATGAGGAGTGTGTGAGCCGATCTAGTGCCTAATGTGTATCATGCATCCACGAGTAACCACTTGCAAACACTTGCAACCACTTGCAACCATCAAACATAACATGTCTCAAACACATGTTTCATCCAAAGGATTCTACCTAAGGTTCTCATGATAAGATAGACACGATGAACTAGATAAACTAGATAGACATGGAAAGATAAAGAGATTGAGAGTGTACCCTCAAAAAGGAATGGATAAAGCCTACGCATCTTCTCTTCAGTTTCCCAAGTTGCGTCTTCCTCGGCTTCACCCCATTGAACCTTCACCAACTTGACCTCACGATTCCTTAGCTTCTTGATCTCTGTCCCCGAGATACGAATCGGAGCTCTCCTCAAGGTAGCTTCTTTCTCTACTTCCACATCTTCTAGAACACTTGGCTCAACCACCTCTGCTGAATTATGCAAACATTTCCGGAGATGCGAAACATGAAAAACATTATGCACTCCAGCTAGCTTCTCGGGCAATTCCACTCTATAGGCCATCTGCCCGATCCTCTCTACAACTGGAAATGGTCCAACAAACCTTGGGGCTAACTTTCCTACTGCTCCAAACCGAACCACATTCCGCAAAGGAGAAACCTTCACGAAAACCATATCCCCAACATCAAACTCCAAATCAGTCCTTCGCCTGTCAGCATATGATTTCTGTCTGTCTTGGGCCGCCTTCATCCGTCTTCTAATCAACTCGACCTTCTCGGATGTATCTCTAATCATGTCAGGTCCAAGTATAAGCTTATCTGTAGTCTCCCACCAACATGTAGGTGACTTGCACGGTCTCCCATATAAAGCCTCAAATGGTGCCATCCCAATGCTCGCTTGATAACTGTTATTATAAGCAAATTCCACAAGAGGAAGATGGTCTTCCCAAGTACCACCAAAATCCAGAATGCAAAGCCTCAACAAGTCCTCAAGTACCCTATTCACCCTTTCTGTCTGACCGTCCGTTTGTGGGTGATAAGCCGTACTCAGGTTCAACCTCGTGCCCATAGCTTCCTGGAAACTGTTCCAGAACTGGCTAGTAAAGATGGGGTCTCGGTCACTGACTATGCTAGAAGGGACTCCATGCAGTCGTACTATCTCACGAAGATATATTGATGCTAGTCCAGATGCGGTTCTTTTGCTTTTCACCGGAATGAAATGAGCACTCTTCGTAAGCCTATCCACAATGACCCATATGCTTGTATTCCCTTTTCTTGACCTTGGCAATCCGTCAACAAAGTCCATAGAAATACTCTCCCACTTCCATAGCGGGACCTCTAGAGGATGCAATAGCCCACCGGGCTTCTTCGACTCGGCTTTTACTCTCTGACAAACAACACATCTAGAGACAAACTCTGCCACATCCTTCTTCATTCCAGGCCAGAAGAAAATGCGCTTAAAATCCTTATACATCTTATCTCCACCCGGATGTATAGTCAACTTGGAGCGATGTGCTTCCTCAAGAACTTTCCTCACCAAGTCTTCCACCATCGGAACCAAAAGCCTTCCGTCTCTCCTCAGCCAACCCTTATCATCTATAGAATATCGAGCAAGGTGACTAGATGTCTCCCCTCGAATCAGCTTATCCATAATCTCAATTATCTGAGGGTCTTCCTTCTGCGAAGCCCCAACTTGATCCAGAAGGGTAGGCCTGAGCTCAAGAGATGCTAAAGAACCGGTCATCGACTCAACTGCCAAAGAGAAATCAAAGGTTGCCAAGAACTCTAAATTCTTCATCTCAACAAATAGAGGACTTAGTGTCAACCTTTTTCTACTCAACGCATCCGCTACAACATTCCCCTTGCTAGGGGTATAGGCTATATCAAAATCGTAGGACGCCAAGAATTCCATCCACCTTTGCTGCCTCAAGTTCAGATCCTTCTGCGAAAAGAGATACTTCAAAGACTTATGATCAGTATACAGCTCAAATCTCTCTCCCAGAAGATAATGACGCCAAGCCTTCAGTGCATATACTATCGCTGCCAGCTCTAGATCATGAGTGGGATAATTCTTCTCATGCACCTTAAGTTGTCTACCACCAAAACATATAACTCTGCCTTCTTGCATCAGAACGGCACCCAATCCCGTGCCACAAGCATCAGTGTACACGGTAAACATCTTGCCACCATCGGGTAAGGCTAGAACTGGCGCTGAGGTAAGGGCTCTCTTGAGTCTCTGAAAAGCAAGCTCACAGTCCATATCCCAAGCAAAAACTAAGTTCTTCTTTGTCAACTTAGTAAGAGGAGCGGATATCTTCGCGAAGTCCTTGATGAACTTCCGGTAAAAACCTGCAAGACCTAGAAAACTTCTCACTTCGGTTGCATTCCTTGGAGTCTTCCAATCCTGCACAGCAACTACTTTAGCGGGATCCACCGCCAAGCCTTGCTTAGATACTATATGCCCAAGGAACCGGACTTCCCTTCTCCAAAAGTGACACTTGGAGAACTTAGCCTTTAACTGATGCGCTCTAAGCGTATCCATCACCTCTACAAGATGCCTCGCGTGCTCTTCTTCATCCTTAGAGAAGATCAGAATATCATCCACAAAGACCATGACAAACTTGTTCAAGAACTCCCGAAACACCCTACTCATCAAGTCCACGAAATACGCGGGTGCATTCGTCAAACCGAACGACATAACAAGCCATTCAAAGAATCCATCTGGAGTTCTGAATGCAGTCTTGTCTATACTATCTTCAGCCACTCTGAGCTGATGAAATCCAGTAGCAAGATCAAGCTGAGAGAAAACAGAAGCACCAACAAGCTGGTCAAAAAGATCATCAATCCTCGGTAATGGTTGTCTGTTCTTCTTAGTCAGCTTATTCAACTCTCTATAGTCCACACAAAGTCGAAGAGAACCATCTGCCTTAGTAGCAAACACCACAGGCGCTCCCCACTCGGATATACTTCGTCTGATGAAGTTCTTCTCAAGCAACTCCTTTACTTGCTTGCTGAGCTCCCGTCTCTCACGCGGAGCCATGTGTCGAACAGGCAAAGAAACAGGCTTAGCATTATCCACCAGATAAATGCAAAAATCAATCTCTCGTTTAGGGGGCAACCCCTTAACTTCTTCAAAAACGTCTGGATAATCTCGGACCACCCTTACAGACTGAAGGGTTTCCTCTGACGAGTCGAGAGATTCAAGATAGCACAACATGACGGGATCCTTCGGATTGCATGAAATCTCTAAGGTGTTGCCAAGGCGAGTCACAAGCCTCACAACCCTATGCTCACAATCAAGAATGGCTCCATGTCTAGACAGCCAATCCATGCCCAAAATCAATCCTTATCCCCTGAAACCAAGAACATACGCACTACACAAGAACTCTACACTGAGTATAGAGATCCTCAGATCCTCACATATCATAGATAGATGAGCAGAACCCCCAATGGGATTCGAAACACAAACGGGATCATCCACTAAGCTAGTACTAAGGTGCAAACTATCAACAAGATCAGATGAAATAAAGCTATGTGATGCACCAGAATCAAACAAGGTACGAACTGGAAGATCGGAAACATAAACAAGGTTCTCAACAGAAACACTACCTCGATCGGGAACTGGAGCGGTATTGAGAGCATGAACTTGCCCTCCTGAAGGCCCAGCACGCTGAGTCTGCCCTTTCTTCTTCGGGCATTCCTTGCTGAAGTGACCAGTCTCACCACAGGAAAAACATCCACCACTAAGCTTCCTTTTCTTCTTCCTACAATCCTTAGCAAAGTGTCCAGGCGCACCACAGTAATTGCACTTTCCCTTGCCTTTGTTGTTGTTCCCCTTCTTGTTCTTGTTCTGATTCCCCTGACTGCTTTGACCACCTTGATTGCCTTTACCCTCAGAGTCAGTCTTCTTTGCTTGAGTCTCACTCGACTTGACCTCTTTCTTTCCATCTCCCTGAAGTAGAGCCATATCGACCAAACTCTCAAAAGTAGCCCCATGCGGAATATGTGACATCGCCAAACCCTGCAGCGGCTCATTCAATCCTCTGGCGAATCGAAGAGCCTTCTTCTCAGGAGTGTTCACCATATCCAAACCAAAACGGGCCAGCTGATTAAACTTGTTCACATACTCCTTGACAGTCATATCACCTTGCTTTAATGCAATGAACTTCTCCATCTGTAAATTCGCCTCAGCAGCAGATAGAAACTTGGCCACAAATCTAGCCCTCAAATCGGCCCAAGTCTTGACGGGCCTCGTCCCATTGGTGACCTCCCACCAATAGGCTGCTTCGTCCTTCAAAAGCCACACTGTCAATAAGATCTTCCTCTCGTCATCAATCCTAAAGATATCAAATAAGTCCTCAGTGTCTTTCAGCCAATTCCTAGCTTCAACAAAAGATTCCGTGCCTAGGAAATTCTTGCCTCCCATCGCCTTGAAGTCTTTACAAACCTTCGTGAACTCAACCTGAGGATGCTGAGGGGGAGGAGGAGGAAGAGGAGCCTCAGCAACTGGAGGAGGAGGAACAGGAACCACCGGAGGAGGGACATTAGAGGGAGGATTCTCAACTACAGGAGGAGGAGTGGGAGTAGGGTTTGCGGGGCCAGCTGCCGCCCTAGCTTCTAGAAGTCTCCTATACCAGAGTGGTACGTTTACTCCATCCGGGATGGCAAGATTCTCAGCCATACTGAAACGAAAGATAAGATAAGATTAGGTCAAGGGAACGAAGGATAACGCTAATGGCTTTTTGGGGAATAGCCTTTTAAAATACTAGACTTTTCTTTGGAAAATACTTTATACTTGTTTTGAAAATAGTTTTTCAAAAGTCTTTTGAAACTTTTTGTTCTTTCTTGTAAACCATATGCTCTGATACCAAATTTGTAACACCCCACCTCCGCTAGGGTCACTCTTCCGGGGGCACTAGCTTCTGGGGGGCGTTAGAACTGGGTAAGCATGCATAATGATATATCAAGGCAGAACAAGAATATAAATATATATGTAAAACAGAGTAAGTGAGAATAAAACAGCGGAATATCTCAAACCATCTCAAAACAAGTTTAGTACATCATAAAGTCAACTGCCAAAATAAACATGTCTAGTACATCGTAAACAGAAATACTGAAATACATAGTGCTATCCCCAAAATAAAGATGATAAACCATAGCGAGCTCAATGTCCAGACATACATGAGCTATCTAGCAAACAAGCAAGCGATCCAAGCAAAGCACCACTATTCCCTCCCTGAGAACCTGGGGGGGGAAACGGAAGAAAAGAAGCGAAAGAAAACAGGTCAGTCAAAAAGACTGGTAAACCCTACTACGATCAGTCTATAAACTAATAAAGTTAGCATCATGATGGAAACTGAGATGAACATACTGGCAATAGATAAATGTGTCATCACATAAAGAAGATTAAGCTTTGCACCACAGTGTACTAGCAAACTAACATAACAGGTATTGATCCCTCAGCCCAAACTTTGGCCCAATAACATGAGGTGACCTTAATACAAGGTCCAGCCCAACGGTCTAGTCGATCGGCTCCCTATAAACCTAACACGTCAAGTGTTGGTGTCCATACGGCCCACATATGGTTGTAATCAGACTGTGCTGGGTCCACCTTCGGGTGTATCAAGCCCTCGGGTGTCAACCCCAGACACCTAAGCAATAATGCACAGTCTAAACCTACTGGTACCCATGCCTCGAGTTTGTCCAACACCGGACTACGTGCACGTCCGTAGCCCGCCTGGACCCGCACCGCTGTACCACTCAGCCATCGCTTTGGTCGCTTACATCAGTCCAGTAATCGTGCCCCGCCCTAGCCTAGCCTCTAGGGTTGTGAATGATACCAAACTGGGATTACTGCTAGAACAGACCACGTTGCTAGGGTTTTCTAAGAGGGTTAAGTGTGGTTTAACCCCTCACTAATCATGGATTAAATTAGTTAAGTGTAACCAACAGTTCACCACTTAACCCCATTTAATCCCTCGTATCCCCAAAATTGGTTAAGTATTAGTGGGCCATGACTTAACCCTAATCATGAGGCATTAGTTAATTTAATGCACCCAACCTCTCACATTAGACCTTGTTGTGGTTACTAGTTAGGCCGGGCGGGTCCGGGTAGGTTTACACCACAACTTAGTCTAACCTCGGGTTTCACGTGCAACATGACCAACTACTCACATTGGGTCCTATCGCTTGTAGCCACTAGTTAAGCCGGTCGGTTCCAGGTAGGTTTATGCTACAAACTCAACCCAACCTTGAGTTGGCCACACTTATGTTTTCTAAGTGTCATGTCCACTTTAATTTCAAAACATAATTACAAGTTTAACAAATACTTGGGTAGACCTAACTTAATAGGTAAATTCCCAAGGGGTAGACCTAACTTAATAGGTAAATTCCCAATCTTATATTTTCATGTATTTTAAGTTTTACCCAAAACCCCCCAACGTCATTCTATCGCTTACATATTCGTCATAACGCATAAAGGATAGAAAGAGGGAACTTGGCCCAACATTCATGATGAATCTTACATATCATAATAAACATGCATAACATGTTGGACTTGCATAACTTAGCATAGTGAACTTGCATAAACATGCATAACTTGTTAAACTTGCAAATCATGGCATAGTGAACTTGCATCAACATGCATAACTTATTAAACTTGCAAATCATGGCATAGTGAACTTGCATAAACATGCATAACTTGTTAAACTTGCAAATCATGGCATAGTGGACTCGCATAAGCATGCATAACTTATTAAACATGCATAAATCCCAACTTTCATCACATATTAACTTTAGAGTTTCTAAAATGAAGGTAAGAGGGCTTACAAATATTATGAAGACACAAATCTACAAGTAAAGATTGAGAAGCCCTTTATGCAAGCATAAAAACCCAAAACAAAGCTCCAATAAGAAACACTTTTAACAAAAAATCCCAAAACTCTAGCTTAGCAAATAAAACTTGCAACTTGATGATGTATGCAAGCTAATGATCATTCATACAACTTGGAAATGCTTGTATGAACATCATAACCTTCATAGGAATGATTTATGAAGAGGGTGGAGGCTAGGGTTTTTAAGTGGAGGCCATTTGAGAAATCTATTTGACATAGTTTGGTTGCTAGAATGAATAATGAGGTTTTAGGGTAGGATTAGGGTCTTATTTATAGAAGATTAAAGTGTTTTTAGCCCTAGGATTAACCCTAGGTGGAATTAGGTCCATCAGATTTCGGAATTCTCCAGAACCAAGCCACACAACCAAGCCCAGATCAAAATTGGTGCGCCAGGCAAAACTGCCCGGCCACCCCGTGTCGACAGGGCTGTTGTAACACCCCGAATTTCGGTTAATGCTAAAATTCACTAATTACAGAATAAATAATCTCAGATGTGAGAATTGGGGGAAACGGGCTGCGTCATTGCGTTCGTCTCGGAAAAATACGCGAAATAGAGTCCGAGTTTTCGAAAATCGGAGTCCGTATGGCCCAGTTATGGCCCGATGAAGTTTGCAGAAAATTCAAAACTAAAAACAGATTTAATAATTTAAATTCAGATTTTAAAATAGAGCAGGCGGGGCCAGGCGGGAAGATTCCCGCCCTACCCATGTCGACAGGGCTGTCGACAGGCCTGTCGACAGGGGGGTCGACTTGCCTGTCGACTTGCCTGTCGACAGGGTGCGGCGTCCAGAGGACCTGGGTGCACCAGATTGCACCAGGTTGGGTCTTAGGCTGGCTTGGAGGGCTGGTTCTGGAAGCTTCTTGGATCTGATGGTCCTAATCCTATCTAGGGTTAATCTAAGGGTCTAAAATGCAACCTAATCCTATAAATAAGACCATAACCCTACCCTAATTCATTCATAATTAAATCTTGTAACTAAACTATGGCAAAATGAAACTTGATCATGGCCTCCACAAATCAATGAAGGAAAGCAAGCTAATCAACCTCTCTAATCAACTTCTAATCCATTCTAAGCATCTTAATCTTCTTCATTTGGAGTGCAAATTGCTAGTGGTGAGTTTCTATCACTTTAACATCAATTGTTAAAGTAAGTAGATTAGGTGTAATGAGACTTATGGTCTTGAATGCGGATTAGTGAGTTTGAATCATTTGTAATGATATGCTAATCTATGTATAATGTTGAATATGTAAGTTTATGCAAGTTGAATATGTGAGTTTATGCATGTTGAATATGTAAGTTTATGCAAGTTGAATATGTGAGTTTATGCAAGTTGGATATGTGGGTTTATGCATAATAAGTAATTGATTTTATGCAAGTTAAGTATGTGGTTTTATGCATGATGAATATGTGATTCTATGCATGCTAAGTATGTGATATTATGCATGATGAGTATGTGATTCTATGCATGCTAAGTATATGATATTATGCAAGTTTAGTATGTGATTCTATGCATGCTAAGTATGTGATAATATGCATGATTAATAAGTTGTTTTATGCATATTTAACAAGTGGGTTTATGCATGTTTAACAAGTTCATATGCAAGTTACATGTATGATAATATATGCTATGCAAGTTACATGTTTGTTAATATGCAAGTTACATGTATGTTAATAGGCAAGATATGCTATGCAAGTTAAATGTATGTTAATATGCAAGATATGCTATGCAAGTTACATGTATGTTAATATGCAAGATATGCTATGCAAGTTACATGGTTGTTAATATGCAAGTTCATGAGGACACATTATGCAAGTTTATGGGTTAATATGCAAGTATGTGAATGCTTATGCAAGTATGTGAATGCTTATGCAAGTACGTGAATGCTTATGCAAGTATGTGAATGCTTATGCAAGTTATGTGTATGCTTAAATGCATGTTTAACATGTTATGCAAGTTGTGAGAATGCTTATATGCAAGTTCAACATGTTATGCAAGTTATGTATGCTTATGCAAGTTATGTGAATGCTTATATGCAAGTTCAACATGTTATGCAAGATATGTGTATGATGTTATGCAAGTTCATATGCAATATGTTATGCAAGTCATGTGCGATAATATGCAAGTTTGGGTTAAATGTAGTTGGGTTAATATATGCTCATATATGCAAGTTGACATCCTCTTAACCCATGATAAAGTTATATGCTAAGATTTGGTTAAACCCATGATGTTTGTGATGGATCTTCCCTTCTATTATGTCGTTAAATGAGAACGATTTGCGTGGGGAACGATGGGGTTAATAAATATGTTAATAAAAGTATGGTTGGGTATGATTAAGCATACCATAAAAATAAATTAACATAAGTGGGAATTTACCTATTGAGTTAGGTCTACCCCATGGGAATTTACCTATTGAGTTAGGTCTACCCATGTTATGAAAAACTTGATATTAATTAGGGATAATTAATATAAATTATGAGGGTGATTAATTAGGTGTAATTAATCGACTAAGACACGAGGTTGGACTCAGTTGTAGCGTAAAACTGCCCGGACCCAACCGGCTTAACCAGTTGCTACAAATGTTAGCCCAATGTGAGAGGTCTTAGGCACAAACTAAATACGTGATTAATGTAAAGACACGAGGTTAGACTCGGTTATGACATAAGGCTGCCCGGACCCAACCGGCTTAACCAGCGGTCATAAAAGATAGTCTAATGTGAGAGGTCTTTATGAGGATCACGGTCTTAATTAATTAAGAAACACTTAACCAAATTAGCATGTAGTGGAACATGAGGGTTAAGTGGGTACCTTGGGTGACACGTAGTAACTAGTGTGGGTGCCTTGGGTGGCATGAGGAAACTAGTGGGTTGCCTTGGGTAGCAATAGAAAATACGATTAGAATACTTAACCAAAGTGGAACATGGAATTAAACATGATTAAAGGGTTAAGTAAGTGCCTCGGGTGGCATGTGGGAATTAAGTAAATGACTTGGGTGGCATGTGGAAATCTAGTGGGTGCCTTGAAAGGTAATTAAAATATGATTAATGACTTAACCAGGATTTATAACATGAAGGTAGACATGATTATTAAAAAGGGTTAAGTGGGATACACTAGATAAAATAACAAGCTTAAGTGGTAGCTTGTGGGGGCCCATCTCAACCAATATCCCAAACGTATCTTTGTGGGCTCGACCCAAGTCGAGTGACGGGACACGGATATTGGGCTTGACTATAAGAGGCCAAAAACGGGTTAGCGGTGGCAACGTAGGACCAACGGGTTTCATATGCGTGTGTGGACCCGGGCTGGTTAGTAAATCGTTGTTGCATCGTGTAGGTATAAAGCCGTGCACCGTTGATACTATCAGGTTGCCACTTTGGGGAAATGATACACCCCATTGTGGGACCAGCACGGGTATCTACGTTAGGGAGCCGATCGCTTGGGAGTAGTGGGTACACCTAGTAAAGATAGGGGCAGACGGCACCTATGTAGGAGTAAAAGAAACTACTGGGTAAAAATTACTAAGTACCTTTAGTGGGGTCAACCTTTAAGTAGGAATTAATCTTGGGTAGGTAGAATTGGTGTGGTGCAGTGTAGGAATTACTCTTGGGGGGGATAAGTCTGGGGCGGTGTAATCTAGTAATTATCCTTGGGTGGATAAATGCGTCTTTACGGTGATCTTAGTTTATCCTAAGTTTACCAAGCTGCTTAGTGTAGCCATTCATCCCCAGTCGTTACCGTATATCAACTTATGTCTTCTCTGGTTATTTTAATGATTGTATTGTTAGGGTTATAGGACTCACTCAGACTTATGTCTGACCCCGTTGTTTTTATCTTTTTTTTCCCCCAACCCCAGGTTATTAGAGTGGGCCTGGTGCTAGTGGGCTTTGATCTGATTGCTGTATCTATCCTATGGAGCTTGGACCGTTGAAGTGAAGCCGAGCTTATCTTTCCTTTTATGGCTATTAGTTATGTAGTGGGATTATGTACTTCTATTTTATCAAGATGGATATTATGTACTTGACTCTGGTTTATGGTTTTGTGATGTAACCAAACATGTATTACTTTTCGCTGCAATGAAATGATGTTTTGAATTTTCAAGTATTACTTATATCTGTCTTGTTGTAATTTTACTGTTCTATATTCACTTAAAATACTTCACCGAAACTAAGGCATTCCCCCTAGTATGAGTGACCTTAGTGGACGTGGGGTGTTACACGTGGTATCAGAGCTTAAGGTTACCAGAACAGATAAATTTTTTTTAGAAAAACTATTTTTCTAAGAAAAATTTTTGAAGGAGTATTTTCAAAAACATGTCTTTTAAGAGAAAAGTTTTTGAGAGAAAAGCATAATCCCCGATAGCCATATCTTTATCTTTCGAATTCTCCGTTTGAATCTCTTTCTCTCTCGTTTTGAGTTTCCCCTCCGTGTGTAGATGATCTTTCTAAGATAGATAAGAATGGAAAACCGCTTCAAGGGACTTAGAGGTAAATCAGATTAGAAGTTGGTTCAAGAAGGAGGAGGACTGGTAGGTACATATAGGATAGACGAGGAGAGGAAGGCTCAAATAGTTGTTTGGTTAATAAAGGATGAAACCTCATTGGTGGGAGGTTACAAGTGGAGAATGGGAAGAAGAAGAAGGCTAGTAGTTATCCTTTTGGGAGGAATAGGACACCTTATTAGGATTGACCAAAGAAGCAAGGGCAAGGTATGGAATCTTCTGGAGGGTAGTTGTATTCCCTCACGACTAGGATGCCGGATGGGGATAAGACCGTCTAGGTTGGAATTTGGATTTCTTTGTTATCCGATCCAAACTTTATTTGATTCTGATGTATCGAGTTCGTTTATCTCATCATTATTAGTTGAGTCACTGCACTTAGACACCAGTTTAGTAGATGGTCCCTTAGTTGTTTCAAACCCAATTGGGCTCCATGATGTTTTTGGGTTTGAAAGTTTCTATACTTAGCGTTGAGTTTGGATGTGATGCTTGTTGGGCTTCACGGGCTATGGGTTAGTTTTGGGGGCATGGACTGGTTATCCAGTAGGGGTGCCGTTCTTGATTTTGAAGAGAGAGTTGTTAGGCTTATGACCCGCTTGGGTAACACTCTCGAGATCTCTTGTAATCCCATAGAATCTGTTATGCTAAGTTATCTAGAATCGCTTGACACGTCGGTCGAGAGTTTGCGATCTGTTAGAAGTGGTCCGGGAATACTCGGATGTGTTTGAGAAGGTGAAGGGCTTACCTCCGGAGCGGGAGATTGACTTCCGAATATGTCTGGTAAACAATGCCAAACCAGTGACTTGGCCAGTGTGCCACAAGGCTCCTCGTGAGAGGAGGGAACTCCATAAGTAAGTAGGCGATTGCTTGAGAAGGGGTTCATAAGAAGAAGTATATCGGAGTGGGGCGCTCCAGTAGTTTTTGCCACGAAGGCGGATGGGTCCCTCAGACTTTGTGTAGGCTAAAGAGAACTAAATAAACTCACAAAGAAGAATAGACACCCATTGCCGAGGATTGATGATCTCTTTGATCAGTTAGTTGGCGCCTCAGTATTTTCGCAAGTTGGACTCAGCCACGGGGTTTCGTCAGTTGAGAGTGGCTGAGGATAGTATGGAGAAGACTGTCGTTAGGACTCCGGATGGTTTTCATGAGTGGCTGGTGATGCTATTTGGTTTGACGAACGCCCCCACATACTTTGTTGGTTGGATGAGAAGGGTGTTCAGGGAGTACCTAAATAAGTTTGTGATGATCTTTGTGGATGACATCCTGGTCTTTTCTAGGAGCGAAATAAGTTTTCGTATGTGCTCAATAGGATGAGCAAAGCCAGTTATGGGATAAACGGTGGTTTTGGAGCGAGACTGGCGAGGACATCCAAAGTAGGTCAAAGGCTTAATTGTTTAGCCATTATTTATTTTAGTATCATCTCACGTAGGTTGCCTGAACTCGAAGGAGATATCCCTTGGGTGTTTGTCTGATATTGGTTTCGGCCTTTGGGGCTTGCATTTGGGGGATGTCGAATTCGACTAGGGTGGTCTGCGTGAGAGATGGACAGTTGTGACGATTTTGGATAGGATTCTTAGCATCTTATGAGTTTGAGATAGCGTATACCCCTAACAAGGGAAACATGGTAGCAGACGCCTTAAGAAGAAAAAGGTTGTCCTTGAGTTCATTGTTCGTTGAACTATAGAGTTTAGAGTTTATTTCTATGTTTGACTTTAGACCTTCCGTTGATTTTGTATCCGGTTTGCTAGCCTCCTTGGAGGTTAGGCCTACTCTTTTGGGGCGTATTGGCGGAGCACAGCGAGACGACCCACAGTTGGTTGAGTTAGTAAAGAAGCTCATAAGGAGGGGAGTCGTCCAGCCATTTGAGTAGGTACACCCTAGATGGTAAGGGGTGGTTGCGTAGAGACGGTAGACTTCTGTGTACCGCAAGACGAGGGTTTGAGGAAGGTTATACTTGATGATATACATCGGTCGAAGATAACCATTCATCCCGGTAGGGACAAGAGGTACCAAGACATAAAGCGAGTTTTCTTTTTGGCCAATCTGAAGAAAAACGCGGCCAAGTATGTCGCTAGATGCTTGGTGTGCTAACAAGTAAAAGCGGAACAGAAGAAACCCGGAGGGTTGCTTCATCCGTTAGAAGTTCCGTAATAGGAAGTGGGATAGTGTCTCATTGGATTACCGAAATCAAGGAAGGGTAATACGGGGATTGGGCTTATGGTAGATAGACTTACTAAGTGTGCCCATTTCATACCCGTGAAGAGCAAGAGGACTATTACATGTCTAGCTTCAGTTTACCTTCGAGAGATTATTAGATTGCATGGTGTACCTTCCAGTATAGTGAGCGATCGAGATCCTATCTTCACTAGTGAGTTTTGGAAGAGTTTGCAAGAGGCGGTAGGGACTCAGTTGTGTTTGAGCACCGCATATCATCCTCAGACAGACGGTTAGACCGAGAGGGTGAACCGTATCTTAGAATATCTTTTGAGGTTATGTATTTTGGATTTTGGAGGTACATGGGAAGAGCATCTTCCATTGGTGGAGTTCGCATATAATAGCAGCTTTCAGTCCAGTATTGGTATGGCTCCTTTCGAAGCTCTTTATGGAAGGCCTTGTCGATCTCCTACATGTTGGTGGGAATCTACGGATAAGATCTTGCTTGGGCCAGATATGGTTAGAGAAACTTCAGAGAAGATTGGTTTGATTCGAAGAAGGATGAAAGCGGCGGAATCTTATGTGGACAAGAGGAGAACAGAGCTTGAGTTTGATATTAGGACATGCTTTTTATCAAGGTATCTCCGTTACGGAATGTGGTTCACTTTGGATCTGTTAGGAAGTGAGTACCAAGGTTTGTAGGGCCATTTCCCATTAAGGAAAGAATTGGACGGATGGCATATAGAGTGGAGTTGCCTGACAGACTTAGTGGTGTACCGGATGTATTTCATGTGTCCCATTTGAGGAAGTGCTTACATGAGACCGCTGAGGTGGTAGAGCCGAGTTTGCTTAAAGAAACAGAGTTAGAGCGCGATGAGACGATTCGACGAGCTCCTACTCGCATCATTGGGTCAGAGACTAGGAAGTTGAGGAACAGAGAAGTTCAGCTAGCTAGAGTGCAATGGGGAGATGACGAAAGAGATGCTACTTGGGAGACGGAAGCAAAGATGCGTTCTTTGTATCCATTTCTTTTTGGAGAGTATGTCTTTTAACTTCTCCTTTATCGCTTGCCTAGTACTTATCTTATCTTTAGTATGTCCTCTCGATTAGTGCTGTTTGACCTTTAGATAGGGAAAACCTATGGTTGAAACATGTGTTTGAGACATGTTATGGTTGATGGATGCAAGTGGATGCAAGTGTTTGCTAGTAGTTGCTCGTGGATGCATATATACACACTCTAGGCACTAGATCGGCTCAATCACTTCATATTGCATATTGCATAAAATTGTGTGTAGTTAGCTATATTTATGGATGTATAATGATTGTGTTATCATATGGATGATGCATTTTGGTGAATGATTGTGCACTCATATAGATACTGTATGTGTCGATAGGGTTATCTCGCATACATATTGGATGCATGGCACTATCACGGTTTGCATATGTTCGTACCTTAGATAGAGAACATATACACACACTTTTCGCATATGCTCATACATCATTAGAAATTGTTTAAGGACAATGGATGCCCGTGTTTGATGGATTGAGTAGATGGTTGTTTGGATGGTAGGATATGCATTCTCCTTAGCTTAGAGATTTCGGGGACGAAATCCTTTAAGGAGGGGAGAATGTAACACCCCGAATTTCGGTTAATGCTAAAATTCACTAATTACAGAATAAATAATCTCAGATGTGAGAATTGGGGGAAACGGGCTGCGTCATTGCGTTCGTCTCGGAAAAATACGCGAAATAGAGTCCGAGTTTTCGAAAATCGGAGTCCGTATGGCCCAGTTATGGCCCGATGAAGTTTGCAGAAAATTCAAAACTAAAAACAGATTTAATAATTTAAATTCAGATTTTAAAATAGAGCAGGCGGGGCCAGGCGGGAAGATTCCCGCCCTACCCATGTCGACAGGACTGTCGACAGGGGGGTCGACTTGCCTGTCGACAGGGTGCGGCGTCCAGAGGACCTGGGTGCACCAGGTTGCACCAGGTTGGGTCTTAGGCTGGCTTGGAGGGCTGGTTCTGGAAGCTTCTTGGATCTGATGGTCCTAATCCTATCTAGGGTTAATCTAAGGGTCTAAAATGCAACCTAATCCTATAAATAAGACCATAACCCTACCCTAATTCATTCATAATTAAATCTTGTAACTAAACTATGGCAAAATGAAACTTGATCATGGCCTCCACAAATCAATGAAGGAAAGCAAGCTAATCAACCTCTCTAATCAACTTCTAATCCATTCTAAGCATCTTAATCTTCTTCATTTGGAGTGCAAATTGCTAGTGGTGAGTTTCTATCACTTTAACATCAATTGTTAAAGTAAGTAGATTAGGTGTAATGAGACTTATGGTCTTGAATGCGGATTAGTGAGTTTGAATCATTTGTAATGATATGCTAATCTATGTATAATGTTGAATATGTAAGTTTATGCAAGTTGAATATGTGAGTTTATGCATGTTGAATATGTAAGTTTATGCAAGTTGAATATGTGAGTTTATGCAAGTTGGATATGTGGGTTTATGCATAATAAGTAATTGATTTTATGCAAGTTAAGTATGTGGTTTTATGCATGATGAATATGTGATTCTATGCATGCTAAGTATGTGATATTATGCATGATGAGTATGTGATTCTATGCATGCTAAGTATATGATATTATGCAAGTTTAGTATGTGATTCTATGCATGCTAAGTATGTGATAATATGCATGATTAATAAGTTGTTTTATGCATATTTAACAAGTGGGTTTATGCATGTTTAACAAGTTCATATGCAAGTTACATGTATGATAATATATGCTATGCAAGTTACATGTTTGTTAATATGCAAGTTACATGTATGTTAATAGGCAAGATATGCTATGCAAGTTACATGTATGTTAATATGCAAGATATGCTATGCAAGTTACATGTATGTTAATATGCAAGATATGCTATGCAAGTTACATGGTTGTTAATATGCAAGTTCATGAGGACACATTATGCAAGTTTATGGGTTAATATGCAAGTATGTGAATGCTTATGCAAGTATGTGAATGCTTATGCAAGTACGTGAATGCTTATGCAAGTATGTGAATGCTTATGCAAGTTATGTGTATGCTTAAATGCATGTTTAACATGTTATGCAAGTTGTGAGAATGCTTATATGCAAGTTCAACATGTTATGCAAGTTATGTATGCTTATGCAAGTTATGTGAATGCTTATATGCAAGTTCAACATGTTATGCAAGATATGTGTATGATGTTATGCAAGTTCATATGCAATATGTTATGCAAGTCATGTGCGATAATATGCAAGTTTGGGTTAAATGTAGTTGGGTTAATATATGCTCATATATGCAAGTTGACATCCTCTTAACCCATGACAAAGTTATATGCTAAGATTTGGTTAAACCCATGATGTTTGTGATGGATCTTCCCTTCTATTATGTCGTGAAATGAGAACGATTTGCGTGGGGAACGATGGGGTTAATGAATATGTTAATAAAAGTATGGTTGGGTATGATTAAGCATACCATAAAAATAAATTAACATAAGTGGGAATTTACCTATTGAGTTAGGTCTACCCCATGGGAATTTACCTATTGAGTTAGGTCTACCCATGTTATGAAAAACTTGATATTAATTAGGGATAATTAATATAAATTATGAGGGTGATTAATTAGGTGTAATTAATCGACTAAGACACGAGGTTGGACTCAGTTGTAGCGTAAAACTGCCCGGACCCAACCGGCTTAACCAGTTGCTACAAATGTTAGCCCAATGTGAGAGGTCTTAGGCACAAACTAAATACGTGATTAATGTAAAGACACGAGGTTAGACTCGGTTATGACATAAGGCTGCCCGGACCCATCCGGCTTAACCAGCGGTCATAAAAGATAGTCTAATGTGAGAGGTCTTTATGAGGATCACGGTCTTAATTAATTAAGAAACACTTAACCAAATTAGCATGTAGTGGAACATGAGGGTTAAGTGGGTACCTTGGGTGGCACGTAGTAACTAGTGTGGGTGCCTTGGGTGGCATGAGGAAACTAGTGGGTTGCCTTGGGTAGCAATAGAAAATACGATTAGAATACTTAACCAAAGTGGAACATGGAATTAAACATGATTAAAGGGTTAAGTAAGTGCCTCGGGTGGCATGTGGGAATTAAGTAAATGACTTGGGTGGCATGTGGAAATCTAGTGGGTGCCTTGAAAGGTAATTAAAATATGGTTAATGACTTAACCAGAATTTATAACATGAAGGTAGACATGATTATTAAAAAGGGTTAAGTGGGATACACTAGATAAAATAACAAGCTTAAGTGGTAGCTTGTGGGGGCCCATCTCAACCAATATCCCAAACGTATCTTTGTGGGCTCGACCCAAGTCGAGTGACGGGACACGCATATTGGGCTTGACTATAAGAGGCCAAAAACGGGTTAGCGGTGGCAACGTAGGACCAACGGGTTTCATATGCGTGTGTGAACCCGGGCTGGTTAGTAAATCGTTGTTGCATCGTGTAGGTATAAAGCCGTGCACCGTTGATACTATCAGGTTGCCACTTTGGGGAAATGATACACCCCATTGTGGGACCAGCACGGGTATCTACGTTAGGGAGCCGATCGCTTGGGAGTAGTGGGTACACCTAGTAAAGATAGGGGCAGACGGCACCTATGTAGGAGTAAAAGAAACTACTGGGTAAAAATTACTAAGTACCTTTAGTGGGGTCAACCTTTAAGTAGGAATTAATCTTGGGTAGGTAGAACTGGTGTGGTGCAGTGTAGGAATTACTCTTGGGGGGGATAAGTCTGGGGCGGTGTAATCTAGTAATTATCCTTGGGTGGATAAATGCGTCTTTACGGTGATCTTAGTTTATCCTAAGTTTACCAAGCTGCTTAGTGTAGCCATTCATCCCCAGTCGTTACCGTATATCAACTTATGTCTTCTCTGGTTATTTTAATGATTGTATTGTTAGGGTTATAGAATTCACTCAGACTTATGTCTGACCCCGTTGTTTTTATCTTTTTTTTCCCCCAACCCCAGGTTATTAGAGTGGGCCTGGTGCTAGTGGGCTTTGATCTGATTGCTGTATCTATCCTATGGAGCTTGGACCATTGAAGTGAAGCCGAGCTTATCTTTCCTTTTATGGCTATTAGTTATGTAGTGGGATTATGTACTTCTATTTTATCAAGATGGATATTATGTACTTGACTCTGGTTTATGGTTTTGTGATGTAACCAAACATGTATTACTTTTCGCTGCAATGAAATGATGTTTTGAATTTTCAAGTATTACTTATATCTGTCTTGTTGTAATTTTACTGTTCTATATTCACTTAAAATACTTCACCGAAACTAAGGCATTCCCCCTAGTATGAGTGACCTTAGTGGACGTGGGGTGTTACAGCCGTCGACAGGGCAGTCGACACCCTTAGACCCCTGTCGACATGCCTGTCGACTTGGGGGTCTTGGCGGGACTTTTCCCGCTGACGCCAGTTGTGCCCTAACCCTTGGTTTTAACTTTAAAATTTAAATCTGTTTTTAATATGGAAATTTCTGAAAACTTCAACGGGCCTTAACTGGGTCATACGGACTCCGATTTTCGAAAACTCGGACTCTATTTCGCGTATTTTTCCGAGACGAACGCAATGGCATAGCCCGTTTCCCTTGATTCAGATCTTAGAATTAATTTCTGCCTCGATTTATGTTATAACAGGTTATTGAAAATACGGGTTGTTACAAAAAACCTATGATTTATGACTAGGAAAGTGTTGCTTAAGTTTTTGTGACTGTGAAATTGGGTCTAAACCTGATTATCTATTATGTCTATTCTTGGTTTTCTTTGGTTTTAGACCTTGGGAATTTACCTATTAAGTTAGGTCTACCCATGTTCTTGAACCTACGTCATTATTCAACCCTTTTTATGCCATAAGATTTTCAGAACTATAGGCTTTCGATGTTTTAGATCAATTTCAGTGTAATTCGTTAGGTCTGTAATTAGTAAATTATCATCTTATGCCAGTTATTATGTCTATCTTTTTCATAGTATCTTTGGTTCATTCCCTATTTTCTACGAATCTAGATTTATCCATAATCTAGATTGAATCATGATTATACGAACGGTGGGAATACGATTTGGGCAAAAAATGAAATTTACTAAAAAAACGTAGTTTTAAACTTGGAAATTAGGATAAATTGGGAATATGAATTATGGCATGTTCATAGAAATGCAAATTGAATAAATTTGACATGAATTATAGGATGTGTAATTTGAATCTTGTATTGACTTGTAAATCTAGCATTTACATGAATTGTGAACTAGAATAATAAGTCTAGTTGGACATGAACTATAATTAGAATGTTAAATCAGAAGTGGATTAGCTAATGTGGCATAACAAGTATATTGGTATAAATTTGAAAGTGGCCATAATTTTGAGCAATTGTCATGTTTAGAAAAATCAGGGTTAGTGACACTTAATTTGGTATAGTTTACATACCAAAAAGCCTAAATATGATATAGAGGGGAAAATGGGCCATAAGAATAAGTGTTGACGATTTACATTAAAAGAGTAATTAGGAAATAAGTAAATTAGGAATAATTTACTTATAGAATTTGTCCTAAATGAGAAAAATGTGAATTTAGACAAATTAAAGGTTTATTAACGACTTCTCTTTTAATAATACACCATAAGTTCTAGGGTGATAGAGATGCTAGTGTCTAGGCTTGAGTTTGGAAAATACAAGTTTCTTGCTCTCCCTGGCTATCCCTAACTGATCCGACGGACGGGATGGTTACTTCCAAAACCTGATTTGAAAATTAATCAAAACCCTTTGAACTTAGAAAACACGAATATGCCTAACCCGAGGTTAGACTGGGTTGCGATGTAAACCTGCTCGGAACCAACCGGCACATCCAGTAATCACAACAATATCTGTCTAATGTGAGTGGTAGTGGCTTTAATTTATTTAGTTAAAGCTAGAACAAGAATGGTAGGGTTAAGTTAACTAAGACACTTAACCAATTCAACATGATAACCAGACCGGTGGGTGGGGTTAGGTTCATACAGACACTTAACACAGTTAAGCTAGAATGGGAGGGGTTAAGTCCATAGGAATACTTAACCAACTTAACACAGTTAAGCTAGAATGGGAGGGTTAATTCCATAGGACACTTAACCAACTTAACACAGTTAAGCTAGAATGGGAGGGCTAAGTCCATAGGGACACTTAACCAACTTAACATGGTAACAAGAAAAGATTTGTACGGGTTAAGTAACTTAGAAAACACTTAGCCAAATTAACATGTTAACTAGACTAGAAGGTGGGGTTAAGTAAAGTTAATACACTTAGCCAAATTAACATGTTAACTAGACTAGAGGTTGGGGTTAAGTAAAATTTAATACACTTAGCCAATTTGATATGTTAGCTAGGCTAGGCCGTAGGGTTAAGTAAACTTGAACACTTAACCATCAGATTGTGATAAAGGAATAGGGTTAAGTCTAAAACCTGAAGGGATAATACTTAACCATTAATAGCATGTTAGTTAAAAACAGACGGGTAAGGTTAAGTTAAAAAGGAACACTCAACCAATACAGGATGAACGGGTAGGGTTAAGTAATAAGAAATACTTAACCAATATAACTTGGTTTGCGGTAGGGGTAAGTCAACATGAATTACTGATAACACTTAACCAGTTTAACAGGATAAATAAAGAGGGTTGAGTTAGGTTGAATGGACTAGTGACACTTAACCAATCCAAGTTGACGAGAAAGAGAACTAAGTAGTAAACCTTAGTTAAAAGGGACTAAGTAGTAAACCTTAGTTAAGAAAACAACGATTCTGGAAACTAAGTGTAAACCTTAGTTAGCAAAACTAAGTAGTAATTCTTAGTATAACACGGGAAGGAGCGAATGTCCGACTGAGTAAAAAGAAGGCTCCAACGAATTGGGTTACGAAGCCCGAGGCTTCGAGGGGACGTGAGGGTACTCTTGGTATCCCTCTGTGAGGCTGCATATGATCCTCCTGGGCTTACAGAGGTTAAGGTCTGCGTTAGAAGAACCAGGGGTATGCCTTGGTTGCAATATATGGCAACCTAAAGACTAGGATGGACCAGCGTTATTCGGCTAGAAACCGGTAGCCATGTGATAGCAACTCGTCGTCTACCATCCATCTTGAGTCAATCGATATACATGAAGCGGAAAGGCGGAGAACTCCAAAAGCCATATACTTGCTATCTAATTATGGTAGCGGATGGCCATAGGACAGCGGGGCATAGGGGGCCTGCGTATAGTTCTCATTTTTCAAGGTGTGCCTTTCATTAGTTGAGGGAGGGGTTGAGTGGGACCATAGCCACTGGAATAAAAACAGACCTTAGCATCTGCATCGGCAGATATCTGAAAGCTCCCGACCGAGTTCTGTGTTTCTTGATTTGCCCTGCCATAGGACTCGGGCTGCACATTACAGGACATGTGCATCTAGACAAGCGATAACGATTCGCGATACATGCGTGGGGAAGTATAGGAACATATACCACTCTAGGTAGTATGTCGTAGACTTGGGGGCATCATTCGACAGGTAGCATAATCCCTAGTTGGACTAGGTGGCATAAACCCTGAATCCGAGAAGCGTTCAGCAGATAGCATAAACTCTAGTTGAATATAGAAAGCACTTGATAGAAAACCCTAGATTTGATCTAGGTAATAAATAATAAATGTATGCCTGAAGGCAATGGAAACTACAGGGATTGGGATCACGTTATCGTTACTAGTTGGGACACTAGTTAGGTGGTGCAGAGATATAGAAACCAGTATAACAAGGAAATAGCGAAGCGGCGAAAGTATTAGAGCATATCCAGTTTAACTTATCTTAGCATATCTTGTGATTATCTTGTCTAATCTTGCTGACCCTATCATCATGGTGTTATCTTGTATTCAGTTAATTCATGTCGTTTTGTTTTTCCATGTTCACATGCTAGAAGTTACTGAACTTACTCAGGCTTTGTGTCTGACTCTGTTTTACTTTCGTCTTCTTTTCTTCTGTTCCCCCCCCAGGTAGTAAAGGAGGGAATAGTATAACTCAGGTTAAGTCGGACTGTCACTCTTTCCCAGCTTGAAGATTTGTCGAAGTTTTGCTTGGATTCTCTTTCCAGATGATATGGCTGGCTCTTGCTAAAATTGGGGAATATAAATGTTGTTTTATGCTTCTTTATTTTGTAAGACAGATGATACTCTGATATTGTAAAGAAATCATTGTACAAACTATTTTATCAATAAAAGCAAATTTTTATTTTCCGCTGTTTAATTTCTGTCTGTCTTGTAATTTATCTGCATCCTTTACCCAAAATGCTCCACAGAACTTAGTGCATTCACTTTGTGAGTGACACTAACGGATGTGGGGTGTTACACGTGGTATCAGAGCTGAAGGTTACCAGATCAGATAAAAGATTTGAAAAATTATTTTCAAAACAACTTTTAAAGAAGCATTTTCAAGAGAAAAGATTTGTTTAAAAGGCATATTCCTCAAAGCCATACGCACTATCGTCTCTTCCTCTGTTTGTGTTCTTATCTCCTTCTTTCTTGAGTCTCTAGGGCTCCTGGCTTTCTGGGAGGTAACCTCATCGAAGGGCGAAGTAGTGCCCGACTTCCATCTATAACCGTAGTAGTTTCACCTGCGGCTAGTTTTCTTCCAAGCTTATAGGGTTTTCTGTACGATGGAAGCAGCTTTCGAGAGATTTTTCAACATGACTATACACGGAAGGGGATGAGGAGTTTGGCTAAGGAGCACAACCCTAGGATGAGGAATTCATGGATGTAGATATAGCTCACGAAGGAGGAAGGAATTATAAAACCTAAGACAAGAGGAAGTATCTTTACTATGGTGTAATTAAGGGCAAAGGACAAGATTTCCAGAAGGGCAAGTACCTTCTTTCGCCAAGCGTACCTAGGAGAAAGGTAGTAGAAAGTTCTGTTCGAAGAGTCTAGTTTTGCTGTGTGTACTCTTTCCTTTGGTTTTAGCGCTTCGCATTTGTTCATATCCACTTCCATAGTTAAGTCTCTGCACCATAGTACTTGTATGGTAGAAAGATCCCACTAGAGTCTCAAATCCAATTGGTGGTCCGACCAGTTTATTTTTGATTAGTAGGGATTTGAGAATAGCTATCGAGTTTGCTTGTAACATCTCACGTAGATCGTCTAAATTCGGAGGAGATATTCCTTGGGTGCTTGTCTGATATTTGTTTAGGACTTTGGGGCTTGTACTTGAGGAATGTCGAGTTCGACTAGGATGGTTTGCGTGAGAGATGAATAGTTGTGGCAGGCACTCCAAAAAGCACGTAGTGACCTTTTCGACCCTTATAGTTATGGCATGGATAAGATAAGAGACCTCAAGCCATCTTGGTATGTACACATGGTACCGTGATTGACATCTGTTTATTTTGGAAATGGAGATTGGAAACTTCACAATCGTGAAGTAAAATTAGTTAAGATACAGTGGAGTAAAGCTCAAGAAGGTTAGATACTAGCATCATACCCTTTTTCCTTAAGGGTGCATCCTTGATTTCTTTGGTAGGAGCTTTACGCATAAATGTTTCTCTCTTTCCAAAGTATATCCTTCAGGTCGTATCTTCGATCCATAGTTAGAAGCCAATGGATGTAAACATGTATTTGAAACATGTTATGGTTGATGGTTGCAAGTGGTTGCTAATGATTGCTCGTGAATGCATATACATACGTATTAGGCACTAGATCAGTCCGGACGCTTTCATATTGCATTTACAGATATGTATTTGTTTGTAAGTTGAACTTGATATGTTATCATATGGACGTTGCATATGGATGAATGGCAGTGCACACATGTAGTATTTACATAACTAGGGATGCTTGCATACATTATTGGACGCATGGCACTGACATGATTCGCATTAAGGAGGTCAACTGAATCAGTAGACCGCCTGATTTTGCATTAGATAAAGACATATACACACACTATGCATATGAACATGAAAGCATTAGAAATATTTTAAGGACAATGAATGCCTGTGATTGAATGGTTGAGTAGATGGGTGATTGGATGGTAGGACACATTCTTCCAAACTTGAAGATTTCGGGGACGAAATCCTTTTAAGTGGGGGAGAATGTAACACCCCGTAATTCTGTAACACTAAGATTCACAAATCAAGGCAGAATTAGAATTTAAAATCAAAATCAAGGGAAACGGGGGGCGCCATTGCGTTCGTCTTAGAATTTTACATGAAAACGAGTCCGAGTTTGCGTAGATCGGAGTCCGTATGAGAAAAATATGGCCTCCGGAAGTTTCAGCGAAGTTCAAATATCAAAACAGACCCAGAAGCGGGCTGGGCGGGAAATTTCCCGCCCAGGACCCAGGTCGACCAGGGGGTCGTCCTAGGAGTCGACCTGGGTACCCAGGTCGACCAGGGTGTCGACCTGGGTACCCAGGTCGACCACACCTGACCAGGTCGACTGGGTAGTCGACCTAGGGGTCGACCTGCTCCTGAAATCCAGGTTTTGAACCTGGGTTCATTTTGATGTATCCGGACGCCATTCTGACCAGATTCGTCCGCCTAATCCTATATAAACAGCCTTAGTCTCCTTCTCTATTCACAATTCTCTTCTATCCTTATGCTGCCTCTGAGAAAATGTATAAATAAATAAAAATAAGAAAATAATACGAAAATCCAAGACAAGGTTATGCTGCTCAAGTTTGCCAAGAAGAGATTCGAATCAAGATTAAAGCTTCAAGATAAGAATCAAAGGCTAACTCAAACGGTGTCGAGCAACGTCGCACGAATCATAGCAACGCCATCTTTCTATTCTAAAAACCGATCAATGTAAGTCGGTTACTTTTTAGATTTGAACACTTTCTCTATTCGTGACATGAAATTAAAGGAATAAAAGAATATGCCAAATCTTTCTATTCGAATCTGTGCTTATATCTTTGGATCTAATTAAGAATTGTTATGATTCGATGACCAATAAGACTGTGACTATGAAACTATGCACTTTAAAACCTTATGCCTCTTTGACTATGAACATTGCCTATGACTATGAACACTGCCTATGAATGTGATTGTGACTATGAGAATTATTCCCTTTGACTATGAACACAAGTCTATGCCTTTGATTAGGAAACATAAACTATTGCCTACGACATAACAAGGACAACTGTGACTAAACACCTATGATTCATGACTAGGAAAGTGTTGCTTAAGTTTTTGTGACTGTGAAATTGGGTCTAAACCTATTATCTATTCTGTCTATTCTTGGTTTTCTTTGGTTTTAGACCTTGGGAATTTACCTATTAAGTTAGGTCTACCCATGTTCTTGAACCTACGTCGTTATTCAACCCTTTTTATGCCATAAGATTTTCAGACCTATAGGCTTTCGATGTTTTAGATCAATTTCAGTGTAATTCGTTAGGTCTGTAATTAGTAAATTATCATCTTATGCCAGTTATTATCTCTATCTTTTTCATAGAATCTTTGGTTCATTCCCTATTTTCTACGAATCTAGATTTATCCATAATCTAGATTGAATCACGATTATACGAACGGTGGGAATACGATTTGGGCAAAATATGAAATTTACTAAAAAAAAACGTAGTTTTAAACTTGGAAATTAGCATAAATTGGGAACATGTATTATGGCATGTTCATAGAAATGCAAATTGAATAAATTTGACATGAATTATAGGATGTGTAATTTGAATCTAGTATTGACTTGTAAATCTAGCATTTACATGAATTGTGAACTAGAATAATAAGTCTAGTTGGACATGAACTATAATTAGAATGTTAAATCAGAAGTGGACTAGCTAATGTGGCATAACAAGTATATTGGTATAAATTTGAAAGTGGCCATAATTGTGAGTAATTGTCATGTTTAGAAAAATCAGGGTTAGTGACACTTAATTTGGTATAGTTTACATACCAAAAAGCCTAAATATGATATAGAGGGGAAAATGGGCCATAAGAATAAGTGTTGACGATTTACATTAAAAGAGTAATTAGGAAATAAGTAAATTAGGAATAATTTACTTATAGAATTTGTCCTAAATGAGAAAATGTGAATTTAGACAAATAAAAGGTTTATTAACGACATCTCTTTTAATAATACACCAGAAGTTCTAGGGTGAAAGAGATGATAGTGTATAGGCTTGAGTATGGAAAATACAAGTTTCCTGCTCTCCCTGGCTATCCCTAACTGATCCGACGGACGGGATGGTTACTTCCAAAACCTGATTTGAAAATTAATCAAAACCCTTTGAACTTAGAAAACACGAATATGCCTAACCTGAGGTTAGACTGAGTTGCGATGTAAACCTGCCCGGAACCAACCGGCACATCCAGTAATCGCAACAATATCTGTCTAATGTGAGTGGTAGTGGCTTTAATTTATTTAGTTAAAGCTAGAACAAGAATGGTAGGGTTAAGTTAACTAAGACACTTAACCAATTCAACATGATAACCAGACCGGTGGGTGGGGTTAGGTTCATACAGACACTTAACACAGTTAAGCTAGAATAGGAGGGTTAAGTCCATAGGAATACTTAACCAAATTAACACAGTTAAGCTAGAATGGGAGGGTTAAGTCCATAGGACATTTAACCAACTTAACACAGTTAAGCTAGAATGGGAGGGCTAAGTCCATAGGGACACTTAACCAACTTAACATGGTAACAAGACAAGATTTGTAGGGGTTAAGTAACTTAGAAAAACACTTAGCCAAATTAACATGTTAACTAGACTAGAAGGTGGGGTTAAGTAAAGTTAATACACTTAGCCAAATTAACATGTTAACTAGACTAGAGGTTGGGGTTAAGTAAAATTTAATACACTTAGCCAATTTGATATGTTAGCTGGGCTAGGCCGTAGGGTTAAGTAAACTTGAACACTTAACCAGCAGATTGTAATAAAGGAATAGGGTTAAGTCTAAATCACGAAGGGATAATACTTAACCATTAATAGTATGTTAGTTAAAAACAGACGGGCAAGGTTAAGTTAAAAAGGAACACTCAACTAATACAGGATGAACGGGTAGGGTTAAGTAATAAGAAATACTTAACCAATATAACTTGGTTTGCGGTAGGGGTAAGTCAACATGAATTACTGATAACACTTAACCAGTTTAATAGGATAAATGAAGAGGGTTGAGTTAGCTTGAATGGACTAATGACACTTAACCAATCCAAGTTGACGAGAAAGAGAACTAAGTAGTAAACCTTAGTTAAAAGGGACTAAGTAGTAAACCTTAGTTAAGAAAACAATGATTCTGGAAACTAAGTGGTAAACCTTAGTTAGCAAAACTAAGTAGTAATTCTTAGTATAACACGGGAAGGAGCGAATGTCCGTCTGAGTAAAAAGAAGGCTCCAACGAATTGGGTTACGAAGCCCGAGGCTTCGAGGGGACGTGAGGGTACTCTTGGTATCCCTCTGTGAGGCTGCAGATGATCCTCCTGGGCTCACAGAGGTTAAGGTCTGCGTTAGAAGAACCAGGGGTATGCCTTGGTTGCAATATATGGCAAACTAAAGACTAGGATGAACCAGCGTGATTCGGCGAGAAACCGGTAGCCCTGTGATAGCAACTCGTCATCTACCATCCATCTTGAGTCAATCGAGATACGTGAAGCGGAAAGGCGGAGAACTCCAAAAGACCATATACTTGCTATCTAATTATGGTTGCGGATGGCCATAGGACAGTGGGGCATAGGGGGCCTGCATATAGTTCTCATTTTTCAAGGTGTGCCTTTCATTAGTTGAGGGAGGGGTCGAGTGGGACCATAGCCACTGGAATAAAACCAGACCTTAGCATCTGCATCGACCGATATCTGAAAGCTCCCGACCGAGTTCTGTGTTTCTTGATTTGCCCTGCCACAGGACTCGGGCCGCACATTACAGGACATGTGCATCTAGACAAGCGATAACGATTCGCGATACATGCGTGGGGAAGTATAGGAACATATACCACTCTAGGTAGTATGTCCTTGACTTGGGGGCATCGTTCGACAGGTAGCATAATACCTAGTTGGACTAGGTGGCATAAACCCTGAATCCGAGAAGCGTTCAGCAGATAGCATAAACTCTAGTTGAATCTAGAAAGCACTTGATAGAAAACCCTAGATTTGATCTAGGTAATAAATAATAAATGTATGCCTGAAGGCAATGGAAACTACAGGGATTGAGATCACGTTATCATTACTAGTTGGGACACTAGTTAGGTGGTGCAGAGATATAGAAACCAGTATAACAAGGAAATAGCGAAGCGGCGAAAGTATTAGAGCATATCCAGTTTATCTTATATTAGCATATCTTGTGATTATCTTGTCTAATCTTGCTGACCCTATCATCATGGTGTTATCTTGTATTCAGTTAATTCATGTCGTTTTGTTTTTCCATGTTCACATGCTAGAAGTTACTGAACTTACTCAGGCTTTATGTCTGACTCTGTTTTTCTTTCTTCTTCTTTTCTTCCGTTCCTCCCCCCCTCAGGTAGTAAAGGAGGGAATAGTATAGCTCAGGTTAAGTCGGACTGTCACTCTTTCCCCGCTTAAAGATTTGTCGAAGTTTTGCTTGGATTCTCTTTCCAGATGATATGGCTGGCTCTTGCTAAAATTGGGGAATATAAATGTTGTTTTATGCTTCTTTATTTTGTAAGACAAATGATACTCTGATATTGTAAAGAAATCATTGTACAAACTATTTTATCAATAAAAGCAAAGTTTTATTTTCCGCTGTTTAATTTCAGTCTGTCTTGTAATTTATCTGCATCTTTTACCCAAAATGCTCCACAGAACTTAGTGCATTCCCTTTGTGAGTGATATTAACGGATGTGGGGTGTTACAGTTAAGTTAATAAATCACACTTAACCAATCCAATATGATAAGCAAGAAAGGTTAAGTTAATAAGAACCACTTAACCAACACGACTTGACGAGCAGGAGGTTAAGTACACGTCGGGTAGGTGGGGTAATATTAGTAAATATAGGACCACAAAAACTTAACCATTAAATAAACATGCTTGAATCTGTGGGAAGGTTAAGTGCACATCGGGTTGATGGGTAATATTTGTAAATATAGGCCTACAAAACTTAACCATTATGTAAACATGCTTGGACCGATGGGAGGGTTAAGTACATCTCTTGTAGGTGGGTAATATTAGTACATATAGGCCCACAATCTTAACCGTTAAGAAAACATGCTAGAATCGGTGGGAGGGTTAAGTACGTCTCGTATAGGTGGGTAATATTTGTATATATAGGACCACAAACTTAACTAGCAGGAAACCCTAGTAACGGGGACCTATTTCAGTAGTAAGCCACATAGATGTATCATGGTACCCTGATACTAGGCAGTGTGGAGCACGATTACTGGGATGATTATAAGCGGTCAAAAATAGAGGCAGGGGGTACGTAAGTGTTGGTTCTGACGATTTACGGGCATGCACGTACTCCGGAGTGGAAAAAGTAGGCACTGGTACCAGTAGTTATACACTATGCATCTTGAATCGTTTCGAGTCGCTATCATAAGGCTTGATACACCCTATGGTGGGGCCAGCAGGGAGTATCTACATGCAGGAGAGGGCCGACTAATACAGACACATGGAAAATTAATACAAGTAGGTAGCATAATCCCTAGTTGGATCTAGGTCACATAAACCTTGAATCCGAGAAGCATTCAATAGGTAGCATAAACCCCAGTGGCCCTGGGTAGCGTAAACCCTGGTTGAATCTAGTAAGCACTTGATAGTAAACCCTATATTAGATCTAGATAATAAACGAAATCCCCATAATAGATGTACACCTGAAGGCAACCGCAAATACGGGGATTGGGATCACGTTATCATATGATCATAGATTACTAGTTTGGACACCAGTTAGGTAGTGTAGAGATATAGAAATTAGTATAAACAGGGTAGTTGCGAAGCTGAGAAGGAGTAGAAGCGCATTCATATTATCAACACATTCAGTTTATCAGTACATTCAGTTTATCGGTACATTCATTTTATATTTCCATATCCCATGCATATACCATATTATCTTGTTACTATGGTTTAGTCTTATATTTAGTTTATTCATGTCGTGACCCTTTTCCTCGTTTAAATACTAAGAATCACTGGACTTACCAGACTTTATGTCTGACCTAGTTTGCTTTTGCCTCTTTTCTTCCGTTTCCCCCCAGGTTGTCAGGGATGGAATATTTCAGGTTTGTTTGGACCGTTATTCTTTCCAAGCTTGAAGACTCTTTGATGTGTTGCCTTGGACTCTTTCTTCTACTGCTTTAGCTGGCTCATGCTTTATTTGGGGAAATCATTTTATGCTTCTTTATTTTTGTAAACAAGAAAGGATACTTTGGTATTGTAAAACAATCTTTGTACAAGCTGTTTATCAATGAAATAAAGTTTTATTTATTTGTCGCTGCCTTAATTGTCTGTCTTGTAATTTATCTGCATCTTTTACCTATAATGCTCCACCGAAATTAAGGCATTCCCTTTGTGAGTGACCTTAACGGAGGTAGGGTGTTTCACTTGGTATCAGAGCTGAAGGTTACCGGATCAGATAAAAAGATTTGAAAAATTATTTTCAAAACGGTTTTAAAAGAAGCATTTTCAAAAGAAAAGTTTTGTTTTTAAGGCATATTCCCCAAAGCCATATGCACTATCTTTAGATCCTCTATTTTAATTCTCGTCTCCTTCTTTCTTGAGTCTTCGGGGCTCCTAGCTTCTTGGGAGGTAACCTCATCGCGGCATGGTTCCGTAGGCTTGATAAGACTACTTTACCTATCAAAGGGCGAAGTAGTATCTATTGCCACAATAGTTTCACCTGCGGCTAATTTTCTTTCAAGCTTTGTAGGGTTTACCATGAAATGGAGGCAGCTTTCGAGAGACTTGTCAACATGTTACACAAGGATGGTAAAGATGAAAATGAGGGAGTTTGGCTAAGGAGCACAACCCAAGGACGAGAAACTCATAGATATGGACTTGGTTCACAAAGGATGTAAAAATAGCAAAACCTAAGACAAGAGGAAGTATCTTTACTAGGGTATAACGGGTCATATAATTGAGGACAAGGGCAAGAAAAAAGGACAGGATTTTTAGGAGGACAAGTGCATGCTCTCACCGCCAGCGTACCTGAGAAAGGTAGTAAAGTTTCCTTTGAAAGTTTGGTCTTCATTTTTGATCATCCTGTTAGCACTCTTTTTTATCTTAGCGCTTCACATTCGTTTATATCTGCTTCCATTGTTGAGTCTCTGCACCATAACACTTGTATAGTTGAAGATCCCATTTATGTCTCAAATCCAATTGGTGGTTCGGCTCATTTATCTATGGTTCATAAGGATTAGAGAATAGCTATATTAAATGCTAAGCCTAAGTTTAATGCTTATGATTTTGGTTCAATGGGCTATGGGTTGATTCTAGGCATGGGTTGGTTAGCAATTAATTGTGAAAGGAGGGTAGTTAGACTTTTAACTTGCCTCGGAAATACCCTCGAGATTTCGTGCGATCCTGAGGGATCAGTTAGGCTTAACTACCTAGAATCACTTTAATGTATCTATTGACGGTTTGCGATCCATTAGAATACTCCGTGAGCACTCAGATGTTTTTGACTAGGTTATGGCTTTTTGCCCTAAAAATGCGAGATAGACTTCTGCATATATCCAGTTGATAATGCAAATTCAGTTGGATTACCCGTACGACACATGGCTCAAAGGAAAAAGAAGGGCTCAGTAAACAAGTAAGAGTGTTACTTGAGAAAAGGTTCATAAGGCAAATTATTTCTGAATAAGGTGCTCCAGTTATTTCCGCTACAAAGGCGGATGGTTCACCTCGCTGGTGCACAGACGATAGTTTGGTATTCTCTAAGAATGAGGAAGGACATGATTTGCGTCTAAGGGAAGTCTCGAGTACCCTCTAGCATGTTAAGTGGTCAAGGTCCTATCTTTACTAGTGGTTTTTGGAAATGGAGGTCAAGAAGCTTCGCAATCGTGGAGTTAAATTAGTTAAGGTGCAGTGGAGTGAAGCTCAAGAAGATGCGATTTCGAAGACGGAAGACTAGATACGCGCATCATACCCTCTTTCTTGAGTGTATATCCCTGATCTCTTTTGCTAGGAATTTTAGGCATTCTTTTTTCCAACTTTTTAAGTATATCCTCTAAGTCCTATCTTCGTGATCCTTAGGTAGAAACCAATGGATATAAACACGTATTTGGAACATGTTATGATTGATGGTTGCGAGTGGTTGCCAGTGGTTGCTCGTGGATGCATATACACACATTAGGCACTAGATCGGCTCAGTCACTTCCATATTGCATTTGCATATATGTATTTGTTTATGGATTGAACTTGATGTGTTGCATTTGAGTGAATGGTTGTGCACTCATATAGAAATGATATGTATCGTTAGGATTGCATACATATTGGATGCATGGCACTGACATAATTCACATTAAGGAGGTCAACGGAATCAGTAGACCATCTGATTTTGCATTAGATAAGGACATATACACAAACTATGCATATGAACATGAAAGCATTAGAAATATTTTTAAGGACAATGAATGTCTGTGATTGAATGGTTGAGTAGATGGATGACTGAATGGTCGGACACATTCTTCCTAACTTGAAGATGTCGAGGACGAAATCCTTTAAGGGGGGGAGAATGTAACACCCCGTAATTCTATAACATTAAGTTTCACAAATCAAAGTATAAATAATTTTTATAAGAAGAATTAAAGGAAATGGGTTACGCCATTGCGTTCGTCTCGAAATTCTTCTTGAGATAGAGTCCAAGTTTGCATAAATCGGACTCTGTATGAAGAAGTTATGGCCTTCAGAAGTTTTAAGAATTTAAATAAATAAAAAAAGATTCAAAATTCGAATTCAAAACACACACCTGGGCTAGGCGGGAAATTTCCCGCCCAGGACCCAGGTCGACCAGGGGGTCGACCTGTGTACATCGACCAAGGGGATGACGTCCCCCCCCCCCCCCCCCATAGGTCGACCTGCCCTGTTTTTCCAGATCTGGACTGCAACGATTTTGACCTATTCTGGACAGACTAGATGGCTTCTAGGGCGATCTAATGGATCTAAAACACTCTCTACACCTATAAAAGAATGCCTAGATCTAAGGTTTCTCCTTACAAATTCTTTGAGGCATCTACATGTCGTTTCTCTCTATTCTAGCCTCCACCGTTGAAATAAATCTTATTCTCCAAAAAACAAGTTATAGTTCTTCTTCAAATTGGAGATTCAAATCAAGTTAAAGCTTCAAGAAGGGGATCGAAGGCTAATTCAACGGCTTCGAGCAACGTCACGCGAATCAGAGCAAATCACCACAATGGTATCTTATTATCCTTTTCTTGACCGATCATTGTAAGTTCAGTTATTCCTTAGATTTGAACGTGTAATTGGACTTGTGAATGTAATGAATCAAAATATAGAACTATACCAATTTGCAAGTTAATTATCTTTGATTCGTGCTTATGTCAAATCGAAAGTTATCTATGCCTTTGGATCTGATTTACGACTATGACTATGAGACTTTTGCCTAAGACTATGACTACGAGACATATGCCTAAGACTATGACTATGAAACTATTGCCTATGAAGCTATTACCAATGACTATGACTATGACTATAAGACCTTTGTCTAAGACTATGGCCATGAACTGTCACTTATGAAATTATTGCCTACGACTATGAATCATAACTGTGGGTTTATTGCCTATGACATTGGTTAAGAAATTATTGTGATTAGTCGCCCATGACTATTGTGGTTAATTGCCTATGACTATTGTAGTTAGTTGCTTATGACTATTCCCATTGTTACAATTAACTGATCATGTTGTACCTTGAACTGGAATTATGTTGGACCAAATCACCTATGCTTATTCCCTTGATTATGTGGATTTCATATTTAGTGTGTAACTTGGCTAGTTTATTCCTATTCACTATTATGTACATCGAACATGTTGGAGCCATTATTTTTGCATGCCTAATCTTTTATATCAATTCTTGTGCTTATCCCCTATTCCTTTTGATTAGTCCCATTTCATGAGCACATAGAAAACTTGTGAAATCATGTTATATGTACGATTATGATGCGGGGATTGGGCGTAGCTTAATTAAGTTAATTTGGCATAATAAATATGTGGGCATAATCTAAATTTGCTATAATAGTGAATGATTTACATGCATATTAGACTTGGGCATAAGTTGATAAATTTAATTGGCCTCAAAGTGTGTAATTGGCGTGTGAACCAAGTTTTGGACATAAACGGTAAACTAGAATATTAAATCTGGTTTTGACATGAACCGTAAATTGGAATATTAATCTAGATTGGGCATGAATTGTAAAAGGGGAATATTAAATCTAAATTGGTATAAACTGCAAGTTGGGCTGATTGATAGGTAAATCAAGTTTTGGGCATAGAATATAAATATGCTAATTTGAATAACAAATGAATATGATCTAGGCTAAATTGATTTACGGAAAATTTATATAAATATAAAATATGTAAATTTAGTAAAAGACGAATATGCCTAACCCGAGGATAGACTGAGTTGTGGTGTAAAACTGCCCGGAACCGACCGGCACATCCAGTGACCACAACAATACCAGTCTAATGTGGGTGGTTAGTGCATCAAGCCCAGAAAGACCCGAGGTTAGACTGAGTTGTGGTGTAAACCTGCCCGGAACCGACCGGCACAGCCAGTAACCACAACAATATATGTCTAATGTGAGTGGTTGGTGCTTTAATTAATTAATTTATTAATTAAGGCTCATGAATAAATCAAGCTAGAAATGGTGAGGTTAAGTAATTAGGGAAACACTTAACCGTAATAACATGATAACTAGGCAAGTGGGTGAGGTTAAGTAAATTTAGAACACTTAACCTTAATAACATGTTAACTAGGCAAGTGGGTAAGGTTAAGTAAAACTAGAACACTTAACCATTACAACATGTTAATTAAACAAGTAGGTGAGGTTAAGTAAATTTAAAACACTTAACTGTTGTAACATGTTAATTAAGCAGATGATAGGGTTAAGTTAACTAAGGTAACACTTAACCAAAATATATAATGACATATGGTGGGGTTAAGTAATACAAGAGGAAAACACTTAACCAATTATATAACATGATGTATGGGAAGGGTTATGTTAATATGAGAACAACACTTAAACAATATAACATGATTTGAGGTAGGGTCAATTCAACACCAGAAGGAAACGCTTAACCAACATGACGTGACGGGTGGATGGGTTAAGTTAACTTGAATTGATTAATGACACTTGACCAATATAACTTGATGAGCGAATGGGGTTAAGTTAAATGGGAAATACTTAACCAATATAACCTGATGAATAAACAGGGTTAAGTTAATAAATCACACTTAACCAACCCAACATGATAAACAAGAAAGGTTAACTTAATAAGAACCACTTAACCAACATGACTTGACGAGTAGGGGGTTAAGCACACATCGGGTAGGTGGGTAATATTAGTAAATATAGGCCCACAAAAACTTAACCATTAAATAAACAAGCTTGAATCCGTGGGAAGGTTAAGTGCACGTCTGGGTGGTGGGTAATATTAGTAAATATAGGCCCACAAAACTTAATCATTATATAAACATGCTTGGATCGATGGAAGGGTTAAGTACATCTCGTGTAGGTGGGTAATATTAGTACATATAGGCCCACAAGCTTAACCGCTAAGAAAACATGCTAGAATCGGTGGGAGGGTTAAGTAAATTTCATATAGGTGGGTAATATTTGTATATACAGGCCCACAAACTTAACCAGCAGGAAACCCTAGTAACGGGGACCCATTTCAGCAGTAACCCACATAGATGTATCATGGTACCCTGATACTAGGCAGGGTAGGGCACGATTACTGGGCTGATAATAAGCAGTCAAAAATAGTGGTAGGGGTACGTCAGTGTAGGTTCCGACGATTTACGGGCGTGCACGTAGTCCGGAGTGGAAAAAGCAGGCACTGGGTACCAGTGGTTATATACTGTGCATCTTGAATCGTGTCGGGTCGCTATCATAAGGCTTGATACACCTTATGGTAGGGCCAACACAGATTATCTAAACGCAAGAGAGGGCCGACTGACACAGACACATGGAAAATTAATACAAGTAGGTAGCATAATCCCTAGTTGGACCTAGGTCGCGTAAACCCTGAATCCGAGAAGCGTTCAATAGGTAGCATAAACCCTGGTTGAATCTGGTAAGCACTCGATAGTAAACCCTAGATTAGATCTAGGTAATAAACGGAATCTCCATAATAGATGTACACCTGAAGGCAACCACAAATACGGGGATTGGGATCACATTATCATATGATCATAGATTACTAGTTTGGACACCAGTTAGGTAGTGCAGAGATATAGAAATCAGTATTAACAGGGTAGTTGTGACACGACCCAAACTTCCCCGTGAAGGAAAGCACAGATTGCGTTGAGGACAAGACAAATTAGAACGCAGACGGAAGAACATTTCATTGTTTATTACAACAATTCCATCAGAATACAAGAATATACAGAGTATGAATAAATATTATACAACAAAGAATATCAGAGATTACAATAAATTACAAGCAGCGGAAAAATATACAGCACACAACTAAAATTTATACACGGATACAGAGCTTTCCAAGTATCGTTCCAGCTGTAAATCAGGATCCTGTGAATATAAATCTGCAAAACCAAAACTACTAGCTGCCCGTGTAGAAAATAGGGGCACCCAGAGTTTAGGTTAAAACAATAAACTCCAGGTCAGTCATGTGACTGGTGTGAGAACTAAAACAGTTATTAATATTGGTTTTTAAAGTTCAGTGAATCAAGGGACCACGCCGTATAACACGGAACGGGTTTCCTCCCAAGAATACCAGTGCATAGTACAAAACAGCGCAATGCTCTTTGGAAAAATGAAGCTATTATAAGACCCAAGTTCCATCACACAATGCAACGCAAGCCGGAGGATAGGGTTTTCCCTTATAATAACCAAACATGCTTGGTACGTTTAAAACAAATCATTTGATACTATTATAAGTGTATAGTGTCAAAACAATTTCAATCATAGACGGCATGGGTACCATATATCATGTCGCCATACTAGTTCTACAATTAAAACTGCAATATCACGTATTGGAAATTGGATTTCCGTCATGAGTCGAGGCAAGGGGCAAGCTCCTCTCCGATTCGAGACACTCTAGCAAATGCCTCAGGACCCCGCTATGATCCTTTGGAACCTCCAAGGCCGGTCCTCTCTTACTTTTGAGGATTATTTATTCCTGAACACATGTTTCCCGGTCCTTACAGACCTATATCCGAGGCGCCTTGCATTCCAACAACCATACAAGTGAAAAGTATATAAATGTCAGGGCTGGTAGGTCACGGACACCACCATAGCTAGAAAGAAACGTCGTGCAGTCCTTGGGTCCTTATCCCGTTTTTGACTCATACCGAGGTGTGAGGCTCGTGAATCCACGTTATACACCAAGCTACGTCACACAGACCATGCTTTGATCATCAACCACAAGACTTTGCTTTTCAACAGAAGCCTTGATCAATTGCCACTTACGCGTGCCACACTGGCAATTTACTCCATGCGACTGATGTCCATCGATATACAACCACTGAGCTAGTACGTCTCAGAGAAGGGTGTTAAGCAAGAGAATAAATTCTCCGCCGCCAAACAGATGTATATTTAATAGAGATCAATCAACACAGAATAAAATCCAATGTCAGACACACAATCCATTTACAAGTTCGTTCTGGGTCTGAACGAAACCGGAGGCACTTTCCTCGCATATCCATCCATCTCCAAGTATGTCTGGACGATCACCAACTGTTTCCCTCATCTTAGGTGTACAACCCAATCGAGATCATCAGTAATCACCCAAACGATGTGAAGAATTCCGGTCTTCAACCACCGTCTTCATCTTTGACATGTCGTCGAATCGGTTATTCAGAATGGGTATAAACCCGGCCTTTCTAAATAACCCATGTATATGATAAACAAATGTTAAACAAACACAACAAACGCCTCATTCCAATTCAGAATATTCTTTTATTCATGAAATCACATTCTTAGGAAAGGTTCCCATTAATTTTATCAAAGATAAATTCTTCTAAATTTATTCTTTAATCTTCCTTTGGATATCATTTCAAACCATGTTATGGTTTTCGAAGCAAGTCGGGATTAGCGAACCACACCGAAGTAATTATTTATTTTATTTCCCAATCCCAACCTATTCATCCCATGGAGCAAAACTGGTAATACTCCATATCTAACACCATGGTGTTATCGGTAAAATTAATTACCATTTCACGTTCAAATCTAATTAAAGATTTAATTATCGCTTTGGAGCAAAACTGGTGATACTCCATTTTCGATCACTTTTCAGATTTGATAATTTAAATTATCAATTCACATTTCAATCTAATTAAAGATTCATTAAAACTCCACTTAGTTTCAATCTTCACAAAAATCAATATCTTGTCTTTAACTGGGTTAAAGAACCAATGTCACCTAAAACACAATTCACGACAAACCCAAATCACATTTGATATTAAATACAAGGCTCTAGATATAAAATATATCAGCTTATATTCATTATCAAATTCTGAAATCAACAAATATCGTATTGGAAATAACGATATAAATATATCTTTCAAATTCCCATAACAATATCTGTATAATCACGGAATCCAACATTGAAACATTCCAAAGACAATTTCGATTCAAATCCACTTCCACTTTATATATATTGGAAATTCTGGTTATTTTCAAAACCATTTCAAATTCAATTTATTTATTTCAAAAATAAATTGATTTTAATTCTAGTTCAAAACTAGTTCATTTTGATAAAAATCTATTTTTATCTTTTCAAATATGGAATTTTTCACCCCAGTTCTTTCCAGTTCATATATTATGATTTTACACAAATTATTAATATTTTTAATAATTTTATCAATGCCCGTACAATCGATTTCCATCAATGGCCATCGAACTGCACTTACAATGACCTTTTCCAAATTTGATTTGGACATAATTCCAAATCCAACCATTAGATTTCAAATTTTGAATATTCATTGGAAAGCTCTTTTCGATACGAACCCAACGGTTCCGGTTTTAGGAGAATCTGATGGTTGGATCTCCCGTAACGTCAATTCGAAGTCAATGGTCGAAAATCACGAACTGTCGTGGTGCGGCGTGTTCTATTCAGGCCATTATATATATAATATATATATATATATTATATATATTTCGTCGATTTCCTTTTTAAAACGTATTTTATAAATCGTTTTAAATTCGTTTTCAAAACCATTTCAAATCAATATTCAATTTCAAATCAAAATTGAAAATTTCATATCATTACTATATAAATGATAATATTTTCAAAACGTTATATTTTGAAATCACTTCCTTTTCTATATTCATTATAAAAACGAATATAATTGATATAAATATCGTTCACATCAAAATAGCGCAACTCCAATCAACACGACTTTACATATTTCAATAAATTCGTTATTCTATTCGACAAATGAATATTTATTCTATTCAACACATAAATCTATATTTCTTCAACACATGACTAATCTCAACACATGAGTACCGTCAACACAGGACTATTTTTGTTATGTAATATATTTTATAAAATTATGGTATCTATCGTTTGATTTTTAATTAAACTCCAACCGTAAAGTAGCGTCTAATCTTAAATATAATAAAGATGTAAATTTTATTGTTAAAATATTTTACTCAACACATGAATAGTTTCAACACATGAACATCGTCAACACATGACTATTTATTCTATTCAACACATGAATTTTCTTTTATAATATTTATTATTTTCCCGATTGTAATGAGGCCCAATCAATCACCATATAACATTAATTATATGGATTCCATACAACACATGTATATAATAGCAATGATAAACAATCAACCATCATCCAAAGTGCACCACACAACTGCATAAGCATCAAATATAAATAATTAACGCTTACACATCCTGTCGACCAATCGATCGACATACAATTAAATAATTGGGATTAGTGTACGCCAAATATCATCCCAACACCCGTGTCGGGTTTCAAATCAACAAACACAGATATTTTTATTTGTGCAGTTGGACGATGTGTAAAATTTATCGACCTAATCAATATCAGTCAAATCAGTGTATATAAACAAATCGGCCAATTTGTTTATAAATATTTATTTATTCACATTCACTATATTCATATTCATGTTAAAAATTATATTTTTAACGATAATTAATTTATTTCAACCAACTACACTTTATTATTGATTTCACATCAACATCACAAACAAATTTCACAACACATCAAACAAGGATACAAGTCGTCTATGGTCTGTGGACGACGCGTGTCGGGTGCTGCTAAGCACCGTCTGCATCCTAGTATATATATTTATAACTAGCAAAAGGAATTTAAAGTGAGAAGTTCTCACCGCCTAGCTAATCCAATACCACGACTCTTCTTATGTAGAAGCCATCGTTGTTCTAGCCTTTTGTCACTTTCGTTGCCCGAAACCACTACACATATAAAAATCACATTTTTATATTGTTGCCATGTATATAAAAATCATATTTTTATAATCACTCCATATGGATAAAAATTCTATTTTTACGTCGTTACTATATAGATAAAAATTCTATTTTTACATCGCTACTATATAGATAAAAATTCTATTTTTACATTGCTACTATAGATAAAAATTCTATTTTTACATTGCTACTACATACATAAAAATTCTATTTTTACATCGCTACTATATACATAAAAATTCTATTTTTACAACGATGTTCATATAATAAATATTATATTTTTATCACGCTATTCTTCATATAAAGATTTCACCTTTTCAAATATAAAGATTTCACCTTTTCAAATATAAAAATTTCGCCCTTCCAAATATAAATATTTCGCCTTTTCAAATATAAAGATGTTTCCTTTTCAAATATAAAGATTTCATCTTTTCAAATATAAAGATTTCATCTTTTCAAATATAAAGATTTATTTTTATTCTTTCTTCATAAATAAAACCACTCCTTGATAGCTTTGAAAAATCGAGTCTTTATGCCATAAAAAATCATATCTTTTTATCATGAAAAATCATATCTTTCCATTATGAAAAACCGTATATTTCTATATTAAAAATCTAATTTTTTCTCTAAAGAAAAATCATATCTTTCCCCGCCTAAAAATCATGATCTTACTCGTCTAAAAATCATATCTTTAACCTCATAAAGATTACATTTTTTATTGACTCTAAACACTTTAAAGCTGAAATTAAAGTAAAACAAATGTAAATAAATATAAAAACTCACTTCTTTACGGATCTAGGCTTCGGGGGAGAGTCGTCGGGTGCTGCTAGTGCCAAGGAAGTCGCGGTGGTGGTCGGTGGAGGTATTAATCGCAAAACAAACATTAAAAATCAGGTTTTTAACAAGGAGGGGGACCCACAGTTGGCCAGAGGTGGCGGGGAGATGCGTGGGGGTCGGGGATGGCACTGGTGGTCGGCGGCTAGCTTGGGGTGGCTAGGGCTGGCGTTGGTTTCTAGGGGGAGGGTGTTGCGGTTCGTATAGAGGAGGAGGGGCGAGGGAAGAGGAAGGAGGAGAACGGAGGGCGGAGGAGGTTGCTGCCGTGGGGGGCGGCCGGCGCGAGGGTGGGGCGACGATTGGCGGCACCCTCTGGGAGGTGGCGGCGGTGATTTCAAGAAGCGACGGTTTTTTTTTAATTCGATTTCGTTGACTGATGAGGGTAGGGGAGGGAGAGGGTTTTTATATAATTTTATACTATATTTAGTAATTAATTTATTCTAAAAAGCAATTTTTATTTCTGACCTCGAAACGAGACCCACCGCCTGTCGTCCATAGCGTTTTACCCTCATTCCGAACACTATGGGATATGTATCATAAGCTGATTCGACTGTTTCGATCATTTTTCGTCAAAATCAACATATAACTCTATATATTGAATTTGAACGCGCGTTTCAATTTACTGGGGTCGCATACTAACTCTAAAAATTCCCAAAAGATATTTTCTAGCTTCGTATTGACGATACGATCCTAACGAAACTAGTTTCATCAAATTCCGAGACCGTTGGAAAAATGGCCATTTTCCAGTCGATTAAAATCAACTGAAACTGGTCAAACGCGTTTTCCTAGGCCACGCTCACATATTGATTCAAAAAAATTAGGAAATTTGAAATCTAGCAATCACTTGACATTGCGGATCCAACAAAAGTGGTTTCGTCAAAATCCGAGGTCGTCTGCAAAATGGCTATTTTTAAGGCCCGAAATTCCATAAAGACTATTCGGAATTTTCAACTGGACATATCTTTTGATTCCCGCTATGAAATTTCAATTTTTCAGATTTGTTGGAAAGATATTCTCAAATAGATTCTAATATTTTTGGTTTCTCTAAAATCCGGTTTATTTTACACCTGGTACATTCATTTGAAGTTTGAAATCGAATTATCGAACTACCGCGCCATTTTCAATTCCTTTTATATTATATAAATCAATATTTATAATCTAACGACGACGTATATAAATATATACGTTCTAATTCTATTCAAAATAAATTTCTCGTCGATATTATTTAAAATAATTCATTTTAAATAATCAAAATTCATTAAAATTGCCAAAATAAAATTTTTAAACTGGCTCGCATTTCCGGGTTGTTACAAGTTGCGAAGCAGAGAAGGAGTAGAAGCGCATTCAGTTTATCAGTACATTCAGTTTATCGGTATATTCAATTTATCTTGCCATATCCCATGCTTATCCCATATTATCTTGTTACTATGGTTTAGTCTTATATTCAGTTTATTCATGTCATGACCGTTTTCCTCGTTTAAATAATAAGAATTACTGGACTTACCAGACTTTATGACCGACTTAGTTCGCTTTCGCCTCTTTTCTTCCGTTCCTCCCCCGCCCCCCGTGCCGTAGTCAGGGAGGGAATAGCTCGGGTTTGTTTATACCATTACTCTTTCCAAGCTTGAAGACTCTTTGATGTCTTGCCTTGGACTCCCTCTTCTACTACCATGGCTGGCTCATGCTTTATTTGGGGAAATCATTTTATGCTTCTTTATTTTTGTAAACAAGACAGGATACTTTGGTATTGTAAAACAATCTTTGTACAAGCTGTTTATCAATGAAATAAAGTTTTTTTTATTTGTCGCTGCTTTAATTGTCTGTCTTGTAATTTATCTGCATCTTTTACCTATAATGCTCCACCGAAATTAAGGCATTCCCTTTGTGAGTGACCTAAGCGGAGGTGGGGTGTTTCACAAAGCTATGCCACACAGGCCGTGCTTTGATCATCAACCACAAGACTTTGCTTTTCAACAGAAGCCTTGATCAATTGCCAGTTAGGCATGCCACATAGGCAATTCACTCCATGCGATTGATGTCCATCGATATACAACCTCTGATCCCGTACGTCTCAGAGAAGGGTGAAGTAAGGGAATAAATTCCCCTTCACCAGGCAGATGTGTATTTAATAGAGATCAATCAAGATCATCAGTAATTATCCAAACGATGTGAAGACCTCTGGTCTTCAACCACCGTCTTCGTCCTCGACACATCGTCGAATCAGTTATTCAGAATGGGATAAACCCGGTCTTTTTGAATAACCCGCGTATACAATAAACAAGTGTTACACAAACACAACATGCGCCTTATTCCAATTTAGAATATTCTTTTATTCAAATATTCTTATGCTTTGGGAAAGGTTCCCATTATATTTATCAAAGATAAATTCTTTTAAATTTATTCTTTAATCTCCCTTTGTATATCAATTCAAACCAAATTATGGTTTATCTAAACTAGTCGGGATTAACGAACCTTACCGAAGTGATCATTTGTTTTAATTTCCCAATCCCAACCTATTCATCCCATGAAGTAAAACTATTAATACTTCATATCAATCACCATGGTGTTATCGGCAAATTCAATTACCATTTCACGTTCAAATTTAATTAAAGATTTAACTATCACCTGGAGCTAAACTGGTGATACCCCATTCTCGATCATTTCAATCTAATTAAAGATTCATTAGAACTCTACTTCAGTTTTAATTTCCAAAAATCAATATTAATTATTGTTTAACTTGGGAAATCACATCCTCTCTTTAATTGGGTTAAAGAACCAATGTCATTTGAAACACGGTTCACTATAAACCCAAAATCACATTCCATTAACGATGGAATCTTCATGGAAAACAAATCGATATATATAATCGATATAAACTTCCATATCCGACTAATAATATAAATGGAATAACGGCAACGCCTTTTAAATTCCAGATATATTAGCAGTCTTCCTCCATATAAATTCACTTCGATTGTTACCAAATCGAATTCCATTCCATTCCAATTTATTTTATTTAATTGGAAAACCTTACTTTGGAAAATCTCTTTTAAATCTTAACAAAAGATTTATAAATTCCAAATCACATTTCACTATAAATCGGGTTAAAGAACGAATGTCATTAAAACACAGTTCACAATAAACCCAATTCGCTTTCCATTAATTATTGGGTTAAAGAACAAGTGTTATTTAAAACTCCGTTCACGATAAATCCACAAAAAATTCAAATTCAATTCCAGTTAAATACCATTTAATTGGTATACTTCATTAAATCTAAATAAAAAGATTTAATCTTTTTCTCAACTGGGTTTAAGAACAGTGTTAATGAAGACACCATTCACGACAAACCCAAATCCCATTTGATATTAAATACAAGCTCTGAATAGAAAATATATCGGCTTATATTCAATATCAAATTCTACGACCAACAAATATAATATTGGAAATAACGATATAAATATATCTTTCAAACCTCCATAACAATATATGTATAATCACAAAATCCAACATCGAAATATTCCAAAGACAATTTCAATTCAAATCTGTGACGGCGAGGAATTTCGCTCGGTCCGAACCAGTCGCTAAACCGATCCAGGCCGTTCGAAACGCCCTATCGTTTGAGAACACGACAAATCAGTACGCATACAGAAGAACATTTCATTGTATATTACAGCAATGCATCAGATTACAAGAATATACAGAGTAAAAATGAATATTACACAGAAATATCAGAGATTTAAATTACATTTAAATACATAGCAGCGGAAAATAATACAATACACAACTAGAAGGGATATACGGATACAAAGCTTTCCGGATATCGTTCCAGCTGTAAACCAGGATCCTGAGAATATAAATCTGCAAAACCAAAACTACTAGCTGCCCGTGTCAAAATAAGGGCACCCAGAGTTTAGGTTAAAACAATAAACTCCAGGTCAGTCATGTGACTGGTGTGAGAACTAAAACAGTTATTAATCTTTATTTTGAATCATTAGGTAAATCAAGGGACCACGCCGTATAACACTGAACGGGTTTCCTCCCAAGAATACCAGTGCATAAAACAAACAGCGCAATGTTAAATAAAGAAATATGAAGCTGTTATAAGACCCAGGTCCTATCACACAATGCAACGCAAGCCGGGGGATAGGGTTTTCCCTTATAACAGCCAAAGAATGCTTGATACGTTTAAAACAAATCATTTGATACTATTATAAGTGTATAGTGTATAAAACAACTTCAAATCATAAGTATCAATCCTAGGCGGCATGAATGCCCCATACCACTATGTCGCCGTATATAGGTTATACAATCAAAATCGCAAAGTCACGTATTTGGAAATTGGATTTCCGTCTATGAACCGAGGCAAAAGATAGTCCTCAACCGATTCGTGACTCTCTAGCCCGAGCCACAGGCAAGCGCGCAGGCAAGCCTTTAGATCGTCAGGGCCGGTCCACCGATGTGGATTATTATGCCTGAACACTACGTTTCCCCACCCTATGGGGTGTAAGTCTGGTCCGTCTGCCGACCAGAATGCATCGGCCGAAACCGATATAACCGAGGCGCCTCGCAACAGCAACAACCACATAAGTCAAACTCGTCAGGGCGTGTAAAACCACTGACGCCACTTCTAACTAGAAAGAAACGCAAGTCCTCCCTGAGGTCCGTCTCCCGTTTTTGGTTCATACCGGGTGTGAAACTCGCGAAGCAAACGTTACACAAAGCTACGCCACAAAGGCCTTGCTTTGATCATCACCACAAGACTTTGCTTTTCAACAGAAGCCTCGATCAATTGCCACTTAGGCATGCCACACAGGCCATTCACTCCATGCGTTTGATATCCATCAATATATAACCCCTGAGCTCGTACGTCTCAGAGAAGGGCGTTAAGCAAAAGAATAAATTCTCCGCCGCCAAACAGATATATATTTAATAGAGATCAATCAAACGGACTAAAATCCAATGTCAGACACACAGTCCATTTACAAGTCCGTTCTGGGTCTGAACGAAACCGGAGGCACCTAGTACCCCGCATATCCATCGATCTCCAAGTACGTCTGGACGATCACTAACTGTTTCCATCTTCTTGGGTGTACAGCCCAATCAAGATCATCAGTAAGCTCCCAAACGACGTGAAGACCTCCGGTCTTCGACCATCGTCTTCATCTTCGACTTATCGTCGTATCAGTTATTCAGAATGGGATAAACCCGGTCTTTCCGAATAACTCGCGTATATTTTAAATAAGTGTTACACAAACACAACATACGCCTCATTCCAATTCATCATTCACCAACCGCAAATTAATCAAGAGAATAATTCCCCAAATATTAACCCCGAAGGCCGAAACCAACATCAGATCAATATCCAGAAAACCATTCTGCTTAGCTAACCGACAGTTAGTTTCTGATTTCACATTCATAGGGAAAGGTTCCCATTAATTTTATCCAAGATAAATTTCTTGAATTTATTCTTCTTTTGAATTTTGATTCAACTAGTCGAGATTAACGAACCTTACCGAAGTAATCATTGGTTTTAATTTCCCAATCCCAACCTATTTATCCCATGAAGTAAAACTGGTAATACTTCATATCTAACACCACAGTGTTATCGGTAAATTCAATTACCATTTCACGTTCAAATCTAATTAAAGATTTAACTATCGCCTGGAGCAAAACTGATGATACTCCATTTCGATTATTTCAATCTAATTAAAGATTCATTAAAACCCCACTTAGTTTTAATCTATGACTGGGTTAAAGAATCAGTGTCATTTAAAACACGGTTCACGATAAACCCAAAATCACATTCCATCAATGATCGGGTTAAAGAACGAGTGTTATTTAAAACACTGTCCACGATAAACCCAAAAATCAATATCGATTCAATTCCAATTAAATATTATTTAATTGGTACACTTCATTAAATCTAAATAAAAAGATTTAATCTTTTCTCAACTGGGTTCAAGAACAGTGTTAGTGAAGACACCATTCACGACAAACCCAAATCACATTTGATATTAAATACAAGACTCTGAATAGAAAATATCCCGGCTTATACTCAATATCAAATTCTACGATTAACAAATGTCGTATTGGAAATAACGATATAAATATATATCTTTCAAATTTCCATAACAACATCTGTATAATCACGAATTCCAACATCGAAATATTCCGAAGACAATTTCGATTCAAATCCACTCCAATGCAATCATTGGAAATTTTGGTTATTTTTAAAACCCTTTTCAAATTCAATTTATTTATTTAAAAATAAATAGAATTATAACTCTAGTTCAAAACTAGTTCATTTCGATAAAAATCTATTTTTATCTTTTCAAATATGGAGTTTTTCATCCCAATTCTTTCTAAATCATTTCTTATGATTTTACACAAATTATTACTATTTTTAATAATTTTATTAAGGCCCGTACAGTCGATTTCCAACAATGGCCATCGAACTGCACTTACAGCGACCTTTTTCGAATTTGATTTGGACGTATCTCCAAATCCAACCGTTAGATTTCAAGTTTCAAATATTCGTTAGAAAGCTCTTTTCGATACGAACCCAACGGTTCCGGTTTTAGGAGAATCCGACGGTCGGATCTCCCGTAATGTCCGTTTGAAATAAATGGTCGGAATTCGCGAACTGCCGCGGCGCGGCGCGTTCTATTCAGGCCATTATATTATATATATTATATATATAATATATACTTCGTCGATTTCTATTTAAAACGAATTATATAAATAGTTTTAAAATTCGTTTCAAAATCTATTTCAACTTCCATCTCAATTCAAAGCAAAATTGAATTCTTCTCTATAAATTCGTTTTAAAATTCATTTCTATTCAATTCAAATTTCAATTCAATTTGAATTCATTTCAATTTGCTTTCAATTCAATTCACTTCGAAATCACTTTCAATTCAATTCATTTTGAATTCGTTTTCAATTCAATTCATTTCGAAATCACTTTCAATTCAATTCATTTCGAAATCACTTTCAATTCAATTCATTTTGAATTCGTTTTCAATTCAATTCATTTCGAAATCACTTTCAATTCAATTCATTTCGAAATCACTTTCAATTCAATTCATTTTGAATTCGTTTTCAATTCAATTCATTTCGAAATCACTTTCAATTCAATTCATTTCGAAATCACTTTCAATTCAATTCATTTCGAAATCACTTTCAATTCAATTCATTTCGAAATCACTTTCAATTCAATTCATTTTGAATTCGTTTTCAATTCAATTCATTTCGAAATCACTTTCAATTCAATTCATTTCGAAATCACTTTCAATTCAATTCATTTCGAAATCACTTTCAATTCAATTCATTTCGAAATCACTTTCAATTCAATTCATTTCGAAATCACTTTCAATTCAATTCATTTTGAATTCGTTTTCAATTCAATTCATTTCGAAATCACTTTCAATTCAATTCATTTCGAAATCACTTTCAATTCAATTCATTTCGAAATCACTTTCAATTCAATTCATTTCAAAATGACTTTCAATTCAATTCATTTCAAAATGAATAAAATCGATATAAATATCGTTCACGTCAAAATGGCGTCAATCTAATCAACACGGCATCATATATTCCTTTATTTTCAAATATTCTATTTCAAATATTTCTTTTTCAAATATTTCTTTTTCAAATATTTCTTTTTCAAATATTTCTTTTTAAAACTGGAATGAGGCCCAATCAATTACCATATAAAGTTAATTATATGGATTTTCATACAACACATGTATATAATAGCCTGGAAAAATAATCAACCATCAACCAAAGTGCACTACTCTGTATAAGCATCAAATATAGATATCCAACGCTTAAAACAGCCTGTCAATCAACCGATCGACATATTCAATCAATCGGGATGAGTGAACTTCAAATTTCATCCCAACACCCGTGTGGGGTTTCAAACAATCAAACACTGATTTTAGTTGTGCAGTTGGGCGATGTGTAAAATTTATCGTCCCAATCAATGTCATTCAAATAAGTGTACATAAACAAACCGTCTGGTTTGTAAATGAATATTTATTTACTCACATTCACGTTAAAAATTATATTTTTAACGACAAAACACTTTATTTAAACCTATGAATTTCTATTCAATTCATTTACACAATAAAATGATATTTTTATTTTCTAACACATTTTAGAAAATTTCGGCGGCATAACGGCACGATACTAGAAACGGGACGAGGCCTAGCCTTATCCCCGGTCTAGTGAAGGCCCACGCCATTCACACATCACTCAAATCAATTTCATCTCACCAAACAATTCAATTCAAACAAATAATCCAACTAATCTATGCAACCAAACAAACAAGTCCATGGTCTGTGGACGATTGTGTCGGGTGCTACTAAGCACCGTCTGCATCCTAGTATATATATAACTAGAAAAATAAATTGAAAGGTGAGAAATTCTCACCAATAGCTATCCTAGCTCCACGGCACTTCATTGATAGAAATCTTCGTCTTTTTTGAATCTTCGTCAGCTTCGTCGCCCGTAGTCACTACATATGTAAAAATCGAATTTTTACTTCGCTATTCAATATATAAAAATCGAATTTTTACCTTCGAAGTTCAATATATAAAAATCCTATTTTTACTACGCTTCGTTATAAAAATTATATTTTTAATTCTTCTATATAGTAAAGATTATATTTTTAATACTTTAAAAATATAAAATCATGTCTTACTCCTCCTACCAAACAAAATTCCGTCTTTTTCTCTTTTAAAGATCAAATCTTTTTCCTTTTAAAGTTAAAACCTTTTTCTTATTTTAAACCTTAAAATAAAATCAGTTCTTAAATTCTTTTTCAAATCAGTTTTCTATATCTTTAAAAAAAACAGTTTTTGCATCTTTTTAAAAAAAAACAGTTTTTACATTCTTTAAAAATTCAGTTTTTAATTCTAAAAAAAATTCAGTTTTAAAACCCTAAAAGAAAAAAATCAGTTCTTATTATTTATATAAAATAAAAATAAAATATATAAATTAAAAACGACTTACCGAGGGGGGGTTGTCAGTGGTCTTCGTCGAAGGGAGGAGCTGGAAACGGAGGAGGGGGTCGCGCGAGCGGTGGAGGGGGACCTGGCGGCGGTGGCGATGGGTTGAGGGTTACGATAGGGCTGCAGCGGGTTTTGGGGGAGGGGTGCGTCGATCTGCATCGGGTGGGGGCTACGGTGGTCAGCGCCCCCTTGGGTGGGCGCGACGGTGGGAGGAGCGGCGGCTCCTCCCCCTTCCTCTCTCGTCGTTTTTTTTTTTTCTTTGTCTGAGCGAACGAAGAAATGGGGGGGGGCCAGAATGAAATAAGGGGGGAGGGGTTTTTTTTTTTTTTTATTTTATTTTATTTTATATTATTTAATTTCTAAAAGTTGACTTTTACATACAACCTCGAAACGAGGCCCACCGCCTGTCGTCCATAGCGTTTCACCCCCATTCCGAACACAATGGGATATGCATCGCAAGCTGATTCGATCACTTTGATCAGTTTCCGTTGAATTTACATTTAAATCCTTATATTGAATTTTAAACGTACATTTCAAATTACCGGGGTCACATACTAACTAGAAAAATTCCTGAAAAATATTTTCTAGCTTCGTATTGACGATACGGTCCTAACAAAACTAGTTTCGTCGAATTCTGAGACCGTTAGAAAAATGACCAATTTCCAGTCGATTAAAATCAACTGAAACTGGTCAAACGCGTTTTCCTTTGCCACGCTCACATATTGATTCGAAAAATTATGAAATTTGGAATCTAGCAATAATTTGACAACACGGACCTAACAAAACTGGTTTCGTCGAAATCCGAGGTCATTTGCAAAATGTCCATTTTTAAGGGCCTGAATTCCATAGCGACTATTCAGAATTTTCAACTGGACATATCTTATCATTTATAAAGTGAAATCTCAGTTTGTTAACTTCGTTGGAAAGATATCGTCAATTAGATCCTAATGTTTTTGGTTTCACTAAAATCCGGATTGTTTTGCACCCGGTACATTCAATTGAAGTTTGAAATCGAATTATCGAACTACCGCGCCATTTTCAATTCTATTTATAATTATATATAAATATTATATTCTAACGACGACGTATATAATATATACGTTCGAATTATATTCAAAATAAATTTCTCGTCGATTTTATTTAAAATAATTCATTTTAAATAATCAAAATTCGCTAAAATTGCCAAAATAAAAATTTTAAACTGGCCCAGATTTTCCGGGTTGTTACAATCTCCCCCACTTAAAACTTTTCGTCCCCGAAAAGGAACAAAGTCGAAAGTGGTTTGATTATTCAACTCTACGCTCGATCTGGCTTCCATTCTCCAACTCTTTAGTTTCTGAGAATTTTCAAAACTTCAAAAATTTGGCTAACACCCTAAATTTTTGAAAAATTTCGCCATAACCTCCCCTGCAATGGGAGCATCGGGGAATTTCAAATAGCTTCCCCGGTCCTTCAGATCTCAAAAAGAAAAAGAAAAAGCCAAGCGGCTAGCCAATAGGCTCACTAAATCATCATCACCCAAACAAAACAGGAAATTATGTAGTAAACATGTACCTATTTGTCGGGCAAACAAATTTTATTCTCTGGCTCTAGCCTCCTTGCTATGACCTGTTCAATGATATATATGTATATGCAAGCAAATGCAACCGATTTTCAATACAATTCAATATTTGATCAAATTAGGCATAATGGTTCAAAATTATCAAACAAATAAACAACCAACACAAACATCAATCAATTAGTGGATTAGAGTTTTCAAATTCATAAATTTGATATATATAAAGAAAATCATGTTTTGATGCCAAATCACAACAATGTATTCTAGCTATATATGTTTTGGTTCTCACACCAGTCTAATGGAAGTATATAGAAAATCACACTTTCGAAACACGAACATAAGTTCGGATGATGATCGATCAATCATCAGAACCATCTCCGGGCGTCTAGAATGTGATTCTATATCAATCTAATATATTAAAACTTTGAATACACGCGGATCAGACGTATACGCAAAATCTATATATACTGGATTGTCCACATCAATATAAATAGATAATCAGATACGAATAATTGATTTAGATTTTCAAAACAAAATTGTTTTCATTTGAAAAAAAAAATACACTTCACACTCGTTCTAGGATACTACTGATCCTATCTCTAACGAGTCATTCCCATTGGATACTACTAATCCAATATCTGATGAATTCTTTCGTATGGTTCTAATGTGTCTTGTTCTCTGAGCTTTGTAAACCAAAGCTCTGATACCAACTGTGACGGCAAGGAATTTCGCTCGGTCCGAACCAGTCGCTAAACCGATCCAGGCCGTTCGAAACGCCCTATCGTTTGAGAACACGACAAATCAGTACGCATACAGAAGAACATTTCATTGTATATTACAGCAATGCATCAGATTACAAGAATATACAGAGTAAAAATGAATATTACACAGAAATATCAGAGATTTAAATTACATTTAAATACATAGCAGCGGAAAATAATACAATACACAACTAGAAGGGATATACGGATACAAAGCTTTCCGGATATCGTTCCAGCTGTAAACCAGGATCCTGAGAATATAAATCTACAAAACCAAAACTACTAGCTGCCCGTGTCAAAATAAGGGCACCCAGAGTTTAGGTTAAAACAATAAACTCCAGGTCAGTCACGTGACTGGTGTGAGAACTAAAACAGTTATTAATCTTTATTTTGAATCATTAGGTAAATCAAGGGACCACGCCGTATAACACGGAACGGGTTTCCTCCCAAGAATACCAGTGCATAAAACAAACAGCGCAATGCTAAATAAAGAAATATGAAGCTGTTAGAAGACCCAGGTCCTATCACACAATGCAACGCAAGCCGGGGGATAGGGTTTTCCCTTATAACAGCCAAAGAATGCTTGATACGTTTAAAACAAATCATTTGATACTATTATAAGTGTATAGTGTATAAAACAACTTCAAATCATAAGTATCAATCCTAGGCGGCATGAATGCCCCATACCACTATGTCGCCGTATATAGGTTATACAATCAAAATCGCAAAGTCACGTATTTGGAAATTGGATTTCCGTCTATGAACCGAGGCAAAAGATAGTCCTTAACCGATTCGTGACTCTCTAGCCCGAGCCACAGGCAAGCGCGCAGGCAAGCCTTTAGATCGTCAGGGCCGGTCCACCGATGTGGATTATTATGCCTGAACACTACGTTTCCCCACCCTATGGGGTGTAAGTCTGGTCCGTCTGCCGATAAGAATGCATCGGCCGAAACCGATATAACCGAGGCGCCTCGCAACAGCAACAACCACATAAGTCAAACTCGTCAGGGCGTGTAAAACCACTGACGCCACTTCTAACTAGAAAGAAACGCAAGTCCTCCCTGAGGTCCTCTCCCGTTTTTGGTTCATACCGGGTGTGAAACTCGCGAAGCAAACGTTACACAAAGCTACGCCACAAAGGCCTTGCTTTGATCATCACCACAAGACTTTGCTTTTCAACAGAAGCCTCGATCAATTGCCACTTAGGCATGCCACACAGGCCATTCACTCCATGCGTTTGATATCCATCAATATATAACCCCTGAGCTCGTACGTCTCAGAGAAGGGCGTTAAGCAAAAGAATAAATTCTCCGCCGCCAAACAGATATATATTTAATAGAGATCAATCACACGGACTAAAATCCAATGTCAGACACACAGTCCATTTACAAGTCCGTTCTGGGTCTGAACGAAACCGGAGGCACCTAGTACCCCGCATATCCATCGATCTCCAAGTACGTCTGGACGATCACTAACTGTTTCCATCTTCTTGGGTGTACAGCCCAATCAAGATCATCAGTAAGCACCCAAACGACGTGAAGACCTCCGGTCTTCGACCATCGTCTTCATCTTCGACTTATCGTCGTATCAGTTATTCAGAATGGGATAAACCCGGTCTTTCCGAATAACTCGCGTATATTTTAAATAAGTGTTACACAAACACAACATACGCCTCATTCCAATTCATCATTCACCAACCGCAAATTAATCAAGAGAATAATTCCCCAAATATTAACCCCGAAGGCCGAAACCAACATCAGATCAATATCCAGAAAACCATTCTGCTTAGCTAACCGACAGTTAGTTTCTGATTTCACATTCATAGGGAAAGGTTCCCATTAATTTTATCCAAGATAAATTTCTTGAATTTATTCTTCTTTTGAATTTTGATTCAACTAGTCGAGATTAACGAACCTTACCGAAGTAATCATTGGTTTTAATTTCCCAATCCCAACCTATTTATCCCATGAAGTAAAACTGGTAATACTTCATATCTAACACCACAGTGTTATCGGTAAATTCAATTACCATTTCACGTTCAAATCTAATTAAAGATTTAACTATCGCCTGGAGCAAAACTGATGATACTCCATTTCGATTATTTCAATCTAATTAAAGATTCATTAAAACCCCACTTAGTTTTAATCTGTGACTGGGTTAAAGAATCGGTGTCATTTAAAACACGGTTCACGATAAACCCAAAATCACATTCCATCAATGATCGGGTTAAAGAACGAGTGTTATCTAAAACACTGTCCACGATAAACCCAAAAATCAATATCGATTCAATTCCAATTAAATATTATTTAATTGGTACACTTCATTAAATCTAAATAAAAAGATTTAATCTTTTCTCAACTGGGTTCAAGAACAGTGTTAGTGAAGACACCATTCACGACAAACCCAAATCACATTTGATATTAAATACAAGACTCTGAATAGAAAATATCCCGGCTTATACTCAATATCAAATTCTACGATTAACAAATGTCGTATTGGAAATAACGATATAAATATATATCTTTCAAATTTCCATAACAACATCTGTATAATCACGAATTCCAACATCAAAATATTCCGAAGACAATTTCGATTCAAATCCACTCCTATGCAATCATTGGAAATTTTGGTTATTTTTAAAACCCTTTTCAAATTCAATTTATTTATTTAAAAATAAATAGAATTATAACTCTAGTTCAAAACTAGTTCATTTCGATAAAAATCTATTTTTATCTTTTCAAATATGGAGTTTTTCATCCCAATTCTTTCTAAATCATTTCTTATGATTTAACACAAATTATTACTATTTTTAATAATTTTATCAAGGCCCGTACAGTCGATTTCCAACAATGGCCATCGAACTGCACTTACAGCGACCTTTTTCGAATTTGATTTGGACGTATCTCCAAATCCAACCGTTAGATTTCAAGTTTCAAATATTCGTTAGAAAGCTCTTTTCGATACGAACCCAACGGTTCCGGTTTTAGGAGAATCCGACGGTCGGATCTCCCGTAATGTCCGTTTGAAATAAATGGTCGGAATTCGCGAACTGCCGCGGCGCGGCGCGTTCTATTCAGGCCATTATATTATATATATTATATATATAATATATACTTCGTCGATTTCTATTTAAAACGAATTATATAAATAGTTTTAAAATTCGTTTCAAAATCTATTTCAACTTCCATCTCAATTCAAAGCAAAATTGAATTCTTCTCTATAAATTCGTTTTAAAATTCATTTCTATTCAATTCAAATTTCAATTCAATTTGAATTCATTTCAATTTGCTTTCAATTCAATTCACTTCGAAATCACTTTCAATTCAATTCATTTTGAATTCGTTTTCAATTCAATTCATTTCGAAATCACTTTCAATTCAATTCATTTCGAAATCACTTTCAATTCAATTCATTTTGAATTCGTTTTCAATTCAATTCATTTCGAAATCACTTTCAATTCAATTCATTTCGAAATCACTTTCAATTCAATTCATTTTGAATTCGTTTTCAATTCAATTCATTTCGAAATCACTTTCAATTCAATTCATTTCGAAATCACTTTCAATTCAATTCATTTCGAAATCACTTTCAATTCAATTCATTTCGAAATCACTTTCAATTCAATTCATTTTGAATTCGTTTTCAATTCAATTCATTTCGAAATCACTTTCAATTCAATTCATTTCGAAATCACTTTCAATTCAATTCATTTCGAAATCACTTTCAATTCAATTCATTTCGAAATCACTTTCAATTCAATTCATTTCGAAATCACTTTCAATTCAATTCATTTTGAATTCGTTTTCAATTCAATTCATTTCGAAATCACTTTCAATTCAATTCATTTCGAAATCACTTTCAATTCAATTCATTTCGAAATCACTTTCAATTCAATTCATTTCAAAATGACTTTCAATTCAATTCATTTCAAAATGAATAAAATCGATATAAATATCGTTCACGTCAAAATGGCGTCAATCTAATCAACACGGCTTCATATATTCCTTTATTTTCAAATATTCTATTTCAAATATTTCTTTTTCAAATATTTCTTTTTCAAATATTTCTTTTTAAAACTGGAATGAGGCCCAATCAATTACCATATAAAGTTAATTATATGGATTTTCATACAACACATGTATATAATAGCCTGGAAAAATAATCAACCATCAACCAAAGTGCACTACTCTGTATAAGCATCAAATATAGATATCCAACGCTTAAAACAGCCTGTCAATCAACCGATCGACATATTCAATCAATCGGGATGAGTGAACTTCAAATTTCATCCCAACACCCGTGTGGGGTTTCAAACAATCAAACACTGATTTTAGTTGTGCAGTTGGGCGATGTGTAAAATTTATCGTCCCAATCAATGTCATTCAAATAAGTGTACATAAACAAACCGTCTGGTTTGTAAATGAATATTTATTTACTCACATTCACGTTAAAAATTATATTTTTAACGACAAAACACTTTATTTAAACCTATGAATTTCTATTCAATTCATTTACACAATAAAATGATATTTTTATTTTCTAACACATTTTAGAAAATTTCGGCGGCATAACGGCACGATACTAGAAACGGGACGAGGCCTAGCCTTATCCCCGGTCTAGTGAAGGCCCACGCCATTCTCACATCACTCAAATCAATTTCATCTCACCAAACAATTCAATTCAAACAAATAATCCAACTAATCTATGCAACCAAACAAACAAGTCCATGGTCTGTGGACGATTGTGTCGGGTGCTACTAAGCACCGTCTGCATCCTAGTATATATATATAACTAGAAAAATAAATTGAAAGGTGAGAAATTCTCACCAATAGCTATCCTAGCTCCACGGCACTTCATTGATAGAAATCTTCGTCTTTTTCGAATCTTCGTCAGCTTCGTCGCCCGTAGTCACTACATATTTAAAAATCGAATTTTTACTTCGCTATTCAATATATAAAAATCGAATTTTTACCTTCGAAGTTCAATATATAAAAATCCTATTTTTAGTATGCTTCGTTATAAAAATTATATTTTTAATTCTTCTATATAGTAAAGATTATATTTTTAATACTTTAAAAATATAAAATCATGTCTTACTCCTCCTACCAAACAAAATTCCGTCTTTTTCTCTTTTAAAGATCAAATCTTTTTCCTTTTAAAGTTAAAACCTTTTTCTTATTTTAAACCTTAAAATAAAATCAGCTCTTAAATTCTTTTTCAAATCAGTTTTCTATATCTTTAAAAAAAACAGTTTTTGCATCTTTTTTAAAAAAAACAGTTTTTACATTCTTTAAAAATTCAGTTTTTAATTCTAAAAAAAATTCAGTTTTAAAACCCTAAAAGAAAAAAATCAGTTCTTATTATTTATATAAAATAAAAATAAAATATATAAATTAAAAACGACTTACCGAGGGGGGGGGTTGTCAGTGGTCTTCGTCGAAGGGAGGAGCTGGAAACGGAGGAGGGGGTCGCGCGAGCGGTGGAGGGGGACCTGGCGGTGGTGGCGATGGGTTGAGGGTTGCGATAGGGCTGCAGCGGGTTTTGGGGGAGGGGTGCGTCGATCTGCATCGGGTGGGGGCTACGGTGGTCAGCGCCCCCTTGGGTGGGCGCGACGGTGGGAGGAGCGGCGGCTCCTCCCCCTTCCTCTCTCGTCGTTTTTTTTTTCTTTGTCTGAGCGAACGAAGAAATGGGGGGGGGGCAGAATGAAATAAGGGGGGAGGGGTTTTTTTTTATTTTATTTTATTTTATTTTATATTATTTAATTTCTAAAAGTTGACTTTTACATACAACCTCGAAACGAGGCCCACCGCCTGTCGTCCATAGCGTTTCACCCCCATTCCGAACACAATGGGATATGCATCGCAAGCTGATTCGATCACTTTGATCAGTTTCCGTTGAATTTACATTTAAATCCTTATATTGAATTTTAAACGTACATTTCAAATTACCGGGGTCACATACTAACTAGAAAAATTCCTGAAAAATATTTTCTAGCTTCGTATTGACGATACGGTCCTAACAAAACTAGTTTCGTCGAATTCTGAGACCGTTAGAAAAATGACCAATTTCCAGTCGATTAAAATCAACTGAAACTGGTCAAACGCGTTTTCCTTTGCCACGCTCACATATTGATTCGAAAAATTATGAAATTTGGAATCTAGCAATAATTTGACAACACGGACCTAACAAAACTGGTTTCGTCGAAATCCGAGGTCATTTGCAAAATGTCCATTTTTAAGGGCCTGAATTCCATAGCGACTATTCAGAATTTTCAACTGGACATATCTTATCATTTATAAAGTGAAATCTTAGTTTGTTAACTTCGTTGGAAAGATATCGTCAATTAGATCCTAATGTTTTTGGTTTCACTAAAATCCGGATTGTTTTGCACCCGGTACATTCAATTGAAGTTTGAAATCGAATTATCGAACTACCGCGCCATTTTCAATTCTATTTATAATTATATATAAATATTATATTCTAACGACGACGTATATAATATATACGTTCGAATTATATTCAAAATAAATTTCTCGTCGATTTTATTTAAAATAATTCATTTTAAATAATCAAAATTCGCTAAAATTGCCAAAATAAAAATTTTAAACTGGCCCAGATTTTCCGGGTTGTTACAAAATCCCTTCTTATTCAATTATTGGAAATTCTGGTTACTTTTAAAACCCTTTCAAATCCAATTTATTTATCTCAAAAATAAATGCATTATAATTCTAGTTCAAAACTAGTTCATTTCGATAAAAATCTATTTTTATCTTTTCAAATATGGAATTTTTCATCCCAATTCTTTCCAAATCATTTCTTATGATTTCACACAAATTATTGCTATTTTTAATAATTTTAACAAGGCCCGTACAGTCGATTTCCATCAACGGCCATCGAACTGCACTTACATCGCCCTTTTCCAAATTTGATTTGGACATAATTCCAAATCCAGCCGTTAAATTTCTAATTTCTTGTATTCATTAGAAAGCTCTTTTCGATACGAACCCAACGGTTCCGGTTTTAGGAGAATCCGATGGTCGGATCTCCCATAATGTCCATTCGAAGTCAATGGTCGAAATTCGCGAACTACCGCAGCGCGGCGCGTTCTATTCAGGCCATTATATATATATAATATATATTATATATATTTCATTGATTTCCTTTTAAAACGTACTTTATAAATTGTTTTAAATTTGTTTTCAAAATGATTTCAACTTCATATTCAATTCCTAATCAAAATTGAATATTCCATATCATTAATATATTAATGATACTATTTTCAAAACGTTATATTTGGAAATCACTTCCTTTTCTATACTCATTATAAAAATGAATATAATCGATATAAATACCATTCGCGTCAAAATGGCGCATATATAATCAACATGGCTTTATATATTTTAATAACTTCGTTATTCTATTCAACAAATGAATATTTTCTTCAACACATGAACATATATTTTATTCAACACATGAATTTTCTTTTATTCAACACATGAATATATATTTTATTCAACACATGAATTTTTATTATTTCTTTCTTACAATAAAAATGTGAATTTTATTGTATAAATATTTCGTTCAACACATGAATAGTTTCAACACATGAATATTCTCAACACATGAGAATTCTCAACACATGACTATTTTGTTTATTCAACACATGAATATAATTTATTTTCTAAATTGGAATGAGACCCAATCAATTACCATATAATGTTATTTATATGGATTTTATACAACACATGCATATAATAGCAATGATAAATAATCAACCACCATTAAAAGTGCACCACATAACTGCATAAGCATTAAATATAAATAATTAACGCTTACACAGTCTGTCAACCAATCGACTGACATACAACTAAACAATCGGGATTAGTGTACGTCAAGTATCATCCAAATACCCATATGGGGTTTCAGTCAACAAACACAAATTTTTATTTGTACCGTTGGGCGATGTGTAAAATTTATCGTCCAAATCAATATCCTTCAAATGGGTGTACATAAACAAATCGTTCGATTTGTAAATGAATATTTATTTTATATACACGTTAAAAATTATATTTTTAACTACAAAATATTTTACTCCATTCCACATCACACAATCAATATTCACACCACAAACAACAAACAAACAAGTCATCCATGGTCTGTGGACAACGGGTGTCGGGTGCTGCTAAGCACCGTCTGCATCCTAGTATATATTTCAACTAGAAAACAAATTAAAGGTGAGGAGTTCTCACTGAGGGTTCCACTCCTCCATTCTTTCCTTTTGAACTGTTCGGTTTTCTTTTGATTTCAGTCGATACCATCACCAACTTTTCCCATTGTTCACAGTAAAAACCGTATTTTTATTACCTCTATAATATAAAAATCATATTTTTAGCCAACGCTATTTACAAACAAAAAGCACATTTTTATCTCTCTTTCATTATAATAAAAATCAAATTTTCATCTCGCTACAAATATAAAAATCAAAGCTTTATATGTCATATATATAAATAAAAATCTCCTCTTGATGTTATACAAGAATCTATTCTTTTCATTAGTAAAAATATAGTCTTTTCTAAAATAAAAATATAATCTTTATTCTCTTTAAATATAAATAAAAATCCTATACTTACTCTAATCAAAGATCTAACCTTTTTACATAAGAAAATCGCAGATTTTATATAATAAATAAAAATAAAATAAGATAAGATTCTAAAAACACACTTTGTCGGAGTCTGATCAGAGGTAAGGGGGAAATGACGGTAGGGTTAAGCGTAGGAGGAGGAGGTGGTGACTCCGGTCGTCATAGGGGGTGGCGAGGTGGCGTCCGTGTTGGTTGTGCGCTTCTTGGATTGGCGAGTTCAGATCTAGCTTGGGAGGCTGCACGGGGTCACGTCGTGCGGCGGTCGGAGGCGGAGGGCGGTGGCGGTGAGTGCCAGCTGCGATGGCGGATGGGAAGGGTGGAGGATCGATCGCCATATCGAACTGGGGTAGGGGAGCTAATTTTCTGATTTGGGAAAAACAAATACGGGGGGTGTATATGTGTAAAAAATATATATTATATTATATATTTTTTCCTTTTTTAATTACTTAAATGTTGACTTTACATTCGAACTCCAAATAAGATCCACCGACTGTCACCCCCAGCTAATTACCCCCATTCCGAACACAATGAGATATGTTTGGTAAGCCAATTCGACTTTTTCAGTCAGTTTCCGTTTAATTTAAAATATAAATCTATATATATATTCAATTAAAACGTACATTTCAATTTACCGGGGCCAATACGGACTCTAAAAATTGCAGAAAAATTATTTCTAGCTTCGTATCAATGATACGGTTCTAACAAAACTAATTTCATCAAATTCTGAGACTGTTTGAAAAATGGTCTTTTTCTGGTCGATCGAAATTGACTAAAACTGTCAAAACACATTTTACTTCACCACGCTCACATATTGATTTAGAAAATTACGAATTTTGGAATCTTGCAATAACTTGACATCCTGGATCCAACAAAAGTTGTTTCGTTGAAAACAGTGGTCATTTGCAAAATTTCCATTTTTAAGGGCTATATTTCCATAGCGACTTTTCTGAATTTTAAACTGGACATATCTTTTTATCCCCGCAATGAAATTTTGATTTTGCGGATTCGTTGGAAAGATATTTTCAAATACATTCAAATATTTTTGGTTTCACCAAAATCCAGTTTATTTTGAGTCCTGTACATTCATTTGAACTTTTAAATCTAATTTTCGAACTATCGCTTTGAGGCTCGTTATATAATTAAAATAAATTTATTCGTTTTAACTTCATCGAAAATAATTTTTCCCTCGTTATTATTTAAAATAATTCATTTTAAATATTCAAAATTCATTAAAATCGCCAAAATAAAAATTTTAAATTGGCTCAGATTTCCGGGTTATTACAATCTCCTCCACTTAAAACTTTTTGTCTCCGAAAAGGAATGGAGCCAAAAGTTGTTTTACAAACCAACTCGACTTTCATTCTTTTCATTATGTCTTAAGTTCTTCTACTTTTCAATTTCTAAGAACTATTCAAATTTTTCAAAAATTTCGCTAACACCCTAAATTTTCGAAAAATTTCGCCATAAACTCCCCTGCACCGGGATCTTCGGGATATTTCAAATAGCCTCCCATGGCCCTCAACAATCCAAAAGAAAAAGAAAAAGCCAATCGGCTCATAAAATCATCAAATCCCAAGAAATACAATAAACATGTACCTATTTGTCCGGCAAACAATTTTATACTTCTTCCTAGCCTCCTTGCTATGTCCTGTTCAATGTAAGTACATGTATATGTATGCAAATGCGACAAATTTTCAATACAATTCACTGTTTGATCAATTTGATTATATGGTTCAAACTTTAATTAATCAACCAACAATCAAACAACACAATCAGCAATCAATTAGTTGATTACCGTTTCAAATTCATAACTTTGATACATAGTCCAAAAATCAGATATTTGATGCTAAATCACAACAATAAGCCCTATCTAGTTTTGGTTCTCACACCAGTCAATTGGAATATTATAGAAATCCCACTTTTGAAACACGAACACAAGTGCTGATGATGACATGCCATCATCAGAACCATCTTCCGGCGACTAGAATGTGATTCTATATCTATCCAGTATATTAAAACTTTGAATACACGTGGATCAGACGTATACGAAAAATCTTTATATACTTGACTGTCCAAACTCAATATAAAATAAATAATCAAATATGTATAATTGAATTTCATTTTCAAAACAAATTTTGTTTTCATCTTTAACAAAAATATACTCTTCACACTCGTTCTAGAATACTATTGATCTCATCTCTAACGAGGCATTCTCATTGGATATTACTAATCCAATTTCTGATGAATTCTTTCGTTTGGTTCTAACGCGTCTTGTTCTCTGAGCTCTGTAAACCAAAGCTCTGATAACAAGCTGTTACTACCCGAACTTCCCCAGTAAGGAAAGAACGGATTGTACTGAGGACAAGCCACATCGGAAAACAAACAGAAGAACATTTCATTGCTTATTACAACAATTCCATCAGAATACAAGAATATACAGAGTATAAACAAATAATATACATTCGATAAATAGCAGAGATTCAAAATACATTTAAATACATAGCAGCGGAAAAATAATACAAAAACACATCTGAAAGGAATATGCAGATACAGAGCTTTCCGAGTATAATTCCAGTTGTAAATCAGGATCCTGTGAATATAAATCGGCAAAACCAAAACTACTAGCTGCCCGTTTGGAAAATAGGGGCACCCTTTGACACTCCACCCCCGTTAAAGTCACTCACAAAGGGAATGCCTTAATTTTGGTGGAGCGTTTATTGTGTATAGAACAGAAAAGTAAACAAGATAGATAAATATATTGGTACTTGGAAAACAAAAACCACTTTTATTGCAGTGGAGAAATAGTTTGGTTACATCACATCAAAAACCAACTACAAAACCAAATACACTTATTATCCATCTTGACAAATAAGTTCTAAGTACATAAAATAAACGACATAACCCCAACATAAAATAGCCATAAATAAGATAGGATGAACTTTAATTCAGTGATCCAAGCAACTTACAAAAAGAGAGAGATAAAGCTGTCCAAATCAAGCTCCACTAGTGTTAGTCCCACCCTGAGAACCTGGAGGGGGGAGGGAGAAAAGAGGTGGAAGCAAAGGGGGTCAGACATAAAGTCTGGCGAGTGCAATAACTTTAACAATATAACCATTAATTAACTAGGATAACGCATAAGCTTGAAAATAAGAAAACGACTATGAACCAACAGGCATGTCAGAGAAAACAAAGGAATAAGATGAACAAAGATAACGTTAAAGGCGCACCTAATCATTATAAGATAATTACTACATTGCACCACACCAAACACCTTAAAAGTTGATCCCGCCTACCTAACTTAATAATGATAATGGTAGTTTCGTGTACCCCTAGTTGCCTTCATAGGTGTCGCCTTCCCCTACCTCCACTAGGTGTACCCACTACCCCCATTTGATCAGCTTCCTAACTCGTAGATACCCGTGCTTGCCCACAGTGGGGGTGTATCACTCCCCAAAGTGGCAACCCGATACAAACAAAAATGCACAACTTATATCTACACGATGCAACAACGTCTTACCTACCAGCCCAGGGCCATACACGCACATGACCCCGTTGGACTTGCGTTGCCACCGCTTACCCGTTCTGACTTCTTACAATCAAACCCAGTACTCGTGTCCCATCCTCGACTTGGGTCGAGCCCACAAAGATACTTAATGGGTTACTGGTCTGAAAAGGGCCCCCATGTATGACACAAGCTTTCCACCTATGCTTGGTCCCCTCTAAGGTTTTCCCCAGTTAACCCCATCTTATTCATGTCTTCTTACACGTTTCAATCTTGGTTAAGTGCATCTAATCATATTTCTCATGCCACCCAAGGCACCCTCTTAACTTCACATGCCACCTAAGGCACCCACTTAACCCCCATGTCCCACCACATGTTTATCTGGTTAAGTGTTTCTTAGTTCATTAACATCGTAACCTTGTAAAGACCTCCCACATTAGACTGGCATTTGTGGCTACTTGATTTGTCGGGCGGGTCCGAGCAGTCTTACACCACAAACGAGCCTAACCTCGTGTCTTTACAACTGTTAAGCATTTAATTCATGCCTTTGACCTCTCACATTAGACTGGCATTTGTGGCTGCTGGATTTGCCCGGCGGGTCCGGGTAGTCTTACACCACAAAAGAGTCTAACCTCGTGTCTTAGGCGGTTTATTATTACACATCTTTATTTAACCCCAAATTGGATTAATATCCCTATTCAAATTTGTAAATAAATTCCAAATATACTTATGTCCATAATTGTCACCTCAATTATGTCCATAAATACCAATTTTTCCAATTAATTTCTTAAATTAATTATATGCCTTTAAGGCCACTTATGCCAACTCTAAATATTACCCCCATCGTCCCCACGTTGTCCATTCGCTTATCATGACATATATATATATATATATATATATATATATTAGACTAGCAATCAGTCTAATGACATAAAAGGGAAGAAACATTGCAAATTTGTATATCACACAAATTGGATCTAACTTACAAATAAGGATTACAACATAAACTTGGTATTGTCATGAATCTAAACATAAGCCTAAAGGTGTGAACTTGCATATATGAATATAGTTTTCACCCAAAACTTGCATAAGACATAGTCACAAACCTGCATAAAACTATGTATGTCATAGATCTAAATATAAAGGGGTAAACTTGCATATATGTGAATCCAATTTCTACCTAAACTTGCATATAGTCACTTTGTTTGATTCACATGAAATCTTGTATACAATTCATATAGAAACTAGCATTTAATCTACACCCAAACTTGCATATACAATGATGTCAAACATGAATCAGGTTGAACATAAATGATTGGGTATATACAATGGGATTCACAACAAAACTAACATTATGAACAACTAGCATACATTCACAAAAGATCACATTTTTTCCAATGTTTTATAAACATAACCATATAACCCAAATTATAACTCAACCTAATTAACTTGTTAATTATCTTATGAAAGAAATCGAACTTACAATTCAAAGAAGGTCTTGAGTTCTGGGATCTGAGTTCTGAAATTGATTAATCTTGCCTTTGAAGTAAACAAATTTGTTGTTGTAGTTGTTATAGACTTGAGTTGAATTGAGTTGATTAGCTTTACTTTTCCTCTAGTTGATGACAACTATTGTAGGTTGCAAGGTGATAGCATGACAGCCATGGTCCTAATGATTAGGTTTTGAGTCTATATGTGTTTATATAGAATTTAGGATTAATTTAGGCCATACGATCAACCTAGAATCAATTAAGACCATCCAGTCATGATAGGGTGACACCTCAGCCCTAATGACTCAGCATTGAGTCACAAAATCGTCATCTTTCAGATCTGCACGCGGGGGGGGGGGAGGGGGGGGGGGCAGGTCGACACTAAGGTCGACCTGTATATGGGAGGTCGACCCCCTGGTCGACCTGGCCTTGGGCGGGAAATTTCCCGCCCTGCCCAGTTTTGAGTCTGAATTCGTTTTTGAATTTAAATTCGAATTTCTAGAAACTTCCGACAGCCATAATTTCTTTATACGAAGTCCAATTTACACAAACTCGGACTCAATCTCAACCAGAATTCGGAGACGAACACAATGGCATAACCCGTTTCCCTTGATTCTCACATTTAAAATTAATTATTCTTTAATTCGTTAGTTTAATGCTAATAGAAAACACGGGTTATTACACACCTAGAGTTTAGGTTAAAACAATAAACTCCGGGTCAGTCATGTGACTGGTGTGAGAACTAAAACAGTTATTAATCTTTATTTTACAGTTAGGTAAATCCAGGGACCATGCCGTATAACATGGAACGGGTTTCCTCCTGAGAATACCGGTGCATAAAACAACAGCGCAATGCTAAATAATAACAATGAAGCTATTATAAGACACAGGTCCCACCACACAATGCAACACAAGCCGGAGGATAGGGTTTTTACCGTATAATAGCCAAGGATGCTTGGTACGTGAAATTTCATGTTTTATTATTACAATAAGTGTATAGTGTCAAAACAATTTCAATTATAAGTAACAATCATAGAGGACATAAGCGCCCCCATAGCACTATGTCTCCATATATAGGTTCTACAATCAAAACCGCAAAGTCACGTATTGGAAGTTGGATTTCCATCTGTGAACCGAGGCAATGGATCGTCCTCACCGAATTCGAGACTCTCTAGCCCGAACCTCTGGTAAGTACTCTATCAAGCCTTAGGAGCCATAGGGCCGGTCCACTCGATGCGGATTAAAAATCCCTGAACACTACGTTTCCCCGCCCTTTGGGGCGTAAATGCAACCTATGACTCCATCGGCTCCACATAGTCACTGATATATCTGGGGCGCCTCGCAATCCAACAACCACACATGTTAAAATAATATAAATGTCAGGGCTGGTAGTTCACTGACACCACCCTAGCTAGAACGAAACACATGTTCTCTTTGGATCCTTCTCCCGCTCCTGGTTCACACCGGGGTGTGAGGCTCACGAATCAACGCCATACACAAAGCTATGCCACACAGGCCGTGCTTTGATCATCAACCAAAAGACTTTGCTTTTTAACTGGAGCCTTGATCAATTTCCACTTAGGCATGCTACACAGGCAATTCACTTCATGCGACTGATGTCCATCGATATACAACCTCTGATCCCATACGTCTCAGAGAAGGGTGAAGTAAGGGAATAAATTCCCCTTCACTAGGCAGATGTATATTTAATAGAGATCAATCAACACAGAGAAAAATCCAATGTCAGACACACAGTCCATGCAAGTACGTCTGGATGATCACCAACTTAATCCCTCCTCTTAGGTGTACAGCCCAATCAATATCATCAGTAATTATCCAAACGAGGTGAAGACCTCCGATCTTCGACCACCGTCTTCATCCTTGACACATCGTCGAATCAGTTATTCAGAATGGGATAAACCCAGTCGTTTTGAATAACCCGCGTATATAATAAACAAGTGTTACACAAACACAACATACGCCTCATTCTAATTCAGAATATTCTTTTATTCAAATATTCTTATACTTTGGGAATGGTTCCCATTAATTTTATCAAAGATAAATTCTTTTAAATTTATTCTTTAATCTTCCTTTGAATATCAATTCAAACCAAATTATGGTTTATCCAAACTAGTCGGGATTAACGAACCTTACCGAAGTAATCATTTGTTTTAATTTCCCAATCCCAACCTATTCATCCCATGAAGTAAAACTGGTAATACTTCATATCTAACACCACGGTGTTATTGGTAAATTCAATTACCATTTCACTTTCAAATCTAATTAAAGATTTAACTATCACCTGTAGCAAAACTGGTGATAACCCATTCTCGATTATTTCAATCTAATTAAAGATTCATTAGAACTCTACTACAGTTTTAATTTCCAAAAATCAATATTAATGATTGTTTAACTTGGGAAATCATATCCTGTCTTTAACTGGGTTAAAGAACCAATGTCATTTAAAACACAGTTCACTATAAACCCAAAATCACATTCGATTAACGATGGAATCTTCATGGAAAACAAACCGATATATATAATCGATATAAACTTCCATATCCGACTAATAATATAAATGGAATAACGGCAACGCCTTTTAAATTCCAAATATATTAGCAGTCTTCCTCCACAGAAATTCAATTCGATTATTACCAAAACGAATTCCATTCCATTCCAATTTATTTTGTTAAATTGGAAAACCTTACTTTGGAAAATCTCCTTTAAATCTTAACAAAAGATTTATAAATTCCAAATCACATTTCACAATAAATCGGGTTAAAGAATGAATGTCATTAAAATACAGTTCATGATAAACCCAATTCACATTCCATTAATTATCGGGTTAAAGAATAAGTGTTATTTAAAACACCGTTCACGATAAACCCAAAAATCAATTCAAATTCAATTCTAATTAAATACCATTTAATTGGTATACTTCATTAAATCTAAATAAAAAGACATAATCCTTTTCTCAACTGGGTTCAAGAACAGTGTTAATGATGACACCATTCATGACAAACCCAAATCCCATTTAATATTAAATACAAGGCTCTGAATAGAAAATATATCGGCTTATATTCAATACCAAATTCTACGACCACCAAATATCGTATTGGAAATAACGATATGAATATATCATTCAAACTTCCATAACAATATTTGTATAATCACAAAATCCAAGATCGAAATATTCCAAAGACAATTTCAATTCAAATCCCTTCCAATTCAATTATTGGAAATTCTGGTTACTTTTAAAACCCTTTCAAATCCAATTTATTTATCTCAAAAATAAATGGATTAAAATTTTAGTTCAAAACTAGTTCATTTCAATAAAAATCTATTTTTATCTTTTAAAATATGGAATTTTACATCCCAATTCTTTCCAAATCATTTCTTATGGTTTCGCACAAATTATTCCTATTTTTAATAATTTTATCAAGGCATGTACAGTCGATTTCCATCAATGGCCATCGAACTGCACTTACAGCGACCTTTTCCAAATTTGATTTGGACATAATTCCTAATCCAGTTGTTAGATTTCTAATTTCATGTGTTAGTTAGAAAGCTCTTTTCGATACGAACCCAAAGGTTCCAGTTTTAGGAGAATCCGACGGTCGGATCTCCCGTAATGTCCATTCGAAGTCAATGGTCGAAATTCGAGAACTGCCGTAGCACAACGCGTTCTATTCAGGCCATTATATATATAATATATATATATATATTATATATTTCGTTGATTTCCTTTTAAAACGTATTTTATAAATTGTTTTAAATTCGTTTTCAAAACGATTTCAACTTCATATTCAATTCCTAATCAAAATTGAATATTCCATATCATTTATATATTAATGATAATATTTTCAAAACGTTATATTTTGAAATCATTTCCTTTTCTATATTCATTATAAAAATGAATATAATCGATATAAATATCGTTCATGTCAAAATGACGCATATCTAATCAACACGGCTTTATATATTTCAATAACTTCGTTATTCTATTCAACAAATGAATATTTTCTTCAACACATGAACATATATTTTATTCAACACATGAATTTTCTTTTATTCAACAAATGAACATATATTTTATTCAACACATGAATTTTTATTATTTATTTCTTACAATAAAAATGTGAATTTTATTGTATAAATATTTCGTTCAACACGTGAATAGTTTGAACACATGAATATTCTCAACACATGAGAATTGTCAACACATGACTATTTTGTTTATTCAACACATGAATATAATTTATTTTCTAAATTGGAATGAGACCTACTCAATTACCATATAATGTTATTTATATGGATTCTATACAACACATGTATATAATAGCAATGATAAATAATCAACCACCATCCAAAGTGCACCACATAACTGCATAAGCATTAAATGTAAATTATTAACGCTTACATAGTTTGTCAACCCATCGATTAACATACAACTAAACAATCGGGATTAGTGTACGTCAAATATCATCCCAATACCCGTGTGGGGTTTCAGTCAACAAATACAGATTTTTATTTGTACAGTTGGGCGATGTGTAAAATTTATCGTCTCAATCAATATCCTTCAAATGGGTGTACATAAACAAATCGTTCGATTTGTAAATGAATATTTATTTTATATACACGTTAAAAATTATATTTTTTAACTATAAAATATTTTATTCCATTCCACATCACACAATCAATATTCGCACCACAAACAACAAACAAACAAGTCGTCCATGGTCTGTGGACAACGGATGTCGGGTTCTTCTAAGCACCGTCTGCATCCTAGTATATATTTCAACTAGAAAACAAATTAAAGGTGAGGAGTTCTCACTGAGGGTTCCACTCCTTCATTCTTTCCTTTTGAACTGTTCGGTTTTCTTTTGATTTCGGTCGATACCATCGCCATCTTTTCCCGCTGTTCACAGTAAAAATCATATTTTTATTATCACTATAATATAAAAATCATATTTTTAGCCAACGCTATTTATAAACAAAAAGCACATTTTTATCTTGCTTTCATTATAATAAAAATCAAATTTTCATCTCGCTACAAATATAAAAATCAAAGCTTTATATGTCATATATATATAAATAAAAATCTCCTCTTGATGTTATACAAGAATCTATTGTTTTCATTAGTAAAAATATAGAATTTTCTAAAATAAAAATATAATCTTTATTCTCTATAAATATGAATAAAATCCTATACTTACTCTAATCAAAGATCTAACCTTTTTACATAAGAAAATCGCAGATTTTATATAATAAATAAAAATAAAATAAAATAAGATTCTAAAAACTCACTTTGCCGGAGTCTGATCAGAGGTGAGGGTGAAACGACGGTAGGGTTAAGCGCATGGGGAGGAGGTGGTGACTGCGGTCGTCGCAGGGGGGTGGCGAAGTGGCGTCCGTGTTGGTTGCGCGCTTCTAGGGTTGGCGAGTTCGGATCTGGCGAGGGAGGCTGCTCGGGGTCACGGCGTGCAGCGGTCGGAGGTGGAGAGCGGTGGCGGTGTGTGCCAGCAGCGGCGGCGGATGGGAAGGGTGGAGGATCGATCACCATAACGAATTAGGGGAGGGAGCTAATTTTCTGATTTGGGAAAAACAAATATGGTGGGTGTACATGTGTAAATTATATATATTATGTTATATACTTTTTTTCTTTTTTAATTCCCTAAATGTTGACTTTACATTCGAACTCCAAACAGGACCCACTGACTGTCGCCCCTAGCTAATTACCCCCATTCTGAATACAATGGGATATGTTTGGTAAGCCGATTCGAATGTTTCAGTCAGTTTCCATTTAATTTAAAATATAAATCTATATATATTCAATTCAAACCTACATTTCAATGTACCGGGGACACAAATGGGCTCTAAAAATTACAGAAAAATTATTTCTAGCTTCGTATCAAAGATACGGTTCTAACAAAACTAATTTCTTCAAATTCTGAGACCGCTTGAAAAATGGTCTTTTCTGGTCGATCGAAATTGACTTAAACTGTCAAAACACGTTTACTTCACCACGCTCACATATTGATTCAAAAAATTATGAATTTTGGAATCTAGCAATAACTTGACATCCAGGATCCAACAAAAGTGGTTTCGTTGAAAATAGAGGTCGTTTGCAAAATTTCCATTTTTAAGGGTTAAATTTTCGTAGCGACTTTTCTGAATTTTAAACTGGACATATCTTTTTATTCCCGCTATGAAATTTTGATTTTTCAAATTTGTTGGAAAGATATTTTCAAATAGATTCAAATATTTTTGGTTTCGCCAAAATCCGGTTTATTTTGAATCCTGTACATTCATATGAACTTTGAAATCGAATTTTTGAACTACCGCACCATTTAAGGCTCATTATATAATTAAAATAAATTTATTCATTTTAACTTCATCAAAAATAAATTTTCCCTCATTATTAGTTAAAAAATTCATTTTAAATATTCAAAATTCATTAAAATCGCCAAAATAAAATTTTTAAATTTGCTCAAATTTCCGGGTTATTACACCTCATACCTCTCTTCGTTTCTTCATCTTCCCACATCTCCTTCGGATTGAAATTTTCTACATGTTGCAAAATCATTTCCGTTAATTAGGTCAGTTTTTTGCTATTTTATTCATCTTCCTACGTCGACTTCTCAATCTCTAAACTAATTCTCTCTCTATTTGCTGCTTTTAGTTCTTTCCTCTCATAAAATAAAATCCATCTTTAAAATTGCATCAAGTTTGAATACGAGATTTAAAACTGCTAATAGAAGATCTACGTTCATTGATTATGTATATTTTTGAATCCTACCGAGAATGCACAATTTTTATCTGGGTTGAGATTCAACTCTTCGTAAATCAGGAGGCCATCGACGACAGGTGTTTTTCGATGAGTGTTCTATTTGAAGCAAAGAAATCATTCAAAAAATTATGCACATTTTGTTTAAGAAATTACTCAATTAGCGCATGACTTATATAAGGTCAGCTATGTGTTTGAATATTTTGATTCATTTTGGTTTCTTTCCATTTTACTGTGTACCAATTTAAGTTTATTTAGAATTTGGTTCCTCATTTTGACCGAAATAGGCAAATATTAGTTTTAGGACATCAGATAGCGATGCTTTGTTGATTTTTTGGCATGTTATTCGCCTGCTTTGTTTAACGCTAGCTTTTTGTGATTATATCATTGTAAATTCTTTTGCTATGCAGGAAGCGTAAGTGATCTCCAGTTATTCCATATTTGGCTTTCTTAGACCATTAATCAATTGCTTAGATTGCTTTACTATATTGATTGATTGTTTTTTCTGGTGGAACATGAAGCGTTGTAACACAGGAGAAGAATTAGAAGCCATTTTTATCATTTACAAGTATACCTATTTTGACTGAAATACCGAATTTGATTTTGGTTGGTTTTTGATACAATACAAAACTTTACAAACTAGTTATTCATAATCTTAAAGATTTAATACAATACAAAACTTTAGAGAAAGTTAAAAACTGTAGCAAAAAATTACTAATGTGCCGTATGATCACAGTTGTTTCATGTCTTCTAATATAGTTAAACATACAAGTAACCAATACCCCTTCCTTTCAAAACCTTTCCCCCAATATTATATTATGTATTTTAGGACCAGTAATTCTTAATTCCAAGTGTTGATGCTGGTGCTTTCATATAAAGATTACATAATATTAGGTTGACTCGCATATGGGTGTAAAAGTTGGTGAGTTTGGAGCTTATTGGTTGTACTGAGGATACATCAAGGTTAGTGCTATTGCTTACTATGATTTCATATTTTTCATCAAATATGCGAATTCTATTTTTTTGCTTTTTTCGTCCTTCCTCTTTTATGCTGGTGTATTAGACAAGATTTGAGTTTTGTTATTCATGTTCTCACCGATTAATTCTGCCAATAGAGAATTTAAAACCCGTCCTGAATTGATTTCATTGTGTGGCTTTCACTGAACCAATTTTGAATTGATATCATTGTGTGGCTCTCACCAGTTGAATCGAGAATTGTTGGAAGATATTTTAGGATTTATTATATTTCTTTTCAATATAGTGAATAACCATTAATTATAATTTATTAAATGAAAATTATCAAATGAAGATATTTTAGGATTTATTATGTTTCTTTTCAAGGTTATTCAGAAATGATTTGTAAGTTAAGGTTCCATCTAACTTCAATCTACGCTATTTCCAGAAGTTGTTTGTGGTCATGATAAATACAAAAGGTAAGTCTTCATAGAATAGAAATGGTGTTATATATAAAAGTACAAACATTATGCAACATGAATATTTGTAAAAATTACTTGATGTAAATGCATCTGTTAGACATGATTAAAACTAACATTGTTGCTGTAATTTTTTCTGTTGTGGCTGGTATCTTCAACTTGATTTTTCTGTTTTGACTAAGTAATAGTTATTTTTTATGTTCAGTTCTTGATTAATGTTATAGGTCGACACATCATTCATATGATGGAAATTAATAACATCTAATGTACTATTGATTTTTCATATAGTGGCAGGAAAGATGATGCTTAGATTTGGGTTTTCACCAGATATGGTTACATGATGACATTTATGGAAGAAAACCTCACTAGCAATTGTTACTGTAGAATACGGATTATAAAATAGAAATGCCATATTCATAATTAAGGTATATGTGTTGGAACTTATTTATGATGGTAGAGGCAAAATTATATTTCATATTGTATTTATTGGCTAAAGAGCAAAAGATGGGTGGTAAGAAACTTATTTACAGTATGACATTTGTTTCGTGCTGTAGGATACTAATCATATAACATAGCATGTTTGTTAAGTCACCAAAAGACTGCATCCACCGGTAAAACCTTTTGACATAGGTATCCTTTCCACTATAGTGGAATATATAGTAATACGATACATTATACATTTGTTAGATATATTAGTTTATATGTTTTGTATGTATGAACTATGTAACGACCCGAAAATCCGAACCTTTTGAATCGACAATAATCCACACATGTTGTGACGACCCCAAAACCCCATACGACGGAGTCAAGGGTAATCTTTGGAATATAACACATAAACAGATAATAGCAGAACAGAATTAAACAATTATACCAGATAATGTACAATAGAATACACTGGATAAACGTAATCATCAGTGTTACACAGTATACAGGATCATACTTAGTACAAATACAGTTCAGCTATACATAAATGTCTACAGCAGAAAACAAACATAATATGTACAATAGGAGCTGAACAGCATAAAAAGAGATAAATGATAGAATCCATCTTCAGCTCCAGCTATCCAGAAAGAGCCAGCTAAAACATGAATACAAGGATGCCCGTGTAGAAAGAGGGGTACCTGAGTTTGCAAGTGAAACAAACTGCGAGTCAATCAGGGGACTGGTATGAGAAATCTACTTAACACATTTATAATATGGCTAATCACTGGACCACGCCACTTTCGTGGAACGGGTTTACTCCATTGGATTGCCAGTGCTTAAAACAAGTAAATCTTTTAAACATCGCAATGCTTTTTATAAAAATGAAGCCGATATAAGACTCATGTCCCATCACACAATGCAACGCAAACCGGAGGATAGAGTTTTACCTTATGTCGACCAAGATATGCTTAATACGTGTAAAGTAAAACCACTTAAAATGTAAACTTTATCGTTAAATTTTTAATCAGACCACAATTGTAAATTAGTAAGAGAACGATTCCCTAAGTATTAACCCCGAAGGCCGAAACCAACATCAGATCAAAACCCAGGAAACCATCCGTCTTAGCTCGTTTCCAGTTAGTTTCTAATTTTATACACAATCATAAATATCAATCATAGACGACATGAGCGTCCCATGCCACTATGTCGCCAAGTATAGGTGTAACAACCCGGAAAATACGAGCCAATTTAAATATTTTAAATTGGTTATTTCAAAGGAATTTGAACAATTGAAATAGAATATTTCAATAAAATAGTGAATTAGAAATAGTGAGTTAGTTTGAAAATTTGAATTCAAACTTTGACTGACTGTGCAGGGTGGAAAATATAACGGATTTTAGCGAAACCAAAAATATTTAAATCTGTTTATCAATACCTTTCTAACGAATCTGAAAAATCAAAGTTTCATAACGGGAATCAAAAGTTATGGCCGAATGAATTTTCAGAAAGGTCGCTATATAGAATATATAGCCCTGGAAAATTGATATTTTGCAAACGACCTCGGAATTCGACGAAACCACTTTTGTTGGGTCCAGGATGTCAAATTATTGCTAGGTTTCAAATTTCATAATTTTGAAGCTAGTATGTGAGCGTGGCAAAAGAAAATGTGTTTGGTCAATTTCTGTTAAATTGGATCGACCAGAAAATGGCCATTTTTCAAATGATCTCAGAATTTGATGAAACTAGTTTTGTTGGGACCGTAACGTCAAAACATAGCTAGGTTTATTTTTCTGGAATTTTTCGAATCAGTTTGTGGCCCTGGCAAATTGAAATGTACGTTCAAAGTTAAAATTAAATGTTTTATACTTTAATTTGAAGAATAACCGACTGTAATAGTCGAATTGGCCAATGAAACATATCCCATTGTGTCCGGGATGGGGGTATTTAGCTAGGGGCGATAGTCGTTGGGTTTGAATTGGGATTCATATGGGAAAACCCTAATTTTCTGAATAATATATATATCGGCGAATCAGAAAATTCCTTTCATAAATTAAAAAAAACCCGCTCTCTCTCGTTTAACGGCGGAAAACCATTCGCCACTTCCCCTCAAAATCGTCGCCGCCTCAGCCCCCTGCCGACGCCGCCACCTACCTCCGTCGACGCGCCTCCTCCTCCTCGTCAGATCCGACCAACCCTCACACCCCCTCGACCACCGTATCGCCTGAATCGAGCCCTCCAAGTCGCCGACTTCCCAGCGCCGCCCCGATTGCCAGAGACCACCGAACCACCTCCGACCACCACCGACCGACTCCCCTCTCCTCCCTCTTCCACGCTGTACCCTCCGATCATCCCACTGTGCCTCGGTTTTCGCGAAAACCGCAACCCTAGTTTTGAACCATCGTGAAAGGTGAGCTCTATTTTATGTTTGCACTTTGAAAAATCATATCTTTATGGTGTGTTGACGAAATTCGATGAAACAGGAAACATCGGAACCGCAAGGAAGCTCTCTACCACATAGAAGAGACCGCAGATTTTTATGAGTCATCTACGATTTTTAGCACTCCGAAAACCAATGTGAGAAATCTAAATTAAATGATTTTGAATGGAAAAATGTTGTGTATAAATTATATAAGCGGAATATAAATTACACACGTGTTGTATACCTCATGTACATGCGATGTGTAAGCTATATAAGCGAAGTATGAATTATACATGCATAAATAATTGATATATGTGTTGAAATGCAAGTGAAATATAGCAAATAATATATATATATATATACACACACTCCCCTCGTCCACAAACCATGGACGATATATATTGTTGTGAATTGGTGTGAAATATTGGATGAAAATGCAAATGGTCGAATAATTGTTTGTGGTTGATATTGTTTGGTTGTGGTTGAAAAATACCCATTGGTGATTGAAATGAATCGGAAATAATTGTGGAAATAAAAATAAAATATGCCGCCAGCGTACGAATTAGATGCATGAATCCCCATTGTCAAAAACCACGAGGTTTTAAGGTAGAGCGAGGAGCCGTACTAGGGACGGTGCCGGTTTTAACTACCCTGCCGTTATGCTGCCGAAATTTTGAATAATATTCATGTGTTAGAATTATTTTCATATGTTGAAATTATCTTCATGCGTTGAAATTAAAGTCATGTGTTGAAACTATATCCATGTGTGGAAAAGCTCATGTGTTGAGAAGTGATGTGTGAAAATTAAGTACATGTGTGAATGAATGAAGTGTTTAAACAATAAAAATCACATTTTTATAATATATATGAAGTATGTAAAATATTCGCCTTATATATAAATAGTTTCAACAATAAAAATTTCATCTTTCTTATATGAACAAATATATAAATTATCCATGTGTGGAGGTGCTCATGTGTTGAGAAGTGTGTGTATTGGAAAAGTTCATGTGTTGAATAAAAAGATCGAACAATAAAAATTACATTTTTATTGAAATTATAAAGTGTTAAAAACATTCATGTGTTGAACAAATATTTTAAATGATAAAAATATCATTTTGATCATATATGTGATATGCTAAAGATATGCGAGCGTTGAAATAAATATTTGTGAGAGAAATATTATTTTTAACGTGCATAGGAACTAAATAAAATAGTCATGTGTTGAAATATATTTTAGTTCGCCAAAATTATCATCTTTGAAATGTGAAGTGTTAAAAATAGCCACTTGTTCAAATAAATATGCATGAGTTGAAATATTCATTAATTAACTAATGATATGATTTTTGCCTATGCATGCAACATTAGAATGAATGGTGTTTTTAAACCAAAGTGAATCGAATATGAAGTTGAATGGAAATTGATAAGTGATAAAAATTGCATATATGTACATGCATATTTATTGAACAGGTTATAGCAAAGAGGCTAGAGAAGAGGAATAAAATTTTGTGCCCGACAAATAGATACACGTTTACTGTTTTGTTTGGGTGATGATTTTATGAGCCTATTGGTTAGCCGCTTGGCTTTTTCTTTTTCTTTTTGACATGAGATGCCCGTGTGGCTATTTGGGAATTTTCCCAGCCCCTCCCGTACAAAGGAGATTATGGCGAAATTTTCCAAAATTTAAAGGCATTAGCGAAATATTTGAAGTGAAAACGATATAGGAATTTTTGAATGAACTATAATTATATAAATATATAAATATAGATAAAATTAAAACGAAGCATGGCTGTGCAGTTCGTGTTTTGAAATCGTGATTTCAAACGACTAGTGCGGGAAATCCGACCATTGGATTTTCCCGAAACCGCAACCGTTGGGTTCGCCTTGGAAATATCTTTCCAACGGCACCAACTTTGTGAAGATCCGACGGTTGGATTGTCTGGAATGTTTAATTCAAATCTGAAGAAAAACAGCGTCAGAAACGATTATATTTATACATATATATATAAATAAAATAAATCGAATAACGACGCTGCAGTTCGTAATTTGAAATCGTAACTTCAAACGACGAGTGTGGAAGATCCGACCGTCGGATTTTCACAAAACTGAACCCGTTGGATTCGTTTTGAAATGATCTTTCTAATTATATAAAATTTGTGAAGATCCAACGGTTAGATTTTCAGATATGTGTAAAACAAATTTAGTGAAAAACAGCGCTTGTGCATCGGCACGACCTGAATCGTCGTTAAATTAAATATGGCCGTTTTAAATAAATAAAAATGGCGATATATCGTTATAAAATATTATAGACGATATAGAGTGGAAATAAACCAATTTCGGTGTGTTTGTTTGATATGTGATGGTTGAATGTATTTAACATGAAAATTATAACTACAGAACTGAAATGTGAATGTTGAATAGTCTAACCATGTGATAAATTGATTTGAAAATCTAAATATACGTGGGTTATTTGAAAAGGCCGAGTTCATCTCATTTCAAATAATCGATTGACGTGGGAAGTCGAAGAGTCGAAGACGGTTAAAGACCGACGATCTTCACATTGGATGGATGGGCGCTACTAATGCTCGTGATCGGAGTAGCTACCTTGAAGGAGCTGAAGTAGTAGCCGTCCAGGCATACTGTTGATTGTACGGATAGGCGAGGAATTTGGTGCCTCCGGTTTCGTTCAAACCCAGAACGGAATTGTAAATGGACTGTGTGTCTGACATTGGATTTTGTTCTGTGCTGATTAATCTCTGTTAAATATATATCTGTTTGGCGACGGAGAATTTATTGTCTTGCTTCACGCCCTTCTCTGAGACGTATGAGCTCAGAGGTTATGTATTGATAGAAATCAGTCGCGTGGATTGGATTGCCTGTGTGGAACGCCTAAGTGGCATATGATCAAGGCTTCTGTTGCAAAGCAAGGTCTTGTGGTTGATAATCAAAGCATGGTCTGTGTGACGTAGCTTTGTGTATAACATGAACTCGCGAGCCTCACACCCCGGTATGAGTCAAAAACGGGAGACGGACCGCTGGGAGAGCACGACGTTTCTTTCTAGCTAAGTTGGTGTCAGTGACCTACCAGCCCTGACATTATATATATTTTTCACCTGTGTGGTTGTTGGAATGCGAGGCGCCTTAATTATAGGTCTGTAAGGACCGGGAAACGTGTGTTCAGGAATTGCCAATCCTCAAAAGTAAGAGAGGACCGGCCCAGCCGATTCCAAGGACCGCTGTGTGCGATCCTGAGGCATTTGCTAGAGTGTCTCGAACGGAGAGGAGCCTTCCCCTTGTCTCGACTCATGAAGGAATCCAATTTCCAATACGAAATATGCGGATGTGATTGTATTACTAGTATGGCGACATAGTAGATGGTAGCTATGCCGCCTAGGATTGATATTTATGATTGAATTTGCTTTCGGAAACATATATGCACTAGTAATAATATCAAACACTTTTGTTTTATACGTATGAAGCATTTTTGGCCATTATAAGGTAAAACTCTATCCTCCGGCTTGCGTTGCATTGTGTGATGGGACCTGAGTCTTATAATGGCTTCATTTTATAAAAAGCATTGCGATGATTTAATCATTTACTTTATTTCATACACTAGCACTCATTGGAGTAGACCCGTTCCGCGAAAGTGGCGTGGTCCTTTGATTTGCCTTATTATTGTTGTAAATAAGTTAAGTAGATTTCTCATACCAGTCCCATGACTGACTCGTAGTTTGTTTCACCTTGCAAACTCGGGTGCCCTCATTTTCACACGGGCAACCTAGTTACAAGTATCTGGTGCACCTTTTGGCTCATGGCGAGGCTTGACTACACCGTGCTGACTTTGACTCTTTCCGCCATTCTAGTATATGTATTAAGATTCCGCCATTGTAGATGTAGACTGATATTTATTTTGTGTACTCTTTATGTATGATTCCGCCTCTGGCGATGGTGACTGATTATGTATTATTATGCACTAAGTTGTATCCTGCACTGTGCTCTCTAATGTGGTGATATCTATATGATTCCGCTGTCATATGTGTGTAAATTGTTCTATTTTATGTTTATGCTATTATCTGTGATCTGCTAACGATGATTGATGTGTTATATTCCAATGATTATCCTTAACATCGTGTCACTATAACACCCCGAATTTTTAAGTATAATTAAAAATGAAATAAAATATATGAAAATATGCTTATGATAGGTAAATAATGGTGATGCATAAGAAGAATTAATTAATACATGAAATAGAAGAAAAATTAGTTTATAACGGTGTGTGTAACAGAAAAGACAGTAAAATGAGGATAATTAATTTAATAATCAGGAATTAGGTAAAATGGACATCACCATTGCGTTCCTCTCGAAATTTTACATGAAATAGAGTCCGATTTTTCGAAAATCGGAGTCCAGATGAAGAAATTATGGCCTGTAGAAGATTCAGAAGGTTTCGGTCAGCACAGAACTGGGCAGGTCGACCTGGGGGTCGACCTGGGGGCCAGGTCGACCAGGGGGTCGACCTAGGAGTCGACCTCCCCCATGGGGGTCGACTATAGTGTCGACCTGCCCCCCTAACGGTTGACCTGGTCGGCCTGTTTCGGTCCAGAACACGTTTTTGAAGCCCAGGGACGATTTTTGATGGTCCGGATTGGTTTTAGGGTTAATCTGATGGCTGAAATGAATTGCTACACCTACAAAAACAACCTAAGACCTAGCCTTCTCTACACATAATTCTATTCTGCTTCCTCTCTGCCTCTGTTTTAAATAAAAATAAAAATGGCGTCGCTACTCTGCTGGAATCAAAACTAGAAGCTAATCAACATCAACCTAAGCAACTCAATTCAAGCTAGGGATTAAAGCTCCTACAACGATTCTACAACAAATTAAAGTTCTTTAATCCAACCAAGGCAAGTGCAGTTATTTTCCGATATAAACGTTAATTCTGATTGTGACATGAATTGTAAATCAGAATCTGAGGATATATCTGTTCTGTTCTGTTTAGATCCATCTTATTCTGCATCTCTTTCCTCTTTCTGTTCTATAGCCAGGCTACCCCGAGCGTGAGCCATCTCATAAGAGATTAACATAAGCTAAAATGTTTGGGACAACAAAATGAATGATGCATAAATTGGGCATGACCAATAGGTGACTGATTTTAGGAAAGAACATGGACTGTAGCTAGAACATAAATATGAGACATATGATTTGACATGTTATGTTTATATCATAAAAGGTATTGAACATATGATTTGTGGACACGACATAAAAAGGTATATAATTCGACATAAATATAGACTGTATTGAACATATGATTTGAGATAAAGGGAATATGGCTTAGGTATAAAGATTTACATCAAAGTAGGATATCTATTATGTAAATAAACACCTAAGTAAGGGATCTTTGGGATATATGACATGCATAGTAATCTATGGCTATATTTGGTATAATTTATATATGGATCTTCTGTACTATGCAAGATTAATAAAAATTGAAACATATGTTTTATGGTAAATTATGACCATAGTCTGTGCTATGTAAATTTAATGCAAACATGGGGTATATGATCATATTGTGAATCATGACTGTTATGTATGCATGTGAACTTAGGCAAGATTTATAATTAGGCAAGATATGTTTGTGAAACTTTAAGGAATGATTAAATCTGTTATATTCGCCAAATTTGCTAGTTCCGCTATATTTGCCTAATCTGCTAGTTCTGTTATATTGCCTAATCTACTGCCTAGTCTGCTAGATTTGTTCATCTGCCAAATCTGTCATCTGCTAAGTCTGTTGAAAATGCCAAATCTGCTAAACTAAATCTGTTGAGATGCCTAATCTGTTATCTGCTAAATCTGCTTGTTGCTTAATCTGTTGAATCCGTTAAGTCGCCTAAATCTGTTATCTGCTATGTCTGTTAAGTGATATATTCAGTCTGTTATTGACATAATCTGAATTAGCTATGAATAATTGACATGTATATTAGGCGTGGGTATAAATGGTAAATCATTAATTAATTGGCCGTAAAGATAAACAGGCTAACTCGAGGTTAGAATGAGTTTGCGGCGTAATTCTGCCCGGAACCGCCCGGCATATTCCAGTGGCCGCAAACAATAGGTTCTAATGTGAGAAGTTAGTCATAACGTGCTTGAAACCCGAGGTTAGACTCAGTTTGCGACAGAAATCTGCCCGGAACCAACCGGCCTAACCAGTAGCCGCAAACTGTCAGTCTAATGTGAGAGGTCTGGGCATTAATATTTAATTAATGAAAATCTGAGATAAATATGATGTCTAAAACATGTTGGGCGGATAGGATTAAACCCACTAGACTGATGAATTTAATAAATCTGTTCCGTGAATCTGTAGGCCCAATTACAAAGTTAGACAAATCTGTAAGTCTGTTAATCTGTAACTGGTTAATCGGTAAGTCTGTTAAATCTGTATATCTGATCCGTTAGTCTGAAAACTTGTCTGTGAACTGGTTGATCTGAATTCTATATGTTTGAAATTGTAAACAAGTTAATTTGAAATCTGTTAGTCTGGGGACACAAGGTTAGGAGGGGAATTACTTGTGTAATCTGTTGTTTGGGACCCATATTAGTCAGTAACCCTTTCTGGTATCAAAACTTTGACCCAACAGTAGGTAGGGTCCGGGCACGCTTACTAAATTAATTATAAGCGGTTCATTCTGATAATGGCGAGGGGTGTTGATGGTGCGTTCCAACCGGGTCATGTGCGTGCATGGATCCCGGTCTGCCTCTGAGGATGTAAGACGCCGTGACATCTGTAAATAGGTCTGTGCCAATTGGTTGTCACTTTAGGGAGTGATACACCCTACTGTGGGGCCGACACAGGATATTTATGTATTAGGGAGCCGATCGCTTGGGGTAAGGTTTTAGGGTACACTTAGTTCTGTCTGTTTCTGTTGGTACCGTCTGTTTCTGTTGGGTGGAAACACCTGTCTGTTTCTACGTGGTACCGTCTGTTCGGGTGGTAAAGGCCCAATCACTAGTGTACACCTAATTCTACATTCTGTTTCCATAGGGATTAATCTGTTTCTGCTTCTGTCTGTTTCTGTTCGGGTGGTAAAGGCCCATTACTAGCACTCTCTTCTGTGGAAATTATTCTGTACCCGTTTCTGTTTCAGTTTAGACATTAGGGTGACACCTAATTCTGTTATACTAGTATTAGTGCAGAGAAGTAAGATGTAAATAAGAAGCAAGGCTTGTCTACATCATTATGTTTCTGCTGTTTAACCTAAGTATATCTGCTGCTCTTGTCACGGCCATCTCTTATCCAGTTTTGCTTTCATGTCATTATTATTATTATTATCCGTTCATATGCTGAAAGTCACTGGACTTGCCAGACTTTATGTCTGACCTTGCTTGTTTCCGCCCCTTTTTCTTCCGTTTCCCCCCCAGGTTATTCAAGGAGGGAATACTTTAGCTTGATCCGGATTCCTTCTGCTTGAAGTGCTTAAAGTATGGCTTGGCTCTGTATAGCTTCCGTTCTGTGGGGATTATGATTTTAAAGTTTTGTACTCTGATGGCTTTTGAACAAGGCTGATATATATGTACTTGAGTTTTTGGTAAAGTTGTAATCAAACTGATTTCTGTCCGCTGCAATAAAAATATAAAGTTTTTCAAGTACTATTTTTATATCTGTCTTGTAATATTCTGTTCTGTTTACTAAAATGCTCCATCAAAGTTAAGGCATTCCCTTTGTGAGTGACCTTAACGGAGGTGGGGTGTTACACTTAGTATCAGAGCTGAAGGTTTCCAGATTGGGTAAAGTTTTTGAAAACTATTTTCAAAAAGGTTTTAAAAGGAAGTATTTTCAAAAGGAAAGTTTATTTTAAAAAAAAAACATGATCCCCAAAAGCCATATATCTATCTTTTGATCCTCCGTTTGAATCTTTGTTTCCTTCTTTCTCCGGGGCTCCCGACTTTCTGGGAGGTAACCTCATCGCGGCATGGTTCTGTAGGCTTGATAAGACTACGACACTAGTCAAAGGGCAAATAAACGCCCGACTTCCATCTGTAGCAGTAGTCTCGCCTACGGCTAATTTTCTTTCGAGCTTTGTCGGATTTTCCGGGCGATGGAGGCAGCTTTCGATGGACTTGTCCACGTGTTACACATAGATAGTAAAGTTGAGAATGAGTGAGATTGGCTAAGGAGCACAACCCAAGGATGAGAAACTCATGGACATGGACTTGGTTCACAAAGGAGGCAAAAAGGAAACACAAAAGAAGGAAGAAAAGCCTGAAGATAAAGGAGGAGAAAAGTGCTTTACTTATGGAAGCTTGACTCAAGAGGAAGGACAGAGGACATGACCTACTTCGGGAAGGCAGGTGAATGCTCTCATAGTTGGTGGATAAGATAGAAGTAGGAAAATTTTCGTAGAGAGTTTAGTTTCCTTATCTGGTTATTGAGTTAGAACTCTTTCCGATTATGGCATTCTGATTTCGTAGTCGAGTCTCTGCACTTTAATACTAGTCTTGTTTCTGATCTGGTTATAGTCTCAAACCCCATAGGGGTTACGACTCATCTGCTGGTGATAGGTTGGGGTTTGAGGATATCTTTGTTAGACGTCAAGTAAGATGCATACATTCTGAGTTTTCGTGGGGTATGATTTTATCATGCTTAACATCCTAAAAGCCATTAGGGAACCTGATCTGTACCAGTAGTCTGTAAGTATCTGAATACTTCTGATAAGATTTCCAGTTTTGACATTGTCTAAAGAGGGTAATCCTCTGGGTGTCAATTTGATGTTGGTTTCGGTCTTCGGGGGGCGATAATTAGGACCCATGCCTAATGGGAACCAAGTTTTTGTTCTATCTGTACTCGCTTCCATCATTCGACTGTATCTTATCGATCGAATCTTCGAACTTTAGGTAGAAACTAATGGGTTTAAACATGTGTTTGAGACATGTTATGTTTGATGGTTGCAAGTGGATGCAAGTGGTTGCTAGTGGTTGCCCGTGGATGCATATACACACACTAAGCACTAGATCGGCTCAAAAACACTCTCATACTGCATATGGATGTGTGAGCATTTTTAATTTTTGTGGATGCAAAATGATTGACTCAGCACATGGATGTTGCATATGACTGAATGGTTGTGCACTCATATAGAAATGATATGTATCGAGTAGGAAAATTGCATACATGTTGGACTCATGGCACTGGCATAATTCGCATTAAGAAAGTCAACTGAATCAGTGGACCGCCTGATCTTTGCATTAGACAAGGAACATATACACACACTTCTTGCATATGTTCATACAACATTAGAAATCCCTTAAGGACAATGAATGCCTGTGATTGGTGATTGAGTAGATGGATGATTGGATGGTAGGACACATTCTTCTTAACTTGAAGATTTCGGGGATGAAATCCTTTAAGGAGGGGAGAATGTAACACCCCGCATTTTTAAGTATAATTAAAAATGAAATAAAATATATGAAAATATGCTTATGATAGGTAAATAATGGTGATGCATAAGAAGAATTAATTAATACATGAAAGAGAAGAAAAATTAGTTCGATAACGGTGTGTGTAACGGAAAAGATAGTAAAATGAGGATAATTAATTTAAGAATCAGGAATTAGGTAAAATGGACATCACCATTGCGTTCCTCTCGAAATTTTACATGAAATAGAGTCCGAGTTTTCGAAAATCGGAGTCTGGATGAAGAAGTTATGGCCTGTAGAAGATTCAGAAGGTTTCGGTCAGCACAGAAATGGGCAGGTCGACCTGGGGGCCAGGTCGACTAGGGGGTCGACCTGGGAGTCGACCTCCCCCATGGGGGTCGACTATAGTGTCGACCTCCCCCCTACAGGTCGACCTGGTCGGCCTGTTTCTGTCCAGAACACGTTTTTGAAGCCCAGGGACGATTTTTGAGGGTCCGGATTGGTTTTAGGGTTAATCTGATGGCTGAAATGAATTGCTACACCAATAAAAACAACCTAAGACCTAGCCTTCTCAACACACAATTCTATTCTGCTTCCTCTCTGCCTCTGTTCTAAATAAAAATAAAAATGGCATCGCTACTCTGCTGGAATCAAAACTAGAAGCTAATCAACATCAACCTAAGCAACTCAATTCAAGCTAGGGATTAAAGCTCCTACAACGATTCTACAACAAATTAAAGTTCTTTCTTCAATCCAACCAAGGCAAGTACAGTTATTTTCCGATATAAACTTTAATTCTGATTGTGACATGAATTGTAAATCTGAAACTGAGGATATATCTGTTCTGTTCTGTTTAGATCCATCTTATTCTACATCCCTTTCCTCTTTCTGTTCTATAGCCAGGCTACCCCGATCCTGAGCCGATCTCATAAGAGATTAACATACGCTAAAAATTTTGGGACAACAAAATGAATGATGCATAAATTGGGCATGACCAATAGGTGACTGATTTGAGGAAAGAACATGGACTGTAGCTAGAACATAAATCTGAGACATATGATTTGACTTGTTATGTTTATAACATAAAAGGTATTGAACATATGATTTGTGGACACAACATAAAAAGGTATATAATTGGACATAAATATAGACTGTATTGAACATATGATTTGAGATAAAGGGAATATGGCTTAGGTATAAAGATTTACATCAAAGTAGGATACTTATTATGTAAATAAACACCTAAGTAAGGGATCTTTGGGATATATGACATGCATAGTAATCTACGGTTATATTTTGTATAATTTATATATGGATCTTCTGTACTATGAAAGTTTAATAAAAATTGAAACAAATGATATTTGGTAAATTATGACCATGGTCTGTGCTATGTAAATTTAATGCAAACATGGGGTATATGATCATATTGTGAATCATGACTGTTATGTATGCATGTGAACTTAGGCAAGATTTATAATTTGGCAAGATATGTTTGTGAAACTTTAAGGAATGATTAAATCTGTTATATTCGCCTAATTTGCTAGTTCGGCTATATTTGCCTAATCTGCTAGTTCTGTTATATTGCCTAATCTACTGCCTAGTCTGCTAGATTTGTTCATCTGCCAAATCTGTCATCTGCTAAGTCTGTTGAAAATGCCAAATCTGCTAAACTAAATCTGTTGAGATGCCTAATCTGTTATCTACTAAATCTGCTAGTTGCTTAATCTGCTGAATCCGTTAAGTCGCCTAAATCTGTTATCTGCTATGTCTGTTAAGTGATATATTCAGTCTGTTATTGACATAATCTGAATTAGCTATGAATAATTGACATGTATATTAGGCGTGGGTATAAATGGTAAATCATTAATTAATTGGCCGTAAAGATAAACATGGCTAACTCGAGGTTAGAATGAGTTTGCGGCGTAATTCTGCCCGGAACCGCTCGGCATATTCCAGTGGCCGCAAACAATAGGTTCTAATGTGAGAAGTTAGTCATAACGTGCTTGAAACCCGAGGTTAGACTCAGTTTGCGACAGAAATCTGCCCGGAACCAACCGGCCTAACCAGTAGCCGCAAACTGTCAGTCTAATGTGAGAGGTCTGGGCATTAATATTTAATTATTGAAAATCTGAGATAAATATGATGTCTAAAACGTGTTGGGCGGATAGGATTAAACCTACTAGACTGATGAATTTAATAAATCTGTTTCGTGAATCTGTAGGCCCAATTACAAAGTTAGACAAATCTGTAAGTCTGTTAATCTGTAACTGGTTAATCGGTAAGTCTATTAAATCTGTATATCTGATCCGTTAGTCTGAAAACTTGTCTGTGAACTGGTTGATCTGAATTCTGTATGTCTGAACTTGTAGACAAGTTAATCTGAAGTCTGTTAGTCTGGGGACACAAGGTTAGGAGGGGAATTACTTGTGTCATCTGTTGGTTGGGACCCATATTAGTCAGTAACCCTTTCTGGTATCAAAACTTTGACCCAACAGTAGGTAGGGTCCGGGCACGCTTACTGAACTAATTATAAGCGGTTCATTCTGATAATGGCGAAGGGTGTTGATGGTGCGTTCCAACCGGGTCATGTGCGTGCATGGATCTCGGTCTGCCTCTGAGGATGTAAGACGCCGTGACATCTGTAAATAGGTCTGTGCCAATTGGTTGTCACTTTAGGGAGTGATACACCCTACTGTGGGGCCGACACAGGATATTTATGTATTAGGGAGTCGATCGCTTGGGGTAGGGTTTTAGGGTACACCTAGTTATGTCTGTTTCTGTTGGTACCGTCTGTTTCTGTTGGGTGGCAACACCTGTCTGTTTCTGCGTGGTACCGTGTGTTCGGTGGTAAAGGCCCAATCACTAGTGTACACCTAATTCTACATTCTGTTTCCGTAGGGATTAATCTGTTTCTGCTTCTGTCTGTTTCTGTTCGGGTGGTAAAGGCCCATTACTAGCACTCTCTTCTGTGGAAATTATTCTTTACCCGTTTCTATTTCAGTTTAGACATTAGGGTGACACCTAATTCTGTTATACTAGTATTAGTGCAGAGAAGTAAGATATAAATAAGAAGCAAGGCTTGTCTACATCATTCTGTTTCTGCTGTTTAACCTAAGTATATCTGCTGCTCTTGTCACGGCCATCTCTTATCCAGTTTTGCTTTCATGTCATTATTATTATTATTATCCGTTCATATGCTGAAAGTCACTGGACTTGCCAGACTTTATTTCTGACCTTGCTTGTTTCCGCCCCTTTTTCTTCCGTTTCCCCCCCAGGTTATTCAAGGAGGGAATACTTTAGCTTGATCCGGATTCCTTCTGCTTGAAGTGCTTAAAGTATGGCTTTGCTCTGTATAGCTTCCGTTCTGTAGGGATTATGATTTTAAAGTTTTGTACTCTGATGGCTTTTGAACAAGGCTGATATATATGTACTTGAGTTTTTGGTAAAGTTGTAATCAAACTGATTTCTGTCCGCTGCAATAAAGTTATAAAGTTTTTCAAGTACTATTTTTATATCTGTCTTGTAATATTCTGTTCTGTTTACTAAAATGCTCCATCAAAGTTAAGGCATTCCCTTTGTGAGTGACCTTAACGGAGGTGGGGTGTTACAGTCACAGGGTTTTGGGGTCGTCACAATAGGTTTACAATCAAAACCGCACGATGTCATATTTGGAAATTGGATTTCCGTGATGAACCAAGGAAAAAGATAGTCCTTACCGAATTCGAGACTGTCTAGCCTGAGTCTCAGGGCAAGTACTCAGTCAAACCCTTGTATCATCAAGGCCGGTCCACCGATGTGGATTAAAATGCCTGAACACTGTGTTTCCCTACCCTTTGGGGCGTAAATGAGCCAACGAATGACTACATCGGTCCCGGATCGACCGATATAACCGAGGCGCCTCGCAACAGCAACAACCACATAGGTGAAAATAATATAAATGTCAGCCAGTTTAAGCACTGACACCACCTCTAGCTAGAGGGAAACGCATGCCCTCCCTGATGTCCTCTCCCGTTTCTGGTTCATATCGTGGTGTGAGGCTCGCGAATTAACGTTACACACAATGCTATGCCACACAGGCCGGGCTTTGATCATCTACCACAAGACTTTGCTTTTCAACAGAAGCCTCAATCACTGCATCTTAGCATCACACAGGCAATTCACACCATGCAACTGATGGTTATCAATCACACAGAATGAAATCCAATGTCAGACACACAGTCCATTTACAAGTCCTTTCTGGGTCTGAACGAAACCGGAGGTACTATATACCTCGCATACCAATTGATCTCCACGTACGTCTGGACGATCACCACTTATTATCTATATTTCGGGATGCCTCCCAATCAAGACATCAGTTACCATCCAACCAAGGTGAAGATCTCCGGTCTTCAACCACCGTCTTCATCATCGACTTCTTATCATCGATTCAGTTATTCAGAATGGGATAAACCCGGTCTTTCTGAGCAACTCGCGTATATAATAAACAAGTGCTACACAAACACAACATACGCCTTATTCCAATTCATTAGTCACTAACCGTGAATTAGTAAGAGAACAATTTCCCAAATATTAACCCCGAAGGCCGAAACAAACATCAGATAAAAATCCAGGAAACCAATCGACTTAGCTAACCTTCAGTTAGTTTCCAAATTTCACATTCCATATCGTTTATAATATTTTATAACGATTTATCGCTATTTTTATTTATATAAAAATAGCCAATTTATTCAAGCGACGCTTCAGGCCATAACGCGGCCGTGGCGCTGTTTTTCTTCAGATTTGATTTAAACATATCTGAAAATCTAACCGTTGGATCTTCACAAAATTTATATCATTAGAAAGATCTTTTCAAAACGAATCCAACAGTTCTAGTTTTGGGAAAATCCGACGGTCGGATCTCCCGGTACACTTGTTTGATGTTTCGATTTCAAAATACCAACTGCAGCGTTAGTTTAATTATATTTATATATATAAATATAATCGATTCTGGCGTTGTTTTTCTTCAGATTTGAATTAAACATTCCAGAAAATCCAACCGTTGGATTTTTACAAAGTTGGCGTCGTTGGAAAGATATTTCCAAAGCGAACCCAATGGTTTCGGTTTCGGGAAAATCCGATGGTCGGATCTCCCGCACTAATCGTTTGAAATCACGGTTTCAAAACACGAACTGTAGCTTCATTATTCGATTTATCTCGATTATATATATATATATAAATATAATCTATTCTTCGATTTCAAAACCATATTCTTTTCATACATTTGATAAAAACGATATTTTTATCCAACAGACATTTATTTCAACACTTCACTATTTTTAACAATTCATGTATATAATACAAATGTAATTTTTATTATAAAACAATTTATTTCAAACACAAATACCATTTCTAACACCCCTAAGTCCCACATCGTGGAAGCCTGTATAAAGTGGGTACTTATATAGTAGAGTCTATCTCTTACTAACGCCGAGGCCTTTTGAGGAACAAAACCCCACACCTATATGGTGGCTAAGTTGGGGACAATATCTTACGTGATCGGAGGTGCGGGCTATTACAGTTGGTATCAGATCCAATACCCAGCCGGAATTGTGGCTCCTGTGTGGACCACAACGCTTGCGTGAGGTGTTTGTGAGCCAACGGGGACGTTGGGCTCTGTAGGAGGGGAGAATGTAATACCCTTAAGTCCCACATCGTGGAAGCCTGCATAAAGTGGGTACTTATATAGTAGAGTCTATCTCTTACTAACGCCGAGGCCTTTTGAGGAACAAAACCCCACACCTATATGGTGGCTAAGTTGGGGACAATATCTTACGTGATCGGAGGTGCGGGCTGTTACACCATTCAACACATGAATTTCTATTCAACGAATGAATTTCTATTCAACACATGAATTTCTATTCAACGAATGAATTTCTATTCAACACATGAATGTTTTCTATAGTTTGTATATATAAAATAAAAATGTGATTTTTATTATTAAAACGGTTTATTTAAAACACGAATACCATTCAACACATGAATTTCTATTCAACGAATGAATTTCTATTCAACACATGTATGTTTTCTATAGTTTATATAAATAGTAAAAATGTGATTTTTATTGTTAAAACAATTTATTTAAAACACGAATACCATTCAACACATGAATTTATATTCAACGAATGAATTTCTATTCAACACATGAATGTTTTCTATAGTTTATATGAATAGTAAAAATGTGATTTTTATTGTTAAAACAACTTATTTCAAAACACGACTATTTTATATATTTCATATAGATGATAAAACTATGATTTTTATTATAAAACAATTTATTTCAAAACACGAATGTCGTTCAATACATGAATTTCTATTCAACGAATGAATATAGTTTTAACACATGAAAATAATTCTAACACATGAATATTATTCAAAATTTCGGTAGCATAACGGCAGGGTAGTTAAAACCGGGGCCGTCCCTAGTACGGCTCCTCGTTCTACCTTAAAGCCTCGCAGCTTTTGAAAATGGGGATTTCATGCATCTAGTTCACACGCATGCGACGGCGAACTTTTGAGGCGACGGATCTCTCTAACGGCTTGACGAGGCGGGGCGCTCCTGGTCTTGATTTGAAGAGGAGAGGGAGCTCCACAAAATCCCTAACCGGAGAAGGGTCTAATTCGTAGCGTATCAGCCGGAAAAGAGCCGAGAAGGAAAGAAGGGAAGCTTCCGTTAATCGTCTGGAGGTCGAGCAGAGAGAAAATGTTTATGGCCAATGAGATTTTTTTTATATTTATAAATTTTAAAAATCCAAAAATACCCCTTATCTCATACGAACTCCAATCCAAACGCAACGACTGTCGTCCCTAGCTAAATACCCCCATTCCAAACACAATGGATTATGTTTCGTAGGCCTATTCGACTGTTTCAGTCAGTTTTCCTTCAAATTAAAATATAAAACATTCAATATTTAATTTGAACGTACATTTCAACTTGCCGGGGCCACATACTGATTCTAAAAATTCCCAAAAAACAAATCTAGCTATGTTTTGATGATACGGTCCCAAAAAAACTAGTTTCGTCAAATTCTAAGACCGTTTGAAAAATGGCCCTTTTCTGGTTGATCCAATTTAATAGAAATCGACCAAACACATTTTCCTTTGCCACGCTCACATACTAGCTTCAAAAATTATGAAATTTGAAACCTAGCAATTATTTAACATCCCAGATCCAACAAAAGTGGTTTCGTCGAATTCTGAGGTCGTTTGCAAAATGGCCATTTTCACGGGCTATATAAACTCTATAGTGACCTTCCTGAAAATTCATTTGGCCATAACTTTTGCTTCCCTCTATGAAACTTCGATTTTTCGGATTCGTTAGAAAGATATTTGCTAACAAATTTAAATATTTTTAGTTTCACTAAAATCCGTTTTGTTTTGCACCCGGTACAGTCAGTCAAAGTTTGAATTCAGATTTTGAAACTACCACGCCATTTCAGACCTTGTTTATAATAAGAAATTATTATATTCATTTTCAAACGTCGATTCAAACTTACTTTTCGTCGTTATTATTTAAAATATTTATTTTAAATATTTTAAATTCACTAGAATTGCCAAATTAAAATTTTCAAACTGGTTCAGATTTTCCGGGTTGTTACACATGTCTAACTCAAAACTGTACGTATTTACAGATAGCTAAATGACGATCCACATCTTTAACCACTATAGTAAAAAATATAGATAATCAAGGGGATTAATTTAGAATTGGAAAGAAAGAAGAAAACAAGCGCAGAATCTCGCAACGGAATGAACAAAATATAATAATCGAATAACAGTTCATGAAGCTGTTTAAAATAAACATTTGATCATTTTACAACATTTATCAGAGTTATACATTGTGACGGCAAGGAATTTCGCTCGGTCCGAACCAGTCGCTAAACCGATCCAGGCCGTTCGAAACGCCCTATCGTTTGAGAACACGACAAAACAGAACGCATACAGAAGAACATTTCATTGTATATTACAACAATGCACCAGAATACATGAATATACAGAGTATAAACAAATAAATATTACACAGAAATATCAGAGATTTAAATTACATTTAAATACATAGCAGCGGAAAATAATACAATACACAACTAGAAGAGATATACGGATACAAAGCTTTCCGGATACCGTTCCAGCTGTAAACCAGGATCCTGTGAATATAAATCTGCAAAACCAAAACTACTAGCTGCCCGTGTCGAAAATAAGGGCACCCAGAGTTTAGGTTAAAACAATAAACTCCAGGTCAGTCATGTGACTGGTGTGTGAACTAAAACAGTTATTAATCTTTATTTTAAATCATTAGGTAAATCAAGGGACCACGCCGTATAACACGGAACGGGTTTCCTCCCAAGAATACCAGTGCATAAAACAAACAGCGCAATGCTAAATAAAGAAAAATGAAGCTGTTATAAGACCCAGGTCCTATCACACAATGCAAACGCAAGCCGGGGGATAGGGTTTTCCCTTATAACAGCCAAAGAATGCTTGATACGTTTAAAACAAAACATTTGATACTATTATAAGTGCATAGAGTATAAAACAACTTCAAATCATAAGTATCAATCATAGGCGGCATGGGTACCATATATCATGTCGCCATATGTAGGTTTACAAATAAAACCGCAAATGTCACGTATTTGGAAATTGGATTTCCATCTATGAACCGAGGCAAAAGATAGTCCTCAACCGATTCGAGACGCTCTAGCCCGCCCCTCAGGATCAGAGCTCGAGTGACCCTTGGATCGTCAGGGCCGGTCCACACGGAGTGGATTAAAATGCCTGAACATGCGTTTCCCCGCCCTATGGGGCGTAAACGAGCCAACTAAATGACTCCATCGGTTCGAGAACGACCGATCAATCCGAGGCGCCTCGCAACAGCAACAACCACATAAGTCAAACTCGTCAGGGCGTGTAAAACCACTGACGCCACTTTTTAGCTAGAAAGAAACACATGCCCTCCCTGACGTCCTCTCCCGTTTTTGGTTCATACCGGGTGTGAAACACGCGAGGTAAACGTTACACAAAGCTACGCCACAAAGGCCGTGCTTTGATCATCACCACAAGACTTTGCTTTTCAACAGAAGCCTTGATCATTTGCATCTTAGCATGCCACACAGGCAAACCATCCTATGCAACCGATATCAGTCACACAGAATGAAATCCGATGTCAGACACACAGTCCATTTACAAGTCCGTTCTGGGTCTGAACGAAACCGGAGGCACCTAGTACCTCGCATATCCATCGATCTCCAAGTACGTCTGGACGATCACCAACTGTTTCCATCTTCTTGGGTGTACAGCCCAATCAAGATCATCAGTTATCACCCAAACGACGTGAAGACCTCCGGTCTTCGACCATCGTCTTCATCTTCGACTTATCGTCGTATTGATTATTCAGAATGGGATAAACCCGGACTTCCCGAATAACTCGCGTATATTTTATAAAAGTGTTACACAAACACAACATACGCCTCATTCCAATTCATTAGTCACTAACCGTAAATTAATCAAGAGAATAATTCCCCAAATATTAACCCCGAAGGCCGAAACCAACATCAGATCAATATCCAGAAAACCCTTCTGCTTGGCTAACCGACAGTTAGTTTCTAAATTTCACATTCATAGGGAAAGGTCCCCATTAATTTTATCCAAGATAAATTCCTTGAATTTATTCTTAAATCTATTTTTGAATATCAATTCAAACTAGTCGGGATTAACGAAACTTACCGAAGTAATCACTTGTTTTAATTTCCCAATCCCAACCTATTCATCCCATGAAGTAAAACTGGTAATACTTCATATCTAACACCACAGTGTTATCGGTAAATTCAATTACCATTTCACGTTCAAATCTAATTAAAGATTTAACTATCGCCTGGAGCAAAACTGGTGACACTCCCTTTCGATTATTTCAATCTAATTAAAGATTCATTAAAACTCCACTTAGTTTTAATCTTTGACTGGGTTAAAGAATCAGTGTCATTTAAAAACACGGTTCACGATAAACCCAAAATCACATTCATTAATCATCGGGTTAAAGAACAAGTGTTATTTAAAAACACTGTTCACGATAAACCCAAAAATCTCATTCATTAATCATCGGGTTAAAGAACAAGTGTTATTTAAAAACACTGTTCACGATAAACCCAAAAATCAATATCAATTCAATTCCAATTAAATATTATTTAATTGGTACACTTCATTAAATCTAAATAAAAAGATTTAATCTTTTCTCAACTGGGTTCAAGAACAGTGTTAGTGAAGACACCATTCACGACAAACCCAAATCACATTCATTAATTATCGGGTTAAAGAACAAGTGTTATTTAAAACACTGTTCACGATAAACCCAAAAATCAATATCAATTCAATTCCAATTAAATATTATTTAATTGGTACACTTCATTAAATCTAAATAAAAAGATTTAATCATTTCTCAACTGGGTTCAAGAACAGTGTTAGTAAAGACACCATTCACGACAAACCCAAATCACATTCGATATTCAATACAAGGCTCTGAATAGAAAATATATCGGCTTATATTCAATATCAAATTCTACGACTAACAAATGTCGTATTGGAAATAACGATATAAATATATATATATCTTTCAAATTTCCATAACAACACCTGTATAATCACGAATTCCAACATCGAAATATTCCGAAGACAATTTCGATACAAATCCACTCCAATGCAATCATTGGAAATTTTGGTTATTTTTAAAACCCTTTTTAAATTCAATTTATTTATTTAAAAATAAATAGAATTATATTTCTAGTTCAAAACTAGTTCATTTCGATAAAAATCCATTTTTATCTTTTCAAATATGGAGTTTTTCATCCCAAATCTTCACAAAATCATTTCTTATGATTTTACACAAATTATTGCTATTTTTAATAATTTTATCAAGGCCCGTACAGTCGATTTCCATCAACGGCCATCGAACTGCACTTACAGCGACCTTTTTCGAATTTGATTTGGACATAATTCCAAATCCAACCGTTAGATTTCAAATTTCTAATATTCGTTAGAAAGCTCTTTTCGATACGAACCCAACGGTTCCGGTTTTAGGAGAATCCGACGGTCGGATCTCCCGTAATGTCCGTTTGAAATAAATGGTCGAAATTCGCGAACTGCCGCGGCCCGGCGCGTTCTATTCAGGCCATTATATTATATATATAATATATATAATATATACTTCGTCGATTTCTATTTAAAACGAATTATATAAATAGTTTTAAAATTCGTTTCAAAATCTATTTCAACTTCCATCTCAATTCAAAGCAAAATTGAATTCTTCTCTATAAATTCGTTTTAAAATTCATTTCTATTCAATTCAAATTTCAATTCAATTCATTTCGAAATCACTTTCAATTCAATTCCCTTTGAATTCGTTTTCAATTCAATTCATTTTGAATTCGTTTTCAATTCAATTCATTTCGAAATGACTTTCAATTCAATTCACTTTGAATTCGTTTTCAATTCAATTCATTTCGAAATCGTTTTCAATTCAATTCATTTCGAAATCGTTTTTAAAATCGATATAAATATCGTTCACGTCAAAATGGCGTCAATCTAATCAACACGGCTTCATATATTCCTTTATTTTCAAATATTCTATTTCAAATATTTCTTTTTCAAATATTTCTTTTTCAAAACTGGAATGAGGCCCAATCAATTACCATATAAAATTAATTATATGGATTTTCATACAACACATGTATATAATAGCATTGAAAATAATCAACCATCAACCAAAGTGCACTACACTGTATAAGCATCAAATATAGATATTCAACGCTTATAACAGCCTGTCAATCACTCGATCGACATATTTAATCAATCAGGATGAGTGAACTTCAAATTTCATCCTAACACCCGTGTGGGGTTTCAAACAATCAAACACATATTTTATTTGTGCAGTTAGGCGATGTGTAAAATTTATCGACCCAATCAACGTCATTCAAATAGGTGTACATAAACAAACCGTCTGGTTTGTAAATGAATATTTATTTATTCACATTCACGTTAAAAATTATATTTTTAACGATAACACATTTTATTTTAACATATGAATTTCTATTCAGTTCATTCTTTAAATAAAATGCTATTTTTATTTTTCTAACTTATTTTAGAAAATTTCGGCGGCATAACGGCACGATACTAGAAACGGGACAAGGCCTAGCCTTATCCCCGGTCTAGTGAAGGCCCACGCCATTCACACATCAATCAAATTCACTTTCGTTATGCAAACCACAAAATTTGGAGTAAGGGTCTAACCTAGCCTTACTCCTTCGCCTTATAACGGCGCACGTCTAATCCTAACCAATTTATCGATTCGATTTTTTTTCACACCTCAAACCACATTCAAACCAATATCACAGTCAATAGCCAAACAGCCAAACAAACAAGTCCATGGTCTGTGGACGATTGTGTCGGGTGCTACTAAACACCGTCTGCATCCTAGTATATATATATAACTAGAAAAGTAAATTGAAAGGTGAGAAATTCTCACATATTGCTATCCTAGCTCCACGGCACTTCTTTTGTAGAAGTCTTCGTCGTTTCGCCTTTTTATCACCTTCGTTGCTGCTTTCACTACATACGTAAAAATCACATTTTTACTTCGCTATTCAATATATAAAAATCGAATTTTTACTTCGATGTTCAATATATAAAAATTCTATTTTTCTATCGAAGTTCAATATATAAAAATTCTATTTTTCTATCGAAGTTCAATATATAAAAATTCTATTTTTATTATCTATAACTATAAATAAAAATCGTTTCTTTATCTACCAAAAATCAAATCTTTTTATATTTAAAAACATAATCTTTTCTAAACTAAAGACCAAATCCTTTTCATATCAAATATCGAACCTTTTTCATAGTAAAGATCAAATCTTTTCTTTTACTTTTTAAGCTTAAATCTTTTCTATTTTAAAGTTTCAATCTTTTCTATTTTAAAGTTTCAAATCTTCTTCCCTTTAAAATTTTAAAATAAAAATCAGTTTTCAAACTTTAAAATGAAAAATCAGTTTTAACTTTAAAATATAAATCAGTTTTAACTTTAAAATATAAATCAGTTTTCTTTTTCAAAATACCGTTTTAAAGTCTTTTCACTTTTAAAATCTAAATCTTTTCCTAATTATAGTTTTTAAAACCTATAAAAAAAACAGTTTTTACTTTATATAATTTTCAGTTTTTAAAACCTATAAAAATTAAAATAAAGAAATATAAAAATAAATCAACTTACAGCGGTTGTTTTTTTTTTTTAAAAAGGAGGGGGTTTCTCGGCAATTCAGTGGGGTCCTGGCGATCGGAGCTTGCTGCGGACGGCACAGGCAGCGCGTGGGTGGTCGGAGAGGCTTAGCGTGGCGCCGGGGTGGTCATCAGGGGGTGGCGCATCTAGGGCTTTCGGGGATTTGGGGGTTGAAGGGGTTCTGGGCTCCCAGGGCGTCGCGGGTTTTTTTCGTCGAGGAAAGGGGAAGAGAGGGAGAAGAGGATCGGGAGGAGGGCGATGATGGCGGAGGATCGCCAGCGGAGGCGCGGCGGTAGGAGCTCCAGCTCGATCGCGCCTTCCATTTTGGATTTCATCATTTTTTTTTCTAATCTGAAGAATGAACGGGGGGGGCCTGGGTAGTTAAAAGGAGAAGGGGTTTTTTTTTTATTATTTTAATTTCAATATTTTATTCACATAAAGTAGCTTTTTCTATCGACCTCGAAACGAAGCCCACCGCCTGTCGCCCCTAGCGTTTTACCCCCGTTCCGAACACAATGGGATATGTATCGCAAGCTGATTCGATTGTTTGAATCAGTTTCCGTTAAATTTACATTTAAATCACTATATTGAATTTTAAATGTACATTTCAAATTGCCGGGGTCACATACTAACTCTAAAAATTCTCGAAAAATATTCTCTAGCTTCGTATTGACGATACGGTCCTAACAAAACTAGTTTCGTCGAATTCTGAGACCGTTAGAAAAATGGCCAATTTCCAGTCGATTAAAATCAACTGAAATGGTCAAAACACGTTTTCCTTTGCCACGCTCACATATTGATTCGAAAAATTATGAAATTTGGAATCTAGCAATAATTCGACATCACGGACCTAACAAAACTGGTTTCGTCGAAATCCGAGGTCGTCTGCAAAATTTCCATTTTTTAAAGGCCTGAATTCCATAGCGACTATTCAGAATTTTCAACTGGACATATCTTTTGATTCCCGATATGAAATCTTGATTTTTCGGATTCGTTGGAAAGATATTCACTATTAGATTCCATTATTTTTGGTTTCACTAAAATCCGGATTGTTTTGCACCCGGTACATTCAATTGAAGTTTGAAATCGAATTATCGAACTACCGCGCCATTTTCAATTCTATTTATAATTATATATAAATATTATATATTCTAACGACGACGTATAAAATATATACGTCGAATTATATTCAATTTATTTATTTTACGTCGAAATTATTTAAAATAATCTATTTTAAATATTCAAAATTCGCTAAAATTGCCAAAATAAAAATTTTAAACTGGCCCAGATTTTCGGGTTGTTACAATCTCCCCCACTTAAAACTTTTCGTCCCCGAAAAGGAACAAAGTCGAAAGTGGTTTGATTATTCAGCTCTACGTTCGATCTGGCTTCCATTCTCCAACTCTTTAGTTTCTGAGAATTTTCAAAATTTCAAAAATTTGGCTAACACCCTAAATTTTCGAAAAATTTCGCCATAACCTCCCCTGCAATGGGAGCATCGGGGAATTTCAAATAGCTTCCCCGGTCCTTCAGATCTCAAAAAGAAAAAGAAAAAGCCAAGCGGCTAGCCAATAGGCTCACAAAATCATCATCACCCAAACAAAACAGGAAATTATGTAGTAAACATGTACCTATTTGTCGGGCAAACAAATTTTATTCTCTGGCTCTAGCCTCCTTGCTATGACCTGTTCAATGTAAGTATGTATATGCAAGCACATGCGACCAATTTTCAATATAACTCAATATTTGATGCTATTAGGCATAAATGGTTCAAAATTAGCAAACAAATAAACAAACAACACAAACATCAATCAATTAGTGGATTAACGTTTCAAATTCATAATTTTGATATATATACTGAAAATCTTGTTTTTGATGCCAATTCACAACAAAGTGTTCTAGCTATATAAGATTTGGTTCTCACACCAGTCTAATGGAAATATATAGATATCACACTTTCGTCACTCGAAAATAAATGCTGGTGATGGTATACTTCATCATCAGGACCATGTCCGGGCGACTAGAGTGTGATTCTATATCTATCCAGTATATTAAAACTTTGAATACACGCGGATCAGACGTATACGCAAAATCTATATATACTGGATTGTCCAAAATCAATATAAACAAATAATCAAATACGAATAGTTGATTTAAATTTTCAAAACAAAAATGTTTTCATTTAAAAAATATACTCTTCACACTCGTTCTAGGATACTACTGATCCTATCTCTAACGAGTCATTCTAATTGGATATTACTAATCCAATATCTGATGAATTCTTTCGTATGGTTCTAATGTGCCTTGTTCTCTGAGCTTTGTAAACCAAAGCTCTGATACCAAATGTGACGGCAAGGAATTTCGCTCGGTCCGAACCAGTCGCTAAACCGATCCAGGCCGTTCGAAACGCCCTATCGTTTGAGAACACGACAAAACAGAACGCATACAGAAGAACATTTCATTGTATATTACAACAATGCACCAGAATACATGAATATACAGAGTATAAACAAATAAATATTACACAGAAATATCAGAGATTTAAATTACATTTAAATACATAGCAGCGGAAAATAATACAATACACAACTAGAAGAGATATACGGATACAAAGCTTTCCGGATACCGTTCCAGCTGTAAACCAGGATCCTGTGAATATAAATCTGCAAAACCAAAACTACTAGCTGCCCGTGTCGAAAATAAGGGCACCCAGAGTTTAGGTTAAAACAATAAACTCCAGGTCAGTCATGTGACTGGTGTGAGAACTAAAACAGTTATTAATCTTTATTTTAAATCATTAGGTAAATCAAGGGACCACGCCGTATAACACGGAACGGGTTTCCTCCCAAGAATACCAGTGCATAAAACAAACAGCGCAATGCTAAATAAAGAAAAATGAAGCTGTTATAAGACCCAGGTCCTATCACACAATGCAAACGCAAGCCGGGGGATAGGGTTTTCCCTTATAACAGCCAAAGAATGCTTGATACGTTTAAAACAAAACATTTGATACTATTATAAGTGCATAGAGTATAAAACAACTTCAAATCATAAGTATCAATCATAGGCGGCATGGGTACCATATATCATGTCGCCATATGTAGGTTTACAAATAAAACCGCAAATGTCACGTATTTGGAAATTGGATTTCCATCTATGAACCGAGGCAAAAGATAGTCCTCAACCGATTCGAGACGCTCTAGCCCGCCCCTCAGGATCAGAGCTCGAGTGACCCTTGGATCGTCAGGGCCGGTCCACACGGAGTGGATTAAAATGCCTGAACATGCGTTTCCCCGCCCTATGGGGCGTAAACGAGCCAACTAAATGACTCCATCGGTTCGAGAACGACCGATCAATCCGAGGCGCCTCGCAACAGCAACAACCACATAAGTCAAACTCGTCAGGGCGTGTAAAACCACTGACGCCACTTTTTAGCTAGAAAGAAACACATGCCCTCCCTGACGTCCTCTCCCGTTTTTGGTTCATACCGGGTGTGAAACACGCGAGGTAAACGTTACACAAAGCTACGCCACAAAGGCCGTGCTTTGATCATCACCACAAGACTTTGCTTTTCAACAGAAGCCTTGATCATTTGCATCTTAGCATGCCACACAGGCAAACCATCCTATGCAACCGATATCAGTCACACAGAATGAAATCCGATGTCAGACACACAGTCCATTTACAAGTCCGTTCTGGGTCTGAACGAAACCGGAGGCACCTAGTACCTCGCATATCCATCGATCTCCAAGTACGTCTGGACGATCACCAACTGTTTCCATCTTCTTGGGTGTACAGCCCAATCAAGATCATCAGTTATCACCCAAACGACGTGAAGACCTCCGGTCTTCGACCATCGTCTTCATCTTCGACTTATCGTCGTATCGATTATTCAGAATGGGATAAACCCGGACTTCCCGAATAACTCGCGTATATTTTATAAAAGTGTTACACAAACACAACATACGCCTCATTCCAATTCATTAGTCACTAACCGTAAATTAATCAAGAGAATAATTCCCCAAATATTAACCCCGAAGGCCGAAACCAACATCAGATCAATATCCAGAAAACCCTTCTGCTTGGCTAACCGACAGTTAGTTTCTAAATTTCACATTCATAGGGAAAGGTCCCCATTAATTTTATCCAAGATAAATTCCTTGAATTTATTCTTAAATCTATTTTTGAATATCAATTCAAACTAGTCGGGATTAACGAAACTTACCGAAGTAATCACTTGTTTTAATTTCCCAATCCCAACCTATTCATCCCATGAAGTAAAACTGGTAATACTTCATATCTAACACCACAGTGTTATCGGTAAATTCAATTACCATTTCACGTTCAAATCTAATTAAAGATTTAACTATCGCCTGGAGCAAAACTGGTGACACTCCCTTTCGATTATTTCAATCTAATTAAAGATTCATTAAAACTCCACTTAGTTTTAATCTTTGACTGGGTTAAAGAATCAGTGTCATTTAAAAACACGGTTCACGATAAACCCAAAATCACATTCATTAATCATCGGGTTAAAGAACAAGTGTTATTTAAAAACACTGTTCACGATAAACCCAAAAATCTCATTCATTAATCATCGGGTTAAAGAACAAGTGTTATTTAAAAACACTGTTCACGATAAACCCAAAAATCAATATCAATTCAATTCCAATTAAATATTATTTAATTGGTACACTTCATTAAATCTAAATAAAAAGATTTAATCTTTTCTCAACTGGGTTCAAGAACAGTGTTAGTGAAGACACCATTCACGACAAACCCAAATCACATTCATTAATTATCGGGTTAAAGAACAAGTGTTATTTAAAACACTGTTCACGATAAACCCAAAAATCAATATCAATTCAATTCCAATTAAATATTATTTAATTGGTACACTTCATTAAATCTAAATAAAAAGATTTAATCATTTCTCAACTGGGTTCAAGAACAGTGTTAGTAAAGACACCATTCACGACAAACCCAAATCACATTCGATATTCAATACAAGGCTCTGAATAGAAAATATATCGGCTTATATTCAATATCAAATTCTACGACTAACAAATGTCGTATTGGAAATAACGATATAAATATATATATATCTTTCAAATTTCCATAACAACACCTGTATAATCACGAATTCCAACATCGAAATATTCCGAAGACAATTTCGATACAAATCCACTCCAATGCAATCATTGGAAATTTTGGTTATTTTTAAAACCCTTTTTAAATTCAATTTATTTATTTAAAAATAAATAGAATTATATTTCTAGTTCAAAACTAGTTCATTTCGATAAAAATCCATTTTTATCTTTTCAAATATGGAGTTTTTCATCCCAAATCTTCACAAAATCATTTCTTATGATTTTACACAAATTATTGCTATTTTTAATAATTTTATCAAGGCCCGTACAGTCGATTTCCATCAACGGCCATCGAACTGCACTTACAGCGACCTTTTTCGAATTTGATTTGGACATAATTCCAAATCCAACCGTTAGATTTCAAATTTCTAATATTCGTTAGAAAGCTCTTTTCGATACGAACCCAACGGTTCCGGTTTTAGGAGAATCCGACGGTCGGATCTCCCGTAATGTCCGTTTGAAATAAATGGTCGAAATTCGCGAACTGCCGCGGCCCGGCGCGTTCTATTCAGGCCATTATATTATATATATAATATATATAATATATACTTCGTCGATTTCTATTTAAAACGAATTATATAAATAGTTTTAAAATTCGTTTCAAAATCTATTTCAACTTCCATCTCAATTCAAAGCAAAATTGAATTCTTCTCTATAAATTCGTTTTAAAATTCATTTCTATTCAATTCAAATTTCAATTCAATTCATTTCGAAATCACTTTCAATTCAATTCCCTTTGAATTCGTTTTCAATTCAATTCATTTTGAATTCGTTTTCAATTCAATTCATTTCGAAATGACTTTCAATTCAATTCACTTTGAATTCGTTTTCAATTCAATTCATTTCGAAATCGTTTTCAATTCAATTCATTTCGAAATCGTTTTTAAAATCGATATAAATATCGTTCACGTCAAAATGGCGTCAATCTAATCAACACGGCTTCATATATTCCTTTATTTTCAAATATTCTATTTCAAATATTTCTTTTTCAAATATTTCTTTTTCAAAACTGGAATGAGGCCCAATCAATTACCATATAAAATTAATTATATGGATTTTCATACAACACATGTATATAATAGCATTGAAAATAATCAACCATCAACCAAAGTGCACTACACTGTATAAGCATCAAATATAGATATTCAACGCTTATAACAGCCTGTCAATCACTCGATCGACATATTTAATCAATCAGGATGAGTGAACTTCAAATTTCATCCTAACACCCGTGTGGGGTTTCAAACAATCAAACACATATTTTATTTGTGCAGTTAGGCGATGTGTAAAATTTATCGACCCAATCAACGTCATTCAAATAGGTGTACATAAACAAACCGTCTGGTTTGTAAATGAATATTTATTTATTCACATTCACGTTAAAAATTATATTTTTAACGATAACACATTTTATTTTAACATATGAATTTCTATTCAGTTCATTCTTTAAATAAAATGCTATTTTTATTTTTCTAACTTATTTTAGAAAATTTCGGCGGCATAACGGCACGATACTAGAAACGGGACAAGGCCTAGCCTTATCCCCGGTCTAGTGAAGGCCCACGCCATTCACACATCAATCAAATTCACTTTCGTTATGCAAACCACAAAATTTGGAGTAAGGGTCTAACCTAGCCTTACTCCTTCGCCTTATAACGGCGCACGTCTAATCCTAACCAATTTATCGATTCGATTTTTTTTCACACCTCAAACCACATTCAAACCAATATCACAGTCAATAGCCAAACAGCCAAACAAACAAGTCCATGGTCTGTGGACGATTGTGTCGGGTGCTACTAAACACCGTCTGCATCCTAGTATATATATATAACTAGAAAAGTAAATTGAAAGGTGAGAAATTCTCACATATAGCTATCCTAGCTCCACGGCACTTCTTTTGTAGAAGTCTTCGTCGTTTCGCCTTTTTGTCACCTTCGTTGCTGCTTTCACTACATACGTAAAAATCACATTTTTACTTCGCTATTCAATATATAAAAATCGAATTTTTACTTCGATGTTCAATATATAAAAATTCTATTTTTCTATCGAAGTTCAATATATAAAAATTCTATTTTTCTATCGAAGTTCAATATATAAAAATTCTATTTTTCTATCGAAGTTCAATATATAAAAATTCTATTTTTATTATCTATAACTATAAATAAAAATCGTTTCTTTATCTACCAAAAATCAAATCTTTTTATATTTAAAAACATAATCTTTTCTAAACTAAAGACCAAATCCTTTTCATATCAAATATCGAACCTTTTTCATAGTAAAGATCAAATCTTTTCTTTTACTTTTTAAGCTTAAATCTTTTCTATTTTAAAGTTTCAATCTTTTCTATTTTAAAGTTTCAAATCTTCTTCCCTTTAAAATTTTAAAATAAAAATCAGTTTTCAAACTTTAAAATGAAAAATCAGTTTTAACTTTAAAATATAAATCAGTTTTAACTTTAAAATATAAATCAGTTTTCTTTTTCAAAATACCGTTTTAAAGTCTTTTCACTTTTAAAATCTAAATCTTTTCCTAATTATAGTTTTTAAAACCTATAAAAAAACAGTTTTTACTTTATATAATTTTCAGTTTTTAAAACCTATAAAAATTAAAATAAAGAAATATAAAAATAAATCAACTTACAGCGGTTGTTTTTTTTTTTTAAAAAGGAGGGGGTTTCTCGGCAATTCAGTGGGGTCCTGGCGATCGGAGCTTGCTGCGGACGGCACAGGCAGCGCGTGGGTGGTCGGAGAGGCTTAGCGTGGCGCCGGGGTGGTCATCAGGGGGTGGCGCATCTAGGGCTTTCGGGGATTTGGGGGTTGAAGGGGTTCTGGGCTCCCAGGGCGTCGCGGGTTTTTTTCGTCGAGGAAAGGGGAAGAGAGGGAGAAGAGGATCGGGAGGAGGGCGATGATGGCGGAGGATCGCCAGCGGAGGCGCGGCGGTAGGAGCTCCAGCTCGATCGCGCCTTCCATTTTGGATTTCATCATTTTTTTTTTCTAATCTGAAGAATGAACGGGGGGGCCTGGGTAGTTAAAAGGAGAAGGGGTTTTTTTTTTTTATTATTTTAATTTCAATATTTTATTCACATAAAGTAGCTTTTTCTATCGACCTCGAAACGAAGCCCACCGCCTGTCGCCCCTAGCGTTTTACCCCCGTTCCGAACACAATGGGATATGTATCGCAAGCTGATTCGATTGTTTGAATCAGTTTCCGTTAAATTTACATTTAAATCACTATATTGAATTTTAAACGTACATTTCAAATTGCCGGGGTCACATACTAACTCTAAAAATTCTCGAAAAATATTCTCTAGCTTCGTATTGACGATACGGTCCTAACAAAACTAGTTTCGTCGAATTCTGAGACCGTTAGAAAAATGGCCAATTTCCAGTCGATTAAAATCAACTGAAATGGTCAAAACACGTTTTCCTTTGCCACGCTCACATATTGATTCGAAAAATTATGAAATTTGGAATCTAGCAATAATTCGACATCACGGACCTAACAAAACTGGTTTCGTCGAAATCCGAGGTCGTCTGCAAAATTTCCATTTTTTAAAGGCCTGAATTCCATAGCGACTATTCAGAATTTTCAACTGGACATATCTTTTGATTCCCGATATGAAATCTTGATTTTTCGGATTCGTTGGAAAGATATTCACTATTAGATTCCATTATTTTTGGTTTCACTAAAATCCGGATTGTTTTGCACCCGGTACATTCAATTGAAGTTTGAAATCGAATTATCGAACTACCGCGCCATTTTCAATTCTATTTATAATTATATATAAATATTATATATTCTAACGACGACGTATAAAATATATACGTCGAATTATATTCAATTTATTTATTTTACGTCGAAATTATTTAAAATAATCTATTTTAAATATTCAAAATTCGCTAAAATTGCCAAAATAAAAATTTTAAACTGGCCCAGATTTTCGGGTTGTTACATACATTTATGTACATAACTGATAATACAGAGTAATGCAACAGAATAGTAGTGGAATACAATAGTAATAATAGATACTGTCTTCGTCTTCATCCTTCAGAAGATAACCTTTGAAACTGGAATGCTCAAGTCTGACCCGAGCGTAATAGCGTGAAAATAAAACAAGCTCGGATCAGGAAAAAATATTCTCATCTAAGTCAAATCAACATCATATGAACATGAACACACATAACTTAAGAGATGTTACGAGAATTTCAATCTCCTAAGGATCCGTCAAACTAGATACTATATAATATAATTTCGCTATTATAATAGTGTCTATTCACAAATACTTGTCAGAAAAATAGTGTAAGCGGGGTTACATTGATTACCCTTACACAGTTTACAAGAACATGGTCTATGCAGGTCCTGTATCACAACCAGTAAAACTTCGGTAGCCAGTGAGTCACATATAGACCTGTAACACCCCACATCCGTTAGTGTCACTCACAAAGGGAATGCACTAAGTTCTGTGGAGCATTTTGGGTAAAAGATGCAGATAAATTACAAGACAGACAGAAATTAAACAGCGGAAAATAAAACTTTACTTTATTGATAAAATAGTATCAGAGTATCATCTGTCTTACAAAATAAAGAAGCATAAAATACATTTATATTCCCCAATGTAGCAAGAGCCAGCCATAGCATCTGAAAAGAGAATCCCAGCAAAACTTCGACAAATCTTCAAGCTGGGGGAGAGTGACCGTCCAACTTAACCTGAGCTATACTATTCCCTCCTTTACTACCTGGGGGGGAACAGAAGAAAAGAAGATGGAAGAAAAACAGAGTCAGACATAAAGCCTGAGTAAGTTCAGTAACTTCTAGCATGTGAACATGGAAAAACAAAACGACATGAATTAATTGAATACAAGATAACACCATGATGATAGGGTCAGCAAGATTAGACAAGATTAATCACAAGATATGCTAAGATAAGATAAACTGGATATGCTCTAATACTTTCGCCGCTTCGCTATTTCCTTGTTATACTGGTTCCTATATCTCTGCACCACCTAACTAGTGTCCCAACTAGTAACGATAACGTGATCCCAATCCCTGTAGTTTCCATTGCCTTCAGGCATACATTTATTATTTATTACCTAGATCTAATCTAGGATTTTCTATCAAGTGCTTTCTAGATTCAACTAGAGTTTACGCTATCTACTGAACGCTTCTCGGATTCAATTATGCCACCTAGTCCAACTAGGGATTATGCTACCTGTCGAACGATGCCCCCAAGTCTAGGACACACTACCTAGAGTGGTATATGTTCCTATACTTTCCCACGCATGTATCGCGAATCGTTATTGGTTGTCTAGATGCACATGTCCTGTAATGTGCGGCCCGAGTCCTGTGGCAGGGCAAATCAAGAAACACAGAACTCGGTCGGGAGCTTTCAGATATCTGCAGATGCAGATGCTAAGGTCTGTTTTTATTCCAGTGGCTATGGTCCCACTTTACCCCTCCCTCAACTAATGAAAGGCACACCTTGAAAAATGAGAACTATACGCAGGCCCCCTATGCCCCACTGTCCTATGGCCTTCCGCAACCATAACTAGATAGCAAGTATATGGTCTTTTGGAGTTCTCCGCCTTTCCGCTTCACGTATCTCGATTGACTGAAGATGGATGGTAGACGACGAGTTGCTATCACAGGGCTACCGGTTTCTCGCCGAATCACGCTGGTCCATCCTAGTCTTTAGGTTGCCATATTTTGCAACCAAGGCATACCCTTGGTTCTTCTACCGTAGACCTTAATCTCTGTGAGCCCAGGAGGATCATCTGCAGCCTCACAGAGGGATACGAAGAGTACCCTCACGTCCCCTCGAAGCCTCGGGCTTTGTAACCCAATTCGTTGGAGCCTTCGTTTTAATCAGACGGACGTTCGCTCCTTCCCGTGTTATACTAAGAATTACTACTTAGTTCTACTAACTAAGATTTACCACTTAGTTTCCAGAACCGTTGTTTTCTTAACTAAGGTTTACTACTTAGCTCCTTTTTACTAAGGTTTACTACTTAGTTCTCTTTCCCGTCGATTTGGATTGGTTAAGTGTCATTAGTCAATTCAAGCTAACTTAACCCTCTTCATTTACCCTGTTAAACCGATTAAGTGTTATCAGTAATTCATGTTGACTTAACCCCACCACAAACCAAGTTATAATGGTTAAGTATTTCTTATTACTTAACCCTACCCATTCATCCTGTATTGGTTAAGTGTTCCTTTTTAACTTAACCTTGCCCGTCTGTTTTAACTAACATGTTATTAATGGTTAAGTATTATCCCTTCATGTTTTAGACTTAACCCTATTCCTTTATCACAATCTGATGGTTAAGTGTTCAAGTTTACTTAACCCTACAGTCAAGCCCAGCTAACATATCAAATTGGCTAAGTGTATTGAATTTTACTTAACCCCAACCTCTAGTCTAGTTAACATGTTAATTTGGCTAAGTGTATTAACTTTACTTAGTCCCACCTTCTAGTCTAGTTAACATGTTAATTTGGCTAAGTGTATTAACTTTACTTAACACCACCTCCTAGTCTAGTGAACATGTTAATTTGGCTAAGTGTTTTCTTAGTTACTTAGCCCCTACAAATCTTGTCTTGTTACGACGTTAAGTTTGGTTAAGTTTCCCTATGGACTTAGCCATCCCATTCTAGCTTAACTGTGTTAATTTGGTTAAGTGTTCCTATGGACTTAACCCTCCCATTCCAGTTTAACTGCGTTAACTGTCTGTATGAACCTAACCCCACCCATCGGTTTGGTTATCATGTTGAATTGGTTAAGTGTCTTAGTTAACTTAACCCTACCATTCTTGTTCAGGCTTTAACTAAATAAATTAAAGCCGCTACCACTCACATTAGACAGATATTGTTGCGATTACTGGATGTGCCGATTGGTTCCGGGCAGGTTTACATCGCAACTCAGTCTAACCTTGGGTTAGGCATATTCGTGTTTTCTAAGTTCAAAGGGTTTTGATAAATTTTCAAATCAGGTTTTGAAAGCAACCATCCCGTCTGTCGGATCAGTTAGGGATAGCCAGGGAGAGCCGGAAACTTGTATTTTCCAAACTCAAGCCTAGACACTATCCTCTCTGTCACCCTAGAACTTTCTGGTGTGTTATTAAAAGAGATGTCGTTAATAAACCTTTAATTTGTCTAAATTTACATTTTTTCATTTAGAACAAATTCTATAAGTAAATTATTCCTAATTTACTTATTTCCTAATTACTCTTTTAATGTAAATTGTCAATACTTATTCTTATGGCCCATTTTCCCCTCTATGTCATATTTATGCGTTTTGGTATGTAAACTATACCAAATTAAGTGTCACTAACCATGATTTTTCTAAACATGACAATTACTCACAATTATGGCCAATTTCAAATTTATACCAATATACTTATCATGCCAAATTAGCTAATCCAATTCTGATTTAACATTCTAATTACAGTTCATGTCAAACTAGACCTATTATTCTAGTTCACAATTCTTGTAAATGCTAGATTTACAAGTCAATACTCGATTCAAATTACACATCCTATAATTCATGTCAAATTCATCCAATTTGCATTTCTATGAACATGCCATAATACATGTTCCCAATTTATGCCAATTTCCAAGTTAAAAACTATGTTTTTAGTAAATTTCATATTTTGCCCAAATCGTATTCCCACCGTTCGTATAATCGTGATTCAATCTAGATTATAGATAAATCTAGATTCGTAGAAAATAGGGAATGAACCAAAGATGCTATGAAAAAGATAGACATAATAACAGACCTAACGAATTACACTGAAATTGATCTAAAACATCAAAAGCCTATAGGTCTGAAAATCTTATGGCATCAAAAGGGTTGAACAACGACGTAGGTTCAAGAGCATGGGTAGACCTAACTTAATAGGTAAATTCCCAAGATCTTAAAACCAAAGAAAACCAAGAATAGACAGAATAGATAAACATGGGTAGACCTAACTTAATAGGTAAATTCCCAAGATCTAAAACCAAAGTAAACCAAGAATAGACAGAATAGATAATCGGGTTTAGACCCAATTTCATAGTCACAAAACTTAAGCAATACTTTCCTAGTCATGAATCATAAGTGTTTATGTCATAGGCAATAGTTTATGTTTCCTAATCAAAGGCATAGGCTTGTGTTCATAGTCAAGGAAATAATTCTTATAGTCACAGTCACAGTCATAGGCAATGTTCATATCATAGGCAATGTTCATAGTCATAGGCAATGCCTAATTGGTCATCGAATCATAACAGTTCTTAATTAGGTCCAAAGATATAGCCACAGATTCGAATAGAAAGATTTGGCATATTCTTTTATTCCTTTAATTTCATGTCACGAATAAAGAAAGCATTCAAATCTAAAATGTAACCAACTTACATTGATCGGTTTTTAGAATAGAAAGATGGCATTACTATGATTCGTAGAAAAACAGTCGCTGCAGTTGTTTGAATCTTCACTTGCAATCCTAGCTTGACTTGAACCCCTTCTTAAAAGTCTTGAGCAGCATCTCCTCATCTTGATTTATTTTATATATTATTTATTTATTATTTAATTTAGAGGAGGAGAAGAAGCCATGTCTACCAAGAATCTTTGCAGCATAAGAGTAGAGAAGAATTGTGAATAGAGAAGGAGACTAGGGCTGTTTATATAGGATTAGGCGGACGAATCTGGTCAGAATGGCGTCCAGATACAGAAAAACGAACCAGGTTCAGAAAGCTGGATTTCGGGAGCAGGTCGACCCCCAGGTCGACTACCCAGTCGACCTGGTCCCCCCAGGTGGACAACCTAGTCGACTTGGGTACCTAGGTCGACTCCCAGGTCGACCCCTTGGTCGACCTGGGTCCTGGGCGGGAAATTTCCCGCCCAGCCCGCTTCTGGGTCTGTTTTGAAATTTTGAACTCGTTTTCTGACCTGTTCGAATTTTAAACTTCGCTGAAACTTCCGGAGGCCATATCTTCCTCATACGGACTCCGATTTACGCAAACTCGGACTCGTTTTCATGCAGAATTCCGAGACGAACGCAATGGCGCAGCCCATTTCCCTTTATTTTGATTTTAAATTCTAATTCTGCCTTGATTTGTAAATCTTAGTGTTACAGAATTACGGGGTGTTACAAGACCTATGCCAATATCAAAATCGTAGTTGTCACACATGAGGATAAACGTATGACAAGGCACATGAGGCTATACCCAAAGTAGTATGCTACTAGTTTGCCTGATCCAGACAGGTGGTTACGCCTAATGGCCCACTGTAGACATCCGCCCCATATTGAAACAAAGGGAATTACATCCCATCAACGGTGCACACCAACAAAACAACAACAACTGAATAATAATAGTATGGACCCGAGGCCCAGGAAAATCGATGAGCAGATGTCCACTAAGAGGTAGTCAAGCCTCTTTGGTCTGGCACGACTCCTGTTTTAGTCATTTCAAATCGACACAAGTGTTGGGGTCATCCATTATCGTTCACTTTCTTCAATCCAGTAATCGCCTCCAAATTCATCCTACTTCATTTTTGTAACTCCACCGTGTACCCAGTTATTAAAGTGGTTCCAACTTTGAAAAAGAATATGTCAATAAGAGGCCTCACCTCTTCAACAACAAAACGTCGTGTTACACACCGATTGGTATTTTATATTTCAAAAGTAAATCGTTATGATATCAAAATGTCATATCCACCTAAACAAATTTCACTTTAAAATATCATATTATTTTATATCATAATAATATTTACTTTCACAATTCATATTTATTTTGAGATAAATTCCAAATTCAATAATTGGTTATAACTTCAATTAACCACATTTTTCTTCGAATCCTCCATTTTACTTCAAAATTCATTTTGAATTCATTTATGATTTCAACATCAATATGATCATAATTACTTTTAAATCACAGATTTAAATGTAAACGCTTCCCACTTCTGAAACAGTTAAGTTTGAAATAGTTTTGGGGTTTAAATAAATTTTTGATTAGTTGTAAATAATTTTGGGAGATTTGGAATAGCTTGGAAATCAAAACAGTTTGAGTGTTGGAAATGGTTTTATGTATATTCAAATATTTTAATAAAATAAACTACTTATATATATATATATATAAGGAATATGTTTTTGAAAAACAATTTATATAAAGCACTCTATATATCAAAGGAATAAATTTCTTAAAATATTTTATATATAAATTTGTTTATATAGAAATAATTTCAAATCAACTGTTACTTTCTATTTTCAATAAATCTGAACCTAAGTTCAAATTTCAAACAAACCAAATCGATTACCAAAATCCAATCCAAATCGATTCCACAATCAAATTCATTTGAGAATAATCAATTTTAAAGGATAACTTCCCATTCCAAATATTATTTGAATCTCCTCGATTCAAATAAAATTCGAGTTCAAGTTCAAGTTCATAATATTTATTTAAGCCATTTCATTCGAAATTAATTTCAACGTTTAAATAAAGACTTAAACCTTTGAAACTATTCAAATTATAATCAATTTTAGTTCAAATTTCAATTAACAAATTTTTAGATCATTTCAGTTGAATTAAATTTCAAAGTTTAAATAAAGATTCAAACATTTGAAATAATTCAATTCCAACATTTCAAATATAATTCAATTTCATCATTTTGATATAATCCTGTTTCGACATTTCAATATAATTCAATTTCGACATTTCAATATAATTCAATTTTGACATTTCGATATAATTCAATTTCGACATTTCGATATAATTCAATTTCGACATTTCGATATAATTCAATTTCGACATTTCGATATAATTCAATTTCGACATTTCAATATAATTCAATTTCAACATTTCAATAAAATTTAATTTCAACATTTCAATATAATTCAATTTCAACATTTTAAATTTATTCAATTTCAACATTTCAAATATAATTCAATTTCAACATTTCAATATTATTCAATTTCGACATTTCGATATAATTCAATTTCAACGTTTCAATAAAATTTAATTTCAACATTTCAATATAATTAAATTTCAACATTTCAAATTTATTCAATTTCAACAAAATTAAATTTCACCATTTCAATATAATTCAATTTCAACATTTCAAATTTATTCAATTTCAACATTTCAAATATAATTCAGTTTCAACATTTCAATAAAATTTAATTTCAACATTTCAATATAATTCAATTTCAACATTTCAATAAAAATTAATTTCAACATTTAAATATAATTCAATTTCAACATTTCAAATTTATTCAATTTCAACATTTCAAATATAATTCAATTTCAACATTTCAATAAAATTTAATTTCAACATTTCAATATAATTCAATTTCAACATTTCAAATTTATTCAATTTCAACATTTCAAATATAATTCAATTTCAACATTTCAATATAATTCAATTTCGACATTTCGATATAATTCAATTTCAACGTTTCAATAAAATTTAATTTCAACATTTCAATATAATTCAATTTCAACATTTATAATTTATTCAATTTCAACATTTCAACAAAAATAAATTTCACCATTTCAATATAATTCAATTTCAACATTTCAAATTTATTCAATTTCAACATTTCAAATATAATTCAGTTTCAACATTTCAATAAAATTTAATTTCAACATTTCAATATAATTTAATTTCAACATTTCAAATTTATTCAATTTCAACATTTCAATATAATTCAATTTCAACATTTCAATAAAATTTAATTTCAACATTTCAATATAATTCAATTTCAACATTTCAAATTTATTCAATTTCCACATTTCAAATATAATTCAATTTCAACATTTCAAAAAATTTAATTTCAATATAATTCAATTTCAACATTTCAAATTTATTCAATTTCAACATTTCAACATAATTCAATTTCAACATTTCAATAAAATTTAATTTCAAAATTTCAATATAATCCAATTTCAACATTTCAAATTTATTCAATTTTAAAATTTCAAATAAAATTCAATTTCAACATTTCAATAAATATTAATTTCAACATTTCAATATAATTCAATTTCAACATTTCAAATTTATTCAATTTCAACATTTCAATATAATTTAATTTCAACATTTCACTAAAATTCAATTTCAACATATAATTCAATTTGTATAATTTCAATTTATTTCCAATGATGCCTGCAACATCCAAGGTGATAACGCTGATATAAAAATATAAACAACATCCGTACAGTTCAATATATCCATAAATAGACATCCATCACAACCATCATCCAAAACAGTTCAGTTTGCAATAATTAATTGATTTATATGTGTTGGGGTTTGTAACACCCCACCTCCGCTAGGATCACTTACAAAGGGAATGCACTAGATTTGGTGGAGTATTATCTAGGTAAACATACACAGAGATATCACAAGGCAGAACATAAATAAAGCAGCGGTAGAAATTAAAAACCCAATTTTTTTTACTTTCAAGAAAAGATCAAAACCTCATATATCCAAGGTACAAATTATTCCATTACATCAAGTTCTAGATAAAGAAGCATAAACTTAAGATAACAAAAGCAAATTATTCCCCAAACATAGCAGAAGTGCATACGTAGCATAGCTCACGACCAAACCGTACATGAGCTGACAGAAAGCAAGCTAAATCCAAGCTAAGAGCTAGTGTTTCCTCCCTGAGAACCTGGGGGGGGAACGAAAGAAAAAGGGTCAGTCATAAAGACTGGTAAGTCCTAGTGACTTTCAGTATAAAAACTAGTAAAGTTAACAAGACATGAGTAAAAGGAAAGTAAACATAGGGATGATAATAAGACTGGCTAAATAACTAAGATAACAAGATAAATCAAGTCTAGCATCGCATATTCAAGATTCGCTACACCAACTGTACTAGTGTTCTAACCCATGTCAAGTATTAACCATGAAATGATCCCTTGGCCCAATATCATGAAGTGACCCATTACGGGGTCCTACGGTACAATCTACTAATCGATCAGCTCCCTACAAGTTCTAGCTCGTCATGTGTCTATGTCATATGGCTGAATCACGAAATGTACTCACCTGTGCTAGGTCTACCATAGGGTGTATCAAGCCCTAGGGTGCCAACCACCGACACGAATCAAGCACGCACAGTGTAAACCTACTGATGCCCAATGCCTGCTTTTTCAACTCCGGACTACGTGCACGACCATAGTCCGCCTGAACCTACAATGGCACACCTACTCAGCCGTCGTTCTGGTCACTTACAATCAGCCCAGTAATCGTGCCCCACCCTGCCTAGTCCCAGGGTATCGTGATAAATCTAAGTGGGTTACTGCTGAAAAGGACCGCATAACTAGGGTTTCTAATGGGTTAAGTGTTGTCATTCAAATTCGTGACTTAACCCTATCCAAATCATGTATCAAGTTGGTTTAAGTGTGTCCAAGTGGTTCATGACTTAGCCCTATCAAATCATCATGTCAAATCGGTTAAGTATATTCAAGTGGTTCATGACTTAACCCTATCATGTGGCATTAATTCATTAATGCACCCCAACCTCTCACATTAGACTAGTTGTTGTGGTTACTGGATTAGCCGGGCGGTTCCGGGCAGATTTACACCACAACATAGTCTAACCTCGGGTTTTACGTGCGATATGACCAACTACCCACATTGGATCCTATTGTTTGCAGTCACTGGATTTGTCGGGCGGTTCCGTGCAGATTTACACTGCAAACTCAACCCAACCTCGAGTTGGCCATTTTCATATTCATTCTAAGTGTCTTGTCCAGATTCAAGTTTCGAGTCTAAATTCATGTCAAGTTTTCATGTCATGTTTCATTTCAATATCACGTCAAGTTCATGTCCATATCCAGGTTCAAGTTATAACAATGTTCATGTTTCAAGTTTATAGTAAATTCAGGTTTGCCTGAACTACTCAAATCGTATTCCCGTCGCACGTGAATTCGAATCGATACAAACAAATCTAATTAGGGAATAACATAGAAAGAACGGGCATAAGATGGAGAAAGTGATTATAAGGCAAGCATGGTATAACTTGAGATAAATTACTACAACAATACTGGCATATGGAATAGTGGTTTAAAATATTTAACTTAGCAAAATAGGGTGATAGTCATGGTAACTGTTGACATAAGATAATAACCTCAAACTTGTGAATAACAACTAATTCATCATCACATGCATGTTAACATCATAGTCATGAGGGGTTTAGGTTTACAACATGTTTAGGCCCTAATTCAATATAAATATTACCACAAGTCAAGATTCAAGATGAATAGATCCAAGGTGGACAAATAGTAGATCCAAAATACTAGATTCAAAATGAACAACGATAGATCCGTGATATACAATGATAGGTCCAAGATGATTGTCATACTTATGTTCAATTTCAATTTACAACATGTCCACATTAAGTTTAAAGTTTAGATCTAAAAGTAACTGGGGCTTACAGATCATGGTTTTAGAATTAGAAAATAAAGAGGCGATGTTGAATCTCAAGTCTAACAGAAATCCCACAAACAGCAATACTCTACATGTAGCCTTGTTGGAGAAGAAGCAATTCCTTTTCTTTAACTTTTCAACCAGAGTTTTAGCAGCATAAGAATAGAGAGAATTTGTGTAGAGAGACTAGAGTTAGGGGCTATTTATATAGGGTCAGGCCAATGAATCTAGACAGAAATCGGACCATAAACATCAGAGTGAATTCTGACTCAAAAATGGGCTCGGCAACCAGGTCGACACCCAGGTCGACTCTATAGTTGACCTGGTCCTGGGCAGGTCGACTCTATGGTCGACTCATGGGAAATTTCCCGCCCAGTTTGTTCTGGGGTTTGAATTCGAAATTTGAATTCGAATTCTGAGCTGTTTTGAACTTGAAAATTTCTAAGAACTTCGAAGGGTCATAACTTGGTCATACATACTCCGATTTTCGAAAACTCGGACTCGTTTCCATGCAGAATTTCGAGACGAACGTAATGGAGTAACCCGTTGCCCTTGATTCCTAATTAAAAAATTAATTCTGCTTTGATTTATAGTTATAACTCGTTATCAAAATATGGGTTGTTACATTCTCCCTTCCTTAAAGGATTTCGTCCCCGAAATCTCTAAGTTAGGGAGAATATATCCTACTAACCAATCATCCATCTACTCAGAACATCATCCACAGGAAACCATTGTCCTTAAAAGATTTCTAGTTCCATATGAACATATGCAGTAAGTGTGTGTATATGTACATATCTAATGCAAAAGATCAGGCGGTTTGTAACACCCTACCTCCGCAAGGGTCACTCACAAAAAGGAATGCACTAGTTTTGGTGGAGCATTATCTAGGTAAACATACACAGAGATATTACAAGACAGAACGTAAATAAAGCAGCGGTAGAAATTAAAAACCAAATCTCATTATTTCAAGAAAAGAGTCAAAACCTCATGTATCCAAAGTACAAGTTGCCATTATTCCATTACATCAAGTTCTAGATGAAGAATCATAAACTTAAAAAAACAAAAGTAAATTATTCCCCAAAAATAGCAGACGTGCAACCATAGCATAGCTCAAGACCAAACCGTACATGAGCTGACGGAAAGCAAGCAGAATCCCAGCTACGTGCTAGAGTTTCCTCCCTGAGAACCTGGGGGGGAGGGGGAACGGAAGAAAAAGAGGCGAAAGAAAACGGGTCAGTCATAAAGACTGGTAAGTCCAAGTGACTTTCAGCATAAAAACAGGTAAAGGTAACAAGACATGTATAAACTAAAAGTAAACATGAGTACGATGTCAAGATGGACAAGATAGACTAAGATAACACGATGAATCAAGCATAGGTCAAGTATAGCATCGCATGTTCAAGGTTCGCTGCACTAACTGTACTAATAGCCCAACCCATGTTTAGTACAAATCATGAAATGATCCCTTGGCCCAAAATCATGAATGACCTATTGCTAGGTCCAACAGAACGATCCACTAATCGATCGGCTCCCTACAAGTTCTAGCTCATTGTGTTTCTGTGTCATACGGCCCAATCACGAATGTAGTCACCTGTGCTAGGTCCACCATAGGGTGTATCAAGCCCTATGGTGCCAACCACCGACACGAATCAAGAATGCACAGATAAACCTACTGATGCCCAATGTCTGCTTTTTCTGCTCCGGAGTGTGTGCACACACGCACTTTGTTAGAACCCACACTGGCGCACCCACACAGCCGTCGTTCTGGTCGCTTACAATCAGCCCAGTAATCGTGCCCCACCCTGCCTAGTCCCAGGGTACCATGATACATCTAGTGGGTTACTGCTGAAACAGACCATGTAACTAGGGTTTCCGTCAAGTTGGCTAAGTGTTTTCATTTAAGTTCGTGACTTAGCCCTAACATTCACGTGTTAAGTTGGTTAGGTGTTGTCGTTCAAGTTCATGACCTAACCCTACCAATCATGTCTCAAGTTGGTTAAGTATTGTCTTTCATGTTCATGACTTAACCCTACCCTAACCTCTCACATTAGACCTGTTGTTGTGGTCACTGGATATGCTGGGCGGTTCCGGGTAGATTTACACCACAACTCAGTCTAACCTCGGGTTTCAAGTGCGATATGACCAACTACTCACATTGGATCCTATTGTTTGTAGTAACTGGATTTGCCGGGCGGTTCCGGGCAGATTTACACTGCAAACTCAACCCAACCTCGAGTTGGCCATTTTCAAGTTCATTCTAGTGTCATGACCATGTTCAAGTTTCATGTCAAGTTTTCAAGGATAAGTTTCATGCCCACATCCATATTCAAGTTATAACAATGTTCATGTTTCTAGTTTTGCCTATTATCAATTTCATAATACATGTCCATAACCAATTCATGTTTTGCCTAATCTTTGCCTAATCTAACCAAATCGTATTCCCATTGCATGTAAACGTTAATCGACCTAAGTTACAAGCAAATCTAATTCTAGAGATAAAGGGAATAACATTGAAGCTAAGATAGGCAGAAGAGACAAGCATAAAGCGATTAAAGAGATTACAAGACCGGCATGATATGACTTGAGATAATTGGTTACAACATCACTGGCATAAGGAATTTTCAAATCTAGCATGGTAAGGCGATAGTCATGGTAAACGCTGCCATAAAAGAATGGGCATGCAAAAGCAAGCCAAATACAAGGATAATGGATCCAAGTGGCGAATAAACTAAGCAAGCCATACCCTAGGTATATGATCCAACAAAATGCCAATTCGGTGCACATCATGGGTTTCAACTACAGTGTTATGGGCGCATGAACAATCAACTATAATAGTCTTAAGCAATTAACCCAAACAGTTATAGGTAGAAATCTCATAGTTATGAATCATAAGCGACTCATCACAATAATCATGGACAAATATCAAAAATAGTTCTAGGCAAATAGCCATAGGCAATTAACAGTAATAGTTTCAAAGTCATGGTCATAGAAAATGGCCTTATGTTCATAATCATAGGTAATAATCCTCATAGTCAAGTGTCATAGGTGATTAGCCATAATTTTCCCTGTCATAGTCATAGGCATAGTCTTCTATTTACAGTCATAGGCATGGTCTTATGTTCAGTCATAGGCATAGGTATAGTCTTATGTTCATCATCATAGTCATAGGCATAGGTATAGTCTTATGTTCATCGTTATAGGCATATTAAGGTTATAATCCTGAAGGAATTTGATTTACAACATGAATAGATCCAAAGCAATATTCACGAAAGTCAAGATCCAAGATGAATAAGAATAGATACGAATCAATTTCCATACAAAGATCCAATTCCAATATACAACATGGATATTAAATTTACAGCTTTTATCTAAAAGTAACTTGAACTTACAGTGCATGGATCAAGAATTAGAAAGCAGAATATGATTATTGAATCTCTATTTGATTGATTGTGTTCTAATTGAAATCCCCAAATCTGCAAATCTCTAAGCGTAGTCTTGATGGAGAAGGAGCAGTCCTTTTTCTTCCTTTTTATCTTATTATTTAAATTATCTTAGAAGCAGCATAAGGAAAGAAAGAAATTGGTGTGGAGAGAATGAGGCTAGGGGGCTGCTTATATAGGGTTAGGCAGATGATTCTGGTCACGAAACAGGTCTAAATACATCAGAATGCATCTAGCTCAGAAAACAGGTTCGGGAGGCAGGTCGACCCCCAGGTCGACACTATGGTCGACCTGGTCCCCCCCAGGTCGACACTATGGTCGACCTGGCCCCTGGGAGGTCGACACTATGGTCGACTCCCAGGTTGACCTGGTCTATGGGCGGGAAATTTCCTGCCCAGGATGTTGCGGAGTTTGAATTCGAATTTCGAATTCGAAATTCAAGCTGTCTTTGATTCTGAAAATTTCTGAAACTTCTAGAGGTCATAACTTGGTCATTCGAACTCCGATTTTCGAAAACTCCGACTCTATTTCGTGTAAAATTTTGAGACGAACGCAATGCGTAACCCGTTTCCCTTGATTCTTAGTTTAAAATTTAATTCTGCCTTGATTTATGACTTTAACATGTTATAAAAGTTCGGGTTGTTACATTTCCTCCTTAAAGGATTTCGTCCTCGAAATTTCTAAGTTAGGAAGAATATATCCTACCATCCAATCATCCATCGACTCAACCATCATTCACGAGCAATCATTGTCCTTAAAAGATTTCTAATGCTATATGAACATATGCAGAAAGTGTGTGTATATGTTCCTTATCTAATGCATATGATCAGGCCTGTTGATCTTCTTAATGGAAAATATGTTTAGTGTCATGAATCCAACATGTATTCAAAGAATCCTAGTCACATAAACACTATATGTGTGCACAAACATTCATCCATATGCAACATTCACATGATAACACATTCAATTTCATCCGTAAACAAGTATAAACACTCATGCATATGCAATACGAAAACGTGTCTGAGCCGACCTAGTGCCTAATGTGTGTTATGCAACCACGAGCAACCACTTTCAACCATTTGCAAACATCAACCATAACATGTTTCAAATACATGTTTACATCCATAGGGTTCTACCTAAGGTTCTCAAGATAGGGTCAAAAAGATATACAAGATAAAACAAGGCATCAAGGAGGAGAAGTTAAAGATGTACCCCCAGAAGGTCCTGCTTGCAGAGCTTGCCCTTGCTTCTTAGGACAGTTCTTGCTGATATGTCCAGTTTCACCACACTGAAAGCATGCTCCCATCTTCATCTTCTTCTTTCTACAATCCTGGACTATATGCCCCTCAATACCGCCGAAGTGGCACTTTCTTTTCTCACGTGTCTTGTTGTCATTACTGTTGTTGTTCTGGCTTCCTTTCTCAGAGTCTTTCTTCTTATTTTGAGAATCATTCGCCTTAACCTCCTTCTTGCCATTCTCGTCTTCTTCATGAAGGAGGGCCATATCCACCAAGCTCTCAAAGGTCGCCCCCATGGGTACATGAGTCATAGCAAGGCTGTGTAGTGGCTCATTCAAACCTCTGACGAAGCGAAGTGCCTTCTTGTGTTGGGTGTTCACTAAATCCAGTCCAAAACTGGCCAGCTGATTAAACTGATTGACGTACTCCTTGACCGTCATGCTTCCTTGCTTAAGAGTAAGGAACTTCTCCATCTGCAGGCTTCTTTCAGCTTGGGAGAGAAATTTCATCTCAAATCTTATCCGGAAGTCTTCCCAAGTTTCCACTGGCCTCTCAGCATGGGTAATCTCCCACCAATACGAAGCTTCATCTTTAACCAACCACCCTGCCAGCTGTATATTTTGCCTATCGTCAATTTCGAAGATGACGAACAAATCTTTGGTCTCCTTCAGCCAGTTCCTCGCTTCCACAAAGGATTCAGTCCTATAGAAGTCCTTTCCACCCATAGCCTTGAAGTCTCTACACGTCTTTGCGAAAGCATTTCCACGAGGAGGAAGAGGAATCGCTGCAGCTGGAGGAGGAATATCTGCTGGGCCTGTATCGTTGGCCCTAGCCTCTAAGTACCTCCTGAACCAGCCAGGTATTGGCACGCCCTCTGGAAAGTTAAGATTCCCAGACATGCTGAAAAACGAAAAGATAGAGATTCAAACGAGGAAACAAAGGAAAATGCTAATGGCTTTTGGGGAATAGCTTTTTCAAAATAAACTTTTCTTGAAAAATGCTTCTTTACAAACGGTTTTGAAAATAGTTTCAGAAGGTTTTTAAAAGCTTTTGCCTAGTCTGGTAACCTTCTGCTCTGATACCAAATGTAACACCCCACCTCCGCTAGGGTCACTCACTAAAGGGAATGCACTAGTTTTGGTGGAGCATTATCTAGGTAAACATACACAGAGATATCACAAGATAGAACGTAAATAAAGCAGCGGTAGAAATTAAAAACCAAATCTCATTATTTCAAGAAAAGAGTCAAAACCTCATGTATCCAAAGTACAAGTTGCCATTATTCCATTACATCAAGTTCTAGATGAAGAAGCATAAACTTAAAATAACAAAAGTAAATTATTCCCCAAAAATAGCAGACGTGCAGCCATAGCACAACTCAAGACCAAACCGTACATGAGCTGACGGAAAGCAAGCAGAATCCCAGCTAAGTGCTAGAATTTCCTCCCTGAGAACCTGGGGGGGGGGGACGGAAGAAAAAGAGGCGAAAGAAAACGGGTCAGTCATAAAGACTAGTAAGTCCAAGTGACTTTCAACATAAAAATAGGTAAAGGTAACATGACATGTATAAACTAAAAGTAAACATGAGTACGATGTCAAGATGGACAAGATAGACTAAGATAACATGATGAATCAAGCATAGGTCAAGTATAGCATCGCATGTTCAAGGTTCGTTGCACTAACTGTAATAATAGCCCAACCCATGTTAAGTATAAATCATGAAATGATCCCTTGGCCCAAAATCGTGAATGACCTATTGCTAGGTCCAACGAAACGATCCACTAATCGATCGGCTCCCTACAAGTTCTAGCTCGTTGTGTTTCTGTGTCATACGGCCTAATTACGAATGTAGTCACCTATGCTAGGTCCACCATAGGGTGTATCAAGCCCTATGCTGCCAACCACCGACACGAATCAAGAATGCACGGATAAACCTACTGATGCCCAATGCCTGCTTTTTCTGCTCCGGAGTGTGTGCACGCCCGCACTCCGTTAGAACCTACACTGGCGCACCCACACAGCCTTCGTTCTAGTCGCTTACAATCAGCCCAGTAATCGCGCCCCACCCTGCCTAGTCCCAGGGTACCATGATACATCTAGTGGGTTACTGCTGAAACGGACCGTGTAACTAGGGTTTCCGTCAAGTTGGCTAAGTGTTGTCAATTAAGTTCGTGACTTAGCCCTACCATTCACGTGTTAAGTTGGTCAGGTGTTGTCGTTCAAGTTCATGACCTAACCCTACCAATCATGTCTCAAGTTGGTTAAGTATTTTCTTTCATGTTCATGACTTAACACTATCGTGCGGCATTAATTCATTAATGCACCCTAACCTCTCACATTAGACCTGTTGTTGTGGCACTAGATATGCCGGGCGGTTCCGGGCAGATTTACACCAAAACTCAGTCTAACCTCGGGTTTCAAGTGCGATATGACCAACTACACACATTGGATCCTATTGTTTGCAGTAACTGGATTTGCCGGGCGGTTCCGGGAAGATTTACACAGCAAACTAAACCAAACCTCGAGTTGGCCATTTTCAAGTTCATTCTAGTGTCATGACCATGTTCAAGTTTCATGTCAAGTTCATGTCAAGTTTTCAAGGATAAGTTTCATGCCCACATCCAGATTCAAGTTATAACAATGTTCATGTTTCTAGTTTTGCCTATTATCAATTTCATAATTCATGTCCATAACCAATTCATGTTTTGCCTAATATAACCAAAGCGTATTCCAATCGCATGTAAACGTTAATCGATCTAACTTACAAGCAAATCTAATTCTAGAGATAAAGGGAATAACATCAAAGCTAAGATAGGCAGAGGAGTCAAGCATAAAGCGATAAAAGAGATTTCAAGATCGGCATGATATGACTTGAGATAATTCGTTACAACATCACTGGCATAAGGAATTTTCAAATGTAGCAAGGTAAGGCGATAGTCATGGTAAACGCTGCCATAAAAGAATAGGCATGCAAAAGCAAGCCAAATACAAGGATAATGGATCCAAATGGATAATAAACAAGCAAGCCACACCTTAGGTATACGATCCAACAAAATGCCAATTCGGTGCACATCATGGGTTTCAACTATAGTGTTATGGGCATGAACAATCAACTATAATAGTCTTAAGCAATTAACCCAAATAGTCATAGGTAGAAATCGCATAGTTATGAATCATAAGCGACTCATCACAATAATCATCGACAAATATCAAAAATAGTTCTAGGCCAATAGTCATAGGCAATTAACAGTAAAAGTTTCAAAGTCACGGTCATAGAAAATGGCCTTATGTTCATAATCATAGGGAATAATCCTCACAGTCAAGGGTCATAGGTGATTAGCCATAATTGTCCCTGTCATAGTCATAGGCATCGTCTTCTGTTTACAGTCATAGGCATGGTCTTATGTTCTGTCATAGGCATAGGTATAGTCTTATGTTCATCGTCATAGTCATAGGCATAGGTATAGTCTTATGTTCATCGTTATAGGCATATTAAGGTTATAGTCCTGAAGGAATTTGATTTACAACATGAATAGTTCCAAAGCAATATTCATGAAAGTCGAGATCCAAGATGAATAAGAATAGATACGAATCAATTTCCATACATAGATCCAATTCCTATTTACAACATGGATATTAAGTTTACAGCTTTTATCTAAAAGTATCTTGAACTTACAGTGCGTCGATCAAGAATTAGAAAGCAGAATATGATTGTTGAATCTCTATTTGATTGATCGTGTTCTAATTGAAATCCCCAAATTTGCAAATCTCTAAGTGTAGTCTTGATGGAGAAGGAGCAGTCCTTTTTCTTCCTTTTTATCTTATTATTTAGATTATCTTAGAAGAAGCATAAGGACAGAAAGAAATTGGTGTGGAGAGAATGAGGCTAGGGCGCTGCTTATATAGGGTTAGGCAGATGAATCTGGTCACGAAATAGTTCTAAATACATCAGAATGCATCTGGCTCAGAAAACAGGTTCGGGAGGCAGGTCGACCCCGAGGTCGATACTATGGTCTACCTGGTTCCCCCCAGGTCGACACTATGGTCGACCTGGCACCTGGGAGGTCGACACTTTGATTGGCCCCCAGATCGACCTGGTCTATAGGCGGGAAATTTCCCGCCCAGGCTGCTGCGGGGTTTGAATTCGAATTTTGAATTCGAAATTCGAGCTGTCTTTGATTCTGAAAATTTCTGAAACTTCTAGTGGTCATAACTTGGTCATACGAATTCCTATTTTCGAAAACTCAGACTCTATTTCATGTAAAATTTCGAGACGAACGCAATGGAGTAACCCGTTTCCCTTGATTCTTAGTTTAAAATTTAATTCTGCCTTGATTTATGACTTTAACATGTTATAAAAATTCGGGTTGTTACACGGTTACTGATTCAGTAAACCTCCTTAATGCAAAATATGTTAGTGTAATGAGTCCAACATGTATGCAAATTCCTAACATAATTTATAATCTCTACATGAGTGCACATAACATTCATTCATATGCAACGTCCAAATGATATCATAACAAGTTCCATTCATGTACAAGTATAAGCACTCATGCGTATGCAACATGAAAATGTGACTGAGCCGATCTAGTGCCTAATGTGTGTCATGCATCCACTAGCAATCACTTGCAAACACTTGCAACCATTCGCAAACATCAACCATAAATTGTTTCAATCACATGTTTACATCCGTATGGTTATATCTAAGATTTTCATGATAAGATCGAGAAGATAACAAGACAAACATAGGTAGTAAAAGCATGATACGAAAGGGTTTCAAGTTTATAGGAAAAAGAGATCGAGAATGTACCCTAAAAAAGAAATGGGTAAAGCGCGCGTATCTTCTCTTCGGTTTCCCAAGTTGCGTCTTCTTGGGCTTCACTCCACTGAACTTTAACTAGCTTGAATTCTCCATTCCTTAGCTTCTTGATCTCCGTTCCTAAGATACAAATCGTAACTTGCCTCAGTGTTGCTTCTTTTTCAACTTCTACGCCTTCAAGGATGCTTGGCTCAACCACTTCGGTTGTAACAACCCGAATTTTAATAACGTGTTAAGACAAGAATCAAGGCAGAATTAAATTTTAAAATAAGAATAACGCGAAATGGGTTGCGCCGTTGCGTTCGTCTCAGAATTCTGGTTGAAAACGAGTCCAAAATTTCGTAAATCAGAGTCCGTATGACCGAGATATGGCCTCTAGAAGATTTTAGAAAATTCAAAATTTCAGCTCAATATTCAAAATCAGATCCAACAGATTGGGCGGGAAATTTTCCCGCCCTACCCCAGGTCGACTGGGGGGTCGACTGGGGAGTCGACCTTACCCCCAGTTCGACTGAGGTGTCGACCTGGGTGTCGACCTGGGGGTCGACCTCCCTGGTCGAGCCAGATTAGCCTGGTGCACCTACTTGCTTGTGTGGTCTGGTTGGCTGGCCTGTGACGATTTTCAGTGGCTCAGATCTATTCTAGGGTTGATCCTATGGCCTAAACTAGCTCCTACTTCTATAAAAACACCCTAAGACCTAACCTAAATCACTAAAAACCATCCTAACAACAAAGTGCTGCCCAAATGTCTCTTGATCATAGCCTCCATCTTCATCTTCAAGGGCCTAAGCATGCAAACTTGACTCAAGTAAAAGGAGCAATCTTTCTTCATCAAATCAAAGGAGCTACTTATTTCTCAAGGCCTCTAATGTTGCTACACCATTCCTAGAGCTTCTACATCAAATCAAGGGAGTAGAGCATCATTCCTACACCATTCTACGACAAATGCTTGCTCATAATTCTCTAGCCACGCTATGTAAGTTCTTGATGCTTTTAGATTGAAACGATAACATGAATATGACATGGACGAGTGGGTTAAGTAACTTGACTAGACTAATGACACTTAACCAATATGACATGGACGGGTGGGTTATGTAACTTGATTAGACTAATGACACTCAACCAATATAACGTGGATGGGTGGGTTAAGTAAAACCGGACTTGATTTCTAGATGACACTTAACCATATAACACGATTAGTGGATGGGTTAGTTTAACCTGAATGGGTCGATAACACTCGACTAGTATAACGCGAGGCGTGGTAAGGTTAAGTAAACTCACAAGGGTAACACTTAACCGTTATAATTTGACTAGTGGATGGGGTTAGGTTAATATATACTTAACCAACCTAACACGATAACTTGATGGGGTTAAGTCATGAATCGCTTGAATATACTTAACCAATCTAAACATGGTAACTTGATGGGGTTAATGTTAGAGTTTGTTCCCTAGAGGCAATTCATTTGATGAGTTTGATAACACTGTTGATGTTTTGTTTTATTTGGAATAAAATATAATTCTATTATATTATATTTACTGCGTAATATATTAGAATTCCTTAGAATAATAATACGGGATTGTATAGTTCGAGTAAGACTGAACTTGAGATTATATGATATGTCAAGTATCATAATTCTTAAATATCCCTAGTCGAGTTTTATTGTTTATATAGGAGAACAATAAAGCGTTGAGACTAGTATATTGATTGACTGATGATCACATCTCATTGATCATTAATATACGTGATATTAAAGTCAAGATATAAATACGTATTAGAGAATAACGTATTGGGCTGACCCACCGTGAGATAACTCCATGGAATATAATTAACAGTATCATGAGTTATTCTCATAGTGATAGTGATGTAATGGTCCTTAGACCTGAAGTCATTATAATTTTATTCGAGGATATTTGTGTTTTGATATCATCTAAAGTTATTTCGTAACAGAGTAACGATAACGGTGATTATTGGATATATCTCGAATCGAATAAAAATTATGAATGATCTAGATGGAATTTAACCCTACAATATGTTCGTAGTGATATCCATGGGCCTCTTGATTGAGTGAGACTGTGAAATGCATGGCCGTGCTCAAATATTGATTTGTTTTAAACAGTCTACTCATCGATCAAGAAAAACGGATCAAATTATAACGAGGATGATACGATCCATGCCTCTAGTTTAATCCTGGATATATCGGTTAAAAGGATTATATTACATTGAGACACTGATCACAGAACAGGTTGTATCGAATCGCTAAAATTATTATAACTTGGGTAACAGCGATGTGTTGCTAGACGCGGCTCACTGTTTTTGATTTAAATACTGTTTAAATTATTGCCAACGTTATGATAACCTATAGGGTCACACAACTGAACGATTAAAAGGAGAAACTATTTTGTGCAAATAAAAGATCAATATGTTGATATTTTATTTGGGTTTGAAAACGTATTTGGTTGGGTTCCTAATTTTAAGGATTACATTGGTTATAAAAGAAAGGGGTATTCTTTCTTTTACGAATGACGGTCCACAACAGGTTTTAGATAAGATCTAAAAATCAGACCACCGAAAACAAGTTCAAAACCCTAGAAACAAGAATAGCGGCTAGCACCGCATCTCTCCATCTTCTTCATCGATTTGAATGACGATCGTTGAATATAATCGTTTGTGGATACCAGTAGAGGCGGGGGCTTTCAGTCACGCTAGGGTTCGATTCAAGTTCCAGATCCAATTTAATCTCCTAAAATCATAAAGGCGAAGAAAGGTATGAAACTCGATTTACAAATTACTCTATAGATCCTGTTTTATTGTGGTTGAATATCATTTATTCGAAGTGAATTGCACCCAAATTAACTTTCAATGGTATCAGAGCCAGGTTCCTTGCTTAATTTGTAGGTTGAGTAAAAATTAGGGCTTTCAGTCTGGTGAATACACTGCTAAATCCGATAGGGTTATGAACACTGTTGGCAGTAGAACATCACATAAATTTATAAGAAATCGTTTCTTTATAATGTTATATAAATATATATATTTGATATCTAGAATATGTCTCTGGACTGATTTTGGTAATTATTTCTGGTTAATAATGTGTTTTAGCCCAAACCTGTGGTTTTGGATCCTTTTATTTTATTTTATATAAATGAATGTAATAGAAAGTCGATTCAGATTTGAAATTGCTTCAAAGTTATTTTTTTTTATAAACCCAGAATTTATATTTGATAATAATTGGGTTATGCGTATTTAAAACAACCATGCTTCAACTGTTGAAACTGGAAATTTAATTATATGACCGAACCCTGTCTGAATTAATTCAGATATTTAGATGTGTTAAAGTTTACATTAGACCAGAGATGAAGTTGTTTGTTTGTTCAAATGACTTGGCATGTCTTAAATGATTTTGTTTGTATAATTTTATTTATTTTAAAAAAATGTTTTGATCTCTGCTATAAGTTTGATTGACTTTTATTTGCTCATCTCAAATTAGTTATGGTAACGACCATAATGTTGGAATTTCAATATTCTGTTTAAAAACATGTTAGACACACTGGAGGTCTGGTATGATTTTGTAAAAGATCTAAAGAAAAGTTTGTTTCTAATATAAATGTTTTGTCCAGAATTAGAATCATGTTTGATATAAATTCGAAAAAACCATATATTGGTTGATATTGGATATCAATTCAATTACCAATACCTATTCTGTTAATCTGGATTAATTATATTGATAAAATTGGTATTGTGGGTTTGTTTTAATTCTGAATTGGACCCCTTACTGTTGTATGCAGTTATATAATCATTTGCTTTGATTGATTTTGAAATCAATAAGATTAATTATTCGGTCTAACACACTTTGAAGTATAATGTATATCTGTCCATATGTAAAATGTGTTTGAATCCAGAATAATAAGCAATGTCACAGTAGTATCAGAAAGATAGCATGATGATGAATTGTGATTCATTGACACCACTACTGATTAAGTCTGAAAATCAACCATGTTTCAATTTGTCATTACTATCATGATAAACATTGGAATCCTATATGCATGAACCAAAACCCAGTTTTGATTGATCAAGGGTATATAGTCATTCTAGATCAGATTTAATAAAATCTTTTAAATCTGTTAATTTTATGTAAATACTTTTTCCCAATGGGTCTGAATTGATTTTATATGAACAAATCAATTTGATTGAAGCTATGTAATTGTTTGACACATAAAATTTATGCGTACATGTTTCTTATATGATCTTGACTATACATGTTTTAGTTTCCATATAGTCGATACACAAAATTTTATCTGATGTGATTAATTGAGACTGGAGTTTAAATTTAAGTCTGTAATTAATTGTTTAAGTATGAAACGAATTAATATCTGATATTAATTAAATATACCTGTTATAGGTTACTACACCAGTAAAAATTACATCTGTGTTTGGATCTGTTAGATTAAATTAAATCAGTGTATTTTAACTTTGTTTAGATCTATTGTAAACTTTATATGGCACTGTTTTAATTTAATTCTAGATCAAAACACATTTAAACATTGAACAAAAGGTGAGACCTTTTGGATATGATTACATGTGTCATTTCTAAGATGTGAATCTTAATGGTAATTAATTATAAGTAGCATCTGAATGATATGGATCATTGCAGTATGTTTAACAGAATGTTAATTTAGAGTTTGAATTTGAATTAACATACTTTGTTAAATCTATCAGATGTATGTGTGTATATTTATATATATTTGATCATATGTGTAAACAGAAATTACCTTTAAAATATGAAATCAAAACTGTTTGATTAATTCGAAATGTATATGATTGACTTGATGAATTAAACAATATGTTGTTTAATATGATGATCATCTACTGATCTATATATATATATATATATATATATATATATATGCAATTTTAATCAGTTAGACTGATCTTAATTATTCTGTTTATTTTCTTTAAGTCAATGAGAACACAGTATTTATCTATGTGAAGACAATATTCTAATTTTAGAATGCACCTTGCTGTGGCAAGTATTGCTTACTGATATTTCGTTCTCGTTATGCATCATCAAATATGCATATGAATCTGGGATATGTAAATGTTGATTTATATATGTTTGTTGCCTGTATTGTACGGACACATAAAATTCATAATCTGTTGTAAATTTAATTTAAAAGGTAAAGCAGTTATGAACTGCTATATTACTACATACTTGCTATATATATATTTCTAAAATTGTTTTAGTTCAGAATTTTATGCATGTATACATATATATTTTAAATGTGCAAACTATGTAAAAGATTACTTCTTTTAGATATAGTTAAATACATAAATTAGATTATTATAAGATTTTGATCAAGGACAAGTTTTAAATGTCCAACCATTCATTTTTTTAAAGAAAATAATGTTTGATTACATGAAGTTGTTCAATGTACAGACATATTTTCTGTCTTATCTTTGATGCATTTTGAAGCAAATTTGATTTGCAGGAATAAAGATTCCGTAGCAAGCAATGGTGAAGTCATAAAGAAAAGAACAAGTCTGACTTGTTCTCACTGTATGATGAAAGTATATGAAAATTGGTGGCAAAATTTTGATTCATGTATATGTATATTTGTATAATGTATACAAATATTAAAAGCTGCTGTGTTTTGGATTGACTGTATTATATATATGAGTATAACAAGTTAGAATGTTTGCATAATTATGTGTCAAGTTAATGATTGAGGTCTGCTATGTTATCATATTTGAAAGGGGTCAGACCCTATAGTCAACTCTGGTTATGATATCCTAAATACATGCGTTCAGTTTTATAAATTGTTTAGTAAGCTAAACGATGTATAGTATGTTGTACAGTTTTAATCGTTACAGTTACATTTACACATATGATTTATCATGATTAAACCAGTTAGGTATTTAATTGTATGCATATATTGTGCTAGTCTGATGTGATGCACGAGAAACTGTGCATTTGTTTGATACTTACTCTGTTAAGCAAATCGGGCCTTGGTATTAAACCATTCATCAATAACAGTGGACTATATTCAATTATTCATTAGTTAATAAATAATGAAAGGGTAAAATGTTATCAATTAATATGCGGGTTCACTTTATACAATATAAAGGCTGGTTGTTTTGAAATATTCTGAACAATAGGCTATCAAATTTATATGAAGTATCGCTTGATAATGCTATTGGTTTAGAAACAATTTATGATGGAATTCGTCATTCTATTTGTAAACTATTTTCACCTAAATGTTTTAATACGATTCAGATACTGAGATTTAGCTTTGAAATGTTCAAAACAAATATAGGTATGATTCCTAGATATATATACACATATATACATTTGGCATATATATATATATATATTAATATTAGTTAAATTGATTTATATTATGAATATAAAATACATATATTATGATATGTGCAAGAAACTCTGAAATTGTTCTCCACTACGAATTATAAATTCCCTTTAAAACAAATTTTGTTATATTAAATCATGGTGAAGTCTTCCAATAGTACACCCATCACTGTCCAATCTAATTGGATGTATCTAACGCCAAAGCGTTGTTCACCTTTTATTTTGGTTATATGCGGTAGGAGTAATTGTGGTGCTTCGACTGTATTATTGGGTCTGATTTAACTGAGCTGCATAATAAGATTATGGCTTAGAGACAAGAGCATGAATTATTCTATATTTTGAGCAAATGAATAATACTGAACAAAAATGTTCAACATGCGATCCAAGAGTTATATAGACGATATAATTGACATAAGATGTCTACCTAAAATGTTGTGTTTTGGGGATTTGCCAAAGCAGAGTCAAAACATGATTAGATATGGATCTTGGAACACCATTATACATATATATACCAATATGTGTATATAAACAGAGGGATGTTAATTTGAGTGGGAGCGTATTTTAGTTTATAAAATATTATATATTTATGTTAATATAAATTTTGATTGTCAAAATTTGTAGTAAATAAATCAGTTATTATTTATTATCTACTGTAGATATTAAATAACAAAATAACTACGATAATTTAAATTAATCCTTCAGAAGGATAAATTGAATTAAATCAAATTTCTTAACTGACATTGAAATTTGAGGATTGTCCTCAAACAAACTAAAACGTAATTGTTCTAATAAATATAGAGGATCTAAAACAAAATTAAAGTATGACTTTAACCAATTAAGATATAAATGTTATGAAATCTACTTATATATATATATATATATTTCTAGTATTAGATACTAGATATAAATCACATAAATGTATATTGATTTATAGAAATTACAAAATTAAGTAAAAATGAGATAAAAGGACAAGTGGACTTACGATTGGAAACGAAGCAAATGTTGCTGGATTATCCTTAGGAAGGCGATTCCTTTTATTATACTGGCTTAATTAAATAAATAAATAATTGTTATAATGAAATTCCACTTAAAATAAATGTTATAATATATCTTGTTTAGACAAGTTTGAATTTCATTTGTAATAAAAGAATAATTATTGTTCATTTTATTTAAATGAAATATCGTATGAAATTTCACAAATAGTTATTTGTAAATCCTTAACTATAATGTACTTGACATTAATAATGACTGGATTAAATTTAGTAATTTAAATCCAATATACCTTTAGTATTACCAGTTAGCGCAGTAAACAAGAAAGTATATCAAAACTCCATAATGATGGAATTTTGAAATCAATTGATTTCGAATCATATGAAGAATACAGATCTTGTTTATTAGGTAAAATAACTGGAACCCCTTTCACTTGACACAGTGATTGAGTGATAAGTATTGGGTCTCGTACATAATGATGTATATAGAGCAATGAATACATAAACTAGAGGTAGGTTTTATTACTTCATTATATTTACTGATGATATCAGTAGATTTAGATATGTGTATCTTATGAAACACATCAGAATCCTTTGAAAAGTTCAAAGAATTCAAAGTGGAGATAGAAACCAATTTTAATAAAAAATAAATATTTTTCGAAAGGATCGAAAGAGAATACTTAAGCCAATTATTTAATGACTATCTAGACGAGTTTGAAATTGTTTCACAACTCGCTCCACCAAGAACACCATATTAGAATGGTGTGTCTGAAAGGAGAAATCGCACTTTATAAGATATAGTACAATTAATGATAAGTCATATGGATCCTCCAATAAATTAAATTTAGAACAACTACATTTAATCCCACTAAAACGAGTTTATAGATACCATATAAGATAAGGACTAGGAAATATCCTAGTTTGTCTATTATGAAGATTCGGGTTATGAGGCATTTGTTAAACTTCTTATCTTTGATAAGATCAGTCCCAAATCTGATAATTATTTTGTGGAATATCCAAAAGAAACAAAAAGGATATTATCTTTGTAAATCCTTGAGAATAAAATGTTATTGCTCGAATTGGTATCCTTATAAAGGAGAGCCAGACTCTTAGATACCAAAGGGAATAAAATAGAATTCGAAATGTATCGAAAACCACAAAATACTATTGAATCTTGTATAGACAAGAAATTGAGTGGGAGTGTCAAAATAATTCTAATGTTATTTGATAACATATTAATTATTGTAAATAATGTTAGTTTAAAAACAAGAAATAAATACTGATTCTAAGAAAGAAAATGTTTGGATTATGAAGTTCATGATTGAACTTAATTCATTGTTGATCGAGTGATATACACTGCGATAACAATATGTCTGTTGCTCAGGCCTAAAATCTTAAACTCACTATTAATCCAAACATATATTTAAGAAATATAATTCCTATGTGAAGTTGTTCAAAGAGGAAATGAACATATCTGCAAAGTTACAAACGTTGTAATGGTGCAGACCTACTGAATTACACTCTGTCGCAGCAGAAGTTTAATAGTCACACTAGTTTCATAAGTATATGATACGTAAATGATTGACTCTAGTGCAAGTGGGAGATTGTTAGAGTTTGTGCCCTAGAGGCAATTCATTTGATGAGTTTGATAACACTGTTGATGTTTTATTTTATTTGGAATAAAATATAATTCTATTATATTATATTTACTGCGTAATATATAAATATAAATATATTAGAATTCCTTAGAATAATAATACAGGATTGTATAGTTCGAGTAAGACTGAACTTGAGATTATATGATATGTCAAGTATTATAATTCTTAAATGTCCCTAGTCGAGTTTTATTGTTTATATAGGAGAACAATAAAGCGTTGAGACTAGTATATTGATTGACTGATGATCACATCTCATTGATCATTAATATACGTGATATTAAAGTCAAGATATAAATACGTATTAGAGAATAACGTATTGGGCTGACCCACCGTGAGATAACTCCATGGAATATAATTAACAGTATCATGAGTTATTCTCATAGTGACAGTGATGTAATGGTCCTTAGACCTGAAGTCATTATAATTTTATTCGAGGATATTTGTGTTTTGATATCATCTAAAGTTATTTCGTAACAGAGTAACGATAACGGTGATTATTGGATATATCTCGAATCGAATAAAAATTATGAATGATCTAGATGGAATTTAACCCTACAATATGTTCGTAGTGATATCCATGGACCTATTGATTGAGTGAGACTGTGAAATGCATGGCCGTGCTCAAATAATGATTTGTTTTAAACAGTCTACTCATCGATCAAGAAAAACGGATCAAATTATAACGAGGATGATACGATCCATGCCTCTAGTTTAATCCTGGATATATCGGTTAAATGGATTATATTACATTGAGACACTGATCACAGAACAGGTTGTATCGAATCGATAAAATTATTATAACTTGGGTAACAACGATGTGTTGCTAGACGCCGCTCACTGTTTTTGATTTAAATACTGTTTAAATTATTGCCAACGTTATGATAACCTATAGGGTCACACAACTGAACGATTAAAAGGAGAAACTATTTTGTGCAAATAAAAGATCAATATGTTGATATTTTATTTGGGTTTGAAAACGTATTTGGTTGGGTTCCTAATTTTAAGGATTACATTGGTCATAAAAGAAAGGGGTATTCTTTCTTTTACGAATGACGGTCCACAACAGGTTTTAGATAAGATCTAAAAATCAGACCACCAAAAACAAGTTCAAAACCCTAGAAACAAGAATAGCGGCTAGCACCGCATCTCTCCATCTTCTTCATCGATTTGAATGACGATCGTTGAAGATAATCGTTTGTGGATACCAGTAGAGGCGGGGGCTTTCAGTCACGCTAGGGTTCGATTCAAGTTCCAGATCCAATTTAATCTCCTAAAATCATAAAGGAGAAGAAAGGTATGAAACTCGATTTACAAATTACTCTATAGATCCTGTTTTATTGTGGTTGAATATCATTTATTCGAAGTGAATTGCACCCAAATTAACTTTCAGTTAAGTCATGAATCGCTTGAATATACTTAACCAATCTAAACATGGTAACTTGATGGGGTAAAGTCATGAATCGCTTGAATATACCTAACCAATCTAAACATGGAAACTTGATGGGGTTAAGTCATGAATCGCTTGAATATACTTAACCAATCTAAACATGGTAACTTGATGGGGTCAAGTCATGAATCGCTTGAATATACTTAACCAATCTAAACATGGAAACTTGATAGGGTTAAGTCATGAATCGCTTGAGTATACTTAACCAATCTAACGCGGAAATTTGATGGGGTTAAGCTTGAATATACTTAACCAATCTAACACGGTAATTTGATGGGGTTAAGATTGAATATACTTAACCAATCTAACACGGTAATTTGATGGGGTTAAGATTAAACATGCTTAACCAATTTGACACGATGATCTGGATACGGTTAAGTCATGAATCGATGGAATACGCTTAACCAACTTGACACGTGATTCGTAGGGTTAAGTCATGGACTTGAATGACAACACTTAGCCAATTTGACATGACTTGTAGACGGGTTAAGTCACAAACTTGAATGACCATACTTAACCAACTTGACAGGCTAGGCTGATAGGGGTTAAGTCTTGAATTTAGTTGACAATACTTAACCTGATAGACGGAAAATCCTAGTTACGCGGTCCTTTTCAGCAGTAACCCTCTTGGATGTATCACGATACCCTAGGGACTAGGCTAGGGTGGGGCACGATTACTGGGCTGATTGTAAGCGACCAAAACGACGGCTGAGTTTGGTGAGGTTCAGGCGGGCTATGGTCGTGCACGTAGTCCGGATTTGAAAAAGCAGGCGTGGGCACCAGTAGTTTTACACTGTGCGTGCTTGGAATGGTGTCTGTGGTTGACACCCTAGGACTTGATACACCCTAGGGTGGACCTAGCACAGGGTAGCTACATTCGTGATTGGGCCGTATGACACCGACACACGACGAGCTAGGTCTTGTAGGGAGCCGATCGACTAAAGCGTGACGTAGGGTGTTGTTCGATAGGTAGCGTAATCCCTAGTGGTCCTAGGTGGCATAAACCCTAGTAGAAAACGTCCATTAGGTAGCGTAATCCCTAGTGGTCCTAGGTGTCATAAACCCTAATCAAATCTAGAAATTGTTCAAATAGGTAGCATAATCCCTAGTGGTCCTAGGTGGCGTAAATCCTAGTTGAACACGCAATAATTCGTGATAAGGAAAACTGGCCAAATCAAGGGTGGCAGTCCAGGAAATATCAAGGATGGTGACACTATGTTTTTTTAGTACAGAATAATGTGATGGAACCCGTACGATATACGGCAAGGGACTATACATATGCATGGAAGGGATGATTCGAGTTAGGGTGCTAGTACGGTTGGTGCTGAGGACGTTAGACATGCGATGCTATTCCGAGTTTACCTTGGTTATCCTGTTACCTTGGTTATCTTGTTACCTGAGTTTATCCTGTTATCTTAGTTTGATCTGCTTACCTTGTCATCATGCTTATATTTACTTTCGGTTTATACATGTCATGTTACTCTTACCTGTTTTTAGGCTGAAAGTCACTAGGACTTACTCAGTCATTATGACTGACCCTGTTTTGTTTTGCCTCTTTTTCTTCCGTTTCCCCCCCCCCCCCCAGGTTTACAGGGAGGAAATGTTGCTACTTAGTGCGGATCTTTCTGCTTCAAGATTATCATCTATGGCTTGGACTTTCCTTGGCTATGGCTATTTTACTGCTTTACTTGGGGAATAATTTATGACCATGGTTTTATGCTTCTTTATTATTGCAAGACAGGTTTTGATGTAAGTAATTTAGTGGCACTTTGATGTAAAAGGTTTTAAGTAATGAAATCATGTTTTCTTCCGCTGTTTTTATATGTTCTGTCTTGTAATATTTTTGTGCATGTTTACCTAGATAATACTCCACCAAAGCTAGTGCATTCCCTTTGTGAGTGACCCTAGCGGAGGTAGGGTGTTACATTTGGTATCAAAGCAGAAGGTTACCAGACTGGGAAAAAGTTTTTGAAACCTTCTAAAACTATTTTCAAAGCAATTTTACAAAGAAGCATTTTTCAAGAAAAGATTTAAAGAAAAAGGCTATTCCCCAAAAAGCCATTAGCACTATCTTGTGATCGAATCTCTTTTCCTTTCTTTCCTCCACCTGTAGTCACAGTAGTTTTAACTGTGACTAATCCTTTTCTAGCTACGTAAATGTTTTCCGTGCGATGGAGGATGTTCTCAAGAGACCCGTTACCGTGTTATACAAGAAAGGATAGGAGTGGATAAGGCGAATAAGGCCCAGCACAAGAAGGTAGTTAAGTACTATAGGACAAGGACATGGGCAAAGAACAAGATCGTCGAGAGGGAAATTTTATGCTCTCACTACTAGCGTGCCTAAGAGGGGTGGTAACGTTTCGGGTAAAACTTTAGCTTTTCCTTTCCATCATCCCATCAAGACTTTGTTTTGTACATCGCATCCTTTTTAAATCTTGCTTCGATAGTTGAGTCTCTGCACCTTAGTACTAGCACAATAGAGGGTCCCGTTTTTGTCTCAAATCCTGTTGGGGGATCGTCCCATTTATTCATGACTTGTTTGGATTTGAGGACATCTATGACTTTTGGGAATAATGCTTATGTTTTTGAGCTATGGGTTGATTCTAGGAATGGAGTGGTTATCCAATAAGGGTGCCATTCTCGGGTCTGAAAGGAGGGTAGTTAGACTCTTGACTTGCCTCGGTAATACCCTCGAAGTCTCGTGTAACCTTTAGGGTTCTGTCATGATTGGTTACCTAGAATCTCTTGATGCATTTGTTGGTAATCCATTCGAGTAGTGTTCGCCACTAAGGCGGATGGTTCATTTCGCTTGTGCATGAGTTATGGAAATCACTCTAGTAAGTACACTTGGTAACATGGTTGATATTTGTTATTTTCAAGAGATAGTTCTTCTACGTGGAATATCTCCTAGTAAGTAAATGATATCCTTGATTCACTAGTGAATTTTGGAGAGCTTGCATGAAAACCAAGAGTACACGGATATGGTCGAGCCAAGTATACTAGAGGGAGAATAAGTAGAAGTGGAACGAGAGGCGACAATGAAGTGAGTTCCAGCTCATATTTGGAAATAGGAGTTAAGAGGCCACGAAATCATGAAGTTAAAGATGGCCAAAGCACAATGGAATTAAGCTCAAGGAAATACGACTTAGAAGATTGAAGACAAGATACGCGCATCATATCTGTTTTTAAGAGTATATTCTTGATCCTTGTTTTCCTGTAGAGCTTACCCGCATGCTATCTTTTATGCATATCCTCTCGGTCCTATTCTCGATCTTATTTCTATTGCAAACTCCATAGGGGGTATGACTCATCGGTTAATAATACATGTCAGGGTTTGAAGGTGTCCGTTAGGTTGACTAAACCTTTTGGGTTTTATAGGACACGGGTTGGTTTTAGGTAGGGATTCCCTTGTGACCAAAAATGAGTCCATCATGCTTAGTTTCCTCGAAACGTATATTGGTTTGACTGAGTAATTCTTTGGGTGTCAGCATGATGTTGATTTCGGTCTCCGGGGCCGGTGCTTAGGGAGTTCCTCTCCTAATCAGTATATATGTGACGTAGATTTTCAGTTTTGACATTGCCTAATGGGTACAGAGTTTTTACTTGCTTCTATCTTTCGATCCTATCTTGAGAACCTTAGGTTGAACCCTATGGATGTAAACATGTGTTTGAGACATGTTATGATTGATGGTTGCAAGTGGCTGCAAGTGGTTGCTAGTGGTTGCTAGTGGTTGCTCGTGGATGCATTTACACATTAGGCACTAGATCGGCACAGTCACCTTTCATATTGCATATGAATGAGTGTTTATACTTATTTATGGATGAAATTGAATGTGTTATCATGTGGATGTTGAATATGGATGAATGTTCGTGCACACATATAGTGTTTATGTGACTAGGACTATTTGCATACATGTGGATTCATGGCACTAAACATATTTTGCATTTAGGAGATCAATCAGGCCTGATCATTTGCATTAGATAAGGAACATATACACACACTTCCTGCATATGTTCATACAGCATTAGAAATCTTTTAAGGACAATGGTTTCCTGTGGATGATGCTTTGAGTAGATGGATGATTGGATGGTAGGATACATCCTCCCTAACTTAGAGATTTTGGGGATGAAATCCTTAAAGGAGGGGAGAATCTAACAACCCGATTTTTAATAACGTGTTAAGACAAGAATCAAGGCAGAAATAAATTTTTAAATAATAATCACGTGAAACGGGTTGTGCCGTTGCATTCGTCTCGGAATTCTGGTTGAAAACGAGTCCGAAATTTCGTAAATCGGAGTCCGTATGACCGATATATGGCCTCTAGAAGATTTCAGAAATTTCAAAATTTCAGCTCAAAATTCAAAATCAGATCTAACAGATTGGGCGGGAAATTTTCCCGCCCTACCCCAGGTCGACTGTGGGGTCGACTGGGGAGTCGACCTGCCGCACAGGTCGACTGGGGTGTCGACCTCCCTGGTCGAGCCAGATTAGCCTGGTGCACCTGCTTGCTTGTGTGGTCTGGTTAGCTGGCCTGTGATGATTTTCAGTGGCTCAGATCTATTCTAGGATTGATCCTATGGCCTAAACTAGCTCCTACTTCTATAAAAACACCCTAAGACCTAACCTAGATCACTAAAAACCATCCTAACAACAAAGTGCTGCCCAAATGTCTCTTGATCATGGCCTCCATCTTCATCTTCAAGGGCCTAAGCATGCAAACTTGACTCAAATCAAAGGAGCAATCTTTCTTCATCAAATCAAAGGAGATACTTATTTCTCAAGGCCTCTAGTGTTGCTACATCATTCCTAGAGCTTCTACATCAAATCAAGGGAGTAGAGCATCATTGCTACACCATTCTACGACAAATGCTTGCTCATAATTCTCTAGCCACGGTATGTAAGTTCTAGATGCTTTTAGATTGAAACGATAACATGAATATGACATGGACGGGTGGGTTAAGTAACTTGAATAGACTAATGATACTTAACCAATATGAAATGGATGGGTGGGTTAAGTAACTTGATTAGACTAATGACACTCAACCAATATAACGTGGATGGATGGGTTAAGTAAAACCGGACTTGATTTCTAGATGACACTTAACCATATAACACGATTAGAGGATGGGTTAGTTTAACCTGAATGGGTCGATAACACCCGACTAGTATAACGCGAGGCATGGTAAGGTTAAGTAAACTCACAAGGGTAACACTTAACCGTTATAATTTGACTAGTGGATGGGGTTAGGTTAATATATACTTAACCAATCTAACACGAGAACTTGATGGGGTTAAGTCATGAATCGCTTGAATATACTTAACCAATATAAACATGGTAACTTGATGGGGGTAAAGTCATGAATCGCTTGAATATACTTAACTAATCTAAACATGGTAACTTGATGGGGTTAAGTTATGAATCGCATGAATATACTTAACCAATCTAAACATGGAAACTTGACGGGGTTAAGTCATGAATCGCTTAAATATACTTAACCAATCTAAACATGGTAACTTGATGGGGTTAAGTCATGAATCGCTTGAATATACTTAACCAATCTAAACATGGAAACTTGATGGGGTTAAGTCATGAATCGCTTGAGTATACTTAACCAATCTAACGTGAAAATTTGATGGGGTTAAGCTTGAATATACTTAACCAATCTAACACGGTAATTTGATGGGGTTAAGCTTGAATATACTTAACCAATCTAACACGGTAATTTGATGGGGTTAAGGTTAAACATACTTAACCAATTTGACACGATGATCTGGATACGGTTAAGTCATGAATCGATGGAATACGCTTAACCAACTTGACACGTGATTCGTAGGGTTAAGTCATGGACTTGAATGACAACACTTAGCCAATTTGACATGACTTGTAGACGGGTTAAGTCACAAACTTGAATGACCACACTTAACCAACTTGACATGCTAGGCTGATAGGGGTTAATTCTTGATTTAGTTGACAACACTTAACCTGCTAGACGGAAAATCCTAGTTACGCGGTCCTTTTCAGCAGTAACCCTCTTGGATGTATCACGATACCCTAGGGACTAGGCTAGGGTGGGGCACGATTACTGGGCTGATTGTAAGCGACCAAAACGACGGCTGAGTTTGGTGCGCCATCGTAGGTTCAGGCGGGCTATGGTCATGCACGTAGTCCGGATTTGAAAAAGCAGGCGTGGGCACCAGTAGTTTTACACTGTGCATGCTTGGAATGGTGTCGGTGGTTGACACCCTAGGACTTCATACACCCTAGGGTGGACCTAGCACAGGGTAGCTACATTCGTGATTGGGCCGTATGACACCGACACACGACGAGCTAGGTCTTGTAGGGAGCCGATCGACTAAAGCGTGACGTAGGGTGTTGTTCGATAGGTAGTGTAATCCCTAGTGGTCCTAGGTGGCATATACCCTAGTCGAAAACGTCTATTAGGTTGCGTAATCCCTAGTGGTCCTAGGTGGCATAAACCCTAATCAAATCTAGAAATTGTTTAATAGGTAGCATAATCCCTAGTGGTACTAGGTGGCGTAAATCCTAGTTGAACACACAATAATTCGTGATAAGGAAAACTGGCCAAATCAAGGGTGGCAGTCCGGGAAATATCAAGGATGGTGACACTACGTTGTTGTAGTACAGAATAACGTGATGGAACCCGTACGATATACGGCAAGGTACTATACATATGCATGGAAGGGATGATTCGAGTTAGGGTGCTAGTACGGTTGGTGCAAAGGACGTTAGACATGCGATGCTATTCCGAGTTTACCTTGGTTATCCTGTTACCTTGGTTATCTTATTACCTGAGTTTATCCTGTTATCTTAGTTTGATCTGTTTACCTTGTCATCATGCTTATATTTACTTTCAGTTTATACATGTCATGTTACTCTTACCTGTTTTTAGTCTGAAAGTCACTAGGACTTACTTAGTCATTATGACTGACCCTGTTTTGTTTCGCCTCTTTTTCTTCCGTTCCCCCCCCCCCCCAGGTTTACAGGGAGGAAATGTTGCTACTTAGTGCGGATCTTTCTGCTTCAAGATTATCATCTATGGCTTGGACTTTCCTTGGCTATGGCTATTTTACTGCTTTGCTTAGGGAATAATTTATGACCATTGTTTTATGCTTCTTTATTATTGCAAGACAGGTTTCGATGTAAGTAATTTAGTGGCACTTTGATGTAAAAGGTTTTAAGTAATGAAATCATGTTTTCTTCCGCTGTTTTTATATGTTCTGTCTTGTAATATTTTTGTGCATGTTTACCTAGATAATACTCCACCAAAGCTAGTGCATTCCCTTTGTGAGTGACCCTAGAGGAGGTGGGGTGTTACATCGGCTGATTCATGTAAGCACTTTCGGAGATGCGAGAAATGAAAGACATTGTGTACTCCGGCCAACCTCTCGGGTAATTCTACCTTATAGGCCATCCGCCCAATCCTCTCAGTGATAGGGAACGGTCCTACGAACCTTGGTGCTAGCTTTCCAACCGCTCCAAAACGAACCACATTGCGTAAAGGAGAGACTTTTATAAAGACCATATCTCCGACTTCGAACTCTAGGTATGTCCTTCTCTTGTTCGCATAAGATTTTTGTCTATCTTGGGCCGTTTTCATCCGTCTTCGTATCAATTCAACCTTCTCAGTGGTGTACCTTATCAAGTCGGGCCCTAGTATAAGCATGTCTGTTGTCTCCCACCAACAAGTTGGAGATTTGCACGGTCTTCCATACAGGGCTTCGAACGGTGCCATTCCGATACTAGCTTGGTAACTATTATTATATTCAAACTCCACGAGAGGAAGATGGTCTTCCCAAGTACCACCAAAGACAAGAATGCATAGTCTCAAAAGATCCTCTAGTACCCTATTTACCCTTTCGGTTTGTCCATCAGTCTGTGGGTGATAGGCCGTGCTTAAGCTCAGTCGTGTACCCATTGCTTCTTGCAGACTATTTGAAAACTGTCTAGCGAAAATCGAGTCACGATCACTAACTATACTAGAAGGAACCCCGTGTAGTCGTACTATCTATCGAAGGTAAATAGACGCTAGCCATGATGCGGTCCTCTTGCTTTTCACCGAAATGAAGTGAGCACTTTTCGTGAGTCTATCAACTATGACCCATATGCTGGTATTTCCCTTCCTTGACCTAGGCAGTCCATCCACAAAATCCATCGAGATACTCTCCCATTTCCATTGCGGAACCTCCAAAGGATGTAATAGCCCATCGGGCTTCTTCGACTCGGCCTTTACTTGTTGGCAAACCATGCACCTAGAAATAAACTCTGCCACATCCTTTTTCATCTCAGCCCAAAAGAACATGTGTTTCATATCTTTGTACATCTTATCCCCTCCGGGATGTATAGTCATCTTCGAGTGGTGCGCCTCTTCAAGAACTTTCCTTATTAAGTCTCCCACTTGTGGGACACATAGCCTCCCATCACGCCTTAGCCATCCCTTGTCATCTATGGCATACCTACCGAGGTGACTTGACGTCTCACCACTAATCAGCTTGTCCATGATTTCGACTATCTGTGGGTCTTCCTTCTGTGAAGTCCCTACTTGATCTAGAAGTTTAGGTCTTAACTCAAGAGATGCTAACGTAATAGTCAATGACTCAACAACATGTGTAAAATCAAAGGTTGCTATAAACTCTAGACTTCTCCTTTCAACAGACAAGGGGCTCAAGGTCAACCCTTTCCTACTTAGCGCATCCGCCACCACATTACCCTTGCCAGGGGTATAAGCTATATAAAAGTCATATGATGCCAAGAATTCCATCCACCGCTGTTGTCTCAGATCCAAATCTTTCTGTGAGAAGAGGTACTTAAGCGATTTGTGGTCGGTATATAGCTCGAACCTCTCCCCAAGAAGATAATGGCGCCAAGACTTAAGTGCAAAAACGATCGCCGCTAACTCCAAGTCATGTGTGGGATAGTTCTTCTCATGAACTTTAAGTTGTCTACCCCCGTAGCAAATCACCTTCCCTTCTTGCATTAGGACTGCACCTAATCCCGTGCCACATGCATCGGTGTACACGGTAAATATCTTACCTCCATCGAGTAATGCCAAAAATGGAGCTATGGTGAGGGCTCTCTTGAGTCTCTGAAAAGCAATTTCACATTCTATGTCCCATGCAAACGCTAGGTTTTTCTTTGTTAACCTAGTAAGAGGGGCTGAAATCTTAGCTAAGTCCTTAATGAGCATCCTATAGTAGCCTGCCAAACCGAGAAAGCTTCTCACCTCCGTTGCGTTCTTAGGAATTTTCCAGTCTTACACCGCAACTACATTTGCGGGGTCCACGGCTATGCCTTGCTTAGAAACTACATGTCCAAGAAACCGAACTTCCTTCCTCCAAAAATGGCATTTGGAGAACTTAGCCTTTAACTGGTGCGCTCTAAGCGTATCCATGACTTCCTTGAGATATCTAGCATGCTCTTCTTCATCCTTTGAGAAGATTAAAATATCGTCTACGAAAACCACTACAAACTTGTTAAGGAACTCCCGAAACACCCTACTCATCAAATCTACAAAGTACGCGGGTGCATTCGTTAACCCAAACGGCATGACGAGCCATTTGGAGAACCCATCTGGAGTCCTAAACGCAGTTTTGTCAATGCTATCCTCAGCCACACTAAGCTGGTGGAATCCTGTGGCTAGGTCGAGTTGAGAGAAAACAGATGCTCCCACAAGCTGGTCAAACAAATCGTCGATTCTTGGAGTGGGTGCCTATTTTTCTTAGTTAGCTTGTTTAACTCACGATAATCTACGCACAGACGAAGCGAACCATCCGCCTTAGTAGCGAATACCCCCGAAGCACCCAATACAGAAATGCTTCGCCTTATGAAATTTTTCTCAAGCAACTCCTTAACTTGTTTACTGAGCTCTCTTCTTTCTCGTGGGGCCATGTTCCTAACGGGCAATGAAACTGGCTTGGCACTATCAACAAGATAAATATGGAAATCTATCTCGCATTTAGGGGGTAACCCCTTCACCTCATCAAAGACATCTGGATATTCTCGGACCACTCTTACAAATTGCAAATTTTCGATGGATGAGTCAAGAGATTCAAGATAACACAACATGACCGGACCCATAGGGTTACAAGAAATTTCAAGGGTATTACCAAGGCGAGTCATGAGCCTCACTACACTTCGTTCATAATCAAGAATGGCTCCGTATTGGACAACCCATCCATACCTAGGATCAAACCGTATCCCATAAATCCGAGAACATAAGCATTACACGCGAATTCAACGCTTAAGATAGAGATCCTCAAATCCACACATATCATAGATAAATGAGCGGAGCCCCCAATTGGATTTGAAACACTAACGGGATCCTCAACTAGACTAGTACTTAGGTGCAGATTTTCAAAAATATCAGAAGAAATAAAAGTATTCGATGCGCCAGAGTCAAATAAGGTTCGAACAGGAAAGTCAGAAATGTAAACAAGGCTTTCTACGGAAATATTACTACCTCGGTCAAGAGCTGGAGTGGTGTTGAGAGCATGCAACTGCCCTCCAGAAGGTCATGCTCACTGGGCCTGCCCTTGCCCCTGCCCTTGTTTCTTAGGGCAATCTTTGCTGATGTGTCCAGTATCTCCACATTGAAAGCATTCACCCAACTTTCTCTTCTTATTTCTATAGTCTTTAGCTAGATGTCCCGTAATACCACAAAAGTTACACTTCCTTGTCTCATGTGCCTTGTTATTATTGTTGTTGTTGCCCTTGTTATTCTTGTTGCATCCCTTCTTGAAGTCAACTTTCTTATTCTGAGTCTCATTAGGCTTAACCTCCTTCTTGCTATTCTTATCTTCCTCATGAAGTAGGGCCATATCCACCAAGCTTTCAAAGGTCGCCCCCATGGGTATATGAATTATGGCCAAACTGTGAAGTGGCTCGTTCAATCCTAAGGCAAAGCGTACATCCTTTTTCTGGGCCATGTTGACCAAGTCCAAACTGAACCGAGGAAGCTGATTAAACTTATTCACGTACTCCCTAACAGACATGTCCCCTTGCTTGAGTGCTAGGAACCTCTCCATCTGAAGGTTCTCTTCTGCTGACGATAAGAATTTAAGCCCAAACCTCTCTCTAAAGTCTGCCCAAGTCTCAATTGGCCTGGTAGCGTTGGTGACTTCCCACCAGAATGCAGCTTCCTCTTTCAACAACCATGCTACCAACTGAACTTTTCTATGGTCCTCCACATCAAAGATAATAAATAAGTCTTCAGTATCCTTTAGCCAGTTTCGTGCCTCAACAAAGGTTTCAGTTCCAACGATGTTCTTGTCGCCCATTGTTCTAAAGTCTTTGCATGTTTTGGCAAAGGCGGTACCGGGAGGAGGAGGAACCGCGACCACTGGGGGAGGAGTAGGAGGGATGTCTGTCGGGCCCGCGTCGTTGGCCCTAGCTTCTAAGTACCTTCGGAACCATCCAGGTATGGGTACTCCCTCCGGAAGGTTAAGATCAGACATGATGAAAAATGAAATGAAAAAGATTCAAACGAGGAAAAAAAAGGAAAGTGCTAATGGCTTTTGGGGAATAGCCTTTTTAATCGTAAAACTTTTATTAAAAAAATGCTTCTTTATAAACCGTTTTGGAAAATAGTTTTAAGAGGGTTTTTAAAACTTTTGTCCCGCCTGGTAACCTTCTGCTCTAATACCAAACGTAACACACCACCTCCGCTAGGGTCACTCACAAAGGGAATGCACTAGTTTCTGTGGAGTATTATCTAGGTAAACATACACAGAGATATCACAAGGCAGAACATAAATAAAGTAGTGGTAGAAATTAAAAACCCAATTTTTATTACTTTCAAGAAAAGAGTCAAAACCTCATATATCCAAGGTACAAATTATTCCATTACATCAAGTTCTAGATAAAGAAGCATAAACTTAAGATAACAAAAGAAAATTATTCCCCAAACATAGCAGAAGTGCATACATAGCATAGCTCAAGACCAAACCATACATGAGCTGACAGAAAGCAAGCTAAATCCAAGCTAAGAGCTAGTGTTTCCTCCCTGAGAACCTGGGGGGGGAACGAAAGAAAAAGAGGCGAAAGAAAAAGGGTCAGTCATAAAGACTGGTAAGTCCTAGTGACTTTCAGTATAAAAACTAGTAAAGTTAACAAGACATGAGTAAAAGGAAAGTAAACATAGGGATGATAATAAGACTGGCAAGATAACTAAGATAACAAGATAAATCAAGTCTAGCATCGCATATTCAAGATTCGCTGCACCAACTGTACTAGTGTTCTAACCCATGTCAAGTATTAACCATGAAATGATCCCTTGTCCCAATATCATGAAGTAACCCATTACGGGGTCCTATGGTACGATCTACTAATCAATCGGCTCCCCACAAGTTCTAGCTCGTCATGTGTCTATGTCATACGGCCGAATCACGAAATGTAGTCACCTGTGCTAGGTCCACCATAGGGTGTATCAAGCCCTAGGGTGCCAACCACCGACACGAATCAAGCACGCACAGTGTAAACCTGCTGGTGCCTAATGCCTTCTTTTTCAACTCCGGACTACGTGCACGACCATAGTCCGCTTGAACCTACAATGGCGCATGTACTCAGCCGTCGTTCTGGCCGCTTACAATCAGCCCAGTAATCGTGCCCTACCCTGCCTAGTCCCAGGCTATCGTGATAAATCTAAGTGGGTTACTGCTGAAAAGGACTGTGTAACTAGGGTTTCTAATGGGTTATGTGTTGTCATTCAAATTCGTGACTTAACCCTATCCAAATCATGTATTAAGTTGGTTAAGTGTGTCCAAGCGGTTCATGACTTAGCCCTATCAAATCATCGTGTCAAATTGGATAAGTATATTCAAGTGGTTCATGACTTAAACCTATCATGTGGCATTAATTCATTAATGCACCCCAACCTCTCACATTAGACTAGTTGTTGTGGTTACTGGATTTGCCGGGCGGTTCCGGGCAGATTTACACCACAACATAGTCTAACCTCGGGTTTTACGTGTGATATGACCAACTACCCACATTGGATCCTATTGTTTGCAGTCACTGGATTCTCCGGGCGGTTCCGGGCAGATTTACACTGCAAACTCAACCCAACCTCGAGTTGGCCATTTTCAAATTCATTCTAAGTGTCATGTCCAGATTCAAGTTTCGAGTCTAAATTCATGTCAAGTTTTCATGTCATGTTTCATGTCAAGTTCATGTCCATATCCAGGTTCATGTTATAACAATGTTCATGTTTCAAGTTTATAGTAAATTCAGGTTTTCCTGAACTACTCAAATCGTATTCCCATCGCACGTGAATTCGAATCGATAAAAACAAATCTAATTAGGGAATAACATAGAAAGAACAGGCATAAGATGGCGAAAGTAATTATAAGGCAAGCATGGTATACCTTGAGATAAATTACTACAACAATATTGGCATATGGAATAGAGGTTTCAAATATTTAACTTAGCAAAATAGGGTGATAGTCATGGTAACTGTTGACATAAGATAATAACCTCAAACTTGTGAATAACAACTAATTCATCATCACAGGCATGTTAACATCATAGTCATGAGGTGTTTAGGTTTACAACATGTTTAGGCCCCAATTCAATATAAATATTACCATAAGTCAAGATTCAAGATGAATAGATCCAAGGTGGACAAATAGTAGATCCAAAATACTAGATTCAAGATGAACAATGATAGATCCGTGATATACAATGATAGGTCCAAGATGATTGTCATACTTATGTTCAATTTCAATTTACAACATGTCCACATTAAGTTTAAAGTTTAGATCTAAAAGTAACCGGGGCTTACAGATCGTGGTTTTAGAATTAGAAAATAAAGAGGCGATGTTGAATGTCGAGTCTAACAGAAATCCCCCAAACAACAATACTCTACATGTAGCCTTATTAGAGAAGAAGCAATTCCTTTTCTTTAACTTTTCAACCAGAGATTTAGCAGCATAAGAACAGAGAGAATTTGTGTAGAGAGACTAGAGTTAGGGGCTGTTTATATAGGGTCAGGCCAATGAATCTAGACAGAAATCGGACCAGAAACATCAAAGTGAATTCTGACTCAAAAATGGGCTCGGAAACCAGTACGACACCCAGGTCGACACCCTGGTCGACTCTATGGTCGACCTGGTCCTGGGCAGGTCGACTCTATGGTCGACCCCCAGGTCGACCTGGTCCTGGGCGGGAAATTTTCGGCCCAGTCTGTTCTGGGGTTTGAATTCGAAATTTGAATTCGAATTCTGAGCTGTTTTGAACTTGAATTTTTTTGAAAACTTCGAAGGGTCATAACTTGGTCATACGAACACTGATTTTCGAAAACTCGGACTCGTTTCCAAGCAGAATTTCGAGACGAACGTAATGGCGTAACCCTTTGCCCTTGATTCTTAATTTAAAAATTAATTATGCTTTGATTTATAGTTATAACTCGTTATCAAAATACGGGTTGTTACAGGGTTTAACTAGCAATTCAATTCAAAAATAAACTAACTGGCAATTTAATTTCTAACAGTTTAAATTTTATGTCCATCTAAAATAGTAGTCAACAAACAAATAATCAAATCAATCACAGATTTCAATTTCATAAAAATGTGAATATTTTTGCAGTGTGAGAAAACTCACATTTGTTTCCACTCCGCTAGTTATGAAATTCTATTTTATTATGGTTTAGATTTGAATTTGCTTGAATTTCTAATCTGCTCTGTTTCCGTTCTGGTCAGTCTCATCGCGTAGTGCTCGGTGATACGATTCCAATGCACTTAACCTCGTTTGATTTTGATTAAATATGAAGGAGTTACCATCGTTTATAGATTAATCACTTTTATAATTAATTAAGTGAACAATTAATTATCTTAACCATCCTTTACTTAACTTTCCTCAATTGATATTCACAGCCATTCCTGTTTTGCTTTTTCTTCCTGTTGTTGACTGGGTAGTTCGAACCCAAAGCCGCTGAAATATGAAGCCCCCGCATCGTCTATGGGCCGCCGGACCCACATCTGAGTGCACGCTGTCGAAGCCCTACCCGACGCCTTCTTCCTCCTCGAGCGGCGTGAAGCTCGGCAGCTCCGTGTTCCACGAATTCCTAATCAAAACCTCCGCCTTTGAGGCCCCAAATCGAACAAACCAAGCCACCATACTTCATCATCACCGTTCACCATCTAGATCTCATTTAGTAGATCATTTTTGCAACTGGAAGTTGTTGAATTTGATTAGTAAATTGGGAGAAATCGAAGGGATTTATTTCAAAGTTTTTAGCCATTTATATTGAACTAGCGGCGGACCACAAAGAGGGATTTAGGGTTTCTGAAATTAGAGGGGGGGTATTTATAGGTATTTTTATATTATTTAATTTATTTAATTGTTTTATTACTCCTTTAACTCTCGAACCCCAAATCAAACCCAATGACTGTCGTCCCTAGCTAAATAACCTATTCCGAACACAATGGAATATGTCCCGTAAGCCAGTTCGACTGTTTCGATCAGTTTCTATCAAAATTAAATTATAAATCAATATATTGAGTTTTAAACGTACATTTCAATTTACTGGGGCCACATACTAACTCTAAAAATTTCAAAAAAATAAATCTAGTTATGTTTTGATGATACGGTCCCAACAAAACCAATTTCGTCGAATTTGAAGACCGTTTGAAAAATGGTCATTTTCTGGTAGATCTAATTTGACTGAAACTGAACAAACACGTTTTGTTTTGCCACGCTCACATATTAATTTCAAAAATTATGAAAATTGAAACCTAATAATAATTTGACATTCCTAATCCAACAAAAGTGGTTTCGTCGAAAACGAAGGTCGTTTGCAAAATGGCTATTTTTAAGGGCAATATATTATATTAAAAAATATATAAATTCTAGCGCGACTTTTCTGAATTTTAAACTGGACATAACTTTCAGTTTATAAAGTGAAGTCTCAGTTTCTTACATTCGTTAGAAAGATATGATTAAAAAGATTCAAATATTTCCGGTTTTACTGAAATCCGATTTATTTTGAATCTATACATTCATTTGAAATTTAAAATCGAATCTTCAAACTACCGCGCCATTTTAGGCTCGTTATATAATTAAAATAAATTTATACATTCTAACTTTGATTAAACTAAATTTTTAGTTGTTATTATTTAAAATAATCATTTTAAATATTCAAAATTCATTAAAATAACTAAAATAAAAAATTTAAACTGGTTCTGAAAATCAGGGTCGCCACAATATCCCCCACTTAAAACTTTTCATCCTCGAAAAGGAACGAAGGCGAAAGTGGTTTAACCAACCAACTCAACTTCCATTCTGGCTTTTATTCTTCAACTTTTTAGTTTCTAAGAATTTCTAATTTCTCAAAATTTTGGCTAACACCCTAAATTTTTGAAAAATTTCTCCATAACCTCCTTTGTACGGCCTTACCGGTAAAACCATAACTAGCCTCACAGGGCCCTCATCAATCCAAAGAAAAAGAAAATGCCAAGTGGTTAGCCAATCGGCTAATAAAATAATCAAATCCCAATCAATATAGTAAACATATACTTATTAGTCGAGCGCACAATTTTACTCCTCTTCTTAGCTTTCATGCTATGACCTGCTCAATATATACATGTATACGTACGCAATTTCCAATCAATTTTCACTTTAGTTCGATATTAAAATCGATTTGGCTAATTTTACCTTTATTTTTATATATTGGTGTTATCATTCCATTATTTTATTAATTAACTTAATAATCGCACATCACCATCAAGCAACCAATTTGTTAATTAGCTTTTCAAAACATATAACGTTTGTATATACTCAAAAATCATATTTTCAATACCAAGTAACAAACATTAAACTCTAACTAGGTTTTGGTTCTTGAGCATTGTAAACCAAAGCTTTTCTATTAAATCTTAGTTAAAAGACTAATAAATTCCAAATCAAAATTTCACTATTAATCGGGTCTTTAAGAACTAATGTCATTTAAAACAATGTTCACAATCTACCCAAAACCAACTTCCACTTAATTCAAATTATATTTATTAACTGGAAAAAATTCTTTAAACCTTAGTTAAAAGATATATTCTTTTCTCAAATGGATTCAAGAACAGTGTTATTTAAGACACCATTCACGACAACCCAAAATCCAATTTGTTATTTAAAACCATTGGATTTTTTTTACTACTTATTTCAACTATATTAAAAATTTCTATATGCTAGCATTTTGTTTTATCTATACTTATTCTAAATATATTTGAAATTTTCATACTTACTCATTTCAATTTCTATATATGTAAATACTTTAATTTCATCTACATCTTATGCTCTCTATGTGTTTAATTAGCTTGCTTAAATAGATTTACAATCGATTCAACTTATACTTATTTACATCGCGAAATAGCTTATTGTAAATTTTCTTAAGCTTATCTTTGACATTTTATTCAGTCAGAATCTATGTCCATTTTCCTTTATTCATAATTAACCAAATTTGTAATTATTGTTAATTCACATTATTTCACAACTTATAGACTTTAATTCCTTTGTTATTTACGTTACTTTATAAATTTATTACTATGAAATGACTTGTTACATAATTCCTTATGTTTATACATTACTTAAGATTCGTTTCCTTTTTGATACAATTATATTCATGTTTATAATTATCTCAGGAGGTTACAATTTTATTTATTACCAATCCTTTGCAAATATTCCATCCATTTGTTAATCGTTTCAGAACATTAACAAATAAATTTTTTTTATTACAACTACTGATTAACCTTTATAAACAATTCTTTGATTCAAATTCATTTTTTTTTACATCTTTACGTTTCTTTATCTTCATAACATTTCTATGATCCACGTATCATTTTGAAACATGTTATTCATTTAAATTTCATTGTAAAATATTTCATGACATATAACTTTTCATTCAGGAAGGTTTGTATATATAACAAATGAAATTTAGTATTTCACACTTTACTCTTATATTATCAAAGTACATGAGTATTTGTTTCTATTTTACTTTAACATTTTCCCAACTTTATGTTTCAATTTTTTTGTAATATTGCATCATATTTTCAATTATATTTCTCTTATTCATTTATCGTACTTCTTTATTCACCTATTTAAAATTTTATTTGACAATTATTTATTTCACTAATTATCAACAAGGAGAGTAATCTGTAAAAATGGAGGCTTGAGAATCTTAAATACCAATTTCTTTTCAAAAAAATTTGAAATAATATATACTATACATAATTTTTTTATATTAAAACACACTCAAGATTTCAAATTAAAATTTCAAAAACGAGTAGGTAGCAATGCTACCAAGATGTCTCCCCCACTTTGAAACTCGAAAATGAAAGTTGATGACTATGATCATCTCATCACTGAAATTTATTTCCCTGTAGCAAAATAGAGTACTTAACCAATTTCTATTTGAATATCCTTCAAATATTACTACTATTTTTTTTTCAAAACCTTGAATTTTTTTTACAAATCATCGGAATTTAAAGATCTCATATTCTCCATTTAAATTCATTTTGTTTACAGTTAATTATAAATCATATATAAAAGATCGATTTATTTTTATAGTCAATAGGTTAAGAGTTTTGACTAATCTACCATCAATTTTCAAAGTTATTTCTTACATATATAAAATATATACGAAAAAATATTGTGTTAGAATGCCTTATTCAAGTGTTTTTGAAATCCCATTCGATAACACTTGCAACATGCATCGACTGGAACTCCGAACTCAACTCAATAAGCCAAACAAAACTATATAAAACCATTTTTATATCAAAAGTACAAGTGCGCTCTCTCGTATATATACACTCAGAACTCATTCTAGGGTGTTACTAACCCTATCTCTAATGAGTAAATCCCAATAGAGCCAAGATTTACTGCTAAACCATAAGCTCTGATACCAGCTGTAACAACCCGGAAATCCGTACCTTTTGAATCGACATTAATCCACACATGTCTAACTCAAAACTGTACGTTTTTACAGATTGTTAAATGACGATCAACATCTTTAGCCATTATAGTCAAAAATATAGATAATCAAGGGGATTAATTTAGAATTAGAAAGAAAGAAGAAAACAAGTATAGAATCTAGCAATGAAATGAAAAAAATATAATAATCAAATAACAGTTCATGAAGCTGTTTAAAATAAACATTTGATCATCTTACAACATTTATCAAAGTTATACATTAATATACATAACTGATAATACAGAGTAATGCAACAGAATAGTAGTGGAATACAATAGTAATAATAAATACCGTCTTCGTCTTTATCCTTCAGAAGATAACCTTTGAAACTGGAATGCTCAAGTCTGACTTGAGCATAATAGCGTGAAAATAAAACAAGCTCGGATCAGGCAAAAATATTCTCATCTAAGTCAAATCAACATCATATGAACATGCACACACATAACTCAAAAGATGTTACGGGAATTTCCATCTCCTAAGGATCCGTCAAACTAGATACTATATAATATAATTTCGCTATTATAATAGTGTCTATTCACAAGTATTTGTCAAAAAAATAGTGTAAGCGGGGTTACATTGATTACCCTTACACAGTTTACAAGCACATGGTCTATGCAGGTCTTGTAACACACCAGTAAAACGTCGGTAGTCAGTGAGTCCCCTATAGACCTATGCCAATATCAAAATCATAGTAGTCACGCATGAGGATAAATGTATGACAAGGCACATGAGGCTATACCCAAAGTAGTATGCTACTATTTTTCCTGATCCAGACTGGTGGTTACCCCAAACGGCCCACCGTGGACATCCGCCTTATATTGAATCAAAGGGAAGTACATCCCACCAAGGGTGCGCACCAACAAAACAACAACAACTGAATAATAATAGTATGGACCCGAGGCCCAGGAAAATCGAAGAGCAGATATCCACTAAGTGGTAGTCAAGCCTCATTTGGTCTGGCACGGCTCCTGCTCTAGTCAATTCAAATCGACACAAGTATCGGGGTCATCCATTATCGTTCACTTTCTTCAATTTAATAATCGCCTCCAAATTCATCCTACTTCATTTCTGTAACTCCACCATGTACCCAGTTGTTAAAGTGGTTCCAACATTGACAGAGAATATGTCAATAAGAGGCCCCGGTCTCTTTAACAACAAAACATCGTGTTACACACCAATTGGTATTTTATATTTCAAAAGTGAATCTTTATGATATCAAAACATCATATCCACCTAAACAAATTTCACTTTAAAATATCATATTGTTTTATATCATAATAATATTTACTTTCACAATTCATATTTACTTTGAGATAAATTCCAAATTCAATAATTGGTTATAACTTCAATTAACCTCATTTTTCTTCGAATCCTTCATTTTACTTCAAAATTCATTTTGAATTCATTTTTGATTTCAACATCAAAATGATCATAATTACTTTTAAATCACAGATTTAAATGTAAACGCTTTCCACTTCTAAAACATTTTCTAAGTTTGAAATAGTTTTGGGGTTTAAATAAATTTTTGATTAGTTGTAAATAATTTTGGGAGATTTGGAATAGCTTGGAAATCAAAATAGTTTGAGTGTTGGAAATGGTTTTATGTATATTCAAATATTTTAATAAAATAAACTACTTATATATATAGAAAGAATATGTTTTTGAAAAACAATTTATATAAAGCACTATATATATCAAAAGAATAAATTTCATAAAATAGTTTATATATAAATTTGTTTATATAGAAATAATTTCAAATCAACTGTTACATTCTATTTTCAATAAATCTGAACCAAAGTTCAAATCTCAAACAAACCAAATCGATTTCCAAATTCCAATCCAAATCGATTCCACAATGAAACGACCCGAAATCCCCCTTACGGGAAATCACGGATCGAGTTAAGGACAAGCCACATCGGAACGCAAACAGAAGAACATTTCATTTTTAATTACAATAATTCCATCAGAATACAAGAATATATAGAGTATAAATAAATATTACATGACAGAAAAATATCAGAGGTTACAATACATTACATAGCAGCGGAAAATAATACAAAACACAACTGAAAGTAATACATGGATACAGAGCTTTCCGAGTATCGTTCCAGCTGCAAACCAAGATCCTATGAATATAAATCTGCAAAGCCAAAACTACTAGTTGCCCGTGTCAAAATAAGGGCACCTAGAGTTTAGGTTAAAACAATAAACTCCATGTCAGTCATGTTACTGGTGTGAGAACTAAAACAATTATTAATCTTTATTTTAAAGTTAGGTAAATCAAGGGACCACGCCGTATAACACAAAACAGGTTTCCTCCCAAGGATACCAGTGCATAAAACAACAGCGCAATGCTAAATAAAGAAAAATTAAGCTATTATAAGACCTAGGTCCCATCACACAATGCAACACAAGCCGGAGGATAGGGTTTTCCCTTATAATAGCCAAACATGCTTGGTACGTTAAAACAAATCATTTGATACTATTATAAGTGCATAGTGTATAAAACAACTTCAAATATAAATGTATCAATCCTAGATGGCATGGGTACCATATATCATGTCGCCATTTCTAGGCTCTACAATCAAAACCGCAAATATCACGTATTTGGAAGTTGGATTTCCATCTGTGAACCAAGGCAAAAGATAGTCCTCTACCGATTCGAGATGCTCTAGCCCGCCCCTCAGGACCCAGACTTAGGTGGGCCCTTGGATCGTCAGGGCCGGTCCACCGATGTGGATTAAAATGCCTGAACACTGCGTTTCCCCAGCCTTTGGGGTGTCAATGAGTACAATGACTCCATCGGCTCCACATAGTCACCGATATATCCGAGGCGCCTCGCAGCCCAACAACCACATAAGTCAAACTCTTTAGGGCGTGTAAAACCACTGACGCCACTTCAAGCTAGAAGGAAACACATGCTCTCTCTGAAGTCCTCTCCCGTTTCTGGTTCACAGCCGGGGTGTGAGGCTCGCGAATCAACATTACACAAAGCTATGCCACACAGGCCGTGCTTTGATCATCAACCACAAGACTTTGCTTTTCAACAGAAGCCTTGGTCATTTTCCACTTAGGCATGCCACACAGGCAATTCACTCCATGCGATTGGTATCCACCAATGTATAACCCCTGAGCTCGTACGTCTCAGAGAAGGGCGTTAAGTAAGAGAATAAATTCTCCCCCTCCAAACAGATATATAATTAATAGAAATCAATCACACGGAATAAAATCCAATGTCAGACACACAGTCCATTTACAAGTTCGTTCTGGGTCTGAACGGAACCGGAGGCACCTTGTACCTCGCATATCCATCGATTCCTAAGTACGTATGGACGATCACCAACTGATTCCCTCCTCTTGGGTGTACAGCCCAATCAAGATCATCAGTAATTATCCAAACCATGTTGAAGACCTCCTGTCTTCGACCACCGTCTTCATCCTCGACACATCGTCGAATCAGTTATTCAGAATGTGATAAACCCGGTCTTTCTGAATAACTCGCGTATATAATAAACAAGTGTTACACAAACACAACATACGCCTCATTCCAATTCAGAATATTCTTTTATTCAAATATTCTTATACTTTGGGAAAGGTTCCCATTAATTTTATCAAATATAAATTCTTTAAATTTATTTTTTAATCTTCTTTTGAATATCAATTCAAATTAGCCGGGATTAGCGAACCACACCGAAGTAATCCTTTATTTTATTTCCCAATCCCAACCTATTCATCCCATGAAGTAAAACTGGTAATACTTCATATCTAACACCATGGTGTTATTGGTAAATTCAATTACCATTTCACGTTCAAATCTAATTAAAGATTTAACTATCGCCTGGAGCAAAACTGGTGATACTCAGTTCTAAATCATTTCAATCTAATTAAAGATTCATTAAAACTCCACTTAGTTTTAATCTTCCCAAAAATCATATCAATGATTGTTTAACTTGGGATACCACATCCTGTCTTTAAATGGGTTAAAGAACCAATGTCATCTAAAACACGGTTCAGGATAAATCCAAAATCACATTCCATTAATTATCGGGTTAAAGAACAAGTGTTATTTAAAACACCATTCACGATAAACCCAAAAATCAATTCCAATTAAATATCATTTAATTGGTGTACTTGATTAAATCTAAATAAAAAGATTGAATCTTTTTCCCAACTGGGTTTAAGAACAGTGTTAATGAAGACACCATTCATGACAAACCCAAATCCCATTTGATATTAAATACAAGGCTCTGAATAGAACATATATCGGCTTATATTCAATATCAAATTCTACGACCAACAAATATCGTATTGGAAATAACGATATAAATATATATTTCAAATTTCCATAACAATATCTATATAATCATGAAATCCAACATCGAAATATTCCACAGACAATTTCGATTCAAATCCATTCCAATTCAATTATTGGAAATTTTGGTTACTTTAAAACCCTTTTCAAATCCAATTTATTCATTTCAAAAATGAATGGATTTTAATTCTAGTTCAAAACAAGTTCATTTCGATAAAAATCTATTTTTATCTTTTCAAATATGGAGTTTTTCGTCCCAATTCTTCACAAGTCATTTTTTATGATTTCACACAAATTATTTCTATTTTTAATAACTTTATCAAGGCCCGTACAATCGATTTCCGTCAACGGCCATCGAACTGCACTTACAACGACCTTCTCCAAATTTGATTTGGACATAATTCCAAATCCAACTGTTAGATTTATAATTTCTAGTATTCGTTAGAAAGCTCTTTTCAATACGAACCCAACGGTTCCGGTTTTAGGAGAATCTGACGGTTGGATCTCCCGTAATATCCATTCGAATTCAATGGTCCAAATTCGCGAACTACCGCTGCGCGACGCGTTCAATTCAGGCCATTTAATATATATAATATATATATATATATATTATATATTTCATTGATTTCCTTTTAAAACATAATTTATAAATCGTTTTAAAATCGTTTTCGAAACGATTTCAACTTCATATTCAATTTCGAATCAAAATTGAATATTCCACATCATCGATATACAAATGATAATATTTTCAAAAACGTTATATTTTGAAATCACTTCCTTTTTATAATCATTATAAAAACAAATATAATCGATATAAACAATGTTCGCGTCAAAATGGCGCATATCTAACCAACACGGCTTTATATATTTCAATAAATTCGTTATTTTATTCAACAAATGAATATTTTCTTCAACACATGAATATATATTTTTATTCAACACATGAATATATATTTTTATATTCAACACATGAGTTTTCTTTTTATTCAACACATGAATTTTCTTATATAATATTCCTTATTTTCCAAATTGTAATGAGGCCCAATCAATTACCATATAATGTTAATTATATGGGTTTTCTACAACACATGTTTATAATAGCAACGATAAATCATCAACCATCATCCAGAGTGCACCACACAACTGCATAAGCATTAAATATAAATAATTAATGCTTACACAGCCTGTCAACACACCGATTGACATACAACTAAACAATCGGGATTAGTGTACGTCAAATATCATCCCAATACCCGTGTGGGGTTTCAAATCAACAAACACAGATTTTTATTTGTGCAGTTGGGCGATGAGTAAAATTTATCGTCCCAATCAATATCAGTCAAATCAGTGTACATAAACAAATCGTTCGATTTGTAAATGAATATATATTTTACTTCAACACATGAATATATATTTTATTTCAACACATGAATATATATTTTACTTCAACACATGAATATATATTTTATTTCAACACAATTAATTTTTCACAATACATCAATCAAACAACCAAGTCATCCATGGTCTGTGGACGACGGTTGTCGAGTGCAGCTAAGCACCGTCTGCATCCTAGTATATATTTCAAACTAGAAATTAAAATAAAAGTGAGGAGTTCTCACCTTAGGGTTCCACTCCGCTATTTCATTTCTGAACGGTTCGAATTCGCTTTATATTCTAACTCAAACTTTTCTACGCAGTTCACAGTAAAAATAACATTTTTAATAACGCTTTCCATACATAAAAATCATATTTTTATGTTCTCAACATATATAAAAAGATCGAATTTTTATTTTCATGTCATATATATAAAATTCGAATTTTTATCTTCACGTCATATATATAAAAATCGAATTTTTATTTCGCACTATCTTATAAAAATCATATTTTTAATACTCTACATATATACAAATCATATTAAAAATACTCTACATATATAAAAATCATATTTTTAATACTCTACATATATAAAAATCATATTTTTAACACTCTACATATATAAAAATCATATTTTTATATAAAAGAAAATCATAACTTTTATAAACAAAATCATCTCTTCATAAAAACAAAGATCATAACTTTCACATGGATAAAAAATCAAGTCTTTATAACGTTAAAAATCATTCCTTTTATATAAAAAATCATTTCTTTTATATTATACTTCGTTTATAAAAACTGATTTTAATCAATGCAAAGAAACCGATCTTCAAATTTATAAAATCGATTGCATAAAAAAACAAAGCTTTGAAATAGAAATTAAAAGGGGCTCACTGTTTTGTTTTGACCGGAGGAGGGGATGGATTTCGCTGTGGTGCGGTGGTGCAGGTGCTGGACGTCGGAGGTAGTGGCCATGGGTCTAGGTGGCGCTAGGATTTCTATGGCGGCTGATTTGGGTGCGAGGAGGTTTTAAACGAGGGGATAGAGAGGAGAGCAGGTCAAAGGGGGTCGGAGGAGGAGAGGCACGAGCGACAGCAGCCTTGGGGAGGTGGACGGTGGTCTGGCGAGGCCTGAGGAGGAGGGCGATGGGGAAACAAGATCGGGATTTTTTTTCTTTGTCGTGGTCTGAAAGGAGAGAGGGAGAGGTATGGGGAGAGGGGTTTTATATTAATATATATAATTTAATAATATTTTAATTCATCACTTAATTATTTAACACCATAAACTCCAATCGAATCCCTACGACTGTCGCCCCGAGCTAATTACCCCCATTCCGAACACAATTGGATATGTATCGCAAGCCAGTTCAACTGTTTTGACCAGTTTCCGTCAAAATCAAAAAATAAATCTATATATTGAATTTGAACGCAAATTTCAATTTACCGGGGCCACATACGAACTCTAAAAATTCCCAAAAAATATTTTCTAACTTCGCAGTGACGATATGGTCCAAACAAAACTAATTTCGTCAAATTCCGAGACCGTTTGAAAAATGGCCATTTTCCAGTCAATTAAAATCAACTAAAACAGGCAAAACACGTTATCCTGTGCCACGCTCACATATTGATTCAAAAAATTATGAATTTTGGAATCTAGCAATAATTCTACATCTTGGATCCAACAAATGTGGTTTCGCCGAAAACCGAGGTCGTTTGCAAAATTTCCATTTTTAGGGGCCTAAATTCCATAGCGACTATTCTGAAATTTCAACTAGGCATAACTTTTTATCCTCGCTATGAAATTTCAGTTTTTCGGATTCATTGGAAAGATATTCTCAAATAGATTCTAATATTTTTGGTTTCACCAAAATCCGGTTTATTTTGAATCCTGTACATTTGCTTGAACTTTGAAATCGAATTTTCGAACTACCGCGCCATTTTCAATTCCTTTTATAATTTAAAATAAATATTTATATTCTAACGATGATCCAAATAAATACATACATTCTAATTCTATTCAAAATAAATTTCTCGTCAATATTATTTAAAATAAATCATTTTAAATATTCAAAATTCACTAAAATTGCCAAAATAAAAAATTTAAATTGGCTCAGATTTCCGGGTTATTACAATCTCCCCCACTTAAAACTTTTTGTCCCCAAAAAGGAACGAAGCTAAAAGTTGTTTAACAAATCAACTCAACTTTCATTATTTTCATTACAGCTTAAGTTCTTTAACTATTCAGTTTGTAAGAATTTTTCAAATTTTTCAAAAATTTGGCTAACACCCTAAATTTTCGAAAATTTTCACCATAACCTCCCCTGCAACGGGAGCTTCGGGATATTTCAAATAGCCTCCCATGGCCCTCACCAATCAAAAAAGAAAAAGAAACAGCCAAGCGGCTAGCCAATCGGCTCATAAAATCATCAAAAACCCAAGCAATTCGTAAACATGTACCTATTTGTCCGGCAAACAATTTTATTCTTCTGCTCTAGCCTCCTTGCTATGAGCTGTTTAATGTAAGTACATGTATATGTATGCAAGTGCGACAATTTCTCAATACATCTCACTATTTGATCAATTTGGCTAAAGATTCAAATTTTAATTAATCAAACAATAATCAAACAACACAGTCAGCAATCAATTAGTTGATTATCTTTTCAAATTCATAACTTGGATACATAGTCAAAAAATCAAAATTTTGATGCCAAATCATAACAATAAGCCCTATCTAATTTGGTTCTCACACCAGTCTAATGGAAATATATAGATATCACACTTTCAAAACTCGAACATAAATACTGATGATGCACGTGCTATCATCAGTACCATCTCCGGGCGACTAGAGTGTGATTCTATATTTATCCAGTATATTAAAAACTACGAATACACGTGGATCATACGTATACGCAAAATCTTTATATACTACATTTTCTAAATTCAATACAAAATAAATAATCAAATACGAATAATTGATTTAAATTTCCAAAACAATTTTTTTTTCATTTTAAAAATATACTCATCACACTCATTCTAGGATACTACTGATCCCATCTCTAACGAGTCATTCTGATTGGATACTGCTAATCCAATCTCTGATGAATTCTTTTGTATGGTTCTAATGTGTATTGTTCTCCGAGCTTTGTAAACCAAAGCTCTGATACCAAGCTGAAACGACCCGAAATCCCCCTTACGGGAAATCACAGATTGAGTTGAGGACAAGCCACATTGGAATGCAAACATAAGAACATTTCATTTTTAATTACAACAATTCCATCAGAATACAAGAATATACAGAGTATATGTAAATATTACACGACAGAAAAATATCAGAGGTTACAATACATTACATAGTAGTGGAAAATAATACAAAACACAACTGAAAGAAATACACGGATACAGAGCTTTCCGAGTATCGTTCCAGCTGTAAACCAGGATCCTATGAATATAAATCTGCAAAACCAAAACTACTAGCTGCCCGTGTCAAAATAAGGGCACCCAGAGTTTAGGTTAAAACAATAAACTCTAGGTCAGTCATGTGACTGGTGTGAGAACTAAAACAGTTATTAATCTTTATATTAAAGTTAGGTAAATCAAGGGACCACGCCGTATTACATGGAACGGGTTTCCTCCCAAGGATACCATTGCATAAAACAACATCGCAATGCTAAATAAAGAAAAATGAAGCTATTATAAGACCCAGGTCCCATCACACATTGCAACACAAGCCGGAAGATAGGGTTTTCCCTTATAATAGCCAAACATGCTTGGTACGTTAAAACAAATCATTTGATACTATTAAGCGTATAGTGTATAAAAAAACTTCAAATATAAATGTATCAATCCTAGATGGCATGGGTACCATATATCACGTCGCCAATACTAGGCTCTACGATCAAAACCACAAATATCACGTATTTGGAAGTTGGATTTCCATCTGTGAACCAAGGCAAAAGATAGTCCTCTACCGATTCGAGACGCTCTATCCCGCCCCTCAGGACCCAGACTCTGGTGGGCCCTTGGATCGTCAGGGACGGTCCACCGATGTGGATTAAAAAGCCTGAACACTGCGTTTCCCCACCCTTTGGGGTGTCAATGAGTCCAATGACTCCATCAGCTCCACACAGTCACCGATATATCCGAGGCGCCTCGCAACCCAACAACCACATAAGTCAAATTCTTCAGGGCGTGTAAAACCACAGACCCACTTCTAGCTAGAAGGAAACGCATGCCCTCCCTGAAGTCCTCTCCCATTTCTGGATCACAACCGAGGTGTGAGGCTCGCGAATCAACGTTACACAAAGTTATGCCACACAGGCCGTGCTTTGATCATCAACCACAAGACTTTGCTTTTCAACAGAAGCCTTGATCATTTGCCACTTAGGCATGCCACACAGGAAACTCACTCCATGCGATTGATATCCACCAATATATAACCCCTGAGCTCGTACGTCTCAGAGAACGGCATTAAGCAAGAGAATAAATTCTCCACCGCCAAACAGATATATATTTTATAGAAATCAATCACACAGAATAAAATCTAATGTTAGACACAAGTCCATTTACAAGTTCGTTCTGGGTCTGAACGAAACCGGAGGCCCCTTGTACCTCGCATATCCATCGATCCCCAAGTACGTTTGGACGATTTCCAACGGATTCCCCATCTTCATCATCGACACATCGTCGAATCAGTTATTCAGAATGGGATAAACCCGGTCTTTCTGAATAACTCGCGTATATAATAAACCAGTGTTACACAAACACAACATACGCCTCCATCCAATTCAGAATATTCTTTTATTCAGATATTCTTATACTTTGGGAAAGGTTCCCATTAATTTTATCAAATATAAATTCTTTAAATTTATTCTTTAATCTTCTTTTGAATATCAATTCAAATTAGCCAGGATTAGCGAACCACACTGAAGTAATCCTTTATTTCATTTCCTAATCCCAACCTATTCATCCCATGAAGTAAAACTGGTCATACTTCATATCTAACACCACGGTGTTATTGGTAAATTCAATTACCATTTCACGTTCAAATTTAATTAAAGATTTAACTATCTCCTGCAGCAAAACTGGTGATACTCCATTCTCGATCATTTCAATCTAATTAAAGATTCATTAAAACTCCACTTAGTTTTAATCTTCCCAATAATCATATCAATGATTGTTTAACTTGGGGAACCGCATACTGTCTTTAACCGGGTTAAAGAACCAATGTCATCTAAAACACGGTTCACGATAAACCCAAAATCACATTCCATTAATTATCGGGTTAAAGAACAAGTAGTATTTAAAACACCGTTCATGATAAACCCAAAAATCAATTCCAATTCAATTCCAATTAAATATCATTTAATTGGTATACTTGATTAAATCTAAATAAAAAGAATTAATCTTTTTCCCAACTAGGTTTAAGAATAGTGTTAATGAAGACACCATTCACGACAAACCCAAATCCCATTTGATATTAAATAAAAGGCTCTGAATAGAAAATATATCGGCTTATATTCAATATCAAATTCTACGACCAACAAATATCGTATTGGAAATAACGATATAAATATATCTTTCAAATTTCCATAACAATATATGTATAGTCACGAAATCCAACATCGAAATATTCCACAAACAATTTTGATTCAAATCCATTCCAATTCAATTATTGGAAATTCTGGTTACTTTAAAACCCTTTTCAAATCCAATTTATTCATTTCAAAAATGAATGGATTTTAATTCTAGTTCAAAACTAGTTCATTTCGATAAAAATCTATTTTTATCTTTTCAAATATGGAGTTTTTTGTCCCAAATCTTCGCAAATCATTTTTTATGATTTTACACAAATTATTACTATTTTTAATAATTTTATCAAGGCTCGTGCAGTCGATTTCCATCAACAGCCATCGAACAGCACTTACAACGACCTTTTCCAAATTTGATTTGGAAATAATTCCAAATCCAACCGTTAGATTTCTAATTTCTAATATTCGTTAGAAAGCTCTTTTGGATACGAACCCAACGGTTTCGGTTATAGGAGAATCTGATGTTGGATCTCCGTAATATCCATTCGAAGTCAATGGTCGAAATTCGCAAACTACCGCGGCGTGGCGCGTTCTATTCAGGCTACTTAATATACATAATATATATTATACATATTTCGTCGATTTCCTTTTAGAACGTATTTTATAAATCGTTTTAAATTCGTTTTCGAAACGATTTCAACTTCATATTCAATTTTGAATCAAAATTGAATATTCCACATCATCGATATACACATGATAATATTTTCAAAAACGTTATATTTTGAAATCACTTCCTCTTCTATAATCATTATCAAAACGAATATAATCGATATAAATATCGTTCGCATCAAAATGGCGCATATCTAACCAACACGGTTTTATATATTTCAATAACTTCGTTATTTTATTCAACAAATGAATATTTTCTTCAACACATGAATATATATTTTTATTCAACACATGAATATATATTTTTATATTCAACACATGAATTTTCTTTCTGTTCAACACATGAATATTCTTTTATAATATTCCTTATTTTCCAAATTGGAATGAGGCCCAATCAATTACCATATAATGTTAATTGTATGGGTTTTCTACAACACATGTATATAATAGAAACGATAAATCATCAACCATCATCCAGAGTGCACCACACAACTGCATAAGCATTAAATATAAATAATTAACGCTTACACAGCCTGTCAACCCATCAATTGACATACAACTAAACAATCGGTATTAGTGTACGTCAAATATCATCCCAATACCCGTGTGGGGTTTCAAATCAACAAACACATATTTTTATTTGTGCAGTTGGGCGATGTGTAAAATTTATCGTCCCAATCAATATCAGTTAAATCGGTGTACATAAACAAATCGTTCGATTTGTAAATGAATATTTATTTTACTTCAACACATGAATATATATTTTATTTCAATAAATGAATATATATTTTATTTAAACACATGAATATATATTTTATTTCAACACATGAATATATATTTTATTTCAACACAATTAATTTTTCATAATACATCAATCAAACAACCAAGTCATCCATGGTCTGTGGACGACGGGTGTCGGGTGCTGCTAAGCACCGTCTGCATCCTAGTATATATTTCAAACTAGAAATTAAAATAAAAGTGAGGAGTTCTCAGCTTAGGGTTCCACTCCGCCATTTCATTTTTGAACGGTTCAGATTCACTTGATATTCTAACTCAAACTTTTCCACGTTGTTCACAATAAAAATCACATTTTTAATAAAGCTTTCCATACATAAAAATCATATTTTTATGTTCTCTACATATATAAAAAGGTCGAATTTTTATTTTCACGTCATATATATATAAGTCGAATTTTTATCTTCACGTCATATATATGAAAATCGAATTTTTCTTTCGCTCTATCTTATAAAAATCATATTTTTAATACTCTACATTTATAAAAATCATATTTTTAATACTCTACATATATAATAATCATATTTTTAATACTCTACATATGTAAAAATCATGTTAACTCTACATATATAAAAATCATATTTTTATATAAATGAAAATCATAACTTTTATAAACAAAATCATCTCTTCATAAAAACAAAGATCATAACTTTCATATGGATAAAAAATCAAGTCTTTATAACGTTAAAAATCATTCCTTTTATATTAAAAATCATTTCTTTTATATTATACTTCGTTTATAAAAACTGATTTTAATCAATGCAAAGAAACCTATCTTCAAATTTATAAAACTGATTGCATAAGAAAAGAAAGCTTTGAAATAGAAATTAAAAGGGGCTCACTGTTTTGTTTTGACCGGAGGAGGGGATGGAGTTCATTGTGGTGCGGTGGCGCATGGGCTGGACATCGGAGGAAGTGGCCGTGGGTCTTGGCGGCGCTAGGGTTTTTGTGGTGGGCTGATTTGGGCGCGAGGAGGTTTTAAACGAGGGGAGACAGAGAATAGCAGGTCAAAGGGGGTCGGAGGCGGAGAGGCACGAGCAGCGGCAGCCTTGGGGAGGTGGGCGGTGGTCTGGCGAGGCCTGGGGAGGAGCGCGACGGGGAAACAAGATCGGGATTTTTTTTCTTTGTCGTGGTCTGAAAGGAGAGAGGGAGAGGTATGGGGAGAGGGGTTTAATATTAATATATATAATTTAATAATATTTTAATTCATCACTTAATTGTTTAACACTACAAACACCAACCGAACCCCTACGACTGTCACCCCCCGCTAATTACCCCCATTCCGAACACAATGGGATATGTATCGTAAGCCAGTTCGGCAGTTTCGACCAGTTTTCGTTAAAATCAAAATATAAATCTATATATTGAATTTGAACGCAAATTTCAATTTACTTTGACCACATACGAACTCTAAAAATTCCTGAAAATTATTTTCAAACTTCGATTGACGATACGGTCCTAATAAAACTAATTTCGTCAAATTCCGAGACCGTTTGAAAAATGGTCATTTTCCAGTCAATTAAAATCAACTGAAATTTGCAAAACGGGTTTTCCTATGCCACGCTCACATATTGATTCAGAAAATTATGAATTTTGGAATCTAACAATAATTCTACATCCCAGATCCAACAAAAGTGGTGTGACGACCCGTATTCTACGCATCATAGGATCGTAGGATATTTATTTCTTTCACATACGAAGTCGTATGGTCATGTAACTTTGGGAGACGACTATTGGGGTCATTTCCCATGTTCCCGATTTTTAAATGACCATTTTTCCCCTAGTTGGCACTGTTTTGGCCATAACTTTTGACTGGAAAGGAATTTTGACCTGAAACCACTTCCATTGGCTCCGGATGATGGTTTCTCTTTCCGTAGAGTGGTCATAATAGCCAAACGGACTTACCGTTTGGGAGATATGGCCGAATTAAGATTTAGAGGGTTAATTTCAGCTAATTGGGCTTAACCAGTTGATTAGCAGCTAGGCTCAGAGGGGAATTTCGGGTTTAGGGGTATATAGGGGCTGATTAGGGTTAGAAAACATTTCTTTAGACATTTTCCAGCCGCCACTTTCGTCCTTAGACACTCTAACAATGGCCTCCTACATCTAAAACACCCCAAATCACTTTCTAATTGAAGATTATGCTTAGCAACATCAAATTAAGAAGAAAAAGCACCAAAGCAAGGTTAGAGCTGCTGTTGGACATCAGTATTCGCCCCAAATCAGAGGAGTTTCAGTTCTGAGAATTTTGTTTGTGGCCAAGGTGAGTGGTTAGCATTGTTTTGACACTAATTACAGTTAATCAGGGTGATTAGTGATAATTAGTAAATTCTTACACTATAAAATTCTGGAAAAATATTCTAAAATTCTGAAATGTTATTTTAGACCTCTGTTAGAAGTTTGTGATGATTTGGTTAAGTTTTGCTAATCGTACCATTAGATTTGCTTAAACATGCTTAAGGGGAAAACATGGGTTTTGGGTTTGTTTGACCCATTTTTACATGTCATATTGCTGTTTTGGTGTTTATGGTCGATTTTATATGTTGCTATGACTGTTTGGAATGATTTATGATTGATTAGAAAAGTGAGATTGGTCAAAAACATCGTCGTATGGCGTAAATAGCTTGCTGGAAGAGTTGCAGGAATTTGGACCTGATCGGATCGCCCCCACACTCGGACCGTGGGGTATGACCACGATCCCACACTCGAATCGTGGGGTATGACCACGATCCGCACACCTGGAGCGTGACGAAGTATAGCGATCCGCACACCAGGAGCGTGACGAAGTATAGCGATCCGCACACCTGGAGCGGGACGAAGTATAGCGATCCGCACACCTGGAGCGCGACGAAGTATAGCGATCTGCACACTTGGAGCGTGGAGATGGAGCACGATCCGCACACCTGGAGCGTGACGAAGTATAGTGATCCGCACACTTGGAGCATGGAGACGGAGCACGATCCGCACACCTGAAGCGTGAGGATGACCACGATCCACACACCGCGACCGTGAGGAAGACAAGGAGCTTGGATATGAGAAGACTAAAACCCGAGATGCAAAGGTAGTCCAAGTTTGAAGTTAGAGCTCAGGATCCAGATGGGAACCAATGAGTTCACTTCATGAGTTGGGCTTTGCTGTGGGACGTGTGCAAAAGGGGTTGTCGATGTCTGTAGCTTTGGATAATTATGTATGGGAAGTACGTGAACAGACTCAGGGTCACAGTATGTCTTGACCTAGGTACGACTAAAGTGGCTATATACCAATGGAGTGGGGTCATTTGTAAAGGTGTAGTCATGACTCCATGTGGGTAAGCTTGGTAGTAGCAGTAGTTGTACAAGCCGAACTCCGTTACTACTTCGATGGATCTAATGATTGACAGTGGTAGACATCGTATACTTTACGCACTGAGTGAGAGACGTGAGGATGGTTGCTATGCTTGATTGTTTGACATACACACCCCCACCCCCGTATTTCTACACCATATGTTGTTGGCATCCTAGATTATTGTACGGTATGTAGTACTGACTCTTGGGTTGCAGGTCCAGGTTCAGGTATGGTCTAGTATACCTGTTATTGTTCTGTTTAGCTGCTTATCGCTCATACCAGACTTTTTGTCTGACCTAGAGTTTTATGTATCTTCTTATTACTCTGGGTGCTCTCACGAGCAGACTAGAGACAGGTTAACTGGTGATGCACGAGTAGCCGTACCGGAGACGAGCAGGAGGCTTCCACGTATGATATATATATATTCTCCCTGTGTTGCTGCGGTCACTACTTTGGGCATTAGTAGTGTACCTCTCTTTTACTTTGCTTTAGAGACAATTTTGAAAGTTGTAATAAGCTGTATTTTGTTTTTCCGCTACTCTGATGGTGTTGGTTTTAGTTTTCAGCTTATGCACTGTCTCGCCTGTTTTATGTCAAGTATGTTGTTATTATATTTTATTCCATGCGCTGTGAGGCATTCTACAGGTTTTGTGTTAGTTCTTCACTTCTTTCCTTTCTTTGGCGACCGTTCCGTGCTAATCGGGCCCGTGTACAGCGCACTTTCGGAGGAAATGCCGACTGGTGCGGGGCGGGCCGTCACACTTGGTATCAGAGCTCTAGGTTGCGTAGTTAACCTAGGGAAGTTATCAGGGAGAGATGATATACGTATACGAGAGAGCGTATTTGTGATTACTTTGGTTTTTAAAAGCTATATATATACTATTAGTGGTATAAGGATGAAGTCGTACTGCACTTGCACCACTATGGAGTCGTTAATCGTTACCTTTTTCAGATTGACGATGAGCCGATATACTAGAGGTGTTGGTAGGGGAGCCAATAATGGGAATGCTACTGACATGAGGACGATGTTTACTGACCACATGAGAGAGATGCTTAGAGATGTACAGAGGGCAGCTCCCAATGGTGGAAATGGTGGTGGTCCAATAGTGCAGGCGCCAAGAGTCGACTTCGCCAAGCTGAATAAGGATTATACTAGCCTTGGTGGGAAGCCGTTCCACGGAACGGAGTCGGCCACAGATGTTCAGGATTGGTTGGATAGTTGCGAACGTATCTTCGAGGATTTGGGTATCGAGGATGCGATGAAGAGAAAGCTAGCGTCCCGTCAGCTGCAAGGGCGGGCAATGAATTGGTGGAATGCTATAATAGCAGCTACTCCCGAAGATCAGATTACTTGGGAGCAGTTTAAAGCTCGCTTTAGCGAGAAGTTCATTCCAGCTGCTCAGAAGTCAGTGCTGTTTAAGAAATTCTTGGAGCTCAAACAGAATGGCAGGGCTGTCTCAGAGTATATTGCTGAATTCGACACTTTGTCAAAGTATGGGTTATCTCTTATTGATACTGCCGAAAAGAAGAATGAGAAATTCATAACTGGTTTGGATCAGTACTTGGGGGAAAAGCTTATTAACCACATCGATGAGACATTTGAGTCGATTGTGGGGAAAGCATTAAGATCAGAAAGTCTCTACCCTAAGCCGAAGACTGAGGTTGCATCCGCAGATGAGCCAAAGCCACAAGCAAGTGGTGGAGGCAAGGGTGGTTCCCAGAATAAGAGAAAGCAGAACCAAGCTAAGGATGGCCAGAAGAAAAAGAATAAGCAAGATGTTGAGTGCTTCAGCTGTGGTAAGAAGGGCCATTATGCTAGTAATTGTCGGGCCAAGCCAGCGGATAGGAAGTGCTTCAACTGTGGCCAAATGGGACATCACAAGGACAAGTGTCCACAGCCCCCTAAAGAAAAGAAAATGGTGAAAGCATATGCTCTTAATGCTATTCCTTCTTCGTCGAATGCCACAACTGCGGCAGAAAAGGGAAAGAATGTCGTCATTCAAGGTATGCTTTCTGTTTATGATGTTCCTGTTAGAGTTTTGTTTGATACCGGAGCTTCCAGTTCTTTCATATCTAGTGACCTGGTAGATAGGTTGGGATTGGAGCCCGAGATTGTCGATAGACCTTTAGTAGTGACGAACCCGATCGGAGGTTCGACTAGCCTTAGCATGATTTGTCGTAATGTGGTCTTATCGAGTCATGGATGCATGTTTGTTTGTGATTGCTTTGTTTTGGGCTTTACTGGGTTTGGCATTATTTTGGGAGTAGATTGGCTCCGAAGGTACGGGGTGGTGGTAGACTGTGAGGGCTTTTTGGTGACAGCTAGAGCGGATGATGGGCGGAGGATAGTGTTTCGTGGTCTACCCAGTAAGGGGGTATTGGCTAGTTTTCTAAACTCTCTTGACATTCCGCATAGTGAGTTGTCAGGTTTGCCCGTGGTTGGCCAGTATCCGGATGTTTTCGAAGAAGTGACCGGACTTCCACCACACCGAGAGATTGAGTTTCGTATTGATTTGGTAAAGGATGCCAGGACTATAGTGATGCCACTTCGTCGTATGGCACCAAGGGAGCAGCGAGAGCTCGAGGTGCAAGTCAGCGATATTTTGAGGAAGGGATTTATCAGAAGGAGTGTTTCTGAATGGGGAGCACCAGTTGTGTTTGCTACCAAGGCGGATGGTTCCCTTCGGTTGTGTGTAGACTACCGCGAGTTGAATAAAGTGACGAGGAAGAACAAGTATCCTCTACCGCGGATAGATGATTTGTTCGATCAGTTGAGTGGCGCGAGAGTATTTTCTCAGTTGGATCTCGCGACAGGTTTTCATCAGCTTAGAGTGGAAGCTGAGAGTATAGCTAAAATGGCATTTCGAACGCCGTCCGGATTTTATGAGTGGTTGGTCATGCCATTCGGGCTGACCAATGCCCCAGCATATTTTGTGGATCTTATGAATAGGGTATTCAGAGATCAGTTGAATAAGTCTGTCCTTGTGTTCGTTGATGATATTTTGGTCTATTCGAGGACAGAGGAAGAACACAAGGAACATTTAAGAGTAGCGATGGAGGTGTTGAGAAAACACCAATTGAAAGCAAAGTTTTCTAAGTGTCACTTCTGGAAGAGGAAAGTGAGGTTCTTGGGCCATGTTGTATCAGAGAATGGTATTGCCGTGGACCCGGCGAAGGTGGCTACGGTACAAGATTGGCCTACGCCCAAGAACGCAACAGATGTAAGAAGTTTCTTGGGATTAGCCGGATATTATCGTAAGTTTATCCAAGGTTTCTCCAAGATAGAAGCACCATTGACCCAGTTGACCAAGAAGAATCAAGCTTTTGTCTGGGATGAAAGGTGCGAGAATGCATTCAAAAGTCTAAAGGACAAGTTGACAAGCGCACCAGTGTTAGTCATTCCTAAGGGGGATGAAGAGATGACGGTATACACGGATTCCTGTGGTACCAGACTAGGTGCTGTATTGATGCAAGGCGGTAGGGTTGTAGCTTACGCAAGTCGGCAATTGAAACCGCACGAGAGGAGATACCCTACCCATGATTTAGAATTGGCAGCGATCGTGTTCGCGTTAAAGATGTGGAGACACTATCTCTTGGGAGAAAGATTTGAGCTGTTTACAGATCATAAGTCGTTAAAGTATCTCTTCTCTCAGAAAGATCTGAATCTCCGTCAGCAGAGATGGTTAGAGTTCTTGGCTTCCTATGATTTTGACATCGCATACACACCGGGAAAGGGCAACGCGGTGGCTGATGCATTGAGTAGAAGACATGCCAGCTTAGGGGCTATGTTCCTTGAATGGAACCAACTGGAGTATATCGCGGGGTTTGATTTCAGACCAAAGTGCGAATTGGATCCAGAAATGTTAGCAAGTTTGACGATCAGACCCACTTTAATTGAGCGGATCGGCTCTAGTCAGAGGGACGATCCTAACCTATTGGAAATCATCTCCAAGTTAGAGATGGGTATCGATGAGGAGATGAACAAGTATGAGCCTGATCGAGATGGATGGCTTAGAAAGAATGGAAAGCTCGTTGTACCCAATGTCAATGGATTGAGAGATGAAGTGTTTAGAGAGTGTCATCACTCAAAACTGACTATACACCCCGGTGGTAATAAGATGTATCGAGATATGAAGCAGGCCTACTACTGGGAAGGGATGAAAAGAGACGTTGGGAAGTTTATATCCAAGTGCATGAATTGCCAGCTAGTTAAAGCCGAGCAAAAGAAGCCTAGTGGGTTGTTACAGCCCTTAGAAATTCCCAAATGGAAATGGGAGCAAGTCTCGATGGATTTCATTGATGGTTTACCAAGGACTAGATCGGGACATGATAGCATATGGGTAATTGTTGATCGGTTGACTAAGAGTGCAAGATTCATACCAGTCAAATCGACCAGAATGGCAGCTAAGTTAGCAGAATTGTATATGAAGTGGGTAGTGAGATTTCATGGAGTACCTAAAGGCATTGTGAGCGACCGAGACCCGTTGTTCACTAGTGGGTTTTGGAAGAGCTTACAAGAGGCTCTAGAGTCAGAGTTACATCTCAGTACCGCCTATCATCCTCAGACCGACGGTCAGACGGAGAGGGTGAACCGTATTTTGGAAGATCTCTTAAGAGCATGTATATTGGATTTTGGTGGATCATGGGATGACCATTTGCATCTAGTAGAGTTTGCATACAATAATAGCTACCAATCCAATATCGGTATGGCTCCATTTGAAGCTTTGTATGGAAGACCGTGCAACTCACCATCATGTTGGATAGAGACTGGCGAGAAGTTTATGCTTGGACCAGATGTTGTGAGGGAAACTTCAGATAAGATCAAGACCATTCAACAACGAATGAAGGCTGCCCAAGATAGGCAGAAGAGTTATGCTGATAAGAGGAGAAGAGACTTAAAATTCTCCGTTGGTCACTTGGTGTTTGTCAAGATTTCTCCGTTGAAGAGCATAATACGATTTGGCAAGAGAGGCAAGTTGGCACCAAGATTCGTTGGCCCATTCCCTGTTCTTGAACTAGTCGGGAAATTGGCATATAGAATTGACTTACCAGAGAAGATGGCGGGAGTTCACAACGTATTTCATGTTTCCCAGCTAAGGAAATTCGTTCACGACTCAGATATGACTATTTCACCTGATCAGTTAGAGGACTTCGAAGTAGAACCCGAGGCGGTTGGGAACCGCAAGCCGGCCCGTATTATCGCGCACGACATGAAGCAACTTCGAAGGAAGGCGGTGAAGCTAGTCAAGGTACAGTGGAGCGAGGACGAGAATGATTGTACTTGGGAGACAAAGGAGGACATTAGGAAGACACACCCAGAACTCTTTGCCTGGTAAGATTTTGACTTCGATTTGGTTTACCGCATGCTAGGATAGGCTTGTTTGCTTGTTTTGCATGTTGGATTGTTGTATATGGCTGTTAGGCATGCGGGATCCCTTGTATGTTTTGGGTTAAGGAATTTCGGGGACGAAATTTCTTAAGGGGGGGAGAGTGTGACGACCCGTATTCTACGCATCATAGGATCGTAGGATATTTATTTCTTTCACATACGAAGTCGTATGGTCATGTAACTTTGGGAGACGACTATTGGGGTCATTTCCCATGTTCATGATTTTTCCCGATTTTTAAATGACCATTTTTCCCCTAGTTGGCACTGTTTTGGCCATAACTTTTGAATGGAAAGGAATTTTGACCTGAAACCACTTCCATTGGCTTCGGATGATGGTTTCTCTTTCCGTAGAGTGGTCATAATAGCCAAACGGACTTACCGTTTGGGAGATATGGCCGAATTAAGATTTAGAGGGTTAATTTCAGCTAATTGGGCTTAACCGGGTGATTAGCAGCTAGGCCCAGAGGGGAATTTCGGGTTTAGGGGTATATAGGGGCTGATTAGGGTTAGAAAACATTTCTTTAGACATTTTCCAGCCGCCACTTTCATCCTTAGACACTCTAACAATGGCCTCCTACATCTAAAATACCCCAAATCACTTTCTAATTGAAGATTAGGCTTAGCAACATCAAATTAAGAAGAAAAAGCACCAAAGCAAGGTTAGAGCTGCTGTTGGACATCAGTATTCGCCCCAAATCAGAGGAGTTTCAGTTCTGAGAATTTTGTTTGTGGCCAAGGTGAGTGGTTAGCATTGTTTTGACACTAATTACAGTTAATCAGGGTGATTAGTGATAATTAGTAAATTCTTACACTATAAAATTCTGGAAAAATATTCTAAAATTCTGAAATGTTATTTTAGACCTCTGTTAGAAGTTTGTGATGATTTGGTTAAGTTTTGCTAATCGTACCATTAGATTTGCTTAAACATGCTTAAGGGGAAAACATGGGTTTTGGGTACGTTTGACCCATTTTTACATGTCATATTGCTGTTTTGGTGTTTATGGTCGATTTTATATGTTGCTATGACTGTTTGGAATGATTTATGATTGATTAGAAAAGTGAGATTGGTCAAAAACGTCGTCGTATGGCGTAAATAGCTTGCTGGAAGAGTTGCAGGAATTTGGACCAGATCGGATCGCCCCCACACTCGGACCGTGGGGTATGACCACGATCCCACACTCGAATCGTGGGGTATGACCACGAACCGCACACCTGGAGCGTGACGAAGTATAGCGATCCGCACACCAGGAGCGTGACGAAGTATAGCGATCCGCACACCTGGAGCGTGACGAAGTATAGCGATCCGCACACCTGGAGCGCGACGAAGTATAGCGATCCGCACACCTGGAGCATGACGAAGTATAGCGATCCGCACACCTGGAGCGCGACGTAGTATAGCGATCCGCACACTTGGAGCGTGGAGATGGAGCACGATCCGCACACCTGGAGCGTGACGAAGTATAGCGATCCGCACACTTGGAGCGTAGAGACGGAGCACGATCTGCACACCTGAAGCGTGAGGATGACCACGATCCGCACACCGCGACCGTGAGGAAGACAAGGAGCTTGGATATGAGAAGACTAAAACCCGAGATGCAAAGGTAGTCCAAGTTTGAAGTTAGAGCTCAGGATCCAGATGGGAACCAATGAGTTCACTTCATGAGTTGGGCTTTGCTGCGGGACGTGTGCAAAAGGGGTTGTCGATGTCTGTAGCTTTGGATCATTATGTATGGGAAGTACGTGAACGGACTCAGGGTCACAGTATGTCGTGACCTAGGTACGACTAAGTGGCTATATACCAATGGAGTGGGGTCATTTGTAAAGGTGTAGTCATGACTCCATGTGGGTAAGCTTGGTAGTAGCAGTAGTTGTACAAGCCGAACTCCGTTACTACTTCGATGGATCTAGTGATTGACAGTGGTAGACATCGTATACTTTACGCACTGAGTGAGAGACGTGAGGATGGTTGCTATGCTTGATTGTTTGACATACACACCCCCACCCCCGTATTTCTACACCATATGTTGTTGGCATCCTAGAGTATTGTACGGTATGTAGTACTGACTCTTCGGTTGCAGGTCCAGGTTCAGGTATGGTTTAGTATACCTGTTATTGTTCTGTTTAGCTACTTATCGCTCATACCAGACTTTTTGTCTGACCCAGAGGTTTATGTCTCTTCTTATTACTCTGGGTGCTCTCACGAGCAGACTAGAGACAGGTTAACTGGTGATGCACGAGTAGCCGTACCGGAGACGAGCAGGAGGCTTCCACGTATGATATATATATATATATATTCTCCCTGTGTTGCTGCGGTCACTACTTTGGGCATTAGTAGTGTACCTCTCTTTTACTTTGCTTTAGAGACAATTTTGAAAGTTGTAATAAGCTGTATTTTGTTTTTCCGCTATTCTGATGGTGTTGGTTTTAGTTTTCAGCTTATGCACTGTCTCGCCTGTTTTATGTCAAGTATGTTGTTATTATATTTTATTCCATGTGTTGTGAGGCATTCTACAGGTTTTGTGTTAGTTCTTCACTTCTTTCCTTTCTTTGGCGACCGTTCCGTGCTAATCGGGCACATGTACAGCGCACTTTCGGAGGAAATGCCGACTGGTGCGGGGCGGGCCGTCACAAGTGGTTTCTCCGAAAACCGAGGTTGTTTGCAAAATTTCCATTTCTAAGGGCCAAAATTCCATAGCGACTATTATGAAATTTCAACTGGCCATAACTTTTTATCCCCGCTATGAAATTTCAATTTTTCGGATTCGTTGGAAAGACATTCTCAAATAGATTCTAATTTTTTGGTTTCACCAAAATCTGGTTTATTTTGAATCCTGTACATTCATTTGAACTTTGAAATCGAATTTTCGAACTACTGCGCCATTTTCAATTCCTTTTATAATTTAAAATAAATAATTATATTCTAACGACGATTCAAATAAATATATACGTTCTATGTTCAAAATAAATTTCTCGTCGTTATTATTTAAAATAAATCATTTTAAATATTGAAAATTCAATTAAATTGCCAAAATAAAAATTTTAAATTGGCTCAGATTTCCTGGTTATTACACACAATCAAATTCATTTGAGAATAATCAATTTTAAAGGATAACTTCCCATTCCAAACATTATTTGAATCTCTTCGATTCAAATCAAATTCGAGTCCAAGTTCAAGTTCATAATATTTATTTAAGCCATTTTATTCGAAATTAATTTCATAGTTAAACCTTTGAAACAATTCAAATTATAATCAATTTTAGTTCAAAGTTCAATTAACAAATTTTTAGATCATTTCAGTTGAATTAAATTTCAAAGTTTAAATAAAGATTTAAACCTTTGAAATAATTCAATTCCAATATTTCAAATATAATTCAATTTTGGTCATTTCAATATAATTCAATTTTGACATTTCAATATAATTCAATTTCAACATTTCACATAATTCAATTTCGACAATCATATATAATTCAATTTCGACATTTCGATATAATTCAATTTCGACATTTCGATATAATTCAATTTCGACATTTCAATATAATTCAATTTCAACATTTTGACATAATTCAATTTCGACATTTCAATAAAATCCAATTTCAACATTTCAATAAAATTTAATTTCAACATTTCAATATAATTCAATTTCAATATTTCAAATTTATTCAATTTCAACATTTCAAATATAATTCAATTTCAACATTTCAATATAATTCAATTTCGACATTTCGATATAATTCAATTTCAACATTTCAATAAAATTTAATTTCAACATTTCAATATAATTCAATTTCAACATTTCAAATTTATTCAATTTCAACATTTCAAATATAATTCAATTTCAACATTTCAATAAAATTTAATTTCAACATTTCAATATAATTCAATTTCAACATTTCAAATTTATTCAATTTCAACATTTCAAATATAATTCAATTTCAACATTTCAATAAAATTTAATTTCAACATTTCAGTATAATTCAATTCAACTTTTCAAATTTATTCAATTTCAACATTTAAATATAATTCAATTTCAACATTTCAATAAAATTTAATTTCAACATTTCAAGATAATTCAATTTCAAAATTTCAAATTTATTCAATTTCAACATTTCAAATATAATTCAATTTCAACATTTCAATTAAATTTAATTTTAACATTTCAATATAATTCAATTTCAACATTTCAAATTTATTTAATTTCAACATTTCAATATAATTCAATTTCAACATTTCAATAAAATTTAATTTCAGCATTTCAATATAATTCAATTTCAACATTTCAAATTTATTCAATTTCAACATTTCAAATATTATTCAATTTCAACATTTCAATAAAATTTAATTTCAACATTTCAATTTCAAAATTTCAATATAATTTAATTTCAACATTTCAATAAAATTCAATTTCAACATATAATTCAATTTATATAATTTCAATTTATTTCCAATGATGCCCGCAACATCCAAGGTGATAACAATGATGTAAAAATATAAACAACATCCGTACAGTTCAATATATCCATAAATAGACATCCATCACAAACATCATCCAAAACAGTTCAATTTTCAATAATTAACTGATTTATATGTGTTGGGGTTTAACTAGCAATTTAATCCAAAAATAAACTAACTGGCAATTTAATTTCTAACAGTTTAAATTTTATGTCCGTCTAAAATAGCAGTCAACAAACAAATAATCAAATCGATCACAGATTTCAATTTCACAAAAATGTGAATATTTTTGCAGTGTGAGAAAACTTACATTTAGTTCCACTCCATCAGTTATAAAATTCTGAAATTCTTTTTTATTATAGTTCAGATTTGAATTTTCTTGAATCTGCTGCGTTTCCATTCTTGTCAGTCTCATCGCATAGTGCTTGGTGATACGATTCCAACGCACTTAACCTCATTCGATTCTGATTAAATATGAACGAGTTACCATCGTTTATATATTAATCACTTTTATAATTAATTAAGTAAATAATTAATTATCTTAACCATCCTTTACTTAACTTTCCTCAATTAACATTCACGGCCGTTCCTGTTTTGCTTCTTCTTCCTGTTGTTGACTGGGTAGTTCGAACCCAAAGACGCTGAAAAAAGAAGCCGCTGCATCATCTATGGGCCGCCGGACCCACATCTGAGAACACTCCGTCGAAGCCCTACCAGACGCCTTCTTCCTCCTCGAGCGGTGTGAAGCTCGGCAGCTCCATGGTCCACGAATTCCTGATCAAAACCCCCGCCTTTGAGGCCCCAAATCGAACAAACCAAGCCACCATACTTCATCATCACCGTTCACCTTATAGATCTCATTTAGTAGATCATTTTTGCAACTGGAAGTTGTTGAATTTGATTAGTAAATTAGGAGAAATCGGAGGGATTTATTTCGAAGTTTTCTGCCGCTGATATTGAACTGGCGGCGGACAACAAAGATGGATTTAGGGTCTCTGAAATTAGAGGGGGGTATTTATAGGTATTTTTATATTATTTAATTTATTTAATTATTTTGTTACTCGTTTAACTCTCGAACCCCAAATCAAACCCAATGACTATCGTCCCTAGCTAAATACCCCCATTTTGAACACAATGGGATATGTCACGTAAGCCAATTCGACTATTTCGATAAGTTTCTATCAAAATTAAAATATAAATCAATATATTGAGTTTTAAACGTACATTTCAATTTACCGGGCCACATAGTGACTCTAAAAATTTCAGAAAAATAAATCTAGCTATGTTTGGACAATACAGTCCCAACAAACTAATTTCGTCGAATTTGAAGACCGTTTGAAAAATGGTCATTTTCTGTTCGATCCAATTTGACTGAAACTGAACAAACACATTTTCTTTTGCCACGCTCACATATTAATTTCAAAAATTATGAAAATTGAAGCCTAATAATAATTTGACATTCCGAGTTCAACAAAAGTGGTTTCGTCGAAAAACGAAAGTCATTTGCAAAATGGCTATTTTTAAGGGCAATATATTATATTAAAATATATATAAATTTTACAACGACTTTTCTGAATTATAATCTGGATATAATTTTCAGTTTATAAAGTGAAATCTCAGTTTCTTATATTCGTTAGAAAGAAATGATTAAACAGATTCAAATATTTCCGGTTTTACTGAAATCTGATTTATTTTGATTCCTGTACATTCATTTGAAATTTAAAATCGAATTTTCAAACTACCACGCCATTTCAGGCTCATTATATAATAAAATAAATTTATACGTTCTAGCTTCGATTAAACTAAATTTTTAGTCGTTATTATTTAAAATAATCGTTTTAAATATTCAAAACTCATTAAAATAACTAAAATAAAAATTTTAAACTGGTTCTAAAAATCAGGATCGTCACAAACAATGTAATTTTTCTAACTGTACAAATGTTTTATTCTACATACAAGTGTTATATATCAACAAATATCATTAATTGTAGCATCTAATAGAGCCATGTGGGTAAATATGAATTCAATCATAGCATTGATTTACCCTGACTAATTAAATTAATTACCTGCTATGTACATTGTTACTCTTTGCAGTAAGCATAAATGTCCACCATGATATTTATCAACTAAAAGACAAAGAAATTACCTTAGGTACGTATTTTATTCCATAACATAAATAAAGGAAAGTTAAAATACTATTTGTATTCTGATATGTTCTTTTTGGGCATATATTATGTTTTCCTTTCTGTTTTAGTGAGAGCATTGCTAAATTTTTTTTTACCATAGCCACTTGGAGTAGAATCACATTTATGAATTCAAGTAATAAATGGTACATTCTCAATTTATGTCTTTCTTATTTTAACCCTTGAAGAATAATGCTATTTTAGCTAGTAATATAGGGGATGAATGATACCACAAAAGTTATATAAATAAATTTGTTGTTGTCCCTATTAAAAATCACGAGTCAATAATACTCTATCTTAGTTTTAATATAGGGGGTGAACGATACCAGAAAAGTTATATAAATAAATTTGTTGTTGTCCATATTAAAAAGCATGAGTCAATAATACTCTATCTTAGTTGTAACACAGGGATGACTAATAGGTCGATATATGACAGTTACCATACTTGCATCATAATTTCTTCATAAACCATCATTGATTCTTAACTATTTTACAGACACATGGATGTAAAAATTATAATAAATATGCTATTATTATAGAATTTTTATGTTACGTTCTACCATAGAGAAATTATTTTAGAAGAAACCACAGTTCAAATTATCATATTACCCATCTGAAGTACTCCAACTTCCTACGGCATTTTGGAAAAAAATTATTTTTTTCATAGTAACAAAACTCAAGTTTAAGTTATTATTATTTCAAATATCTTTCACATATTCCAGACTACTACCTTTTTAATGGTGGTAATTTTTGAAAATCGATAAATTTACTTCTTGACAGATAGTTAATTCATGACATAGGCATGCATGGAAGAATTCTCATACTGGTTTTAGTAATTAAAAAACCTAATGTCCTTACTATTAAATTTTTGAGGAAGGTGCCACAAAATTAATCAGTCGTTTGGTCATTTCATTAGAGCTATATGTAAACTGATGTATTCAAAGAAGTAGGATAAATTGGATGTTGCTCTTCAAACTAATCATGTTTGTTTGTAAGTTTTATTATTTTCTCTGACATATATGTAATACACTGCTCCAGTTTGTTATGCACTCCAAATTAGAAATTTTGTTTATGTTTGTATTTAAAAAATGGATAAATATATGGTCCTATGAAATATGGATATAAGTTTGGGTATAGGTATATCCATATGCCAAAATTGTCATGTTTGATTTTATTCTGATAATAGTTAACATTTTCTACATTTTAACATGTTAAGTGAATTAAGTAACATGTTTTTAGTTAAATAGTCCATCCATAACAATCAACATAGACAGCCTGCTGTACGTAGACTGTAATTAATCATCTTTCGAAATATCTTTCATCTTTTACATTTGGATTTTCTCTTTTGATTTGAGGATTCTGATTGCTCACCACTTTCATTTTTAGTAAATTCAGAGAATATATTTTTTGTTGAGTTCGCATATTTGTCTGTTTATGGTAATTTTTCATTGGATGATAATTATTACACATGTTTCTACTTTAGTTTCTCATTTTATTCTCATTCTTTACTATCAGACATTTCATTCACACAATTAGAATTTGAAAAAAAATGAAGAAGTAAATTGATGAATCCTAAATTTTAATGAACATTGAATTGTTAAGAGTATATTTATCTGCACTTGCATAACACAGTTTATCTAAATATGAAAATTTAGTGCAGTAGGAAGAGTTTGTCATTTATGAATTTGTTGAATTTTGTCATTCCTCTCATCATCCTTCGAATAGATATAGGTGATTATATCGAGTCGGAGGGGCGCTTACTGCCTTGTCTGAGGGAAGATTTCAAATATTTGGTTGCATACTTGTTTGTATGCATTGTGATGATTTGGAATTCATATTTCCAAAAAAATTGATTTGAGACCCCGAAGTGAAATCTACTTTGACATAAAAGTTAGATATGTATTTCAAACTGATTTGAAATAAGAAATCGAGAATAAATCCAAAGAAATAATTTCTGTAAATTGAATTGGATTTGGAAAATCTAAGAGTGGTGATTAATCTAAATAGGTAGATTGGGATATTGCATGTTGATTGATGCATAGTAAATCCATATCTATATTACTGATTGTTGTTTATATACTGGCATTCATAGGGGTAAACCCGTTCGGTGTTATACGGCGTGGTCCTGTGATTTGCCTTATCATCTAAATAATTTTAATAACTGTTTTGCGTTTCTGATACCAGTCCCATGACTGACCGATAGTTTGCTTTTCCTTTGCATACTTGGGTGCCCCTATTTTCCACATAGGCAGTCGAGTGGTTTGTTTTGCAGATATTTATTTATTGAGCAGAATTCAAGATTGAAGCTCCAAGCTGTGTCCAGAGCGTTGATATTCTTTCGTTGTGCTAGTTTGTTTATTTCCCGCCGTGAATTGTATTACATTTATTGTAAATAAATCTTCCGCTGTATTATTTTTTTCGATGTACTCTGATGTAACATTATTATGATGTTTATAAAAATCTTCTATTATTTGTTCTGATGTGTTGTATGCCCAGAGTTAGCATATGTGGGATTCGAACGGTCTTGGTAGATTTAGCGATCGATTAGGTCTGGGCGAAATCCATATCACTACATATGGTATCAGAGCTTTGGTTAACTCAAATCTTTAGGATACAACTTGTTAGAACAGAATAAAAGACTCATCAGAGGTAGGATTAGTAATATCCTATAGAAAAATCCTTATTAGAGATAGAATCAATAGCATTCTAGAATGAGTAACTCGTTAGAGATGGGGTTAGAAGTACCCTAGAACGAGTTGAGAGTGACAAGTTTATAAATAACGTATTCGTGATTATATATATAATTTGGTTTAAGAAAATATGATTTCAAGTATATAAATATATTTGAAAAATTAATAAAACAATTTGATTAATGGTTGTGTTGTATTATTATTAGTTCGACTAATTAAAAAATTGGAATAATCAAACCAATAAGAGAATGTAAGGTAAAATTAGCTAAATCGAATCAAATTATTGAACTAAATTGAAATTGATTGAAATTTCATGCATATACATGTATATACATTGAACAGGTCATAGCAAGGAGGTTAGAGAAGAGGAATAAAATTGTATGCCCGACAAATAGGTACATGTTTACAAATTTATTGGTTTTGGATGATTTTATGAGCCGATTGGCTAGCCGCTTGGCTTTTTCTTTTTCTTTTTGAGATGAGAGGGCCTGTGTGGCGGTTTGGTGATTTTTCCGATGCTCCCCATTGTAATGAGCCGCATTTGCAGAGGTATTATAATTAATTTATTTAATTATATAAATAGTGATATAGTGAATTAAATGGTCGTGCAATTAAATAATGATGAATATTTAATTAAAATAATAAATTAGATAATATATTTAATTCTGAAATAATAAGAATTGGCTGAAATGGCGATATGGTGTAAACTGGATCATCTGTGATATTTAATTCAGCTTGGAATTGAATTAGAATAACGAATATATTATTTGAACGACAGTTTGAACGTATAATTATATTATAATAAAAATCGAGCTTGAAATTGCGCTGCAGTTCATAAATAGGCGATTCGAACTTCAACTGAATGTACAGGACTCGTTTTAAGTCGGATTTCTGTGAAACAAGAAACGTGTGGAGCTGGTGGAGTATATCTTTCTAGTGGAAGAGAAAATCGAGATTTCGCCGTGTAGATTTTGACTTACGTCCAAATCAAATTTCAGAAAAGTCGCTATGGAATTCCTTTATAATTTGTAACGCTTTATTTACGTTATAAAAGGAATTTTAGTATAAAATTGAATATCAATTCAACCAGGACTTGGAATATCGATTATATATTTATTCTGGATCTATATGGTATTCCACTGTGAATATATACGATAATATTTATTTATAAATATTTAGTTTAATTATATTTAAATATATTTATATATTTAAATGGGTTATTTAGGACTTTAAAAATAGCCACTTTTGCAAACGAAGTTGGAATTCGACGAAACCAGTTTCGTTGGGACCGTAATGTCGAGCTCTAGATGCATGTCAATTTTCATGATTTTTGAATACTGTGTGTGATCACATGGATTTTTAGAAGAACAAAAACGGATATAATAAACAAAATAAAAATATCCTAACAAATATCTAAAAGTATCTAGATATTTTATCCATCCTATAAATACAACACATCTCCCTAAACCGAGAATTTTCATTTCTTAGGTCAACAGAAATGCGCCGCAAGCTCTTCACAACTCAACAAGAAAAATCATGTCTTTGGAATTAAAAATAAAATCCAATAAAAATCGTAAAAATAAGAGAGTGAGTTCATTGGATTTCTGGCAAGAAGTATTACATACTGTGTGGAGATTAAAGGGTTCGATCACCCTTTTTGCCCGCTAGTTTCGATACAGCGTTGGCTAGGTTCAAACAAATTGGCGATTTGAGGCTTCTATTCTCGATTTGGTGGTTAGATGTGGACTCAGAAGGTGAAACTGCACTCGTAGGGAGTACTTTGATGGAGCTCGATCACCTAAAGGTGTCGCAACCTTTAGCCGTTCAACAAGAGGAGACCGAATGGATTTCTGTGGTAGGGTGCGAGTTAGTTGTTTCTGATATAGGTGGAAACGGATTTTAAAGAGGAGAATTTCGGTGGTTTTTATTTGGGATTTTACAAATGAAACGATGAAATGAGGGAGCTCAAAACTTGCCTATGGCTTAGGAGCATTTCCTGGAAGCGTGATGGTGTACTCAAGGAAGAAGAAGATCGGTTGGGCTTCAAGGGTGCGGTGGACTCAGTGAATGGGCTGAAGGAATTAAGGTTGAGGCCCAATAACGATATATGTTTGAATCTAAACTATTTTATTTCTGTCCAACTTTGAAAATACATAACTTGTTCATACGTGATCTGTAACGACCAGCATTTTCTGTACTCAGATATTTAATATATTTGATTATTTAAATATCAATTTGAAATTTTAAGTGGATTTACTATATATAATTCGTTTATTAAGTAATATATGGACGTATAATTTAAAGGGATTTTTATATAAATAGAATATCATTTAAACCCATAATTTTTAATATCGAGTTCAAGTTCTATACTGATTAAAATTGAAACTGTTGTGTTAACAAATATAATGATATTAACTATCGCTAAAATTTGGCACTTTCAATATATACCATTCGGCATTTTTATTATAGAGATAAACCATGTGTCAGCACCTGTACATCATTGATTGACTTTCAAACAGAAACTCTGATATATCCCATGATATGATAACTTTGAGCTAGTTATAGTTTGCTCTTTGATGTTTAGGTGCTTCTTAAGTAATTAAAGAGGACATAGGATCAACAAATTAAAAATCCAGTTTCAATTCAAAGTCTGTGATTTCAGGTTAAACATTTGGTTTTTGAAGGCATCAAATGCTAGAGACACTAATGTTTTTGCCATCAAATAACCCTTTGCTTAGAAAAGCACACTGACCAACGATGTAAACAGTGAATCAAGAAATCTCTTTGCTATATTCTCTAACTTATTGCCATTATATTACTAACTGAAATGGAGCTTGAAATGCAAATAACCATGAATCCAAAAACTGGAGCATGTACCAAGTGAAACCAGAAGTGTTGATACACAAAGCAACACATATACTCATACATTCTTGTTCGTACAAATACAAATACAGAGAAGGCAAAATTTTTACTTACATAATGATTTGTACAAATGCAAAACTTTATACAATATTTGTTTAAAGGCAAATTTGCAAGGAAACAGACAAACACCTCAATAGCATATCATCCCAACAGTTCATAGACCAATACCGTGAACTACTAACAAGACGAGTGTAAATTCACATTGAAAAGGAAAAAAAGGGAAACAATACTTGAACATAATATCATCTGACATAATAATTAATGAAAAAAATCAATTGTTGCACGGTGAAGCAATCCACTGAAATGACTCCACGAGCTTTAACCTGGAAGAAAGAAGGGAAAAAAAATATAAAATGGTTAGAGTAGTATATGGTCCCATCAAAACAGAAAAGAAAAGGGAAAAAAATATAATCGAACAGCTATAGAGTAGTTATGTTCAGCTAGAGGGGACGAGACAATGCATAGCCAAACTGGAAAACGGGTATGTAAACATCAATACTGTACAATGAACAACTGGAAAAGGAAACAAATATTTATTCACAATCAATTAACAACTAAGTCTATAGATATGATCTAAAAAGAAAACAATAACACATATTTTTCTCCATGGAAACAGTGATGGAACAGCTAAAGAGTTAGGGTCGGATCAGCTAAGGAAATAGGGTATGTACAACTAAAGAACAGAGATGTACACCATCCCTATAAGCTCAGTGAACAGCTAACATGGATTAAATATATGAATACATTTTATATATCAATATAAATAGTACAAATGAACAGCTAATCAAAACAATGTGTGAATATATTTATGCAATCAAATCTATAGACAATGAACTGATACGTAGATACATCATATAAGAAATCTACACGGCAAGGGTGTATTTAAAAACATGTGCAGATCTAAAAACAAGATTGGATGAAGATTTAAAATATCTGCATTTGAAATGAACAAGTCATAGGCCCTATTTCACCTACTCTATACAATTTAAATCACGGTTCCATGTAAACCAGACCAACAGACTATGAAATACAATACTTAATTCATCAAATCTCTACCAAAACCGAGTATGCAGTGATCAATAACCATCACCAGTACACTGATCTAAAGGCAAAACCCCAATGGCCTAAACATAGCCGAAGCTACATAGGACAAATTTGATAGACATTGTTTCTATCTTAATATAACCACACTATAAATAGAGGTGTCAACCACGAGTATTTCATCAAATTCCACCACAAGACAGTAAATAAACATGGCGCGAACCACTAGAAAATCAAAAGCAAAAATATACAGCAATGGAAATTTAATTAAAATACTTATCTGCGTTTCATCTCGAGATGCTTCTGATAAGTTCTGAGGGTTTTGTTCGAGGCCGCAGACCGGGCTTCGGTTGAATCGTTGAAGGGAAGCTTCGTTTTGAGTGTGATGGTGTGAAGCGGATTTGGGAGTCTCGGAGGTTGCTCGTCGAACTGTGGAGACTTCGTGTGTTGAAGAAGTTGATTTGGGGTTTGACCGATCATTGGGAGATGGGGAAAGGAAGATCGGGGAAGGAGGGGTTGCGTAGGGGATTTCCGACATAGCTGACCTCGAACTCGACGGAAGACAGAAAGGGGCAAGGAGGGTTTCTTTTCAGACATTGAAGAATGTTTTGGTGGAGACGGTGTTATGAAGAATTGAAGAGATACCATAGGGTTTTGATGAAATGGGGCTGGGTATATACGGGCCCAATACGAAAAGGTAAAAGCCCAAATTCTTTTTATTTAAAATCCAAACTTAAATAATAAAATTACTTTACCAATTTGTTTAAGTGATATCTCTCGCATACTTTAACAGATTCAAACGCGATTGATTCCGTTAGAACCCTAGAGTCGAAAGGATCGAGATGGAGCAGTGTCTGTCAGGACTGGAAGGACGGAATTTTTTTAATTAAATTAAACGTTGTTTAATTTAATTAAAAACCAGCGCTGAACGACCAAACCAATCAAAGTGAGTTAACCTCACTCAGTTCTTCCCGTTTATATTTCATATAAATTGGGTTTTACTTCTGTGTGCTCTGATTGCTAGTAGTTGACCAATTGCTAGTTATATATATATATATATATATATATATTTGATTTAATCAATGGAATTAAATGGACATTTAATTCCAGTGAAGCACTAAACCTTGTTCTAATCCAATAAAGAAAATTTTCTTTGATTAACCATGTTTATAAAATAAGCGTGATTTAAATTGTTTGAATTGTTTGTCTGATATGTCTGCTGATTGATGGTTGTTATTATCAGATAAAGGAAATAGTTTTGGATTGGACAATTGATTTGATCAATAACCGTTGGATTGAAAATTCAACATTTGATTTGTGTTAACCAGTGGGTAAATTGGTTGAGTAACTTGGCATCACTGTCTATAAGTAAATCATTATACCAATATGGATTTTATCGTCAAGTAAATCGACCGTATTGAAGTTATAAATTTATTTTATAATTAAAATAGGTTTTAAATATATTATTTTGAATAAGGAAGTATTAAAAGAAAATAAGTATTATTATTATCATTCAAAGGGTTTATAAATCATTATTAAATTGTTTTGATAAGGTAAACTCTTATGTTAGGAGAAATTATAAGCAGATGAGCAGGAAATAACCTAACAATTTAGAATTCGATTAATTGTTCTTAGAAACAATTATATGAAGTTATTTAAATTAATTATATTATTTATTAATTTAAAGGAGGAATTAATTGGAGTTGATTTAAATTTTGAAAAGAGATTATGAATGAGTTTTTATTTTAACTCGAGTTATAATGAAGTTATAAAAGGGATTTAAGCGAACTTGTAAGCTTAAATAGGAGGGTTACTTAACGATTTGATTAAGTAAAGGAAATGAAGGTGTAAAAGAGTTAAAATTAAACCTGAGATGTAAAAACAAGGTATATAAAGCAAACGAGAAGTAAAGAAATGATTTGGAAATGGGAAATACTTAATAATGGAATTATGTTAAACCATAAAAATTGAAAGGAGATTTCCCATGGTAGGGATTTAAATGAGAGCATGGTAAACGAAGTTGGAAATAGGAATTGAAATAATAATATCCGGTTTTTTTGAAATTTCAACTCGTATTTATCTAAAGATAGGAACGTTGTTGATCAAGGTCTGAGAGGTAATTAAAATACCCCAACTTGAACGACTTCGAGACTTACCAAGGATGATACTAGTTGGTAATGTCAAGGGTGTGTGGTAAGATTTCCAAAGTAACGGAAATAATACGAAATGATATTTTCCCTAGTAACGAAATTAAAAGGAGTTTGAGCGATAAATTTTAGAAGCCAAGTGATGCTGAGTACTAGACCTTTGAATGTATTTTTATGATTTCATGGATGTTTACTTGATAGTTAAATAACTGACTATCAAGTCTGACCATTACGATTGTTGGTATGGAAAGACCGGGATCGAATGTATATTCGAAACCATTATGACCAACAAAAACGAATATAAAGAAAGAGATTAAGCAACGATTGAGATGGAGCATGTGAAGACCATAGATCTTCATAAAGCGGAAGAACCACTTACGATCTCTGATTCGACCCAGAGATATACTGGGGTTCTGTCGTGGTTGAATCTATGGATTGCAAGGACTGTCGCTACTGATCCATGGGGTGATTCCTATATTGGATGCAGTAGGAGAGTACCTTCGGTTCATCCTGTTCCTAGATGACTTGTATGGACGGATATCTGACAGAGTAGTTCTTAAGAGTCACGTACGTTGATTTTTACAAACGTATCTCTATTAGTGGCGGAGAAAGGCACCTCTCTAGTTTAACAATCAGAATATTTTTGTGGACGTCAATTAGTGATTTGGCGGATATGACGATGTGGCATCCAAAGTGTATGATGATCAGATGTGTTCTGACCTCAAGTCTCATCAACCGGGGAATGACAGAAATCGGGCAGGCTGCATGGCTAAGTGGGTCGCTCCCATTAGGGTGTATAATCACCTATCTAGAGAAAATCCTTTTGTTTCTAAATCTATTTTGATGCTGTCCCTTTTCGGGAAGACAGTGGGTTGCTCCCAACCATTGGTGATATACATTCGATACACTCAAGCGAAATGAGTGGTCGGTCATGTCTGGGTCGGGTTGCAAGACGTTCTTGTTGAACCCAGTGTATTCGTCTCTAGAGATACACGATCGGCAGGTGGTCCCATACCTTGTCATGGTTGGAATCCAATCTCCAATAAGCGCCTGCGGGTTTTGTTTAGAGCGTGAGATGCAAGCATTCTACTAGATTGATATTTATGTGAATTTAGGCACTATGATAATATCAGACAAGATATTGATTTAAAACTGTTTTGGGTTATCGTAAGGTAAAAACCGTCCGTATTTATGTGTGGATTTGGTCTTACGATTATCCTTTTCTTTCGAAAGGATTTTAACTTTAAATCAAGTGTGTGATACCTTAATACTGTGCGAGTTTATCTCACTCTGGTTCACCAGACTGGCCCGGTGTTTTGTAAAAGCTCCGGTTAGCCCGAAGTATACAGGTTCAGGTTATCGAATGCTGTGAAGAGACGAGCTGAAGATGTTCAGGCGTATGATATTATATAGCTACTATTCCGCTGTGTGTGGCATATGGGAACAGATTATTATAATTGTCCCGTCGTGTAATGTACTCTGATATTGTAAGTTTTATTTAAAGCTCTCAATAAAGTTATTTCTGTATTATATTTGGTTCCGCTACGATGTGAAACTCTGTGTTGTGTTGGTTCTTCTTCTTCTTCTGTTCTAAATATTTCTTTCTTTCTTATCTCACCCTCTAAATTCTTTCTAATAACTTCCAGTGTTTTGGTGTTTGGAAGGTCGACATGAGTTACGGTAAAGGTATTTATGTCGATTTTCAGGGCCGAAAATCCCTGGGTCGTTACAGTGGTATCAGAGCTATTGGTTGAGTAGTAACCTTGGCTCTGTGGCGTAACTCAATAGAGATGGGGTTAGTAACACCCTAGATTGAGTTTGAGTGCATATATATGAGAGTGTATTTGTAAATTCTATATGAAAATGTTTTATATTGTGTTATTTGACCAGTTCGATTTTGAACTAGCAACTGACACAATAATGGTTTATAAAGATGGTCAGATGAAATAATTTTGGCCATAACATATTTTTGTATAGGAAAGAAATGGCTTTATGATTGATTTTTAGTTGGTTGATTTATTTGAATCGAAGTCAAATTAGACAACGTATTGGAATGGTCTAATATAAACCTAATTTCCCATATATGACATTAGAAAGAGAAAATGTATAATGTTGAAATAGAAATCAAAATTGAGTTTGAAATGGCGGTGTATAAATTAGAAAAGTAAATAGTTAATTGAATTTGATTTTGGAACTTAACATGGCTAAGAATTGGGTATTGTAATTAAAAATTGGGAGTTGGGAAATAAAAGTTGTTTGATCTGGTTGATTGGATTGTGCATTGTTGACTTGGTGTTTGTAAGATGAATTGAATAATTTCATTAAATGATTTAATGAATAAGAGAAGAAAAAATTGAAAATGAAGATAACAGTCCTATATAATAATTTTGAATAAAAGCAAATTTGAAATAAAACTGGGAGGATTTAATCCTGTAATGGTTATTGGATATCGAGTTGAGTGCGAATTGAAAATGAAAAGCCTGCAAGTTGCTTTGGAATTTGAGTTTGGTAGGGCTGACGAAAAGGTAAGCCTTAATATCGTCGATTAATAATTAACTTTATACCCCTGAACCGGATAGCCATTTGGTTTTGTTCTCTTTCGAGATGTGTGAAGCCGGAGAGGCAAATGAAGTTGGTCTGATAGAGAAATGTTGTAGAGATACTGACGAATTTTCGTAAATTTTATAACTAAGAATTTTGATGATAATTCCATAATAATTATTTAGAAAATAATTGGGATGGAAACGTTCCTCTTACTTAGCAATTTCGTGGACGAAATTATTTTAAGGGGGAAGGAATGTAACGACCTGCATTTTCTGTACACAGATATTTAATATATTTGGTTATTTAAATATCAATTTGAAATTTTAAGTGGATTTACTATATATAATTCGTTTATTAAGTAATATATGGACATATAATTTAAAGGGATTTTTATATAAATAGAATATCATTTAAATCCAGAATTTTTAATATCGAGTTCAAGTTCTATATTGATTAAAATTGAAACTGTTGTGTTAACAAATATGACGATATTAATTATCACTAAAATTTGGCACTTTCAATATATACCATTCGGCATTTTTATTGTAGAGATAAACCATGTGTCAGCACCTGTACATCATTGATTGACTTTCAAACAGAAACTCTGATACATCCCATGATATGATAACTTTGAGCTAGTTATAGTTTGCTCTTTGATGTTTAGGTGCTTCTTAAGTAATTAAAGAGGACAAAGGATCAACAAATTAAAAATCCAGTTTCAATTCAAAGTCAGTGATTTCAGGTTAAACATTTGGTTTTTGAAGGCATCAAATGCTAGAAACACTAATGTTTTTGCCATCAAATAACCCTTTGCTTAGAAAAGCACTTACCAACGATGTAAACGGTGAATCAAGAAATCTCTTTGCTATATTCTCTAACTTATTTCCATTACATTACTAACTGAAATGGAGCTTGAAATGCAAATAACCATGAATCCAAAAACTAGAGCATGTACCAAGTGAAACCAGAAGTGTTGATACACAAAGCAACACATATACTCATACATTCTTGTTGGTACAAATACGAATACAAAGAAGGCAAAATTTTTACTAACATAATGATTTGTACAAATGCAAAACTTTATACAAAATTTGTTTAAAGGCAAAATTCCAAGGAAACAGACAAACACCTCAATAGCACATCATCCCAACAGTTCACAGACCAATACCGTGAACTACTAACAAGACGAGTGTAAATTCACATTGAAAAGGAAAAAAAGGGAAACAACACTTGAACATAATATCATCTGACATAACAATTAATGAAAAAAAAAAATCAATTGTTGCACGGTGAAGCAATCCACTGAAATGACTCCACGAGCTTTAACTTGGAAGAAAGAAGGAAAAAAAATATAAAATGGTTAGAGTAGTATATGGTCCCATCAAAACAGCAAAGAAAAGGAAAAAAAACTATAATCGAACAACTATAGAGTAGTTATGTTCAGCTAGTGGGGACGAGACAATGCATAGCCAAACTGGAAAACGGGTATGTAAACATCAATACTGTACAATGAACAACTGGAAAAGGAAACAAATATATATTCACAATCAATTAACAACTAAGTCTATAGATATGATCTAAAAAGAAAACAGTAACACATATTTTTCTCTATGGAAACAGTGATGGAACAGCTTAATAGTTAGGGTAGGATCAGCTAAGGAAATAGGGTATGTACAACTAAAGAACAGAGATGTACACCAACCCTATAAGCTCAGTGAACAGCTAACATGGATTAAATATATGTGAAAAGGTCGTGCGTGTGTACGACTTATGCAGGATCTATAATATGGCTATGCGGAATATGATAACAAATTTTAAATGCAGTAAAGTAAAGTAAAGTAAAGTAGAGTAACGACACCAGGATTTTTATACTGGTTCGGACCTCCAGTCCTACGTCCAGTCCCGAAGCTCCTCTTCGGCTTTTCACTAAACAACACCCTCTCTTCACCCGGAGGAACAGGTTCACAACTACTTGATTTACGGGCTACAAGTTTATCCACTTGATTTCACGGGCCACAAGCTTACCCACTTGATTTCACGGGCTACAAGCTTACCCACTTGATTTCACGGGCTACAAGCTTACCCACACAGGAAAATTACAAGAGTTTGACTTCTGATTGTGTTCTTCTTTCAACACTGATTTGCCAACGATTGAGTACACCCTTCCTATAATCTTATCCTCAAGTATATGATTTGAATGCAAAGATTTAAGGAAGAAAGATTGCTTGTTGAATCAAATGATATAAAACTGATTCAAGGATTCAACAAGTATTGAATATTTGAGAGAGCTTTTAGAATGCAAGAGAGTATAGAGATAAGATCAGAAAATAGAAGAAGATTCAGTGATTTGAAAGTATGATTTCAAGTCTATTTATAGTGTAGAATAGTTGCATTCCTTCATGAAGAGTTTCTATAAAGAGTTGTGTCCATTTCTCTTGAAATTGAATAGAAATCTCTTCACAAAAAGAAGCATCCTTTCAGAAAAATTACAGCAAGAAAAAAGGTCGACAGGTCGAAATTAACAGGTCGACAGGAATTTGAAAAAAATAGCCGTTATGCACAAAAGACAACAAGACCGGTCGACAGGTCCTTTTTGGGCGGTCGACCGTTTTCTTGCTGTGGACCGGAGGTCCTCGGTCCACAGTCTATATCACTCTGCACTCTTTCCCGGTCGAAGCCTGGACCGTTTGGGCTTTTTCTGTGACTTTTCAATTCCTCAAATATACAGATTTCAGCCCCAGCTAATTTCAGTTTCTAAATTGTTTTGTGCATCCGTGTTATACTTTGAGGATAGATTTTAACATAAATCTAACACGACTCCATACCTACATATATATATTCTTAGCTCCATGTCATGTTTTCCATTGATCTTCACTACGATCTTCATTGATTTCCACTTTGATAAATATGAATTCAGCTCGTCAATGATCTCCATTTCTATGTTGTCATTAATCAAAATCTTGTGTATCAACATTCTCCCCCTTTTTGATTGATGACAATATCTTGCATATATTTTTGAGATACTGAGTAGCTCCCCCTGAATATATGCTTATATATTTTTATCTCCCCCTGTCTAAAAGCTTTCTGCACATTTTGTTAGTATAATAAAAACTTACTGTTTCCTGTAACAAAATGTTAGTGCATATAAAATGAATATTTATATGATACATGAATATATATATATATATATATATATATATGCATATTTCTCCCCCTTTGTCATCGATTAAAAAGAATAAACATCATTATAGAACAGTAATCGAACATAAGACATAAATTAAAGTACCTTCGGGAGATATTGGATCATGTGCAATTTGATAAACTGAATTTTGTTTTCAGAGACATTTGGAGAAATCAATATCGCCTTCCTTTTATTGTGGTGTATCTGCAAAAAAGTAGAATATATATACTTTGGTACCCACTTGCTTTGCTTGGGTCCATGGGTTAGATGGAAGGTAACCATACCCAAGAGGGTTTAACGGAACCTTTAAAGATAAAATTTTGGTTATTAACTACCGAATCAAAATAATCATCGATATATTTTTCTCTGTTTTTCCAACTTACAGGAACCCAAATACTTAAGTAATCTCTATTGATATTCCTTTTCGTACTTCTAGATCTATTATACAGATCTCTAGTCATTGAAGTATTCGAATTTCTATAATAATTGGATCTAGGATGAGCATTAGTACTAGCAGTAATATTTTTATTGTACATGAAAGCATATCTAGTACTATTTCTAAGATTAGTTTTATTATATCCTAAACCACTTTTGTCATGTAAAGGTCGAGATCTAGATAAAATCATATTTAAATCATTTTGACCTTTATTAAATTTTGCGAACTTATTTGCACTTTTATCAAATTTATTTCCAAAGTCGCTATTGACATTTTCAAAAGAAATTTTGTTATTCTTTAAATCATCAATTTCCTTATTTAATTCAGAATTTTTCTTTTTTAAAGTACCATTCTCAGTTTTGAGACCTAAAATTTGAGATTCTGAATTATCTAAAGAAGATTGTAGCTTTTCAAAATTTTCTTTTGAGTCAGAAATTTCATTTTGCAAAATATTATTATTCACCTTTAAAAACTCACATTCTTTAGATAGTTCTAAATTCTTTTCAGTTAAAGCTCCATTCTCTTTTTCAAGAGACGAAATTAAAGAACTAGAATTATTTAAAGAATCTTCTAATGATATATTTCTATTTTGCAAAAGATCGATTTCCTTTAAAAGAACATTGTTTTTATCTTCTAGTTGCTCATTTTCTTTTTGAAGGAAATCTTTTTGAGAAACAAGCTCTTCTAAGGTATCTTCAAAACATTTGGCTTGTTTTACCAAACGATTGTTTTCTTCTTTTAATTTCGAATTTTCTTCCTTATACTTTTTTGACATAACTAAAACAATTTTATGGAGTTTCAATAATTTTTCATGGTCTAACATAAGATCTTTATATAATGAATCTGTACATACCGATTGTGATCTGACTTTAGCCATGAGACATTTGTTTCCTTGCTCTCCTGATTCTGCTTTGTTGCTCTTCCATTTTCTATATCCCTGACTAGATTTCTTTATTGCCATTTGTTCTAAGATGTTGTTACGATCTCTAGAACAACCTTGCTCTGATACCAATTGGAAAGGTCGTGCGTGTGTACGACTTATGCAGGATCTATAATATGGCTATGCGGAATATGATAACAAATTTTAAATGCAGTAAAGTAAAGTAAAGTAAAGTAGAGTAACGACACCAGGATTTTTATACTGGTTCGGACCTCCAGTCCTACGTCCAGTCCCGAAGCTCCTCTTCGGCTTTTCACTAAACAACACCCTCGCTTCACCCGGAGGAACAGGTTCACAACTACTTGATTTACGGGCTACAAGTTTACCGACTTGATTTCACGGGCCACAAGCTTACCCACTTGATTTCACGGGCTACAAGCTTACCCACTTGATTTCACGGGCTACAAGCTTACCCACACAGGAAAATTACAAGAGTTTGACTTCTGATTGTGTTCTTCTTTCAACACTGATTTGCCAACGATTGAGTACACCCTTCCTATAATCTTATCCTCAAGTATATGATTTGAATGCAAAGATTTAAGGAAGAAAGATTGCTTGTTGAATCAAATGATATAAAACTGATTCAAGGATTCAACAAGTATTGAATATTTGAGAGAGCTTTTAGAATGCAAGAGAGTATAGAGATAAGATCAGAAAATAGAAGAAGATTCGGTGATTTGAAAGTATGATTTCAAGTCTATTTATAGTGTAGAATAGTTGCATTCCTTCATGAAGAGTTTCTATAAAGAGTTGTGTCCATTTCTCTTAAAATTGAATAGAAATCTCTTCACAAAAAGAAGCATCCTTTCAGAAAAATTACAGCAAGAAAAAAGGTCGACAGGTCGAAATTAACAGGTCGACAGGAATTTGAAAAAATAGCCGTTATGCACAAAAGACAACAAGACCGGTCGACAGGTCCTTTTTGGGCGGTCGACCGTTTTCTTGCTGTGGACCGGAGAACCTCGGTCCACAGTCTATATCACTCTGCACTCTTTCCCGGTCGAAGCCTGGACCGTTTGGGCTTTTTCTGTGACTTTTCAATTCCTCAAATATACAGATTTCAGCCCCAGCTAATTTCAGTTTCTAAATTGTTTTGTGCATCCGTGTTATACTTTGAGGATAGATTTTAACATAAATCTAACACGACTCCATACCTACATATATATAATCTTAGCTCCATGTCATGATTTCCATTGATCTTCACTACGATCTTCATTGATTTCCACTTTGATAAATATGAATTCAGCTCGTCAATGATCTCCATTTCTATGTTGTCATTAATCAAAATCTTGTGTATCAACAATATGAATACATTTTATATATCAATATAAATAGTACAAATGAACAGCTAATCAAAACAATGTGTGAATATATTTATGCAATCAAATCTATAGACAATGAACTGATACATAGATACATCATATAAGAAATCTACATGGAAAGGGTGGATTTAAAAACATGTGCAGATCTGAAAACAATATTGGATGAAGATTAAAAATATCTGCATTTGAAATGAACAAGTCATAGGCCCTATTTCACCTACTCTATACAATTTAAATCACGGTTCCATGTTGACCAGACCAACAGACTATGAAATACAATACTTATTTCATCAAATCTCTACCAAAACCGAGTATGCAGTGATCAATAACCATCACCAGTACACTGATCTAAAGGCAAAACCCCAATGGCCTAAACATAGCCGAAGCTACCTAGGACAAATTTGATAGACATTGCACCTATCTTAATTTAACCACACTATAAATAGAGGTGTCAACCACGAGTATTTCATCAAATTCCACCACAAGACAGTAAATAAACATGGTGCGAACCACTAGAAAATCAAAAGCAAAAATATACAGCAATGGAAATTTAATTAAAATACTTATCTGCGTTTCATCTCGAGATGCTTCTAATAAGTTCTGAGGGTATTGTTCGAGGCCGCAGACCAGGCTTCGGTTGAATCGTTGAAGGGAAGCTTCGTTTTGAGTGTGATGGTGTGAAGCGGATTTGGGAGTCTCGGAGGTTGCTCGTCGAATTGTGGAGACTTTCTGGGTTGAAGAAGTTGATTTGGGGTTTGACCGATCTTTGGGAGAAGGGGAAAGGAAGATCGGGGAAGGAGGGGTTGCGTAGGGGATTTCCGACATAGCTGACCTCGAATTCGACGGAAGACAGAAAGGTGCAAGGAGGGTTTCGTTTCAGACATTGAAGAATGTTTTGGTGGAGACGGTGTTATGAAGAATTGAAGAGATACGGTAGGGTTTTGATGAAATGGGGCTGGGTATATACGGGCCCAATACGAAAAGGTAAAAGCCCAAATTCTTTTTATTTAAAATCCAAACTTAAATAATAAAATTACTTTACCAGTTTGTTTAAGCGATATCTCTCGCATACTTTAACAGATTCAAACGCGGTTGATTCTGTTAGAACCCTAGAGTCGAAAGGATCGAGATGGAGCAGTGTCTGTCAGGACTGGAAGGACGGAAATATTTTAATTAAATTAAACATTGTTTAATTTAATTAAAAACCAGCGCTGAACGACCAAACCAATCAAAGTGAGTTAACCTCACTCAGTTCTTCCCGTTTATATTTCATATAAATTGGGTTTTACTTCTGTGTGCTCTGATTGCTAGTAGTTGACCAATTGCTAGTTATATATATATATATATTTATTTTTGATTTAATCAATGGAATTAAACGGACATTTAATTCCAGTGAAACACTAAACCTTGTTCTAATCCAATAAAGAAAATTTTCTTTGATTAATCAAGTTTGTAAAATAAGCGTGATTTAAATTGTTTGAATTGTTTGTGTGATCTATCTGTTGATTGATGGTTGTTATTATCAGATAAAGGAAATAGTTTTGGATTGGACAATTGATTTGATCAATAACCGTTGGATTGAAAAGTGAACATATGATTTGTGTTAACCAGTGGGTAAATTGGTTGAGTAACTTGGCATCACTGTCTATAAGTAAATCATTATACCAATATGGATTTTATCGTCAAGTAAATCGACCGTATTGAAGTTATAAATTTATTTTATAATTAAAATAGGTTTTAAATATATTATTTTGAATAAGGAAGTATTAAAAGAAAATAAGTATTATTATTATCATTCAAAGGGTTTATAAGTCATTATTAAATTGTTTTGATAAGGTAAACTCTTATGTTAAGAGAAATTATAAGCAGATGAACAGGAAATAACCTAACAATTTAGAATTCGATTAATTGTTCTTAGAAACAATTATATAAAGTTATTTAAATTAATTATATTATTTATTAATTTAAAGGAGGAATTAATTGGAGTTGATTTAAATTTTGAAAAGAGATTATGAATGAGTTTTTATTTTAACTCGAGTTATAATGAAGTTATAAAAGGGATTTAAGCAAACTTGTAAGCTTAAATAGGAGGGTTACTTAACGATTTGATTAAGTAAAGGAAATGAAGGTGTAAAAGAGTTAAAATTAAACCTGAGATGTAAAAACAAGGTATATAAAGCAAACGAGAAGTAAAGAAATGATTTGGAAATGGGAAATACTTAATAATGGAATTAAGTTAAACCATAAAAATTGAAAGGAGATTTCCCATGGTAGGGATTTAAATGAGAGCTTGGTAAACGAAGTTGGAAATAGGAATTGAAATAATAATATCGGGTTTTTTTGAAATTTCAACTCGTATTTATCTAAAGATAGGAACGTTGTTGATCAAGGTCTGAGAGGTAATTAAAATACCCCAACTTGAACGACTTCGGGACTATCCAAGGATGATACTAGTTGGTAATGTCAAGGGTGTGTTGTAAGATTTCCAAAGTAACGGAAATAATACGAAATCATATTTTCCCTAGTAACGAAATTAAAAGGAGTTTGAGCGATAAGTTTTAGAAGCCAAGTGATGCTGAGTACTAAACCTTTGAATGTATTTTTATGACTTCATGGATGTTTACTTGATAGTTAAATAACCGACTATCAAGTCTGACCATTATGATTGTTGGTATGGAAAGACCGGGATCGAATGTATATTCGAAACCATTCCGACCAACAAATACGAATATAAAGAAAGAGATTAAGCGACGATCGAGATGGAGCATGTGAAGACCATAGATCTTCATAAAGCGGAAGAACCACTTACGATCTCTGATTCGACCCGGAGATATACTGGGGTTCTGTCGTGGTTGAATATATGGATTGCAAGGACTGTCGCTACTGATCCATAGGGTGATTCCTATATTGGATGCAGTAGGAGAGTACCTTCGGTTCATCCTGTTCCTGGATGACTTGTATGGACGGATGTCTGACAGAGTAGTTCTTAAGAGTCACGTACGTTGATTTTTACAAACGTATATTTGTTAGTGGCGGAGAAGGGCACCTCTCTAGCTTAACGATCAGAATATTTTTGTGGACGTCAATTAGTGATTTGGCGGATCTGACGATGTGGCATCCAAAGTGTATGATAATTAGATGTGTTCTGACCTCAAGCCTCATCAACCGGGGAATGACAGAAATCGGGCAGGCAACATGGCTATGTGGGTCGCTCCCATTAGGGTGTATACTTACCTATCTAGAGAAAATCCTTTTGTTTCTAAATCTATTTCGATGCTATCCCTTTTTGGGAAGACGGTGGGTAGCTCCCAACCGTTGGTGATATACATTCGATACACTCAAGCGAAATGAGTGGTCGGTCATGTGTGGGCTGGGTTGCAAGACGTTCTTGTTGAACCCAGTGTATTCGTCTCTAAAGATACACGATCGGCAGGTGGTCCCATACCTTGTCATGGTTGGAATCCAATCTCCAATAAGCGCCTGCGGGTTTTGTTTGTATACTATAAATGTAGAGCGTAAGATGCAAGCATTCTACTAGATTAATATTTATGTGTATTTAGGCACTATGATAATATCAGACAAGATATTGATTTCAAACTGTTTTGGGTTATCGTAAGGAAAAAACCGTCCGTATTTATGGGTGGATTTGGTCTTACGATTATCCTTTTCTTTCGAAAGGATTTTAACTTTAAATCAAGTGTGTGATACCTTAATACTGTGCGAGTTTATCTCACTTTGGTTCACCAGACTGACCCGGTGTTTTGTAAATGCTCGGGTTAGCCCGGAGTGTACAGGTTTAGGTTATCGAATGCTGTGAAGAGACGAGCTAAAGATGTTCAGGCGTATGATATTATATAGCTACTATTCCGCTGTGTGTGGCATATGGGAACAGATTATTATAACTGTCCCGTCGTGTAATGTACTCTGATATTGTAAGTTTTATTTTAAGCTCTCAATAAAGTTATTTCTTTATTATATTTTGTTCCGCTACGATGTGAAACTCTGTGTTGTGTTGGTTCTTCTTCTTCTTCTGTTCTAAATATTTCTTTCTTTCTTATCTCACCCTCTAAATTCTTTCTAATAACGTCCAGTGTTTCGGTGTTTGGAAGGTCGACATGAGTTACGGTAAAGGTATTTATGTCGATTTTCAGGGCCTAAAATCGCTGGGTCGTTACATGATCGAAACTCAGCGAAACAAGATCCATCGGGATCGTACGGACAGTGTGTACATGGTGAAACTGACTGGGAGTCCATTGGAGCTCGTTTGAATTTACGGCGAATTAAATTGTTTGATTCAAATCATACAATAGTTTATCGTTCTTTAACGATGAACTGCCAATGTGAGAAAATCTCACTAACTCTGAACAATTTATAATTTCATGTTGTATTTTTAGAACTGTTAAATATTGGCTGAATGACTGTGTGTTGACTGTTTGATTGAACTGCTAGTCAGTTAGTTGAATTTCTATATTGATTCTGTTTAACAGAATATATCATATGGAACTGAAAGTGATGTTGATTTTATATTGTATAACATCTGTGGATGTAGGGAGACAGGTTGGAGGAATCCTCAACATTTATTTTACTGTGATTCATATATTGTAATATATGATGTGATATATAATCTGTTGTCGATTATACGTGTTTGAACGATATTGGTCATCGTGATTTGATGTGTTGAATACCATAACATACCGGAATGGTGAAAAGAAAATTTTCAAAACGAATATTGAAATAGATTTATGTACAAAATCAAAGAAGATTTTATAAAAGGAATTATTTATAAACGGAATATTTATAAATAGAAATTTATTTATAAATGGATTGTTTATAAATAGAAAATACTTAGAAATGAAACCCTAAAGGAATTATTTGCAAACCATTTGCAAATAGATTAGAACGAGAAAGGTTTGTAAACCATTTACAAATGAATCAGAAAGAGAAATGTTTGTAAATCATTTACAAATGGAATCGAAAGAGGAATATTCGTAAAACCTTTACAAATGAAATCAAAAAGGAGATATTTGTAAAACCATTTACAAATAGAATTAAAAAGGAAATATATAGAAAATAAATAGAGTTATAAAAAGGAAATTTGTTTATAACTGAATAGGATGTTATAAAAAGGAAAACGTTATAAAAAGGAATACGTTACTAAAAAGGAAATCATTTGTAAAGTGAAGAACCGTTACTAAAAGTAAATCTTTATAAATGAATAGTTTATTCGAATAGAATCAATTGAGTTAATCGAATATTAGTGATTCGAATAAATTAAAAGGAGTTATCGGATATTAGTTATTCGAAAAGAGTTGAATAAGAGCTATTTGAATTTTTTATTCGGATAGAGTTAAATAAATAAGAGTTATTCGAATTAGTTATTCGAATAGAGTTAAACACATAAGAGTTACTGAATTTGTTATTCTAAAGGAGTTATCGATTATAGTTTAATCGAAAGGAGTTATGGAATTAGTTATTCGAAAGGAGTTATCGATTATAGTTTAATCGAAAGGATTTATCGAATTAGTTATTCGAAAGGAGTTATCGATTGTAGTTTAATCGAAAGGAGTTATCGAATTAGTTATTCGAAAGGAGTTAAGTAAGGAGTTAAGTAAAAAGAGTTAATCGATTAGGGTTAAGTAAATAAAGTAAACTGTAATAACCCGAAAATCTGGGCCAGTTTAAAATTTTTATTTTGGCAATTTTAGCGAATTTTGAATATTTAAAATAGATTATTTTAAATAATAACAACGAGAAAATTTATTTTGAATAGAATTCGACGTATATATTATACGCGTCGTCGCTAGAATATAAATATTTATATATAATTATAAATAGAATTGAAAATGGCGAGGTAGTTCGATAATTCGATTTCAAACTTCAATTGGATGTACCGGGTGCAAAACAATCCGGATTTTAGTGAAACCAAAAACATTAGGATCTAATTGACGATATCTTTCCAACGAAGTTAACAAACTGAGATTTCACTTTATAAATGATAAGATATGTCCAGTTGAAAATTCTGAATAGTCGCTATGGAATTCAGGCCCTTAAAAATGGACATTTTGCAAATGACCTCGGATTTCGACGAAACCACTTTTGTTGGATCCGCAGTGTCAAGTTATTGCTAGGTTTCAAATTTCATAATTTTTCGAATCAATATGTGAGCGTGGCAAAGGAAAACGCGTTTGACCAGTTTCAGTTGATTTTAATCGACTGGAAATTGGCCATTTTTCCAACGGTCTCAGAATTCGACGAAACTAGTTTTATTAGGACCGTATCGTCAATACGAAGCTAGAAAATATTTTTCTGGAATTTTTCTAGTTAGTATGTGACCCCGGTAATTTGAAATGTACATTTAAAATTTAATATAGTGATTTAAATGTAAATTTAACGGAAACTGATTCAAACGATCAAATCAGCCTACGTGGCATATCCCATTGAGTTCGAAATGGGGGTAATTAGCTAAGGGCGACGGTCGTTGGGTTCGATTCAGGGTTCGGGATAAAAGTCAACTCTAACGAGAAAATAAATTAAATTAAATTAAATTAAATTAAATATTAATAACTTTTGCATATACCCCCCCTTTTCTTTTTCTTCCCATTCTCCCTGTTCATTTTCAAAACCCGCAAATTCGAGGTCGGAGAAAAAAATGGCGGACGACCATCGCCAAGCCCCATAGCCCCCCCCCCCCCCCCCGCGTCATCGACGTCAGCGCGCACCCCTCTCCCCTTTCGTCGATAACCCCTCCGCTCTCCTCCTTCACCACCGCGATGTAGAACCGCCCCTCCTCGAGCCCAACCACCTGCGAGCGCGTTCCCCCAATGCCTTCTCCTCCTCGCGCTGATGAACACCGACCAGCCCGCAAGCATCAGCTCCTCCGCCTGCGTCCAGGCACAGCCACCGCAAACCCCACCTGAGCGCACCCCAGTAAGTTTTCGATTTTCTTTAAGTATATAGATAAATAAATAAAAAACTGAATTTTGTTTATTTTAAAATCTGATTTTTTACTTATTTTAAAAACTGATTTTTTTTTAGATTTATAAAAACTGATTTTTTTTAAGTTATAAAAACTGATTTGTTTAAGATTTAAAAACTGTTTTTTTTTAGAATGTAAAAACAGAATTTTTGAAAAGAATTTTAAAAACTGATTTTTAAAGAAAATAGAAAAAGGTTTTAATCTTTTAAAAGAAAAAGATTTGAACTTGCTAAAATAAAGATCATATCTTTAAAATAGGAAAGACGGGATTTTTATTGAGTAGAAGAAGTAAAAATATGATTTTTATATTTTTAAAGTACTAAAAATATGATCTTTACTATATAGCAATATTAAAAATATGATTTTTAAATTGAAAGTGAACAAATAAAATTGTGATTTTTATTTTAAAAACATCGAAATATAAAAATGTGTGATTTTTATATATATAGTGACTACGGGCAACGAAGATGGGATAATGAAGAAGATTCCTATAAATGAAGAGTCGTGGTATTGGATAGCTTTCGATGAGAACTTCTCACTCAAATTCTATTTTTCTAGTTATATATATATACTAGGATGCAGACGGTGCTTATTAGAAGCACCCGACACCCGTCCACATACCATGGACTTGTTTGTTTGGTTGTGTAGTTGGTTAGTCTATTTGGTTTAAATTGAATTGTTTGGTGAATTTAAATTGATTTGATTGATGTGTGAATGGCGTGGGCCTTCACTAGACCGGGGATAAGGCTAGGCCTTGTCCCGTTTCTAGTATCGTGCCGTTATGCCGCCGAAATTTTCTAAAATATGTTAGAAAAATAAAAATATCATTTTTATTGAATAAATGAACTGAATAGAAATTCAAGTGTTAAAATAAAATAGTTTGATCGTTAAAAATATAATTTTTAACGTGAAAGTGAATAAATAAATATTTATAAACAAATCGGCTGATTTGTTTATATACACTGATTTGACTGATATTGATTGGGTCGATAAATTTTACACATCGCCCAACTGCACAAATAAAATCTGTGTTTGATTGTTTGAAACCCCACACGGGTGTTGGGATGAAATTTGAAGTTCACTCATCCTGATTGATTAAATACGTCGGTCGATTGATTGACGGGCTGTTATAAGCGTTAGATATCTATATTTGATGCTTATACAGTGTAGTGCACTTTGGTTGATGGTTGATTATTTTTCAGTGCTATAATATACATGTGTTGTATGGAATCCATATAATTAACGTTATATGGTGATTGATTGGGCCTCATTCCAATCGGGAAAATAAGGAATATTATAAAAGAAAATTCATGTGTTGAATATAAAAATAGTCATGTGTTGACGATGTTCATGTGTTGAGTGAAATATTTTATATAATAAAATTTACATCTTTATCATATTTACGATTAGAATCTACTTTACGGTAGAAGTCTAATTAAAATCAAACGATAAATACCATAGTTTTATAAAATATTTTACATAACAAAAATAGTGATGTGTTGACAGTACTCATGTGTTGAGATTAGTCGTGTGTTGAAAAAATATAGATTCATGTGTTGAATGGGATAAATATTCATTTGTTGAATAAAATAAAGAAGTTGTGAAAAATATAAAGCCGTGTTGATTAGAGATACGTTATTTTGACGCGAACGATGTTTATATCGATTTTATTCGTTTTATAATGAATATTGAAAAGTGATTTCAAAATTTAATATTTTGAAAGGAAATTCAAATTGAATTAGATAAAAAAATCCAAATGGAAATTTTGTTGAATCAATTTGAAATGAATTCGAATCGAATAGAAAATGAATTCGATTCGAATTGAATAGAAAGTGAATTTGAATTGAAAACGAAATCGAAATGAACTGAATTGAAAACGATTTCGAAATGAACTGAATTGAAAACGATTTCGAAATGAACTGAATTGAAAACGATTTCGAAATGAACTGAATTGAAAACGATTTCGAAATGAATTGAATTGAAAACGATTTCGAAATGAATTGAATTGAAAACGATTTCGAAATGAATTGAATTGAAAACGAATTCAAATTGAATTGAAAGTGAATTGAAATGAATTCAAATTGAATTAAAATTTGAATTGAATAGAAATGAATTTTAAAACGGATTTATAAAGAAGAATTCAATTTTGATTTGAATTGAATATAGAAGTTGAATTGTTTCAGAAACGAATTTAAAACGAGTTATAAAATTCATTTTAAATGGAATCGACGAAATATATATTATATATATTATATATATAATATAATGGCCTGAATAGAACGCGCCGCGCCGCGGCAGTTCGTGAATTTCGACCATTTATTTCAAACGGACATTGCGGGAGATCCGACCGTCGGATTCTCCTAAAACCGGAACCGTTGGGTTCGTATCGAAAAGAGCTTTCCAATGAATATTAGAAATTTGAAATCTAACGGTTGGATTTGGAATTATGTCCAAATCAAATTCGAAAAAGGTCGCTGTAAGTGCAGTTCGATGGCCGTTGTTGGAAATCGACTGTACGGGCCTTGATAAAATTATTAAAAAAATCTATAATTTGTGTAAAATGATAATATGTGAATTGGAAAGATTTGGGCTGGAAAATTCCACATTTGAAAAGATAAAAATAGATTTTTATCGAAATGAACTAGTTTTGAACTAGAATTGAAATCAAATTATTTTTAAAATAAATAAATTGAATTTGAAAGTGATTTTGAAAATAATCGATAATTTCCAATACGTGGATTGGACTGGAGCTGAATCGAAATTATCTTCGGGATATTTTGATGCTGGATTTCGTGACTATACAAATATTGTTATGGGGATTTGAAAGATATTTTATATCGTTATTTCCAATACGATATTTGTTGGTTTCAGAATTTGATATTGAATATAAGCCGATATATTTTCTATTCAGAGCCTTGTATTTAATATCAAATGTGATTTGGTTTGTCGTGAATCGTGTTTTTGATGACATTGGTTCTTTAACCCAGTTGAAGGCAGGATATTGATTTTTGAAAAGATTAAAACTAAGTGGAGTTTTAATGAATCTTTAATTAGATTGAAAAGTGAATTGATAATTTAAATTATCAAATCTGAAAGGTGATCGAGAATGGAGTACCACCAGTTTTGCTCCAAAGCGATAGTTAAATCTTTAATTAGATTTGAACGTGAAATGGTAATTAATTTTACCGATAACACCGTCGTGTTAGATGTGGAGTATTACCAGTTTTCTCCATGGGATATAGGTTGGGATTGGGAAATAAAATAAATAATTACTTCGGTGTGGTTCGTTAATCCCGACTAGTTTGAAATGATATCCAAAGGAAGATTATAGGATAAATTTAGAAGAATTTATCTTGGATAAAATTAATGGGAACCTTTCCCTAAGAATGTGATTTTGGTGAATAAAAGAATATTCTGAATTGGAATGAGGCGTTTGTTGTGTTTGTGTAACATTCGTTTATTATATACGTGGGTTATTCAGAAAGGCCGGGTTATACCCATTCTGAATAACCGATTCGACGAGATGTCGAAGATGAAGACGGTGGTTGAAGACCGGAAGTCTTCACATCGTTTGGGTGATTACTGATGATCTTGATTGGGCTGTACACCCAGGATGAGGGAATCAGTTGGTGATCGTCCAGACGTACTTGGAGATGGATGGATATGCGAGGAAAGTGCCTCCGGTTTCGTTCAGACCCAGAACGAACTTGTAAATGGATTGTGTGTCTGACATTGGATTTTACTCTGTGTGGATTGATCTCTATTTAATATACATCTGTTTGGCGGCGGAGAATTTATTCTCTTGCTTAACGCCCTTCTCTGAGACGTACGAGCTCAGAGGTTGTATATCGATGGACATCAGTCGCATGGAGTGAATTGCCAGTGTGGCATGCGTAAGTGGCAGTTGATCAAGGCTTCTGTTGAAAAGCAAAGTCTTGTGGTTGATGATCAAAGCACGGCCTGTGTGGCATAGCTTTGTGTATAACGTGAATTCGCGAGCCTCACACCTCGGTATGAGTCAAAAACGGGATACGGACCCAAGGAGTGCACGACGTTTCTTTCTAGCTAGGGTGGTGTCAGTGACCTACCAGCCCTGACATTTATATACTTTTCACCTGTGTGGTTGTTGGATACGAGGCGCCTCGGATATAGGTCTGTAAGGACCGGGAAACGTGTGTTCAGGAATAATTAATCCTCAAAAGTAAGAGAGGACCGGCCTTGGAGGTTCCAAAGGATCAGAGTGGGGTCCTGAGGCATTGCTAGAGTGTCTCGAACGCGGAGAGGAGCTTGCCCCTAGCCTCGGCTCATGATGGAAATCCAATTTCCAATACGTGATAGTGCGGTTTTATTTGTAGAACCTAGTATGGCGACATAGTGGTATGGGTCATTAATGCCGCCTATGATTGATATTTATGATTGAAATTGTTTTGACACTATACACCTATTATAGTATCAAATAATGTGTTTTAAACGTATCAAGCATGCTTTGGCTGTTATAAGGTAAAAACCCTATCCTCCGGCTTGCGTTGCATTGTGTGATGGGACCTGGGTCTTATAACAGCTTCATTTTTCTTTATTTAGCATTGCGCTGTTTGTTCTATGCACTGGTATTCTTGGGAGGAAACCCGTTCCGTGTTATACGGCGTGGTCCCTTGATTTACCTAACTTTAAAACCAATATCAGTAACTGTTTTAGTTCTCACACCAGTCACATGACTGACCTGGAGTTTATTGTTTTAACCTAAACTCTGGGTGCACCTATTTTCCGCACGGGCAGCTAGTAGTTTTGGTTTTGCAGATTTATATTCACAGGGTCCTGATTAACAGCTGGAACGATGCTCGGAAAGCTCTGTATCCGTGTATCACTTTCAGTTGTATTTTGTATTATTTTCCGCTGCTATGTAATTTATTGTAGTCTCTGATATTTGTCGAATGTAATTTATTCATTTATACTCTGTATATTCTTGTATCTGATGGAATTGTTGTAATAACAATGAAATGTTCTTCCGTCTGCGTCCTTTTGTGTGTTGTTCTCAAAGTAATTCGTTCTTTCTCGTCTCTTCGGAGACCGGGGAAGTTCGGGTCGCTTCATTTGGTATCAGAGCTTTGGTTTACAGAGCTCGAGAACAAGACACATTAGAACCATACGAAAGAATTCATCAGATATTGGATTAGCAATATCCAATTAGAATGACTCGTTAGAGATAGGATCAGTAGTATCCTAGAACGAGTGTGAAGAGTATATTTTTCAAATGAAAACAAATTTTGTTTTGAAATTTAAATCGTTTTATACGTATTTGAATATTTATTTATTTTGAATATGGACGATCGAGTATATATAGATTTCGCGTATACGCGTCATGAACGTATATTCGAAGTTTTAATATACTGGATAGATATGGAATCATACTCTAGTGGCCCGAAGATGATTCTGATGATGGTGCATCATCATCAGTATTCATATTCGAATTTCGAAGGTGTGATTTTCTATATATTTCCATTAGACTGGTGTGAGAACCAAAACTTATATAGATAGATTCATTGTTGTGAATTGGCATCAAAAACATGATTTTTTTTGTATACATATCAAAATTATGAATTAGAAACTCTAATCCACTAATTGATTGCTGTTTGTGTTGGTTATTTATTTGTTTGCTAATTTTTAACCATTTATGCCTAATTGAACCGAATATTGAACTGTATTGAAAATTGGTTGCTTTTGCTTGCATATACATATATATCATTGAACAGGTCATAGCAAGGAGGCTAGAGCCAGAGAATAAAATTTGTTTGCCCGACAAATAGGTACATGTTTACTACATAATTTCCTGTTTTGTTTGGGTGATGATGATTTTGTGAGCCTATTGGCTAGCCGCTTGGCTTTTTCTTTTTCTTTTTGAGATCTGAAGGACCGGGGAAGCTATTTGAAATTCCCCGATGCTCCCGGTACAGGGGAGGTTATGGCGAAATTTTTCGAAAATTTAGGGTGTTAGCCAAATTTTTGAAATTTTGAAAATTCTCAGAAACTGAAAAGTTGGAGAATGGAAGCCAGATCGAATGTAGAGCTTATTAATCAAACCACTTTCGATTTTGTTCCTTTTCGGGGACGAAAAGTTTTAAGTGGGGGAGATTGTAATAACCCGAAAATCTGGGCCAGTTTAAAATTTTTATTTTGGCAATTTTAGCGAATTTTGAATATTTAAAATAGATTATTTTAAATAATAACAACGAGAAAATTTATTTTGAATAGAATTCAACGTATATATTATACGCGTCGTCGCTAGAATATAAATATTTATATATAATTATAAATAGAATTGAAAATGGCGCGGTAGTTCGATAATTCGATTTCAAACTTCAATTGGATGTACCGGGTGCAAAACAATCCGGATTTTAGTGAAACCAAAAACATTAGGATCTAATTGACGATATCTTTCCAACGAAGTTAACAAACTGAGATTTCACTTTATAAATGATAAGATATGTCCAGTTGAAAATTCTGAATAGTCGCTATGGAATTCAGGCCCTTAAAAATGGACATTTTGCAAATGACCTCGGATTTCGACGAAACCACTTTTGTTGGATCCGCAGTGTCAAGTTATTGCTAGGTTTCAAATTTCATAATTTTTCGAATCAATATGTGAGCGTGGCAAAGGAAAACGCATTTGACCAGTTTCAGTTGATTTTAATCGACTGGAAATTGGCCATTTTTCCAACGGTCTCAGAATTCGACGAAACTAGTTTTATTAGGACCGTATCGTCAATACGAAGCTAGAAAATATTTTTCTGGAATTTTTCTAGTTAGTATGTGACCCCGGTAATTTGAAATGTACGTTTAAAATTTAATATAGTGATTTAAATGTAAATTTAACGGAAACTGATTCAAACGATCAAATCAGCCTACGTGGCATATCCCATTGAGTTCGAAATGGGGGTAATTAGCTAAGGGCGACGGTCGTTGGGTTCGATTCAGGGTTCGGGATAAAAGTCAACTCTAACGAGAAAATAAATTAAATTAAATTAAATTAAATTAAATATTTATAACTTTTGCATATACCCCCCCCCTTTCTTTTTCTTCCCATTCTCCCTGTTCATTTTCAAAACCCGCAAATTCGAGGTCGGAGAAAAATATGGCGGACGACCATCGCCAAGCCCCATAGCCCCCCCCCCCGCGTCATCGACGTCAGCGCGCACCCCTCTCCCCTTTCGTCGATAACCCCTCCGCTCTCCTCCTTCACCACCGCGATGTAGAACCGCCCCTCCTCGAGCCCAACCACCTGCGAGCGCGTTCCCCCTATGCCTTCTCCTCCTCGCGCTGATGAACACCGACCAGCCCGCAAGCATCAGCTCCTCCGCCTACGTCCAGGCACAGCCACCGCAAACCCCACCTGAGCGCACCCCAGTAAGTTTTCGATTTTCTTTAAGTATATAGATAAATAAATAAAAAACTGAATTTTGTTTATTTTAAAATCTGATTTTTTACTTATTTTAAAAACTGATTTTTTTTTAGATTTATAAAAACTGATTTTTTTTAAGTTATAAAAACTGATTTGTTTAAGATTTAAAAACTGTTTTTTTTTAGAATGTAAAAACAGAATTTTTGAAAAGAATTTTAAAAACTGATTTTTAAAGAAAATAGAAAAAGGTTTTAATCTTTTAAAAGAAAAAGATTTGAACTTGCTAAAATAAAGATCATATCTTTAAAATAGGAAAGACGGGATTTTTATTGAGTAGAAGAAGTAAAAATATGATTTTTATATTTTTAAAGTATTAAAAATATGATCTTTACTATATAGCAATATTAAAAATATGATTTTTAAATTGAAAGTGAACAAATAAAAATGAGATTTTTATTTTAAAAACATCGAAATATAAAAATGTGTGATTTTTATATATATAGTGACTACGGGCAACGAAGATGACGAAGATGGGATAATGAAGAAGATTCCTATAAATGAAGAGTCGTGGTATTGGATAGCTTTCGGTGAGAACTTCTCACTCAAATTCTATTTTTCTAGTTATATATATATACTAGGATGCAGACGGTGCTTATTAGAAGCACCCGACACCCGTCCACATACCATGGACTTGTTTGTTTGGTTGTGTAGTTGGTTAGTCTATTTGGTTTAAATTGAATTGTTTGGTGAATTTAAATTGATTTGATTGATGTGTGAATGGCGTGGGCCTTCACTAGACCGTGGATAAGGCTAGGCCTTGTCCCGTTTCTAGTATCGTGCCGTTATGCCGCCGAAATTTTCTAAAATATGTTAGAAAAATAAAAATATCATTTTTATTGAATAAATGAACTGAATAGAAATTCAAGTGTTAAAATAAAATAGTTTGATCGTTAAAAATATAATTTTTAACGTGAAAGTGAATAAATAAATATTTATAAACAAATCGGCCGATTTGTTTATATACACTGATTTGACTGATATTGATTGGGTCGATAAATTTTACACATCGCCCAACTGCACAAATAAAATCTGTGTTTGATTGTTTGAAACCCCACACGGGTGTTGGGATGAAATTTGAAGTTCACTCATCCTGATTGATTAAATACGTCGGTCGATTGATTGACGGGCTGTTATAAGCGTTAGATATCTATATTTGATGCTTATACAGTGTAGTGCACTTTGGTTGATGGTTGATTATTTTTCAGTGCTATAATATACATGTGTTGTATGGAATCCATATAATTAACGTTATATGGTGATTGATTGGGCCTCATTCCAGTCGGGAAAATAAGGAATATTATAAAAGAAAATTCATGTGTTGAATATAAAAATAGTCATGTGTTGACGATGTTCATGTGTTGAGTGAAATATTTTATATAATAAAATTTACATCTTTATCATATTTACGATTATAATCTACTTTACGGTAGAAGTCTAATTAAAATCAAACGATAGATACCATAGTTTTATAAAATATTTTACATAACAAAAATAGTGATGTGTTGACAGTACTCATGTGTTGAGATTAGTCGTGTGTTGAAAAAATATAGATTCATGTGTTGAATGGGATAAATATTCATTTGTTGAATAAAATAAAGAAGTTGTGAAAAATATAAAGCCGTGTTGATTAGAGATACGTTATTTTGACGCGAACGATGTTTATATCGATTTTATTCGTTTTATAATGAATATTGAAAAGTGATTTCAAAATTTAATATTTTGAAAGGAAATTCAAATTGAATTAGATAAAAAAATCCAAATGGAAATTTTGTTGAATCAATTTGAAATGAATTCGAATCGAATAGAAAATGAATTCGATTCGAATTGAATAGAAAGTGAATTTGAATTGAAAACGAAATCGAAATGAACTGAATTGAAAACGATTTCGAAATGAACTGAATTGAAAACGATTTCGAAATGAACTGAATTGAAAACGATTTCGAAATGAACTGAATTGAAAACGATTTCGAAATGAATTGAATTGAAAACGATTTCGAAATGAATTGAATTGAAAACGATTTCGAAATGAATTGAATTGAAAACGAATTCAAATTGAATTGAAAGTGAATTGAAATGAATTCAAATTGAATTAAAATTTGAATTGAATAGAAATGAATTTTAAAACGGATTTATAAAGAAGAATTCAATTTTGATTTGAATTGAATATAGAAGTTGAATTGTTTCAGAAACGAATTTAAAACGAGTTATAAAATTCGTTTTAAATGGAATCGACGAAATATGTATTATATATATTATATATATAATATAATGGCCTGAATAGAACGCGCCGCGCCGCGGCAGTTCGTGAATTTCGACCATTTATTTCAAACGGACATTGCGGGAGATCCGACCGTCGGATTCTCCTAAAACCGGAACCGTTGGGTTCGTATCGAAAAGAGCTTTCCAATGAATATTAGAAATTTGAAATCTAACGGTTGGATTTGGAATTATGTCCAAATCAAATTCGAAAAAGGTCGCTGTAAGTGCAGTTCGATGGCCGTTGTTGGAAATCGACTGTACGGGCCTTGATAAAATTATTAAAAATATCTATAATTTGTGTAAAATTATAATATGTGAATTGGAAAGATTTGGGCTGGAAAATTCCACATTTGAAAAGATAAAAATAGATTTTTATCGAAATGAACTAGTTTTGAACTAGAATTGAAATCAATTTATTTTTAAAATAAATAAATTGAATTTGAAAGTGATTTTGAAAATAATCGATAATTTCCAATACGTGGATTGGACTGGAGCTGAATCGAAATTATCTTCGGGATATTTTGATGCTGGATTTCGTGACTATACAAATATTGTTATGGGGATTTGAAAGATATTTTATATCGTTATTTCCAATACGATATTTGTTGGTTTCAGAATTTGATATTGAATATAAGCCGATATATTTTCTATTCAGAGCCTTGTATTTAATATCAAATGTGATTTGGTTTGTCGTGAATCGTGTTTTTGATGACATTGGTTCTTTAACCCAGTTGAAGGCAGGATATTGATTTTTGAAAAGATTAAAACTAAGTGGAGTTTTAATGAATCTTTAATTAGATTGAAAAGTGAATTGATAATTTAAATTATCAAATCTGAAAGGTGATCGAGAATGGAGTACCACCAGTTTTGCTCCAAAGCGATAGTTAAATCTTTAATTAGATTTGAACGTGAAATGGTAATTAATTTTACCGATAACACCGTGGTGTTAGATGTGGAGTATTACCAGTTTTCTCCATGGGATATAGGTTGGGATTGGGAAATAAAATAAATAATTACTTCGGTGTGGTTCGTTAATCCCGACTAGTTTGAAATGATATCCAAAGGAAGATTATAGGATAAATTTAGAAGAATTTATCTTGGATAAAATTAATGGGAACCTTTCCCTAAGAATGTGATTTTGGTGAATAAAAGAATATTCTGAATTGGAATGAGGCGTTTGTTGTGTTTGTGTAACATTCGTTTATTATATACGTGGGTTATTCAGAAAGGCCGGGTTATACCCATTCTGAATAACCGATTCGACGAGATGTCGAAGATGAAGACGGTGGTTGAAGACCGGAAGTCTTCACATCGTTTGGGTGATTACTGATGATCTTGATTGGGCTGTACACCCAGGATGAGGGAATCAGTTGGTGATCGTCCAGACGTACTTGGAGATGGATGGATATGCGAGGAAAGTGCCTCCGGTTTCGTTCAGACCCAGAACGAACTTGTAAATGGATTGTGTGTCTGACATTGGATTTTACTCTGTGTGGATTGATCTCTATTTAATATACATCTGTTTGGCGGCGGAGAATTTATTCTCTTGCTTAACGCCCTTCTCTGAGACGTACGAGCTCAGAGGTTGTATATCGATGGACATCAGTCGCATGGAGTGAATTGCCAGTGTGGCATGCGTAAGTGGCAGTTGATCAAGGCTTCTGTTGAAAAGCAAAGTCTTGTGGTTGATGATCAAAGCACGGCCTGTGTGGCATAGCTTTGTGTATAACGTGAATTCGCGAGCCTCACACCTCGGTATGAGTCAAAAACGGGATACGGACCCAAGGAGTGCACGACGTTTCTTTCTAGCTAGGGTGGTGTCAGTGACCTACCAGCCCTGACATTTATATACTTTTCACCTGTGTGGTTGTTGGATACGAGGCGCCTCGGATATAGGTCTGTAAGGACCGGGAAACGTGTGTTCAGGAATAATTAATCCTCAAAAGTAAGAGAGGACCGGCCTTGGAGGTTCCAAAGGATCAGAGTGGGGTCCTGAGGCATTGCTAGAGTGTCTCGAACGCGGAGAGGAGCTTGCCCCTTGCCTCGGCTCATGACGGAAATCCAATTTCCAATACATGATAGTGCGGTTTTATTTGTAGAACCTAGTATGGCGACATAGTGGTATGGGTCATTAATGCCGCCTATGATTGATATTTATGATTGAAATTGTTTTGACACTATACACCTATTATAGTATCAAATAATGTGTTTTAAACGTATCAAGCATGCTTTGGCTGTTATAAGGTAAAAACCCTATCCTCCGGCTTGCGTTGCATTGTGTGATGGGACCTGGGTCTTATAACAGCTTCATTTTTCTTTATTTAGCATTGCGCTGTTTGTTCTATGCACTGGTATTCTTGGGAGGAAACCCGTTCCGTGTTATACGGCGTGGTCCCTTGATTTACCTAACTTTAAAACCAATATCAGTAACTGTTTTAGTTCTCACACCAGTCACATGACTGACCTGGAGTTTATTGTTTTAACCTAAACTCTGGGTGCCCCTATTTTCCGCACGGGCAGCTAGTAGTTTTGGTTTTGCAGATTTATATTCACAGGGTCCTGATTAACAGCTGGAACGATGCTCGGAAAGCTCTGTATCCGTGTATCACTTTCAGTTGTATTTTGTATTATTTTCCGCTGCTATGTAATTTATTGTAGTCTCTGATATTTGTCGAATGTAATTTATTCATTTATACTCTGTATATTCTTGTATCTGATGGAATCGTTGTAATAACAATGAAATGTTCTTCCGTCTGCGTCCTTTTGTGTGTTGTTCTCAAAGTAATTCGTTCTTTCTCGTCTCTTCGGAGACCGGGGAAGTTCGGGTCGCTTCATAAACTGAATTTAGTTTATTCGAAGAAGGTTTTCGAATCTAGTTATTCGTAAGAGAGATTATCAGATTTAGTTATTCGATGGGAGGAGTTATCGAATAGAGGTTTATTCAAACAAAAGTTACGTAAGGAAGTGTTTAAGAGTAAAAGATGAACTTACCCTAATTCGCGATTTGAAATGTTGTTCATTTAAGGTCTGAGAGTTAGTTATACACTAACTTTGATTGACTTCGTTTTTAATTTAGAAATGGTTAGGGTTCGAGAGTGAAAGTGGTTAAGTAAATTTAGTAAATAAGTTTAGTGGTTCGAGTTGTCGCCGCGATGTTGATTTAAACATCTGTTTAAATCCAAGTAAAGAAGATTTGGAAATGTTTTCCAAATAGAATCAGAAACGTAATCAAATATTGAAATTGGAAATAAGGAATAAGTTATGGAAATATTTTCTAATGTTAATAACATATATTTTCTAAACATAGAAAATAAGGAAATATGAATATATATATATAGATATATATATATGTATGATTGATGATTGATTGATAGAATTTCCATCTGGAAATAATATCGTTGTTTGCACACGTGTTTTTCTTCGATAGTTAACTCACCGACTATCGAAGTTTTTGACCATTTTAACGATGTTAATATGGAGAGACCGGTTGGATTATTACCCAAAGAACCACTATGTATTGGCATAAGCGTTGCGAATCATATATGCCAAAGATAATTGAAGGCAGAGTAAAGTGCAAGGGCTATTGTATAAGTCTTAGATAACAGTGCCTAAGATGGATATACTGAATAGTACCTTCGGTTCATCCTGTTCCTGGATGACTTGTATGGATGAATGTCTAACAGAGTATTTCCAGAAAGGTCACGTACATTGATTTCTTCAGTCGTACCAAGAGTGGAAGCGGAGAAGGAAACTTCTTTAGATAACACGTAATGTATTGTTGTAGACGTCAATTAGTGATTTTCGATGGATCTGACAATGTGGCATTCGAAGTGAATCTGGTGTGATGATAAATCGTAGCTTCTAGCCTCACATCCGGTAAATGACAGAAATCGAGCAGGCAGCAAGGCTAAGTCGGTCGCTCCGAAGTAGGGTGTATAATCACCTGATCTAGAGTTTCATTTACATCTAAAAATCTATTGTTGATGTTGTCCCATTCGGGAAACGGTTGTTGATCCAAACTGTTGGTGATATACATTCGATACACTCAAGCGAAATGAGTGGTCGGTCATGTGTGGCCGGGTTGCAAGATGTTCTTGTTGAACCCAGTATATTCCTCTCTAGATGTACACTAGCGAAAGGTGGTTCCATACCTTGTCATAGTTGGAAATCCATTACCCAATACGTGCTTGCGGTTTTGATTGTATACTATGTATGTAGAACGTGAGATGAAAGCGTTTATACTAGATGATTATTATATTGTGACTGATAGACATTACTAAAATATCAAAAGGTTTTTGATATAAAGATATTTTAGATTCTCTTAAGGGAAAAACCTGTTCCGTTATACGGCGTGGTCTTACGAGATATCGTTTACTTGTTCGAACTGTTTTAAACTGTTTTACTCATACCAGTCCCACGACTGACCCGGAGTTTATTTTGTTGTTTTCCCTAAACTTTTGGGTGCCCAATTTTGTATGGGCAGTCAAATAGTCAGGATTTACAGATATACTGGAAGAGCTTGGAGCAGGAGGCTTCAGGATTATATAGCTATAGTTATTTCCGCTGTGTTGTAAGTGTTGTACTTTGATGATGATGTATATTCAAGTACAGATGTATATTTCAAGTTATGTTATATATATTATATGTTATTCGTTTCGCTGTGAGGTTCGTGTTACTATGATGTTGTGTTATTCTTCTTCTTCTATTCTATGTTTCTATCTTATCTTTCCTCACCCTCTAATTTCTTTCATTTATGACCGATATTTTCGATCCTTGGATGTTCGATTTGTGTTGTATATCAAATAACCAAGATCGTCAAAAACCCGGGTCATTACAGTTGGTATCAGAACTTAAGTTAAGTTAATTACCTTGGCTCTGTGGCGTGACTCAGTAGAGATGGGGTTAGTAATACCCTTGTTTGAGTTGAGTGTATATATACGAGTGAACGTATTTGTTATTGGTATAAAAATTTGTTTTATGTTGTGGAGATTTATTGGTTGAGTCGTTTATGAGTTTTGGTCGATCAATTTGATCCACTGTATCGGTAGGAGTTGGTAAACACCTGAATACGATGAACCGTCATGGTATGTTTTGAAAAGCGGGTAAACGAAATAATTTTACCCAAATTATATTTTTGATATAAAGGATTTATATTGAAATGATTATAATATATTGGATATATTGGTTGTTATTATAATCAAGTAAGATTATAAAAGTAAAATGGTTATATATATATAACCAAGTAGAATTCGTATAAGTATTATGAAATGAATTAAATTTGAATTTAAAACAGAAATTGAATTAAAACTCTAGAGAATTGGATAAGTGTTTGTAAATGGATTTGGATTAAAAATAAGGAAAATTTAAGATCATGGGAGATTTTATATTGTTTTACAAGCAGTGTGAATTATATTTTGAAATGAATTTCAAAGTGGAAATGTTTAGAAATGATTTTATAGTATTGAACTCACTTCGATCGCTGGAAAATAGATTCCAATGATGACAGCTGCATCATCAGTATTCATTTTCGAGTTGTAAGTGACGAATTACTACCAGAGATACTGTTTTGAATTTGTTTTGGGAAAGACAAGTTGTGTTGAATTTCAAAATGGGATTTATAATATAGAATTTGATGAATAGAATTTGAATATATATAATTTGAATATAGAAATTCAAATGGGATTTATAATATAGAATTTGAATAGAATTTGATATATTGAATTTGAATAATAGAATTTGATATATATATTTGAATAATAGAAGTGATATATATTTTGAGTAGAAATTGAATAGAATTAACTAAGTCGAAGAGGAATTAGTTAATCGAGTTTTGAATTTGAAGTTGAACTTTGAAAGGTGAATTGGATTTGTAAATGGATATTCGAAATCGAAAATAGAACTTAAATTTGAAATTTGGATTCAAATTAGTTAATAAGCAAGTTAAAATATATTTGAACATGTCATGTTCAGATATAAAAGTGAAATAGACTAAAGAGTTAATTAACAAATTAATTAACGAATTGAGTTAAAACGATCGGGTATAGTTGAATTAAATTGGACAGGTATAGATATACAGGAGACAGGTTTGGAATATAGTATAGAAGTGAAATAGATAGAATGCTCGACGAAAAGGTATGTATTTAATTCATATATGAGATTTTATGCGTCGTATCGGCTAGCCGCTTAGCTTTTTCTTTTTCTTTTGGATTGGTGAGGGCCATGGGAGGCTATTTGAAATATCTCGATGGTCCTAGCACAAAGAAGGTTATGGCGAATTTTTCCAGGAATTTAAGGAGATAGAATATTTTTAAGATAATTTGATAGTTAGAAATCAACGTATCGATATATATATAGAAGTCGATAAGGAAACGAACATAGAAATAGAATAGTAAAATCAAAAAGGAAGATTAAGAATAAAATCTAGTAAGAATAGAAAGAGGAAGTGTATACGTGTTTAAAAGTGAATAAGTAGTTGTATGGTATTGATTATTCGAGTAAGTAGTCATATCTGTTTTGACGTTATAAATGTTATTCAGTCAAGGTCTGAGAGGTAGTTATACCCCAACTTGATTGATTTCATTATTAACAAATAAATAGTAAGATTTCAGGCTCGAAGATTAGTGTTGAATAAGAGTTAGTTGAATATAGTTTTTGGGTTGTCGTAACGATGTTTTACACAACATCCGTTTTAACCCAAGTAAGTGTAAGCTTGGAAATATAATAAAGAATATTTCCTACGTATAGAAATAAACGAGATCGGAAAAGAGATAAGTAATTGGAATATTTTCCAATTATAAATAGCTTATATTTTCTAAAGTTTAGAAAATAAAGGAAGGTGATATTCAGAAATGTTTTCCAAATAACATAAAAGGCCAATATGGTTATTGAAAATGTTTGGTTAACAAATATTGATAAAGAAATAGAGAAGTGATTTAACTAATGGAATATTAATTAAGGGCTCAGTGACATGTTCAAAAGGAAAATTTGATTTTTGAAAAGAGTAAACTGTTTAAAAACTCCCAGGGAAAGACTGTTTGAATTAAAAACAAATTTAACAGAAATTTGTGAAAGCAAAATTGAATTAAAGTAAAGCCAGTAAAGTGGTAACTGAGATTGAATTAGAATGATATCAAGACAAATTGGATTGTGAGATTTAAATTTGAAGTGTAATGTGATAATCAAGTTAAGAGTTGGGAATCGAGAAGAAACTCGAGTTGAAATGATATTTGGCTCGGATATAAGCGAATGGTTGTGTGGTGGATAAAAGCAGATTGGAATTTGATTGGGATGACCCTTGTATCCGCTGAATTGATAACAGGTGGAAATGATATAAAGATATGCCGACAAAAGGTACAAGTTTATATTTCATATGGTATGAGATTTTGATGAGCCGAATTGGCAAGCCGCTTGGCTATTTAAATTTCTTTTGGGTTGGAGATGGCCCAGAGAGGCGAGTTGGAGTTTGACCGATTGACCCGTACAAAGGAGGTGCTGGCGAAATTTTTCGAGAAGTTAAGGAGTTAGAAAATTTTCAGGATTTTTGGAAATTTTCGTTGATAAGAATTAATTAATAACTTAATTGAAATTAAATTGGTTTAGTTGAAACTGAAGTTAAGAAGTGAACAAATATGTTCTAACCAGTCGATAGGGTCGTTCTCTACCTTAGCAATTATGAGGACGAAATTATTTTAAGTGGAGAAGAATGTAATGTCGACCCGCATTTGCAGAGGTATTATAATTAATATATTTAATTATATAAATAGTGACATAGTGAATTAAATGGTCATGGAATTAAATAATGATGAATATTTAATTAAAATAATAAACTAAATAATATATTTAATTCTGAAATATTCAGAATTCGCTGAAATGGCGATATGGTGTAAACTGGATCATCTGTGATATTTAATTCAGCTTGGAATTGAATTAGAATAAAGAATATATTATTTGAACGACAGTTTGAGCGTATAATTATATTGTAATAAAAATCGAGCTTGAAATGGCGCTGCAGTTCGTAAATTGGCGATTCGAACTTCAACTGAATGTACAGGATTCGTTTTAAGCCGGATTTCTGTGAAACAAGAAACGTGTGGAGCTGGTGGAGTATATCTTTCTAGTGGAAGAAAAAAATCGAGATTTCTTCGTGTAGATTTTGATTTACATTCAAATCAAATTTCAGAAAAGTCGCTATGGAATTCCTTTATAATTCATAAAGCTTTATTTACGTTATAAAAGGAATTTTAGTGTAAAATTGAATATCAATTCAACCAAGACTTGGAATATCGAGTATATATTTATTCTGGAGCAGTATGGTATTCCACTGTGAATATATACAATAATATTTATTTATAAATATTTAATTTAATTATATTTAAATATATTTATATATTTAAATGGGTTAACTAGGACTTTAAAAATAGCCAGTTTTGCAAATAAAGTCGGAATTCGACGAAACCAGTTTCGTTGGGACCGTAATGTCGAGCTCTGGCTGCATGTCAATTTTTATGATTTTTGAATACTGTGTGTGATCACATGGATTTTTAGAAGAACAAAAACGGATATAATAAACAAAATAAAAATATCCTAACAAATATCTAAAAGTATCTAGATATTTTATCCATCCTATAAATACAACACATCTCCCTAAACCGAGAATTTTCATTTCTTAGGTCAACAGAAATGCGCCGCAAGCTCTTCACAACTCAACAAGAAAAATCATGTCTTTGGAATTCAAAATAAAATCCAATAAAAATCGTAAAAATAAGAGAGTGGGTTCATTGGATTTCTGGCAAGAACTATTACATACTGTGTGGAGATTGAAGGGTTCGATCACACTTTATGTCCGTTGGTTTCGATACAGCGTTCGCTAGGTTCAAACAAATTGGCGATTTGAGGCTTCTATTCTCGATTTGGTGGTTAGATGTGGACTCAAAAGGTGAAACCGCACTCGTAGGGAGTACTTTGATGGAGCTCGATCACCTAAAGGTGTCACAACCTATAGCCGTTCAACAGGAGGAGACCGATCAGATTTCTATGGCAGGGTGCGAGTTAGTTGTTTCTGGTATAGGTGGTAGCGGATTTTAAAGAGGAGAATTTCGGTGGTTTTTATTTGGGACTTTACAAATGAAACGATAAAATAAGGGAGCTCAAAAATTGCATATGGCTTAGGAGCATTTCCTGGAAGCGTGAGGGTGTACTCCGGGATGAAGAAGATAGGTTGGGCTTGAAGGGTGCGGTGGATTCGGTGAATGGGCTGAAGGAATTAAGGTTGAGGCCCAATAACGATATATGTTTTAATCTAAACTATTTTATTTCTGTCCAACTTTGAAAATACATAACTTGTTCATACGTGATCGAAACTCAGCGAAATAGGATCCATCGGGATCGTATGGACGGTGGCTACACGATGAAACTAACTAGGAGTCCATTCGAGCTCGTTTGAATTTACGACGAATTAAATTGTTTGATTCAAATCAAACAACAGTTTATCGTTCTTTAACGATGAACTGCCAATGTGAGTAAATCTCACTAACTCTGAACAGTTTATAATTTCATGTTGTATTTTTAGAACTGTTAAATATTGGCTGATTGACTGTGTGTTGACTGTTTGATTGAACTGCTAGTCAGTTAGTTGAATTTCTATATTTATTCTGTTTAATAGAATATATCATATGGAACTGAAAGTGATGTTGATTTTATATTGTATAACATCTGTGGATGCTGGGAGACAGGTTGGAGGAATCCAACTGGATTCCTCAACATTTATTTTACTATGATTCATATATTGTAATATATGATGTGATATATAATCTATTGTCGATTATATGTGTTTGAACGATATTGTTCATCGAGATTTGATGTGTTCAATACCATAACATACCGGAATGGTGAAAAGGAAATTTTCAAAACGAATATTGAAATAGATTTATGTACACAATCAAAAAAGATTTTATAAAAGGAATTATTTACAAATGGAATATTTATAAATAGAAATTTATTTATAAATGGATTGTTTATAAATAGTAAGCACTTAGAAATGAAACCCTAAAGGAATTATTTGCAAACCATTTGCAAGTAGATTAGAACGAGAAAGGTTTGTAAACCATTTAAAAATCAATCAGAAAGAGAAATGTTTGTAAACCATTTACAAATGGAATCGAAAGAGGAAAATTTGTAAAACCTTTACAAATGAAATTGAAAAGGAGATATTTGTAAAACCATTTACAAATAGAATTAAAAAGGAAATATTTAGAAAATAAATAGAGTTATAAAAAGGAAATTTGTTTATAACTGAATATGATGTTATAAAAAGGAAAACGTTATAAAAAGGGAAACGTTACTAAAAAGGAAATCATTTGTAAAGTGAAGAACCATTACAAAAAGTAAATCTTTATAGATGAATAGTTTATTCGAATAGAATCAATTGAGTTAATCGAATATTAGTGATTCGAATAAAGTAAAAGGAGTTATCGGATATTAGTTATTCGAAAAGAGTTAAATAAGAGTTATTCGTATTTGTTATTCGAATAGAGTTAAATAAAAAAGAGTTATTCGAATTAGTTATTCGAATAGAGTTAAACAAGTAAGAGTTATCGAATTTGTTATTCGAAAGGAGTTATCGATTATAGTTTAATTGAAAGGAGTTATCGATTATAGTTTAATAGAAAGGAGTTATCGAATTAGTTATTCGAAAGGAGTTATCGATTATAGTTTAATCGAAAGGAGTTATCGAATTAGTTATTCGAAAGGCGTTATCGATTATAGTTTAATTGAAAGGAGTTATCGAATTAGTTATTCGAAAGGAGTTAAGTAAGGAGTTATGTAAAAAGAGTTAATCGATTAGGGTTAAGTAAATAAAGTTAACCGAATTTAGTTTATTCGAAGAAGGTTTTCGAATCTTGTTATTCATAAGAGAGATTATCAAATATAGTTATTCGAAGGGAGAAGTTATCGAATAGAGATTTATTCGAACGAAAGTTACGTTGGGAAGTGTTTAAGAGTAAAAGATGAACTTACCATAATTCGAGATTTGAAATGTTGTTCAGTTAAGGTCTGAGAGGTAGTTATAACCCAACTTGATTGACTTCGTTTTAATTTAGAAATGGTTAAGGTTCGAGAGTGAAAGTGGTTAAGTAAATATACTAAATAAGTATAGTGGTTCAAGTTGTCGTCGCGATGTTGATTTAAACATCTGTTTAAATCCAAGTAAAGAAGATTTGGAAATGTTTTCAAAATAGCATCAGAAACGTAATCAAATATTGAAATTGGAAATAAGGAATAAGTTATGGAAATATTTTCCAGTGTTAATAACATATATTTTCTAAACATAGAAAATAAGGAAATATGAATATATATATATATGATTGATGACTGATTGATAGAATTTCCATTTTGAAATAATATCGTTGCTTGCACACGTGTTTTTCTTCGATAGTTAACTCACCGACTATCGAAGTTTTTGACCATTTTAACGATGTTAATATGGAGAGACAGGTTGGATTATTATCCAAAGAACCACTCTGTATTGGCATAAGCATTGCGAATCATATATGCCAAAGTGATTGACACTGAAAAGTGTTTATTTTATTACTCTTATGCTTTATCTCTTGTAAATAAATAAATGATACTTTGGTTACTTTTGTATGTTTTTACAGGATGTCAAGAAATGCCTCCTTCAATTCAAATCAAAGGCCAACTACAAGAAAGAGCTACTTCCTCACATCAAATTCATTTCAATTGCAAAAGAAGTAGTAGCTCACTGGTAAAGGCATAGGAATTGGTGCTGAGAGACCTGAGTTCGAACCCCGTCAAGCTCACTTTTTGCCAAAGAAATGGAGCGCGTTCACACTGGCCCTTTGCTTTGAGAAATATCTGGATTAGTGTTATGTTATATATATACATACACATATTCATGTGTATGTATTTATGATGTGCACCAATTAACATCTCAGCAATAGCCATATTCTCATCATGGAAGTAAATTCAAATCATTCAATTTCAATTAGAAGAATTTCTGATTGAATTGTTGCCAAGAAGAAAAACCAATTTTGAAGATTTTATCTTATATTGCCTTTGGAGTCTGATAAGCGTCCTTGTTTGGAAGAATTAATTAGATGCAATCTTCTATCAATCAAGCCACATGGGAAAATTGAAAGATATGGAAAATATTTACCATGATATGCCAAGATTTTCTCCAATCAGGTAGTCAAGGAAGGCAAGAAATATTCATGAATGAGGAGGGCCATTTATTAATAGACCTAGTTAGGGTTTTCCCATTCTCATCTATAAATATGTGATTGTAACCATTGTGAAACGCATTCATTCTTCTGTACTCTCTTATTTTTAATAAAACTTTCGTTTCCTTAGCTTCTGCATTTTATTTTCATGGCAAATTGTGTTGTCTAGTCAATTAGATTTGCTAGAACACAATTTGCTTTTGCTTTTATTTTTCTTACTAGTGATTGACCGTCTGATTAGATTCAGCGGTAATCCTAGTTTTTATTCTCAGTTGTTGATTTCCTTTCTGCAATTTTACTTCTAGTGTTCTATTTTATTTTAATCATTGAATTTACTACAGATCCGATTAGATTCGAATCTGTAGTGAATTTAATTGCATCTGTTATTCGTAGTTTCACTTTTTATTTTGTTTTGAAAAAATCAACCTCCAGCTTCGCCTAACACGCCCACGAAACATATAAATAATAAAATTTAACTTTCCTCCCTGTGTTCGACCTGTATGCTACACACCTGTATGCTTGCAGAATTTATTACAAATGTCGCGCTTTTCTAATTCATAGACTAGCGTCGATCACAAAGATAATTGAAGACGGAGTAAAGTGCAAGGGCTATTGTATAAGTCTTACATATCAGTGCCTAAGATGGATATACTGAATAGTACCTTCGGTTCATCCTGTTCCTCGATGACTTGTATGGATGAATGTCTGACAGAGTATTTCCAGAAAGGTCACGTACATTGATTTCTTCAACTGTACCAAGAGTGGAAGCGTAGAAGGAAACTTCTTTTGCTAACACATAATGTACTGTTGTAGACGTCAATTAGTGATTTTCGATGGATCTGACAATGTGGCATTCGAAGTGAATCTGGTGTGATGATAAAGCGTAGCTTCTAGCCTCACATCCGGTAAATGACAGAAATCGGGCAGGCAGCATGGTAAAGTCGGTCGCTCCGAAGTAGGGTGTATAATCACCTGATCTAGAGTTTCATTTACTTCTAAAAATCTATTGTTGATGCTGTCCTATTGGGGAAACGGTTGTTGATCCCAACTGTTGGTGATATACATTCGATACACTCAAGCGAAATGAGTGGTCGGTCATGTGTGGCCGGGTTGTAAGATGTTCTTGTTGAACCTAGTGTATTCCTCTCTAGTGGTACACTAGCGAAAGGTGGTTCCATACCTTGTCATAGTTGGAAATCCATTACCCAATACGTGCTTGTGGTTTTGATTGTATACTATGTATGTAGAGTGTGAGATGAAAGCGTTTCTACTATATGATTATTATATTGTGACTGATAGACATTACTAAAATATCAAAAGGTTTTTGATATAAAGATATTTTGGATTCTCCTAAGGGAAAAACCTGTTCCGTTATAAGGCAAGGCCTTATGAGATATCGTTTACTTGTTCGAACTGTTTTAAACTATTTTACTCATACCAATTATAAGGAGCCCGAACCCGTGCCGCAGCGCAGTCAAGCAATTAATAGAAGGGGACAACAACAGAAAGCAGCGGACGATTCAGATGGGTTGGAGCGGTTGCACACCAAGTGGGGGTGTGAACGCGCTAGCGCTTCCCAAATTCACTGGAGGACTGCCGATCAAGGTGAAAACTTTTAAAACTCTACAGGTGCTGAAGCTGCAAAAGAAAAAAATAGGCAATTGTTGTAAAAAAATTCTGCAGGGGCAGCGGCTTTGAATGTACAATTTTTAATTTTTGCAATTATCTGTGTGATTTCTGTTTTTTTTTATTATTCATTCTGTTAAGGGCAATACACCAATTCACATAAGGTGAGGGATTTCATCACCCTTTCCTTAGCCCACAAATTGCATTTCATCGTAGAACCTGACTAATAATAACGGTTAGACGTTGGACTTAAGGGAGTCACGGGCTCATCTAGGGCTTAATTATATTGTGATAGTTGATTCATTTGGAACGAATTATTTCTTGGTGTCTAGACTACGGCAGAGAAATAACCGTTTATAAATATTACGGTGATTCGTAAACATTATATCGGTTGTTACTCTGAAGGTACTTAAACCTTCGGCTGCATTGCTAGGGTGATTCCTGGTGCACCGATAACTCCTGTCCGTTAACTGGCTAAGAAATCTTTTGATCTAAGTAATCAAACGCATCACTTTATAATTTTGGGTTAAGAGCCAATAAGGACAGAAAACTTCATTGTAGCTAATTTTTGTGCTTGCATTCAACAACAATGAGTGAAAAAAGTGTCAGCCAACAAAATTCTCCTAGGGGTTCTCGAATCAACCAAAATTTTCCACCCGAATTGGATCAAAATCGAGTGAATCAAAACCTTCCAAACATTGGGGATCAAAACCAAATAAATCAAAATTTTCAAAACCTCAATATCCAAATGGATAGACCCCTTTCTCTTCGTGATCGATGTTATCCTACTAGGACCGTTCAACCATCTGTCATTGTGTTCCCACCAGCTGAAGGAAACAATTTTGAGCTAAAACATTCTTTTATCCAAGGGGTACCAAAATTTACTGGGTCTGGAAATGCTTATGAATTTCTGAGTGAATTTGAATTGTATGCTTCCACAACAAAAATGCAACAACTATCTAACGAATCGATCAAGCTAAGGCTAATTCCATTTGCACTACTAGAAAGCGCTAAAAGATGGCTAAATTCTCTTCCACGACATTCCATAAGAAGTTGGGATGAATTTGTCACTGCATTCTTGAAAAAGTTTTTCCCTTTTCATAAAACTCTTAAAATTCGAACTGAGATAAACCAATTCTGTCAAAATGAGGGGGAAACTTTTTCAAAATATTTTGAGAGATTCAACCAACTACTGTATAGTTGTCCTCATCATGGAATTCTAAAAGACAACTTGTGTCAAATTGTATATGAAGGGCTTAACTATCAATCTAAAACTCAACTAGAATCAATGTGTGGAGGAGATTTTATGTCTAAAACAGCCGATGAAGCTTGGCGGTTCTTAGAAGATTATTCTGAAAAGGACATGCAATGGGAATCAATTCGCGTTCCCAATCGTACTTCTACTAGAGGAGTGCATGTCGTGGACCCAAGTCAAATTCCCTTAGAAAATCAAACTTCTCAAACCGGAGAAGGGTTACCCCACTATTACTCTCAAGACCAAGCCAATGCCATAGCTCAAAACAACCCTTACTCATCCACATACAACCCTGGTTGGAGGAACCACCCAAATTTTTCCTGGTCGAACCCCAATAATTCGGCTAACCCATCTCACGTGCAACCCTTTATTCCCAATCCGAATTACCAAGGTCCACTTCCCAATTCTCAAACCTCTCAAGCTACACCTCAATCCAAACAACCTTATAGGCACCCCAATTTTCAATCATCAAACCAATCATCTCAATCTTCTCAACCGTCACCAGACATTGTGCGTTTAGAAAAACAAATGGAACAAATGATGAATATGATAAAGGAACTAGCGAAAAATAACGAGAAAGGAAAGTTGCCTAGTCAACCTGAGGTGAATCCAAAATATAGCTCTCGTACTGTAAATTCTTGTGAGGACGAAAACCATAATCCAGTCAATGCTATTACAACCCTTCGATCTGGAAAGAGGATTGATAATAACGTGGACGACCCTGACGAACTTTCTAACTCGACCCCAACCCCTAATCTTGATGATCATCCGTTGGCTTCGAATGCCAATTCTTCTGAACCTCAAATTCCCTTAAATGTTGGCAATCCCAACAGTTCTTCTCCTTGTGTCGGCAAACCCGACCCGCCTTCGAAAATTAATGTTGGCAATCCCAACATTTCATCTTCTACACCCCTACCACCTTCTTCTTCGAATGATGAAACTCATCCCAGAATCGGAAAACCAGTAGCTCCTTTTCCTCATAGACTCAATAATAAGAAGAAAGCTGCAAATTTCGATAAAATCTTGGAAATTTTCAAACAAGTCCGTGTGAACATTCCTCTTTTAGACACCATTGAACAAATTCCTCAATATGCTAAATGTCTTAAGGAATTGTGTACACAAAAACGTGCGACCAATGTCCCAAAAACCGCCTTTCTAACTGCGAATACAAGCTCTGTTCTTTCTAATCTTGCCCTAGTCAAGTATAAAGACCCTGGCTGCCCTACGATTGATTGTAAAATAGGAAACACTCACATCTCTCGTGCCCTACTCGACCTTGGTGCCAGTGTCAACCTTCTCCCTTATACTGTCTATCGTCAACTTGGACTAGGGGAGATTAAACCAACAAACATCACACTTCAACTAGCCGATCGATCTGTCAAAAAGCCATTGGGAATTATCGAAGACGTCTTGATACAGATCGAACAGTTTTACTTCCCTGTCGATTTTATAGTTCTAGAAACAGAGCCTGTCTCAAATCCCAACGTTAAAATACCATTGATCTTAGGACGCCCTTTCTTAGCAACCTCTAATGATGTCATTAATTGTAGAAATGGTCAACTTCGACTTTCCTTCGGGCACCTAACCATTGAGCTAAACATCTTTAATCTCAACAAACAACCTAGGGATTTTGAGATCGATGAAATTGACATGATTCAAACCACAGTTGATGAAACCTCAAGTGACACTTCTGAAGCCCTGAAAATGTGTCTTGACCATTTCAACCCTGATTTCGACGAACTCGAATACATTTCTGAGCTAAACAAAATTCTTGACTCCGACACTTCGCCACCTGAATCTAACCAAGGAATGTTGACCAATGTTGATACACAAGAACTTCCTAAGTTAGACCTCAAACCCTTGCCACCAGACCTTAAGTATGCCTACCTAGACTCTTCAAAAACTTTTCCCGTAATCTTGGCCTCTGATCTTACCAATGACCAAGAGGAAAAACTTTTGGAAATTTTGCGGGAAAATAAAGATGCTTTGGGGTGGGAACTGAGCGATATAAAAGGAATTAGCCCATCAATTGTGGAACATCGCATACACTTAGTTGATGAGGCTAAACCCACCCGTGAGGCCCAAAGGCGATTAAACCCGAACATGAGAGAAGTGGTCAAGGAGGAGATAATCAAATGTCTAGAAAATAACATCATCTATCCCATCTCTGATAGTACTTGGGTGAGTCCGGTACAAGTTGTACCAAAGAGGTCGGGAGTCACGGTGATCAAAAATGACAGTAATGAACTCGTCCCAACAAAAATCAAAACCAAATGGCGTGTGTGCATCGACTATCGAAAGCTTAACTCAGCCACACGAAAAGACCATTTTCCCTTGCCTTTTATTGACCAAATGCTCGAACGCTTAGCGGGACATGAGTACTACTGTTTTCTCGATGGATACTCTGGCTATAACCAAATTCCTGTTGCTTTGGAAGATCAACATAAGACCACCTTTACTTGTCCCTTTGGAACCTTTGCTTATCGACGCATGCCTTTTGGTCTTTGTAATGCCCCCGCGACTTTCCAAAGGTGTATGATGAGTATTTTCTCTGATATGGTGGAAGAATTCTTGGAAATATTCATGGACGATTTTTCAATATATGGATCATCTTTTTCCCAATGTCTCACTCATTTAGAACTCGTCCTTAAGCGTTGTAAAGAGAAATCACTCGTGCTTAATTGGGAAAAATGTCACTTTATGGTGAAAAGGGGGATAGTTCTAGGTCATGTCGTCTCCAAAGATGGCCTAGAAGTTGATAAATCAAAAATCGATTTGATTGCTAATTTACCTCCTCCCAAGTCTGTCAAAGATGTTCGTTCATTTCTTGGCCATGCGGGATTCTATAGAAGATTCATTAAGGATTTCTCAAAAATTTCAAAACCTCTATCGAATTTACTTGCCAAAGACATAAAGTTTGAATTTTCCGATGATTGCAGAACATCTTTTGAAACTCTTAAATCACTCTTGACCACAACTCCCATCATTCAACCTCCTGATTGGACTCAACCCTTTGAACTTATGTGCGACGCTTCCGACTTTGCAATTGGAGCCATCTTGGGTCAGCGAATTGATAAACTCCCTCGAGTCATTTACTACGCTAGCAAAACCTTAAACGAGGCCCAATTGAATTACTCAACTACTGAAAAGGAATTTTTGGCAGTTGTCTTCGCTCTTGAGAAATTCAGACCATATCTCATAGGATCCAAAGTCATAGTTTACACTGACCATGCTGCCCTACGATATTTGCTTTCTAAAAAGGATGCCAAGGCCCGCTTGATTCGTTGGATCCTTCTTCTCCAAGAATTCGATATAGAAATACGAGATAAAAAGGGTTCTGAAAATGTCGTTGCTGATCATCTCTCTCGAATTGTGCACGAAAATGATAACGACACCCAAATCGATGACTATTTTCCTGACGAACAACTCCTTTCGATCTCTAACACCCCTTGGTACGCTGACATTGTGAATTATCTTGTCACACAACAAATGCCCGCTGAATGGTCGAAACAAGATAAACAAAAATTTCTCTCAAAAGTTCGAAACTTCTATTGGGATGACCCATATCTTTTCAAATACTGTCCAGACCAAATCATTCGAAGGTGTGTGCCCGATCATGAACACCAAAGTATTCTCTCTTTCTCACATGACCATGCTTGTGGCGGTCATTTTGGAGCAAGAAAAACTGCTGCAAAAGTTTTGCAAAGCGGTTTTTATTGGCCCACACTCTTCCGTGACGCTTTCGAATTTTGCTCTAAATGTGAGCGATGTCAAAGAACGGGTCGAATCTCTAAGCGAAACATGATGCCTCTCAACCCCATTTTAGTGATTGAGTTATTCGATGTTTGGGGCATCGACTTCATGGGACCATTCCCCAATTCATTTGGGAATCTTTACATCTTGCTGGCAGTAGATTATGTCTCAAAATGGGTTGAAGCCATTCCGACCAAAACCAATGACAACAAGGTTGTTGTCAAATTCCTCAAAGAAAACATCTTTTCACGCTTTGGCACACCTCGAGCTATCATTAGCGATAATGGCACTCATTTCTGTAATCGTGCTTTTGAGTCCTTGCTCAAGAAATACTCAATCACACACAAGCTGTCAACACCTTACCATCCACAAACTAGTGGACAAGTAGAAGTTTCCAATAGACAAATCAAACAAATTCTTGAGAAAACCGTGAATTCCAATAGAAAAGATTGGTCTGTAAAACTGATTGATGCACTTTGGGCTTTTCGCACTGCTTATAAAACCAATCTAGGGATGTCACCATATCGATTAGTCTTTGGAAAGGCCTGTCACTTACCTCTTGAATTAGAGCATCGTGCTCTTTGGGCCATAAAATTTTTGAACTTTGACTTAGAAAAAGCCGGCTCACACAGGAAGTTACAAATTGCAGAATTAGAGGAATTAAGAAATGAGGCGTATGAAAATGCGAAAATCTACAAAGAAAGAACCAAAGCCCAACATGACAAAAACATACTTCGTAAGGAATTCAACATAGGTCAAAAAGTTCTTTTATACGACTCTAGACTTCACTTGTTTCCAGGAAAACTTAGATCTCGATGGACTGGACCTTATGTCGTGAAAACAGTATACCCTCATGGAGCGGTTGAAATTGAAAATCCTAGGGATGGAAGAGTCTTCAAAGTAAACGGTCAACGACTGAAACCATTTTTGGAATTCGAGCAATATGACGAAGATGACTCTATCGATCCGCATGATCATCCACCATGAAATCAGGTGGTACACGTTCTTTTTCTTTTACTTTTCTTTTTCAGTTTTTTTTTCATTTTATTTTTGTTTTTCTGCCTTAGACAGTTGGGACACTGTCTGAATCAAGTGTGGGGGGGAGTCTGCATTTCATCCATTTTCATTTTTCTTTGTTTTTATTTCTTTTTATTTTCAGCCATTTAAGTAGGACCTTCATACATTTTAGATTGTAGTAACATACCATAATTTTTTTTTTTTTTTGAAATACGGCTCATTTTCAATTGATACAGCAAAATAAGTTTACAATTTGTAGCCAGTTGATAGTATTTTTCTCTCTCAACTTAGATCGAATACGGAATATAATGAAAAGTTTAATCTTGAGGGATAATAGTGTAACCGGTACATAGGGAGATTCTTAGGTGATGGCCATGAAATCTATTCTATATTGTAGACTTTGTTAAATAAGTGGAGGACTAAAAGACTTATATTGGCTTTTCAAATCTTTAAAACTAAGCTGTGTTAAGTTGAATTCGCGTAACTCTCTTTTGTGCTTATATTTTCGATAATAATAATAATAGTATTCCAAGGGTATCCAACATTGCTTGTATATCAAGCGTTGGTGTGCAAACCCGCCAAGCTCTATCCGACACGTTGTTGACAAAGTCAAAGTTGGAATATCTTGGTCTCATTTTATGAGATTGGACACCTAAGGATTACCGACACGTTGTTGACAAAGTCAAAGTCGGCCTGCACAATCCGCCAAGCTCTTTACCCACTCTCCGTTAGTCCGCGAGGCAGTGCATGGGTGGTAAACCTTGGTCTTTTTAGTTAGGTGTATGTACTTAATCATAAATCTTAAAATTTTATAGAATAAAGAATAAGCGATAATACCCAAACACTTCTTAACCTTATTGATTTGACTAGCCATACATGAGAAAATTAGAATACCACTTTGCAAACTGTGCCAAGCAAACTAAGAATTTATTTCATGGCTGCACTATGTTATCAACCGAACCAACTGGCCAAACTGGAATTTAACATTTGAAAACTTGATTTATATTGAAAATTTGTGACAAGTCGAGGTATCTAAAATAAAATCAACTGGTTGGAAATTATTAACTTAATTTGTTGTACCACTTTCCTGAAATAAGTCGTGTTGTCATTTTTCGTTTTTATTTTTTTGCATATGTCCATTGCATTCATGTAGTTTCATTAGAATCATAGCATCTTTGGATTTTTTGGGTAGTATCCGCTGAAAACCCTCACGAGACACCACTCGTCCTACTAGGGACACCTAGAGGTTTAACGGCTTGTTGCATACGCTCAATGCAATCGTGTTTCCTACGAAAGTGCGACTTATCTAGTTAGTTTTTCATTTTTTTTACTCGAGGACGAGTAAAAGATAAGTGTGGGGGTATTTGATTGACACTGAAAAGTGTTTATTTTATTACTCTTATGCTTTATCTCTTGTAAATAAATAAATGATACTTTGGTTACTTTTGTATGTTTTTACAGGATGTCAAGAAATGCCTCCTTCAATTCAAATCAAAGGCCAACTACAAGAAAGAGCTACTTCCTTACATCAAATTCATTTCAATTGCAAAAGAAGTAGTAGCTCACTGGTAAAGGCATAGGAATTGGTGCTGAGAGACCTGAGTTCGAACCCCGTCAAGCTCACTTTTTGCCAAAGAAACGGAGCGCGTTCACACTGGCCCTTTGCTTTGAGAAATATCTGGATTAGTGTTATGTTATATATATACATACACATATTCATGTGTATGTATTTATGATGTGCACCAATTAACATCTCAGCAATAGCCATATTCTCATCATGGAAGTAAATTCAAATCATTCAATTTCAATTAGAAGAATTTCTGATTGAATTGTTGCCAAGAAGAAAAACCAATTTTGAAGATTTTATCTTATATTGCCTTTGGAGTCTGATAAGCGTCCTTGTTTGGAAGAATTAATTAGATGCAATCTTCTATCAATCAAGCCACATGGGAAAATTGAAAGATATGGAAAATATTTACCATGATATGCCAAGATTTTCTCCAATCAGGTAGTCAAGGAAGGCAAGAAATATTCATGAATGAGGAGGGCCATTTATTCATAGACCTAGTTAGGGTTTTCCCATTCTCATCTATAAATATGTGATTGTAACCATTGTGAAACGCATTCATTCTTCTGTACTCTCTTATTTTTAATAAAACTTTCGTTTCCTTAGCTTCTGCATTTTATTTTCATGGCAAATTGTGTTGTCTAGTCAATTAGATTTGCTAGAACACAATTTGCTTTTGCTTTTATTTTTCTTACTAGTGATTGACCGTCTGATTAGATTCAGCGGTAATCCTAGTTTTTATTCTCAGTTGTTGATTTCCTTTCTGCAATTTTACTTCTAGTGTTCTATTTTATTTTAATCATTGAATTTACTACAGATCCGATTAGATTCGAATCTGTAGTGAATTTAATTGCATCTGTTATTCGTAGTTTCACTTTTTATTTTGTTTTGAAAAAATCAACCTCCAGCTTCGCCTAACACGCCCACGAAACATATAAATAATAAAATTTAACTTTCCTCCCTGTGTTAGACCTGTATGCTACACACCTGTATGCTTGCAGAATTTATTACAAATGTCGCGCTTTTCTAATTCATAGACTAGCGTCGATCACAAAGATAATTGAAGACGGAGTAAAGTGCAAGGGCTATTGTATAAGTCTTACATATCAGTGCCTAAGATGGATATACTGAATAGTACCTTCGGTTCATCCTGTTCCTCGATGACTTGTATGGATGAATGTCTGACAGAGTATTTCCAGAAAGGTCACGTACATTGATTTCTTCAACTGTACCAAGAGTGGAAGCGTAGAAGGAAACTTCTTTTGCTAACACATAATGTACTGTTGTAGACGTCAATTAGTGATTTTCGATGGATCTGACAATGTGGCATTCGAAGTGAATCTGGTGTGATGATAAAGCGTAGCTTCTAGCCTCACATCCGGTAAATGACAGAAATCGGGCAGGCAGCATGGTAAAGTCGGTCGCTCCGAAGTAGGGTGTATAATTACCTGATCTAGAGTTTCATTTACTTCTAAAAATCTATTGTTGATGCTGTCCTATTGGGGAAACGGTTGTTGATCCCAACTGTTGGTGATATACATTCGATACACTCAAGCGAAATGAGTGGTCGGTCATGTATGGCCGGGTTGTAAGATGTTCTTGTTGAACCTAGTGTATTCCTCTCTAGTGGTACACTAGCGAAAGGTGGTTCCATACCTTGTCATAGTTGGAAATCCATTACCCAATACGTGCTTGCGGTTTTGATTGTATACTATGTATGTAGAATGTGAGATGAAAGCGTTTCTACTATATGATTATTATATTGTGACTGATAGACATTACTAAAATATCAAAAGGTTTTTGATATAAAGATATTTTGGATTCTCCTAAGGGAAAAACCTGTTCCGTTATAAGGCATGGCCTTATGAGATATCGTTTACTTGTTCGAACTGTTTTAAACTATTTTACTCATACCAGTCCCATGACTGACCCGGAGTTTATTTTGTTGTTTTCCCTAAACTCTTGGGTGTCCAATTTTGTACGGGCAGTCAAGTAGTCAGGATTTACAGATATACTGGAAGTGCTTGGAGCAGTAGGCTTCAGGATTATATAGCTATAGTTATTTCCGCTGTGTTTTAAGTGTTGTACTTTGATAATTATGTATGTTCAAGTACAGATGTATATTTCAAGTTATGTTATATATATTATATGTTATTCGTTTCGCTGTGAGGTTCGTGTTACTCTGATGTTGTGTTCTTCTTCTTCTTCTAATCTAAGTTTCTATCTTATCTTTCCTCACCCTCTAATTTCTTTCATTTATGACCGGTATTTTCGATCCTTGGATGTTCGATATGTGTTGTATATCGGATAACCAAGATCGTTAAAAACCCAGGTCATTACAACCATACAAAGGAGGTTATGGCGAAATTTTTCGAAAATTTAGGGTGTTAGCCAAATTTTTAAAAATAAAAAATACTTAGAAACTGAAAAGTTGAAGAATAAAAGTTGAGTTGATTAATTAAACAACTTTCAGCTCCTTCCCTTTTGAAGGACGAAAAGATTTTAAGTGGGGTAGACGGTAACAACCCGGAATATCAGAACCAATTTAAAATTTTTATTTTGGCAATTTTAATGAAATTTGAATATTTAATATGATTTATTTTAAATAATAACAACTAGAAATTTATTTTGAATAGAATTAGAGCGTATAAATTTATTTGAATCGAAATTAGAATATAAAAATTTATTCTAATTATAAAAGGAATTGGAAATGGCGCGGTAGTTTCAAAATTCAATTTCAAATTTCAAATGAATGTACAGGATTTAAATTATACCGGATTTTATTGAAACGAAAAATATTTGAATATGTTCAAAAATATCATTCGAACGAATTTGAAAAATTGAAATTCCATAGCGGGAAAAAAATGTTATGTCCAGTTGAAAATTCAGAATAGTGCTATGGAATTGTAGCCCTTAAAAATAGCAATTTTGCAAACGACCTCAGTTTTCGATGAGACCACTTTTGTTGGATCCGGAATGTCAAGTTATTGCTAGATTCCAATTTTCATAATTTTTGGGATCAATATGTGAGCATGGAGGATTTAAACATGTTTGTTAATTTCACTTTGAATTTAATCGACTGGAAAATGACCGTTTTTCAAACTGTATCCAAAATTGATGAAATTAGCTTTGTCAGGACCGTATCGTCAAAACAAAGCTAGATTTACTTTTTGGGAATTTTTAGAGTCAATATGTGGCCTTGTAAATTAAAATGTATGTTCAAATTCAATATATATTAATTTAAATTTAAAGAAAAACAAATCCTAACAACTGGATTGGGTTACGAAACATATCCCTTTGTGTTCGAAATGGGGGTAATTAGCTAGCGATAGTCGTTGGATCCGATTCAGAGTTCGAATGGAAAATCTTGCTTTTCGGAATTAAATAATAATTTAATATATATATATATATATTCCTTTCATTGGTCAAAAGCCCTATTTCTGCGGTCAAAGAGAAATCCCGTAGTCAACAATAAATGGGGCCGCCTCCTTCAAAAAATGGAGATCAGCACACACCCTTTTTCCTCCATGATTTTCTCCAAATCCCCTCATTAAATCGAAGACTTCTCAATCAAAATATTGTTCATCTTAGCGAGGTCTCATCGATCAACGGTTGTGATGGATTTTTTTGAGAATTGGAGATGTAGGGGGCCGCAATCTGCAGCTGTTCGGGCGCGCCTTACGAGGAGATGGGATGAGCGAACCGGGCGTAGTTCACGGCAATGATGGAGCAGGCAGTGGTCTTCGACAGGGCATGGAGACGATGAAGTATCGTCGACAGATGGAAGGGCTAGGAGCAGCCCTAGGCACGCGTTTGTGAAGGGAGAAAGGGTTCGAAGGTCCAGGCAAATTAAAGAGATGGAGTAATAGTGATTAACCGGCCTAATTTCCCCTAAAGAAAAGTAATTGACTAGTAGTTATTTTATTTAAATTTAATTAAGTGATTAACATGTAAACCGTTGTAACTTCTTCGAATGACATCAAAATTCAACAATCTTGGATTCGTTGGAACTGTGAAGATGTGATCTATGATATGGAATTGGTTAGAACAAGAATAGAGTTAACTAAAAATTTAGATGGAGTGGAACCCAAAGTGAGAACTACTCACTATAAAATTATTTATGTACAGTTATTTATTTTATAACTGCATATATGAACTGCTTCCCGTCGTCCACTAACCATGGACGACTTGTTTGATTATATTGTGTTGTGATTGTGGTGTGAGTAAAATATATATTTGCGATGTGAAAATTATATATATACACACGATGTGAATAAAATATATATTTACAATGAAAACAATATATATATATGAAATGAATTATATATATATATATATATATATATGAAGTGAAAAATAATATATATGAAATAAATAATATATATGAAAAGAAAATAATACATATTTGAAATGTAAAATATATATACGAAGTGGAAAATAATATATATATATATATATAGGAAATGTGAAATATATATATATATATATATATATGAAGTGTGTATAAAATATATGTGTGAAATGAAAACAATATATATATATATGAAATGTGAAAAGAATATATATATATGATGTGAAAATCTATATCTGCGATGTGAAAAATACTTGTTCGCTAAAAATATTATTTTTAGCTTATATATGTGATATATAAAATGGTCTTGTATTGAAATGATTAAATAGATTGTTAAAAAGTATAATTTTTAACATATACATGCACTATATAAAATTGTCATGTAATGAAATATTCAATTTTGATTTAAAATTTAAATGGAAGTTGAAATTGTTTTTAAAACGAATTTAAAACAATTTGTAAAATACGTTTTAAATGGAAATCGATGAAATATACAATATATATATATATATATATATATATATATATATATATATATATATTATAATGGCCTGAATAAAGCGCGCCGCGCCGCGGTAGTTCGCGAATTTCGACCATTAACTTCGAATGGGCATTACAGGAGTTCCGACCGTCGGATTCTCCTAAAACTGGAACTGTTGGGTTCGTATCGAAAAGACCTTTCCAATGACTATAGTTAATTTGAAATCTAATGGATGGATTTGGAATTATGTCCAAATCAAATTTGGAAAAGATCGATGTAAGTGCAGTTCGGTGGCTGTTATTGGAAACCAATTGTACAGACCTTGATAAAATTATTAAAAATATCAATAATTTCTGTAAAAACATAATAAATGATTTGGAAAGAATTTGGATGAAAATTCCCATTTTCATGAAGATAAAAATATATTTTTATCAAACTGAACTAGATATGAACTAGAATTATAATCCAGTATTTTTAAATAAATAAATTGGATTTGTAGTGGTTTTAAAATAACCAAAATTTTCCAATATATGAATTGGAATGGATTTGAATTGAAATTATCTTCGGAATATTTCAATATTGGATTCCGTGATTATACGGATATTGTCGAGGAATTTGGAAGATATATATATCGTTATTCCCAATACGATATTTGTTGATTTTAGAATTTAATACTGAATATAAGACGATATAATTTCTATTCAGAGCCTTGTATTTAATATCGAATTGGATTTTGGGTTTGCTGTGAACTGTGTTTAAATGACATTAGTTCTTTAACCCGAGTAAAAAAAGATTAATTTCCAGAAAGTTGAACAATCAATAAGAAATGATTTTAGAGATTGAAACCAATTGGAGTTTGAATAAATATTTAATTAAATTGTGAATGAATAAATGGTAATTAAATTACCAAAACATGAAATGGGATTGAACCAAATTTACTTGGTTGTTGATATTCATGATTGTGTTTGATTGATTGTTTGGATTGTGCTCGACCAGTTTATGAGCAAGATATGCTTTTACATTTAGCATTGGGTTAGGTAGAAATACTGGTATGCTAACATCTTGTGAAAAACTTCACGATTTGACTATGAGATTTGTAGCGATGTTGTTGTGTTCATTTCAAATTTAATGAATGATTTTGAAATGATATTTTTCTTAAGTGAAAAGAAATGTATTCCTGATTTTGGACAGGAAATGTTTTACAAAACAGAAAGGATTTCGAGGGCTAAAACCCGATGATTTCGAAATGATTTGGAAATGTATTACGGTTTTACATTGTACTTCATCACATATTCGATTAGTTGCTATTGATGATATATCTGTTTGGTGGCGGAGAATTTATTCTCTTTCTTAACACCCTTCTTTGTGACGTACGAGCTCAAAGGTTATGTGATTAATTGTGATTGATTATATGTGTGAATTGCTGATGTGATGTACTGTAGATTTGAAGTATTTGTGATTATTGTGTTGTGAAATGATTTTCCCTACTTCGGGATATAAAATGGTTTAATGTGTGGCTAAAGATGCGGGTGACCCAAGATTGACTAAAAGTATGGGCTGGATCCAGTGCCTTAGGGTGAGTGGTCAGCAGTGTAGCCTACTCTATCCGTGGGAGGCGCATATATATATATATATATATATATATATATATATATATATATATATATCGAGTTGGAGGGGCGCTTACTGCCTTGTCTGAGGGAAGATTCCCGATATTTGGTTGCATACTTGTTTGTATGCATTGTGATGATTTGGAATTCATATTTCCAAAGATTTTGATTTGAGATCCCAAAGTGAAATCTACTTTGATAAAAATATTAGATATGTATTTCAAAATGATTTGAAATAAGATACCATGAATAAATCCGAAGAAATAATTTCTGTAAATTGAATTGGATTTGGAAAATCTAAGAGTGGTGATTAATCTAAATGGGTAGATTGGGATATTGCATGTTGATTGATGCATAGTAGATCCATATCTATATTACTGATTGTTGTTTATACACTGGCGTTCATGGAGGTAAACCCATTCCGTGTTATACGGCGTGATCCTGTGATTTTCCTTATCATCTAACTAGGTTTAATAACTGTTTTGAGTTTCTCATACCAGTCCCATGACTGACCCGTAGTTTCTTTTTCTCTTGCAAATTCGGGTGCCCCTATTTTCCACATGGATAGTCGAGTTGTTTTTTTTATATTTATTATTGAGCAGGATTCTGGATTGAAGCTTTAAGCTGTGTCCAAAGCGTTGATATTCTTCCGCTGTGCTAGTTTATTTATTTTCCACTGTGCATTGTATTACATTTATTGTAAATAAATCTTCCGTTGTATTTTTAATTTCGATGTACTCTGATATTTTGTACATTGATGTAACATTATTATGATGTTTATAAAAGTCTTTGGTTATTTGTTCTGATGTGTTGTATGCCTAGAGTTAGCGTATGCGAGATTCGAATGGTCTTGGTCGATTTAGCGATCGATTAGGTCCGGGCGAAGTCCATATCACTACCAAATGGATTTCAAAATCATATATTTTGAAAATATTTTAGAATGATATGGAATATTCGGTTTTGATTTAAAATTGAAAATGAAGTTGAAACGTTTTAAAATGAATTTACATACGATTTATAAAATTCATTTTAAATTGAAATCGACGATATATATATATTATATATAATGGCCTGAATAGAACGCGCCGCGCAGCGACCGTTCACGAATTTCGATCATTAACTTCAAATTGGCATAATAGGAGATCCGACCGTCAGATTCTCCTAAAACCGGAACCATTGGGTTTGTATCAAAAGAACTTTCCAATGAATATAAGAGATTTAAATTTGAACGGTTGGATTTGGAATTATGTCCAAATCAATTTCAGAAAAGGTCGTTATGAATGCAGTTCGGTGGTCGATATTGGAAACCGACTGTAAGGGCCTTAATAAAATTATTAAAAATATGGCAAATTTGACTAAAATCATAATAAATGATTTAAAAAGAGTTTGGGTGAAAAATTTCATCTTTGAAAAGATAAAAGATATTTTTTATCAAAATGAACTAGTTATTAACTAGAATAATAATCCAATTATTTTTAGAAATAATAAATTTGATTGAAAATGGGTTTTAAAATAACCAGAATTTTTCCAACGTATGAATTGGAATGGTTTTGAATGGAAATAATCTTAGGAATATGTCGGTATTGGATTCCATGATTATACGGATATTGTTGAGGAATTTGGAAGATGTATATATCGTTATTCCCAATACGATATTTGTTGGTTTCAGAATTTGATATTGAGTATAAGCCGATATTATTTTCCATTTAGAGCCTTTTATTTAATATCAAATTGGATTTTGAGTTTCCCGTGAATGGCGTGTAACGACCCAGAAAATCTGAACCAATTTAAAATTTTTAAATTGGCTAAAATAATGGATTTTAAATATTTAAAATAAATATTTTAAATAATGGCGATGAAAACTGAGTTTGAATCGACAATTGAAAACGAATATAATTAATTATAATTATAAACAAGGCCTGAAATGGCGTGGCAGTTTCAAAAATTGAATTCAAACTTTGTCGGACTGTACCGGGTGCAAAACAATCCGGATTTTAGTGAAACCAAAAATATTTAAATCTGTTAGTGAATACCTTTCTAACGAATCTGAAAAATCGAAATTTGATAGCGGGAATCAAAAGATATGTCCAGTTGAAAATTCTGAATAGTCGCTATGGAATTCAGGCCCTTAAAAATGGACATTTTGCATACGACCTCGGATTTCGACGAAACCACTTTTGTTGGATCCGTGATGTCAAGTTATTGCTAGGTTTCAAATTTCATAATTTTTCGAATCAATATGTGAGCGTGGCAAAGGAAAACGCGTTTGACCGGTTTCAGTTGATTTTAATCGACTGGAAATTGGCCGTTTTTCAAACGGTCTCAGAATTCGACGAAACTAGTTTTGTTAGGACCGTATCGTCAATACGAAGCTAGAAAATATTTTTCTGGAATTTTTAGAGTTAGTATGTGACCCCGGTAATTAGAAATGTACGTTTAAAATTCAATATAGTGATTTAAATGTAAATTCAACGGAAACTGATTGTAACGATCGAATCAGCTTGCGATACATATCCCATTGTGTTCGAAATGGGGGTAGAACGCTAGGGATGACAGTCGGTGGGTCCCATTTCGACTTCGAATAAAAAAGTCAACTTTTAAATAGAAATTTTATAATAATAAATATTTATATAAACCCTTTTTTCTCTCTCTCTCTCTCTCCTCACTTTCTTTCTACCGTTCAAAAAAAAAGAGAAAACCTAAACTAAGCCGCCGCTTCCCCGATCATCCACCTCCGCACGTCGCCACCTCCTTCGCCTGGAGCTGCTGTCGCTGCTTCTTCTTCTCTCCCCCTCGTTCGTTGATCGCCAGTGACATCGCACCCCCCCCCCGAATCAATCGCGACGCCCAATTCGCGAGCCGCCCCCCCTCGAAGCCAGCTCCGCCCTGACGACCTTCTCTTGCCGCCGACCCTAACGACCCCCCCTTTTCTTCGCAGCACAGTAAGTTATTTTATTTCATTTTATTTTTATTTTTTTAATTAGGTAAAAACTGATTTTTTTTAAGGGTTTAATTCTGATTTTAAAAGGGTTTAAAAACTGATTTTACTTTAAGGTTTAAATAGAAAAGATTTGAACTTTAAAAAGAAAAAGATTTGAATTTTAAATAGAAAAAGATTTGAACTTTAAATAGAAAAAGATTTGAACTTTAAAAAGAAAAAGATTTGAACTTTAAAAAGAAAAAGATTTGAATTTTAAATAGAAAAAGATTTGAATTTTAAATAGAAAAAGATTTGAATTTTAAATAGAAAAGATTTGAACTTTAAAAAGAAAAAGATTTGAACTTTAAAAAGAAAAAGATTTGAACTTGGATAGAAAGATCATATTTTTAAAATAGAAAAGACGGAATTTTTATTAAGTAGAAGAAGTAAGATATGATTTTTATATTTTTTAAAGTAATAAAAATATAATTTTTACATCATAGAAATATTAAAAATATAATCTTTATTTTTGAAAAGGCGGAATCTATATTTTTGAAATTCGATTTTTATATATTAAATAACATAGTAAAAATTCGATTTTTACATATGTAGAGAATACGGGCAACAAAAGCGACAAAAGGCGAGATTGGCGAAGATTTCTATAAAGGAAGAGTCGTAGTATTGGATAGCTATTGGTGAGAATTTCTCACTCTTCCATTTCTTTTTCTAGCTATATATATGTGTGTTGAGATAAAAGTGAATTGCTATATATATATATATCTACGCCCCTCGTCCACAAACCATGGACGATATTTATTGGTTGAAATTGTTGTGAAAATTGATTGGTAGCGAATGGTTGTTTGGGATTGTTTGTGGTTGATATTGATAGATTGTGGTTGAAAAATACCCGTTTGTGGTTGAAAAATATTTGATTGAAATCACATAGGATTAGTTTGTGGAAATGAAATAAATATATACATGCCGCCTGCGTGCGAACTAGATGCATGATCCCCATTGTCAAAAACCGCGAGGTTTTAAGGTAGAGCGAGGAGCCGTACTAGGGACGGTCCCGGTTTTAACTACCCTGCCGTTATGCTGCCGAAATTTTGAATAATATTCGTGTGTTTGAATTATTTTCATATGCTTAAACTATATTTATTCATTGAATAGAAAACATTCATGTGTTGAATTGATATTCATTCGTTGATTAGAAATTCATGTGTTGAATGGTATTCATATTTTGAAATAAATCGTTTGATAATAAAAATCACCTTTTATCTATATATAAAAACTATAGAAAACATTCATGTGTTGAATTGATATTCATTCGTTGATTAGAAATTCATGTGTTGAATGGTATTCATATTTTGAAATAAATTGTTTGATAATAAAAATCACCTTTTATCTATATATAAAAACTATAGAAAACATTCATGTGTTGAATTGATATTCATTCGTTGATTAGAAATTCATGTGTTGAATGGTATTCATATTTTGAAATAAATTGTTTGATAATAAAAATCACCTTTTATCGACTATATGAACTGTGTAAAATAATCTCGTTTTAAAAGAAATTGTTTTATAATTAAAATCCTATTTTTGCCACCTATATGAACTATATAGAAAAATAGTGTTTTGAAATGAATTGTTTTACAATAAAAATCACATTTTTATTGTATGAATGAATCATTGAAATGTGAAGTGTTAAAAATAGCCACTTGTTCAAAATAAACATATATGAGTTGAAATATTCATTAATTAGCTAATGAAGTGATTTGCACCTATGTATGTAACATTAGAATGAATGGTGTTTTTAAAACCAAATAGAAATCAAATATGAAGTCGAATAGAAAATGATAAATGATAAGAACTATATATATGTACATGCATATTCATTGAACAGGTTATAGCAAAGGGGCTAGAGAAGAGGAATACAATTTTGTGCCCGACAAATAGGTACACATTTACTGTTTTGTTTAGGTGATGATTTTATGAGCCTGTTGGCTAGCCGCTTGGCTTTTTCTTTTTCTTTTTGAGATTAGAAGGACCGGGAAAGCTATTTGCGATTTCCCGATGCTCCCGGTGCAGGGGAGGTTATGGCAAAATTTTCCAAAATTTTAAGGCGTTAGTGAAATATTTGAAATGAAAACGATATTGAAATTGTTGAATAAACTATATTTATATAATTATATAAATATAAATAAAATTAAAACGAAACGAAGCCGTGCAGTTCGTATTTTGAAACCGTGATTTCAAACAACTAGTACGGGAAATCCGACCATTGGATTTTCCCGAAACCTCAACCGTCGTCGCCTTGGAAATATCTTCCCAACGGCACCCACCTTGCAAAAATCCAACGGTTGGATTGTCTGGAATGTTTAATTCAAATCTGAAGAAAAACAGTGCCAGAAGCGATTATATTTATATATATATATAAATAAAATTATATATTTAATCGAATAACGACGCTGCAGTTCGTATTTTGAAATCGAAATTTCAAACGATTGTACCGGGAGATCCGACCGTCGGATTTTCACGAAACTGGAACCGTTGGATTCGTTTTGAAAAGACCTTTCTAATGATGTAAATTTTGTGAAGATCCAACGGTTAGATTTTCAGATATGTGTAAATCAAATCTGAAGAAAAACAGCGCCACGACCGCTTTATGGCCCGAAGCGTCGTTTTGAATATATTAGCTATTATAAAATAAATAAAAATAGCGATAAATTATTATAAAGTACCATAAACATTATGGAATGGAAATAAACTGAATTTGCTCGATTTATGTTGTATTTGATGGTTGAATGTGTTTGGTGTGAAAATTACAGTAAAGAACACAATTGGTGTTGTCGAATAATTTAACCATTGAAATAAATTGATTTGAAATTCTAAATATACGTGAATTATTTGAAAAGGCCGAGTTAATTCTCATTTCAAATAATTGACCGACGATTGAAATTCGAAGATGAAGACGACGGTCGAAGACCGGAGATCTTCACCTCGTTTGGATGGTAACCGAGGTCCTGATTGGGAGGCATCCCGAAATATGGATAATGAGTGGTGATCGTCCAGACGTACGTGGTGATCGATGGGTTTGCGAGGTATTTAGTGCCTCCGGTTTCGTTCAGACCCAGAACGGACTTGTAAATGGACCGTGTGTCTGACATTGGATTTTATTCTGTGTCGATTGATCTCTATTAAATATACATCTGTTTGGCGGCGGATAATTTATTCTTTTGCTTAACGCCCTTCTCTGAGACGCACGAGCTCAGAGGTTGTATATCGATGGACATCAGTCGCATGGCATGAATTGCCTGTGTGGCATGCTAAGATGCAGTGATCAGGGCTTCTGTTGAAAAGCAAAGTCTTGTGGTGATGATCAAAGCACCGCCTGTGTGGCGTAGCTTTGTGTATAACGTAAATTCGCGAGCCTCACACCCCGGTATGAACCTAAAACGGGAGAAGGACCTCAGGGAGGGCATGCGTTTCTTTCTAGCTAGGGTGGTGTCAGTGACCTACCAGCCCTGACATTTATATACTTTTCACCTATGTGGTTGTTGCTGTTGCGAGGCGCCTCGGTTGGATCGGACGATCCGGGTCCGATGGAGTCATTCGTTGGCTCATTTACACCCCAAAGGGTGGGGAAACGTATTGTTCAAGCATTTTAATCCACATCGGTGGACCGGCCCTGTCGCTCCAAGGGCCCACCTGAGTCTGGGTCCTGAGGCTCGGGCTAGACAGTCTCGAATTCGGTAAGGACTATCTTTTGCCTTGGTTCATGACGGAAATCCAATTTCCAAATACGACATCGTGCGGTTTTGATTGTATATATATATGGTGACATGATATATGGTACCCATGCCGTCTATGATTGATAGTTATGATTTGAAATTGTTTTCAAAACATATTAACACTAGTAATAATATCAAATGCCTTTGTTTTATTCGTATCAATCATATTTTGGCCATTATAAGGTAAAACTCTATCCTCCGGTTTGCGTTGCATTGTGTGATGGGAACTGAGTCTTATAATGGTTTCATTTTTATAAAAAGCATAGCGATGTTTAAAAGAAAGATTTGTTGTAAAGAACTGGCAATCCAATGGAGTAAAACCCGTTCCACGAAAGTGGCGTGGTCCTGTGATTAGCCAAATATATATGTGTTAAGTGGATTTCTCATACCAGTCCCATGACTGACTCGTAGTTTGTTTCACTTTCAAACTCGGGTGCCCCTTTTTCTACACGGGCAGCCTTGTATTCAGGTTTAGCTGGTTCTTTCTGGATAGCTGGAGCTGAAGATGGATTCTATCATTTATTTCTTTTTATGCTGTTCAGCTCCTATTGTACATATTTTGTTTATTTCCGCTGTAGACATTTATGTATAGCTGAACTGTATTTGTACTAAGTAAGATCCTGTATACTGTGTAACTCTGATGATTACTTTTATCCAGTATATTCTATTGTTCATTATCTGGTGTATTTATTTAATTTTGTTCTGCTATTATCTGTTTTTGGGTTATATTCCAAAGATAACCCTTGTTTCCGTCAGAACGGGATTTCGGGTCGTCTCAACGTGGTATCCGAGCTTTGGTTAAGCTTAGTTCTGGAATATAACATTTGAACGAACTCGTCAGAAATAGAACCAGTTGTGTTCTAGGACGGGTAACTCTATACAGATAGGATCAGTAATATCCTAGTATGAGTAAAGCAGAATGAAATTACACCTCGATAGACACATTTACACTTAAAGTATATGTTTCTATGTTTGAAAATTTTCTTTTCTGTGACTTGACACTTGATCTGCTAATTGCAGAAGTACTAGAAAAATGAGTGCCAGAAACAGAAGGAATATAGGATTTGATCAGAATATTTTAGAATGGTTAAAAACAAATTGGTTTTTGGGTTGTGTGATTGTAGATTTATCAAACCACTTTCGACTTTGTTCCTTTTCGGGGACGAAAAGTTTTAAGTGGGGGAGATTGTAACGACCCAGAAAATCTGAACCAATTTAAAATTTTTAAATTGGCTAAAATAATGGATTTTAAATATTTAAAATAAATATTTTAAATAATGGCGATGAAAACTGAGTTTGAATCGACAATTGAAAACGAATATAATTAATTATAATTATAAACAAGGCCTGAAATGGCGTGGCAGTTTCAAAAATTGAATTCAAACTTTGTCGGACTGTACCGGGTGCAAAACAATCCGGATTTTAGTGAAACCAAAAATATTTAAATCTGTTAGTGAATACCTTTCTAACGAATCTGAAAAATCGAAATTTGATAGCGGGAATCAAAAGATATGTCCAGTTGAAAATTCTGAATAGTCGCTATGGAATTCAGGCCCTTAAAAATGGACATTTTGCATACGACCTCGGATTTCGACGAAACCACTTTTGTTGGATCCGTGATGTCAAGTTATTGCTAGGTTTCAAATTTCATAATTTTTCGAATCAATATGTGAGCGTGGCAAAGGAAAACGCGTTTGACCGGTTTCAGTTGATTTTAATCGACTGGAAATTGGCCATTTTTCAAACGGTCTCAGAATTCGACGAAACTAGTTTTGTTAGGACCGTATCGTCAATACGAAGCTAGAAAATATTTTTCTGGAATTTTTAGAGTTAGTATGTGACCCCGGTAATTAGAAATGTACGTTTAAAATTCAATATAGTGATTTAAATGTAAATTCAACGGAAACTGATTGTAACGATCGAATCAGCTTGCGATACATATCCCATTGTGTTCGAAATGGGGGTAGAACGCTAGGGATGACAGTCGGTGGGTCCCATTTCGACTTCGAATAAAAAAGTCAACTTTTAAATAGAAATTTTATAATAATAAATATTTATATAAACCCTTTTTTCTCTCTCTCTCTCTCCTCACTTTCTTTCTACCGTTCAAAAAAAAAAGAGAAAACCTAAACTAAGCCGCCGCTTCCCCGATCATCCACCTCCGCACGTCGCCACCTCCTTCGCCTGGAGCTGCTGTCGCTGCTTCTTCTTCTCTCCCCCTCGTTCGTTGATCGCCAGTGACATCGCACCCCCCCCCCCCGAATCAATCGCGACGCCCAATTCGCGAGCCGCCCCCCCTCGAAGCCAGCTCCGCCCTGACGACCTTCTCTTGCCGCCGACCCTAACGACCCCCCCTTTTCTTCGCAGCACAGTAAGTTATTTTATTTCATTTTATTTTTATTTTTTTAATTAGGTAAAAACTGATTTTTTTTAAGGGTTTAATTCTGATTTTAAAAGGGTTTAAAAACTGATTTTACTTTAAGGTTTAAATAGAAAAGATTTGAACTTTAAAAAGAAAAAGATTTGAATTTTAAATAGAAAAAGATTTGAACTTTAAATAGAAAAAGATTTGAACTTTAAAAAGAAAAAGATTTGAACTTTAAAAAGAAAAAGATTTGAATTTTAAATAGAAAAAGATTTGAATTTTAAATAGAAAAAGATTTGAATTTTAAATAGAAAAGATTTGAACTTTAAAAACAAAAAGATTTGAACTTTAAAAAGAAAAAGATTTGAACTTGGATAGAAAGATCATATTTTTAAAATAGAAAAGACGGAATTTTTATTAAGTAGAAGAAGTAAGATATGATTTTTATATTTTTTAAAGTAATAAAAATATAATTTTTACATCATAGAAATATTAAAAATATAATCTTTATTTTTGAAAAGGCGGAATCTATATTTTTGAAATTCGATTTTTATATATTGAATAACATAGTAAAAATTCGATTTTTACATATGTAGAGAATACAGGCAACAAAAGCGACAAAAGGCGAGATTGGCGAAGATTTCTATAAAGGAAGAGTCGTAGTATTGGATAGCTATTGGTGAGAATTTCTCACTCTTCCATTTCTTTTTCTAGCTATATATATGTGTGTTGAGATAAAAGTGAATTGCTGTATATATATATATATATATATATATATATATATATATATATATATACGCCCCTCGTCCACAAACCATGGACGATATTTATTGGTTGAAATTGTTGTGAAAATTGATTGATAGCGAATGGTTGTTTGGGATTGTTTGTGGTTGATATTGATGGATTGTGGTTGAAAAATACCCGTTTGTGGTTGAAAAATATTTGATTGAAACCACATAGGATTAGTTTGTGGAAATGAAATAAATATATACATGCCGCCTGCGTGCGAACTAGATGCATGATCCCCATTGTCAAAAACCGCGAGGTTTTAAGGTAGAGCGAGGAGCCGTACTAGGGACGGTCCCGGTTTTAACTACCCTGCCGTTATGCTGCCGAAATTTTGAATAATATTCGTGTGTTTGAATTATTTTCATATGCTTAAACTATATTTATTCATTGAGTATAAAACATTCATGTGTTGAATTGATATTCATTCGTTGATTACAAATTCATGTGTTGAATGGTATTCATATTTTGAAATAAATCGTTTGATAATAAAAATCACCTTTTATCTATATATAAAAACTATAGAAAACATTCATGTGTTGAATTGATATTCATTCGTTGATTAGAAATTCATGTGTTGAATGGTATTCATATTTTGAAATAAATTGTTTGATAATAAAAATCATCTTTTATCTATATATAAAAACTATAGAAAACATTCATGTGTTGAATTGATATTCATTCGTTGATTAGAAATTCATGTGTTGAATGGTATTCATATTTTGAAATAAATTGTTTGATAATAAAAATCACCTTTTATCGACTATATGAACTGTGTAAAATAATCTCGTTTTAAAAGAAATTGTTTTATAATTAAAATCCTATTTTTGCCACCTATATGAACTATATAGAAAAATAGTGTTTTGAAATGAATTGTTTTACAATAAAAATCACATTTTTATTGTATGAATGAATCGTTGAAATGTGAAGTGTTAAAAATAGCCACTTGTTCAAAATAAACATATATGAGTTGAAATATTCATTAATTAGCTAATGAAGTGATTTGCACCTATGTATGTAACATTAGAATGAATGGTGTTTTTAAAACCAAATAGAAATCAAATATGAAGTCGAATAGAAAATGATAAATGATAAGGACTATATATATATATGTACATGCATATTCATTGAACAGGTTATAGCAAAGGGGCTAGAGAAGAGGAATAAAATTTTGTGCCCGACAAATAGGTACACATTTACTGTTTCGTTTGGGTGATGATTTTATGAGCCTGTTGGCTAGCCGCTTGGCTTTTTCTTTTTCTTTTTGAGATTAGAAGGACTGGGAAAGCTATTTGCGATTTCCCGATGCTCCCGGTGCAAGGGAGGTTATGGCGAAATTTTCCAAAATTTTAAGGCGTTAGTGAAATATTTGAAATGAAAACGATATTGAAATTGTTGAATGAACTATATTTATATAATTATATAAATATAAATAAAATTAAAACGAAACGAAGCCATGCAGTTCGTATTTTGAAACCGTGATTTCAAACAACTAGTACGGGAAATCCGACCATTGGATTTTCCCGAAACCTCAACCGTCGGGTTCGCCTTGGAAATATCTTCCCAACGGCACCCACCTTGCAAAAATCCAACGGTTGGATTGTCTGGAATGTTTAATTCAAATCTGAAGAAAAACAGCGCCAGAAGCGATTATATTTATATATATATAAATAAAATTATATATTTAATCGAATAACGACGCTGCAGTTCATATTTTGAAATCGAAATTTCAAACGATTGTACCGGGAGATCCGACCGTCGGATTTTCCCGAAACTAGAACCGTTGGATTCGTTTTGAAAAGACCTTTCTAATGATGTAAATTTTGTGAAGATCCAACGGTTAGATTTTCAGATATGTGTAAATCAAATCTGAAGAAAAACAGCGCCACGGCCGCTTTATGGCCCGAAGCGTCGTTTTGAATATATTAGCTATTTTAAAATAAATAAAAATAGCGATAAATTATTATAAAGTACCATAAACATTATGGAATGGAAATAAACTGAATTTGCTCGATTTATGTTGTATTTGATGGTTGAATGTGTTTGGTGTGAAAATTACAGTAAAGAACACAATTGGTGTTGTCGAATAATTTAACCATTGAAATAAATTGATTTCAAATTCTAAATATACGTGAATTATTTGAAAAGGCCGAGTTAATTCTCATTTCAAATAATTGACCGACGATTGAAATTCGAAGATGAAGACGACGTTCGAAGACGGTCGAAGACCGGAGATCTTCACCTCGTTTGGATGGTAACCGAGGTCCTGATTGGGAGGCATCCCGAAATATGGATAATGAGTGGTGATCGTCCAGACGTACGTGGTGATCGATGGGTTTGCGAGGTATTTAGTGCCTCCGGTTTCGTTCAGACCCAGAACGGACTTGTAAATGGACTGTGTGTCTGACATTGGATTTTATTCTGTGTCGATTGATCTCTATTAAATATACATCTGTTTGGCGGCGGAGAATTTATTCTTTTGCTTAACGCCCTTCTCTGAGATGCACGAGCTCAGAGGTTGTATATCGATGGACATCAGTCGCATGGCATGAATTGCCTGTGTGGCATGCTAAGATGCATTGATCAGGGCTTTTGTTGAAAAGCAAAGTCTTGTGGTGATGATCAAAGCACCGCCTGTGTGGCGTAGCTTTGTGTATAACGTAAATTCACGAGCCTCACACCCCGGTATGAACCTAAAACGGGAGAAGGACCTCAGGGAGGGCATGCGTTTCTTTCTAGCTAGGGTGGAGTCAGTGACCTACCAGCCCTGACATTTATATACTTTTCACCTATGTGGTTGTTGCTGTTGCGAGGCGCCTCGGTTGGATCGGACGATCCGGGTCCGATGGAGTCATTCGTTGGCTCATTTACACCCCAAAGGGTGGGGAAACGTATTGTTCAGGCATTTAAATCCACATCGGTGGACCGGCCCTGTCGCTCCAAGGGCCCACCTGAGTCTGGGTCCTGAGGCTCGGGCTAGACAGTCTCGAATTCGATAAGGACTATCTTTTGCCTTGGTTCATGACGGAAATCCAATTTCCAAATACGACATCGTGCGGTTTTGATTGTATATATATATGGCGACATGATATATGGTACCCATGCCGTCTATGATTGATAGTTATGATTTGAAATTGTTTTCAAAACATATTAACACTAGTAATAATATCAAATGCCTTTGTTTTATTCGTATCAATCATATTTTGGCCATTATAAGGTAAAACTCTATCCTCCGGTTTGCGTTGCATTGTGTGATGGGAACTGAGTCTTATAATGGTTTCATTTTTATAAAAAGCATAGCGATGTTTAAAAGAAAGATTTGTTGTAAAGCACTGGCAATCCAATGGAGTAAAACCCGTTCCACGAAAGTGGCGTGGTCCTGTGATTAGCCAAATATATATGTGTTAAGTGGATTTCTCATACCAGTCCCATGACTGACTCGTAGTTTGTTTCACTTTCAAACTCGGGTGCCCCTTTTTCTACACGGACAGCCTTGTATTCAGGTTTAGCTGGTTCTTTCTGGATAGCTGGAGCTGAAGATGGATTCTATCATTTATTTCTTTTTATGCTGTTCAGCTCCTATTGTACATATTTTGTTTATTTCCGCTGTAGACATTTATGTATAGCTGAACTGTATTTGTACTAAGTAAGATCCTATATACTGTGTAACTCTGATGATTACTTTTATCCAGTATATTCTATTGTTCATTATCTGGTGTATTTATTTAATTTTGTTCTGCTATTATCTGTTTCTGGGTTATATTCCAAAGATAACCCTTGTTTCCGTCAGAACGGGATTTCGGGTCGTCTCAACGCGTCATTAATAACATTGTTCTTAAACCCAATTGGGAAAAGAATAAATCTTTTAATTAAGATTAATGAAGTTTACCAATTAATTAATATTTAATTGGAATTGAATTGAAATTGGATTTTTGGGTTTATCGTGGACGGTGTTTTAAATAACATTTGTTATTTAACCCAATTGATAGTGAAGAGATGATTTGGAATTTATAAATCTCTTTATTAAGATTTAAAGAAAATTTTCCAATGTAAAATTTTGGAATTGAATATATTAAATTGGAATTGAATGGAATTCGATTTGGTAATAATCGAGATGAGCTTCTGTGAAGGAAGACCGTTACTATATATAAAATTTAAAAGGACGTGTTGTTATTCCATTTATATTGTTATTCTGATACGAAAATTTATATCGATATATATTGATCTGTTTTCCGTGAAGATTTGAAACACCCCACCTTCGTTAAGGTCACTCACAAAGGGAATGCCTTAAGTTTGGTGGAGGGTTATAAGTTTAAGACACAGAAAATTTTACAAGGCAGATAAGTATAAACAGCGGAATTCAAATCATTTATTGAATACGGGGTTCAATACAAAAGCGTTACATGAAATTGCCTCATAATAACTTCCAAAACATTACACCATAATTTCTGTCTTGATTATTAAATAAAGAATCATAAATAAAACTTCATAAATCCCCAAGTGTTGTATCCAAAAGCAATAGCCAATGAAAGAGAGTCCCAATCATACATCTACTTTCTTGAAGCTTTCAAAGAGTCTGATTAAGCTGGAGTATTCCCTCCCTGTGGACCTGAGGGGGGAAACGGAAGAAATAAGACGAAAGAAAATGGGTCAAACAATAAGTATGGTACGTTCAGTGATTACTATTATTTAAATAAGGAAAGGGATCATGACAGTAATAATGGAACATAGGACAATACCCTAATATAAGATAAGAGGAGCATGTGATCGCACCCATTACTATGGTCTCGGCACCTACTTAACCATTGGTTCAACCAGCCCTACGTGTTCATAACGAACGATCCCCTTAATGATCGGCTCCTACTCGCATGTATTCATATCCTGTGTCATTCGGCCCCCGCGTGACTGTATCTACCTGTGCTGGTCTCACCATGGGGTGTATCAGTGCCTCTGGTGGCAACCCGACACGATTCAAGATGCAAAGTGTACACTACTGATGCCCAGTGCCTGATTTTTCCACTTCGGAGTACGTGCACGCCCATACTCCGTCGGAACCTACACTGGCCCACCAACCGCGGACGTTTTGACCGCTTATATCTCAGCCCAGTAGTCGTGCCCCACCCTGCCTAGTTTCAGGGTACAATGATACATCTATGTGGGTTACTGCTGAAATGGGTCCCCGTTACTAGGGTTTTCTAATCAACATGCTTATTTGGTTAAGTGTCCAAGTTTACCTAACCCCACCCATTCGTTTAGTTAACATGCTGAATTGGTTAAGTGTTTCCCTAATTGATTTAACCCTACCAATCCTGACTTAGCTTTAATTTTTAAAGCACCAACAACTCACATTAGACAGGTCATGTTGTGATCACTGGATGTGCCGGTTGATTCCGGGAAGGTTTACACCACATCTCAGTCTAACCTCGGGTTATTTTTGGGCTTGATGCACTAACCACCCACATTAGACAGGTCTTGTTGTGGTCACTGGATATACCGGTCGGTTCCGGGCAGATTTACACCACAACTCAGTCTAACCTTGGGTTAGGCACATTTGTCTTTTCTAAATTCATATTTTTCTATATATGTCAAATTTCTTTATGTGGATTAAATTTAATTTAATCACGCCATAATTATCCTTTGATTATGTTCCACATAAATGGTATATCAAATATACCATTTAATGAACAAATTTATGCCATGAATTTTCATATTTTCCATCGCTACCCCCGTGGAACGTACGCATGAATCACATAAAATGTTAGGCTTGTAAATTAGCCCAACCCATAAACAAGAAAAGGGGTAATAAACAAGAGACACAAAATAAAAATAAAATAACATACATTTCAACTTGTCATGTGTAACTTGGCATAGAGGTATCATTAACTTTAATTAAATGGGTAAAGGTGAACTTGTGACTAAGTTGGGTCTAATGGTCATGTAAACTTGACAAAGGTCTAGCATGGAAGTTTAACATATAATCATAGTTTCAACCCACAACTTGGCACATAATCTTATGTATGACAAAACATAAGAAAACTATTATAATCATTTTTAATCACGATTTAGCATGATGTTAAAAACATAAGAGGACTATAATTCCACTTTTACAACATAATTAGACTCAACCTAACATGAATATACATGAGTGTTGATCTAGCATATAAGCATGTGTTTTATATCACAAACTTGCAAATAACCACCGATTTATAGCATGACATGTTTTACCATTTAATTTGCAAAATAAATCCATTACCCAAATCATAATAGATTTTAATAACATACAATATGTTCATCACCACAAGCATATAGACATGATTAATATACAACATGTTCATCGCCACAAGCATATGGACATGAAATATACAACATGTTCATCGCCATAAGCATATAGACATGATTAATTATAATGATACTTTAAGATAATCGAGAATCAAATCTTATACATAAGTATCATTCTATATCCCAATTACAACATGTCATGATTCAATCGAAAGAATGTTTAAATCTACGTAATAACCAACTTACAAACTAAAAGGAATTCTTGCGTTCTGAAATCTGAATTCTGAAATTGGAGATGCGCACCTTTGATGAAGATCCTTGAATTAGACTCGTTTTAATTCGATTTTAGATGTAAGATTTTAACTCATCTTTGAATTGAAAACGGTGACGGCTACTCCAAGTTCTTTACTAACGGCATTTCAGTTGTAGGATTATTTTTCGGTGTATTTTTAGGTTGAGCATTGAGTTGTTTATATAGAATTTCAGTTTAATTATAGCCGTCAGATGAACCTAGGGTTAATCACAACCACTCAGACTAGATTAGGACCATCTAGAAACCCAAGTGACTCAGCATCAAGTCATCAGTCATTCAAAATTCAGATCTGGCCGGGGGCCAGGTCGACCCCTAGGTCGACCTCTAGGGGGGAGGTCGACACTAGGGTCGACCCCCTGGTCGACCTGCCTGGGCGGGAATTTTCCCGCCCAGCCCGCTTCTGACTTCTGTTTGAATTTGAATTCATTTTTCGAGCTGTTTGAATTTATTTGAGTTTTCTGGAAACTTCTAACAACCATAACTTCTTCATACGAAGTCCAATTTACGTAAACTCGGACTCTATCTCAACCAGAATTCTGAGACAAACACAATGGCGTAACCCGTTTCCCTTAATTCTCACATTTTAAATTAAGTATTCTAGGATTCGTTATTATAACGTTAATAGAAAGTATGGGGTGTTACATTCTCCCCTCCTTTTATGATTTCGTCCCCGAAATCTTCAAGTCGAGAAGAATTTATATCCGACCATCCAATCACCCATCTACTCAACCATCAAACACAGGCGTCCAATTTCCTTAAAATATTTCTAATGCTTCATGATCACATGCATTGTGTGTGTACATGTCCTTATCTAATGCAAAATCAAGCGGTCCACTGATTCAGTTGACCTCCTGAATGCAAATTATGCCAGTGCCATGAGTCCATTATGTATGCAATTTTTCCTACTCAAAATTTCCTACATGAGTGCACAACTATTCATAAAAATGCAACGTCCATATGCTACCACATCAAGTTTCAATCCATATACAATTACTGTAACACCCCACCTCCGCTAGGGTCACTCGCAAAGGGAATGCACTAGCTTTGGTGGAGCATTATCTAGGTAAACATGCGCAGAAATATTACAAGACAGAACATATAAAACAGCGGAAGAAGAACCAAATTTTATTTCTTTAAAAATCTAGAAAGGTCTGTAACCTTTTACATCAAAATGCTATTAAAAATCCATTACATCGAAATCTGTCTTGCAATTGTAAAGAAGCATAAGACCATAGTTATAAATCATTCCCCAATAAAGCAACAAAGCAAGCCATAGCCAAGAGCAATCCAAGCCTTCATGAAATAGCCTTGGAGCTTGGTAAGATCCGAATTAAGCTGTGTTCCCACCCTGTGAACCTGGGGGGGGGGGGGGAACGGAAGAAAAGGAGGCAAAACAAACTGGGTCAGTCATAAAGACTGAGTAAGTCCTAGTGATTTTCAGCATAAAAACAGATAAAGATAACATGGCATGAATAAACTGAAAGTAAACATAAGCATGGTGACAATATAAGCTACAGGCACGATAACTAAGAATAACATCATAGGATTTCTATCATGTGTAGCATTGCAAGGTTCCCGTTCAGGATGAACTAAGTATAATTTCGCACGATTTCTATCAAGCATCGCAAGATTTCTCTGCTTCACCATTAAAACGATATCTATTTGCTCTGATTTCCTAAATTCTCTGCACCAACTGTACTAGTATCCCAACCCATATCATCCTTTCCATGTATATGTACAGTCCCTTGCCGTATATCGTATGGGTTTCATCACGTATTTCTGCACTACTTCAACGTAGCGCCACCATTCTTGAAATCGTTGGGACCGCCACCCTTGTTCTGGCTAGGTTTCCTTATCATGAGCTATCGCGTGTTCAACTAGGATTTATGCCACCTAGGACCACTAGGGATTATGTTACCTATTGAACGTTTTCTAGATTCGATTAGGATTTATGCCACCTAGGACCACTAGGGATTATGCTATCTACCGAATTTCACGTAACGATCTATTAATTGATTGGCTCCCTACAAGTCCTAGCTCGTTCATGTGTCTGTGTCATACGGCCCTATCCAGAAATGTAGTTACCTGTGCTAGGTCCACCATAGGGTGTATCAAGTCCTATGGTGCCAACCACTGACACGAATCAAGCACGCACAGTGTAAATCTACGGGTGCCCAATGCCTGCTTTTTCAACTCCGGACTACGTGCACGACCATAGCCTGCCTGAACCTACAATGGCGCACCTACTCAGCCTTCGTTTTGGTCGCTTATAATCAGCCCAGTAATCGTGCCCCACCCTGCCTAGTTCCAGGGTACCATGATACATCTAGTGGGTTACTGCTGAAAAGGACCGCGTAACTAGGGTTTCCGTCTAGTAGGTTAAGTATTGTCATTTAAAGTCGAGACTTAGCATGTCAAGTTGGCCACGTGTCATGTCAAATTGTCTAAGTGTTGTCGTTTAAGTTCATGACTTAGCCCTACGAATCATGTGTCAAGTTGGTTAAGTATATTCAAGCGGTTCATGACTAAACCCTATCAAGTCATCGTGTCAAATTGGTTAAGTATATTCAAGCGGTTTATGACTTAACCCTATCAACTCATCGTGTTAAATTGGTTAAGTATATTCAAGTGGTTCATGACTTAACCCTATCAAATCATCGTTTCCAATTGGTTAAGTATATTCAAGCGGTTCATGACTTAACCCTATCAAATCATCGTGTCCAATTGGTTAAGTATATTCAAGTGGTTCATGACTTAACCCTATCAAATCATCGTGTCCAATTGGTTAAGTATATTCAAGCGGTTCATGACTTAACCCTATCAAATCATCGTGTCCAATTGGTTAAGTATATTCAAGTGGTTCATGACTTAACCCTATCAAATCATCGTGTCCAATTGGTTAAGTATATTCAAGCGGTTCATGACTTAACCCTATCATGTGGTATTAATTCGTTAATACAATTCAACCTCTCACATTGGACTAACTGTTTGGTTACTGGATTTGCCGGGCGGTTCCGGGCAGATTTACACCACAACATAGTCTAACCTCGGGTTTTACGTGCGATATGACCAACTACCCACATTGGATCCTATTGTTTGCAGCCACTGGATTTGCCGGGCGGTTCCAGGCAGATTTACACTGCAAACTCAACCCAACCTCGAGTTGGCCATTTTCAAGTTTATCTAATTGTCATGCCCACATTCAAGTTTTCATGTCAAAATTCATGTCGAGTTTTCATGTCATGTTTCATGTCAAATCATGTCAAGTTTTCAAGGCAAGTTTCATATCAAGTCAATGTCAGGTTCGTGTCCATATCCAGGTTCAAGTTATAACAGCGTTCATGTTTCAAGTTTTGCCTATTATCGAGTTCATAAATCATGTTCATAACCCGTTTCTTGTTTTGTCTAATCTACCCAAGTCGTACTCCCATCTCACGTAAACGTGACTCGATACAAATAAACTCAAACCTCAGAATAAAGGTAATAACATAAAAATTATGATAGACAAAAGAGACGAGCATAAAGCGATAAAAGGGGTTACAAGACTAGCATGACATAACTTGAGATGATTGGTTTCCACATCACTGGCATATAGGATTTCAAATCTAGCAAGATAAGGCGATGGTCATGATAAACACCGACATAAAAGAATAGGCAATGCAAAAGTAAGCCAAATACAAGAATACTGGATCCAGTGGTTTTGGTGTACATAATTGCGAATAAACTAAGCAAGTCACATCCTAGGTATATGATTCAACAAAATGTCAATTCGGTGCACGACATGGTTTTCAACTATGGTGTCATGGGCATGGACAATCAACTATAATAGTCTTAGGCAATTAACAGTAATAGTTTCAAAGTCATGGTCATAGATAATGGTCTTATGTTCATAATCATAGGTAATAATTCTCATAGTCAAGGGTTATAGTTGATTAGCCACAATTGTCCTTGTCATAGTCATAGGCAACAGTCTTACGTTCACCGTCATGGGCATAGGCATAGTCTTATTAGTCATAGGCGGTCTTATGTTCACCGTCATAGTCATAGGCATAGTCATATTAGTCATAGGCAGTCTTATGCTCTCAGTCATAGTCCTTGTCCATTAACAATAGATTCAACGTCATAGGCATGTTATGGTTGTAGACACGAGAGAGTTTGATTTACAACATGAATAGGTCCAAAGCAATATTCACGAGAGTCAAGATCCAAGACGAACAAGAATAGATACGAATCAGTTACCATACATAGATCCAATTCCAATTTACAACATGGATATTAAATTTACAGCTTTTATCTAAAAGTAACTTGAACTTACAGTGCGTGGATCGAGAATTAGAAAGCATAATTTGATTGTTGAACCTCTATTTGATCGATCGTGTTCTAATTGAAATCCCCCAATTTGCAAATCCCTAAGCGTAGTCTTGATGGAGAAGAAGCAGTCCTTTATCTTCCTTCCTATTTGATTATCTTAGAAGCAGCATAAGGAAAGAAAGAAATGGTGTGGAGAGAATGAGGCAAGGGGTGAGTTTATATAGGGTTAGGCAGACGAATCTAGTCACGAAAGAAGTTTAAATACATCAGAATGCATCTGGTGCAGGAAACAGGTTCGGGAGGCAGGTCGACCCCCATGTCGACACTATAGTCGACCTGGTCCCCCCAGGTCGACACTATGGTCGACCTGGCCCCTGGGAGGTCGACACTATGGTCGACCCTCAGGTCGACCTGGTCTATGGGCGGGAAATTCCCCCTCCCCCCTCCCCCGGCTGCTGCGGGGTTTGAATTCGAATTTCGAGCTGTCTTTGAATCTGAAAATTTCTGAAACTTCTAAAGGTCAAAACTTGGTCATACGAACTCCAATTTTCGAAAACTCAGACTCTATTTCATGTAAAATTTTGAGATGAACACAATGGCGTAACCCGTTTCCCTTGATTCTTAGTTTAAAATTTAATTCTGCCTTGATTTATGACTTTACCATGTTATAAAAATTCGGGTTGTTACAATTACATATATGCATATGCAATATGAAAGTGACTGAGCCGATCTAATACCTAATGTGTGTGTATATGCATCCACGAGCAACCACTAACAACCACTTGCAACCACTTGCAACCATCAATCATAACATGTTTCAATTACATGTTTACATCCAAATGGGTTCCTACCAAAGGATAAAGGATAGGATCGAGGAGATATACCTAAAAAGATAGATACGAGAATAAACTTGAGGAAAAAGAGATTAAAGATGTACCCTCAAAAAGAAAAGGGCAGGTTGCGCGTATTCTGTCCTTAGTTTCCCAAGTCGCGTCTTCCTTGTTGTCGCTCCATTGAAATTTGACGAGCTTAACTTCACGGTTGCGTAGCTTTTTGACCTCTGTTCCCAAGATATGGGTTGGAACTCTCCTCGCAGTTGCTTCTCGTTCAACTTCAACTTCTTCTAGCATACTTCGTTCTACCACTTCCGCAGATTCATGTAAGCATTTCCGCAGCTGAGAGACATGAAAGACACTATGAACCCTGGCCAACCTTTCGGGGAGTTGTACCATATAAGCCATCTTTCCAATCTTCTTGATGAAAGGGAACGGCCCTACAAATCTTGGTGCTAACTTTCCTGCGGACCTAAAGCGAACGGCGTTCCTCAAAGGAGATACTTTAAGGAACTCCTTGTCTCCAACTTCGAACTCAAGGTCAGTTCTTCTTTTGTCTGCGTAGGACTTCTACCTATCTTGGGCAGTCTTCATTCTTCTTTGTATTAAGTCTACTTTCTCTGAAGTTTCTCTGGTCATGTCTGGCTCAAGTATGAGCTCGTATGTGGACTCTCACCAGCAAGTTGGTGACCTGCACGGTCTTCCATATAAAGCTTCGAAAGGTGCCATGCCTATGGTGGCTTGGTAGCTATTGTTGTAAGCAAATTCCACCAAAGGTAGATGATCCTCCCATGTACCTCTGAAGTCAAGAATGCATAGTCTCAAGAAGTCTTCTAATACTCTGTTGACTCTTTCCGTCTGGCCATCGGTTTGAGGGAGATAGGTCGTGCTTAAACATAACTGTGTGCCTATAGCCTCTTGTAAACTCTTCCAAAACTCGCTCGTGAAGATAGGGTCTTGATCACTCACTCTTCTGGAGGGTATCCCATGGAGTTGAACTATCTCCTTAAGATATATGGATGCTAGAGATGAGGCAGTCCTTCTACTCTTGACAGGTATAAAGTGGGCGCTTTTTGTGAGCCTGTCCACTATTACCCAAATGCTGGTATTCCCCCTTCTTGACCTAGGCAACCCATCTATAAAGTATATCGAGATGCTATCCCATTTCCATTGTGGGACGTCTAGAGGATGGAGTAGACCTCTAGGCTTCTTCTTCTCTACCTTGACCTGTTGGCATATTAAACACTTAGAAACAAATTCAGCTACGTCTTGCTTCATGCCATTCCAAAAGAAAACTCTTTTGATGTCTTTATACATTTTATCTCCGCCTGGGTGTGTGGTCAATTTGTAATGGTGTGCCTCTTCTAGAACCGCCTTTACCAAATCCCTTACTTGTGGGACACATAGTCTTCCTTCTAGTCTCAACCATCCCTTGGCATCAATGGAGTATCTATTGAGGTGACTGAAAGTCTCAACCCTAATTAATTTATCCATCACATCGGCTAGCTGAGGGTCTTCTCTTTGCCTGGCTGCGAGTGTGTCTAATAGAGTTGGTTGCACTTCTAACGTTGCTAGCAAGCCAGGTACAAATTCAGTGGAGGGTCTGAAGTTAAAGCTTGCTATGAACTCCAAGCTTTTCCTTTGCACAAAGAGAGGGCTTAAGGCCAGTTTCTTTCTACTCAAGGCGTCTGCTACTGCATTGCCCTTGCCAGGAGTGTAGGAAATCTCAAAATCATACGAGGCAAGAAACTCCATCAATCTTTTTTGCCTTAAGTTGAGATCTTTCTGCAAGAATAAGTATTTCAATGATTTATGGTCAATATACAGTTCAAATTTCTCACCTAAGAGATAATAGTGCCAAGACTTAAGCGCAAAAACGATGGCTGCCAACTCTAGGTCGTGGGTTGGGTAGTTTTTCTCATGTACTTTCAACTGTCTTCCACTATAAGCCACTACCTTCCCTTCTTGCATCAAAAAAACGCCTAGTCCTGTTCCGCATGCATCTATGTATACTGTAAACATCTTGCTTCCATCAGGCAATGTCAGAACTGGGGCTGTTGTTAGAGCCCTTTTCAAACGGTGGAAAGCAATATCGCAATCCAAATCCCAATTGAAAGCTAGGTTCTTCTTTGTCAATCTTGTCAGTGGAGCTGAGATTTTTGAAAAATCTTTGATAAACTTTCGATAAAAGCCTGCTAGCCCGAGAAAGCTTCAGACTTCGGTTGTGTTTCGAGGAACCTTCCAATCTTGCACGGCAACCACTTTCGCGGGATCCACAGCTAACCCCTCTTTTGACACCACGTGTCCAAGGAACCTAACTTCTTCTCTCCAGAAATGGAATTTGGAGAATTTCGCCTTCAACTGATGTGCACGGAGAGTATCCATGACTTCTTTTAGATGCTGAGCATGCTCTTCCTCATTCTTTGAGAAGATCAAAATATCGTCTATGAAGACCACCACAAACTTGTTGAGGAACTCTCGGAACACCCTGCTCATTAAATCAACGCAGTAAGCGGGTGCATTTGTCAAGCCAAAGGGCATGACCAGTCACTCGAAGAAACCATCGGGAGTTCTAAACGCGGTCTTATCAATGCTGTCTTCAGCCACTCTTAGTTGATGAAACCTACTAGCTAAATCTAATTGGGAGAAAACCGATGCACCTACAAGCTGATTGAACAAATCATCTATTCTCGGGAGTGGGTGCCTATTCTTGTTGGTCAGCTTGATTAGCTCCCTATAATCAATGCACAGGCGAAGCGAACCGTCCGCTTTAGTGGAGAACACTACTGGCGCACCCCTTTCAGAAATACTCCGCCTTATAAACCCCTTTTCTAGGAGCTCTTTAATTTGCTTGCTGAGCTCTTTGCGCTCCCTTGGGGCCATGTGCCTAACGGGTAAGGCAACGGGCTTTGCATTATCAACAAGGTATATATGGAAGTCTATCTTCCGCTTCGGGGGTAAACCCTTTACCTCTTCAAACACATCAGAACATTCACGGACTACCTTTACAGACTGCAAGTTCTCAACGAACGCATCAAGAGAATTCTAGATAGCTAAGCATAACGGAGTTCATGGGATTATAAGAAATTTCGAGAGTGTTACCGAGGCGAGTCATGAGTCTAACCACTCTCTTTTCACAATCGAGGACGGCACCATTAATGGATAGCCAGTCCATGCCTAGAATCAACCCATAGCCCGTGAAGCCCAAAACAAAGGCATTACATTTAAACCCAACGCTTGGTATAGATAATTTCAAATCCAAACAAACCATTGACAAATAAGCTGAGCCCCCAATTGGGTTTGAAACAATCAAGGTATCCTCTACTATACTGGTGTCTAGGTGCAGAGATTCCACTAAAGCAGTAGATATAAAAGAGTGCGATGCGCCAGAATCAAATAGTGTACAAACAGGATGATCAAAAAGATAGACTAAACTTCCGACAAAAGTATTTCTACCTCGTTCTTGTGGAGGTGCCGTGAGAGCATGAACTTTTCCTCCAAAAGAAGGTCCAGCTCCCTGCCCTTGCTTCTTTGGGCAAGCCTTTGCCATGTGTCCTGTCTCGCCACAGAGGAAACAGCCACCCATCTTCCTTTTCTTCTTCTTGCAGTCATTGATCAGATGTCCAGGAATGCCACAGAAATTATACTTTCTCTTTTCACATGGTTTGTTGTTCTTCCCGCCTTTCTTTGAATCTGCCTTCTTGTTTTGCGACCCTTCCCCCTTCTTATCTTGAGGCACTTCCGCTTTTGCCTCATTCTTGCCTTTGTCTTCCTCATGTAAGAGTGCCATGTCCACCAACCTCTCATAAGTAGCCCCTATAGGTATATGGGTCATAGACAAGCTGTGAAGTGGCTCATTCAATCCTTTGACAAAACGGAGAGCCTTCTTATGAGGAGTATTCACTAAGTCCAATCCGAATCGGGGCAGCTGATTGAATTGATTGACGTACTCCTTGACCGTCATACTTCCTTGCTTAAGAGATAAGAACTTTTCTAGCTATAGACTTTGCTCAGCTTGTGAGAGGAATTTCATCTCAAACTTTATTCTGAAATCCATCCATGTTTCAACAGGTCTCTCAGTGTTAGTGACTTCCCACCAATAGGAAGCTTCGTCTTTGAGAAACCATACAGCCAGCTGTATCTTCTGCCTATCGTCCACCTCGAAGATAACGAACAAATCCTCAGTTTCTTTGAGCCAGTTCCTAGCTTCTACGAAAGATTCAGTTCCCTTGAAATCCTTTCCACCCATGGCCCTAAAGTCCTTACAAATCTTTGAGAAAGCATTTGCACGAGGAGGAGAAGGAGGAGGATGAGGAGGAGCTGCTGCAGCTGGACGAGGAGGAGGAGAAATATCTGTTGGGCATGCGTTGTTGGTCTTAGCCTCTAAGTACCTCCTGAACCAACCAGGTATCGGCACACCCTCTGGAAGGTTAAGATTCCCAGCCATACTGAAACAAAAAAGAAAGGATTCAAAGCGAAGGATAGAATGATATGGCATATGGCTTTGGGAGATTAAGCCTTTAAAATAAAATAACACTTTTTCTTGAAAAATGCTTCTTTATGTTTCTTTTTGAAAAATAGTTTTCAAGGATTCTTGTCTAATCTAGTAAACCTTTGCTCTGATACCAAGTGAAACACCCCACCTCCGTTAAGGTCACTCACAAAGGGAATGCCTTAATTTTGGTGGAGGGTTAGAGGTACAAGACACAGAAAATTTTACAAGATAGATAAGTATAAGCAGTGGAATTCAAATCATTTATTGAATATGTGGTTCAACACAAAAGCATTACGTAAAATTGTCTCGAAATAACTTCCAAAACATTACACCATAATTTCTGTCTTGATTATTAAATAAAGAAGCATAAATCATAAATAAAACTGCATAAATCCCCAAGTGTCATATCCAAAAGGCATAGCCAATGAAAGAGAGTCCCAATCATACATCTACTTTCTTGAAGATTGCAAATAGTCTGATTAAGTTGGAGTATTCCCTCCCTGTGGACCTTGGGGGGGGGGGGGGGGGTAGGGGACGAAAGAAAAGAAGACTAAAGAAAATGGGTCAGACAATAAGTCTGGTAAGTTCAGTGATTACTAGTATGTAAACAAGGAAAGGGATCATGACAGTAATAACGGAACATAGGACAATACCCTAATATAAGATAAGAGGAACATGTGATTGCACCCATTACTATAGTCTCTGCACCTACTAAACCATTGGTTCAACCAGCCCTACGTGTTCATAATAAACGATCCCCTTAATGATTGGCTCCTACTCGCATGTATTCATATCCTATGTCATTCGGCCCCCGCTTGACTGTAGCTACCTGTGCTGGTCATATCATGGGGTGTATCAGTCCCTCTGGTGGCAACCCGACACGATTCAAGATGCACAGTGTACACTACTGATGCCCAGTGCTTGATTTTTCCACTCCGGAGTACGTGTACGCCTATACTCCATCAGAACCTACACTGGCCCACCAACCGCCGATGTTTTGACCTCTTATAATTCAGCCCAGTAATCGTGCCCCACCCTGCCTAGTTTCAGGGTACCATGATACATCTATGTGGGTTACTGCTGAAATGGGTCCCCGTTACCAGGGTTTTCTAATCAACATGCTTATTTGGTTAAGTGTCCAAGTTTACCTAACCCCACCCATTCGTTTAGTTAACATGTTTAATCGGTTAAGTGTTTCCCTAATTGACTTAACCCTACCAATCATGACTTAGCTTTAATTTATTAAAGCACCAACCACTCACATTAGACAGGTCTTGTTGTGGTCACTGGATATGCTGGTCAGTTTCGGGCAGGTTTACCCCACAACTCAGTCTAACCTCGGGTTCTTTTTAGGCTTGATGCACTAACCACCCACATTAGACATGTCTTGTTGTGGTCACTGGATATGCTGGTCGGTTCTGGGCAGATTTACACCACAACTCAGTCTAACCTCGGGTTAGGCATATTCGTCTTTTCCAAATTCATATTTTTCTATATATGTCAAATTTCTTTATGTGGATTAAATTTAATTTAATCACGCCATAATTATCCTTTGATTATGTTCCACATAAATGGTACATCAAATATACCATTTAATGAACAAATCTATGCCATGAATTTTCATTTTTCCCATCGCTACCCCGTAGAACGTACGTATGAATCACATAAAATGTTGGGCTAGTAAGTTACCCCAACCCATAAACAAGAAAAGGGGTAATAAACAAGAGACATGAAATAAACATAAAATAACATACATTTCAACTTTTCATGTGTAACTTGGCATAGAGGTATCATTAACTTTAATTAAATGGGTAAAGGTGAACTTGTGACTAAGTTGGGTCTAATGGTCATGTAAACTTGACAAAGTTCTAGCATGGAAGTTTAACATATAATCATAGTTTCAACCCACAACTTAGCATATAATCTTATGTATGTCAAAATATAAGATAGCTATTATAATCATTTTTAATTACAATTTAGCATGATGTTAAAAACATAAGAGGACTATGATTCCACTTTTACAACATAATTAGATTCAACCTAACATGAATATACATGAGTGTTGATCTAACATATAAGCATGTGTTTTAGATCACAAACTTGCAAATAACCACCGATTTATAGCATGACATGTTTTACCATTTAATTGGCAAAATAAATCCATTACCCAAATCATAATAGATTTTAATAACATACAATATGTTCATCACAACAAGCATATAGACATGATTAATATACAACATATTCATCGCCACAAGCATATAGACATGAAATATACAACATGTTCATCGCCATAAGCATATAGACATGATTAATTACAACGATACTTTAAGATAAATGAGAATCAAATCTTATACATAAGCATCATTCTATATCCCAATTTCAACATGTCATTATTCAATTGAAAGAATGTTTAAATCTATGTAATAACCAACTTACAAACTAAAAGGAATTCTTGCGTTCTGAAATCTGAATTCTGAAATTGGAGATGCGCGCCTTTGATGAAGATTGTTGAATTAGACTCGTTTTAATTTGATTTTAGATGTAAGATTTTAACTCGTCTTTGAATTGAAAACGGTGAAGGCTATTCCAAGTTCTCTACTGATGGCATTTCAGTTCTAGGATTATTTTTCTGTGTGTTTTTAGGTTGAGCATTGAGTTGTTTATATAGAATTTCAGTTTAATTATAGCCGTCAGATGAACTTAGGGTTAATCACAGCCACTCAGACCAGATCAGGACCATCCAGAAACCCTAGTGACTCAGCATCAAGTCATCAGTCGTTCAAAATTCAGATCTGACTGGGGGCCAGGTCGACCCCAAGGTCGACCTTTAGGGGGGAGGTCGACACTAGGGTCGACCACCTAGTCGACCTGGCTGGGTGGGAATTTTCCCGCCTAGCCCGCTTCTGACTTTTGTTTGAATTTGAATTCGTTTTTCGAGCTATTTGAAATTATTTGAGTTTTTTGGAAACTTCTGACAGCCATAACTTCTTCATACGAAGCCCAATTTACTCAAACTCGGACTCTATCTCATCCAGAATTTAAAGACGAACACAATGGCGAAACCCATTTCCCTTAATTCTCAAATTTTAAATTAAGTATTCTAGGATTCTTTATTATAATGTTAATAGAAAGTACGGGGTGTTACAAGATTCCATAGTTAATGGAAGCTTATTTGGGTTTATCGTGAACTGTGTTTTAAATGACATTGGTTCTTTAACCCAGTTAAAGACATGATTAATTTTCCTAAAGTGAAACAATCATAAAGTGATGATTTTTGAGATTAAAACCAAGATGGAGTTTTAATAAAAATTTAATTAGATTGGAAAGTGGATGAGGTAATTAAAATTACCGAATTCAAGAAATGTTTCGAGATGGAGTACCGTCAGTTTTACTCGAGGCAATTGTTAAATATTTAATTAGATTTGAACATGACATGGTAATTAATTTTACCAATAACTCTATGGGTGTTAAATATGGAGTACTACCAGTTTTTCTCCACGTGATGAATAGGTTGGGATTGGGAAAATAAAATAATCGATTACTTCGGTAAGGTTCCCCAATCCCCGCTAGTTTGAAAAACCTTAATTTAGTTTAAATTGTGAAAAGAATATTTGAATAAATTAATATTCTGAATTGGAATGAGGCGTATGATGTGTTTTTATAGCAATTGATTATAAGATACGCGAGTTATCCGGAAAGACCGGGTTTAACTCATTTTGAATAATTGATACGGCGATTAAAAGTCGACGATGAAGATGATGGTTGAAGACCGGAGATCTTCGCATCGTTTGGATGATTATAGATGTCTTGATTGGGACGTACACCTAAGATAAGGTAATAAGTGGTGATCATCTAGACGTACTTGGGGATCGATTGGATATGCGAGGGCCTCTCTCCTGTATTGGACATATGGGACAAGTAATAAGGTGCCTCCGGTTTCGTTCAGACCCAGAATGGACTTGCAAATGGATAGTGTGTCTGACATTGTATTCCTTTATGTTGTATTCGTTGATCTCTACAAAATATATATCTGTTTGGTGGTGAAGAATTTATTCTCTTGCTTTAACACCCTTTTCTGAGATGTAGGAGCATAGAGGTTATATATTGGTGGAAATCAGTGGTACTGTATGGATTGACAGTGCGGCATGCTAAGATGCATGGATCAAGGCTTTTATTGAACAGAAAAGTCATGTCATTGATGATCAAAGCATAGCTTCAATTAGCATAACTTTGTATAGCGTTAGTTCGCGAGCCTCACACCTCGGTATGGACTAAAAACAGGATAGTGACCATAGGGAAATGGACATATATTAGTTCTAGCTACGAGTAACGTCATGGTATGGAGCCCAGAATGTTTACTTAAGTGGATGTTGGAAAAACTTTATGACGAAAAGAGAGGTACCTTTGATTTCAGGCCAATTGAAAGGCTCAGACATGATTTGAGTCCCTAGTGGCTCTTTATTGGCCGACTGGACTGACTATTTTTGAGGTTCGATAAAACCGACTTACATATAGTTTATGGTATAACTAATCATCGACGTATGACCAGCCCTGCCGATTCCAAGCGCTGCCCGTAGTTGTGATCCTGAGGCATTTGCTAGAGTGTCTCGAAATCGGTGAGGAAGATCCCTTTCCTCGTTTCATAGATGGAAATCCGATTTCCAATACGCGATTTTACGGTTTTAGTTGTAAACCTGTATCGCGACGTAATATAATGGTACTTACGCCGCCTATGATTGATACATTAATATTTGAAGTTGATTTCTTCACTTTTAGTAATAATAAAAGATAAAATTTCGCAAATCAAGCATATTTGGCTTTTATATGGTAAAACTCTATCCTCGATTGCGTTCATTGTGTGATGGGACATGAGTCTTGTAATAGCTTCATTTTTCTATTTAACATTGCGCTGTTTGTTTTATGCATTGGTATTCATTGGGGATAAACACAATTTAAAAAAACCATTGGTTAACAAAGCATTCAACATATATTTAGTTATAAAAACGAATAACTATACCAAAGAATTGAGTGAGAGAGTTCTCACCTTTGGTTTCCACTCCGTCAATCTTTACTTTAACGATTCCGGTGTCGTTACATAACGATGAACATTCGATTGTTTACATTAGAACTTTTCCTCCACCAAGAATTTCCATGAGCTCCAAATCAATCCAAATTAGTTTCATTGCAAAGCTCTCTTCGATATGGTTCCAACGGTTCTAGTTTCACTGAATTCTGATAATGTTTGAAAAAGTTATGATCGTTTAAAGTAAATTAATGATTACATCCTTTGTTTTTCTATGTTTGGTTGTTTACTTTCGATGTTTTCCTCCACCAATAATTATCATGGGATATTGATTGAAAACCCCACACGGGTCTGGGGATGATAACAACTTCACACATCTCCCTGTGTTTAGTTGTATGCCAATCGATTGATCGACAGACCATAGTAAGCGTTATTTAATTATTTAACACTTATACTATTGTAGATTACACACTGGATGTGAATTGGGTGTTTAATTATGGTTCATCACTATTTTTAATTATGGAATGAGGCGTATGATGTGTTTTCATAGCACTTGATTATAAAATATGAGAGTTATTCGGAAAGATCGGGTTTAACCCATTTTGAATAACTAATACGACGACTAAAAGTCGAAGATTTGAAGATGGTGGTTGTAGAGCGGAGATCTTCACATCGCTTGGACGATTACTGATGTCCTGATTGGGCTGTACACCCAAGACAAGGTAATAAGTGGTGATCGTCCAGACGTACTTGGAGATCGACCGGATATGCGAGGACCTCCCTCCTGTATGGGACATATGGGACGAGGAATAAGTTGCCCCTGGTTTTGTTCAGACCCAGAACGAAATTGTAAATGGATTAGTCTGACATTGAATGTCATTTTTTATTGATTGATTTCTATTAAATATGTATCTGTTTGGTGGCTGAGAATTTGTTCTCCTGCTTAATACCCTTCTTTGAGACGTATGAGCTTGGAGGTTACATGTTAATAGATATCAGTTGTATGGCATGAATTGACAATGTGGCATGTTAAGATGCAAATGATCAAGGCTTTTGTTGAAAAGCGTGGCCTTATGGATGATGATCAAGGCACAGATTTAAGTAACATAGCTTTGCGTATAGCGTTAATTCGCAAGCCTCACACCTCGGTATGGGTCAAAAACGGGATAAGGGACAACAGGGAGTGCATGCGTTTCTTTCTAGCTAGTAGTTTTGGATTTGCAGTTATTTCTTTTCACAGGACCCTAGATTACAGTTGAAGCTATATTCAGAAAGCTTTGTATTCATGTATTCCCTTCAGTTGTGTTAGTTGATGTATTTCCGCTATGCATTGTATTTATACATTTAATTTCCACTGCTATGTAAATTATTAATCTCGGGTATTGTATTTTTCTGCTACGCAATATTTATTCGTACTCTAATATATTCTTGTGCTCTGATGTAATTGTTGTCATACTAATGAAATGTTCTCATGTTTGTGCTCTGATGCTTCGTGTTCTCAACACAATCCGCGTTCTTCCGTCTCCTCGGAGGCCGCGCGAATTCAGGGCGTGACAAATACCTAAAAGGTTGTGTTTTGGGAATTGCCAATGCTAGGTCAAGGCATGACTAGATATGGATCTTGGAACACCATTATATATATACTGATATATATATATATATATATATATATAGGGATGTTAATTTGAGTGGGAGCGTATTTTAGTTTAAAATATATACATTTATGTTAATATAAATTTTGATTGACAAAAGTTTGTATTAATTAAATATTAAAGAATCAGTTATTATTTATTAATTACTATAGATATTAAATTATAAATAACTCCAACAATTTAAATTACTCATTGAGAAGGATTAATTGAATTAAATTAAATTTCTTAATTAACATTGGAATTTGAGGATTGTCCTTAAACAAACTAAACGTAATTGTTTTGAAAATACCAAAGATCTAAAATAAAAGTTGAAGTGTGACTTCAACTGAATAAGATATAAATGTTATAATAATCTACTTATACATTTCTAGTATTAGATACTGTATATGAATCGCATAAATGCATGTAAATTTACAGAAATTGCAAAATAAGTAAAACTCTGATAAAAGGATAGGTGGACTTACGATTGGAAATGAAGAAAATGTTCTTAGATTATCCATAGGAAGATGATTCTTATTCTATATACTGGCTTAATTAAATAAATAAAATAATTGTTATCATGATATTCTATATAAAAAGAAAAGTTATTATGAATCTTGTTGAGACAAGTTTGAATTTCATTTGTAATAAAAGAATAATTGTTATTTATTTTATTTAAATAAAATAATTTATTGGAATTTCACAAATAGTTAATGATCTTTGTAGATCTTTAACTGTAATAATCCGAAATCTGAGTCAATTTAAAATATTTATTTTGGCAATTTTCATGAATTTTGAATATTTAAAATGAATTATTTTAAATAATAATGACAAGAAATTTAATTTGAATAGAATTTGAACGTATATATTTATTTGAATGGACGTTATAATATAAATAATTATTTATAATTATAAAAGGAATTGAAAATGGCGCGGTAGTTTGAAATTTCGATTTCAAAGTTCAAATAAATGTACAGGATTCAAAATAAACCGGATTTTAGCGAAACCAGAAATATTTGAATCTATATGAGAATATCTTTCCAACGAATTCGAAAAACTGAAATTTCATAGCGGGAATCAAAAGATACGTCCAGTTGAAAATTCAGAATAATCGTTATGGAATTCTGGCCCTTATAAATGGAAATTTTGCAAACGACCTCGGTTTTCGACAAAACCACTTTTGTTTGATCCATGATGTCAAGTTATTACTGGATTCCAAAATTCGTAATTTTCTGAATTAATATGTGAGCGTGGCAAAGGAAAACCCGTTTGACCAGTTTCAGTTGATTTTAATCGACTGGAAAATGGCCATTTTTCAAATGATCTCAGAATTTGATGAAATTAGTTTTGTTAGGACCGTATCGCCCATACGAAGCTAGAAAATAATTTTTGGGAATTTTTATAGTCCGTATGTGGCCCCGGTAAATTGAAATTCGCGTTCAAATTCAATATATAGATTTATATTTTGGATTTTGATGGAAACTGATCGAAACAGTCGAATCATCCCACGATACATATCCCATTGTGTTCGAAATGGGGGTAATTAACTATGGACGATAATCGGTGGGTTCGATTTCGAGTTCGAAATAAAAAGTTGCTTTATGGAATTAAATAAATAAATAAATATATATTATTATATAATCTCTCTCATCCCCTTCTCTCTTCGGTCAACAAAATCAAATAAGAAAAAAAAAAGAATGAACGCGATTCGTTCGTCAACCTGCCTCGTCGATCATCGTGCCACCACTCCGGAGGACCACCGCCACCTCCCTGTCGTCCTCTCCCACCCCTTCTCCACGTGAAACCCTAGGCCGAAGAACCCCAAAAACCCCCGTTCGAGCAAACCGTCGCCTTCCATGGTGCCTGCGCCACCTCGAGGCACCACCACCAGCCGTGAATCCCGCCCTCAGCCTCCATCGACAACAATGAGTTTTAAATTCTATTTTATTTATGAATTTCTATTTTACTTTTAAATAACTGAATTTTTATTAATGAAACGTAAGATTTTTGATAATGAAATGCTTAGATTTTTATTATATATAAAGTTTAGATCTTTGATTAGGAAAGTTCAAATCTTTGATGAAGATAAAGATTAGATTTTTGAAAAGAAAAAGGTTTGATTTTTAAAGTGATAAAGATTGTATTTTTAACAATGAAAAGAGTAGATTTTTATGTATATGAAAGCGATAAAAATATGATTTTTATATTGGTAGGGTATTAGAAATATAATCTTTATTATATGAAGAATGAAATAAAAATATAATCTTTATTATATGAAGAAAGAAATAAAAATATGATCTTTATTATATGTAGAGATATAAATATATAATTTTAATATATATATAGCGAAGTAAAATTATGATTTTTATATAGAAAGTAGCGTTGTAAAAATCTGATTCCTACAATGTTGTTCTGAAATAAAAACATGATTTTTAATATATAAACATCCAATTAAAAATGTGATTTTTTACTATGAACAGTGTGAAATCGATTTCGAGGGAACCGACGGGAATCAAATCCAAATCTGAACCGTTCAGAGATAAGGAATGGGGGAGTGGAACCCAAAGGTGAGAACTCCTCAATTTTAAATTATTTTCCAGCTGAAATATATACTAGGATGGAGATGGTGCTTAGTAGCACCCGACACCCGTTGTCCACAAACCATGGATGACTTGTTTGTTCAATTGGTGTGTTGTGAAAGTTGATTGTGTGATGTGGAATGGAATAAAATATTTTATAGTGGAAAATATTTTATAGTTAAAAATATAATTTAACATGTATATAAAGCAAATAGTAATAAACAAATAGGACAATTTGTTTATATACACTGATTTGACTGATATTGATTGGGACGATAAATTTTACACATCGCCCAACTGTACAATTAAAAATATGTATTTGTTGTTTTGAAACCCCACACGGGTGTTGGGATGATATTGACATACACTAATCCCAATTGTTTAGTAGTATGTCGACCGATGGGTTGACAGACTGTGTAAGCGTTAATTATTTATATTTAATGCTTATGCAGTTGTTTGGTGCGCTTTGGATGATGGTTGATTATTTATCATTGTTATTATATATATGTGTTGTATAGAACCCATATAAATAATATTATATGGTAATTGAGTCGGTCTCATTCCAATTTAAGAAGTAAAAGAAAATTCATGTGTTGAATAAAATATATATTCATGTGTTGAAAAGAATAAATATTCATGTGTTGAATAAAATATATATTCATGTGTTGAATAAAATATATATTCATGTGTTGAAAAGAATATATATTCGTGTGTCGAATAAAATATATATTCATGTGTTGAATAAAAGAAAATATTTATTTGTTAAATAGAATATCGAAGTTATTGAAGTATGTAATGCCGTGTTGGTTAGATTGACGCCATTTTGACGTGAACGATATTTATATCGATTTTATTCATTTTTATAATGAATATAGAAAAGGAAGTGATTTCAAAATATAACGTTTTGAAAATATTATCATTTATAGATTAATGATATGGAATATTCAATTTTGATTTGAAATTGAATATGAAGTTGAAATCGTTTGAAAATGAATTTTTAAACGCTTTATAAAATATGTTTTGAAAGGAAATCGACAAAATATATATAATATATACATTATATATATAATGGCCTAAATAGAACGCGACGCGCTGCGGCAATTCACGAATTTTAACCATTGACTTCGAATGGATATTAAGGGAGATCCGACCGTCGGATTCTTCTAAAACTGGAACCGTTGGGTTTGTATCGAAAAGAGCTTTCTAACGAATATTAGAGATTTGAAATCTAACGGTTGGATCTGGAATTACGTCCAAATCAAATTTGGAAAAGGTCGCTGTAAGTGCAGTTCAATGGCCGTTGATGGAAATCGACTGTACGGGCCTTGATAAAATTATTAAAAATAGTTGTAATTTGTGTAAAATCATAAGAAATGATTTGTGAAGAAATGGGATGAAAAATTCTAAATTTGAAAAGATAAAAATAGATTTTTATCGAAATGAACTAGTTTCGAACTAGGATTATAATCCCATTTATTTTTAAAATAAATAAAGTGGATTTGAAAAGTTTTTGAAAATAACCAGAATTTCCAATATATAAAGTGGAAAAGGAATTGAATCGAAATTGTCTTTGAAATATTTCGTTGCCGGATTTCGTGATTATGCAGATATTGTTATGGAAATTTGAAAGATATATTTATATCGTTATCTCCAATACGATATTTGTTGGTCGTAGAATTTGATATTGAATATAAGCCGATATATTTTCTATTCAGAGCCTAGTATTTAATATCAAATGGGATTTGGGTTTGTCTTGAACGGTGTTTTAAATAACACTTGTTCTTTAACCCGATTTACAGTGAAATGTGATTTGGAATTTATAAATCTTTTGTTTAGATTTAAAAGAGATTTTCCAAAGTAAAGTTTTCCAATTTAATAAAATATATTGGAATGGAATGGAATTCGATTTGGTAATAATCGAAGTGAATTTCTGTGGAGGAAGACAACTAATATATCTGGAATTTGAAAGGCTTTGCCATTATTCCATTTATATTATTAGTCAGATATGGAAGTTTGTATCAATTATATATATCGATTGGTTTTCCATGAAGGTTCCATTGTAAATGGAATGTGATTTTGGGTTTATCGTGAACCATATTTTAAATGACATTGGTTCTTTAACCCATTTAAAGATAGGATATGATTTCCCAAGTTAAATAATCATTGATAGTGATTTTTGGGAAGATTAAATCAAGGGGAGTTTTAATAAATCTTTAATTAGATTAAAATGATTGAGAATGGAGTATCACTAGTTTTGCTCCCGGCGATAGTTATATCTTTAGTTAGATTTGAACGTGAAACGGTAATAGAATTTACCGATAACACCGTGGTGTTAGATATGAAGTATTACCAGTTTTACTTCATGGGATGAATAGGTTGGGATTGGGACATAAAATAAATGATTACTTCGGTGTGGTTCGCTAGTCCCAACTAATTTGAATTGATATTCAAAAGAAGATTAAAGAATAAATTTAAAGAATTTATCTTTGATAAAATTAATGGGAACCTTTCCCAAAGTATAAGAATATTTGAATAAAAAATATTCTGAATTGGAATGAGGCATATGTTGTGTTTGTGTAACACTTGTTTATTATATACCCATGTTATTCAGAAAGACCGGGTTTATCCCGTTCTGAATAACTAATTCGACGGTTTTTCGAAGATGAAGATGGTGGTCGAAGACCGGAGGTCTTCACATCGTTTGGATAATTACTGATGATCTTGATTGGGCTGTACACCCAAGAGGAGGGAATCATTTGGTGATCGTCCAGATGTACTTGGAGATCGATGGATATGCGAGGTAGAAGGTGCCTTCGGTTTCGTTCAGACCCAGAACGAACTTGTAATGTCTGACATTGAATTTTATTCTGTGTGATTGCTTTCTATTAAATATATATCTGTTTGGCGGCAGAGAATTTATTCTCTTGCTTAACGCCATTCTCTAAGACGTATGAGCTTAGAGGTTATATATCGATGGATATCAATCGCATGGAGTGAATTGCATGTGTGGCATGCCTAAGTAGCAAATGATCAAGGCTTTTGTTGAAAAGCAAAGTCTTGTGGTTGATGATCAAAGCACGACCTGTGTGGCATAGCTTTGTGTAGCATTGATTTGCGAGCCTCACACCCCCGTTATGAACCAGAAACGGGAGAGGACCTCAGGGAGGGCATGCGTTTCCTCCTAGCTAGGGTGGTGTCAGTGACCTACCATCCCTGACATTTATATTATTTTCACCTGTGTGGTTGTTGGATTGCGAGGCGCATCGGATATATCGATGACTATATGGAGCCGATTGAGTCATTTGGCTCATTTACACCCCAAAGGGCGGGGAAACGCAGTGTTCAAGCATAATAATCCACATCGGTGGACCGACCCTGATGATCCATGGGGCAGTTGCGGCTGTTCCTGAGACATGGGCTTGATTGTCTCGAATTTGGTGAGGACGATCCCTAGCCTCGGTTCACATATGGAAATCCAATTTCCAATACGAGACATTTCGGTATTAGTTGTAATCCTATATATGGCGACATAGTGGTATGGGCACTTATGCCGTCTATGATTGATACTTATGATTTGAAGTTGTTTTATACACTATGCACTTATAATAGTATCAAATGATTTGTTTTAAACGTACCAAGCATGTTTGGCTATTATAAGGGAAAGCCCTATCCTTGGCTTGCGGTGCATTGTGTGATGGGGCCTGGGTCTTGTAATAGCTTCATTGCTCTTTATTTAGCATTGCGTTGTTGTTTTATGCACTAGTATTCTTGGGAGGAAACCCGTTCCGTGTCATACGGCGTGGTCCCTTGATTTACCTAACTTTAAAATAAAAATTAATAACTGTTTTAGATCTCACACCAGTCATATGAATGACCTGGAGTTTGTTGTTTTAACCTAAACTCTGGGTGCCCTTATTTTCCGCACGGGCAGCTAGTAGTTTTGGTTTTACAGATTTATATTCACATGATCCTGGTTTACAGCTGGTACGATACTCAGAAAGCTCTGTATTTGTGTATTACTTTCAGTTGTGTTTGTATTATTTTCCCGCTGCAATTTATTGTATTGTAATCTCTGATATTTATTGAATGTTTATTATTTATTCATACTCTGTATATTCTTGTATTCTGATGAAATTGTTGTAATAAACAATGAAATGTTCTTCTGTTTGGGTTATGATCTGTCTTGTCCTCAAAGTATCCGCTCTTTCCTTCACGGGGAAGTTATGGGTTTTTACAGTTGGTATCAGAGCTTTGGTTTACAGAGCTCGGAGAATAAAACACGTTAGAACCAAATGAAAGAATTCATCAAAGATTGGATTAGTAATATCAATGGGAATGACTCGTTAGAGATGGGATGAGTAGTATCCTAGAACGAGTGTGGAAAGTGATGTTTTTAACATAAAATTTGAAAACAAAATTTGTTTTGAAAATAAAATTCAATTACGCGTATTTGATTATTTATTTTATATTGAATTTGGACAATCAAGTATATAAAATTTTGTATATACGTCTGATCCACGTGTATTCGAAGTTTTAATATACTAGATAGGTACGGAATCACACTCTAGTCGCCCGGAGATAATTTTGATGATGTAGCTCCATCATCAGGATTTATGTTCGTGTTTCGAAAGTGAGAGATCTATATATTTCCATTAGATTGGTGTGAGAACCAAATTAGATAGGGTCTATTGTTGTGATTTTGCACCAAAAATGTGATTTTTTGACTATGTATCCAAATTATGAATTTAAAAAGCTAATCAACAAATTGATTGCTGGTTGTGTTGTTTGATTATTGTTTGATTAATTAAAATGTTGAACCTTTAGCCAAATTGAACCAAATAGTGAATTGTATTGAAAATTAGTCGCATTGGCATGCATATATATGTACTTACATTGAACAGGTCATAGCAAGGAGGCTAGAGAAGAGGAATAAAATTGTTTGCTCGACAAATAGGTACATGTTTATTGTATTTCTTGGGGATTTGATGATTTTATGAGCCGATTGGCTAGCCGCTTGGCTTTTTCTTTTTCTTTTGGAGTGGTGAGGGCCATGGGAGGCTATTTGAGACATCCCCAATCTCCCCATGCAGGGGAGGTTATGGCGAAATTTTTCGAAAATTTAGGGTGTTAGCCAAATTTTTGAAAACTTTGAAAAGTTCTTAGAAACTGAAAAGTTGAAGAACTTAAGCCGTAATGAAAATAATGAAAGTAGAGTTGATTAGTTAAAAAAAATTCAGCTTCGTTCCTTTTCGGGGACGAAAAGTTTTAAGTGGGGGAGATTGTAATAACCCAGAAATCTGAACCAATTTAAATTTTTTATTTTGGCAATTTTGATGAATTTTGAATATTAAGAATGAATTATTTTAAATAATAACGACGAGAAATTTAATTTGAACAGAATTTGAACGTATATATTTATTTGAATCGATGTTAGAATATAAATAATTATTTTTAATTATAAAAGGAATTGAAAATGGCGCGGTAGTTTGAAATTTCGATTTCAAAGTTCAAATGAATGTACAGGATACAAAAGATTTTAGCGAAACTAGAAATATTTGAATCTATATGAGAATATCTTTCCAACGAATCCGAAAAACTGAAATTTCATAGCGGGAATCAAAAGATACGTCCAGTTGAAAATTCAGAATAGTCGCTATGGAATTCTGGCCCTTAAAAATGGAAATTTTGCAAAGGACCTCGGTTTTCGACGAAACCACTTTTGTTGGATCCGTGATGTCAAGTTATTACTAGATTTCAAAATTCGTAATTTTCTGAATCAATATGAGTGTCGCAAAGGAAAACGCGTTTGACCAGTTTCAGTTGATTTTAATCGACTGGAAAATGGCCATTTTCAAACAATCTCAGAATTTGACGAAATTAGTTTTGTTAGGACCGTATCGCCAATACGAAGGTAGAAAATATTTTTTGGGAATTTTTAGAGTCCATATGTGGCTCCGGTAATGAAATGCACATTCAAATTCAATACATAGATTTATATTTTGGATTTTGACGTAAACTGATCAAAATTGTCGAATCAGCCTACGATACATATCCCATTGTGTTCGAAATGGGGGTAATTAACTATAGACGACAGTCGGTGGGTTCGATTTCGAGTTCAAAATAAAAAGTTGCTTTATGGAATTAAATAAATAATTAAATATATATTATTATATAATCTCTTCCATCCCCTTCTCTCTTCAGTCAACAAAATCAAATAAGAAAAGAAAAAAAGAATGAATGCGATTCGTTCGTCAGCCCTCCTGGTCGATCATCGCGCCACCACTCCGGAGGACTTCCACCACTTCCCCTTCGTCCTCTCCCACCCCTTCTCCATGTGAAACCCTGGGCCGAAGAACCCCAAAAACCCCCGTTTGAGTAAATCGCCGCCTTCCATTATGCATGCGCCATATCGAGGCGCCACCACCAACCGCGAATCTCCCCTCAGCCTCCATTGACTACAGTGAGTTTTAAATTCTATTTTATTTGTGAATTTATATTTTACTTATAAAAAACTGATTTTTATTAATGAAATGCTAAGATTTTTGATAATGAAATGCTAAGATTTTTATTATATATAAAGTTTAGATCTTTGATTAGGAAAGTTTATATCTTTGATGAAGATAAAGATTAGATTTTTGAAAAGAAAAAGGTTTGATTTTTAAAGTGATAAAGATTATATTTTTAACAATGAAAAGAGTAGATTTTTATGTATATGAAAGTGATAAAAATATGATTTTTATATTGGTAGAGTATTAGAAATATAATCTTTATTATATGAAGAACGAAATAAAAATATAATCTTTATTATATGAAGAACGAAATAAAAATATGATCTTTATTATATGTAGAGATATAAAAATATAACATATATACATATAGCAAAGTAAAATTATAAATTTTATATAGAAAGTAGCGTTGTAAAAATCTGAATTTTAAAATGTAGTTTTGAAATAAAAATATGAATTTTAATATATAAACATCCTATTAAAAATGTGATTTTTACTATGAACAGTGTGAAACTGATTTCGAGGGAATCGACGGGAATCAAATCCAAATCCGAACCGTTCATAGATAAGGAATGGAGGAGTGGAACCCAAAGGTGAGAACTCCTCAGTTTTAATTTATTTTCTAGTTAAAATATATACTAGGATGCAGACGGTGCTTAATAGCACCCGACACCCGTTGTCCACAGACCATGGATGACTTGTTTGTTTAATTGGTGTGTTGTGAAAGTTGATTGTGTGATGTGGAATGTAATAAAATATTTTATAATGGAAAATATTTTATAGTTAAAAATATAATTTTTAACGTGTATATAAAATAAATAGTAATAAACAAATAGGACAATTTGTTTATATACACTGATTTGACTGATATTGATTGGGACGATAAATTTTACACATCGCCCAACTGCACAAATAAAAATATGTTTTTGTTGATTTGAAACCCCACACGGGTGTTGGGATTATATTGACGTGCCCTAATCCCAATTGTTTAGTAGTATGTCGACCGATGGGTTGACAGACTGTGTAAGCGTTAATTATTTATATTTAATCCTTATGCAGTTGTGTGGTGCTGTGAAAACCCGTAACTTCCCCGTAAAGGAAAGCGTCGGATAGTTCGAGAACAAGCCACAACAGAACGCATACAGAAGAACATTTCATTGTATATTACAACAATGCATCAGATTACAAGAATATACAGAGTATGAACGAATATTACACAGAAATATCAGAGATTTAAATTACATTTAAATACATAGCAGCGGAAAATAATACAATACACAACTAGAAGAGATATACGGATACAAAGCTTTCCGGATATCATTCCAGCTGTAAACCAGGACCCTGTGAATATAAATCTGCAAAACCAAAACTACTAGCTGCCCGTGTCGAAATAAGGGCACCCAGAGTTTAGGTCAAAACAATAAACTCCAGGTCAGTCATGGGACTGGTGTGAGAACTAAAACAGTTAATCTTTATTTTTAAAGTTAGGTAAATCAAGGGACCACGCCGTATAACACGGAACGGGTTTCCTCCCAAGAATACCAGTGCATAAAACAAACAGCGCAATGCTAAATAAAGAAAAATGAAGCTATTATAAGACCCAGTTCCCATCACACAATGCAACGCAAGCCGGAGGATAGGGTTTTTACCTTATAATAGCCAAGAATGCTTGATACGTTGAAAAACAAATCATTTGATACTATAATAAGTGCATAGTGTATAAAACAACTTCAAATCATAAGTATCAATCATAGGCGGCATGAATGCCCCATACCACTATGTCGCCATATATAGGTTATACAATCAAAATCGCAAAGTCACGTATTTGGAAATTGGATTTCCATCTATGAACCGAGGCAAAAGATAGTCCTCAACCGATTCGAGACAATCTAGCCCATGTCTCAGGATCAGAACGCATCAACCCTTTAGATCGTCAGGGCCGGTCCACCGATGTGGATTATTATGCCTGAACACTACGTCTCTCCGCCCTTTGGGGCGTAAATGAGCCAACGAATGACTCCATCGGACCCGGATCGTCCGATCAAACCGAGGCGCCTCGCAACAGCAACAACCACACAGGTGAAAAGTATATAAATGTCAGGGCTGGTAGGTCACTGACACCACCCTAGCTAGAAAGAAACGCATGCCCTCCCTGATGTCCTCTCCCGTTTTTGGTTCACAACCGGGGTGCGAAACTCGCGAATTCACGTTACACAAAGCTGTGCCATACAGGCTGTGCTTTGATCATCACCACAAGACTTTGCTTTTCAACAGAAGCCTCGATCAATTGCCACTTAGGCATGCCACACAGGCAATTCACTCCATGCGTTTGATATCCATCAATATATAACCCCTGAGCTCGTACGTCTCAGAGAAGGGCGTTAAGCAAGAGAATAAATTCTCCGCCGCCAAACAGATATATATTTAATAGAGATCAATCACACGGACTAAAATCCAATGTCAGACACACAGTCCATTTACAAGTCCGTTCTGGGTCTGAACGAAACCGGAGGCACCTAGTACCCCGCATATCCATCGATCTCCAAGTACGTCTGGACGATCACCAACTGTTTCCATCTTCTTGGGTGTACAGCCCAATCAAGATCATCAGTAATCACCCAAACGACGTGAAGACTTCTGGTCTTCGACCACCGTCTTCATCTTCGACACCACGTCGAATCAGTTATTCAGAATGGGATAAACCCGGTCTTTCTGAATAACTCGCGTATATATTACAAAAGTGTTACACAAACACAACATACGCCTCATTCCAATTCAGAATATTCTTTTATTCAAATATTCCTATACTTTGGGAAAAAGTTCCCGTTAATTTTATCCAAGATAAATTCTTTAAATTTATTCTTTAATCTCCTTTGAATATCAATTCAAACTAGTCAGGATTAGCGAACCACACCGAAGTAATCATTTATTTTGTTTCCCAATCCCAACCTATTCATCCCATGAAGTAAAACTGGTTATACTTCATATCTAACACCACAGTGTTATCGGTAATTCAATTACCATTTCACGTTCAAATCTAATTAAAGATTTAACTATCGCTTGGAGTAAAACTGGTGATACTCCATTCTCGATCTTTTCAATCTAATTAAAGATTCATTAAAACTCCACTTAGTTTTAATCGTTAACTGGGTTAAAGAATCAGTGTCATTTAAAACACAGTTCACGATAAACCCAAAATCACATTCCATTAATTATCGGGTTAAAGAACAAGTGTTATTTAAAACACTGTCCACGATAAACCCAAAAATCAATATCAATTCAATTCCAATTAAATATCATTTAATTGGTACACTTCATTAAATCTAAATAAAAAGATTTAATCTTTTCTCAACTGGGTTCAAGAACAGTGTTAGTGAAGACACCATTCACGACAAACCCAAATCACATTTGATATTCAATACAAGGCTCTGAATAGAAAATATACCGGCTTATATTCAATATCAAATTCTACGACTAACAAATGTCGTATTGGAAATAACGATATAAATATATATCTTTCAAATTTCCATAACAACACCTGTATAATCACGAATTCCAACATCGAAATATTCCGAAGACAATTTCGATTCAAATCCACTCCAATGCAATCATTGGAAATTCTGGTTATTTTCAAAACCATTTCAAAACCAATTTATTTATTTAAAAATAAATAGAATTATACTTCTAGTTCAAAACTAGTTCATTTCGATAAAAAAATCCATTTTTATCTTTTCAAATATGGAGTTTTTCATCCCAAATCTTCACAAATCATTTCTTATGATTTTACACAAATTATTACTATTTTTAATAATTTTATCAAGGCCCGTACAGTCGATTACCACCAATGGCCATCGAACTGCACTTACAGCGACCTTTTTCGAATTTGATTTGGACGTATCTCCAAATCCAACCGTTAGATTTCTAATTTATCACATTCGTTAGAAAGCTCTTTTCGATACGAACCCAACGGTTCCGGTTTTAGGAGAATCCGACGGTCGGATCTCCCGCAATGTCCGTTTGAAATAAATGGTCGAAATTCGCGAACTTCCGCGGCGCGGCGCGTTCTATTCAGGCCATTATATTATATATATAATATATATTTCGTCGATTTCTATTTAAAACGAATTATATAATTAGTTTTAAATTCGTTTCAAAAGCAATTTCAACTTCCGTTTCAATTCAAATCAAAATTGAATTCTTCCCTATAAATTCGTTTTAAAATTCATTTCTATTCAATTCAAATTTCAATTCAATTTGAATTCATTTCAATTCACTTTCAATTCAATTTGAATTCGTTTTCAATTCAATTCATTTCGAAATCGTTTTCAATTCAATTCATTTCGAAATCGTTAAAAATCGATATAAATATCGTTCACGTCAAAATGACGTCAATCTAATCAACACGGCTTCATAAATTTCTATAACTTCGTTATTATATTCAACAAATGAATATTTCCTTTTTTCACATGAACATATATATTTTATTTCAACATATGAATATATATTTTACTTCGACACCAGAATATATATATTACTTCCCAGCACATGAATATATATTTCTTTCAACACATGAATATTCTCAACATAAGAGATTTTATTTTACTCAACACATGAGATTTTATTTTCTAAATTGGAATGAGGCCCAATCAATTACCATATAAAGTGATTTATATGGATTTTCATACAACACATGTATCTAAACAATCATCCATCATCCAAAGTGCATCGCATAACTGTATAAGCATCCAATATAAATAATCGACGCTTAACACAGCCTGTCAACCCATCGATCGACATATAACTAACAATTGGGATTAGTGTACATCAATTTTCATCCCAACACCCGTGTGGGGTTTCAACCAATCAAACACAGAACATTATTTGTGCACTTTGGACGATGTGTAAAAATTATCGTTCCAATCAATATCACAAAAATAGGCGAGCATAAACAAGTCGGCCGACTTGTAAATGGAAGTGTATTCCTATTTTTCACTATTCGATAAATTATTTTATTTATCGTAGTTATAGCTAAAAATAATATTTTGGCTATCTAAGTTTTTCTAACACTTTTTAGAAAATTTCGGCGGTATAACGGCGCGATACTAGAAACGGGACAAGGCCTAGCCTTATCCCCGGTCTAGTGAAGGCCCACGCCATTCACACATCAATCATATCAATTTCATTTCACCAAAACAATTCAAATCAACCCAAACAATCTAACTAACAACACAGCCAAACAAACAAGTCCATGGTCTGTGGACGATTGTGTCGGGTGCTACTAAGCACCGTCTGCATCCTAGTATATATATATATAACTAGAAAAATAAATTGAAAGGTGAGAAATTCTCACATAAAGCTATCCTAGCTCCACGGCACTTCATTGATAGAAATCTTCATTGCTATCGCATGTTCGTCATCTTCGTTGTCCGCTTTCACTACCTATGTAAAAATCACATTTTTATAATGAAGTCATTTAAAGAAAAATCATATCTTTATTTTTCTAAAAGTATAAAAACCATATTTTTATTTTTCCTATGTATTAAAATTTATATTTTTATGTTTCTAGAAATCATATCCTTTTTATAATAAAAATCATTTCTTTTTCTATTTAAAAATCTAAACTTTTTCGCCATACAAACCTCACTTCTATTTTATTTTTCAAATCAAGAATGTTTACATTTTGAATCAATGTATAGTTTCTTCCATAAACAAGTTATATTTTATTTTCAAAAATCAATTCTATTTTACTTTAAAAACAATGATAACTTTATTTTTTTTTAAAAACAATATTTGCAATATTATTTTAAAACCAGCTTTGCTATTTGCTAATTTATTTTAAAACCATATTTGCTATTTTATTTTTACAAAACATTTCAGATTTTATTTATAAAACTATTCAGATTTTATTTATAAAACTATTCAGATTTTATTTTATAAAACAATTCAGATTTTATTTAATTACCTTCTTCATCGTTTCTGCTCCTGGAACAAGAAACCCATCCTTCGAATTGAACAATCTCCCACGCACGCTACCCTGTATGATCGGAGCCGTATCGGACTACACCTCATCGTCGGCCTTGGCCGTGCCTTCTCATGCCAGGATGAACTCTTGGATCGACGACTCCTCCTCGCTGGAAATGGCGTTCGAAACTGATGACTTCGAGCACAGAATTCGATACCAATATTAAATGAAACCCGATCTTCTTGGTACCAATTTGAAGATCATAAGGAGGGCTATAATTTTCGTTAAAAAATATTTGTTGATTCTTTGTATTTGGTACGGGAATTTGGATCGAATTTGGGTGGGTGTGGATCGTCGGTTTCTAGGTGCGGCGGCTGGTGTATGTAGAGAATTAGGGTTATGAAATATTTAAAGGGTATATATATATTTTTTTATATTATTTAATTTTGAAAATACCCCTGTTTTGATACGAACTCGAAATCAAACCCAACGACTGCCGCCCCTAGCTAAATACCCTCATTCTGAAAACAATAGGATATGTTTCGTAACCCATTTCGGCTGTTACAATTAGTTATTCTTCAAATTAAAATATAAAACATTCAATTTCTGATTTGAACGTACATTTTAATTTGCCGGGCCCACATACTGACTCTAAAAATTCCCGAAAAATATTTTCTAGCTTCGTATTGACGATACGGTCCTAACAAAACTAGTTTCGTCGAATTCTGAGACCGTTAGTAAAATGGCCAATTTCCAGTCGATTAAAATCAACTAAAACCGGTCAAATGCGTTTTCCTTTGCCACGCTCACATACTGATTCGAAAAATTATGAAATTTGAAACCTAGCGATAACTTAACATCACGGACCCAACAAAACTGGTCTCGTCGAAATCCGAGGTCGTTTGCAAAATTGCTACTTTTAAGGGCCTGAATTCCATAGCGACTATTCAGAATTTTCAACTGGACATATCTTTTGATTCCCGATATGAAATCTTGATTTTTCGGATTCGTTGGAAATATATTATCAATTAGATCCTAATGTTTTTGGTTTCACTAAAATCCGGATTGTTTTGCACCCGGTACATTCAATTGAAGTTTGAAATCGAATTATCGAACTACCGCGCCATTTTCAATTCTATTTATAATTATATATAAATTTTTATATTCTAACGACGACGCGTATAATATATACGTTCGAATTATATTCAATATAAATTTCTCGTCGATATTATTTAAAATAATCTATTTTAAATATTCAAAATTCGCTATAATTGCCAAAAATAAAAATTTTAAACTGGCCCAGATTTTACGGGTTGTTACAATCTCCCCCACTTAAAACTTTTCGTCCCCGAAAAGGAACAAAGTCGAAAGTGGTTTGATAATTCAACTCTACGCTCGATCTGGCTTCCATTCTCCTACTTTTCAGTTTCTGAGAATTTTCAAAACTTCAAAAATTTGGCTAACACCCTAAATTTTCGAAAAATTTCGCCATAACCTCCCCTGCAATGGGAGCATCGGGGAATTTCAAATAGCTTCCCCGGTCCTTCAGATCTCAAAAAGAAAAAGAAAAAGCCAAGCGGCTAGCCAATAGGCTCACAAAATCATCATCACCCAAACAAAACAGGAAATTATGTAGTAAACATGTACCTATTTGTCGGGCAAACAAATTTTATTCTCTGCTCTAGCCTCCTTGCTATGACCTGTTCAATGTAAGTACAAGTATATGCAAGCAAATGCAACCAATTTTCAATATAATTCAATATTTGATTCAATTAGGCTAAATGGCTAAAAATTAGCAAACAAATAAACAAACAACACAAACATCAATCAATTAGTGAATTAGAGTTTCAAATTCATAATTTTGATACATATACAAAAATCATGTTTTTGATGCCAATTCACAACAATAAGCCCTATCTAATTTTGGTTCTCACACCAGTCAATAGGAAATATATAGAAATCACACCATCGGAGCACGAACATAAATATTGATGATGCCATGGTCATTATCAACATCATCTCCGGGCGACTAGAGTGTGATTCTATATCTATCCAGTATATTAAAATTTCAAACACACGTGGATCAGACGTATGCGCAAAATCTTTATATACTGGACTGTCCAACTCAATATATATAGATAATCAAATACGAATAATTGATTTAAATTTTCAAAACAAAAATTGTTTTCATTTGAAAAATATACTCTTCACACTCGTTCTAGGATACTACTGATCCCATCTCTAACGAGTCATTCTAATCGGATATTACTAACCCAATATCTGATGAATTCTTTCGTATGGTTCTAATGTGCCTTGTTCTCTGAGCTTTGTAAACCAAAGCTCTGATACCAACTGTGAAAACCCGTAACTTCCCCGTAAAGGAAAACGTCGGATAGTTCGAGAACAAGCCACAACAGAACGCATACAGAAGAACATTTCATTGTATATTACAACAATGCATCAGATTACAAGAATATACAGAGTATGAACGAATATTACACAGAAATATCAGAGATTTAAATTACAATTAAATACATAGCAGCGGAAAATAATACAATACACAACTAGAAGAGATATACGGATACAAAGCTTTCCGGATATCATTCCAGCTGTAAACCAGGACCCTATGAATATAAATCTGCAAAACCAAAACTACTAGCTGCCCGTGTCGAAATAAGGGCACCCAGAGTTTAGGTCAAAACAATAAACTCCAGGTCAGTCATGGGACTGGTGTGAGAACTAAAACAGTTAATCTTTATTTTTAAAGTTAGGTAAATCAAGGGACCACGCCGTATAACACGGAACGGGTTTCCTCCCAAGAATACCAGTGCATAAAACAAACAGCGCAATGCTAAATAAAGAAAAATGAAGCTATTATAAGACCCAGTTCCCATCACACAATGCAACGCAAGCCGGAGGATAGGGTTTTTACCTTATAATAGCCAAGAATGCTTGATACGTTGAAAAACAAATCATTTGATACTATAATAAGTGCATAGTGTATAAAACAACTTCAAATCATAAGTATCAATCATAGGCGGCATGAATGCCCCATACCACTATGTCGCCATATATAGGTTATACAATCAAAATCGCAAAGTCACGTATTTGGAAATTGGATTTCCATCTATGAACCGAGGCAAAAGATAGTCCTCAACCGATTCGAGACAATCTAGCCCATGTCTCAGGATCAGAACGCATCAACCCTTTAGATCGTCAGGGCCGGTCCACCGATGTGGATTATTATGCCTGAACACTACGTCTCTCCGCCCTTTGGGGCGTAAATGAGCCAACGAATGACTCCATCGGACCCGGATCGTCCGATCAAACCGAGGCGCCTCGCAACAGCAACAACCACACAGGTGAAAAGTATATAAATGTCAGGGCTGGTAGGTCACTGACACCACCCTAGCTAGAAAGAAACGCATGCCCTCCCTGATGTCCTCTCCCGTTTTTGGTTCACAACCGGGGTGCGAAACTCGCGAATTCACGTTACACAAAGCTGTGCCACACAGGCTGTGCTTTGATCATCACCACAAGACTTTGCTTTTCAACAGAAGCCTCGATCAATTGCCACTTAGGCATGCCACACAGGCAATTCACTCCATGCGTTTGATATCCATCAATATATAACCCCTGAGCTCGTACGTCTCAGAGAAGGGCGTTAAGCAAGAGAATAAATTCTCCGCCGCCAAACAGATATATATTTAATAGAGATCAATCACACGGACTAAAATCCAATGTCAGACACACAGTCCATTTACAAGTCCGTTCTGGGTCTGAACGAAACCGGAGGCACCTAGTACCCCGCATATCCATCGATCTCCAAGTACGTCTGGACGATCACCAACTGTTTCCATCTTCTTGGGTGTACAGCCCAATCAAGATCATCAGTAATCACCCAAACGACGTGAAGACTTCTGGTCTTCGACCACCGTCTTCATCTTCGACACCACGTCGAATCAGTTATTCAGAATGGGATAAACCCGGTCTTTCTGAATAACTCGCGTATATATTACAAAAGTGTTACACAAACACAACATACGCCTCATTCCAATTCAGAATATTCTTTTATTCAAATATTCCTATACTTTGGGAAAAAGTTCCCGTTAATTTTATCCAAGATAAATTCTTTAAATTTATTCTTTAATCTCCTTTGAATATCAATTCAAACTAGTCGGGATTAGCGAACCACACCGAAGTAATCATTTATTTTGTTTCCCAATCCCAACCTATTCATCCCATGAAGTAAAACTGGTTATACTTCATATCTAACACCACAGTGTTATCGGTAATTCAATTACCATTTCACGTTCAAATCTAATTAAAGATTTAACTATCGCTTGGAGTAAAACTGGTGATACTCCATTCTCGATCTTTTCAATCTAATTAAAGATTCATTAAAACTCCACTTAGTTTTAATCGTTAACTGGGTTAAAGAATCAGTGTCATTTAAAACACAGTTCACGATAAACCCAAAATCACATTCCATTAATTATCGGGTTAAAGAACAAGTGTTATTTAAAACACTGTCCACGATAAACCCAAAAATCAATATCAATTCAATTCCAATTAAATATCATTTAATTGGTACACTTCATTAAATCTAAATAAAAAGATTTAATCTTTTCTCAACTGGGTTCAAGAACAGTGTTAGTGAAGACACCATTCACGACAAACCCAAATCACATTTGATATTCAATACAAGGCTCTGAATAGAAAATATACCGGCTTATATTCAATATCAAATTCTACGACTAACAAATGTCGTATTGGAAATAACGATATAAATATATATCTTTCAAATTTCCATAACAACACCTGTATAATCACGAATTCCAACATCGAAATATTCCGAAGACAATTTCGATTCAAATCCACTCCAATGCAATCATTGGAAATTCTGGTTATTTTCAAAACCATTTCAAAACCAATTTATTTATTTAAAAATAAATAGAATTATACTTCTAGTTCAAAACTAGTTCATTTCGATAAAAAAATCCATTTTTATCTTTTCAAATATGGAGTTTTTCATCCCAAATCTTCACAAATCATTTCTTATGATTTTACACAAATTATTACTATTTTTAATAATTTTATCAAGGCCCGTACAGTCGATTTCCACCAATGGCCATCGAACTGCACTTACAGCGACCTTTTTCGAATTTGATTTGGACGTATCTCCAAATCCAACCGTTAGATTTCTAATTTATCACATTCGTTAGAAAGCTCTTTTCGATACGAACCCAACGGTTCCAGTTTTAGGAGAATCCGACGGTCGGATCTCCCGCAATGTCCGTTTGAAATAAATGGTCGAAATTCGCGAACTGCCGCGGCGCGGCGCGTTCTATTCAGGCCATTATATTATATATATAATATATATTTCGTCGATTTCTATTTAAAACGAATTATATAATTAGTTTTAAATTCGTTTCAAAAGCAATTTCAACTTCCGTTTCAATTCAAATCAAAATTGAATTCTTCCCTATAAATTCGTTTTAAAATTCATTTCTATTCAATTCAAATTTCAATTCAATTTGAATTCATTTCAATTCACTTTCAATTCAATTTGAATTCGTTTTCAATTCAATTCATTTCGAAATCGTTTTCAATTCAATTCATTTCGAAATCGTTAAAAATCGATATAAATATCGTTCACGTCAAAATGGCGTCAATCTAATCAACACGGCTTCATAAATTTCTATAACTTCGTTATTATATTCAACAAATGAATATTTCCTTTTTTCACATGAACATATATATTTTATTTCAACATATGAATATATATTTTACTTCGACACCAGAATATATATATTACTTCCCAGCACATGAATATATATTTCTTTCAACACATGAATATTCTCAACACAAGAGATTTTATTTTACTCAACACATGAGATTTTATTTTCTAAATTGGAATGAGGCCCAATCAATTACCATATAAAGTGATTTATATGGATTTTCATACAACACATGTATCTAAACAATCATCCATCATCCAAAGTGCATCGCATAACTGTATAAGCATCCAATATAAATAATCGACGCTTAACACAGCCTGTCAACCCATCGATCGAAATATAACTAACAATTGGGATTAGTGTACATCAATTTTCATCCCAACACCCGTGTGGGGTTTCAACCAATCAAACACAGAACATTATTTGTGCACTTTGGACGATGTGTAAAAATTATCGTTCCAATCGATATCACAAAAATAGGCGAGCATAAACAAGTCGGCCGACTTGTAAATGGAAGTGTATTCCTATTTTTCACTATTCGATAAATTATTTTATTTATCGTAGTTATAGCTAAAAATAATATTTTGGCTATCTAAGTTTTTCTAACACTTTTTAGAAAATTTCGGCGGTATAACGGCGCGATACTAGAAACGGGACAAGGCCTAGCCTTATCCCCGGTCTAGTGAAGGCCCACGCCATTCACACATCAATCATATCAATTTCATTTCACCAAAACAATTCAAATCAACCCAAACAATCTAACTAACAACACAGCCAAACAAACAAGTCCATGGTCTGTGGACGATTGTGTCGGGTGCTACTAAGCACCGTCTGCATCCTAGTATATATATATATAACTAGAAAAATAAATTGAAAGGTGAGAAATTCTCACATAAAGCTATCCTAGCTCCACGGCACTTCATTGATAGAAATCTTCATTGCTATCGCATGTTCGTCATCTTCGTTGTCCGCTTTCACTACCTATGTAAAAATCACATTTTTATAATGAAGTCATTTAAAGAAAAATCATATCTTTATTTTTCTAAAAGTATAAAAACCATATTTTTATTTTTCCTATGTATTAAAATTTATATTTTTATGTTTCTAGAAATCATATCCTTTTTATAATAAAAATCATTTCTTTTTCTATTTAAAAATCTAAACTTTTTCGCTATACAAACCTCACTTCTATTTTATTTTTCAAATCAAGAATGTTTACATTTTGAATCAATGTATAGTTTCTTCCATAAACAAGTTATATTTTATTTTCAAAAATCAATTCTATTTTACTTTAAAAACAATGATAACTTTATTTTTTTTTTAAAACAATATTTGCAATATTATTTTAAAACCAGCTTTGCTATTTGCTAATTTATTTTAAAACCATATTTGCTATTTTATATTTACAAAACATTTCAGATTTTATTTATAAAACTATTCAGATTTTATTTATAAAACTATTCAGATTTTATTTTATAAAACAATTCAGATTTTATTTAATTACCTTCTTCATCGTTTCTGCTCCTGGAACAAGAAACCCATCCTTCGAATTGAACAATCTCCCACGCACGCTACCCTGTATGATCGGAGCCGTATCGGACTACACCTCATCGTCGGCCTTGGCCGTGCCTTCTCATGCCAGGATGAACTCTTGGATCGACGGCTCCTCCTCGCCGGAAATGGCGTTCGAAACTGATGACTTCGAGCACAGAATTCGATACCAATATTAAATGAAACCCGATCTTCTTGGTACCAATTTGAAGATCATAAGGAGGGCTATAATTTTCGTTAAAAAATATTTGTTGATTCTTTGTATTTGGTACGGGAATTTGGATCGAATTTGGGTGGGTGTGGATCGTCGGTTTCTAGGTGCGGCGGCTGGTGTATGTAGAGAATTAGGGTTATGAAATATTTAAAGGGTATATATTTTTTTTTATATTATTTAATTTTGAAAATACCCCTGTTTTGATACGAACTCGAAATCAAACCCAACGACTGCCGCCCCTAGCTAAATACCCTCATTCTGAAAACAATAGGATATGTTTCGTAACCCATTTCGGCTGTTACAATTAGTTATTCTTCAAATTAAAATATAAAACATTCAATTTCTGATTTGAACGTACATTTTAATTTGCCGGGCCCACATACTGACTCTAAAAATTCCCGAAAAATATTTTCTAGCTTCGTATTGACGATACGGTCCTAACAAAACTAGTTTCGTCGAATTCTGAGACCGTTAGTAAAATGGCCAATTTCCAGTCGATTAAAATCAACTGAAACCGGTCAAACGCGTTTTCCTTTGCCACGCTCACATACTGATTCGAAAAATTATGAAATTTGAAACCTAGCGATAACTTAACATCACGGACCCAACAAAACTGGTCTCGTCGAAATCCGAGGTCGTTTGCAAAATTGCTACTTTTAAGGGCCTGAATTCCATAGCGACTATTCAGAATTTTCAACTGGACATATCTTTTGATTCCCGATATGAAATCTTGATTTTTCGGATTCGTTGGAAATATATTATCAATTAGATCCTAATGTTTTTGGTTTCACTAAAATCCGAATTGTTTTGCACCCGGTACATTCAATTGAAGTTTGAAATCGAATTATCGAACTACCGCGCCATTTTCAATTCTATTTATAATTATATATAAATTTTTATATTCTAACGACGACGCGTATAATATATACGTTCGAATTATATTCAATATAAATTTCTCGTCGATATTATTTAAAATAATCTATTTTAAATATTCAAAATTCGCTATAATTGCCAAAAATAAAAATTTTAAACTGGCCCAGATTTTACGGGTTGTTACAGGTGCACTTTGGATGATGGTTGATTATTTATCATTGCTACTATATACATGTGTTGTATAGAACCCATAGAAATAATATTATATGGTAGCTGAGTGGGTCTCATTCCAATTTAAGAAATAAAAGAAAATTCATGTGTTGAATAAAATATATATTCATGTGTCGAAAGAATAAATATTCATACGTTGAATAAAATATATATTCATGTGTTGAATAAAATATATATTCATGTGTTAAAAAGAATAAATATTCATATGTTGAATAAAATATATATTCATGTGTTGAATAAAAGAAAATATTCATTTGTTGAATTGAATAACAAAGTTATTGAAGTATATAAAGCCTGACGCCATTTTGACGTGAATGATATTTATATCGATTTTATTCATTTTTATAATGAACATAGAAAAGGAAGTGATTTCAAAATATAACGTTTTGAAAATATTATCATTTATAGACTAATGATATGGAATATTCAATTTTGATTTGAAATTGAATATGAAGTTGAAATCGTTTGAAAATGAATTTTTAAACGATTTATAAAATATGTTTTGAAAGGAAATCGATGAAATATATATAATATATATATTATATATATAATGGCCTGGATAGAATGCACCGCGCTGCGGCAGTTCGCGAATTTTGACCATTGACTTCGAATGGAAATTACGGGAGATCCGACCATCGGATTCTCCTAAAACTGGAACCTTGGGTTCGTATCGAAAAGAGCTTTCTAACGAATATTAGAGATTTGAAATCTAATGGTTGGATCTGGAATTATGTCCAAATCAATTTTGGAAAAGGTCGCTGTAAGTGCAGTTCGATGGCCGTTGATTGAAATCGACTGTTCGGGCCTTGATAAAATTATTAAAAATAGTTTTAATTTGTGTAAAATCATAAGAAATGATTTGTGAAGAATTGGGATGAAAATTTCCAAATTTGAAAAGATAAAAATAGATTTTTATCGAAACGAACTAGTTTCGAACTAGGATTATAATCCCGTTTATTTTTAAAATAAATAAAGTGGATTTGAAATGGTTTTGAAAATAACCAGAATTTCCAATATATAAAGTGGAGATGGATTTGAATCGAATTTGTCTTTGGAATATTTTGATGTTGGATTTCGTGATTATGCTGATATTGTTATGGAAATTTGAAAGATATATTTATATCGATATTTCCAATACGATATTGTTGGTCGTAGAATTTGATATTGAATATAAGCCGATATATTTTCTATTCAGAGCCTAGTATTTAATACCAAATGGGATTTGGGTTTGTCGTGAACGGTGTTTTAAATAACACTTGTTCTTTCACCCGATTTACAGTGAAATGTGATTTGGAATTTATAAATCTTTTGTTAAGATTTAAAAGAGATTTTCCAAAGTAAAGTTTTCCAATTTAATAAAATAAATTGGAATGGAATGGAATTCGATTTGGTAATAATCGAAGTGAATTTCTGTGGAGGAAGACAACTAATATATCTGTAATTTAAAAGGCTTTGCCATTATTCCATTTATATTATTGGTCGGATATGGAAATTTATATCGATTATATATATCGATTGGTTTTCCATGAAGGTTCCATTGTAAATGGAATGTGATTTTGGGTTTATCATGAAACGTGTTTTAAATGACATTGGTTCTTTAACCTAGTTAAAGACGGGATATGATTTTCCAAGTTAAATAATCATTGGTAGTGATTTTTGGGAAGATTAAAACCAAGGGGAGTTTTAATGAATCTTTAATTAGATTGAAATGATCGAGAATGGATAATCACCAGTTTCGCTCCAGGCGATAGTTAAAATTTTAATTAGCTTTGAACGTGAAATGGTAATAGAATTTACCGATAACGCCGTGGTGTTAGATATGACGTATTACCAGTTTTACTTCATGGGATGAATATGTTGGGATTGGGACATAAAATAAATGATTACTTCGGTGTGGTTCGCCAATCCCGACTAATTTGAATTGATATTCAAAAGAAGATTAAAGAATAAATTTAAAGAATTTATCTTTGATAAAATTAATGGGAACCTTTCCCAAAGTATAAGAATATTTGAATAAAAAATATTCTGAATTGGAATGAGGCGTATGTTGTGTTTGTGTAACACTTGTTTATTATATAGGCGAGTTATTCAGAAAGACCGGGTTTATCGCATTCCGAATAACTGATTCGACGATGTGTCGAAGATGAAGACGGTGGTCGAAGACCGGAGGTCTTCTCATCGTTTGGATAATTACCGATGACTTTATTGGGCTGTACACCAAAGAGGAGGGAATCAGTTGGTGATCGTCCAGATGTACTTGGAGATCGATGGTTATGCGAGGTACAAGGTGCCTCCGGTTTTGTTCTGACCCAGAACGAACTTGTAATGTCTAACATTGAATTTTATTCTGTGTGATTGCTTTCTATTAAATATATATTTGTTTGGCGGCAGAGAATTTATTCTCTTGCTTAATGCCATTCTCTAAGACGTACGAGCTTAGAGGTTATATATCGATGGATATCAATCGCATGGAGTGAATTGCCTGTGTGGCATGCCTAAGTGGTAAATGATCAAGGCTTTTATTGAAAAGCAAAGTCTTGTGGTTGATGATCAAAGCACGGCCTGTGTGGCATAGCTTTGTATAGCGTTGATTTGCGAGCCTCACACCCCGGTTGTGAACCAGAAACGGGAGAGGACCTTAGGGAGGGCATGTGTTTCCTTCTAGCTAGGGTGGTGTCAGTGACCTACCAGCCCTGACATTTATATTATTTTCACCTGTGTGGTTGTTGGATTGCGAGGCGCCTCGAATATATCGGTGACTATGTGGAGCCGATGGAGTCATTTGGCTCATTTATGCCCTAAAGGGCAGGGTAATGCAGTGTTCAGGCATAATAATCCACATAGGTGGACCGACCCTGACGATCCATGGGGCAATTGCGGCTGTTCTTGAGACATGGGCTAGATTGTCTCGAATTCGGTGAGGACGATCCCTAGCCTTGGTTCACGGATGGAAATCCAATTTCCAATACGAGACATTTCAGTTTTAGTTGTAATCCTATATATAGCGACATAGTGGAATGGGGCACTTATGCCGTTTATGATTGATACTTATGATCTGAAGTTGTTTTACACTATGCACTTATAATAGTATCAAATGATTTGTTTTAAACGTACCAAGCATGTTTGGCTATTATAAGGGAAAACCCTATCCTCCGACTTGCGTTGCATTGTGTGATGGGACCTGGGTCTTATAATAGCTTCATTGTTCTTTATTTAGCTTTGCGTTGTTGTTTTATGCACTGGTATTCTTGGGAGGAAACCCGTTCCGTGTCATACGGCGTGGTCCCTTGATTTACCTAACTTTAAAATAAAAATTAATAACTGTTTTAGATCTCACACCAGTCACATGACTGACCTGGAGTTTATTGTTTTAACCTAAACTCTGGGTGCCCTTATTTTTCGCATGGGTAGTTAGTAGTTTTGGTTTTGCAGATTTATATTCACAGGATCCTGGTTTACAGCTGGAACGATACTCGAAAAGCTCTGTATCCGCGTATTACTTTCAATTGTGTTTTGTATTATTTTTCCGTTGCTATTTAATGTATTGTAATCTCTAATATTTATTGAATGTATATTATTTATTCATACTCTGTATATTCTTGTATTCTGATGAAATTGCTGTAATAAACAATGAAATGTTCTTCTGTTTGGGTTTTGATCTGTCTTGTCCTTAAAGTATCCGCTCTTTCCTTCACGGGGAAGTTACGGGTTTTTACATTAACTATGATATGCTTGACATAAATACTAAACGGATTAAAATTGATAATTTAAATCCATTACCTTTAGCATTATCAGTTAACCCATATACACAAGAAAAACCATATCAAAACCCCATAATGAAGGAATTTTGGAATCATTAGACTTCGAATAATATGAAGAATGTAAATATTTTTAGGATCGTGGCATTTAGGGTGAAGTTGGAAGTTGTTCATACGAACCGTTTCTGTCTCTGATTCCGTTTCTTCTTCTGTTTTTGTACCGTCTGTCTCTGTTCGGGTGGTAAACGCCCATTACTAGCATTCTGTTTCTGTACGTCTGTCTCTATTAGGGTGGTAAAGGCCTATTTCTTACATCGTGTTTCTGAAGAGATCGTTCTGTTTCTGTTTAAGGCATTAGGACAACACTAATTCTGTTATACTAGTATTAGTGCAGAGAAGTGAAGAGCAAGTAAAAAGCTTAGCTTAGCCTGTATCATTCTTTTTCTTCTGTTAGCCTGCTACTCCTGTTATGGTTATCTCTCATCCAGTTTTATTTACATGTCATGATACTGTTATCTGTTTATATGTTGAAAGTCACTGGACTCACTAGACTTATGTATGACCTAGTTTGTTTTGCCTCTTTTCTTCCGTTCCCCCTCAGGTTCTCAGGGTGGAAAAATAGGAGCTTGATTCAGATTCCATCTGCTTGTAGTGCTTGAAGTAGTGCTTGGCTTTGATTCTACCTATTTATGGCATTCTCTGTTGGGGATTATGGCTCTAAAATTTTGTACTCTGAAGGCTTTTGTATAAGACTGATATTTATGTACTTGAGTTTCGGTATTGTGGTTTTGAAAGATGTAACCAAACTTAATTCTATTTCTGCTGCAATAAAGTTATAATTTTTTTCTAGTAATACTTTATGTATCTATCTTGTAATATTCTATTCTGCTTACTTATAATGTTCCACCGAAGTTAGGGCATTCCCTTTGTGAGCGACCTTAACGGAGGTGGGGTGTTACACTTGGTATCAGAGCTGAGAGTTAACAGATTTGATAAAAAAAATTTGAAAACTATTTTCAAAAAGGTTTTAAAAAGAAAGTATTTTCAAAAGTAGAGTTTATTTTGGAAAATATATTCCCCTAAAGCCATATATCTATCTTTCGATTCTCCGTTTTGAATCTCTTCCCTTTTTCTTTTCAACATGTCTGGGGTACCCGAGATACCCGAGGGCATACCGATAACAACTTGGTTCGGAAGGTATCTGGAGGCTAGGGCCACTGCCGTAGGCCCAGCAGACATTCCTCCTCCTCCTCCCCATGTTGATGCTTTTTCAAAGATATGCAAGGATTTTCGGGCAATGGGCGGGAAACCTTTTCACGAGTCAGAGACGTTTATCGAAGCTCGAAATTGGCTTAAGGAGGTGGAAGATTTGTTTGGTATCTTGGAGATTAAAGATGTAAGGAAGGTTCAATTAGCTTCTTGGTTAATGAAGGACGAAGCCTCGTTTTGGTGGGAGGTCACGAATGGAGAGCGTCCGGTAGAGACATGGATGGATTTCAGGCATAGGTTCAAGATGAAATTTCTTTCACGAGCAGAAGAGAATTTATACATGGAGACGTTCTTAGCATTGAAGTAAGGGAATTTATCTTTAAAGGAGTACATCAACAAGTTCAATCAATTGGCGAGATTTGGCTTAGACTTGGTGAACACACCTGAAAAGAAGGCCTTGAGATTCATTAAAGGTTTGAATGAGCCGCTACACGAGTTGGCTATGACCCACATTTTTATGGGGGCTACCTTCGAGAAATTGGTTGACATGGCGTTAATGCATGAAGAGAAAGCCAAAAGTGAGAAGAAAGAAGAAAAGCTCGAAGGACCACAGAACAAGAAAGCGTGGCCCAAAAAGGAAACACAAAAGAAGGATGAAAAGTCTGAAGATAAGAAGGAGAAAAAGTGTCGTACTTGTGGAAGCTTGACTCATCTGAACAAGGATTGCAGAAGAGGAAGGGCGCTTGCTTCAACTGTGGATAAATGGGACACTTCATTAGGGACTGTCCGAAGAAACGAATGCAAGGGTAGAGGGCAGAACCTACTTCTGGAGGGCAGGTGAATGCTCTCGTGGCTGGTGGATAGTATAGAGATAGGAAAATTTCTGTAGAATGTTTAATTTCCTTATCTGATTATTGAGTTATAACTTTTTTTTATTCTGCCATTTTGATTCTGTAATTGAGACTCTACACATTAATACTAGTCTTGTTTTTGATCCCGCTATAGTCTTAAACCCCATAATGGTTACGACTCATCTGTTTGTGATAGGTTAGGGTTTGATGGTATCAGTGTTGGGAGTTAAGTTGACTCTGGGTTTTATGGGATATGGTGGGGTTTTATCATGCTTAGTTTCCTAAGAATCATTTGATAATCTGATCTGTACTAGTAGTCTGTAAGTATCTGAATATTTCTGAAAAGGATAGGGTTTTTTACTCGAAGCGTAAAGCAGATTTCCAGTTTTGACATGGTTTAATTGGAGTAATTCTCTGAGTGTCAATCTGATGTTGATTTCGGTCTTCGGGGTTGATACTTAGGGATTTATTCTCTTAACCGATGTCTAATGGCAATAGAACTTTTGTTTTAATTGTATTTGCTTCTATCACTCGGGTGTATCCTATCGATCCAGTCTTCGACCTTTAGGTGGAATCTAATGGGTGTAAACATGTGTTTGAGACATGTTATGTTTGATGGTTGCAAGTGGATGCAAGTGGTTGCTAGTGGTTTCTCATGGATGCATATACACAAACTAGGCACTAGATCGGCTCAAAAACATTCTCATACTGCATATGGATGTGTGTACATTTTTTATTATTTTTGTGGATGCAAAATGATTGACTCATCACATGGATGTTGCATTTGGATGAATGGTTATGCACTCATGTAGAAATGATGTGTATCAAATAGGATTTCTTGCATACATAATTGGACTCATTGCACTAACATAATTCGCATTGAGTAGGTCAACTGAATCAGTAGACCGCCTGATATTTGCATTAGATAAGAGACATATACACACACTTTTGCATATATTCATACAACATTAGAAGTTTTCTAAGGACAATGGATACTTGTAGATGATGGTTGAGTAGATGAGTGATTGGATGGTAGGACACATTCTTCTTATCTTGAAGATTTCGGGGTCGAAATCCTTTAAGGAGGGGAGAATGCAAAACCCCGTATTTTCTGTGAACATAAAAGTAACAAAACAAAGTATAATTAATTTTTAAAAGAAGAATTAATAAAAACGGGTTATGCACTGCTTGAAATAGAGTCCGAATTTGCGTAAATCGGACTCCATATGAAGAAGTTATGGCACTTAGAAGTTTCAGGAATTTAAAATAAAAACCAGTCCGAATTCAAAATTTAAAAGTTCAAAATTCAAAACACACACCCGGGCTTGGCGTGAAATTTTCCGCCCAGGAACCAAATCGACCAAGGGTCTGTTGTATATAACGGTGTTGTATACACATGTTAGACCGAAATTTGGGCCTAACACCCAAAGTCTATGTGAAATCCTCACAAATCACAGATTACAGATAAAAAGCAGTAAAAACAGGGAACACACGGGATTTTTATAGTGGTTCGGCTCAATCCAAGCCTACGTCCACTTTATAGTTTCTCGTATCCTGAGGAATTACAATTACAATGGTGTCTCACAATCCATGAGATTCGATTGTACACAATAACCTTGTGTTGTAATGAAGAAGAGGAGAAAAGAGATTGAATTTATGCACGATAGCCTCGTGTTTGATTGAGTTGAGGAGTACCCAAAGTCCTTGAATACTTGGTAATGGAGGTCGGAAGGTGTTAGTGCCGGAAAAGTCCCTTGAAATGACCATCTCGTGGTGTATTTATAGGCGTAGAGGAGCTGCTGGGAGTCCTGAATCGGGTCGGATCGGGTGTGACGTGGTGAGCGGAGAGGACATCTCGGAGAGAGTGGAGAAGTGGCCTTCAGATCGTGCGCATACAGGTGGCGGCCGATCCGAATTAGTAGGAGGTAGTTATCCCTTAAGAAGCGGTCAAACTTGCTGCGTCTGAGCAGGTACAGGGGGATCGGTTCGGGTCGGACCCGAACCGAGCTGGTGTCTTCAATCCGAAGACTTCATGTGGCAGGTTAGTGCGATGGAGGTCGGATCGGTTCGGCTCCGAACCGAACCGAGGAGGAGGCTCCGAACCGGAGTTATGATGTATACTTCTGAGCTGAGTGCAAGCCGGGTCGGGTTCTGACAGTCCGATCCGAACCGAGGTGAGATGGAATCCAAGTTTGAGCATCTTCGAAGTGTGGAGTCGGAGCGGGTCCGATCCGATCCGGGAGGTCAAGCCAATTTCCAAATTCCAAGTTTTCGGTTCTGCATGCATTCACGGAAACGGGCATAACTTTCAAACCGTAAGTCCGATTGAGCCAAACCAAAGCTCAAACTGAAGCTAATTCAGAGATCTACAAGAGTTACGGAGCTTAGCTCCGTAATTGCTGTTTTCGGGCCCAAAAAAGGTCATCTGGTAGGAGTTTCGGGCCTTTCTTTGTTTGTGATGCGATTTCAACCAGATCACTTCATGTCTTCTAACGATATTCCCAACGCTTGAGTGTATTGTTGAGAAGAGATTCCATGTGTGACTGCTTTGACTAAAAAGCGGGTCAACATTTTGCCCCCCAGAACATATCTTGCTGGTTGAAGGAAGATGTGTTCTGGATAATCCAAGGCCACGCGCCTGCCAGCTGCAAGTATAATCCATACCTGCGAAGAAGAGAAAGCAAACAGGTATGTCAAAACCTAACAAAACCGATTACACTTTCGAGCATAAACCATGCTTGGGCATTTGTTTGAGCATAAACCATACTCAAGGGACGATCGAATCATCCTGCCAAAACCTGACGAGGGACCTAACCTTCCGGGTATAAGCCATACCAGGAAGTTTAAACTGAGCATAAGCCATACTCGAGTTTCATTGAGTTCCTTTGCCAAATCCTGGCAAGACAATAAGCCATTCCAGAGTATAATCCATACTTAGAAATGTAGCGGAGTACAATCCATACTCATACCGAGATGGAGCTATACTTGCCAAAGCCTGACAAGACAGTCTGTCCCTAAGCATAATCCATGCCTAGGGGTCCGAGATAAGTATAAGCCATACTTTAGTTGAGATTGAGAATCCTGCCACAACCTGACAAGATACTTAAATTGCCAAACATAATCCATGCTCGGATAGTCCTTCCTTATTCAATTCAAAGTACAAAACCAAAGCAAATCCTGATTGGTTTGTCATCGAGTGCAGAGCACAATTTGGAGCTAAATCCTAACCCCGAGCGTGTGTACTCCGATTTAGCCAATCGGAAAACCTAAAGAAAGAAAAGAGACATATCTTAAATCCTAAGAAATGCTGAAAACGCAGAGTGATCCAATCCAGATCAGTTGATGACGAGCCGATGGGAGCTCGTTCCAGGGTCATTCCCTCTCCGGGGAGCAGGTGGTGGCAGTACAGGTACAGGTGCTGTTGGTTGTTTCACATACTCGGGTAGCTCTCCACGTCTAACCCGTTCCTCAATCAGATCTCGCAAGTGTCTACAGTCATTTGTGTCATGACCGTCCATATCGTGAAATATGCAATATTTCCCAGAATCGCGTTCTCTTTGCGATGGCTCCCTCCTGGGAGGCTTTGGATAGGAGACGTCACCGTTTGTGTTCACGTAGATGTCGGTTAGTGACGAATTGAGTTCTGTGTACTTTTCATATCTGGGCCCTCTCCGGGGCTGAGCGTTGCGGTCATTCTTGACGGCAGCTTTTCCTTTGCCTTTGTCAGAATCAGACGGTTCTCCGTCTTTGAGCACGTTAACATCGAGAACTTTCTTTTCGGACGTTGCGTCTTCTTCACGCAAAAACCTATCCGATTCAAGATAGAATTCACTGAGATTCCTTGGTGGGTCTCGGTACAAGGATTTTTTGAACTCCGAGTTGTCTAGAACGCCGGATACTGCCGCCATTAACACCACAGATGGCTCAGGTCGATCAACTGATGCTGCTGCAACGTTGAACCTTTCCAGAAATGACCGCAGAGTTTCTTTAGGCCTCTGCTTGATTGTTGTTAGTGACATTACATTCTTGGGTCGAGCGATATGGACCCGAAACTGTTCAATAAAGCGAGCGACCAACATGTTCCAGCTGTTGATCGATTCAGATTCCAGCTGCCGAAACCACATAGCAGCAATATCAGTCAAAAAGAGGGGAAAGCATTTAGCCATGACGTTTTCCGACGCCGATTGAACTTCCACATGTCGTTTATAGCGCATTAGGTGCACAGTAGGATCTGCCCTGCCGTTGTAGGGTTCCAATTGTGGAAGTTTGAAATCCGGAGGATTGCGGGAATTCCTGATTTCCTGTGTGAATGGATTGTGATTGACATCATCCATGTCATTCTGATAAGTGCGGCCTCTCGAAAGGCGTTCAATGAGATTGGCGAGCCGATCGCCTTCAAAGAGCTGTTGCAAGTTGACAAGTCCAGAGCTGGTGCCCCCAGCGTTAAGTTCAGAAGTGTGTGGAAGAGTATAAGGAGCTTGGCAGGTCATCCGGTTCGGTTCGGAGGTTCCCCCTTGCTGCAGCTCGGAGAAGCGAGGGAGGTTATGGAGAGGTGCACGGTTCGGATCGGAGGTGCCGATCCGAACAGGTTCGCCTGTTCCGAACCGGGGAGCTTGATGTTGAATTTGTGTGGTATTTCCGACCCGAACCGGTGCGGATGTAGGTCGAACAGGAGCGAAGCCTTGATTTCCAGAGGGGAGGCTGCTGCCCCCAGGCTCATGCAGGGTTGCTGTTCGGATCGGGTCCGAACCGATCCGGTGGGGAATGTCTCCCATTTCCATCTGCGTTGAATTCAGATTTTGGCCCTCGGTTCGGATCGGATCCGAACCGATTCGGTTTGCAGCTGCTGCTGGGGCTATTTCCGTGCTATTTCCAGCGAGTTGTGTGTTGCCACTTGGCCTACCTTCCATCCGAGCGAAGAATTGGTCGATCATCTCCTGTTGTTTGCGGAGGAGATCATCTTGCCTAGCCATCTGGGTTCTCAATTCATCGAGAACGCCATCCATTTCATCTCTGGTTAAGTATGCTGATGGATTTTCATGAGAGGAAGCCTCCTGGCTTGCCTCGTTCCTTGTGCCAACATCCTCAGCACGAGAGAAGGTTCCGTCTTTCTTTCGCTTGACCATTGATCCAATAGCCAAATAATCCGCTTCCGTTCAAGCTAGTAGAAGAAGTTGTATCGTGTGCCCCCCTTCCTGGCGCGCCAAAATGTTAGACCAAAATTTGGGCCTAACACCCAAAGTCTATGTGAAATCCTCACAAATCACAGATTACAGATAAAAAGCAGTAAAAACAGGGAACACACGGGATTTTTATAGTGGTTCGGCTCAATCCAAGCCTACGTCCACTTTATAGTTTCTCGTATCCTGAGGAATTACAATTACAATGGTGTCTCACAATCCGTGAGATTCGATTGTACACAATAACCTTGTGTTGTAATGAAGAAGAGGAGAAAAGAGATTGAATTTATGCACGATAGCCTCGTGTTTGATTGAGTTGAGGAGTACCCAAAGTCCTTGAATACTTGGTAATGGAGGTCGGAAGGTGTTAGTGCCGGAAAAGTCCCTTGAAATGACCATCTCGTGGTGTATTTATAGGCGTAGAGGAGCTGCTGGGAGTCTTGAATCGGGTCGGATCGGGTGTGACGTGGTGAGCGGAGAGGACATCTCGGAGAGAGTGGAGAAGTGGCCTTCAGATCGTGCGCATACAGGTGGCGGCCGATCCGAATTAGTAGGAGGTAGTTATCCCTTAAGAAGCGGTCAAACTTGCTGCGTCTGAGCAGGTACAGGGGGATCGGTTCGGGTCGGACCCGAACCGAGCTGGTGTCTTCAATCCGAAGACTTCATGTGGCAGGTTAGTGCGATGGAGGTCGGATCGGTTCGGCTCCGAACCGAACCGAGGAGGAGGCTCCGAACCGGAGTTATGATGTATACTTCTGAGCTGAGTGCAAGCCGGGTCGGGTTCTGACAGTCCGATCCGAACCGAGGTGAGATGGAATCCAAGTTTGAGCATCTTCGAAGTGTGGAGTCGGAGCGGGTCCGATCCGATCCTGGAGGTCAAGCCAATTTCCAAATTCCAAGTTTTCGGTTCTGCATGCATTCACGGAAACGGGCATAACTTTCAAACCGTAAGTCCGATTGAGCCAAACCAAAGCTCAAACTGAAGCTAATTCAGAGATCTACAAGAGTTACGGAGCTCAACTCCGTAATCGCTGTTTTCGGGCCCAAAAAAGGTCATCTGGTAGGAGTTTCGGGCCTTTCTTTGTTTGTGATGCGATTTCAACCAGATCACTTCATGTCTTCTAACGATATTCCCAACGCTTGAGTGTATTGTTGAGAAGAGATTCCATGTGTGACTGCTTTGACTAAAAAGCGGGTCAACAACACAATTATATGATTTTTGTTTGATGATAACAAACAAGTATATATTATTTTGAATGTGTTTGTTATTATACTGTTATATCACATTACAGACAGGAATGTAATATTTATATTTAAATAAAATACATCTATACAGAAATTCAAATATTTACTGTATTGTATTTAAAATATAAATATTATATTTCTAACATTCAAACAGTACATCTATTTTAACTCCACTATTTAATCACTTCACATATTTGTACTTACAAATAAACAGAATAGAATAGACAAATCTGTTTGACATCAATAAAATAATATTTTTTATTTCAAACAAGATTTTGTTTATTTCAAATAATCAGTACAATCACTCTTTCATATACATTAGCTCCTCAATATGACATTCATACATTCTCTCGGTTTGCATTTCATATATACAAGTCCATTTACACAGATTCATATATATTTACACAGACACACTGACACTCTTCTTATTTTCACTGTCTTCTTTCTTTTATTTTTTGTTTTCACAGCACTTCACTGTCAGTCCAGTCATCACCTGCTTACCTGTCACATGAAACACACACACACACAGTATACTGCAATAGAAGTAAATTTGAACACATGCAAATATAAATTTTATTTTTAAAATTCTATTTGCCTCAGTTTTCTGGTGTGTTTCTCATCCTTTTTCACGACTTGATCTGATTTATAAAACCATCAATCTGTGTCTAGACAGCTTGTGATATTCGCAATGATACACTGTAAATACCATAAGGCAGACAACATATATATCTCAAGCAGGGACAGGGACAACTCGTCTGATGGCTGCATGTACACACGTGTACACGTGTGCACTGCCACGCCAATCAGTACGCAGCTGAGGAGTAGCCACTAGGACTGTCTCGACTCAGTGAAACTGAAAACAAATATACAAAACCAAAGTGGTCAAGCACACAGCAAAGAAGTGAAATCATGGTGCAACAATGTACATGGAGCAAGTGGGCACAAAGTTAAAGGCAGCATGGGCCGAGCACAAAGCATAGACAGCTCCAAGTGTCGAACCAAGAAGTTCAGGCCAAAATAAAACACATAGCAAATTCAAAATAGTGCAAGTAGAAAATTGAAAAATGTCCGAGCCATCTCATACAGCGAAGAAGCCATGCTCATATGCAAGAAGTGGTGTATGGTCGAGACTGAAAATAACAAGTGTAGCAAGTATAAGGACAGCATGGCATAAACCAAGTAAGCGGCATGGTGATTGAATAGCAAAGCATGCTTTACACAGCAAGTAGTCAAGCAAGTGAGTAGTGGCAAATGAACATTGGCATACTACATGGTGCAGCCATACAAGCAAGGAAGAACATGACAAGCAAGTTTTATACATGTGTGTACACTCAGCATGGTGTATAAATAAAACAGCAAACATGAATGTTTACTGATGCAATTCAACAAGACAGACCACAAGTTCAGCTGCATGCATAAACACAAGCATATGGGAACAAAACAATGCAAGTAAATGGTATAGCACTTCGGCAAAACAAATCAAGTGGTCGTGCACAAGTCAACATGGATCAGAAATGATGCAAGGAAGTCAAACTCCAGACCAGGGGACAAAGCATATATGCAGTGGGTCAAGACAGCAAATAAACAACATAGCAGCTAAGTGAATCAGGGCACAAAGCTTAGCAATACAGGGGAGTATACAAGATAATGCATGGCAGGCTTACAATATGCATATACTCGAATACAGGCTCAAGAATAAAAAGGCAAAGTGGCAAATTGTACGAAGTATCAAGAGTGATCAAACAATATGCAACAGAGTTTTTCAAGTGATGGCAAGTACCAAAGTCATAGTGGTCCAGAGGATAAACAACCAAAATTCAAGTCTTTTAATGGTTCCAGAATTGACACAACATTTTGAACAAGAAATCATGTGTCATTATTTGGAAAGAATTCAATACAAAATGTTAACAGCTTTTGACAAGCAAAGTTTTGACAAAGTATTTTCTGGCAAGAAATATCTCAAAATAATAAATCATAAGGGACAATGGAAAATCTCTCACAAGAAATCAAATTCATACCATTTCCAGCAATATTCAATCAAGTCGATTTTATCAAGGAAGTATAAAAGAGGATATCAATTTTTTCCAGTATTGAACAAGACAGAGCTGAATTTATGCAATGGGGCCACAATCGAATTCAATGTATCATCTAAATTCATCAAGGAAATCATGCATTCCTTTTTTCAATCGAAGAATGTTAAAAGGGAAAGCAACAAAATCTCTCATATTTGTTTCCATTTTTTGTCTCGGCTGAATCCAAAATCAAGGCAACCAGAGGGACCAAAAATAGGAAATCATGCAGCATTTAAAAACCAAGGGAATCGATTTCAAACCGCTGTATCAAAAGAGGAAACACACATTCAAACCAGACCAAGTCAATAAGTGAAATCAGAGGGTTTCTAGGGTTTTCTAAATCCTATATAACACCATTTTCATCATCGGCAGTGAAAAATAATCCAACACAATCGAAATCCAATAAATACAATTCAAAGAATTCAAAATAAATTTACTCACAATTTTCAAGATTTCGATCGCTTGAAAATTTCCCCAAATCAGTGACGAGCCAGAGATAAACATCACAAATCGAAGAACCAGATAGCCGCAGGAACTAGAGCTTCAGAGATTAACGTTTTCGTCAAGCAACAAAACGATTTGGGGATTTAATATTGAAAACCCTAGGGCAGCCGCCATTTTTGATTTTCCAGAGAATAAAAAGGATCGGACTAAACAAATGAAGGATGGTGCAACCAACAACCAAAGAGGCCGGCCATTTTACAAAGGGGGTTCAAGATTTTGAAAGGGGATGACCCTTTAATTATTTAACTCCTTTTGATATTTATTAACTAGGGTTTCATATTTTGTTTTGTAATTTTTGTTGTAATTTCTTTTGTAAACCAATCTGAACAGTTTACTAGTCTGTCAAACTAGGAGTTACTGACTACGGGGTTGTAGGCAGGGAAAATCTGATCTTGGAGACAAAGATCAGTCAGGGTTTTTAGTATAGGGTTAGTGCAGCAGCAGGTATTGCGAGTGTACAAAACTGTGTAGGCGGTTAGCGAGGGTCGCGAGTCTGTAAGTTTGTGTATGCGGGAGTCTGTATAATTCTATAATAGAAACCTTGGGGAATGCAGCAGTAGGCAGGGTTGCCGAAGCTGGGTATATATGTGTGTTATTTATTTACAGCATTTATTTACTCTGATCATTATTTGTGCTGTGATATTTTTAATATTATATACTCAGTTAAAAACTGTGATAAACCCTATTCACCCCCCCTCTAGGGTTAATCTAGATCCAACATTTGGTATCAGAGCAGGTATTCCGTTAACTCTAGAGTAATGATGATTCCTAGTTGTCAACTGATAGAGAGTCAGTCCAGTTCATCTCCAACTATTTTCACTGGAACAGATTTTTTAAACTGGAAATCCAAAATGGAGTTTTATTTAAAATCTGTTAATATTAAATGTTGGGATGTTGTTATCAATGGGTACGATATGGTAGATAAAGTTTTTAATTCCCGTGCTACACATATTCTTTATTCTTATCTTGATGATGATCAATACAGTCTGATCTCACATTGTTTAACTGCGCAGGAAATTTGGGATACTCTCAATACGAAGTATGGAAGATCTGACAACAGTAGCTCAAAACCCAAGAAAGTCAACTCAGATTCAGAGTTCTGTTTAACAGGATTTACAAATGAAACTTCAGATGAATCAGATGATGGAGAATCAACAAATGCTGAGATAGAAAATTTCTCATATGAAGATCTGGTTTACATGTGTCTTGATTTAACGAAATCTGTTGATAAACTCCAACTGAAAAATAAGTCTCTGAAATCTAAGAATTTTGAGTTGAACAGCAAAATTGATGATTTGGAATCACAACTTGAATATGTTAAAAATTCTTCATATTCAGTTTGCAAAAATTGTTTGAAATTGAAAACCAATCTTGTTCATCTCAATAAAAATATTCAAAAGTTTGAAGATGAAATTTTGATCTTAAATGAGAACAAGACTGAGTTATCAAATTTAAATAACCTTCTGCAAAAGGAATTTGAAAATTTTAAAACAGATATATATTCCAAATTTGAAATTGCTGAAAATGAAAATTTGGTGAAAAGTGGTTTGGTTTTGGAAGAACTTGAAAATGAGATTGAAAAATCCAAGAATTTTGAATCTGAAAAACAAAACCAATTTGAACTTAAAATTTCTGAATCCTAAGCCAAAATTGAATTGCTTGAAAATGAGAATTTGTTTTTGAAAAAGTCCAATGCTGAACAGAAGGTCGCTATAAATAGTTGCTCAAATTTATTAAAAGAAAACAGTGATCTAAAGTTCAAAATTCAACGATTAGAATCAACTTTGGATAAATTTTCTAATGGGGAAAAATCGTTGAATATGTTGTTACAAAACCAAGTTTCTATTGGAAATAAATCTGGTCTTGGCTTCGGGAAAAATGATGTTCTTGGAAAAACAAATGAGTTTGAAAAATGGAATTCAATTGTTTTTAAAAATCCTTCAAATCACTTTGGAAATGTTTGTTTTGAAAATTTGAACTCTAACATTCTCAAAGGATTCTTAAATCAAAAACGTGATGTGAATTTGACTGATAACAAATCATTTGAACAATCTTGGATCCCAAATAAAAATAAAACGGTTTCGACTAAATTCAAACAGGTTTGGGTCCCGAAAGGTACAAAGGTAGATTCGAATGGTTTGTTATATAAACAAGTTTGGGTACCAAAACAAATGAATACAACTGTGAGTGGTTTTACTAATTTTGTCAGACCACTCGATCCTTTTAACATTTAGGTACCGAAGGAGGCTGAGGAACTGCAAAGCAAAAGAAATTTGAATTCAGCTGCTCAATACTTCTGTAATCATTCACAGTTCCTTAAGCCAAGACTGTTGAGTTAGAGATTCTGATTTACACTGGATTGTGGTATGATCTCTAAACTCGCCTCTGTAAATATTTTCTATTTTTGATTTTTTTGGTTTATTTCTTCTTCTTCTCCCTTCTATTTCTTTCTTCTGTCTATTCTAATTTGATTTTTCACTGCCATATTTTTTTTCTTCATGAATTGCAGTATTCATGATATTCTGGAAATTTGTTTTGCGTGTATAGAACTCTGATACTTTTAAATCATTTCCAGCTATTGATTTTTTTACAAGTGTTTTGAAGTTCATTTTCTGTTTTCTGAATTCCTAACGATGTTGACGTATTCATGTCATATCTTGAACACTGTTAATTTGAATTCTAATTTTATTGAAGATCTGAATATTTAATGAAATTTCACACACCTTTGCTGTTCTGAGTTTATTCTAATTCATTTTAGAAAAGCTGAAAATATTATACTCATTACGGCACTCTATTATTTATCAGTTGTGATAATTTCATTGATTTTCAGATTGGCTTGAATCAGTGATACATCCTGAATTCCATCTTTATTCATGATCATTATGGTTAGAATATGTCTGTTTGAAATCATCTGAAATTCCTGATATTTTGAATATCTCACACCTCTTATTTTTGAAATTGTCAATCTTGTGTGACTGATTCATTATATCCCAAAACTTTACATTGATTCATGTGATTTCAATTAAATTATCCCGATCATGAATATTTTTAAATTTGATGTAAATGACCTGAAATTTCTCTTGGGCTTGTCAGAAATAGTTTTGAGAAATTCTTGAAAATGTTCTTTTTGAAAATGGTCTTTGAAAATCATTGTTATTTCATAATTATTTGATTTGAATATATGTTTGTTTAAAATCATTTGAAATTATTGATTTATTGGATCTCACACATATCTTGAATCTGAAATATAACCTGGTGTGATTGATTCATTAAATCCTAATACTTTCACATTTCTTCAAATGATTTAAAATAGAGTATATTTGCAAATCTTGGATCATGAACCACCTTATGTGACCAACATCTTGACAAGTCTGATTTTGAACAGTTCTTGTTTGTGCTGCTCTGATACTGTTTTCAAATAACTGTCTGTTTTAATCTGCTTGCTGCTCTGATATTTGTGCCAAAGTTGTAATCTTGTCCGTTTGGGCTTTGTGTTTAAATTTCTTTAGCCTGAGATGTCCATGATAGTCCATCAGGGTGTGATTAAATTCCTCGATAAGCGAGAACATTTGGTATCAGTTTTTTTTACTCATCTGTTTTTGAATTATCACCTTGTATAGATTCAATTTTGTTTTATAAATCTGTCTAATTTCTTCTTGTAATTGTTTTTCAATTTTAAAATTATTTATTGATTATTCATTCAGAAATTGAAATCAATATCCAAATTGAACTGTATTTGTAATTCATCAAAATTATTATTAGATTTCGAAATTGTGATGAATTGTGACTGCACTATGTTTCACAACAAGAGGAGAATATATTTGGATTTTCATGATGGTTGAGTATTTATTATAATATCTTTGAATTGGCCATTATTTCACGAACATCTCCTTTATCTATCATCTTTCTGCCATCCATGATAGTTCTATATTACTGTGGAGAGTTTGATTTTTTTTAAAAAGATTATTTTAATAAACAGTGAAAATATTTATGATGGAATTGTGGCTATGTTATTATTATTCAGATTTAGTGATAATTGAAAATTTTCAGAAATCCCAGTACAGTCGAGCATATTTCATAATATAATTAATTTAGAAATTTAATTCACAGTCCATTTCTGTACCTACCACTTTTCTATCATCCATATTGATTTTATATATCGAGGAGTTTTTCATTTTGAAACAGAAAAAGATAATAATATAATGTTCATAAGTATTTCTCTAACCTCATTTAAAAATCCAAGCTCTGGTTATGCATGGTTATGAGATTACTTATATTTAAGCTGCAACTGATCTCATTTAAAAATCCAAGATCTGGTTATGTGTGGTCAGTGTGCTCTTAAATTAAAAGAAAAAGAAAAGAAAATAATTTGGATAAAATAAAGATTTATATGAAATTCTCCCTGGTGTTTATATATATATATATAAAAAACACCTGCCTATCAATCCATCTTCTATCTGTGAAATGTGTTGAAATATTATGACGTATTATGACTTGTTGATTGATAGATATTGGGATTTGAGATAATTCGATCTTGTCACTTAAATTGAATTATCAATTTTAGTCCAAATCCAACACTGCTTTTGTGCTTTATTTTTTTTAAAATCCTTTGAAAATAATTGGAAATGAATTGTTTTTTAAGACTCTCTCCATTTTATATAAAATTCATCATATATCCGTCGTTCTCTAAAATGTGAAATATGCCTCCAGTTCTTAGAATATTATGATTTTTGTTTGACTGATTGAATTTTATGATGACCGTTCTTCCTCTTAAGCTGAAATTATATTTTTAGTCAATTTTCATCTGTATTTTAAAATCTGTATCCTTTTGATGATAACAAAAGGGGGAGAATGGATTAGATTTTAATTTATGAGTGAATATTTTATAAATATTTTTTAATTTTGAAAATTTAATTATTCATACATTTCACTCATGCCCAGTTATAGGGGGAGTTTCTGTTGTAGGGGGAGCATTTAAATAGGGGGAGTTCAAATATTCACGAACAAACCCATTTATTATATTCAAAATCTTTTATTTGTTTGTCATCATCAAAAGGGGGAGATTGTTGTATATAACGGTGTTGTATACACAATTATATGATTTTTGTTTGATGATAACAAATAAGTATATATTATTTTGAATGTGTTTGTTATTGTACTGTTATATCACATTACAGACAGGAATGTAATATTTATATTTAAATAAAATACATCTATACAGAAATTCAAATATTTACTGTATTGTATTTAAAATATAAATATTATATTTCTAACATTCAAACAGTACATCTATTTTAACTCCACTATTTAATCACTTCACATATTTGTACTTACAAATAAACAGAATAGAATAGACAAATCTGTTTGACATCAATAAAATAATATTTTTTATTTCAAACAAGATTTTGTTTATTTCAAATAATCAGTACAATCACTCTTTCATATACATTAGCTCCTCACTATGAGATTCATACATTCACTCGGTTTGCATTTCATATATACAAGTCCATTTACACAGATTCATATATATTTACACAGACACACTGACACTCTTCTTATTTTCACTGTCTTCTTTCTTTTATTTTTTGTTTTCACAGCACTTCACTGTCAGTCCAGTCATCACCTGCTTACCTGTCACATGAAACACACACACACAGAGTATACTGCAATAGAAATAAATCTGAACACATGCAAATATAAATTTTATTTTTAAAATTCTATTTGCCTCAGTTTTCTGGTGTGTTTCTCATCCTTTTTCACGACTTGATCTGATTTATAAAACCATCAATCTGTGTCTAGACAGCTTGTGATATTCACAATGATACACTGTAAATACCACAAGGCAGACAACATATATATCTCAAGCAGGGACAGGGACAACTCGTCTGATGGCTGCATGTACACACGTGTACACGTGTGCACTGCCACGCCAATCAGTACGCAGCTGAGGAGTAGCCACTAGGACTGTCTCGACTCAGTGAAATTGAAAACAAATATACAAAACCAAAGTGGTCAAGCACACAGCAAAGAAATGAAATCATGGTGCAGCAATGTACATGGAGTAAGTGGGCACAAAGTTAAAGGCAGCATGGGCCGAGCACAAAGCATAGACAGCTCCAAGTGTCGAACCAAGAAGTTCAAGCCAAAATAAAACACATAGCAAATTCAAAACAGTGCAAGTAGAAAATTGAAAAATGTCCGAGCCATCTCATACAGCGAAGAAGCCATGCTCATATGCAAGAAGTGGTGTATGGTCGAGACTGAAAATAACAAGTGTAGCAAGTACAAGGAGAGCATAGCATAAACCAAGTAAGCGGCATGGTGATTGAATAGCAAAGCATGCTTTACACAGCAAGTAGTCAAGCAAGTGAGTAGTGGCATATGAACATTGGCATACTACATGGTGCATCCATACAAGCAAGGAAGAACATGACAAGCAAGTTTTATACATGTCTGTACACTCAGCATGGTGTATAAATAAAACAGCAAACATGAATGTTTGCTGATGCAATTCAACAAGACAGACCACAAGTTCAGCTGCATGCATAAACACAAGCATATGGGAACAAAACAATGCAAGTAAATGGTATAGCACTTCGGCAAAACAAATCAAGTGGTCGTGCATAAGTCAACATGGATCAGAAATGATGCAAGGAAGTCAAACTCCAGACCAGGGGACAAAGCATATATGCAGTGGGTCAAGACAGCAAATAAACAACATAGCAGCTAAGTGAATCAGGGCACAAAGCTTAGCAATACAGGGGAGTGTACAAGATAATGCATGGCAGGCTTACAATATGCATATACTCGAATACAGGCTCAAGAATAAAAAGGAAAAGTGGCAAATTGTACGAAGTATCAAGAGTGATCAAACAATATGCAGCAGAGTTTTTCAAGTGATGGCAAGTACCAAAGTCATAGTGGTCCAGAGGATAAACAACCAAAATTCAAGTCTTTTAATGGTTCCAGAATTGACACAACATTTTGAACAAGAAATCATGTGTCATTATTTGGAAAGAATTCAATACAAAATGTTAACAGCTTTTAACAAGCAAAGTTTTGACAAAGTATTTTCTGGCAAGAAATATCTCAAAATAATAAATCATTCAAGGGACAATGGAAAATCTCTCACAAGAAATCAAATTCATACCATTTCCAGCAATATTCAATCAAGTCGATTTTATCAAGGAAGTATAAAAGAGGATATCAATTCTTTCCAGTATTGAACAAGACAGAGCAGAATTTATGCAATGGGGCCACAATCGAATTCAATGTATCATCTAAATTCATCAAGGAAATCATGCATTCCTTTTTTCAATCGAAGAATGTTAAAAGGGAAAGCAACAAAATCTCTCATATTTGTTTCCATTTTTTGTCTCGGCTGAATCCAAAATCAAGGCAACCAGAGGGACCAAAAATAGGAAATCACGCAGCATTTAAAAACCAAGGGAATCGATTTCAAACCGCTGTATCAAAAGAGGAAACACGCATTCAAACCAGACCAAGTCAATAAGTGAAATCAGAGGGTTTCTAGGGTTTTCTAAATCCTATATAACACCATTTTCATCATCGGTAGTGAAAAATAATCCGACACAATCGAAATCCAATAAATACAATTCAAAGAATTCAAAATAAAATTACTCACAATTTTCAAGATTTCGATCGCCTGAAAATTTCCCCAAATCAGTGACGAGCCATAGATAAACATCACAAATCGAAGAACCAGATAGCCGCAGGAACTAGAGCTTCAGAGATTAACGGTTTCGTCAAGCAACAAAACGATTTGGGGATTCAATAATGAAAACCCTAGGGCAGCCGCCATTTTTGATTTTCCAGAGAATAAAAAGGATCGGACTAAACAAATGAAGGATGGTGCAACCAACAACCAAAGAGGCCGGCCATTTTACAAAGGGGGTTCAAGATTTTGAAAGGGGATGACCCTTTAATTATTTAACTCCTTTTGATATTTATTAACTAGGGTTTCATATTTTGTTTTGTAATTTTTGTTGTAATTTCTTTTGTAAACCAATCTGAACAGTTTACTAGTCTGTCAAATTAGGAGTTACTGACTACGGGGTTGTAGGCAGGGAAAATCTGATCTTGGAGACAAAGATCAGTCAGGGTTTTTAGTATAGGGTTAGTGCAGCAGCAGGTATTGCGAGTGTACAAAACTGTGTAGGCGGTTAGCGAGGGTCGCGAGTCTGTAAGTTTGTGTATGCGGGAGTCTGTATAATTCTATAATAGAAACCTTGGGGAATGCAGCAGTAGGCAGGGTTGCCGAAGCTGGGTATATCTGTGTCTTATTTATTTACAGCATTTATTTACTCTGATCATTATTTGTGCTGTGATATTTTTAATATTATATACTCAGTTAAAAACTGTGATAAACCCTATTCACCCCCCTCTAGGGTTAATCTAGATCCAACAGGGTCGACCTTGGGGTCGACCAGGGGGGCGACCTGGGAGTCGACCTAGGTGACATAGGTCGACCATGGGGTCGACCTAGGGGTCAACCTCCCCCTATTTCCAGATCCGTGGACAGATTCATTTTTCTGAATTTAGAAACCCGTTCTGACCAGATTCGTTGATCTCTATGCTATATAAACACCCCTAAGGCTACAGTTTTCTCTACACAATTTCATAACGCCTATACTCTGCCCTAATTCATATTAAAATAAATCAATGGCGTCGCTACTCTGCTGAAACCTAAGCTAGAACTAGTGCATATTCTTCTTCCAATCTGCATAGGATTAAAAGAGAACAACTACAACCCTTTTTCTTTTAGAATCATACCAAGGTGAGTACGGTTATTTTCAGATATGAAATTTAATTATGATCTTAACATGGTTATAAATCTGAATTGGAGATTATACATATTCTTATTTATCAGATCTATTTTTCTATGTATATCTATCTTATTCTTGTTTATCAGATCTGTTTTTCTGTGTAGATCTATCTTATTCTTGTTTATCAGATCTGTTTTTCTATGTAGATCTATCTTATTAATATTATTGTAACTATTATGTATCTCTTCCTTCTTTCAGTTCTATAATGAGGCTACAACGATCCTGAGCCAAATCTCATAAGAGATTGACGCACGAACGCTAAATTTGGGGAAAATAGTGAATGACACATAACTAGACATGATGATTTATGACTAATTTGAGAAAAAAACATATGTTGTAATTTAAGATCTAGATCTAGGCATACTATATATGATAGTCTGTGATTTGGAAGAAGGAGAATTATTCTGTATATGACTTAGGCGTAAAGATCTATATTAAAATATGATAACTATTAAACATGAACTCGCCTAAACGGGGATTTTTGTACATTTGCATATGATGAAATTAAAGGCTATAATTTGGCATAATTCATATTGTATATCATGATTTGAGTTTTTTGGAGAATATTCTGTACTGTGTATATTTAACTAAAATTTTGGGCATATGTTATATTGTGAATTATGACCATAATTTTGGCATGTAAAATTAGGCTTAATTTTATGATTAGGCGAGGTATGTCAATGGAATTTTAAGGGATGATTAAATCTGTTAAATTGCCTAATCTGCTAAATTTATTGAAACTGAATACGGTAATTTAGGGTATGAAAATCTGTAGGCTCGATCTAAAATTGAGCAAAACAAGTAAATTGAACTTTGAATAATCTGCTGTAACTTGTAAAGAAGTTTGATTTGCTGAATTGGCATAATTAGTCTGATATTGGCATATTCTGTGAATGAATATTTTAGCTAAAAATAAGAATGCTGAGACGCGAGGTTAGACTCTGTTTGCGGTAGAAGCCTGCACGGACCCAACCGGCTTAACCAGCAACCACAAACTATCAGTCTAATGTGAGAGGTCGTAGGCATAAAGATGCTTAGACACGAGGTTAGGTCTGGCTTGTGGCAGAAGTCTGCCCGGAACCGCTCGGCACATCCAACGGCCATAAGCTACCGACCTAATGTGAGAGGTCTATGCATTAATATTTAATTAATGCAAATATAAGATAAATATGATGCCTAAAAACGTGTTGGGTGGATAAGGTTAAATCAACTGGACTAATGAATCTAATAAACCCATTTGAAAATCTATAGGCCCAATACAAGGTTAGGTGAAACAATCTGTAAGTATGTTAATCTGTATATCTGATCCGTTAGTGTGAAAACTTGTTAATTTGTATATCTGATTCGTTAGTCTAAAAACTTGTTAACCTGTATGTCTGATCTGAGAACTAGTTAATTTGTACTTTGTACATATGAAATCTATAAGCAAGTAAATCTGAAATCTGTTAGTCTGGGGACACAAGGTTAGGAGGGGTAATTACTTGTGTCATCTATTATTTGGGATCCATATTAGTCAGTAACCCTTTCTGATATCAAAACTATGACCAACACTAGGTAGGGGTCTAAGGCACGCTTATTGAACTAATTATAAGAGGTTCATTCTGATAACGGAGAGGGGTGTTGTAACACCCCGTAATTCTGATAATATTAATATTCACAAATTATAGAATAACTAATCTCAGACGTGAGAATTGTGGGAAATGGGTTGCGCCATTGTGTTCGTCTCGGAATTCTGGTTGAAATAGAGTCCGAGTTTGCATGATTTGGACTTCGTATGAAGAAGTTATGGTCATCGGAAGTTTTAGAAAATTCAAAACAGCTCACAGGAAAATTTAAAATTCGAACAGAAAGTGCAGAAGCGGGCTGGGCGGGAAAATTCCCGCCCAGGTAGGTCGACTGGGGAGTCGACACTAGTGTCGACCTCCCCCCTAGATCGACTACCATGTTGACCTCCCCCCCCCTCCCAGGTCGACTACAGTGTCGACCTGGGTGTCCACCTGGTCAGTCGGCTAGGGTTTGAAGGAGCCCAATTTTGAGCTGCTGATGTGTCTTTAGGGCTGAGTTGGCAAATTAAACGGTTCAGTTTAGTTCTGAGTTGATCTGACGGTCTAAATAAACCCTAAACTCTATAAATACCTAGGTAGTCTCTCACCCTAACTCACATGAAAAATAGAATAGCTACCGTCATACCGTCGCCATGGAACTCAGTGGAGCCTCCGCCAACAAAGAAGGAAGAAAAGCTAATCAAAACCTAATTCTACCCAACTCTAAAGCAAATCAAGACTCTCTTTCTCTTCTAATTGTGAGTATGATGATCTTAACAAGATTATTGATAAACTAATTCGATTAAGTCATGAATGGATTATAAGTGAATGATGTGGATTATCATATATGTTGATGTAAACCCTTTGCTATCATGTATGTTGTAAATTCTATGTTATGTGATGATGATATCCTATATGTTGTAAATCATGCTATGATGATGTTATATATGTTGAAAGTTTCTATGCTAAGTTGTGATAAATCATACATGCTTTAAAGTCATGATGTTACTATCTATGCTAATTAGTTCATGTTAATCAAATATAATATTGATACTATTTGGGCTATGTGGATCTATATGACAAGTCACATATGCAAGTTTAGGTTGATTAGTAAAAGTTATGAACATATGCCATGACATCTAGAATTATGCTATGACATATGTGAAATTCTATGCTAGTTCACACCATCATTATGTTGCCTAAAACGCCATATGCAAGTTTATACATAAATTTGGGTTATGATCATATCATGTAAATTGTGACATTTAACAAGTTGACACCTTTAGATCCTTAACATATGTAGTTTATGCAAGTTTCACCCCTATTATGATTAGATTCATTTTAATTGTGATGTGATGATTTATTTTTGTGCTATAAGTTAGACTATTCGAGTCTAACGCATATTCTGCGTTGAATAAGCGAACGTAAAAACGTGGGGTATCGGTAATATTAAGGATTTAATATTAAGAAGTTAGGGTGCAATTGATATGATTTTGCATGCCATAAGTGGATGGCCATAATTGAGTCAATTATGGACATCATTAAAATTGTAAGACTTAACCAAACACACATGTAAATGAACATGACTAAGAGGGTTAAGTGGGATATACTAGTGGACAAGCTTAGGTGGGTAGCTTGTGGGGGCCCATTTCAACCAGTATCCCAAACGTATCTTTGTGGGCTCGACCCAAGTCGAGGACGGGTCACGCATACTGGGCTTGACTATAAGAGGCCAAAACGGGGAGCGGTGGCAACGCAAGTCCAACGGGTTTCATATGCATGTGTGGACCCGGGCTGGTAGGTAAGACGTTGTTGCATCGTGTAGGTATAAGTCGTGCATTCTCAAGTTGTATCGGGTTGCCACTTTAGGGGAGTGATACACCCCACTGTGGGGCCAGCACGGGTATCTACGAGTAGGGAGCCGATCGCAAGTGGGTAGTAGGGTACACCTAGTGGAGAAAGGGGCAGACGGCACCTATGTAGTCAGCTAGGGGTACGCAAGGCTATTTATATAGTTTCTGTGTGAGGCAAGCGGGATCAACCTTTAGGGTGACTGGTGCGGTGCAGTGTAGTAATGTGCGGTGCAATGTAATAATCATTCGTTAGTAATTAGGTATGCCTTCAACGTTATCTTTCACGTTATCATTACCTGCTCATTCCATCCTAATAGTTCATAGACATTTACTTGTCTTCCAACTTATGCCTTAGTCTAGTTATTTTGATAATAGTATTGTTAGAATTATCATACTCGCCAGACTTTATGTCTGACCCCCTCCATTTCTATCCTTTTTCCCCCTCCAGGTCCTCAGGTTGGACCCAACTCTAGTGGAGTTTGATTGGATTGCTTTATCTCTCTTGGAAAGCTTGGACCGTTGAAGTAAAGTCCAGCTTGTTATCTTCTTTAATGGCTATTTGTGTAATGGGATTATGTATTTTGTTTTATGAAGATGGATATTGTACTTGACTCTGATTTATGGTTTTATGATCTAACAAACATGTTTAATTTCCGCTGCAATAAAATGAAGTTTTAGATTTCCAAGTACTACTTATTATCTGTCTTGTTGTAATTTTTCTGTTCTATATTCACTTATAACCTCCATGGAAGTTAATGCATTCCCTTTGTGAGTGACATTAATGGACGTGGGGTGTTACACTTGGTATCAGAGCCAGGTTACCAGAACAGATAATTTTTTTAGAAAAACTATTTTTCTAAAGTATTTTTGGAAGAGGTGTTTTCAAAAATTGTCTTAATGAGTAATTTAAACAGGAAAGTTTTTATGGAAAACATAATCCCCAAATAGCCATATATCATTATCTTTCGAATTCTCCATTTTGAATCTTTCCTTTTTCGTTTCGGCATGGCTGAAGATCTTAACCTTCCGGACGGTGTAACGATACCAGGATGGTATAGGAGGTTATTAGAGGCTAGGGCCGCTGCAGGTCCAGCCAATGTTCCTCCACCACCAGTTGCACCCGTTCCTCCTCCTCGCGTAGATACTTTTGCAAAGACGTGCAAGGAATTCAAGGCTATGGGTGGAAAACCTTTTCAAGGGTCAGAAACGTTTGTGGAAGCTTGAGATTGGCTTAAGGAGGTGGAAGAATTGCTAGAAATCTTTGAAGTAGAAGAAGGAAGGAAACTTCGTTTAGCAGCTCGGTTAATGAAGGGAGAGGCCTCGTTTTGGTGGGAGGTCACTGATGGGGAGCGTCCTGTTGATTCTTGGGCGGATTTCAGACGTAGGTTCGAGGCGAAGTTTCTCTCAAGGGCGGAAGAAAATCTATATATGGAAAGGTTCTTGACGTTGAAGCAAGGAAGCTCATCAGTGAAAGAATATGTTAACAAATTTAATCAGTTAGCAAGGTTTGGCTTGGACTTAGTAAACACGGCGGAGAAGAAGGCTCTGAGGTTCGTTAATGGATTGAATGAACCATTGCAAGGGTTGGCTATGACCCACATCCCTATGGGGGCCACCTTTGAGAAGCTAGTAGAAATGGCGCTCATGCACGAGGAGAAAAGCGCTAATACTAATAAGGCACCCGAGAAGAAAGGGGATCAAAAGAAACCACAACAGCAAAACAAGAAGGGTGGTAAAGACAATAACGGCAAGGGAAAGAAGAAATGCTTTAACTGTGGGACACCAGGCCATCTCAACAAGGATTGCCGAAAGAAAAAGAAGATTGCATGTTTTCATTGTGGTGAAGCGGGACATCTAGTGAAGGACTGCCCAAAGAAGGGGCAGAGGGCAGGGACTACCTCGGGAGGACAGGTGCAGGCCCTTATGGCACCAGGCCAGGCAAGGGGACAAGTTCAGGCTCTCGCGGTCCCACCGCTGCAAGAACGAGGTAGAACCATTTCTGTTGAAAGCTTAGTTTTTCTGTTTGATCATCCTGTCCGTACCTTATTCGATTCGGACGCATCGCATTCGTTTATCTCTACATCATTAGTTGAATCACTGCACTTAAACACCAGTTTAGTAGAGGATCCCTTAGTTGTTTCGAATCCAATAGGGGGCTCAGCTTATTTGTCCATGATGTGTTTGGATTTGAAAATTTCTATACTTAGCATTGAGTTTAGATGTGATGCTTATGTGTTGGGCTTCACAGGCTATGGGCTAATTTTAGGAATGGATTGGTTATCCAGAAATGGGGTCGTTCTTGATTGTGAAAGGAGAGTAGTTAGGCTCGTGACTCTCCTTGGCAACACTCTCGGAATCTTTTGTAATCCCATAAATTCTGTTATGCTAAGTTATTTAGAATCGCTTGACGCGTCTGAGGAAAATCTACGATCTGTTAGAGTGGTCCGAGAATATTCGGATGTGTTTGAGGAGGTGAAGGGCCTGCCTCCGAAGCGGGAGATAGATTTTCGAATGTATCTTGTGGATAATGCGAAACCAGTATCTTTGCCAGTACGCCACATGGCTCCATGTGAAAGGAGGGAACTCGATAAGCAAGTGAAGGAGTTGCTTGAGAAGGGGTTTATAAGACGAAGTATATCGGAGAGGGGTGCTCCAGTAGTATTTGCCACGAAGGCGGATGAGTCCCTTAGAGTTTTTGTGGACTATAGAGAACTTAATAAGCTTACTAAGAAGAACAGACACCCACTGCTGAGGATTGACGATCTCTTTGATCAGTTAGTTGGCGCCTCAGTGTTTTCGCAGTTGGACTTAGCCACTGGTTTCCATCAATTGATAGTGGCTGAGGATAGCATTGACAAGACTGCCCTTAGGACTCCGGACGGTTTCTTTGAATGGCTAGTGATGCCCTTCGGTTTGACAAACGCCCCCGCATACTTTGTTGATCTGATGTGTAGGGTGTTTAGGGAGTACCTTAATAAAATCGTGGTGGTCTTTGTAGACGACATCTTGATCTTTTCTAAGAATGAAGAAGAGCATGCCCTACATCTTAGGGAAGCGTTGGAGACTCTACGAGCGCATAACCTTAAGTTAGACTATACAATGATTTATTTTTGTGCTATAAGTTAGACTATTCGAGTCTAATGTATATTCTGCGTTGAATAAGCGAACGTATAAACGTGGGGTAGCGGTAATATTAAGGATTTAATATTAAGAAGTTGGGGTGCAATTGATATGATTTTGCATGCCATAAGTGGATGGCCATAATTGAGTCAATTATGGACATCATTAAAATTGTAAGACTTAACCAAACACACATGTAAATGAACATGACTAAGAGGGTTAAGTGGGATGTACTAGTGGACAAGCTTAGGTGGGTAGCTTGGGGGGCCCATTTCAACCAGTATCCCAAACGTATCTTTGTGGGCTCGACCCAAGTCGAGGACGGGACACGCATACTGGGCTTGACTATAAGAGGCCAAAACGGGGAGCGGTGGCAACGCAAGTCCAACGGGTTTCATATGCGTGTGTGGACCCGGGCTGGTAGGTAAGACGTTGTTGCATCGTGTAGGTATAAGCCATGCATTCTCAAGTTGTATCGGGTTGCCACTTTAGGGGAGTGATACACCCCACTGTGGGGCCAACACGGGTATCTACGAGTAGGGAGCCGATCGCAAGTGGGTAGTGGGGTACACCTAGTGGAGATAGGGGCAGACGACACCTATGTAGTCAGCTAGGGGTACGCAAGGCTATTTATATAGTTTCTGTGTGAGGCAAGCGGGATCAACCTTTAGGGTGACTGGTGCGGTGCAGTGTAGTAATGTGCGGTGCAGTGTAGTAATCATTCGTTAGTAATTAGGTATGCCTTCAACGTTATCTTTCACGTTATCATTATCTGCTCATTCCATACCTAATAGTTCATAGACATTTACTTGTCTTCCAGCTTATGCCTTAGTCTAGTTATTTTGATAATAGTATCGTTAGAATTATCATACTCGCCAGACTTTATGTCTGACCCCATCCATTTCGATCCTTTTTCCACCTCCAAGTCCTCAGGTTGGACCCAGCTCTAGTGGAGTTTGATTGGATTGCTTTATCTCTCTTGGAAAGCTTGGACCATTGAAGTAAAGTCCAGCTTGTTATCTTCTTTAATGGTTATTTGTGTAATGGGATTATGTATTTTGTTTTATGAAGATGGATATTTACTTGACTCTGATTTATGGTTTTATGATGTAACAAACATGTTTAATTTCCGCTGCAATAAAATGAAATTTTAGATTTCCAAGTACTACTTATTATCTGTCTTGTTGTAATTTTTCTGTTCTATATTCACTTATAACCTCCATGGAAGTTAATGCATTCCCTTTGTGAGTGACATTAATGGACGTGGGGTGTTATAGGTGTTGATGGTACATTCCAACCAGGTCGTGTGCGTGCGTAGATCCGATCTGCTCTGAGAATGTAAGACGCCGTGACATCTATAAATAGGTCTGTGTCTTTCTGTAAGTTGCCACTTTAGGGAGTGATACACCCTTCTATGGGGCCGACACAGGGTATTTATGTATTAGAGAGCCGATCGCTTGGGGTAGAATTTAGGGTACACCTAGTTCTGTCAGTTTCTGTTGGGGTACCGTATGTTTCTGTTGGGGTGGTAACACCTGTCTGTTTCTGTGTGGTACCGTCTATTGGGGTGGTAAAGGCCCGTCACTAGTGTACACCTAATTCTAACATTCTGTTTCCATAGGGAATATTCTGCTTCCATCTCTGATTCCGTTTCTACTTCTGTTTCTATACCGTCTGTCTCTGTTCGGGTTGTAAAGGCCCATTACTAGCATTCTGTTTCTATACTTTCTATCTCTGTTCGGGTGGTAATGGCCCATTACTAGCATTCTGTTTCTGTACGTCTGTCTCTATTAGGGTGGTAAAGGCCCATTTCTAATATCGTGTTTCTGAAGAGATCTTTCTGTTTCTGTTTAAGACATTAGGACAACACCTAATTCTGCTATACTAGTATTAGTGCATAGAAGTGAAGAGTAAGTAAAAAGCTTATCTTAGCCTATGTCATTATGTTTCTTCTGTTAGCCTGCTACTCCTGTTACGGTCATCTCTCATCTAGTTTTATTTACATGTCATGAAACTATTATCTGTTTATATGCTGAAAGTCACTGGACTCACCAGACTTTTGTCTGACCTAGTTTATTTCGCCTCTTTTCTTCTATTTTCCCCTCCACAGGTTCTTAGGGTGGAAACATAGGAGCTTGATTCAGATTTCATCTACTTGAAGTGCTTGAAGTATTGCTTCGCTTTGATTCTACATATTTATGGCATTCTCTGTTGGGATTATGGCTTTAAAATTTGTACTCTGAAGGCTTTTGTACAAGACTGATATTTATGTACTTGAATTTCGGTATTGTGGTTTTAATTGATGTAACCAAACTTATTTCTGTTTTCGTTGCAATAAAGTTATAAAATTTTTCAAGTACTACTTTAAGTATCTATTTAGTAATATTATGTTCTGTTTACTTATAAAGTTCCACCAAAGTTAAGGCATTCCCTTTGTGAGTGACCTTAACGGAGGTGGGGTGTTACAAATAAGGTCGCCTTTGTGAAACATATTGACAATTTTTTGAACAACCATGATATTATTTGGGTAGCTTGGTCCAAAAAACACATTGTAGGTAATCATAATTTTTGGACTATGGCTCCTTCACCAAACATGAGATGGACATGGTTATGTTTTTTTAAGACTAGAACATCTATTCTCCTTTTTTTAAATTTTATGCTTCTGTTTTCATGAACATTAGTTTCTGGCATGATCTATGGATCGACTATGGCTTAATACTTAATAAAGTTATACCATATCATGAAAAAAACTTGTTTAGCATTCATGAGCTAGCTACTGTGTGGAGTTTACGTGATAATAACAGGTTCATGCTACCAAGAACAACCTCGACAATCTGCGCTGGTTTTTGTAGAAGGATACATGCTCTACCGCCTTCAACTTCGAGCGTAGTCAGAACTACTTGGGCCACGTCAGGTGAGAAATATTCCATTAGACAAATGTACCAAAGTTTTATGGGTGTGACAAACATGCCATGTTGCAGATGGCAGAGAATAATCTGGAAAGGACATTATTAAGCTAAAGATAATTTCTTTCTCTGGGAAGTGATACACAATGCCCTCTTAACTAAAGTTAAACTGGTAGCAAGAGGAATGGATCTGCCTATCTACTGCATCTTTTGTGACACGGAACCAGAGGACATCAGACACATTTATTTCGAATGTGACATTATTAGGGAAATATGGAAAGACATGATGAGCAAGGCTAGTAGGGATCGCATAGAGCAAAACAGTGATGACAAATGGAGCAGCTTACATAAATTCATAACAATTGGTAACTAGTAGGCCAATCTTCTTTGTTTCATACTGAAGAGATTTGTTCTCGCTGTATGTAAAATCCACAACAAAAGGACCTTCATGCCTGGGAAATTTATTCCCAATACTCAGATGAAAATGCACATCATGTGTGAGATTCGAAATGGGATTCAAATGATGAACCACGTCTTCGGCTCCGGGATTTGGAGCTAGTGCGAGTTTTGCCAAAAATGTGGCGCACTGCATTTTTTATGTTGTTTTCTACGTGGTTGATATCCATGTTTCGAAGTATTCTATTTCCCATTTTTTTTATCTCTTCTTTGTTACAATGTATTCTTTCCTTGGTTATCAATAACGTGGTAGGGGACAACCCGTCGGCATTGCCAAAAAAAGAAGAATGTAAATCTAATTTATTAAGCAGAATAACTGAATCGCCATTCACTTGATAAAGTTCACAGGCTAGTAAGTACTGAGTCTCGTACATAATAATGTATATGGAGCAAAGAATATATAAGCTAGAGGTAAGTTTTATTACTTCATTACATTTACTGATAATGTAAGTGGATATATATATATATGTGTGTGTGTGTGTGTATTTTAAGAAACACAAATAAGAATCCTTTGAAAAGTTCAAAGAAGTCAAAAATGAAGTTCAAAACCAACTTTGATAAAAAAAACAAATACTCTTTGAACAGATCAAGAGAATATTTAAGCCAATAATTTAAATCACTATCCAAATAAGTTTGAAATTGTTTTATAACTCACTTCACTTAGAACACCATCCTGGAATGGTGTATTTGAAAGAGAAATCCCACCTTATAAGATATGGTACCATTAATGATAAGTCTTATACATCTTTCAATAAATTAAATTTAAAAGAATTGCATTTATTCCTATTAAAACAAGCTTAAAGGCGCCATATAAGATATGGACTAGGAAATGTCATGGTGTGCCTAATGCGAAGATTTGGGATGCAAAGCGTTTATTAAATTTCCTTCTGCTGATAAGATTAGACCCAAATGAATATTATTTCTATAAATTCTCTGAGAATAAAATATTTATTGCTCAATTTGGTATCCTTTTAAAGGAGAGGCAGTCTCTAATATACCGATGGGAATGAAATAAAATTCGAATGTCCCGAAAACCACAAAATACCATTGAATCTTGTATAAACAAGAAATTGAGTGGGAGTAACACAATAATTCTAATATTATTTAATAACACAATTGTTATTGTGAATAATGTTTGTTTTAAAACAAGAAATAAAATACTAATTCAAAGAAAGAAAATGTTTGGATTAATAAGTTCATAATTGAACATAATTCATTGTTGATCCAATGATTTACATTGAGATAACAATATGGCTATTTCTCAGGCCTAAAACCTTAAACTCACTATTGATCCAAACATATATTCAAGAAATATAATTCTTATGTGAAGTTGCTCACACAACAAATAAACATATCCGCAAAGTTACAAAAGTTGCAATGTTGTTGACCTATAGAATTAAACTCTATCATAGCAGAAGTTTAATAATAGTCACACTAGTTTCATGAGTATACGATACATGAATGATTGACTCTAGTGCAAGTTGGAGATTGTTAAGTTTAGGCCTTAAAGGCAATCCATTTGATGTGATTAATAACATTGTTGATGTTATTTTATTTGGAATAAAATATTCTATTATGTTATATTTGCTGTGTAATATAAATTCTAACATAATTGAACTGCTTAGAATAATAATAAGGATTTATGTAGTTAAAGTAAGTGACTTGTATTTGAGATTATATAATATATTAAGTATTATAATTCTTAAATGTTCCCAGTCAAGTTTTATTGTTTATATAGGACAACAATAGAACACTGAGACTAGTATGTTTGATGACTGATGATCACACCTCATTGATCATTAATATACGTGATATTAATTCCAAGACATAAATATGTATTGGAGAATATCGTATCGGGCTGACCCAATGTGTGAAAACTACATAGAATATAATTAACAGTATCATAAGTTATTCTGATAGTGACAACGATGTAATGGTCCTCAGACCTAAAATCATTATAGTTTTATTCGAGGATATTTATGTTTTGATATCATATAAAGTTACTTGTGACAAAGTAGACGATAATGGCGATTATTGGATACATCTCGAATCGAATGAAAATTATGAATAATATTGATGGAATTTAACCCTACAATATATTTGTAGTGATATCCATGGGCCTCTTGATTTAGTGAGACTGCGAAATGCATGGTCATGCTCAAATGTTGGTTTGTTTTAAGCAGTCTACTCATCGACCAAGATAAAAGAATATAAATAGGGTGATACGATCCATGCCTTAAGATTGATTCGGGATGTACTAGTAAAATGGATTATATTACATTAATACACTGATCACGAAAGGTTTCATCGAATCGTTGATCTTATTATAATTACTTGGTTAGCAGCGACGTATTGCTAGAAGCCAATGATTGTTTAAAAATTTAAATACAATTGAAATTATTGCCAATGTTGTAATAACATATAGGGTCACATACTTCGAACGTAATAAAGAGGAAACCATTATTTTGGTAAATAAGATATCAATCCATTGGGATTTTATTTTGGTTTGAAAGGGTATACTGGTTGATTCCATATTTGATGGTACACGTATGGTTTCAAAGGGGCTAAACATTCCTTTGAGTAAAACACATATAAATGGATGATAATTTTTAAGATATCAGATTGGCCAAAAAGAAAAATGAAATCCCCTTTTAATTAAAACACCAAAAAGGATGGAGGCTCGCACCTTTGTTCCTCCTTTTTCTTCTTCAATCGGATTGAAAAAGAAAGCGTTCCTATGGATATTTCTAGAGATATGGCGACTTGCTGTGTTTTGCGATTCGCTTCTTCTAGATTTTACCAACGTTCCAGAATCAAAAGAAAAGAATCCAACTTGATTTTGTGAAATCGCAATGATCTCACAAGGTACAATTCTCAATTTATAGATTATTATGTAGATCCAATAGAAATTTGGTTGAAATTTTATTTATTTGACATGAATTCGACCTCAAATTTCTTATAATGGTATCGGGACTAGGGTTTATGGTAATCTGTATTTTGAGTATGACTAGGTTTCAGTCTATTCGATCATATCAAACCCGACAGTATTGTGAACTCGATTGATCGAATAATTTAAATTAAATCTAGTCAAAATGAAATTATTTCATTTGAAAATGTTTTGTATATGATACGAAGATTAAATAAATATCTAGATTTAAATTAGTTGTCTTATTCTAGTTTCAACGTTTAAACCATGCCATGTTTAAAATTCTGGTATGTTATAGTTTAAGAATAAACCTAGATTTGATATTACTGTAAATCTGAGATGGATTATAAATTAATATATGATATTAATTTTAAACAAAGCTCAGATCCTTTTTATCATATTGGATGATATGAGATACATTTATATCTAGATTAAACAACTGACTTTGTATGCTTTATCAAACATATTTGTATTCAATTTTAGTATCGTCTGCATATAAACAATACTTATTCTATTTTACTAGTATCCAAAACTGTAGTACTAATATTTGTTTTATGACTTGGCAAATATGATTTGTCAGTAAGAATTACTTAAATATTTTTTTTTACTTCTGTTGATTTAATCAGATTAATCACAATCGTAATAAAACCAGATATGCTTGTTATCAAAAGAAAAAATATTGATTGTTGACCAAAATGATTGAATAATAGATTCACAGTCAAGTCCAATTTTTGATTTTTTCATCATCATGATATTGATCATGAATAAATGATGAATTCTTGGGTACAATGCAAATATTATGATCTATATTTTAATCCTGATTTTAATTCTTATATGCACTAATATGAGAATTTAAAGTAAATTCATTTATTAAGATGAAATTGTTTCAATGAGATTAAAATCAGTGTTAGATAAAAAATTAAAATTATTTATTGAAAACAAAATTTAATTTGTTGTGCAAGATTTCATAAATTGGTTTTATGTTGTTTATATACACGTAACATGCTATTTAATTCACCAACTGTTTAAGGGAAGTCTTAAGCGGCATAGGTGTTCTACCGTAATATCAATTAAGTAGTAGCATGAGGCGTCCGCCGGAGGGGGTCTTAAATGGCTATATGTCGGCCTACCCTAAACCGATACTAAGCGACGAGATACTACTAATTTTACTTGTGAGAATATATGCATTTAAGAACATTGACGTACTAGGTTAGGGTCTTAAGTGGCTAGGGTCCTCCTTAGGGTTATAAGAGATCATGAGAATCTATCTTTAAATAATATCTTAGGATAGCCTTTAAGTGACCAAGGATGTCCATCTCGTTGGGTCTTCACCCTAAATGCATCAGTAGAGGTCCTAAGTGATTGATTCAGATATCCACCTCATTGATTAGAATATTTCTTTGTATGTGTGTGCTTATGTGTTTCGTAGACATACCTTGACATATATATAACCTACCAAAATCTAGGGCATAATCTTTAAGCAAATATTGTTTTTAGTCATACATGACTTTTTGTTCTGACCGCTCTCCTTAACATATCTAACAGGTCAATAAGTGGGGCAATGACTCAATGGACGAAACGATGATGGAGCCTGCAGAAGGCGACGAGACCATTATGCTATTATTATTTATTATTGCTATTTTTCTTATGGAAACCTTGGATTGTAAACAATGAGGATGTGCCATTATGAATAATTGTATTTGACAATTTATATCAAAATCTATGGATTTTAATAAATGGTGCATCTTATTTTGGTATTATACTTTTTCATTCCACTGTGTGTGATTCCATAATGTTTTATTATTTGTTATTCTGTGCAAATGTAATTCCTTATAGGAACCAACGATCCATTTAGAGTGGGGTCTAAGTTTCGATGTTCCTTTTCTAGGTCGAAATTTAGGCCCACTCTGAGCGGGTTGTTACATTTGGTATCAGAGCATACGTTGATTGATTACAGGAAAATATATACTTATGAAAGACGTACTTATTATTTTGAAAAAGTATTTTCAAAATTTTTACTATATGTATAAGTGTGTGTGTGTATGTGTGTGTGTGTGTATAAAGTATGCATATCTTTTGAAAAGAGCATTTGTAGGTCTTTTTAGAAAGGGCTTGGCATTAAATTCAGAAATAATCTGGAAGCTATAAAGTAATATAACAACCTCCTTGTCAATTTAGAGATCTGTAAGCATTGGATAGTTATAGATTTTTAGATTTTGGAGCATGGAAAGGATTGAAACCTCATTATTCAGCAAGTGATATATGGAAATTAATCAGACGAAAAATTTATTATGGTAAAGAAAACATTCAAATAGGTGTCCATTAGGTGAACAACTAATATGGACCAATTTTAGAAATATGTCCTGTTTTTCTAATAAACGAAAGTACATCTCTGATTATTGACATAAACTTCGAGAATAGAGCTATGAATGCCTATGATTTCAAAGGAACGCTAAATGGTCAGGAAGGAAAGTATTAATGGATTTATTAGGACCATTTATAGATATGAATATTTGGGTAAGATGTTAAAATGTCCATAAGAATAAGCAATATTTAAAAAGGTTTAATTGGACATAATGGACATGTATTAGGAATGTGTAGGGATGGGAAAAATTAAAGAATATGGAAGAAAAAGGGTTAATTCAAGATATAGACTTCCCTAATGTAACGACCTAAGGATTTTCGGCCCTAAAAATCGATATAAATACAATCCCGTGTCTCATGTCAACCTTCCAAGCACTGAAATCCCAGGAACTTATTAGAAAGAAATTAGAGGGCGAGGTAAGAAAGAAAGAAATATTAGAATAGAAGAAGAAGAACCATCACAACACAGAGTCTCACATCGCAGCGGAACAAAATATAATACATAAATAAATCTTTATTGAGAGCTTTTAATAATACTTACAATCATCAGAGTACATCACACATCTGGACAGCTATAGTAACATCCTCATATACAATCACACAGTGGAATACACACCATATATATAATACATCTGGATTTCTCTAGCTCGTCTCTGGACTTCGCAGCATTCGATAACCTGAACCTGTACAACCCGGTCTAACCCGAACATTTACAAAACACCGGGACAATCTGGTGAACCAGAGTGAGAAAAACACACTAGGTTCAAGGGTAACACACAACCTGATTTTAAAGTTAAACTCTTTTCGAAAGGAAGGATAATCATAAGACCAAATCCACACATAAATACAAAAAGTTTTTACCTTACGATTACCCAAAATATTTTTGAAATCAATGTCTTTTCTAATATTATAATACTGTCTAAATACAAGTAAATATCAATTAACCAGAACGCTTGCATCTCAAGCTCCACATATATAGTATACAATCAAAACCGCGGCCGCTTATTGGATATTGGATTCTGACTATGACAGGCTATGGGACCACCTGCCATAGTGTTCTTCTAGAAGGGAATACATTGGGTTCAACAAGAACGTCTTGCAACCCGGCCCACACATGACCGACCACTCATTTCGCTTGAGTGCACCAACGGTTGGGCTCAAACCACCGTTTCCCAAAAGGGACAGCATCGAAATAGATTAAAGAAGGAAATGGATTTTCTCTAGGTAGGCAATTATACACCCTAATGGGAGCGAACCACATAGCCATGCTGCCTGCCCAATTTTTATCATTTTCCAGTTGTGAGGTTTGAACTATCTTCTGGAACACCTAGTCACCATTCACTCTGAATGCCACATTGTCAGATCCACTAGAAAAATCACTAATTGACGTCCACAAAAATACTCAAGTTGGGAGCTACCCAACTATGGCACGTTTGAAGAAATCCACGTACGTGATCCCTTTGGAAATACACTGTCAGACATCCATCCGTACAAGTCATCCAGGAATAGGATGAACCGAAGGCACCCTCCTGCTACATCCGAGGAATCACCCCAAGGATCAGTACTGAGTAGTACTTGCAATCCGTAGATTCCAACCACGACAGAATCACAGCTTATCTCCGCTTGCAAGGCAGAGAATATTAGTCGTTCTTCCGTTTATAAAGATCCACGGTCTTCAATGCTCCATCTGGATCATCTTTCTGATATTTTCACGTATTTGTTGGTCGGAATGGTTTTCGAATATAAATTCAATCCTGGTCTTTCTGTACCAACAATCGTATTGGATAGATTTGATAGTCGGTTATTTAAGTATTAAAATAAACAGCGATTCAATCATTATAATGCAATGAGTTCACTGGTTCCGTATTCAGCATCACTTGGCCTTTTAATTAAAATAAATGTAAATTTAAAACTCTTGAATATTTCGATATTACAAATATAACTTTCCGCTTCTTATTTAACATAAGATTTTATTAAACAAATTCATTTTAATACTTAGGAAAAATCCTATGTCATATTCTGTTTTCCATTTTCACTTCCAAAACATTAGCCACATTATTATCTAATATGGGGAAATCAATTCAATTTATTACTTGTAAAATAACATTATGGAATATCCATTGTTTCATTACTTGAAAACAATAATCCATGCCTATCCTTATAGAATAGTACTCAACTTTACGTTTCCTTTTAAACCTCACGAATATCGCTAAAATCTTACGTAATCCCCATTTTATTTCCCTTTTATTTTGAAATCCCCATTATATATTTTTTCCAAATTTTCACTAAAATGTTGCGTTATTATTTCTCTAATGAAATAATAAATTATTACCAACCCCTTTTACCATTACCAAGTAATATCATCCCCAGATAATCCTGAAGTCATTCAAGTTGTGGTATTTAATTACCTCTCAGACCTTGATGAACAACGTTCATACCTTAAGGTGGATACTAGTTGTAATCCAACAACCAATATTTCATTTAATATCAATACAAATTCAATTTAACTATTTAATTCAAATACGATTTCATTAAACCTTCTTACTTTTTGAAAATCATTTTCTTGAATATAACCATTATTCCTTAATTCCGTAAATGAGTAATTTCTTATGAACAACACCTTTTTTAACTCTGCCTCTTAAAACAAATTCATTTTTTATAATTCGGATTTGATTACAAAATCCTACGACCACTTCTTTTACCAATTCACCAATCCCTTTTCAAATCCATTCAACCATTCCTGCTTTGGAAATCTTATTTTAATTCCCCCTTTTTACTTAATCCCATTATTAAGTAACGTTAACTGTAAATTTATGCTTTACCATCTCACCTCTTTTTATAAATCGCGTTTATATAATTCTAGTTTAAAATAATCCCTGTTCATAACTCCTTTCACCATTCAATTAGATCTCATTTCAATTTCAATTACTTTTAAAATGAATTTCAATTAAAAAGTAATTCCCTAAATTGTTATTAATTAAAATAATAATTTACTTTGATTTATTAACTACTTTCATAGTTAATTTCTTTATTAACTAAAATAAATATTAATTCCCTTTTTAAAAATCTTATTAAAATTTAAACAATATTCATTAAACTATTTTATTAGAATAATTAAAAAACTAATTTAATAATTAATCCTAATTAAAAATGGATGACTTAGTCAACTCAAAACACGATTATCCCATTAACCGATTCCAATTCGTTCTTTCTTTAAATTAATTAATAGTATAATTAATTTAAATAATTCCATATAATTGTTTCTTAACAAAACAATTATCCAAATTTAACGGTTAGGATAATTTCAATTCACAAGTTTATAAAACTGATTAACATCAGAATTTACTCTATAAAATCAATTAATAATAAATTATAAATTTAAATAATAAATAATAATCATTTATTTCCTTTTCTATACTTTTATTAAAAATAATATATATTTAAAAATCTATCTTCAGTTATAAAATAAATTTTAAAACTTTGGTTATATCGATCTGCTTGACAGTAAATCCATATAAACAAAACAATTTAAACTTAGGCTAGTTATTGTTGGTTACTCAACCAATATTGGCCATTTATTAAAACAAAACAACCGTTGAATTTAGATTCAATGTCTATGATCAAATCAATCATCAAATCAGAACAGTTCATATATTGATAATATGAAAATAAATAATGCCTAATATATTTGAGGAATCCCATTGGATTCCTCCAACCTACTCTTCCCTGTATTCAAGTTGGTTATTTCAAATCAGATCATGCAAGTCCATTTAACTGATAATTCATATAATAGTAAATAATGACTATATAACATCAACCAATCAACAAAACAATTCAAACAACAAAAACAGTTAAACACGTTTATTATAAACGTGACCAACAAGGTAAGTTACCTCCGTTGGATCCAATCGTTAAAATAACGATTTGGTATTTCACTAAAATTAAACAATGGTTTAATTTCATCGATTATGTAACGACCCGCAAATCTGCATTATCTGAGTTGACTAATAACACCGCACGTCCAACCCAAATCGTACAGAAATATGAATCATTATTAGAAAGAAGTTGGAGGATGAGAAATAAAAAGAAAGAAAGGTTAGAATAGAAGAAAACGAAGATCACAAACTCACGGCAGAACGAATAAAATATATTAAATAACATAATTTTTGAAATACAACTCAGTAATTGGATATACATACCATTATCAGAGCACAACAGCTATTCCTGGAACAGTTATAAACACCTGTTTTTTCAGATACAACATAGTACATAGCGGAAATATGATAGTCTATAGCTAACTAGTGAAGCCTCCTGCTTCCAACTTCTCCAAGTGAATCTTAAAATCCCTACAACTTGACTTCCCATACAAATTTGGGCACCCAAGAGTTTAGGGAAAATAAAACAAAATAAACTCTGGGTCAGTCATGGGACTGGTGTGAGTAAACTCCAACCATTTGTTTAACTTTCAAAATCCCTTCGAAAGAAAAGATAACATAAGACCAGCCCACACATAAACATGGACGGTTTTTACCTTACTATAACCCAAAACACTTTAATACAAAATCCAGTGATATTATAATAGTGTCTAAATCAAATAAATAATAATCTAGCAGAACACTTGCATCTCACGCTCCACATACATAGTATAAAATCAAAAACCGCAGGGTGCTTATTGGAGATTGGATTTCCAACATGACAAGATATGGAACCACCTTTCGGTAGTGTATCTCTTGAGAGGAATACACTGCGTTCAACAAGAACATCTTGCAACCCGGCCCACACATGACCGACCACTCATTTTGCTTGAGTGTATCGAATGTATATCACCAACGGTTGGAATCAGCAACCGTTTCCTGAATGGGGCAGCATCGAATAGAATAAGGAATTAAACGAATCTCTAGAAAGGTGATAATACACCCTAATGGGAGAGCCATGCTGCCTGCCCGATTTCTGTCATTTCCCGGTTGTTGAGGCCTGAGGCTACGATTACTTTCTATTCATTGATAGCACAATCACTTTGAATGCCACATTATCAGATCTGTTAATCACTAATTGATTTGCACAAATATTCTAGATGTTATGCTAAGGGAATAAATCCGTTGCCACCATGTATATTTATACAGAACAATATATTAGATCATTGGAAATACTTTGTCAGACATTCGTCCATATACGTTCGTTCTGGGACTGAATGAAACTGAAGGCACAATTTCTATTAAAAGAAAAAGCCCTTGCACTTTACTCCGTCTTCGATTATCTTCATATAATCTGATTCGCAACGCTACTGCCAATACAGAGTGTTTCACGGTTAATGATCCAACCGGTCTCTCCATATTGACAACGATATTGGCAAACACTTCAATAGTCGGTTATTTAACTATCGAAGAAAAACAAGCATCCATTCAAAACAATCAAACAATCACTGGGTCCCTTTATTACCATTCATTAATTAAATCACCCTTTCCATTTCCTTATCAATATTTGTTAAACAAATATTTTCAATTATCACTTCGGTCTCTTACATTCTTTGGAAAGCATTTCTATATCTCGCCTTCTTTTATTTTCTACACTTAGAAAATATATTCTATTTGAAATTGAAGTAATTCCAATCACTTATCTCTTTCCCGACTACTTTAATTATACTCAGGAAATATTTACTGTTACATTTCCAAAATTCCATAACTTGGGTTAAAATGAATGCTATGTAAAACATCGTTACAACAACCCAAAATATTTTATTCAACTAACTGTTATCCAACACTTCTCTTTGAGATTTGGGTCTTGCTATTTATCAATTAAAAATGAAATCAATCAAGTTGGGGTAAAATTACCTCTCAGACCTTGACTGAAAACATCATTAACTTCAAAACAGTCAAATCCACTTACCTCGAATAATTAACATTATAAAAACCAATTATTCACATTTAAACGTATATATGTTTCTCTTTCTATTACCAGCCTATCGATTTCCTTTTTATTTATAATATTCTATTCATAAATTCGTTTCCTTATCGAATTCTGTCTAACGACACGGATTTCGCCCGGACCTAATCGATCGCTAAACCGACCAAGACTGTTCGATTCCCGCATACGCTAACTCTGGGCATAGAACACATCAGAACAAATAACAGAAGACTTTTATAAACATCATAATAATGTTACATCAGAGTTCAGAATATATCAGAGTATATCAAAAAAAAATTACAGCGGAAGATTAATTTACAATAAATATAATACAATGCACAGGAAATATAAAATAACACAGTTTGGAAGATTAGTTTACAATAAATATAATACAATTTACAGGAAATATAAAATAACACAGCGGAAGACGATAAATGCACTGGATACAACTTAAAGCTTCAATCCAGAATCCTGCTCAATACATCTGCGAAATAAAACTACTCGACTACCCGTGTGGAAAATAGGGGCACTCGAGTTTGCAAGGGAAAAGCAAACTACAGGTCAGTCATGGGACTGGTGTGAGAAAACTCTAAATAGTTATAACCTTATATAAATCATATTGCATATCATGGGACCACGCCGCTAACGCGGAACGGGTTTACCCCTATGAATGCCAGTGTATAAACAACAATCAATATAGACATATGGATCTACTATGCATCAATCAACGTGCAATATCCCAATCTACCCACTTAGATTAATAACTACACTTAGATTTTCCAAATCCAATTCAATTTATAGAAATTATTCCTTTGGACTATATTTCCCGATTTCCATTTCAAAACATTTGAAATACATATCTAACTTTCTATATCAAAGTAGATTTCACAACAGCATCTCAAATCAAATTGTTTGGAAATATGAATTCCAAAACATAACAATGCATACAAACAAGTATGCAATCAAATATCGTGCTCCCCATCGACAAGGCAAAGTGTACGCACCTAGCAACTCGATATATATAAATGTGCACCTACCCCACACAGGAGCAGGCTACACCGACAATGCACCTCCCACACATGGAGAGCATACACTGCCCTCCCACCCATACTTTTAGTCTCAGGGTTACCTGAATCTTTAGCCACATACTAAATAATTTCATATCTCGAAGTAGGGAAAATCATTTCACAACATAATAATCACAAGTACTTTCAAAATATAGTACTTCACATCAGTAATTCACACATATTATCAGTCACAATTAATCACATAACCTTTGAGCTCGTACGTCTCAAAGAAGGGTGTTAAGCAAGAGAATAAATTCTCCGCTACCAAACAGATACATCATTAATAGCAACTAATCAAATATGTGATGAACCACAATGTAACACATAATACATTTCAAAATCTCTTCGATAATATCGGGTTCAGGCCTCGAAATCCTTTCTGTTTTATAAAACATTTTTATAAAACATCCCCTGTCCAAAATCGGGAATACATTTCTTTTCACTTAAGAAAAATATATCATTTCACAATCATTCATTAAATTTGAAATGAACACAACATCGCTAAACACCTTATCGTCAAATCGTGAAGTGTTTCACAAGGCGTTAGCACACAGATATCTTTACCCAACCCAATGCTAAATGTAAAGGCATATTCTGCTCATAAACTGGTGGAGCACCATCCAAACAATCAACCACAATAAATATCAACAACTAAGTAAATTTGTTTTAATCACATCATGTTTTTTGGTAAATTTAATCACCATTCATTCATCCAAATCTAATTAAAGATTTATTCAAACCCCAATTGGTTTCATCTCTAAAATCATTTCATATTGATTGTTCTACTTTTTGGAAATTAATCCTGCTTTTACGCGGGTTAAAGAACCAATGTCATTTAAACATAGTTCACGACAAACCCCAAATCCAATTTGATATTAAACACAAGGTTCTGAATAGAAAATAGTACCGGCTTATATTCAACATCAAATTCTGAAACCAACAACATTGGAAATAACGATATTAATATATCTTTCAAATTTCCACAACCATATCTGTATAATCACGAAATCCAACATCGAAATATTCCGAAGATAATTTCGATTCCAATCCATTCCAATTCATATATTGGAAATTCTAGTTATTTTTAAAACCATTTCAAATCCAATTTATTTATTTAAAAATAAATAAATTATTATTCTAGTTAATAACTAGTTCATTTCGATAAAAATCTATTTTTATCAAATATGGGATTTTCTAGCCCAGTTCTTTCCAAATCATTTATTATGATTTTACACTAATTATTGATATTTTTAATACTTTTATCAAGGCCCGTATAGTCGATTTCCATAAACGGCCATCGAACTGCACTTACAACGATTTTTTTCAAATTTGATTTGGACATAATTCCAAATCCATCCATTAGATTTCAAATCTCTAATATTCGTTAGAAAGCTCTTTTCAATACGAACCCAACGGTTCCGGTTTCAGGAGAATCCGACGGTCGGATCTCCCGCAATGTCAATTCGAAGTCAATGGTCGAAATTCGCGAACTGCCGCAGCGCGGCGCATGCTATTCAGGCCATTTAATATATATAATATATATTTCGTCGATTTCCTTTTTAAAACGTATTTTATAAATCGTTTTAAATTCATTTTCAAAATGATTTCAACTTCATATTCAATTTCTAATCAAAATTGAATATTCCATATACACGACAATTTTATATAGTGTATACATATGTTAAAAATTATATTTTTAACAATCAAATCATTTTCACATTTCATATATATATATATATATATATATGTATATCGTTTTCATTTCATATATACATCGTTTTCACATTTCATATATATATCATTTTTATTTCATATATATATATCGTTTTCACATTTCATATATATATATATATATATCGTTTTCATTTCATATATATATATATATATATATTATTTCCACCTTTCATATATATAATATATTCACATTTCAATATATAAGATATTTTCACTTTTCAATATATACGATATTTTCACTTTCAATATATACGATATTTTCACTTTTCAATATATACGATATTTTCACTTTTCAATACATACGATATTTTCACTTTTCAATATATACGATATTTTCACTTTTCAATATATACGATATTTTCACTTTTTAATATATACGATATTTTCACTTTTCAATATATACGATATTTTCACTTTTCAATGTATATGATATTTATTTCATTTCACATCACGATCACTTTATTTCATTTCACATCACGATCAATTTTCACATAGAATACAATCAAACAAGTCGTCCATGGTCTGTGGACGACGGGAAGCAGTTCATATATGCTGTTACAAAATAAATAACTGTACAAAAAAAATTAAAGTGAGAGAATTCTCATATTGATCGGTTTCAGAAATCGTTAATAAACGATTATTTAATTAAATTAAACATGATGTTTAATTTAACTAAACTTCGTACGAGCTCCAAATTTTGTTCCAATCCGTTCTGCAGTGTAGTTCTTGCGAAGACGATTCCAATGATCCACGGTTTGCAAATTTCGGTAATTGTTTGCAAAAGTTATACTTGTTTAACCATCTAACAATTTAATTGTCATTAACATACAATTAAGTAATTAATTAACTTAGCTTAAGGAAATAAAAAGGCTGTCTTCTACGTTTCAGTGCAGATCGAGAAACCCATCATCATTCGTTTCTAGGGTTGACAATCGCAGCCGCCACAAGCTCCTTGACCCCGATCAGCTGGCGCGACCTGATGCGGCTACCAGAGGGCTCCCCACGCATGGAGATCAAGGCAACTCGGTCCACCCCTCGGCGAGAGAAACCGGTTCGATCGTGAGCCTTTTGAGGCGGAAAATCCAACACAACACTCCACGAAACCCAATCAAACCCATACAAATTTAAAGCTCTTGGAACGCTCTTTAATTTCTGAATTGAAAGTGGTTTGAATTGATGACTGAATTGGGTGCGATTTGAGATGGAAAATAGGGAGATTATGGCCCTTGATTTGGCTTGGCGGCGACCTGAAATGAATAAGGGTTTCTAGGGTTTTCTTTCCCCTTTTATAGTAATTAAATAATAATATTTTATTCCATTATTAATTTGATTAATAAAAATATAGAGTTGATAACTCCAATAAGAGAATGTAAGGTGAATTGACCAAATCGAATCAAAATATTGAACTAAATTCATTTCAACTCGATTTCGATTCAAATCAATTTCAATTCAAATCGGTTTCAATTCAAATCGATTTCAGTTCACTTTCAATACGTTTTAAATTCAATTCAAAACGATTTCAATTCTATTTCAATCTAATTCGAATTTCAATTCTATTCAGTTTAATTCGAATTTCAATTCTTTTCAAAATATCAGATTTTGAAATCACTTTCGATATTCATTGTAAAATCAATAAAATCGACAAAATTCCCGTTCGTGTTAAAATGGCGTTTAACTACATAACACGGCTTCAAATTTCAATATTCACTGAATATTGTTTTAAAATAATTGATAATTCTGAACTGGAACCAGACACAGTCAATTACCATATAATGTGATTATATGGATTTCACACAACAAATGTGTATAACTATAAAGAAAACAGCAATCCATCATCCAGAGTGCATTCTACACTGTATAAGCATTGAATATAAATATTCAACGCTTACATAGCCTGTCAATTAATCGATCGACATACAACTAATTATTAGGATTAGTGTATGTCATATTTCATCCCAATACCCGTGTGGGGTTTTCAAACAACAAACATAGGTTCTATTTTTGCAGTTGGGCGATGTGTAAAATTTATCGTCCCAATCAATATCAGTCAAATGTGTGTATATAAACAAATCATCTGATTTGTTTATAAATATTTTATTTTATATACACATTAAAAATTATATTTTTAACTATAAAATATTTATTCAATCCACATCACACAATCAATTTTCAAAACACATCAATCAAACAAGTCATCCATGGTCTGGGGATGACGGGTGTCCGGTGCTACTAAACATCGTCTGCATCCTAATATATATTTTAAACTAGAAGTAAAAATAAAATGAGGAGTTCTCACCATTGGGATCCACTCCGCCATTCTATTCTGAATTTATGATCGATTGGATTTGCCCGAAATTCCTACGCCATCCTTTTCACGCTGTTCATATTAAAAATCAAAATTTTAATACGATGTTTATATATTTCTAAAAATATCATTTTTATATTTTCAAAAATCTGATCTTTATATTTTCAAAACAATGTATTTTATATTTTAAAAACAAAGTATTTTCACCTTTTTCTACACAAAGTATATTCATATTTGTCTCTAAACAAAGTATATTCATATTTTTCTTAACAAAGTATATTCATATTTTTCTTAACAAAGTATATTCATATTTTTCTCTAAACAAAGTATATTCATATTTTTCTCTAAACAAAGTATATTCATATTTTTCTCAACAAAGTATATTCATATTTTTCAAACTTATCCTATTTTTATCTATAAAACTTAGTTAAATAATTAACTAATTATATAATGTTTAAACATAACGGAAAAATTCCGTTACCTTCTTCTTGCTCAACTCCAGGCCGATTTACTGTCACCCACGCTCCACCTTAGGGCTTCAATTTGCCATCGCCACGCCACGTCGGAGGAGGATCAGAGCACACCCCCTGGAGCGCCGCGGTGCCACGCGCCTACGCCAGGAGCAGCGACGAACCCGTGCATCCGTAGGCCCCTCGATTTCTGTTCGAACAGATTCACTTCGAGGTGGAAATTCACCCAAATTAACATACCATATTCGATCAAACCACCCTTGATTGAAAGCCGATGGAGAGATCTATGAATTCAATTTTGGAGTTAAGTTTAATTACATGGGGATTGAGCGAATTTAGGGATCTGTTTTGGGAGAGCTTCTACCGTTGGAACGAAGAGGGAGGCAACTTATCGGACTTGACCACGCGATAGATATTATAGGGTTTGACCAATTTGACCCTTATATATATTTATAATTTTAATTATTCCAATTTCTAAAATCCTAGTTTATTAACCCTAACTCCAAATTGCACCCGACGAATGTCAACCCTAGCTAATTAACCCCATTCCGGACACAATGGGATAGGTCCCGTAACCCACTTTGATCGTTTCGATCAGTTTTCATTTAAATTTACAATATAAACGCGTATATATTTAATTTAAACGCACATTTCAATTTACCGTGGCCACAAACGAACTCTAAAAATTCCAGAAAAATTATTTCTAGCTTCGTATTGACGATACGGTCCTAACAAAACTAATTTCATGAAATTCTGATACCGTTTGAAAAATGTCTTTTTCTGGTCGATCGAAATTGACTAAAACTGTTTAAACACGTTTAACTTCGCCATGCTTACATATTGACTCAGAAAATTATGAAATTTGGAACCTAGGAATAATTTGACATCCCGGATCCAACAAAAGTGGTTTCGTCAAAAACGAAGGTCGTTTGGAAAATTTTCATTTTTAAGGGCCAGAATTCCACAGCGACTATTCTGAATTTTCAAATGGGCATATATTTTTATCCCCACGATGAAATTTCAAATTTTTCGGATTCGTTGGAAAGATATTCATAAATAGATTCTAATATTTTTGGTTTCACCAAAATCCGGTTTATTTTGCACCCGGTACATTCATTTGAATTTTGAAATCGAAATATCAAACTTTAGCGCCATTTTCAATTCCTTTTATCATTTAAAATAAATATATATATTCGAACGACGATCTATATAAATATATATGTTCGAATTATATTTAAAATAAATTTCTCGTCGATACTATTCAAAATAATCATTTTAAATATTCAAACTTCACCAAAATTGGTAAAATAAAAATTTTAAATTGGCTCAGAATTTCCGAGTTATTGCAATCTCCCCACTTAAAACTTTTCGTCCCCAAAAAGGAACGAAGCTAAAAGTTGTTTAACTAACTAACTCAACTTCCATTATTTTCATTACGGCTTAAGTTCTTCAACTTTTCAGTTTCTAAGAACTTTTCAAATTTTTCAAAAATTTGACTAACACCCTAAATTTTCAAAAAATTTCGCCATGACCTCCCCTGCACCGGGGACTTCGGGATATTTCAAATAGCCTCCCATGGCCCTCATCTATCCAAAAAGAAAAAGAAACAGCCAAGCGGCTAGCCAATCGGCTCATAAAATCGTCCAAAACCCAATAAATTAGTAAACATGTACCTATTTGTCAAGCAAACAATTTTATTTCTCTTCTCTAGCCTCCTTGCTATGACCTGTTCAATGTAAGTACATGTATATGCAGGCAAATGCGATAAATTTTCAATACAATTCACTATTTGGTTCAATTAGGCTAAAGGATCCACATTTAATTAGTCATACAATAATCAAACAACACAATCAGCAATCAATTAGTTGATTAGCTTTTAATCACATAACTTTATTACGTATCCCAAAAATTAGTTTTTTGATGTCAAATCACAACAATAAGCCCTGTCTAATTTTGGTTCTCACACCAGTCTAATGGAAATATATAGATATCACACCTTCGGCACTCGAACCCAAATGACTGATGCTGTACAGTCATCAATAGTTTCATCTCCAGGCGACTAGAGTGTGATTCTATATCTACCCAATATATTAAAACTTCGAATACACGCGGAACAGACATATATGCAAAATCTTTATATACTGGATAGTCCAAATCAATATAAATAAATATTCAAATATGAATAATTCGATTTAAATTTTCAAAACAAAAATTGTTTTCAATTTAAAAATATACTCTCCACACTCGTTCTAGGATACTACTGATACTATCTCTAACGAGTCATTCTTATTGGATATTACTAATCCAATTCTGATGAATTCTTTCGTTTGGTTCTAACGTGTCTTGTTCTCGAGCTTTGTAAACCAAAGCTCTGATACCAACTGAAACGACCTGAACTTCCCCGGTAAGGAATGCCCGGATTGAATTGAGGACAAGACAAATTCGAACGCAAACAGAAGAACATTTCATTGTTAATTGCAACAATTTCATCAGAATACAAGAATATACAGAGTATGAATAAATATTACGCAGAAAATATCGGAGATTTAAATTACATTTAAATACATCGCAGCGGAAAATAATACAAAACACAACTAGAATTAATACACGGATACAGAGCTTTCCAAGTATCGTTCCAGCTGTAAATCAGGATCCGGTGAATATAAATCTGCAAAACCAAAACTACTAGCTGCCCGTGTCAAAAATAAGGGCAACCAGAGTTTAGATTAAAACAATAAACTCCAGGTCAGTCATGGGACTGGTGTGAGAACTAAAACAGTTATTAATCTTTATTTTAAAGTTAGGTAAATCAAGGGACCACGCCGTATAACACGGAACGGGTTTCCTCCCAAGAATACCATTGTATAAAACAACAGCGCTATGCTAAATATAGAACAATGTAGCTATTATAAGACCCAGGTCCCATCACACAATGCAACGCAAGCTGGAGGATAGGGTTTTACCTTATAATAGCCAAGAATGCTTGATACGCTAAATTTCATGTTTTATTATTACTATAAGTGTATAGTGTTAAAAAATATTCAATCATAAATATCAATCATACACGGCATGGGTACCATATATCATGTCACCATACTAGGATCTACAATCAAAACCGCAAATGTCACGTATTTGGAAGTTGGATTTCCATCTGTGAACCGAGGCAAGGGATCGTCCTCTACCAAATTCGAGACTCTCTAGTCCGAGCCTTAGGCAAGCGCGTAGACAAGCCCTAGATCATCAAGGACGGTCCATCGATGTGGATTATTATGCCTGAACACTGCGTTTCCCCACACTTTGGGGCGTAAATGAGCCAACGAATGACTCCATTGGCTTCACATAGTCACCGATATATCTGAGGCGCCTCACAAACCAACAACCACATAAGCCAAACTCATCAGGGCGTGTCAAACCATTGGCGCCACTTCTAACTAGAAAGAAACGCATGTCCTCCCCGATGTCCTCTCCCGTTTTTGGTTCACAACCGGGGTATGAGGCTCACGAATCAACGTTACACAAAGCTATGCCACACAGGCCGTGCTTTGATCATGAACCACAAGACTCTGCTTTTCAACAGAAGCCTTGATCATTTGCATCTTAGCATGCCACACAGGCACACCACTCCATGCAACCGATATCCATAAATCACACAGAATGATATCCAATGTCAGACACACAGTCTATCTACAACTCCGTTCTGGGTCTGAACGAAATCGGAGGCACCTTGTACCCCGCATATCCATCGATTTCCAAGTACGTCTGGACGACAACTAACTGATTCCCTCCTTTTGGGTGCACGGCCCAATCAAGATCAACAGTAATCACCCAAACGACGTGAAGACCTCCGGTCTTCAACCACCATCTTCCTCTTCGACACCACGTCGAATCAGTTATTCAGAATGGGATAAACCCGGTCTTTCTGAATAACTCGCGTATATAATAAACAAGTGTTACACAAACACAACATATGCCTCATTCCAATTCATCAGTCAGTAATCGTAAATTAACAAGAGAATAATTCCCCAAACATTAACCCCGAAGGCCGAAACCAACATCAAATCAATACCTAGGAAACCATTCTTCTTAGCTAACCTACAGTTAGTTTCTAAATTTCACGTTCTTAGGGAAAGGTTCCCATTAATTTTATCAAAGATAAATTCTTTTAAATTTATTCTTTAATCTTCCTTTGAATATCACTTCAAACTAGTCGGGATTAGCGAACCACACCGAAGTAATCATTTATTAAATTTCCCAATCCCAACCTATTCATCCCATGAAGTAAAACTGATAATACTTCATATCTAACACCAAGGTGTTATCGGTGAATTCAATTATCATTTCACGTTCAAATCTAATTAAAAATTTAACTATCGCCTGGAGAAAAACTGGTGATACTCCATTCTCGATCTTTTCAATCTAATTAAAGATTCATTAAAACTCCACTTAGTTTTAATCTTTAACTGGGTTAAAGAACCGATGTCATTTAAAACACGGTTGTAATAACCCGAAAATCTGGGCCAGTTTAAAATATTTATTTTGGCAATTTAAGCGAATTTTGATTATTTAAAATGAATTATTTTAAATAATATCGACGAGAAATTTATTTTCAATAGCATTAGAACGTATATATTATATACGTCGTCGTTAGAATATATAATATTTATATATAATTATAAATAGAATTGAAAATGGCGCGGTAGTTCGATAATTCAATTTCAAACTTCAATTTAATGTACCGGGTGCAAAACAATCCGGATTTTAGTGAAACCAAAAATAATAGGATCTAATAGATGATATCTGTCCAACGAATCCGAATAATCAAATTTTCATAGCGGGAATCAAAAGATATGTCCAGTTGAAAATTCTGAATAGTCGCTATGGAATTCAGGCCCTTAAAAATGGACATTTTGCAAACGACCTCGGATTTCGACGAAACCAGTTTTGTTGGGTCCGGGATGTGAAGTTATTGCTAGGTTTCAAATTTCATAATTTTTCGAATCAATATGTGAGCGTGGCAAAGGAAAACGCGTTTGACCAGTTTCAGTTGATTTTAATCGACTGGAAAATGGCCATTTTTCCAACGGCCTCAGAATTCGACGAAACTAGTTTTGTTAGGACCGTATCGTCAATACGAAGCCAGAAAATATTTTTCCGGAATTTTTCTAGTTAGTATGTGACCCCGGTAATTTGAAATGTATGTTTAAAATTCAATATATAGATTTAAATGTAAGTTCAATGGAAACTGATTGTAACTATCGAATCAGCTTGCGATACATATCCCATTGTGTTCGGAATGGGGGTAAAACACTATGGACGACAGGCGGTGGGCCTCGTTTCGAGGTCGTATGAAAAAGTCAACTTTTAAGTAAATAAATAAATTATATAATAAAAAAAAAATATCTCCCTCTCCTTATATCCGCTCAGGCCCCCCGCCCACGTTTAAATCAATTCAAAAAAAAAAAATGGAGGGCGCGAGGCCGCCGCCGCCCCAGGCGGAACACCGCCGAAACCCCCCCCCCCCCTCTCCTTCCGCCGCCTCCTTCCTTCTCCTCCCCCCCACTCCTTCTTCTTCGACTGCGACATCCCCCAGGCCACCGCACCACCCAATCTCGCCTAAAACCGACTCCCCAGCAGCGCCGCCAGCCTCCCACGCCACCGCGCCCGGCCTCCCCCTTCCGCCTCACCCCTACAGCCTCCACGACCCTGAAACCGCCGCCCCCTTTTGTTTCAAACCCTAAATCGAGCCAATCTGCCACTGCCTGGACCGCCAGCGCCACCCTGACCCCTTAGCGGCCCGACGCCACCCTCCTCCGACTATCTCCGGCCCCGTGGGTCATTCTTTGACCAAAACAGCAAACGTAAGTTTTTATTTTTGGTTTTAATTTTTTTTTTCTTGTTTGGTTAAGGTAATTAGTTTGTTAGAAGTAAAAGTTTAGATTTTTATATATTCAAAGTTCGGATTTTTATATAATCAAAGATAGGTGTTTTTTTATATATAATCAAAAATATGATTTTTGTTCATAGAAAAGATGAGATTTTTATTATGAGGTAGGCATTGTAAAAATATAAGAAGTAGAATTAAAAATATGATTTTTATATATTGAACTTCGAATTAAAAATATGATTTTTATATATTGAACTTCGAATTAAAAATATGATTTTTATATATTGAACTTCGAAATAAAAATAAGAATACCATTGCTTTTAAAATAGGAAAACCATTGTTTTGAAACATAAAATTTGCATTATGTTGAAATATAAAAATTCATTGAGTTGAAAATATAATCTTGTTTGTATAAAAATATAACCTTTGGTTTGTTTAAAAATATAATTCTTAATGTCGGAAAGAAGTGGTAAAGGTATGTTTTTTTTATATAGTATGTATGCTATATTAAAAATAGTAGAACTATGAAAATATTTTTATATAAAGCTAAAAATATAATTTTTAGCCTAAGTGTGCTATTCTAAAAATAATTAAGTTATGAAAATATTTTTAGTTCGCTAAAAATATGATTTCTTTGTCAATGATATAAAAATGTAAGCTTTATAATGAAGTAGCGATAAAAAAATATGATTTTTATATACTAGAGAAAAATAAAAATGTGATTTTTATATATGTAGCGAATGCGGATGACGAAAGTGACCAGAGGCGAGCGACGAAGATTTTCTACATAAAAAGAGTCAAGATGTTTGGATAGCTATTGGTGAGAATTTCTCACCTTTCAATTTCATTTTCTAGTTATATATATATACTAGGATGCAGACGGTGCTTAGCAGCACCCGACACCCGTCATCCACAGACCATGGATGGCTTGTTTGTTAAATTGTTTGGTTGTGTAGTTGGTTAGATTATTTGATTGGAATTTTAATTGTTTGGTGATTTTGATTGATGTGTGAATGGCGTGGGCCTTCACTAGACCGGGGATAAGGCTAGGCCTCGTCCCGTTTCTAGTATCGTGCCGTCATGCCGCCGAAATTTTTCTAAAATAAGTTAGAAAAATAAAAATATCATTTTATTGAATAAATGAATTGAATAGAAATTCATAGGTTGGAATAAAATGTTTTATCGTTAAAAATATAATTTTTAACGTGAAGTGAATAAAATAAAATATTCATTTACAAACCGGACGGTTTGTCCATGTACACCTATTTGAATGACATTGATTGGGTCGATAAATTTTACACATCGCCCAACTGCACAAATAAAATCTGTGTTTGATTGTTTGAAACCCCACACGGGTGTTGGGATGAAATTTGAAGTTCACTCATCCTGATTGATTAAATATGTCGATCGATCGATTGACAGGCTGTTATAAGCGTTAGATATCTATATTTGATGCTTATACAGTGTAGTGCACTTTGGTTGATGGTTGATTAAATTTCAATGCTATTATATACATGTGTTGTATGGAATCCATATAATTAACTTTATATGGTGATTGATTGGGCCTCATTCCAATTTGAAAAATAAAGAATGATATAAAATAAAGGTTCATGTGTTGACAGTACTCATCCATTGAGATTGGTCATGTGTTGAACGAAATAATTTGAAAAAGAGATATTTGAAATAGAATATTTGAAATAGAAATTTATGAAGCCGTGTTGATTAGATTGACGCCATTTTGACGTGAACGATATTTATAACGATTTCGAAATGAATTGAATTGAAAACGATTTCGAAATGAATTGAATTGAAAACGATTTCGAAATGAATTGAATTGAAAACGATTTCGAAATAAATTGAATTGAAAACGATTTCGAAATGAATTGAATTGAAAACGATTTCGAAATGAATTGAATTGAAAACGATTTCGAAATGAATTGAATTGAAAACGATTTTCAAATGAATTCAAATTGAATTGAAATTTGAATTGAATAGAGATGAATTTTCAAAACGAATTTATAAAGAAGAATTCAATTTTGATTTGAATTGAAAAGAAAGTTGAAATTGCTTTTGAAACGAATTTAAAACTATTTATATAATTCGTTTTAAATAGAAATCGACGAAATATATATTATATATATAATATAATGGCCTGAATAGAACGCGCCGCGCCGCGGCAGTTCGCGAATTTCGACCATTTATTTCAAACGGACATTACGGGAGATCCGACCGTCGGATTCTCCTAAAACCGGAACCGTTGGGTTCGTATCGAAAAGAGATTTCTAACGAAGATTAGAAATTTGAAATCTAACGGTTGGATTTGGAGTTACGTCCAAATGAAATTTGGAAAAGGTCGCTGTAAGTGCAGTTCGATGACCGTTGATGGAAATCGACTGTACAGGCCTTGATAAAATTATTAAAAATAGTAATAATTTGTGTAAAATCATAAGAAATGATTTGTGAAGAATTGGGATGAAAAACTCCATATTTGAAAAGATAAAAATAGATTTTTATCGAAATGAACTAGTTTTGAACTAGAAAAATAATTCTATTTATTTTTAAATAAATAAATTGAATTTGAAATGGTTTTGAAAATAACCAGAATTTCCAATGATTGCATTGGAATGGATTTGAATCGAAATTGTCTTCGGAATATTTCGATGTTGGATTTCGTGATGATACAGATATTGTTATGGGAATTTGAAAGATATATATATATATATATATATCGTTATTTCCAATACGATATTTGTTAGTCGTAGAATTTGATATTGAATATAAGCCGGTATATTTTCTATTCAGAGCCTTGTGTTTAATATCAAATGTGATTTGGGTTTGTCGTGAATGGTGTCTTCACTAACACTGTTCTTGAACCCAGTTGAGAAAAGATTAAATCTTTTTATTTAGATTTAATGAAGAGTACTAATTAAATGATATTTAATTAGAATTGGATTGGTATTGATTTTTGGGTTTATCGGGAACAGTGTTTTAAATAACACTCGTTCTTTAACCCGATAATTAATGAATGTGATTTTGGGTTTATCGTGAACTGTGTTTTAAATGACACTGATTCTTTAATCCAGTTAAAGATTAAAACTAAGTGGAGTTTTAATGAATCTTTAATTAGATTGAAAAGATCGAGAATGGAGTATCACCAGTTTTGCTCCAGGCGATAGTTAAATCTTTAATTAGATTTGAACGTGAAATGGTAATTGAATTTACCGATAACACCGTGGTGTTAGATATGAAGTATAACCAGTTTTACTTCATGGGATGAATAGGTTGGGATTGGGAAATAAAATAAATGATTACTTCGGTGTGGTTCGCTAATCCCGACTAGTTTGAATTGATATTCAAAGGAGATTAAAGAATAAATTTAAAGAATTTATCTTGGATAAAATTAATGGGAACTTTTCCCAAAGTATGGGAATATTTGAAAAAAAGAATATTCTGAATTGGAATGAGGCGTATGTTGTGTTTGTGTAACACTTTTATAATATATACGCGAGTTATTCAGAAAGACCGGGTTTATCCCATTCTGAATAACTGATTCGACGTGGTGTCGAAGATGAAGACGGTGGTCGAAGACCAGAAGTCTTCACGTCGTTTGGGTGATTATTGATGATCTTGATTGGGCTGTACACCCAAGAAGATGGAAACAGTTGGTGATCGTCCAGACGTACTTGGAGATCGATGGATATGCGGGGTACTAGGTGCCTCCGGTTTCGTTCAGACCCAGAACGGACTTGTAAATAGACTGTGTGTCTGACATTGGATTTTAGTCCGTGTGATTGATCTCTATTAAATATATATCTGTTTGGCGGCGGAGAATTTATTCTCTTGCTTAACGCCCTTCTCTGAGACGTACGAGCTCAGGGGTTATATATTGATGGATATCAAATGCATGGAGTGAATTGCCTGTGTGGCATGCCTAAGTGGCAATTGATCGAGGCTTCTGTTGAAAAGCAAAGTCTTGTGGTGATGATCAAAGCACAGCCTGTGTGGCACAGCTTTGTGTAACGTGAATTCGCGAGCCTCGCACCCCGGTTGTGAACCAGAAACGGGAGAGGACATCAGGGAGGGAATGCGTTTCTTTCTAGCTAGGGTGGTGTCAGTGACCTACCAGCCCTGACATTTATATACTTTTCACCTGTGTGGTTGTTGCTGTTGCGAGGCGCCTCGGTTTGATCGGACGATCCGGGTCCGATGGAGTCATTCGTTGGCTCATTTGCGCCCCAAAGGGCGGGGAGACGTATTGTTCAGGCATAATAATCCACATCGGTGGACCGGCCCTGACGATCCAGGGGGCAGTTGCGGCTGTTCCTGAGACATGGTAGGCTAGATTGTCTCGAATCGGTAGAGGACGATCCCTGGCCTCGGTTCATAGATGGAAACCCAATTTCCAAATACGTGACATTTGCGGTTTTATTTGTAAACCTATATATGGCGACATGATATATGGTACCCATGCCGCCTATGATTGATACTTATGATTTGAAGTTGTTTTATACACTATGCACTTATTATAGTATCAAATGATTTGTTTCAAACTATCCAGCATTCTTTGGCTGTTATAAGGGAAAACCCTATCCCCCGGCTTGCGTTGCATTGTGTGATAGGACCTGGGTCTTATAACAGCTTCATTTTTCTTTATTTAGCATTGCGCTGTTTGTTTTATGCACTGGTATTCTTGGGAGGAAACCCGTTCCGTGCTATACGGCGTGGTCCCTTGATTTACCTAACTTTAAAAACAAAGATTAAAAACTGTTTTAGTTCTCACACCAGTCACATGACTGACCTGGGGTTTATTGTTTTAACCTAAACTCTGGGTGCCCTTATTTTGACACGGGCAGCTAGTAGTTTTGGTTTTGCAGATTTATATTCACAGGATCCTGGTTTACAGCTGGAACGATATCCGGAAAGCTTTGTATCCGTATATCTCTTCTAGTTGTGTATTGTATTATTTTCCGCTGTTATGTAATTTATTGTAATCTCTGATATTTCTGTGTAATATTTATTTGTTTATACTCTGTATATTCTTGTAATCTGATGCATTGTTGTAATATACAATGAAATGTTCTTCCGTCTGCGTTTTGTTGTGGCTTGTTCTCGAACTATCCGACGCTTTCCTTTACGGGGAAGTTACGGGTTTTTACAGTTGGTATCAGAGCTTTGGTTTACAGAGCAGAGAACAAGGCACATTAGAACCATACGAAAGAATTCATCAGATATTGGATTAGCAATATCCAATTAGAATGACTCGTTAGAGATAGGATCAGTAGTATCCTAGAACGAGTGTGAAGAGTATATTTTCCAAATGAAAACAATTCTGTTTTGAAAATTTAAATCACTTATTCGTATTTGATTATTTATTTATATTGATTAGGACAGTCCAGTATATAAAGATTTTGCATATACGCCTTGCAAACGTGTATTTGAAATTTTAATATACTGGATAGATATAGAATTACACTCTAGTCGCCCGGGGGTGATTCTGATGATTGATATATCATCATCAGAATTTATATTCGAGTGACGAACGTGTAACATCTATATATTTCCTATTGACTGGTGTGAGAACCAAAAATTAGATAGGGCCTATTGTTGTGATTAGGCATCAAAAATTTGATTTTTGTATGTGTATCAAAATTATGAATTTGAAACTCTAACTCACTAATTGATTGATGTTTGTGTTGCTTGTTTAATTGTTTGATAGTTTTGAACCATTTGGCCTAATTGAACCAAATATTGAACTGTATTGAAATTTGGTCGCATTTGCTTGCATATACATGTACTTACATTGAACAGGTCATAGCAAGGAGGCTAGAGCCGAAGAATAAAATTTGTTTGCCCAACAAATAGGTACATATTTACTATAATTTACTGTTTTGTTTGGGTGATGATGATTTTGTGAGCCTATTGGCTAGCCGCTTGGCTTTTTCTTTTTCTTTTTGAGATTAGAAGGACCGGGGAAGCTATTTGAAATTCCCCGATGCTCCCGGTGCAGGGGAGGTTATGGCGAAATTTTTCGAAAATTTAGGGTGTTAGCCAAATTTTTGAAATTTTGAAAATTCTCAGAAACTGAAAAGTGGGAGAATGGAAGCCAGATCGAACGTAGAGCTGAATAATCAAACCACTTTCGACTTTGTTCCTTTTCGGGGACGAAAAGTTTTAAGTGGGGGAGATTGTAATAACCCGAAAATCTGGGCCAGTTTAAAATTTTTATTTTGGCAATTTAAGCGAATTTTGATTATTTAAAATGAATTATTTTAAATAATATCGACGAGAAATTTATTTTCAATAGCATTAGAACGTATATATTATATACGTCGTCGTTAGAATATATAATATTTATATATAATTATAAATAGAATTGAAAATGGCGCGGTAGTTCGATAATTCGATTTCAAACTTCAATTTAATGTACCGGGTGCAAAACAATCCGGATTTTAGTGAAACCAAAAATAATAGGATCTAATAGATGATATCTGTCCAACGAATCCGAATAATCAAATTTTCATAGCGGGAATCAAAAGATATGTCCAGTTGAAAATTCTGAATAGTCGCTATGGAATTCAGGCCCTTAAAAATGGACATTTTGCAAACGACCTCGGATTTCGAAGAAACCAGTTTTGTTGGGTCCGGGATGTGAAGTTATTGGTAGGTTTCAAATTTCATAATTTTTCGAATCAATATGTGAGCGTGGCAAAGGAAAACGCGTTTGACCAGTTTCAGTTGATTTTAATCGACTGGAAAATGGCCATTTTTCCAACGGCCTCAGAATTCGACGAAACTAGTTTTGTTAGGACCGTATCGTCAATACGAAGCCAGAAAATATTTTTCCGGAATTTTACTAGTTAGTATGTGACCCCGGTAATTTGAAATGTACGTTTAAAATTCAATATATAGATTTAAATGTAAGTTCAATGGAAACTGATTGTAACTATCGAATCAGCTTGCGATACATATCCCATTGTGTTCGGAATGGGGGTAAAACACTATGGACGACAGGCGGTGGGCCTCGTTTCGAGGTCGTATGAAAAAGTCAACTTTTAAGTAAATAAATAAATTATATAATAAAAAAAAATCTCCCTCTCCTTATATCCGCTCAGCCCCCCCCCCCACGTTTAAATCAATTCAAAAAAAAAAAAATGGAGGGCGCGAGGCCGCCGCCGCCCCAGGAGGAACACCGCCGAAACCCCCCCCCTCTCCTTCCGCCGCCTCCTTCCTTCTCCTCCCCCCCACTCCTTCTTCTCCGACTGCGACATCCCCCAGGCCACCGCACCACCCAATCTCGCCTAAAACCGACTCCCCAGCAGCGCCGCCAGCCTCCCATGCCACCGCGCCCGGCCTCCCCCTTCCGCCTCACCCCTACAGCCTCCACGACCCTGAAACCGCCGCCCCCTTTTGTTTCAAACCCTAAATCGAGCCAATCTGCCACTGCCTGGACCGCCAGCGCCACCCTGACCCCTTAGCGGCCCGACGCCACCCTCCTCCGACTATCTCCGGCCCCGTGGGTCATTCTTTGACCAAAACAGCAAACGTAAGTTTTTATTTTTGGTTTTAATTTTTTTTTCTTGTTTGGTTAAGGTAATTAGTTTGTTAGAAGTAAAAGTTTAGATTTTTATATATTCAAAGTTCGGATTTTTATATAATCAAAGATAGGTGTTTTTTTTATATATAATCAAAAATATGATTTTTGTTCATAGAAAAGATGAGATTTTTATTATGAGGTAGGCATTGTAAAAATATAAGAAGTAGAATTAAAAATATGATTTTTATATATTGAACTTCGAATTAAAAATATGATTTTTATATATTGAACTTCGAATTAAAAATATGATTTTTATATATTGAACTTCGAAATAAAAATAAGAATACCATTGCTTTTAAAATAGGAAAACCATTGTTTTGAAACATAAAATTTGCATTATGTTGAAATATAAAAATTCATTGAGTTGAAAATATAATCTTGTTTGTATAAAAATATAACCTTTGGTTTGTTTAAAAATATAATTCTTAATGTCGGAAAGAAGTGGTAAAGGTATGTTTTTTTTTATATAGTATGTATGCTATATTAAAAATAGTAGAACTTTGAAAATATTTTTATATAAAGCTAAAAATATAATTTTTAGCCTAAGTGTGCTATTCTAAAAATAATTAAGTTATGAAAATATTTTTAGTTCGCTAAAAATATGATTTCTTTGTCAATGATATAAAAATGTAAGCTTTATAATGAAGTAGCGATAAAAAAATATGATTTTTATATACTAGAGAAAAATAAAAATGTGATTTTTATATATGTAGCGAATGCGGATGACGAAAGTGACCAGAGGCGAGCGACGAAGATTTTCTACATAAAAAGAGTCAAGATGTTTGGATAGCTATTGGTGAGAATTTCTCACCTTTCAATTTCATTTTCTAGTTATATATATATACTAGGATGCAGACGGTGCTTAGCAGCACCCGACACCCGTCATCCACAGACCATGGATGGCTTGTTTGTTAAATTGTTTGGTTGTGTAGTTGGTTAGATTATTTGATTGGAATTTGAATTGTTTGGTGATTTTGATTGATGTGTGAATGGCGTGGGCCTTCACTAGACCGGGGATAAGGCTAGGCCTCGTCCCGTTTCTAGTATCGTGCCGTCATGCCGCCGAAATTTTTCTAAAATAAGTTAGAAAAATATCATTTTATTGAATAAATGAATTGAATAGAAATTCATAGGTTGGAATAAAATGTTTTATCGTTAAAAATATAATTTTTAACGTGAAGTGAATAAAATAAAATATTCATTTACAAACCGGACGGTTTGTCCATGTACACCTATTTGAATGACATTGATTGGGTCGATAAATTTTACACATCGCCCAACTGCACAAATAAAATCTGTGTTTGATTGTTTGAAACCCCACACGGGTGTTGGGATGAAATTTGAAGTTCACTCATCCTGATTGATTAAATATGTCGATCGATCGATTGACAGGCTGTTATAAGCGTTAGATATCTATATTTGATGCTTATACAGTGTAGTGCACTTTGGTTGATGGTTGATTATTTTTCAATGCTATTATATACATGTGTTGTATGGAATCCATATAATTAACTTTATATGGTGATTGATTGGGCCTCATTCCAATTTGAAAAATAAAGAATGATATAAAATAAAGGTTCATGTGTTGACAGTACTCATCCATTGAGATTGGTCATGTGTTGAACGAAATAATTTGAAAAAGAGATATTTGAAATAGAATATTTGAAATAGAAATTTATGAAGCCGTGTTGATTAGATTGACGCCATTTTGACGTGAACGATATTTATAACGATTTCGAAATGAATTGAATTGAAAACGATTTCGAAATGAATTGAATTGAAAACGATTTCGAAATGAATTGAATTGAAAACGATTTCGAAATGAATTGAATTGAAAACGATTTCGAAATGAATTGAATTGAAAACGATTTCGAAATGAATTGAATTGAAAACGATTTTCAAATGAATTCAAATTGAATTGAAATTTGAATTGAATAGAGATGAATTTTCAAAACGAATTTATAAAGAAGAATTCAATTTTGATTTGAATTGAAAAGAAAGTTGAAATTGCTTTTGAAACGAATTTAAAACTATTTATATAATTCGTTTTAAATAGAAATCGACGAAATATATATTATATATATAATATAATGGCCTGAATAGAACGCGCCGCGCCGCGGCAGTTCGCGAATTTCGACCATTTATTTCAAACGGACATTACGGGAGATCCGACCGTCGGATTCTCCTAAAACCGGAACCGTTGGGTTCGTATCGAAAAGAGCTTTCTAACGAAGATTAGAAATTTGAAATCTAACGGTTGGATTTGGAGTTACGTCCAAATGAAATTTGGAAAAGGTCGCTGTAAGTGCAGTTCGATGACCGTTGATGGAAATCGACTGTACAGGCCTTGATAAAATTATTAAAAATAGTAATAATTTGTGTCAAATCATAAGAAATGATTTGTGAAGAATTGGGATGAAAAACTCCATATTTGAAAAGATAAAAATAGATTTTTATCGAAATGAACTAGTTTTGAACTAGAAAAATAATTCTATTTATTTTTAAATAAATAAATTGAATTTGAAATGGTTTTGAAAATAACCAGAATTTCCAATGATTGCATTGGAATGGATTTGAATCGAAATTGTCTTCGGAATATTTAGATGTTGGATTTCGTGATGATACAGATATTGTTTTGGGAATTTGAAAGATATATATATATATCGTTATTTCCAATACGATATTTGTTAGTCGTAGAATTTGATATTGAATATAAGCCGGTATATTTTCTATTCAGAGCCTTGTGTTTAATATCAAATGTGATTTGGGTTTGTCGTGAATGGTGTCTTCACTAACACTGTTCTTCAACCCAGTTGAGAAAAGATTAAATCTTTTTATTTAGATTTAATGAAGAGTACTAATTAAATGATATTTAATTGGAATTGGATTGGTATTGATTTTTGGGTTTATCGGGAACAGTGTTTTAAATAACACTCGTTCTTTAACCCGATAATTAATGAATGTGATTTTGGGTTTATCGTGAGCTGTGTTTTAAATGACACTGATTCTTTAATCCAGTTAAAGATTAAAACTAAGTGGAGTTTTAATGAATCTTTAATTAGATTGAAAAGATCGAGAATGGAGTATCACCAGTTTTGCTCCAGGCGATAGTTAAATCTTTAATTAGATTTGAACGTGAAATGGTAATTGAATTTACCGATAACACCGTGGTGTTAGATATGAAGTATAACCAGTTTTACTTCATGGGATGAATAGGTTGGGATTGGGAAATAAAATAAATGATTACTTCGGTGTGGTTCGCTAATCCCGACTAGTTTGAATTGATATTCAAAGGAGATTAAAGAATAAATTTAAAGAATTTATCTTGGATAAAATTAATGGGAACTTTTCCCAAAGTATGGGAATATTTGAAAAAAAGAATATTCTGAATTGGAATGAGGCGTATGTTGTGTTTGTGTAACACTTTTATAATATATACGCGAGTTATTCAGAAAGACCGGGTTTATCCCATTCTGAATAACTGATTCGACGTGGTGTCGAAGATGAAGACGGTGGTCGAAGACCAGAAGTCTTCACGTCGTTTGGGTGATTACTGATGATCTTGATTGGGCTGTACACCCAAGAAGATGGAAACAGTTGGTGATCGTCCAGACGTACTTGGAGATCGATGGATATGCGGGGTACTAGGTGCCTCCGGTTTCGTTCAGACCCAGAACGGACTTGTAAATAGACTGTGTGTCTGACATTGGATTTTAGTCCGTGTGATTGATCTCTATTAAATATATATCTGTTTGGCGGCGGAGAATTTATTCTCTTGCTTAACGCCCTTCTCTGAGACGTACGAGCTCAGGGGTTATATATTGATGGATATCAAATGCATGGAGTGAATTGCCTGTGTGGCATGCCTAAGTGGCAATTGATCGAGGCTTCTGTTGAAAAGCAAAGTCTTGTGGTGATGATCAAAGCACAGCCTGTGTGGCACAGCTTTGTGTAACGTGAATTCGCGAGCCTCGCACCCCGGTTGTGAACCAGAAACGGGAGAGGACATCAGGGAGGGCATGCGTTTCTTTCTAGCTAGGGTGGTGTCAGTGACCTACCAGCCCTGACATTTATATACTTTTCACCTGTGTGGTTGTTGCTGTTGCGAGGCGCCTCGGTTTGATCGGACGATCCGGGTCCGATGGAGTCATTCGTTGGCTCATTTGCGCCCCAAAGGGCGGGGAGACGTATTGTTCAGGCATAATAATCCACATCGGTGGACCGGCCCTGACGATCCAGGGGGCAGTTGCGGTTGTTCCTGAGACATGGTAGGCTAGATTGTCTCGAATCGGTAGAGGACGATCCCTGGCCTCGGTTCATAGATGGAAACCCAATTTCCAAATACGTGACATTTGCGGTTTTATTTGTAAACCTATATATGGCGACATGATATATGGTACCCATGCCGCCTATGATTGATACTTATGATTTGAAGTTGTTTTATACACTATGCACTTATTATAGTATCAAATGATTTGTTTCAAACGTATCCAGCATTCTTTGGCTGTTATAAGGGAAAACCCTATCCCCCGGCTTGCGTTGCATTGTGTGATAGGACCTGGGTCTTATAACAGCTTCATTTTTCTTTATTTAGCATTGCGCTGTTTGTTTTATGCACTGGTATTCTTGGGAGGAAACCCGTTCCGTGCTATACGGCGTGGTCCCTTGATTTACCTAACTTTAAAAACAAAGATTAAAAACTGTTTTAGTTCTCACACCAGTCATGTAATAACCCGGAAAATCTGGGCCAGTTTAAAATTTTTATTTTGGCAATTTTAGCGAATTTTGAATATTTAAAATAGATTATTTTAAATAAAAACGACGAGAAATTTATTTTGAATGGAATTCAACGTATATATTATACGTCGTCGTTAGAATATAAATATTTATATATAATTATAAATAGAATTGAAAATGGCGCGGTAGTTCGATAATTCGATTTCAAACTTCAATTGAATGTAGCGGGTGCAAAACAATCCGGATTTTAGTGAAACCAAAAATGATAGGATCTAATTGATAATATCTTTCCAACGAATCCGACAAATCGAGATTTCATAGCGGGAATCAAAAGATATGTCCAGTTGAAAATTCTGAATAGTCGCTATAGAATTCAGGCCCTTAAAAATGGACATTTTGCAAATGACCTCGGATTTCGACGAAACCAGTTCTGTTGGATCCTGTAACGACCCGATTTTGAGCGGCTTTGGTTATCGACGTAAGCTCGACGTCGATAACCAAAACATCGAAAAATCCCGGTAGTTAATGAAAGAAATTAGAAGGTGAGAATAGATAAGATAGAAACTTAGAATAGAAGAAGAAGAAGAACACAACATCAGAGTAACACGAACCTCACAGCGGAACGAATAACATATAATAGATAACATAACTTTGAAATATAACAGTTATGTATACAATAGCACTTATCAGAGTACAGCACTTACAACACAGCGGAAATAACTATAGCTATATGATCTTGAAGCCTCCTGCTCCACGCTCTTCCAGTATATCTGTAAATTCCTGACTACTTGACTGCCCGTACAAAATTAGGCACCCAAGAGTTTAGGGAAAACAAAACAAATAAACTCCGGGTCAGTCATGGGACTGGTATGAGTAAAACAGTTTAAACAGGTATATGAACAAGTAAACGATATCTCATAAGACCACGCCGTAGAACGGAACGGGTTTTTCCCTTATGAGAATCCAAAATATCTTTATATCAAAAACTTTTTGATATTATAATAATGTCTATGTACAAATAGATATCAACTAGCAGAAACGCTTTCATCTCACGTTCTACATATATAGTATACAATCAAAACCGCAAGCACGTATTGGGTAATGGATTTCCAACTATGACAAGGAATGGAATCACCTTCCGATCAGTGTACTCTAGGAACGATACACTGGAGTTCAACAAGAACATCTTGCAACTCAGCCACACATGACCGACCACTCATTTCGCTTGAGTGTATCGAATGTACATCACCAACGGTTGGGATCAGCAACCGTTCCCGTATATATATATATGGGACAGCATTGATAGATTAAAAGAAGCAAATGAATATTCACTAGATAGGTGATTATACACCCTACTTCGGTGCGACCGACTTAGCCATGCTGCCTGCCCGATTTCTGTCATTTACCGGTTGATGAGGCTAGAAGCTACGCTTTATCATCACATCAGATTCACTTCGAATGCCACATTGTCAGATCCATCGAAAATCACTAATTGATGTCTACAACCATACATTACGTGTCAGCTAAAAGAAGTTTCCTTCTCCGCTTCCACTCTTGGTACGGTTGAAGAAATCAATGTACGTGACCGTCTGGAAATACTATGTCAGACATCCATCTTCATTCACTTAGAAATGTCACATCGTCATACCCGCCAAATCACAAATTGACTTATCCAAAAATAACACGGGTATACAGCTAAGAGAAACGAATTCCTCCACCACCAAACGTGAATACGTTTGAACAGATCAACTTACGCGATCTATTGGATATACTCCGTCAGACCTTCGTCCATACAAGTTGTCCTGGGACTGGACAAACCGAAGGCACTATTCTGTAAACAGGATAGCCCTTGCATTTTACTCCGTCTTCAATTATCTTTGGCATATATGATTCGCGACGCTTATGCCAATACAGAGTGGTTCTTTGGATAATAATCCAACCGGTCTCTCCATATTAACAACGTTAAAATGGTCAAAACTTCGATAGTCGGTGAGTTAACTATCAAAGAAAAACAAGTGTGCAAACAACGATATTATTTCCAGATGGAAATTATATCGAACAAACATCATTTAACATTAATCTCTTTAGTTCATTTATTTACTTATCTCCTGTTTCCCTATATTCTAAATTCTTATTTTCTTTTATCAGAAAACATTTCTGATTCTCGTTTGGAAAACATTTCCAAAACTCCTTTACGATCAAACCTTACCATTTCTTAGTTAAGAAGGAAGTCACTCAAGTTGGGGTATAATTACCTCTCAGACCTTAACTGAACAACGTTATAACTTCGAAATGGTCAAAGTTTATCTTTTAACCTTTAACAACTTCTTTACGCCTTTCTCGGATCCAATTTTACTAATCCACTTCTATATTTAAAACATTGGTTATAACGATAACGTTATAATCCCTCCTTTCGAATTATCTAACTTAAATTATAACTTCTATTCTTATTAGTGAATAGTTAACCTAACACTTATTTATTTAAATATAAATAAAATTCTATTTAAACACTGGAAAGTATAAGTACTTTCCCGAATTCGATATAATCAAATTTGCCGATTAACTCTCTTCGATAAATCTCTATTTGATTAACTCTTCTTCGAATACCCTATATTCGATTAACTCCTTCTCGAATAAACGATATTCGATAACCTCTCTTCGAATAACTAATATTCGATAACTCTTCCTTTTCAAATATCTCTTATTTGAAAATCTCACTTCGATTAAACTATAATCGATAACTCCCTTCGATGAAACGAACATCGATAACTCCTTTCGATGAAACGAACATCGATAACTCCTTTCGATGAAACTAACATCGATTTATTTAACTCGACGAACTTAACTCGACTAACTTAACTTGACTCGACTAACTCGACTTACTTGGTTCGACCAATTCGATTCGATTAACTAGGCTCGACTAACTTGACTAACTTAACTCGACTTACTTGGTTCGACCAATTCGATTCGATTAACTAGGCTCGACTAACTTGGTCGAACCACCCGATCAACTCAACCTTTTTAACTTTAACTGGTTTTACTTGGTTTGACTAACTCAATTTATTAACTCGACTGACTAATTCAACTCGATTAACCTAACTTGATTTACTTATCTCGATTAACTGAACTAATCACTTTGATTAACTCGACTAACTAATTCAACTTTGGTTAACTTAACCAATTCACGTAACTAATTCACTTAGTTTAACTTAACTAATTCACTTAACTCCTGTCGAATAAACTATATTCGATTAACTCCTTTACTCTATTCGAATAAACTATATTCGATTAACTCTAACTGATTAGCTCTAATTGGTTAACTCTAACTGATTAACTCTAATTGGTTAACTCTAACTGATTAATTCTAATTGGTTAACTCTAACTGGTTAACTCGACTTGACTAACCCCTTTCGAATAACATATTCGATTAACTAACTTCGAATACCATATTCGATTTCTCCTTCGAATGTCTATATTCGATTAACTAACTTCGAATACCATATTCGATTAACTTCTTCGAATGTCTATATTCGATTAACTAACTTCGAATACCATATTCGATTAACTTCTTCGAATGTCTATATTCGATTAACTAACTTCGAATACCATATTCGATTAACTTCTTCGAATGTCTATATTCGATTAACTAACTTCGAATACCATATTCGATTTCTCCTTTCGAATGTCTATATTCGATTAACTAACTTCGAATACCATATTCGATTTCTCCTTTCGAATGTCTATATTCGATTAACTAACTTCGAATACCATATTCGATTTCTCCTTTCGAATGTCTATATTCGATTAACTAACTTCGAATACCATATTCGATTTCTCCTTTCGAATGTCTATATTCGATTAACTAACTTCGAATACCATATTCGATTAACTTCTTCGAATGACTATATTCGATTTCTCTAACTTCGAATACCATATTCGATTTCTCTAACTTCGAATACCATATTCGATTTCTCTAACTTCGAATACCATATTCGATTAACTAACTCACTTTATAAAGATTTCCTTTTTTTTTACGACGTTTTATTCATTGGAAAAGATTTACTTTTAAATAACGGTTCTACCCTTTAAAAATGATTTTCCTTTTTATAATGTTTCCTTTCCAATTCTATTTGTAAATGGTTTACAAATATTACCTTTTCAAATTTATTCTTGAAATATTCTAACTCCTTAAATTCCCAGGAAAATTCGCCATAACCTCCTTTGTATCGGGAGCATCGGGAAAATCCCCAAACTCGCCACACAGGCCTTTCCATTCAAAAAGAAATGTTTTGAATCTATTTCCTTTTTATAACGTTCAATTTTTATAAATATTCCCATTTATAAATATTCCTTATTTATAAATATTCCTCTTTATAAATATCTCTTATTTATAAATATCCCATTTTATAAATATGCTGTTTTAAATATCACTTTGAAAATCTCCTTATCAACATCCCGTAAGTTATGGTATTCAATCATATCAAATCACGATGTTCAATATCGTCCATACACACAATCAACAACAGATTATAAATCACGTCATATATCACAATATATGAAAAATAATAAAATAACTGTTGAGGAATCCAGTCGGATTCCTCCAACCTGTTTCCCTGCATCCACAGATGTTACACAGTATAATATACATCAATTTCATCCCAACATGAAATATACTGATAATCAGAATCCATATTTGATTGACGGTTTTCTATATATAACTATATCTACGTTTTCAATCAAATCTATTTAACAGTCCAATTTAACAGTCCAATTTAACAATCAATACACAGAAATCAATCATTAAAAATAAAGTACAGTTTTATACAAATATAAACTGAACAGAGTTAGTGAGATTTACTCACTTTGTTCGTTATCGTTAAATAACGAATAACGATTGTCCATTCTGATCAGTCAATTTATTCCACCATAAATTGTTACGAACTCCGAAACATTTCAGACCAGCCTGTATGTTGTCATTCCCGTCCATACGATCCCGATGGATCCATATTTGCGAAATTCTGATTTCGTATGGTCAAGATATGAGAATTACAAGGAAATACACTATTTAAATTAAAAATAAACTTTCTAATTAAATCCTTTTAAACAAATTTGGGCCTCACCCAATATGAAAAGCCCGTCACCAGACCAACCCGCACTACTTTCTTCCTCTTTCAAAAACCACGAACACTTCTGCTCCCGTAAAATCCAAACAAACGAAAATGGCCACCGTTGACCACCACGTTCTCCTCATCCGTGCCACCGTACGACAAGCCGTCACCACCACTGGCCCTCTCTTCCCAAACCGCATCTCCCTGTACCCTCAAACCTGACCTTGGCGCCACCTTCATTTCCGCGACATCGACTGTCGACAGCAGGTCACCGACCCCAAACACCACCGAAAACCCCACAATCATGTCAACACCTTCGGTTTTGAACCCCAAGCCCAAATATCAAATCAGTTCCGCACCTCGATGCTTCAATTTGCGGTATGGTGGAACCCTAGCACCCACTGTAAAACGCCGAGCTCCCCAATGTGAAGCCGCACCCTTCGATTTACATACCAACTTGAAGAGTTTCGAGCAATGATTTCCATTATCCAAGTTTCAGGATTTATAAGAATTGTTTTGATTTTTGGTTGATTTTTGAAAGTGGCCGATTGGTTTGTTTGAAGAGAAACATACGGCAGCTTTGTTTGTTGACTTCCAGAGAAATTTTCTAGGTTTAGAAATGTGTTAGGGGATATTTATAGAGGAGGTATAATGATTTTATATTCAAATATTATATTAATATAAAATCAACTGCTATTTGTATTGTCTTCTAAAAATTCCTGTACTCACATGTGATACCCAAAAATCACGAAACTGGACATGCAGATACAGTTCAACATTACGGTCCCAACGAAACTGGTTTCGTCGAATTCTGACTTCGTCTGCTCACACAGCGTATTTTTAACTGTCGAAATACTGACTGTTCTTCACTCTAAAAATCCGTACGGCCACACAGTGACTCTAAAAATCACGAAACTTGACATCTAGCAACTATTTGATATTGCGGATCCAACAAAACTGGTTTCGTTGAATTCCGACTTTGTTTGCAAAAGTGGCTATTTTTAACGCTTTGAATAGCCCATTTAAATATATAAATATATTTAAATAAATTTAAATATATATTATTAATTTAATATTATCGTATATCTTCACATATGATATCGTACAGCTCCAGAATATCATATCAGAATATACAGTTTTGATATTTCAGATTTCAGATTATCTCGGTATTCAGTTTATATCGAAAATCCTTTTATAACGTATATAAAGCGTCGCAAATTATAAAGGAATTCTACAGCGACTTTTCTGAAATTTGATTTGGACGTAACTCAAAATCTACACGACGAAATCCCGATTTTTCTCTTCCACTAGAAAGATACACTCCACCAGCTCCACACGTTTCTTGTTTCATAGAAATCCGGCTTAAATTGAATCCTGTACATTCAGTTGAAGTCTGAATCGCCAAATAGCGAACTGCCGCGTCGTTTCAAGCTCTATTTTAATTATAATATAATTATACGTTCAAACTGACGTTGATTGAATATATTCGTTATTCAAATTCATTTCTAAACTGAATAAAATCTTCGGGATGACCCAGTTCACAGAATATTGTGATTTCCAATATTTTTGATTATTTCTGAATTAAATATATTATTTAATTATTTATTTTAATTAAATATTCCTTATTATTTAATTAAAGACCATTTAAATCCTTAAATCACCATTTATATGATTAAATAAATTAATTATATACCCCGGGAAATGCGGGTCATTACAGATCCGCAGTGTCAAATTATTGCTAGGTTTCAAATTTCGTAGTTTTTCGAATCAATATGTGAGCGTGGCAAAGGAAAACGCGTTTTGACCATTTCAGTTGATTTTAATCGACTGGAAATTGGCCATTTTTCCAACGGTCTCAGAATTCAACGAAACTAGTTTTGTTAGGACCGTATCGTCAATACGAAGCTAGAAAATATTTTTCGAGAATTTTTAGAGTTAGTATGTGGCCCCGGTAATTTGAAATGTACGTTTAAAATTCAATAAAGTGATTTAAATGCAAATTCAACGGAAACTGATTGTTGCGATCAAACCAGCTTACGATACATATCCCATTGTGTTCGGAATGGGGGTGAAACGCTATGGGCGACAGGCGGTGGGCCTCGTTTTGAGGTCGAAAATAAAAGTTGCTTTTAAGTGAAAAATAAAATAATTAAATAAATAAAAAAAAAAATCTCCCCCCTTAAACCCGCTCAGGCCCCCCCTTTTCAGTTTGATTCAGATCAAAAAAAAAAAAAAAAAAAAAAAAGGGAAGAAGGCGACTGCTCCTCCGCCAGACCTCGCCGACCCCCCCTATCGCGACAGACCCCCTCCCTAGCGCCTCCCTCTTCTCGATTCTCCCTCCTTCCTTCCTTCCGACGAGAGCAACCGCGCCCCTCCTGCTCTCCTCTCTCAGTAAACCCGAAGCCCCTGTCCAGGCCCGTAGCCCCAAGCCGCCACCACCAGAACAAACCCCCACTGCCTGCGCTGGTCAACAACTACCACGCCCCGCCTGAGCTCGACCTCGCTGCACTCTGAACCCCCTCCCCCCTTCGACGTGGACCCCTTCCGGCGCAAGATTCGATAATTAACCAATAAAGGTGAGTTTTTTTTATATACTTTACTCTTAATCTGATTTTAGTTTAAGTTAAAAAAAAACATAGTTTTAAATCAGTTTTTATTTTATGAATAACAATGGATTTATATATATGTGTATATATATATATATTCATAGAGTATAAAGGTTGGATCTTTATTTATGTGGACAACAATATACAAAGAAAGATCGGATTTTTGAATTAGAAAAGACATGATTTTTAAAAATAGGAAAGACGATATTTTGGGAAAAGTAGTGAAATAAAAATATGATTTTTATATTTTTAAAGTATTAAAAATATAATCTTTACTATATAGAAATATTAAAAATATGATTTTTATATTTTTAAAGTATTAAAAATATAATCTTTATAGGATAGAGGATATAAAAATATCATCTTTGTATATGTAGCGAAATAAAAATCTGATTTTTATTTTATATACGTTGAAGTAAAGTGATGATTTTTATAATGATGAAATCTATATTTTTAAGAAGGCGAAATCTTTATATAGAGAATAGCGTTATAAAAATAGAATTTTTATCTATATATTAGCGGTAAGGAAATATGATTTTTATATATTGAATAGCATAGTAAAAATTCGATTTTTAAATATAAGAAGTGATTATAAAAATATGATTTTTAAATTGAAAGTGGATAAATAAAAATGTGATTTTTATTTTAAAGACATCGAAATATAAAAATGTGATTTTTATATATATAGTGACTACGGGCAACGAAGATGACGAAGATACGATGAAGATGAAGATTTCTATCAAATGAAGAGTCGTGGTATTGGATAGCTTTCGGTGAGAACTTCTCACTCTAAACTTCTTTTTCTAGTTATATATATATACTAGGATGCAGACGGTGTTTAGTAGCACCCGACACAATCGTCCACAGACCATGGACTTGTTTGTTTGGCTGTTTGGTGATTGATTGCGATATTGGTTTGAATGTGGTTTGTGGTGTGGAAAAATCGAATCGATAAATGGGTTAGGATTAGACGTGCGCCGTTATAAGGCGAAGGAGTAAGGCTAGGTTAGAGACTTACTCCAAATTTTGTGGTTTGCATAACGAAATTGATTTGATTGATGTGTGAATGGCGTGGGCCTTCACTAGACCGGGGATAAGGCTAGGCCTTGTCACGTTTCTAGTATCGTGCCGTTATGCCGCCGAAATTTTCTAAAATATGTTAGAAAAATAAAAATATCATTTTTATTGTGTAAATGAAATGAATAGAAATTCATGTGTTAAAATAGAATATATTATCGTTAAAAACGGAATTTTTAACGTGAAAGTGAGTAAATAAATATTTATAAACAAATCGGCCGATTTGTTTATATACACTGATTTGACTGACATTGATTGGGTCGATTAATTTTACACATCGCCCAACTGCACAAATAAAATCTGTGTTTGATTGTTTGAAACCCCACACGGGTGTTGGGATGAAATTTGAAGTTCACTCATCCTGATTGATCAAATATGTCGATCGATTGATTGACAGGCTGTTATAAGCGTTAGATATTTATATTTGATGCTTATACAGTGTAGTGCACTTTGGTTGATGGTTGATTGTTTATTATTGCTATTATATACATGTGTTGTATGGAAATCCATATAATTAACGTTATATGGTGATTGATTGGGCCTCATTCCAATTGGGACAATAAGGAATATTATAAAAGAAAATTCATGTGTTGAATATAAAAATAGTCATGTGTTGACGATGTTCATGTGTTGAGTGAAATATTTTATATAATCAAAATTACATCTTTATCATATTTAAAATTAGAACTACTTCCTAGTAGAAGTCTAATTAAAATCAAACGATAGATACCATAGTTTTATAAAATATTTTACATAACAAAAATAGTGACGTGTTGACAGTACTCATGTGTTGAGATGAGTCGTGTGTTGAAAGAAATATAGATTCATGTGTTGAATGGGATAAATATTCATTTGTTGAATAGAATAAAGGAGTTGTGAAAATATAAAGCCGTGTTGATTAGATTTGCGCCATTTTGACGTGAACGATATTTATATCGATATTGAAAACGATTTCGAAATGAATTGAATTGAAAACGATTTCGAAATGAATTGAATTGAAAACGATTTCGAAATGAATTGAATTGAAAACGATTTCGAAATGAATTGAATTGAAAACGATTTCGAAATGAATTGAATTGAAAACGATTTCGAAATGAATTGAATTGAAAACGATTTCGAAATGAATTGAATTGAAAACGATTTCGAAATGAATTGAATTGAAAACGATTTCAAATTGAATTGAAAGTGAATTGAAATGAATTCAAATTGAATTAAAATTTGAATTGAATAGAAATGAATTTTAAAACGAATTTATAAAGAAGAATTCAATTTTGATTTGAATTGAAAAGAAAGTTGAAATTGTTTCAGAAACGATTTTAAAACGATTTATAAAATTCGTTTTAAATAGAAATCGACGAAATACATATTATATATATTATATATATAATATAATGGCCTGAATAGAACGCGCCGCGCCGCGGTAGTTCGTGAATTTCGACCATTAATTTCAAACGGACATTGCGGGAGATCCGACCGTCGGATTCTCCTAAAACCGGAACCGTTGGGTTCGTATCGAAAAGAGCTTTCCAATGAATATTAGAAATTTGAAATCTAACGGTTGGATTTGGAATTATGTCCAAATCAAATTCGAAATAGGTCGCTGTAAGTGCAGTTCGATGGCCGTTGTTGGAAATCGACTGTACGGGCCCTGATAAAATTATTAAAAATATCTATAATTTGTGTAAAATTATAATATGTGAATTGGAAAGATTTGGGCTGGAAAATTCCACATTTGAAAAGATAAAAATAGATTTTTATCGAAATGAACTAGTTTTGAACTAGAATTAAAATCAATTTATTTTTGGAAATAAATAAATTGAATTTGAAAGTGATTTTAAAAATAATCGATATTCCCAATACGTGGATTGGACTGGAGTTGAATCGAAATTATCTTCGGAATATTTCGATATTGGATTTCGTGACTATACGGATATTATTATGGGAATTTGAAAGATATATTTTATATCGTTATTTCCAATACGATATTTGTTGGTTTCAGAATTTGATATTGAATATAAGCCGATATATTTTCTATTCAAAGCCTTGTATTTAATATCAAATGTGATTTGGGTTTATCGTGGATCGTGTTTTTGATGACATTGGTGCTTTAACCCAGTTAAAGGCGAGATATTGATTTTTGAGAAGATTAAAACTAAGTGGAGTTTTAATGAATCTTTAATTAGATTAAAAATGTGAATTGATAATTTAAATTATCAAATCTGAAAAGTGATCGAGAATGGAGTATCACCAGTTTTGCTCCAAAGCGATAGTTAAATCTTTGATTAGATTTGAACGTGAAATGGTAATTAATTTTACCGATAACACCGTGGTGTTAGATATGGAGTATCACCAGTTTTGCTCCATGGGATATATAGGTTGGGATTGGGAAATAAAATAAATAATTACTTCGGTGTGGTTCGCTAATCCCGACTAGTTTGGAAAACCATAGAATGGTTTGAAATGATATCCAAAGGAAGATTATAGGATAAATTTAGAAGAATTTATCTTGGATAAAATTAATGGGATCATTTCCCTAAGAATGTGATTTTGTGAATAAAAGAATATTCTGAATTGGAATGAGGCGTTTGTTGTGTTTGTGTAACATTCGTTTATTATATACGTGGGTTATTCAGAAAGGCCGGGTTTATACCCATTCTGAATAACCGATTCGACGAGATGTCGAAGATGAAGACGGTGGTTGAAGACCGGAAGTCTCCACATCGTTTGGGTGATTACTGAGGATCTTGATTGGGCTGTATACCCAAGATGAGGGAAACAGTTGGTGATCGTCCAGACGTACTTGGAGATGGATGGATATGCGAGGAAAGTGCCTCCGGTTTCGTTCAGACCCAGGAAGAACTTGTAAATGGATTGTGTGTCTGACACTGGATTTTATTCTGTGTTGATTGATCTCTATTAAATATACATCTGTTTGGCGGCGGAGAATTTATTCTCTTGCTTAACGCCCTTCTCTAAGACATACGAGCTCAGAGGTTGTATATCGATGGACATCAGTCGCATGGAGTGAATTGCCAATGTGGCATGCGTAAGTGGCAATTGATCAAGGCTTCTGTTGAAAAGCAAAGTCTTGTGGTTGATGATCAAAGCACGGCCTGTGTGGCGTAGCTTTGTGTATAACGTGAATTCGCGAGCCTCACACCTCGGTATGAGTCAAAAACGGGATAGTGACTGCAGGGAGAGCACGACGTTTCTTTCTAGCTAGGGTGGTGCCAGTGACCTACCAGCCCTGACATTTATATACTTTTCACCTGTGTGGTTGTTGGATACGAGGCGCCTCGGATATAGGTCTGTAAGGACCGGTAAACGTGTGTTCAGGAATTGCCAATCCTCAAAAGTAAGAGAGGACCGGCCCTGAAGATCCAAGGATCATAGTGGGGTCCTGAGACATTTGCTAGAGTGTCTCGAATCGGAGAGGAGCTTGCCCCTTGCCTCGGCTCATGACGGAATCCAATTTCCAATACGTGTGTTGCGGTTTTAATTGTAGAACTAGTATGGCGACATAGTGGTATGGGTCATTCATGCCGCCTATGATTGATATTTATGATTGAAATTGTTTTGACACTATACACTTATTATAGTATCAAATAATGTGTTTTAAACGTATCAAGCATGCTTTGGCGGTTATAAGGTAAAAACCCTATCCTCCGGCTTGCGTTGCATTGTGTGATGGGACCTGGGTCTTATAACAGCTTCATTTTTCTTTATTTAGCATTGCGCTGTTTGTTTTATGCACTGGTATTCTTGGGAGGAAACCCGTTCCGTGTTATACGGCGTGGTCCCTTGATTTACCGAACTTTAAAATAAAGAATTATAACTGTTTTAGTTCTCACACCAGTCCCATGACTGACCTGGAGTTTATTGTTTTAACCTAAACTCTGGGTGCCCTTATTTTCCGCACGGGCAGCTAGTAGTTTTGGTTTTGCAGATTTATATTCACAGGGTCCTGATTTACAGCTGGAACGATGCTCGGAAAGCTCTGTATCCGTGTATCACTTCTAGTTGTGCTTTTGTATTATTTTCCGCTGCTATGTAATTTATTGTAATCTCTGATATTTATCGAATGTAATTTATTCATTTATACTCTGTATATTCTTGTATCTGATGGAATTGTTGTAATAACAATGAAATGTTCTTCAGTATGCGTTCTATTTTGTCCTGTTCTCAACGCTATCCGTGCTTTCCTTCACGGGGAAGTTCGGGTCGTGTCAGTTTGGTATCAGAGCTTTGGTTTACAGAGCTCGAGAACAAGACACATTAGAACCATACGAAAGAATTCATCAGATATTGGATTAGCAATATCCAATTAGAATGACTCGTTAGAGATAGGATCAGTAGTATCCTAGAACGGGTGTGAAGAGTATATTTTTCGAATGAAAACAATTTTGTTTTGAAAATTTAAATCGTTTTATTCGTATTTGATATTTATTTATTTTGAATATGGACAATCGAGTATATATAGATTTCGCGTATACGCGTCATGAACGTATAGTCGAAGTTTTAATATACTGGATAGATATAGAATCACATTCTAGACACCCGGGGATGATTCTGATGATGGTGCATCATCATCAGTATTCATATTCGAGTTTCGAATGTGTGATTTTCTATATATTTCCATTAGACTGGTGTGAGAACCAAAACTTATATAGTTAGAACACATTGTTGTGAATTGGCACCAAAAACATGATTTTTGTATATGTATCAAATTTATGAATTTGAAACTCTAATTCACTAATTGATTGATGTTTGTGTTGTTTGTTTAATTGTTTGCTAATATTTAACCATTTATGCCTAATATAATCAAGTATTGAATTGTATTGAAAACTGGTCGCATTTGCCTGCATATATATATACTTACATTGAACAGGTCATAGCAAGGAGGCTAGAGCCGAAGAATAAAATTTGTTTGCCCGACAAATAGGTACATGTTTACTACATAATTTCCTGTTTTGTTTGGGTGATGATGATTTTGTGAGCCTATTGGCTAGCCGCTTGGCTTTTTCTTTTTCTTTTTGAGATCTGAAGGACCGGGGAAGCTATTTGAAATTCCCCGATGCTCCCGGTGCAGGGGAGGTTATGGCGAAATTTTTCAAAAATTTAGGGTGTTTGCCAAATTTTTGAAGTTTTGAAATTTCTCAGAAACTGAAAAGTTGGAGAATGGAAGCCGGATCGAACATAGTGTTGAATAATCAAACCACTTTCGACTTTGTTCCTTTTCGGGGACGAAAAGTTTAAAGTGGGGGAGATTGTAATAACCCGGAAAATCTGGGCCAGTTTAAAATTTTTATTTTGGCAATTTTAGCGAATTTTGAATATTTAAAATAGATTATTTTAAATAAAAACGACGAGAAATTTATTTTGAATGGAATTCAACGTATATATTATACGTCGTCGTTAGAATATAAATATTTATATATAATTATAAATAGAATTGAAAATGGCGCGGTAGTTCGATAATTCGATTTCAAACTTCAATTGAATGTAGCGGGTGCAAAACAATCCGGATTTTAGTGAAACCAAAAATGATAGGATCTAATTGATAATATCTTTCCAACGAATCCGACAAATCGAGATTTCATAGCGGGAATCAAAAGATAAGTCCAGTTGAAAATTCTGAATAGTCGCTATAGAATTCAGGCCCTTAAAAATGGACATTTTGCAAATGACCTCGGATTTCGACGAAACCAGTTCTGTTGGATCCGCAGTGTCAAATTATTGCTAGGTTTCAAATTTCGTAGTTTTTCGAATCAATATGTGAGCGTGGCAAAGGAAAACGCGTTTTGACCATTTCAGTTGATTTTAATCGACTGGAAATTGGCCATTTTTCCAACGGTCTCAGAATTCAACGAAACTAGTTTTGTTAGGACCGTATCGTCAATACGAAGCTAGAAAATATTTTTCGAGAATTTTTAGAGTTAGTATGTGGCCCCGGTAATTTGAAATGTACGTTTAAAATTCAATAAAGTGATTTAAATGTAAATTCAACGGAAACTGATTGTTGCGATCAAACCAGCTTACGATACATATCCCATTGTGTTCGGAATGAGGGTGAAACGCTATGGGCGACAGGCGGTGGGCCTCGTTTTGAGGTCGAAAATAAAAGTTGCTTTTAAGTGAAAAATAAAATAATTAAATAAAAAATAAAATAAAAAATCTCCCCCTTAAACCCGCTCAGGCCCCCCCTTTTCAGTTTGATTCAGATCAAAAAAAAAAAAAAAAAAGGGAAGAAGGCGACTGCTCCTCCGCCAGACCTCGCCGACCACCCCCCCCTATCGCGACAGACCCCCTCCCTAGCGCCTCCCTCTTCTCGATTCTCCCTCCTTCCTTCCTTCCGACGAGAGCAACCGCGCCCCTCCTGCTCTCCTCTCTCAGTAAACCCGAAGCCCCTGTCCAGGCCCGTAGCCCCAAGCCGCCACCACCAGAACAAACCCCCACTGCCTGCGCTGGTCAACAACTACCACGCCCCGCCTGAGCTCGACCTCGCTGCACTCTGAACCCCCTCCCCCCTTCGACGTGGACCCCTTCCGGCGCAAGATTCGATAATTAACCAATAAAGGTGAGTTTTTTTATATACTTTACTCTTAATCTGATTTTAGTTTAAGTTAAAAAAAAACATAGTTTTAAATCAGTTTTTATTTTATGAATAACAATGGATTTATATATATGTGTATATATATATATATTCATAGAGTATAAAGGTTGGATCTTTATTTATGTGGACAACAATATACAAAGAAAGATCGGATTTTTGAATTAGAAAAGACATGATTTTTAAAAATAGGAAAGACGATATTTTGGGAAAAGTAGTGAAATAAAAATATGATTTTTATATTTTTAAAGTATTAAAAATATAATCTTTACTATATAGAAATATTAAAAATATGATTTTTATATTTTTAAAGTATTAAAAATATAATCTTTATAGGATAGAGGATATAAAAATATCATCTTTGTATATGTAGCGAAATAAAAATCTGATTTTTATTTTATATACGTTGAAGTAAAGTGATGATTTTTATAATGATGAAATCTATATTTTTAAGAAGGCGAAATCTTTATATAGAGAATAGCGTTATAAAAATAGAATTTTTATCTATATATTAGCGGTAAGGAAATATGATTTTTATATATTGAATAGCATAGTAAAAATTCGATTTTTAAATATAAGAAGTGATTATAAAAATATGATTTTTAAATTGAAAGTGGATAAATAAAAATGTGATTTTTATTTTAAAGACATCGAAATATAAAAATGTGATTTTTATATATATAGTGACTACGGGCAACGAAGATGACGAAGATACGATGAAGATGAAGATTTCTATCAAATGAAGAGTCGTGGTATTGGATAGCTTTCGGTGAGAACTTCTCACTCTAAACTTCTTTTTCTAGTTATATATATATACTAGGATGCATACGGTGTTTAGTAGCACCCGACACAATCGTCCACAGACCATGGACTTGTTTGTTTGGCTGTTTGGTGATTGATTGCGATATTGGTTTGAATGTGGTTTGTGGTGTGGAAAAATCGAATCGATAAATGGGTTAGGATTAGACGTGCGCCGTTATAAGGCGAAGGAGTAAGGCTAGGTTAGAGACTTACTCCAATTTTTGTGGTTTGCATAACGAAATTGATTTGATTGATGTGTGAATGGCGTGGGCCTTCACTAGACCGGGGATAAGGCTAGGCCTTGTCCCGTTTCTAGTATCGTGCCGTTATGCCGCCGAAATTTTCTAAAATATGTTAGAAAAATAAAAATATCATTTTTATTGTGTAAATGAAATGAATAGAAATTCATGTGTTAAAATAGAATATATTATCGTTAAAAACGGAATTTTTAACGTGAAAGTGAGTAAATAAATATTTATAAACAAATCGGCCGATTTGTTTATATACACTGATTTGACTGACATTGATTGGGTCGATTAATTATACACATCGCCCAACTGCACAAATAAAATCTGTGTTTGATTGTTTGAAACCCCACATGGGTGTTGGGATGAAATTTGAAGTTCACTCATCCTGATTGATCAAATATGTCGATCGATTGATTGACAGGCTGTTATAAGCGTTAGATATTTATATTTGATGCTTATACAGTGTAGTGCACTTTGGTTGATGGTTGATTGTTTATTATTGCTATTATATACATGTGTTGTATGGAAATCCATATAATTAACGTTATATGGTGATTGATTGGGCCTCATTCCAATTGGGACAATAAGGAATATTATAAAAGAAAATTCATGTGTTGAATATAAAAATAGTCATGTGTTGACGATGTTCATGTGTTGAGTGAAATATTTTATATAATCAAAATTACATCTTTATCATATTTAAAATTAGAACTACTTCCTAGTAGAAGTCTAATTAAAATCAAACGATAGATACCATAGTTTTATAAAATATTTTACATAACAAAAATAGTGACGTGTTGACAGTACTCATGTGTTGAGATGAGTCGTGTGTTGAAAGAAATATAGATTCATGTGTTGAATGGGATAAATATTCATTTGTTGAATAGAATAAAGGAGTTGTGAAAATATAAAGCCGTGTTGATTAGATTTGCGCCATTTTGACGTGAACGATATTTATATCGATATTGAAAACGATTTCGAAATGAATTGAATTGAAAACGATTTCGAAATGAATCGAATTGAAAACGATTTCGAAATGAATTGAATTGAAAACGATTTCGAAATGAATTGAATTGAAAACGATTTCGAAATGAATTGAATTGAAAATGATTTCGAAATGAATTGAATTGAAAACGATTTCGAAATGAATTGAATTGAAAACGATTTCGAAATGAATTGAATTGAAAACGATTTCGAAATGAATTGAATTGAAAACGATTTCGAAATGAATTGAATTGAAAACGATTTCAAATTGAATTGAAAGTGAATTGAAATGAATTCAAATTGAATTAAAATTTGAATTAAATAGAAATGAATTTTAAAACGAATTTATAAAGAAGAATTCAATTTTGATTTGAATTGAAAAGAAAGTTGAAATTGTTTCAGAAACGATTTTAAAACGATTTATAAAATTTGTTTTAAATAGAAATCGACGAAATATATATTATATATATTATATATATAATATAATGGCCTGAATAGAACGCGCCGCGCCGCGGTAGTTCGTGAATTTCGACCATTAATTTCAAACGGACATTGCGGGAGATCCGACCGTCGGATTCTCCTAAAACCGGAACCGTTGGGTTCGTATCGAAAAGAGCTTTCCAATGAATATTAGAAATTTGAAATCTAACGGTTGGATTTGGAATTATGTCCAAATCAAATTCGAAATAGGTCGTTGTAAGTGCAGTTCGATGGCCGTTGTTGGAAATCGACTGTACGGACCCTGATAAAATTATTAAAAATATCTATAATTTGTGTAAAATTATAATATGTGAATTGGAAAGATTTGGGCTGGAAAATTCCACATTTGAAAAGATAAAAATAGATTTTTATCGAAATGAACTAGTTTTGAACTAGAATTAAAATCAATTTATTTTTGGAAATAAATAAATTGAATTTGAAAGTGATTTTAAAAATAATCGATATTCCCAATACGTGGATTGGACTGGAGTTGAATCGAAATTATCTTCGGAATATTTCGATATTGGATTTCGTGACTATACGGATATTGTTATGGGAATTTGAAAGATATATTTTATATCGTTATTTCCAATAAGATATTTGTTGGTTTCAGAATTTGATATTGAATATAAGCCGATATATTTTCTATTCAAAGCCTTGTATTTAATATCAAATGTGATTTGGGTTTATCGTGGATCGTGTTTTTGATGACATTGGTGCTTTAACCCAGTTAAAGGCGAGATATTGATTTTTGAGAAGATTAAAACTAAGTGGAGTTTTAATGAATCTTTAATTAGATTAAAAATGTGAATTGATAATTTAAATTATCAAATCTGAAAAGTGATCGAGAATGGAGTATCACCAGTTTTGCTCCAAAGCGATAGTTAAATCTTTGATTAGATTTGAACGTGAAATGGTAATTAATTTTACCGATAACACCGTGGTGTTAGATATGGAGTATCACCAGTTTTGCTCCATGGGATATATAGGTTGGGATTGGGAAATAAAATAAATAATTACTTCGGTGTGGTTCGCTAATCCCGACTAGTTTGGAAAACCATAGAATGGTTTGAAATGATATCCAAAGGAAGATTATAGGATAAATTTAGAAGAATTTATCTTAAATAAAATTAATGGGATCATTTCCCTAAGAATGTGATTTTGTGAATAAAAGAATATTCTGAATTGGAATGAGGCGTTTGTTGTGTTTGTGTAACATTCGTTTATTATATACGTGGGTTATTCAGAAAGGCCGGGTTTATACCCATTCTGAATAACCGATTCGACGAGATGTCGAAGATGAAGACAGTGGTTGAAGACCGGAAGTCTCCACATCGTTTGGGTGATTACTGAGGATCTTGATTGGGCTGTACACCCAAGATGAGGGAAACAGTTGGTGATCGTCCAGACGTACTTGGAGATGGATGGATATGCGAGGAAAGTGCCTCCGGTTTCGTTCAGACCCAGGACGAACTTGTAAATGGATTGTGTGTCTGACACTGGATTTTATTCTGTGTTGATTGATCTCTATTAAATATACATCTGTTTGGCGGCGGAGAATTTATTCTCTTGCTTAACGCCCTTCTTTGAGACATACGAGCTCAGAGGTTGTATATCGATGGACATCAGTCGCATGGAGTGAATTGCCAATGTGGCATGCGTAAGTGGCAATTGATCAAGGCTTCTGTTGAAAAGCAAAGTCTTGTGGTTGATGATCAAAGCACGGCCTGTGTGGCGTAGCTTTGTGTATAACGTGAATTCGCGAGCCTCACACCTCGGTATGAGTCAAAAACGGGATAGTGACTGCAGGGAGAGCACGACGTTTCTTTCTAGCTAGGGTGGTGTCAGTGACCTACCAGCCCTGACATTTATATACTTTTCACCTGTGTGGTTGTTGGATACGAGGCGCCTCGGATATAGGTCTGTAAGGACCGGGAAACGTGTGTTCAGGAATTGCCAATCCTCAAAAGTAAGAGAGGACCGGCCCTGAAGATCCAAGGATCATAGTGGGGTCCTGAGACATTTGCTAGAGTGTCTCGAATCGGAGAGGAGCTTGCCCCTTGCCTCGGCTCATGACGGAATCCAATTTCCAATACGTGTGTTGCGGTTTTAATTGTAGAACTAGTATGGCGACATAGTGGTATGGGTCATTCATGCCGCCTATGATTGATATTTATGATTGAAATTGTTTTGACACTATACACTTATTATAGTATCAAATAATGTGTTTTAAACGTATCAAGCATGCTTTGGCTGTTATAAGGTAAAAACCCTATCCTCCGGCTTGCGTTGCATTGTGTGATGGGACCTGGGTCTTATAACAGCTTCATTTTTCTTTATTTAGCATTGCGCTGTTTGTTTTATGCACTGGTATTCTTGGGAGGAAACCCGTTCCGTGTTATACGGCGTGGTCCCTTGATTTACCGAACTTTAAAATAAAGAATTATAACTGTTTTAGTTCTCACACCAGTCCCATGACTGACCTGGAGTTTATTGTTTTAACCTAAACTCTGGGTGCCCCTATTTTCCGCACGGGCAGCTAGTAGTTTTGGTTTTGCAGATTTATATTCACAGGGTCCTGATTTACAGCTGGAACGATGCTCGGAAAGCTCTGTATCCGTGTATCACTTCTAGTTGTGCTTTTGTATTATTTTCCGCTGCTATGTAATTTATTGTAATCTCTGATATTTATCGAATGTAATTTATTCATTTATACTCTGTATATTCTTGTATCTGATGGAATTGTTGTAATAACAATGAAATGTTCTTCAGTATGCGTTCTATTTTGTCCTGTTCTCAACGCTATCCGTGCTTTCCTTCACGGGGAAGTTCGGGTCGTGTCAAGTCACATGACTGACCTGGGGTTTATTGTTTTAACCTAAACTCTGGGTGCCCTTATTTTGACACGGGCAGCTAGTAGTTTTGGTTTTGCAGATTTATATTCACAGGATCCTGGTTTACAGCTGGAACGATATCCGGAAAGCTTTGTATCCGTATATCTCTTCTAGTTGTGTATTGTATTATTTTCCGCTGCTATGTAATTTATTGTAATCTCTGATATTTCTGTGTAATATTTATTTGTTTATACTCTGTATATTCTTGTAATCTGATGCATTGTTGTAATATACAATGAAATGTTCTTCCGTCTGCGTTTTGTTGTGGCTTGTTCTCGAACTATCCGACGCTTTCCTTTACGGGGAAGTTACGGGTTTTTACAGTTGGTATCAGAGCTTTGGTTTACAGAGCAGAGAACAAGGCACATTAGAACCATACGAAAGAATTCATCAGATATTGGATTAGCAATATCCAATTAGAATGACTCGTTAGAGATAGGATCAGTAGTATCCTAGAACGAGTGTGAAGAGTATATTTTCCAAATGAAAACAATTCTGTTTTGAAAATTTAAATCACTTATTCGTATTTGATTATTTATTTATATTGATTAGGACAGTCCAGTAAATAAAGATTTTGCATATACGCCTTGCAAACGTGTATTTGAAATTTTAATATACTGGATAGATATAGAATTACACTCTAGTCGCCCGGGGGTGATTCTGATGATTGATATATCATCATCAGAATTTATATTCGAGTGACGAACGTGTAACATCTATATATTTCCTATTGACTGGTGTGAGAACCAAAAATTAGATAGGGCCTATTGTTGTGATTAGGCATCAAAAATTTGATTTTTGTATGTGTATCAAAATTATGAATTTGAAACTCTAACTCACTAATTGATTGATGTTTGTGTTGCTTGTTTAATTGTTTGATAGTTTTGAACCATTTGGCCTAATTGAACCAAATATTGAACTGTATTGAAATTTGGTCGCATTTGCTTGCATATACATGTACTTACATTGAACAGGTCATAGCAAGGAGGCTAGAGCCAAAGAATAAAATTTGTTTGCCCGACAAATAGGTACATATTTACTATAATTTACTGTTTTGTTTGGGTGATGATGATTTTGTGAGCCTATTGGCTTTTTCTTTTTCTTTTTGAGATTAGAAGGACCGGGGAAGCTATTTGAAATTCCCCGATGCTCCCGGTGCAGGGGAGGTTATGGCGAAATTTTTCGAAAATTTAGGGTGTTAGCCAAATTTTTGAAATTTTGAAAATTTAGGTGTGATTTTCTATATATTTCCATTAGACTGGTGTGAGAACCAATACTTTATTTATATAAAGGCGAAAACTTTATTTTTATAAAGGTGAAATCAATATTTTTAAAAATGGAATTTTTATCTATATGGCACCAAAGTAAAAATTCGATTTTTATATATTGAATTGAAAACGATTTCGAAATGTATTGAATTGAAAACGATTTCGAAATGAACTGAATTGAAAACGATTTCGAAATGAATTGAAAACGAATTCAAATTGAAATAAAAGCGAATTGGAATGAATTCAAATTGAATTGAAATTCGAATTGAATAGAAATGAATTTTAAAACGGATTTATAAAGAAGAATTCAATTTTGATTTGAATTGAATATAGAAGTTGAATTGTTTTAGAAACGAATTTAAAACGATTTATAAAATTCGTTTTAAATAGAAATCGACGAAATATATATTATATATATTATATATATATAATATAATGGCCTGAATAGAACGCGCCGCGCCGCGGCAGTTCGTGAATTTCGACCATTTATTTCAAACGGACGTTGCGGGAGATCCGACCGTCGGATTCTCCTAAAACCGGAACCGTTGGGTTCGTATCGAAAAGAGCTTTCCAATGAATATTAGAAATTTGAAATCTAACGGTTGGATTTGGAATTATGTCCAAATCAATTTCAGAAAAGTTCGCTGTAAGTGCAGTTCGATGGCCGTTGATGGAAATCGACTGTACGGGCCTTGAAAAAATTATTAAAAATATTAATAATTTGTGTAAAATTATAATATGTGAATTGGAAAGAATTGGGCTGGAAAATTCCATATTAGATGATAAAAATAGATTTTTATCGAAATGAACTAGTTTTGAACTAGAATTTAAAATCAATTTATTTTTGAAGTAAATAAATTGAATTTGCAAATGATTTTAAAAATAATCAATATTCCCAATACGTGAATTGGGCTAGAGTTGAATCGAAATTATCTTCGGGATATTTCGATGTTGGATTTCGGGACTATACAGATATTGTTATGGGAATTTGAAAGATATATTTTATATCGTTATTTCCAATACGATATATGTTGGTTTCAGAATTTGATATTGAATATAAGCCGGTATATTTTCTATTCAGAGCCTTGTATTTAATATCAAATGTGATTTGGGTTTATCGTGAATCGTGTTTTAGATGACATTGGTTCTTTAACCCAGTTAAAGGCAAGATATTGATTTTTGAGAAGATTAAAACTAAGTGGAGTTTTAATGAATCTTTAATTAGATTAAAATGTGAATTGATAATTTAAATTATCAAATCTGAAAAGTGATCGAGAGTGGAGTATCACCAGTTTTGCTCCAAAGCGATAGTTAAATCTTTAATTAGATTTGAACGTGAAATGGTAATTAATTTTACCGATAACACCGTGGTGTTAGATATGGAGTATTACCAGTTTTCTCCATGGGATATATAGGTTGGGATTGGGAAATAAAATAAATAATTACTTCGGTGTGGTTCGCTAATCTCGACTAGTTTGGAAAACCATAATATGGTTTGAAATGATATCCAAAGGAAGATTAAAGAATAAATTTAGAAGAATTTATCTTGGATAAAACTAATGGGAATGAGGCGTTTGTTGGGTTTGTGTAACATTTGTTTATCATATACGTGGGTTATTCAGAAAGGCCGGGTTTATACCCATTCTGAATAACCGATTCGACGAGATGTCGAAGATGAAGACGGTGGTTGAAGACCGGAAGTCTTCACATCGTTTGGGTGATTACTGATGATCTTGATTGGGCTGTACACCCAGGATGAGGGAAACAGTTGGTGATCGTCCAGACGTACCTGGAGATGGATGGATATGCGAGGAAAGTGCCTCCGGTTTCGTTCAGACCCAGAACGAACTTGTAAATAGATTGTGTGTCTGACATTGGATTTTATTCTGTGTTGATTGATCTCTATTAAATATACATCTGTTTGGCGGCGGAGAATTTATTCTCTTGCTTAACGCCCTTCTCTGAGACATACGAGCTCAGAGGTTGTATATCGATGGACATCAGTCGCATGGAGTGAATTGCCAATGTGGCATGCGTAAGTGGCAATTGATCAAGGCTTCTGTTGAAAAGCAAAGTCTTGTGGTTGATGATCAAAGCACGGCCTGTGTGGCGTAGCTTTGTGTATAACGTGAATTCGCGAGCCTCACACCTCGGTATGAGTCAAAAACGGGAGATGGACCGCTGGGAGTGCACGACGTTTCTTTCTAGCTAGGGTGGTGTCAGTGACCTACCAGCCCTGACATTTATATACTTTTCACCTGTGTGGTTGTTGGATATGAGGCGCCTCGGATATAGGTCTGTAAGGACCGGGAAACGTGTGTTCAGGAATTGCCAATCCTCAAAAGTAAGAGAGGACCGGCCCAGCCGATTCCAAGGATCATAGTGGGGTCCTGAGGCATTTGCTAGAGTGTCTCGAACGCGAAGAGGAGCTTGCCCCTTGCCTCGGCTCATGACGGAATCCAATTTCCAATACGTGATATTGCGGTTTTAATTGTAGAACTAGTATGGCGACATGATAGATGGTACCCATGCCGCCTATGATTGATATTTATGATTGAAAATTGTTTTGACACTATACACTTATATTAGTATCAAATGATTTGTTTTAAACGTACCAAGCATGTTTGGCTATTATAAGGGAAAACCCTATCCTCCGGCTTGCGTTGCATTGTGTGATGGGACCTGGGTCTTATAATAGCTTCATTTTTCTAAAGAGCATTGCGCTGTTTTGTTATATGCACTAGTATTCTTGGGAGGAAACCCGTTCCGTGTTATACGGCGTGGTCCCTTGAATTACTCTCTTTTAAAGTAAAGCTTTAAATAACTGTTTTAGTTCTCACACCAGTCACATGACTGACCTGGAGTTTATTGTTTTAACCTAAACTCTGGGTGCCCCTATTTTCCGCACGGGCAGCTAGTAGTTTTGGTTTTGCAGATTTATATTCACAGGGTCCTGATTAACAGCTGGAACGATGCTCGGAAAGCTCTGTATCCGTGTATCACTTTCAGTTGTGTTTTGTATATTTTTCCGCTTCTATGTAATTTATTGTAATCTCTGATATTTGTCGAATGTAATTTATTCATTTATACTCTGTATATTCTTGTATCTGATGGAATTGTTGTAATAACAATGAAATGTTCTTCCGTATGCGTCCTTTTGTGTGTTGTTCTCAAAGTTATTCGTGCTTTCCTTCAAGGGGAAGTTCGGGTCGCGTCAGTGTGACGTACAAGAATCTCGCTCGGTCCGAACCAGTCGCTAAACCGATCCAGGCCGTTCGAAACGCCCTATCGTTTGAGAACAGGACAAAACAGAACACATACAGAAGAACATTTCATTGTATATTACAACAATGCATCAGATTACAAGAATATACAGAGTAAAAATGAGTATTACATAGAAATATCAGAGATTTAAATTACATTTAAATACATAGCAGCGGAAAATAATACAATACACAGCTAGAAGTAGATATACGGATACAAAGCTTTCCGGATATCGTTCCAGCTGTAAACCAGGATCCTGTGAATATGAATCTGCAAAACCAAAACTACTAGCTGCCCGTGTCAAAATAAGGGCACCCAGAGTTTATTGACCCCAAAATCACATCACATTTCAATCAGTCCCTAACCGTAAATTAGTAACAGGACAGTTCCCTAAAATATTAACCCTGAAGGCCGAAACCAACATCAGATCAATATCAAGGAAACCATCCAACTTAACTGATACCCAGTTAGTTCTTAATTTTCTTAACTCCATTTGGGTTTAAGAACAGTATTATTAAAGATACCGTTCACGACAACCCAAAATCCCATTTGATATTAAACACAAGGCTCTGAATAGAAAATATATCGACTTATATTCAATATCAAATTCTGAAACCAACAAATATCGTATTGGAAATAACGATATAAATATATCTTTCAAATTTCCATAACAACACCTGTATAATCACGAAATCCAACATCGAACTATTCCGAAGATGATTTTGATTCAAATCCATTCCAATTCAATTATTGGAAATCCTGGTTATTTTCAAAACCATTTCAAATCCAATTTATTTGTTTTAAAAATAAATAAATTATTATTCTAGTTCAAAACTAGTTCATTTTGATAAAAATCTACCTTTATCTTTCCAAATATGGAGTTTTTCATCTCAATTCTTACCAAATCATTTCTTATGATTTTACACAAATTATTACTATTTTTAACAATTTTATCAAGGCCCGTACAGTCGATTTCCATCAACGGCCATCGAACTGCACTTACAACGACCTTTTCAAAATTTAATTTGGACATAATTCCAAATCCAACCGTCAGATTTCTAATTTCTAATATTCGTTAGAAACCACTTTTCGATACGAACCCAAGGATCCAGTTTTAGGAGAATCCAACGGTCGGATCTCCCGTAATATCCATTCGAAGCCAATGGTCGAAATTCGCGAACTGCCACGGCGCGGCGCGTTCTATTCAGGCCATTATATATATATATATATATATATATATATATATATATATATTATTTCGTCGATTTCTTTTTAAAACATATTTCATAAATTGTTTTAAATTCGTTTTTAAAACGATTTCAACTTCCATATCAAATTCAAATCAAAATTGAATTTTCCAATATAAAATCGTTTTAAATTCATTTCAACTCGATTTCAATTCAAATCAATTTCAGTTCAAATCGGTTTCAATTCAAATCGATTTCAGTTCAATTTCAATACGTTTTAAATTTAATTCAAAATGATATCAATTCTATTTCAATCTAATTCGAATTTCAATTCTATTCCGAATTTCAATTCTTTTCAAAATATCAGATTTTGAAATCACTTTCGATATTCATTGTAAAATGAATAAAATCGACAAAATTCCCGTTCGTGCTAAAATGGCGTTTAACTACTTAATACGGCTTCATATTTCAATATTCACTGAATATTATTTTAAAATATTCGATAATTCTGAACTGGAATCAGACACAGTCAATTACCATATAATGTGATTATATGGATTTCACACAACAAATGTGTATAACAATAACGGAAATAGCAATCCATCATCCAGAGTGCATTTTACACTGTATAAGCATTGAATATAAATACTCAACACTTACACAGCATGTCAATCAATCGATCGACATACAACTAATTATTGGGATTAGTGTATGTCATATTTCATCCAAATACCCGTGTGGGGTTTTCAAACAACAAACACAGGTTCTATTTGTGCAGTTGGGCGATGTGTAAAATTTATCGTCCCAATCAATATCAGTCAAATGTGTGTATATAAACAAATCATCCGATTTGTTTATAAATATTTTATTTTATATACACGTTAAAAAATAAATTTTTAACTATAAAATATTTATTCAATCCACATCACACAATCAATTTTCAAAACACGTCAATCAAACAAGTCATCCATTGTCTGTGGACGACGAGTGTCGAGTGATACTAAACACCGTCTGCATCCTAGTATATATTTCAAACTAGAAAAAAAAATAAAAGTGAGGAGTTCTCACCTTTAGGATCCACTCCGCCATTCTATTCTGAATTTCTGATCGATTTGATTTGCCCGAAATTCCTACGCCATCCTTTTCACGCTGTTCATACTAAAAGTCACATTTTTAATACGATGTTTATATATTTCTAAAAATCACATTTTTATATTTTAAAAATTCTGGTCATTATAATTTCAAAACAAAGTATTTTATATTTTAAAAACAAAGTATTTTTACCTTTTTCTACACAAAGTATATTCATATTTTTCTCTAAACAAAGTATATTCAGATTTTTCTCTAAAAAAAGTATATTCATATTTTTCTTAACAAAGTATATTCATATTTTTCTTAACAAAGTATATTTATATTTTTCTCTAAACAAAGCATATTCATATTTTTCTTTAAACAAAATATATTCATATTTTTCTCAACAAAGTATATTCATATTTTTCAAACTTATCCTATTTTTATCTATAAAACATAGTTAAATAATTAACTAATTATATAATGTTTAAACATAACGAAAAAATTCCATTACCTTATTCTTGCTCAACTCCAGGCCGATTTACTGTCACCCACGCTCCACCTTAGGCTTCAATTTGCCATCGCCATGCCACATAGAAGGAAGATCGGAGCACACCCCTTGGAGCGCTGCCGTGCCACGCGCCTACGCCAGGAGCAGCGACGAACTCGCGCATCCATAGGCCCGTCGATTTCTGTTTGAATGGATTCACTTCGAGGTGGAAATTCACCCAAATTAACAGACCATATTCGATCAAACCACCCTTGATTGAAAACCGAAGGAGAGATCTATGAATTCGATTTTGGAGTTGGGTTTAATTACATTGGGAATGACCGAATTTAGGAATTTGTTTTGGGAGAGCTTCCACTGTTGGAACGAAGAGGGAGGCAGCTTATCGGGTTTGACCACGCGATAGATATTATAGGGTTTGACCAATTTAACCCTTATATATATTTATAATTTTAATTATTTCAATTTCTAAAATCCTAGTTTATTAACCCTAACTCCAAATTGCACCCGACGAATGTCAACCATAGCTAATTACTCCCATTCCGGACACAGTGGGATAGGTCCCGTAACCCACTTTGATCGTTTCAATTAGTTTTCATTTAAATTTACAATATAAACCCGTATATATTTAATTTGAACGCACATTTCAATTTACCGTGGCCACATAAGAACTCTGAAAATTCCAGAAAAATTATTTCTAGCTTCGTATTGACGATACGGTCCTAACAAAACTAATTTCATCAAATTCCGAGACCGTTTGAAAATGGCCTTTTCTGGTCGATCGAAATTGACTGAAACTGTTTAAACACATTTAACTTCGCCACACTTACATATTGATTCAGAAAATTATGAAATTTGGAACCTAGCAATAATTTGACATCCCGGATCCAACAAAAGTGGTTTTGTCGGAAACAAAGGTCGTTTGCAAAATTTCCATTTTTAAGGGCCAAAATTCCACAGCGACTCTTCTGAATTTTCAACTGGGCATAACTTTTTATCCCCGCGATGAAATTTCAATTTTTCAGATTCTTGGAAAGCTATTCATAAATAGATTCTAATATTTTTGGTTTCACTAAAATCCGGTTTATTTTGCACCTGGTACATTCATTTGAATTTTGAAATTGAAATATCAAACATCTGCGCCATTTTCAATTCCTTTTATCATTTAAAATAAATATATATATTCTAACGATGATCTATATAAATGTATACATTCGAATTCTATTCAAAATAAATTTCTCGTCGATATTATTCAAAATAATCATTTTAAATATTCAAACTTCACCAAAATTGCCAAAATAAAAATTCTAAATTGGCTCAGAATTTCCGGGTTATTACATTCTGTATATATCGATACATTTTTTCTAACTAACAAATTTTTCTTAAAAATATTCTAACTCCTTAAATTCCCGGAAAAAATCACCATAACCTCCCTTGTACCGGCAGCATCGAGATATTTCAAATAGCCTCCCATGGCCCTCATCAATCCAAAAGAAAAAGAAAAAGCCAAGCGGCTTGCCGATACGGTGCATAAAATCTCATATATGAATTTAAACATGTACCTTTTTTTCGGGCACATAAATTAAAATCTTCATATACTTCATCCCATACCTTTCTAACACATGCTCACCTGTTTTCAATTCAACTCAATCCAATCGTTTGAATTCAGTTTCTCTCATTTATTCTTTAATTAGCTATTTTGCCTATTTCACTTCTTTGTTTGAACATAACATGTTCAAACAAAATATTTGAATTGCTCATAACCAAATTGAATTTCAATTCCAATTCTAGTTTCCATTTCAAGTTCGAATATAAATTTTCAAATCGAATTCACTTATTCAAAGCCAAATATCAATTCAAAATCTCATTAACTAATTACTTTTCAAATTAGTTAATTCTATTCAATAATCAAAAATCTGATTTCTATTTCAAAAATCAATTCATTACTCCACTTGAGTTCACATATAATCTACAACTCAAATCTGAAATTTTCTAAATAGAAATTCGGATTTCATTCGCTTAAAATCCATTTATAAAATTAAATAAACCATTATGGTTTTTAAATGGTTATTGCGTTGTTTTTCAGAAAATTTGATTTTGATATAACTCAAAATCTATTCGACGAAATCCATATTTTTCTCCTCCATTAGAAAACTATTATCAAATCGGTCCTGACGTTTCTTGTTTCAAAGAATTCCGACTTCAATTGAGTTCTGTATACTCAATTGAAGTTCGAATCGCCAATTTACGAAATACAGTGCTGCGGCGAGTTCGTTTTAATTATATTTACAAATATGAATGTTTTAACTTCATTTATAATAACTTCAACTCCATTCTGATATATTTTTAATATATATCAAATCCAATTTTCCAATTTAACATAATATTCCCGATCTTCTAAAATTGTCGATTTTCCCTAACTCGCAAATAAATTTATTTATACTCCGATCATCTATTTTAAATTTCAATTCTCTTTAAATGCTATATTCAAATTCCATTTGATTTCTATTTGAATTCTATATTCAAATTACATAGTTAAACTTCATTTGAATCCTATATTCAAATCTCTATTTGACTTTTCTTTATTCAAATCCATTTGAATTCCTTTGAATTCAGATTCTATTTCAATTCCTTTGAATTCAAATTCTATTTCAATTCCTTTGAATTCAAATTCTATTTCGATTCCTTTGAATTCAAATTCTATTTCGATTCCTTTGAATTCAAATTCTATTTCGATTCCTTTGAATTAAAATTCTATTTCAATTCCTTTGAATTAAAATTCTATTTTATTTTAAATTCATATTTGAATTTAAACATTTAAATTATCAATGATAAGTTTCCACCTTTCTTTATAACATCATTTAATTTACTTGTTTATATTTTTAAACAAGTCTGGGTTTCAAATTCATTTTTGAAATTAAATTCTATTAGGAAAAAAAATCCCCTTTTCTCAATTCACACCTGTTTTTATATTTTCCCGAATTATCCAAATGATAATTTATTTCTCTTCCTTTATAAACTTCATTTATAATTGAATTACTTGTTTTTATTTTTCGAAACAAGTAAATATTTCTATTCCACTTGAATTTCAAATTCTATTTTTAGAAAAATAAAATTTCCCTTTTAAATCTCAAATATCCTTTCCGCGATATTTTTAAATATCAACCTTTAGGCCCAGCGAAATCCAAACGCCAAAACAACCGATTATTTATTTTTTAACACATCATATATGACAGTATATATGCAAACAAATAAACGAACAGATAATATATTTTTGAGGAATCCAGTTGGATTCCTCTAACCTATTTTCCTGCATCCACAGACGTTAGTAAACATAGTAATACCCATCCTGCTTCGAGGCAGTATATTGTGTTATGAAGGTCATCCACTAATATATTTGTGGTGCACATAGGGAAATCATCCGCTATGAAACTGCGGACATCCGCTAATGAAACTGCGGGAATCCAACCAATCATCAACCCAATATATATATAATAGTCAACCCTAAATAACTAATATATTTAAAGCAACCAGAAAAATCCAAACAAGCAACAAACAATTATTTTTAACGAATAAAAATAATTTTAAATAAAAGGTGAGTGAGATTTACTCGCCGTGATTTTTCTTTGGCGAATATCCCATTAAATTTCATCTCATCATGGGGATCTTCTCAAAAATAAATCTACTTCGCATCTATGATTTATTTAATTTATCGATTAAACGAAATTATTTTAAATTAACGAATAACAAATAAATAAATAATTCTACGTATATTAAATTTCTAAAAGCTTATACCTTATGGTTATTGCAGTTTTCCTTGACCAAACTATGAATCCAATTACCGAACAGTTCCAAAACTTCATTTAGCTCTTATACGGCATTTACTCGAACTACTTACTGACAATTTTACCATCTCCTTCTCTAACACTTACACTCACTACTGCTGCTATATTCCAGAGCCAAACACTACCTCCTTTTCATTCACCATCATCGCATAAGCACCCCATCACAAATCTGCACCCCATCTGATTTTCCATTTCGTGAAAAATCCCAAAACACTACATTCATGAACCTTAAACCCTCGTCTACAGGCCAAAGTTGATCGCCACTTCCATAGTTATGTCTCCACAGTTCCTCCAGATAAATCAGGAACCACTGTCGCACTTACAGTGCCCTCACGCTACAGGGTAGCGACCGAACTGATGACCAAAAGCTTCGAAATTCCATCGGCTGATGCCCCTCGATCTCACGACTGTCGCAGCGCTTGCAATTTAACCCCGACATTACTGAACTCGCCTCCGAACTCAAGCAGACATCCCCCTTCTGTGAACTCCAGTCCCTCAAACATCGCATCACTAAGTAAATCGTGATCTGTACCTCAACATAGCTTACGACAGTTCACCGAAGTCCACCAATTTCTGGCGATAGCTGCCGCTCGCCCCCTGTACCCTTCCGCGTTCTTCTTTTGAAGCCAATCCCCCATAAATTGCGAGTTTGAAATACCCCTGAAAACATCGATGTTGATTCCCCTCTTGATTCGATAGTGCGCCATCCTCATGTATTTGGATCGAGATGATTTAAATCCATATGTTTTTAAAAGGGAACGAGATCGATTTTAGTGGAGAAATGGTGCCCGTGATTTTTCTTTCAGAAGAAAACTAAAAATAAATAAAGGAAGACGATGTCACGATTTATAAAGAAGTGGAGATGGGACCAGAAGTACACAACAAATCTTCGTATTTCTTTTAAAAAGATTTTCTAATTAATTTGATTTGATTTTGATTCAATATAAAGAGATCTTTTATTCTTTTTAAACAGGTATCGATTTGATTTTCGATTCGATTTTGATCTTATCCATTATAAATATCTCGGGGTCCATTCTTTTAAACCACGAACTGCTATTTTAACGTAACCACTGTTATTTCAACAGTGTAACACTATTCTGAACTAACTGAATATATTTTGATATTTAATTTGAACGTAAATATAAATAACCAAAATAAATTAATATAATCTAATTTAAATTCCTTGATAATAAATTATTATTACTATCGTTTAAATTCAAATAAAAATTCATATAAATCATTTTGACTCCATTTCAAATTGAATTACTTAAGATCCTCGTATTACGATAGTTATGTCGATAATTCAATACGAAAATCGATTTATATTATCAGCTCAATATTCAAAATAATATTAAATATTCAAAATAAATCGACCAGAAAATCTGGGTCGTTACATACTTCCCCCCTTAAAATAATTTCGTCCTCGAAATTGCTAAGGTAGAAAAAATGGTAGAAATCCATTACTTTTCAAAATCTCACTTATGTTGAAACTCAACTCCTCATATTTCAACAAATTTAATTCTACCAAAACTTTTAGTTTTCACACATTTAATCTAAATGATTTACACCCAGTTCAAATTCTATTCAATCTTATTCAATTTTAATTTCTTTAATTTATTTACCTCGATCCATTTAACTTGCTTAAGTTAAATTTAAACATTAGAATTCAAATTCCTGGGTTTTCCTTTCGAATCCTTATGAAATTACATAAATATATACATATATATTTATTTTCATTTTAAATTCAAAACATTTGAATTTCCAAACCACTTGTTTTCATTCAAAATAAATTTCCATCAAAACCTTTCCAAGGTAGCAATCCATCACTTAGAAACTCGAAAATGAACACTAATGATGCTGCATTCATTATCAGAATTATTTCCCAGCCACTGAAGTGAGTTCAGTGCTTTAACACTTTCAGAATCCATTCAAAAATCCTTTCAAAACATAGCTATATTCTTCTAATATAGTTTAGAAAATATTTTCCAATTTCCCAGGATTTAAATTCCAAATTCTGGTTTGAATTCAATTTTAATTCATCTCATTTGTATATATTTTATTCATATACAAATTCTATTTTGGTTATACATAACCATTCCAATTTTTTTAATCTCGTTGGATTATAATCAACCAACACATCCATATAGTATAATAATTTCAGAAAATTATTCTTTTTCTATAAAAATAGAATTTTGAGTAAAATTATTTCATTTACCCGCTTAAAACAATATTTTGTCAATTTTACTGTTCAAGCGTTTAGAAATTCCTATCGACTTCGTGACGTACCACAATTCGATCAGAATTCATAAACCACTCAACAGACTAGCCAACTCAATATAAAACAGTTTTTATATCAATTTACAAATACGCGCTCTCGTATATACACTCAACTCATTCTAGGGTACTACTGACCCTATCTCTAATGAGCACAACCCCACCAAAGCCAAGATATTCGCTCAACCTAAGCTCTGATACCAACTGTAATGACCCACAAATCCGCACTATCTTAGTTGACTAATAACACCGCCCGTCCAACCCAAATCGTACAGAAATACAAATCATTATTACAAAGAAGTTAGAGGATGAGAAATAGAAAGAAAGAAAGGTTAGAATAGAAGAAAACGAAGATCACAAACTCACAGCGGAACGAATAAAATATATTAAATAACATAATTTTTGAAATACAACTCAGTAATTGGATATACATACCATTATCAGAGCACAATAGTTATTCCTGGAACAGTTATAAACACCTATTTTTTTTCAGATACAACATAGTACACAACGGAAATATGATAGTCTATAGCTAACTGGTGAAGCCTCCTGCTTTCAACTCCTCCAAGTGAATCTGTAAAATCCCTACTACTTGACTGCCCGTACAAATTTGGGCACCCAAGAGTTTAGGGAAAACAAAACAAAATAAACTCTGGGTAAGTCATGGGACTGGTGTGGGTAAACTCCAACCATTTGTTTAACTTTCAAAATCCCTTCGAAAGAAAAGATAATAGTAAGACCAACCCACACATAAACATGGACGTTTTTTACCTCACTATAACCCAAAACACTTTAATACAAAATCCAATGATATTATAATAGTGTCTAAATCAAATAAATAACAATCTAGCAGAATGCTTGCATCTCACGCTCCCCATACATAGTATAAAATCAAAAACCGCATTGCACTTATTGGAGATTGGATTTCCAACATGACAAGGTATGGAACCACCTTCTGATAGTGTATCTCTAGAGAGGAATACACTGAGTTCAACAAGAACGTCTTGCAACCCGACCCACACATGACCGACCACTCATTTTGCTTGAGTGTATCGAATGTATATCGCCAACGGTTGGGATCAACAACCTTTTCCTGAATGGGACATCATCGAATAGAATAAGGAATTAAATGAATCTCTAGATAGGTGATAATACACCCTAATGGGAGCGACCCACATAGCCATGCTGCATGCCCGATTTTTGTCATTTCCCGGTTGTTGAGGCCTGAGGCTACGATTACTTTCTATTCATTGGTAGCACAATCACTTCGAATGACACATTGTCAGATCCATTAATCACTAATTGATTTGCACAAATATTCTGGATGTTATGCTAAGGGAATAAATCTGTTGCCACCATGTATGTTTATACAGACCAATATGTTAGATCATTGGAAATACTTTGTCAGACATTTGTCCATATACGTTCGTTCTAGGACTGAACGAAACCGAAGGAACAATTTCTATTAATAGAAAAAGCCCTTGCACTTTACTCCATCTTCGATTATCTTCATATAATCTGATTTGCAACGCTACTGCCAATACAGAGTGTTTCACGGATAATGATCCAACCGGTCTCTCCATATTGACAATGATATTGGCAAACACTTCGATAGTCGATTATTTAACTATCGAAGAAAAACAAACATCCATTCAAAACAATCAAACAGTGACTGGGTCCCTTGATTACCATTCATTAATTAAACCACCCTTTCCATTTCCTAATCAATATTTGTTAAACATATATTTTCAATTATCATTTTGGTCTCTTACATTCTTTGGAAAGCATTTCTATATCTAGCTTTCTTTTATTTTCTACACTTAGAAAATATATTCTATTTGAAATTGAAACAATTCCAATCACTTATCTCTTTCCTGAATACTTTAATTATACTCAGGAAATATTTACTGTTATATTTCCAAAATTCCATCACTTGGATTAAAACGAATGTTGTGTAAAACATCGTTACAGCAACCCAAAATATTTCATTCAACTAACTATTATCTAACACTTCTCTTCGAGATTTGGATCTTGCTATTTATCAATTAAAAATGAAATCAATCAAGTTGGGGTAAAATTACCTCTCAAACCTTGACTGAAAACATCATTAACTTCAAAACAGTCAAATCCACTTACCTCGAATAATTAACAATATAAAAACCAATTATTCACATTTAAACGTATATATGTTTCTCTTTCTATTACCTGCCTATCGATTTCCTTTTTGTTTATAATAGTCTATTCTTAAATTTATTTCCTTATCGAATTCTGTATATATCGATACATTTATTTCTAACTATCAAATTTTTCTTAAAAATATTCTAACTCCTTAAATTCCCAGAAAAATTCGCCATAACCTCCCTTGTACCGGGAGCATCGGGATATTTCAAATAGCCTCCCATGGCCCTCACCAATCCAAAAGAAAAAGAAAAAGCCAAGCAGCTTGCCGATACGACGCATAAAATCTCATATATGAATTTAAACATGTGCCTTTTTGTCGGGCACATAAATTAAAATCTTCATGTAATTCATCCCATACCTGTCTATGCTCACCTATTTCCAATTCAATTCAACTCAATCCAATCGTTTGAATTTAGTTTCAAACATTTATTATTTAATTATTTATTTTTCCTATTTCACTTCTTTGTTTGAACATAACATGTTCAAACAAAATATTTAACTTGCTCATAACCAAATTGAATTTCAATTCCAATTCTAGTTTCCTTTTCGATTTCGAATATAAATTTTCAAATCGAATTCACTTATTCAAAGACCAATATCAATTCAAAATCTCTTTAACTAATTACTATTCAAATTAGTTAATTCTTTTTAATAATCAAGAGTCTGATTTCTATTTCAAAAATCAAATCATTACTCCGCTTGAGTTCACATATAATCTACAACTCCAATCTGAAATTTTCTAAATAGAAATTCGGATTTCATTCGCTTAAAATCCCTTTATAAAATTAAATAAACCATTATGGTTTTTAAATGGTTATGGCGCTGTTTTTCTGAAAATTTGATTTTGAATTAACTCAAAATCTGTTCGACGAAATCCAGATTTTTCTCCTCCATTAGAAAACTATTATCAAATCAGTCCTGACGTTTCTTGTTTCAAAGAATTCCGACTTCAATTAAGTTTTGTAAACTCAATTGAAGTTCAAATCGCCAATTTACGAACTACAGCGCTGCGGCGAGCTCGTTTTAATTATATTTATAAATATGAACGTTTTAACTTCGTTTATAATAACTTCAACTCCATTCCGATATATTTTTAATATATATCAAATCCAATTTTCCAATTTAACATAATATTCCCGATCTTCTAAAATTGTCGATTTTCCCTAACTCGCAAATAAATTTATTTATACTCCGATTATCTATTTTAAATTACAATTCCATTTAAATGCTATATTCAAATTCCATTTGAATTCTATTTGAATTCTATATTCAAATTACATAGTTAAACTTCATTTGAATCCTATATTCAAATCTCTATTTGACTTTTCTTTATTCAAATCCATTTGAATTCCTTTGAATTCAAATCTATTTCAATTCCTTTGAATTCAAATTCTATTTCAATTCCTTTGAATTCAAATTCTATTTCAATTCCTTTGAATTCAATTTCTATTTCAATTCCTTTGAATTCAAATTCTATTTTATTTTAAATACATATTTGAATTTAAACATTTAAATTATCAATGATAAGTTTCCACCTTTCTTTATAACATCACTTAATTTACTTGTTTATATTTTTAAACAAGTCTGGGTTTCAAATTCAATTTTGAAATTAAATTCTATTTGGAAAAAAATCTCTTTTCTCAATTCACACCTGTGTTTATATTTTGCCGAATTATCCAAATGATAATTCATTTCTCTTCCTTTATAAACTTCGTTTATAATTGAACTACTTGTTTTTATTTTTCGAAACAAGTAAATATTTCTATTCCACTCGAATTTCAAATTCTATTTTTAGAAAAATAGAATTTCCCTTTTAAATCTCAAATATCCTTTCCGTGATATTTTTAAATATCAACCTTTGGGCACAGTGAAATTCAAACACCAAAACAACCAATTATTTATTTTCTAACACATCATATATGACAGTATATATGCAAACAAATAAATGAACAGATAATATATTTTTGAGGAATTCAGTTGGATTCCTCCAACATGTTTTCTTGCATCCACAGATGTTAGTCAACATAGTAATACCCATCCTGCTTCGAGGCAGGATATCGCGGTATGAAGGTCATCCACTAATATATTTGTGGGGCGCATAAGGAAATCATGTAACAACCCTGATTTTTGGGGTAAATTTAAAAATTTATTTTAAGTAATTTTAATGAGTTTTGATATTTAAAGTAATCTATTTTAAATAATAATGATCACAAATTTGATTTAAATCAAAGTTAGGGTGAATAATTTAATTTTGATTATAAAAAGAGTTAGAAATAGCGCGGTAGTTTGAAAAGTCAAACTTGTACTTTGACTGACCGTATAGGATGCAAAATTTAACGAATTTTAGTGAAACCAAAAATATTAGAATCTATTTAAAAATATCTTTCCAACGAATCCGAAAAATTTAAATTTCATAGCGGAAATCAAAAGTTATGGCCAATTCAATTTTTAGAAAGGTCGCTGTAGAATATATATATATATATTATACATGGCCCGAAAGGCTACTTTCCATATAAGGAAATCAGAAGTGTTTTGACTATTTTAGTTAAATTTAAACGCCTTAAAAATAACCATTTTTCAAACAGTTTCAGAATTCAACGAAAATAATTTTGTTGGGTTCGTATCGTCAAAACAAAGCTAAAAATGATTTTTTTTGTAATTTTTAGAATTAATATATAATTATAATTGATATTTTTATTGTAAACGGACAATTTTTTACTTTAAAAATTCATACGAGCTCAAAATTGAACGAAATTAATTTTTCTAGGTCCGCCGCGTCAAAACATAGCTAAATATATTTTTCGGGAATTTTAGAAGTTAATTTGTGGCCCTGGTGAATTTTCATGTACGGTCAATATTTAATTAATTAATTTTTAATAGGATTTAAAAAAAAACGCTACAGACATCAGAATTGGTGCCCGAGACATAGCCCATTGCGCTCAGAAGACGTCAAAACCCTAAGAACGACAGTAAGCAGGCCTAATTCTGAGTTCGGACCAAAACGGGCTTAAACGGGCGAATTAAATAATAATTAAATAACCCTAAATATAATAATATAAAAAGGCACGTCGGGTTCTTCTTCTTCCTCCTCGTCATTTACAGCCGCATGAACCCATTATTGCTCAAATTTTCATTCTCTGATTTCTCCCTCAATTCTCAACGAAATCCTTCGTGTAAATACACGTTTCGAAGAGATTTCCGTGCTCTTCAATCTCCGACAAGAATCACCACCTCTCATCGACCGTAGCCACCGCACCACCTCCGCAAAGTTCGGCCGAACGCAGCCCCACCGCGCCACCCACAAGCCGCCGCACCTCCTCCAACTCCCGGTGAAGATAGCCCTCTCGTAGCTCTCCAATCTCCCGCAAACCGTTCGTAAAACCGTCGATCGTAGCTCGAGTTATCTAGATTCAAAGTTTTGAACACTTTAGGTAAAATTTATTTCATATTTTCCGACGCTTTTAAATGTCGCTGTGTCAGTTGTTAAAAGCTGAATTTTGATTTTTCATATGTATTTGTATTTGAATCGTTCCAGATCTGAAATCTATTTGAATACGAACACTGAATCGGATCGAACCTGTATCATCTTCTCAGACTAGACCACTGTGAGAATTTATTTTTAATTTAATTTAATTTATTTAATTATTATTTCCATGATTATTAATAGTAGATGTAATTTGACATGATGTCTAAAACATAGATCTGAAATGTTCATACCGTATGATATTGAATCTGAATTGCCTATAATGACATGATATTAAATCTGAAATTTTATCGTTAAATATGAATTGATTGATTGATTAGAATTAATTATGTGTTAATTTATTTAATCCTACCTTATTGATTTGCCATATGCCAAGTTAAACCTCACCTTGTAAATTGCCTGGAGGTTAATTATTGGATTTGATCATGTTGGTTTGTTTTGGATGTTGTTGTTATGGGATTTGACATGAAATACGATAAGAATATTATTGAACATTGAAATGAGGTATGGCATTTATATTGAAATTTTGGATGAAATTAAAGTATGAAATTTAGTATGAAATTAAAGCATGGAATTCAAGTATGCAATTTTGTATGGAATTAAAGTATGCAATTTTGTATGGAATTAAAGCATGAGATTTTGTATTGAATTAAAAATGAAATTTCCAATATGTTAAGAATGGAATTTTCAAAATGTTAAAAATAAAATTTCCAATATGTTAAAAATGGAATTTCCAATATGTTTAGAATGGAATTTTCAAAATGTTAAAAATAAAATTTCCAATATGTTAAAAATTGAATTTCCAATATGTTAAGAATGGAATTTTCATTGTAATTGGGAAAAAGTATATTTTGATCTAGTGATGAAACATGGAATTACACTATAAATGAAATTACACAAATTTTTAATGTGATTATATATGAATGTTCACCGTAGACGAAATTTACATTTTTCTTAATGTAAATATATATATGAATATACACCGTAGATGAAATTTACATTTTTCTTAATGTAAATATATATGGATATTCACAGTATACAAAATTTACATTTTTCTTAATGTAAATATATATGAATGTTCACCGTAGACAAAATTTACATTTTTCTTAATGCAAACTATTAGAATATTCACCGTAGGACAAAGCTTATATTTTTGTTAATGTAGATAAAAGAAATACTCACCGTATGGAAAGTTTACGTTTTATTTAATGTAAATAAAATAAGAATGCGACAAGAATGAAAGTTTACATTTTATTTAATGAAAATAAAATAAGAATGAGACATGGAATATAAATTTACATTTTTGTTAATAAGAATTTCACCGAATGAGGAATTTACACTTTTATTAATGTAAATATATTGAATTTCACCGTATGTCAAAATTTACATTTTTATATGTAAATTATAAAGTGAATTAATGTCGTATGTTGAAAATTACATTTTTCTTTGTAATTAACAAGTGAATTTCATCGTATGTCAGAATTTACATTTTTATATGTAAATTATAAAGTGAATTAATGTCGTATGTTGAAAATTACATTTTTCTTTGTAATTAACAAGTGAATTTCATCGTATGTCAGAATTTACATTTTTATATGTAAATTATAAAGTGAATTAATGTCGTATGTTGAAAATTACATTTTTCTTTGTAATTAACAAGTGAATTTCATCGTATGTCAAAATTTACATTTTTATATGTAAATTATAAAGTGAATTTATGCCGTATGTTAAAAATTACATTTTTCTTTATAATTAACATGGAAATTTCATCGTACGTTAAAATCTACATTTTTATATATACATCATATAGGGAACTACACCGTAGAATAAAATTTACATTTTTATATGTAATTAAAAACATGAATTTACATTGTGTGTTAAATATTACATTTTTATATGTAATGTCTATTGGAAAGTATACCGTATGACAAAACTACATTTTTCTATGCAATTAAAGGATGCAATTTCATTGTATGATCGAAATTGCATTTTTCTTATGTATATATGTAACATAAAATGAGAATGAACATTAGAAATAAAATTGATTTATTTCATATGTAATTTAGATGTAGAAAAGTGACATTGCAATAAAAAAATATCATATTTTTACAATGTAAATTAGAAGTAGTGTTTGCATTGTAATTAAAAATTATATTTTTACAATATGAATTAGATGTAGTGTTTGCATTGTAATTAAAAATCATTGTAATTAAAAATCATACTTTTACAATGTAAATTAGATGTAGTGTTTGCATTGTAATTAAAAATCATATTTTTACAATGTAAATTAGATGTAGTGTTTGCATTGTAATTAAAAATCATAATTTTACAATGTAAATTAGATGTAGTGTTTGCATTGTAATTAAAAATCATATTTTTACAATGTAAATTAGATGTAGTGTTTACATTGTAATTAAAAATCATATTTTTACAATGTAAATTAGATGTAGTGTTTGCATTGTAATTAAAAATCATATTTTTACAATGTAAATTAGATGTAGTGTTTGCATTTTTTACAATGTAAATTAGATGTAGTGTTTGCATTGTAATTAAAAATCATATTTTTACAATGTAAATTAGATGTAGTGTTTGCATTGTAATTAAAAATCATATTTTTACAATGTGAATTAGAAGTAATGTTTGCATTGTAATTAAAAATCATATTTTACAATGTAAATAGGGAGTAGAGTTTGCATTGTAAAGAAAACTTGCAATTTGATATGTAAATTTAAAATAGGATTCACTGCAAATATAAGTTACATTTTTATAATGTAACTAAGATGAGAATGTACATTGAAGTTGAAATCTACGTTTAAAAGTAGGATTTTGAATGTATCAAATTTTACATTTGTTTTACAAGTAAATAAAGAGTATAGGAATTTGCATAGGAATTAAACTTACATTTTTATGTAAATAAAAAGTATGGAATTTACATTTTCAATGTAAGGAAAGAATGAATTTAGGATGCGGTAATATTATCTTCATTTTCAAATGAATTAAAATTTAGTAAGTATCGGTAATTGTGTAGAGCGTTGTTTTAACCAAACGAAATTATTACGATTCAATGATTATATATATATAATCAAAATTGAACGAATAGGGCGTGGTAGTTCGCGTTTTGAAATCGTACTTTTAAACGACTATACAAGAAGATCCGACCGTCGGATTTTCTTGAAACTGAAACTGTTAGGACCGTCTTGGAAAAATCTTTCCAACGATATATATTACGTTAAGATCCAACAGTTAGATTCTGAGAAATGTAAAAAACAAAATTGGTTGAATGCAGCGCCATAGTCGCCCTTGGACTTAAGGCGTCGTTATATAAAATTTTAATTATTTTAAATAATTAAAATAGGAATGAATCGTTAATAAAAATAATTATTAATGTGTAAGAAGGATTTTACATATATGTATACATGCGAGGATTATTTGGAAAGTCTGAGTTTATCTCATTCCAAATAATTAAACGACGTTTAAAAATCCAAGATTGGAAGACGGCGATTGAAGACCGTCAAATCTCCACATCGAATGGACGATGATGACTGTTGGCTTAGAATGGCTCGCTACCATGATAAGGTAATAGTAGGAGTTGCCCAGACGTAGTGTTGATTTGTACGGATTTGGCTTTCGCTCATACCCAGAGCATAAGCTTATAAATGGATTGTGTGTCTGACATCGTACTCCATTATATATCATGTTATTAATCTTCTGTTGGATGTATGGATGTTTGGTGGCGGAGAATTTATTCTCTTGCTTAACACCCTTTCATATATTTCGGCAAAAGATTGGTAGTGTGATATGGAGTGATGATGTGGCATGCTAAGATGCATATGATCAAGGCTTTGTTGAAAAGCAGGCCTTGTGGGACGATCAAAGCATAGTCTGTTTAGGCATAGCTTTGTGTATAGCGTGACTTCGCGAGCCTCACACACCGGCGGAGTCTAAAATGGGAGAAGGGAACGCAAGGAGAGCAGCACGTTTCTTTCTAGCTAGAGTGGTGTCAGTGACCTACCAGCCCTGACATTTTACTTATGTGGATGATGGAATGAGGCGCCTCGAATGATAGGTCCTATAGGACTGGGAAACGTGTGTTCAGGAATAACTAATCCGCAACTCGTATGGCGGACCGGCCTTGCAGCTTTCCAAGGGTTTACTACGGGGAACCCTGAGACATTAGCTAGTGTGTCTCGAATCGGTAAGGAGCTCCTCCCTAGCCTTGACTCATGATGGAAACTCAATTTCCAATATGCCCCATGTGGTTTTGATTGTATTACTAGTACGGAGGCATGACATATGGTACCTATGCTTCCTAGGATTGATACATTATGACTGAAATTGTTTTTAAAACATATACACACTAATAATAATATCAAATTCGTTTTTAACGTATCAAGCATGTTTAATAACCATAAGGTAAAACTCTATCCTCTGGTGTGCGTTGCATTGTGTGATGGGACCTGAGTCTTATGGTGATTTCATTTTTCTAAAAAGCATTGCTTTGTTTTACGATTTACTTTAAGTTATGCATGACAATCCATTGGAATAAAACCCGTTCCACATTAGCGGCGTGGTCCATGGATTCGCCTTATTACTATTAGTTAAATTAGTTAAGAATTCTCACACCAGTCCCATGACTGACCCGTTGTTTGTTTCCACCTTGCAAACTCGAGTGCCCTCTTTTTCCACACGGGCAGTCGAGTAGCTTTTTGCAGATATTTACTTCTTGAGCAGGATTCTGGATTGAAGCTTAAAGCTGTGTCCAAAGCATAGTTGTCTTCCGCTGTATCTATTTTATTTCCGCTGCACTGTATTAAATTTATTGTAAAATTTTCTTCCGCTGTATTTTAATTTCGGTGTACTCTGATATATTTTGTACTCAGATGTTATATTATCATGATGTAATAAAAGTCTGATGTTATTGTTCTGATGTTGTTGTATTCCCAAAGTTAACGTATGCGGATTTTGAATGGTCTTGGTCGATTTTGCGATCGATTAAGGTCGGGCAAAATGCATGTCGTTACAAATCATCCGCTATGAAACTGCGAGCATCCGCTAATGAGACTGTGGGAATCCAACCAATCATCAACCCAATATATATATATATATATATATATATATATATATATATATATAATAGTCAACCCTAAATAACTAATATATTTAAAGAAACCAGAAAAATCCAAACAAGCAACAAACAATTATTTTTAACTGATAAAAATAATTTTAAATAAAAGGTGAGTGAGATACTCACCGTGATTTTTCTTCGGTGAATATCCCAATAAATTTCATCTCATCATGGCTATGGATCTTCTCAAAAATAAATCTACTTCGCACCTATGATTTATTTAATTTATCGATTAAACGAAATTATTTTAAATTAACAAATAAATAAATAAATTCTACGTATATTAAATTTCTAAAAGCTTATACCTTATGGTTATTGTAGTTTTCCTTGACCAAACTATGAATCCAATTACAGAACAGTTCCAAAACTTCATTTAGCTCTTATACGGCATTTACTCGAACAACTTACTGACAATTTTACCATCTCCTTCTCTAACACTTACACTCACTACTGCTGCCATATTCCAGAGCCAGACACTACCCTCCTTTTCATTCACCATCATCGCATAAGAACCCCATCACAAATCTGCACTCCATCTGATTTTCCATTTCGTGAAAAATCCCAAAACACTACATTCATGAACCTTAAACCCTCATCTACAGGCCAAAGTTGATCACCATTTCCATAGGTGTCTCTCCACAGTTCCTCCAGACAAATCGCGAACCACTGTCGCACTTACAGTGCCCTCACGCTACAGGGTACCAACCAAACTGATGACCAAAAGATTCGATAATCCATCGGCTGATGCCCCTCGATCTCACGACTATCGCAGCGCTCGCAATTTGACCCCGACATCACTGAACTCGCCTCCGAACTCGAGCAGACATCCCCCTTCTGTGAACTCCAGTCCCTCAACCATCGCATCACTAAGTAAATCGCGATCTGTACCTCAACATATCTAACGACAGTTCACCGAAGTCCACAATTTTTTGGCGATAGCTACTGCTCGCCCCCCTGTACCCTTCCGCGATCTTGTTTTGAAGCCAACCCCCATAAATCGCGAGTCTGAAATACCCCTGAAAACATCGACGTTGATTCCCCTCTTGATTCGATAGCGCGCCATCCTCATGTGTTTGGATCGAGATGATTTAATTCCGTATGTTTTTAAAAGTGAATGAGATCGATTTTAGTGGAGAAATGGTGCCCGTGATTTTGCTTTCAGAAGAGAACTAAAAATAAATGAAGGAAGACGATGTCGACATTTATAAAGAAGTGGAGATGGGACCAGAAGTACACAACAAATCTTCGTATTTCTTTTAAAAAGATTTTCTAATTAATTTGATTTGATTTTGATTCGATATAAAGAGATCTTTATTCTTTTTAAACAGATATCGATTTGATTTTCGATTCGATTTTGATCTTATCTATTATAAATATCTCGGGGTCCATTCATTTAAACCACGAACCGGTATTTTAACGTAACCACTATTATTTCAACAGTGTAACACTATTCTGAACTAACTGAATATATTTTGATATTTAATTTGAATGTAAATATAAATAACCAAAATAAATTATTATAATCTAATTTAAATTCCTTGATAATAAATTATTATTATTATCATTTAAATTCAAATAAAAATTCATATAAATCATTTTGACTCCATTTCAAATTGAATTACTTAAGATCCTCGTATTACGATAGTTATATCGATAATTCAATATAAAAATTGATTTTTATTATCATCTCAAAATTTAAAATAATATTAAATATTCAAAATAAATCGACCAGAAAATCTGGGTCGTTACAGATTAAATCAACATATGAATATATAATTAGAAAACAGTCAACCATTAACAACCAGAGCACACAAAATAAAAACCCAACTTATATAAAATATAAGTGGGGAGAACTGAGTGAGTTTAACTCACCTTGATTTGATTCGTGGTTAAAATGGCTAATTTCATTAAATCAAACCGGTGTTTAATTTTAAATAAAAATCCAGTCGACTCCAATTATGCCCAGTTCCGTTCCATAATGCAGTGTCTGTCAATGCGGTTCCAACGTATCCTGATTTGTTGAATTCTAACAAAAACGAGTGAGTTATTAACATTATAAAGTTATTCACTATTTAGTTAACACCAATTAATTTCTAATTAAAAATTAACTTAATTGATTTAAGTTTAGCAAAAGAATATGTGCCGATAAGATAATTTCCTTCATCCATTTACTTGTAAGCTAATATCACTGCTTCACTGGATACAAAACATAGTTACCAGTGCCAATCCCACTGCAAGCCTGGAACAAAAATTACAACTTAAATTTATACATTCTTGGTTAAAATAATTTAATACCTGAATTTAGTTTTAGTATAAAATTGATTACAGTGGAGTATTTTAACAGGCCAATACTGCTTTCATCCCTTTGCACTATTCAGGACCATGCTATTTTCGAAATCATTCACCGCCTATAATATAACACATAGATTAAAACTACATTATATTATACTAACTAATTATTAATTATTGCTTAATTAAACTATACAGTTTTATTAGGTCGATTTGATTCCAACAGCACCATTTCCTCTTCGTTGTTTCAGACTCACGAACTCCACCCTTCGTTTCTCCTGGAATATAACGTAGACGATTAACACACTCCTAATTAACATTTTACCTCAATCAAATAAATTAACATTAATGAATTATATGTTAATTACAATGAGTAAATGATGACACCCGATTCTTTTTTTCATTCCTAGACCTGCTCTCGCGTTTTGTTCCTGCTTCAGAAACTCATCGACCTCGCAACAATGATCATCAGCACGCATTGAGAATCGTGCCGTTAGACTATCGTCCAACTACGCCGGCCTGAGCACCTTGCCCATCCTCTCGCACGCCCTCAATCTCACCAAGCTTGGTGGCCCCATCCATCGGCAAAACAATCTTGAACCCCATGACTTCATGCTTAGATTCTGGCCACCGTGAAGCTCAATGACCGATCATGGCCATACAAATCCTAGAGCTTTTCAAGATTATTCGGTTTCTTGTTGGAATTTTCAGATTTTAATTGGAGAATATAGAGATAATCGATCAAGAAAGTGGGTTTTTTCTGTTCGTTGATTGAGGTGCATGGCGGCTCGAAGTCTGTTGACCACTCACAAAGCTTTGACGCAAGGGTTTAGATTATATATATAGTGATAGTGGGATGATAATAATATTATTTTATTAAAACGAAACTTATCCGTGAAGTCTCGTGTTAAATCGAGCACATACGACCTCCATTTTTGACAAAATAAGGTAATCCTAGAATAAAAAAATATTTCGGACCCAATGGGACAGGTTTCGTCGAATTCCGACATTGTTTATGAAAAGTCCTTTATAATTATCAATGAAAAATTAAGCATTTAAAATTTCTAAAATTACAAAAAAAATCCTACAAATTTGAAACCTTGTCATTTTGCTTGACCTCTTCCTTACAGATCCAATGAAACTTGTTTCGTTCAAATCAGAATTCATTTGGCCAGTCGTTTATTCATTTAAAGTTACCCCTGTCTAAAATGACCAAAATAATATAACTGATTTGGGTATTTATCGTTGCCACGATCAAAAGGTAAGTCCAATTGGCACGAAAATTAAAATCTTACATTAATTAATTAATACGAATCCAACAACACCTGTTTCATCGCATTCCGAGACTGTTTCTCAGTACGCTATTTTCATATGCATCACAATGCCATTTTGGACACCAGCCAGTCTCCAAAAATAACAAACTATATACCTATCCCGATGCTAAAGGTCGATACGAACTCAACGGAACTATTTTCGTGGCTTAACTCGATTGTCTGCTCATGTTGCACTCAAATATCTCTCTATTCAATTAAATTGATTCAATTACATGCTACAGAAATTGACTGGGAGTTTATGGCTACCGTGATCACATACGATATTGATTAGTTATGCAATCTAATGCTATGTAATAATTTAACGTTTCGGTTTCAATGAAACTAATTTCATCGAAAACGGACTCTATTTGCAAAAAGTCTATTTTAAAGGCCTATATTTTAATAACAATTTCCATAACGACTATTTTAAAATTTGATTTGACCATAAACTAACAATTCATAACACAAAATTTGGATTTTTCTCTTTCATATGAAAATCATAACCAACACGATTCCAACGTTTCTTGTTTCATATAAATCTGACTTATATCGGATCCTGTATATCCAACTGAAGTTTAAAACTCCATATTACGAACTGCCGCGCCATTTTGAGCTCGGTTTATATTATAAATAAATTAACTTTAAAACTTCGTTTTAATAAACGAATTAAATATTAAAAATCCACTAATATTCCAAATAAAATATTTAAAATAATAAATTAAAATAAATATTTGACTGCCAAAAATACGGGTCGTTACATTCTTCCCCCCTTAGAATAATTTCGTCCTCGAAATTGCTAAGGTTTACAAACCCGTTAATTTCCAAATCCAATTTATTTTGTGTGATGAACACTAAACTCCCGTGCCACGAAAGCAAGGATAATCTTTGGAATATAACACATAAATAATAATAACAGAAGAAAATTTTATCGTTACACCAGATAATGTACAACAAATTACAGTAGAAAAAAAATATAATCGTCATAGTTACCACAGTATAACAGGATCATACTTAGTACGAAATACAGTTTTAGCTTTGTATAAAATGTCTATAGCGGAATCAAACATAATATACATAACAAAGTCTGAACAGCCTAATAGAAATGATAGAATCCATCTTTAGCTCCATTACTATCTAGATTGAGCCTGCTAAAACTTGAATACAAGGCTGCCCGTGTAGAAAATAGGGGCACCCGAGTTTGCAAAGTGAAACAAACTACGAGTTAGTCATGGGACTTGTATGAGAAATCTACTTAACTTATTCGATAATAAGGCCAATCACAGGCCCACGCCGCTAACGCGGAATGGGTTTACTCCATTCGATTGCCAGTGCTTAAAAAAAAATCATTTAAACATCACAATGCTTTTTACAAAAATGAAGCCATTATAAGACTTAGGTCACATCACACAATCCAACGCAAACTGTAGGATAGAGTTTTACCTTATAATGGCTAAAATATGCTTGATACATATAAAGAAAAATAATTTGATATTATTACTAGTGCATATATGTTTCAAAAACATTTCGATCACAATGTATCAATCATAGACAACATGAGCGTCTCATGCCACTATGCCGCCACATATAGGTCTACAATCAAAACCGCACAATGTCGTATTGGAAGTTGGATTTCCATCATGAACCAAGGCAAGGGATCGTCCTTACCGCATTCGAGGCAAACTAGCCCATGTCTCAGGATTCAGCCGCAACAGCACCTGGAGCGACAGGACTGTTCCACACGGAGTGGATTAAAATCCCTGAACAATGCGTTCCCCTACCCTATGGGGCGTAAACTGGTCTGTATATCGACCAAATCATCCATCGGCCCCGTGGTAACCGATATAACTGAGGCGTCTTGCTTTCCATCATCCACATAAGTAAAAATGTCTGGGCTCTATACCATGACACCACTTCTAGCTAGAAGGAAACGCATGTCCTCCATGAGGTCCTCTCCTATTTCTGGTTCATACCCGGGGTGTGAGGCTCACGAATTAGCGTCATACACAAAGAAGTGCTATATTAAAGCCGTGCTTTGATCATCAACCACAAAGCTCTACTTTTCAACAAAATCCTTGATCACATGCATCTCAGCATGCCACATTGTCAATCCATACCGTACCACTGATTTCTGCCAATATGTAACCTCTAAGCTCATACGTTTTTGAGAAGGGTGTTGTTACGACCCGAACTTCCCCGGTAAGGAAAGCACGGATTGTACTGAGGACAAGCCACATCGAAACACAAACAGAAGAACATTTCATTATTAATTACAACAATTCATCATAATACAATAATATACAGAGTATAAACAGATAATATACATCAGAAAAATATCAGAGATTACAATAAATTACATAGCAGCGGAAAATAATACAATACACAACTAGAAGAAATACACGGATACAGAGCTTTCCGAGTATCGTTCCAGCTGTAAATCAGGATCCTGTGAATATAAATCTACAAAACCAAAACTACTAGCTGCCCGTGTCAAAATAAGGGCACCTAGAGTTTAGGTTAAAACAATAAACTTCAGGTTAGTCATGGGACTGGTGTGAGAACTACAACAGTTATTAATCTTTATTTTAAAGTTAGGTAAATCAAGGGACCACGCCGTATAACACGGAACGGGTTTCCTCCCAAGAACATCAGTGCATAAAACAATAGCGCAATGCTAAATAAAGAAAAATGTAGCTATTATAAGACCCAGGTCCCATCACACAATGCAACGCAAGCCGGAGGATAGGGTTTTTACCTTATAATAGCCAAAGAATGCTTGATACGCTAAATCATCTTTTATTATTACTATAAGTGTATAGTGCCAAAGCAATTTCAATCATAAGTATCAATCATAGATGGCATGAGCGCCCCATCCCACTATGTCGCCATACTAGGCTCTACAATCAAAAACCGCAAAGTCACGTACTTGGAAATTGGATTTCCGTCTGTGAACCGAGGCAAAAGATAGTCCTCACCGATTCGAGACAATCTAGCCCATGTCTCAGGTCAGAGCTCGAGTGACCTTTGGAGCGATAGGGCCGGTCCACCGATGTGGATTAAAATGCCTAAACGCTACGTTTCCCCGCCCTTTGGGGCATAAATGAGCCAACGAATGACTCCATCGGCTTCACATAGTCACCGATATATCCGAGGCGCCTCGCAACCGCAACAACCACATAAGTCAAACTCGTCAGGGAATGTAAAACCACTGACGCCACTTCTAGCTAGAAAGAAACGCATGCCCTCCCTGAGGTCCTCTCCCGTTTCTTGTTCACAACCGGGGTGTGAGCTCGCGAATTCACGTTACACAAAGCTATGCCACACAGGCGGTGATTTGATCATCAACCACAAGACTTTGCTTTTCAACAGAAGCCTCGATCAATTGCCAGTTAGGCATGCCACACAGGAAATTCACTCCATGCGTTTGATATCCATCAATATATAACCTCTGAGCTCGTACATCTCAGAGAAGGGCGTTAAGCAAGAGAATAAATTCTCCACCGCTAAACAGATATATATTTAATAAAAATCAATCACACAGAATAAAATCCAATGTCAGACGCCGCCAAACAGATATATATTTAATAGAAATCAATCACACAGAATAAAATCCAATGTCAGACACACAGTCTATTTACAAGTTCGTTCTGGGTCTGAATGAAACCGGAGGCACCTTGTACCTCGCATATCCATCGATCTCCAAGTACTTCTGGACGATCACTAACTGATTCCCTCCTTTTGGGTGTACGGCCCAATCAAGTTCATCAGTAATCACCCAAACGACGTGAAGACCTCTGGTCTTCAACCACCGTCTTCCTCTTCGACACCACGTCGAATCAGTTATTCAGAATGGGATAAACCCGATCTTTCTGAATAACTAGCGTATATAATAAACAAGTGTTACACAAACACAACATATGCCTCATTCCAATTCATCAGTCACTTAGCGTAAATTTGCAAGAGAATACTTCCCCAAGCATTAACCCCGAAGGCCGAAACCAACATCAGATCAATACCTATAACACCACTCTTCTTAGCTAACCTACAGTTAGTTTCTAAATTTCACATTCTTAGGGAAAGGTTCCCATTAATTTTATCAAAGATAAATTCTTTTAAATTTATTCTTTAATCTTCCTTTGAATATCACTTCAAACTAGTCGGGATTAACGTACCTTACCGAAGTAATCATTTGTTTTAATTTCCCAGTCCCAACCTATTCATCCCATGAAGTAAAACTGGTAATACTTCATATCATACACCACGGTGTTATCAGTAAATACAATTACCATTTCACGTTCAAATCTAATTAAAGATTTAACTGTCGTCTGGAGTAAAACCGGTGGTACTCCATTCTCGATCATTTCTTGAATTTGATAATTTTAATTATCCAATTCACTTTTCATTTCCATCATCCTTTAACCGTAAATTAGCAAGTGAACAATTCCCTAAGTAATAACCCCGAAGGACGAAACCAACATCAGATCAATACCCAGGAAACCATTCAACTTAACTAATCTCCAGTTAGTTTCTGATTTTCTTCACTCCGTTGGGTCTAAGAACAATATTATTAAAGATACCATTCACGACAACCCAAATCACATTCCATTAATTATCGGCATAAAGAACAAGTGTTATTTAAAACACCATTCACGATAAACCCAAAAATCAATTCAAATTCAATTCCAATTAAATACCATTTAATTGGTACACTTCATTAAATCTAAATAAAAACATTTAATCTTTTTCTCAACTGGGTTTAAAAACAGTGTTAACGAAGACACCATTCACGACAAACCCAAATCACATTTGATATTAAATACAAGGCTCTGAATAGAAAACATCTCGGCTTATATTCAATATAATATTCTACGACCAACAAATATCGTATTGGAAATAACGATATTAATATATCTTTCAAATTCCCATAACAATATCTGTATCATCACGAAATCCAACATCGAAATATTCCAAAGACAATTTCGATTCAAATCCATTCCAATTCAATTATTGGAAATTCTGTTTATTTTCAAAACCATTTCAAATCCACTTTGTTTATTTTAAAAATAAATAGAATTATAATTCTAGTTCAAAACTAGTTCATTTCGATAAAAATCTATTTTTATCTTTTCAAATATGGAGTTTTTCATCCCAATTCTTTCCAAATCATTTCTTTTGATTTTACACAGTTTATTACTATTTTTAATAATTTTATCAAGGCCCGTACGATCGATTTCCATCAACGGCATCGAACTGCACTTACAACGACCTTTTCCAAATTCGATTTGGACATAATTCCAAATCCAACCGTTAGATTTCAAATCTCTAATATTCATTAGAAAGTTCTTTTCGATACGAACCCAACGGTTCCGATTTTAGGAGAATTCGACGGTCGGATCTCTCGTAATATCCATTCGAAGTCAATGGTCGAAATTCGCGAACTACCGCGGCGCGGCGCGTTCTATTAAGGCCATTATATATATATAATATATATAATATATATTTCGTCGATTTCTGTTCGAAACGAATTTTATAAATCGTTTTAAATTCGTTTTCAAAACAATTTCAACTTCCATCTCAAATTCAGATCAAAATTAAATTTTCAAATATAAATTCATTTTAAATTCATTTCAAATCGATTTCAATTCATTTTCAATTCGTTTTAAATTCAATTCAAAACGGTTTCAATTCTATTTTAATTTAATTCGAATTTCAATTCTTCTCAATCTAATTCAAATTTCAAATCTTTTCAATCTAATTCAAATTTCAATTATTTTCAATCTAATTCAAATTTCAATTCTTTTTCAATTTAATTCAAATTTCAATTCTTTTTCAATTTAATTCAAATTTCAATTCATTTTCAATTTAATTCAAATTTCAATTCTTTTCAATCTAATTCAAATTTCAATTCTTTTTCAATTTAATTCAAATTTCAATTATTTTCAATCTAATTCAAATTTCAATTCTTTTTCAATTTAATTCAAATTTCAATTCTTTTCAATCTAATTCAAATTTCAATTGTTTTTCAATTTAATTAGATTTTGAAATCACTTTCGATATTCATTGTAAAATGAATAAAATTGACAAAATTCCCGTTCGTGTTCAAATGGCGTTTAACTACTTAACACGGCTTCACATTTCAATATTCACTGAATATTATTTTAAAATATTCGATAATTCTGAACTGGAATCAGACACATTCAATTACCATATAATGTTGTCTATATGGATTTCCCACAACCAATGTGTATAACATCAATGAAAACAGCTGTTGTTTTCCAAAGTGCATTCTACACTGTATAAGCATTGAATATAAATATTCAACGCTTACACAATCTGTCAATCGATCGATCGACATAAAGCTAATTACTAGGATTAGTGTATGTCCAATTTCATCGCAATACCCGTGTGGGGTTCAAATCAATCAAACACAGATTTTATTTGTGCAGTTGGGCGATGTGTAAAATTTATTGTCCCAATCAATATCAGTCAAATCAGTGTATACAAACAGATCGTCCGCTTCGTTTATAAATATTTATTTTATATACACGTTAAAAATTATTTTTTTAACTATGAAATATTTTCCACTATAAAATATTTTATTTCATTCACCATCACACAATGAAATTTCAGAACACAACAATCAAACAAACAAGTCATCCATGGTCTGTGGACGACGGGTGTCGGGTGCTACTAAACACCATCTGCATCCTAGTATATATTTCAAACTAGAAATAGAAATAAAAGTGAGGAGTTCTCACCGACTAGCTAAACCAATGCCACGACTCTTCATATGTAGAAATCTTCGTCGTGCTCGCCTCTTGTCAATTTCGTTGCACGTATTCACTACATATATAAAAATCACATTTTTATATTGTTGCTATGTATATAAAATCACACTTTTATAATCACTCTATATTGATAAAAATTACATTTTTATACCGCTACTATATAGATAAAAATTCTATTTTTACTCCGCTACTATATAGATAAAAATTCTATTTTTACACCGCTACTATATAGATTAAAAATTCTATTTTTACACCGCTATTATATAGATAAAAATTATATTTTTACATCGCTACTATATAGATAAAAATTCTATTTTTATATCTACTTCTAATATAAAGATCGAATTTTTATATCAACGCTATAAAAATCATATTTTTATTTCAACATATATATAATAAAAATCAGAATTTTATTACACTACATAAATAAAGATCAAATTTTTACTATCTACATAATATAAAAATCATATTTTTACACCTCTTATATAATAAAGATCGAATTTTTATCTTACTACACTTATAAAAATTATATTTTTAACCTTTCTATAATATAAAAATTATATCTTTATTATCTATATAATATAAAAATCCTATTTTTATCTCTACATGCATGTGCAAATCCCATTTCCACTTAATTAAAAATCTTAACTTTATGTGATGATAAATATTAACTTTATAACAAAGCTAAAAACTGATTTTGTATATATAAAAAAACTAATTATATAAAGCAGACGCACCTTTAATTTTATTTTATTTTTGTATAGAGGAGGGGGGCCACCTGAGGCGCTGGAGGTCGGGGAATATGGCAGAAGGCTATGGCAAGCGGTGGTGGGTCGGAGGACTGATCGGAGAGAGGGGAAAGGAGAACGGAGGTGGGGTTCAGTGGAAATAGGGCTAGGGATTCGTGAGTTTTGGGGGGGGAGCTGAGGAGGAAGGACGGAGCGGAGCATGGTCGGAGGGGTGGCGGCGAACGTCCGAGGGGCGGGAGGGAGGGGCGGCTAGGTGGATGGCGGCGACGAATGTACGGGGGCGACGGAAGGAAACTATGGTTTTTTCTTCTTTTTATTATTTCTTTGAATAACGAAAAGGAGAGGGGGGGGTAGTTGACCAGGTCAAGAGAGAGAAAGGGGAAGGGCTTTATAAAATAATTTATTTATTTCTATTTAATTTCTAAAGGTAGGTTTTTAATTCGAACCCCAAACGAACTCCGCTGACTATTGTCCCTAGCTAATTACCCCCATTCCGAACACAATGGGATATGTATCGTAGGCTGATTCGATCGTTTCGATCAGTTTTCGCCAAATTCAAAATATAAATCTATATATTGAATTTGAACATACATTTCAATTTACCAAGGTCCTATACAGACTCTAAAAATTTCTAAAAAATATTTTCTAGCTTCGTATCGACGATACGGTTCTAACAAAACTAATTTCATTGAATTCTGAGACCGTTTGAAAAATGGCCATTTTCCAGTCGATTAAAATCAACTAAAACTGTCAAAACACGTTTTCCTTTGCCACACTCACATATTGATTCAGAAAATTATGAATTTTGAAACCTAGCAACAACTAGACATCCCGAATCCAACAAAAGAGGTTTCATCAAAAACAGAGGTCGTTTGCAAAATTTCCATTTTCAAAGGCCTTTATATATATATATATATTAAAATATATATAAATTCCACAGCGACTTTTCAGAATTTTAAACTGGACATATCTTTCAACTTCTAAAGTGAAATCTCAGTTTCTTACATCCGTTAGAAAGATATAGTCAAATAGATTTAGATATTTCTAGTTTCGTCCAATTCCGACTTAAAACGAATTCTGTATTTTCATTTGAAATTCGAAATCGAAATTTCAAACTACCACGCCATTTCAGGCTCGTTATATAATTAAAATAAATTTATTCGTTTTAATTTCGTCGAAAATAAATTTTTCTTCGTTATTATTTAAAATAATTCATTTTCAATAATCAAAATTCATTAAAATAGCCAAAATAAAATTTTTAAATTAGCTCGGAATTCCGAGTTATTACAATCTCCCCCACTTAAAACTTTTTATCCCCGAAAAGGAACGAAGCCGAAAGTTGTTTAACTAATCAACTCAACTTCCGTTATTTTCTTTACGGCTTAAGTTCTTCAACTTTTCAGTTTCTAAGAACTTTTCAAATTTTTCAAAAATTTGGCTAACACCCAAAATTTTCGAAAATTTTCTCCATAACCTCCCCTGCACTGGGGACTTCGGGATATTTCATATAGCCTCCCATGGCCATCTTCAATCCAAAAAGAAAAAGAAACAGCCAAGTGGCTGGCCAATCGGCTCATAAAATCATCCAAAACCCAATAAATTAGTAAACATGTACCTATTTGTCGGGCAAACAATTTTATTACTCTTCTCTAGCCTCCTTGCTATGACCTGTTCAATGTAAGTACATGTATATGCATGCAAATGCGGTAAATTTTCAAAACAACTCACTATTTGATTCAATTTGGTTATAGATTCAACATTTAAATTAATCAACCAATAATCGAACAACACAATTAGCAACCAATTAGTTGGTTATCATTTCAAATTCATATCTTTGATACATATTCAAAAATCATATTTTTGATGCCAAATCACAACAATAAGCCCTATCTAATTTTGGTTCTCACACCGGTCAATTGGAAATATATAAATATCCCACTTTCGAAACTCGAATCCAAACGACTGATGCTGTACAGTCATCAATAGTTTCATCTACATGCGACTAAAGTGTGATTGTATATCTACCCAATATATTAAAACTTCGAATACACGTGGATCAGACGTATACACAAAATCTTTATATACTGGATAGTCCAAATCAATATAAATAAATATTCAAATACGAGTAATTGAATTAAATTTTCAAAACAAAATTTGTTTTCATTTTGAAGATATACTCTTCACACTCGTTCTAGGATACTACTGATCCCATCTCTAACGAGTCATTCTTATCGGATATTACTAATCTAATCTCTGATGAATTCTTTCGTATTGTTCTAGTGTGTCTTGTTCTCGAGCTTTGTAAACCAAATCTCTGATACCAAGCTGTTACGACCTGAACTTCCCCGGTAAGGAAAGCACGGATTGTACTGAGGACAAGCCACATCGGAACACAAACAGAAGAACATTTCATTGTTAATTACAAAAATTCATCAGAATACAAGAATATACAGAGTATTAACAAATAATATACATCAGAAAAATATCAGAGATTACAATACATTACATAGCAGCGGAAAATAATACAATATACAATTAGAAGAAATACACGGATGCAGAGCTTTCCGAATATCGTTCCAGCTGTAAATCAGGATCTTGTGAATATAAATCTGCAAAACCAAAACTACTAGCTGCCCGTGTCAAAATAAGGGCACCCAGAGTTTAGGTTAAAACAATAAACTCCAGGTCAGTCATGGGACTGGTGTGAGAACTACAACAGTTATTAGTCTTTATTTTAAAGTTAGGTAAATCAAGGGACCACGCCGTATAACACGGAACGGGTTTCCTCCAAAGAACACCAGTGCATAAAACTACAACGCAATGCTAAATAAAGAAAAATGAAGCTGTTATAAGACCCAGGTCCCATCACACAATGCAACGCATGCCGGAGGATAGGGTTTTTACCTTATAATAGCCAAAGAATGCTTGATAAGCTAAATCATCTTTTATTATTACTATAAGTGTATAGTGCCAAAGCAATTTCAATCATAAGTATCAATCATAGACGACATGAGCGCCCCATCCTACTATGTCGCCATACTAGGCTCTACAATAAAAAACCGCAAAGTCACATATTTGGAAGTTGGATTTCCGTCTGTGAACCGAGGCAAAAGATAGTCCTCACTGATTCGAGACAATCTAGCCCATGTCTTAGGTCAGAGCTTGAGTGACCTTTGGAGCGACAGGGCCGGTCCACAGATGTGGATTAAAATGCCAGAACACTATGTTTCCCCGCCCTTTGGGGCGTAAATGAGCCAATGAATGACTCCACTGGCTTCACATAGTCACGGATATATCTGAGGTGCCTCGCAACCACAACAACCACATAAGTCAAAC